>OY747130.1:23772597-26172597 GCA_963556465.1 Berberis vulgaris | reverse complement strand
AGATTTTAGGCCTATTAGCCTGTGCAATGTGGTATACAAAATTTTCAGCAAATGCTTAGTGTGAGATTGGCCAAGTTTCTCCCAAATATTATCTCTCTAGAGCAGGGGGCTTTGTCCAAGGGAGACTCATTTCAGAAAACATTGGGTTGGCGCAAGAATTGATGAGAGAGATTGGTAAAAAGGTTACTGGAAATAATATAATATTCAAGTTGGGTATGGAAAAGGCGTATGACAGAATTGAATGGGGATACCTCATGGCAGTCTTGCGCAGATTTGGATTCAATAACAGAATATGCCACCTGATTTCAAACTGCATTACACATTGCGGGTTCTCGGTGTTGATGCAAGGCAGGTATGACGGATATTTTAAATCATCTAGAAGACTTCGGCAAGGGTACCCTCTTTTCCCTCTCCTATTTGTTATTACGACAGAAGTGCTAAGCAGAGGGATATCACAGGCTTTTCGTAGGGGAGAAATTGGTTTTTATCATACTCCCAGGATGGCCACCCCGATCACCCACTTATTGTATGCTGATGACTCATTGATATTTTTGAATGGCAGGAAAAAATCCATTGAAAGATGTATGGAGTTTTTAGACAGATATTGTCGGGCTTCAGGAGAGAAAGTTAATATTGAAAAAAGTTCATTCATGATTGATGAGAAAGCCCATGCAGAAAAAATTATTTCGATCAAACTATGGACAAGTTTCGTCTACAAGTAGTCTCCTTTTACATACCTCGGCGTCCCTATTTATTAAGGCAGATGCAGAATTTCATTCTTTGAATCCTTGGTCAATAAAATTCAGCAGAGAATACAGGGGCGAAAAGCCAGACTCTTGTCGCCATGGGGTAGATTGACGTTGATAAAACATGTTTTTATTGTCAATGCCAATTTATACCATAGCAGCTACAGTCGTCCCTATTAAGGTCCTGCAATCTATTTAGAAAATGATTGCAGACTTCTTTTGGGGAGATCATGAAGGGAGACATAAGCGGAAATGGATAGTATGGAATAAAATAAGTGTTCCTAAGGAGGAAGGTGGCCTAAATGTTAGAAGTCTGGATGAAAATATAAGAGCTTTTCGCATTAAAGCTCTTTGGAATCTTATAAACACCAACTCTTTATGGGCAAATTTTCTTAGGCATAAATATTTGCAGTAGGGGGTTCCAATCAGAAAGCAAGAAATAAAAGTGGGGGCTTCTCCCTTCATAAAAGACTTGTTGGTGCATAAAGACTTTATAGTAGCAAACTCAACGTGGCGGATCTCTAAAGGTATTGTTAGCTTCTTTGAAGAACACTGGGCTAAGGATGAAATCTTCACAAAAAATGAGGAGGCGGTAACGAATGACACTTGGACTACTTTAAGGAAAATGCACAGGGAGGATTTCAGATTGCGAAACCCGGATATGCAAAGGAAAGCTCGAGAGCTATACAAGACAATAGTGAAAGGTGAAGTTGGTGACCGAGACACTAGAATTTGGATGCCAAATAATGATGGCAAGTTCTCGATTAGCTCAGTATGTAAAATTATATGTGGTAGAGGGTCACAAAATGATTTTTGGAATTGGATTTGGCATCCGTTATTGCCTTCTAAAATTTCTATTTTCATATGGAAAATTATTAGAAGGGTTTTACCCATTTATGGTGAAATTAGAAGAATTGGCTTCCAAATTGCGTCTAAATGTGGATGATGTCTTCAATCGGGGGAGGAAACTATGAAATATCTTTTCTTGGAAAGTGAGTTAGCAAGAAGGGTATAGAGACACTTTGATTTGGTGTTCGACATGCACATTCATAGACCGATTGAAGTTTACATTATGCTTAAGGCGTGGTTTAGGAAAGCGAAGAAATCTATGTTATTAGGTACCCTCGTCGATCTCACTCCACTTTTCATCCTATGGGAAATATGGATCCAGAGAAATAAAAACTTTATGAAGGAAAAGAGTTTTCGTCATCCTATGTGATTATTAAAGTTTGTTATTGGATTAAGTGTGTGGCAAAAATTTTAATTCCTAAGATAAAGGAAACCAATGGGGCATTGCTTAGTAGGTTGGGCATACAGGAAAAGAATGTAAAAATGTCCCCTCCTCGGGTGCTTTATTGGGCCTTCCCTCCCACAGGATGGAATGTACTTAATGTTGATGGTTCTTGTATGGAGAATAATACTACTGGAGGCTTTGTTATTAGAAATGACGAAGGAAATTTTGTAGCAGCTAGACAGTGTATTTTTGGGGAAGAATCAAATAATTATGCAAAGACGAGAGCCTTGTGTTGCGGATTTAACCGGCCTAAATAAACAGGCTAATTTGATCCACTTGTAATAACCGCAAGTGCACGGTGTCTAATTGGTAGACAACGGCAAGTATGGGTCGATCCCACGAGGAAGGTGGATTAAATTGAATTTAATAATTTAATTAAACTAATTTGGAGAAAATGGGGGTTACAATGTTTAAAAATCTGAGTTAAACAAAAGTAATAAAAATAACAATAAATAAAAGAAAAGAGTTGGAGGGAAACCACAATTTGCAAAATATTTTTCAATCTCCTAAAATTATATTAAACTTTTCTTATTATTCCAATTTCAAATAAATGACTCTAGCAATGTATAAACTCCTAGCATTAATTGTCTTTTTAGGGCACAATTAATCACAAGTTTAATTATTCAATTAAAACCACTACTAAAAAAATCCCCTTTTGCGACGACTCTTAGCGCGAAGAGGGAACTTTTGTCGCTCAACATTATCCTGGCGCGAAGACATATTTAATTTCGTCACGCAATTACAAAAAATAGCTAACTACTTAACGCGACGAACTGTTTTGTCGCGTCAAAACCTCTTTCGCGACGCAGTTAAAGCCTTCGTCGCATACCTAATATGCGACAACGTGTCGTCGCTTAAAACCACATATTTTGTCACCCTAAAATACCTAGGGCTACGTGTCGACCACTTTGAACGACCAACTTGAATATCCTCGGGCGACACACTGTTTGGTCGCATAAAAATATCTTACGCGACAACCTGGAAACCGTCGTCGCATCAAGTATCTTACGCGATGAACTGGAAACCTTCGTCGCATCCAATATCTTACGCGACGAACAGGAAACCTTCGTCTACAAATATCTTACGCGACGAACAGGAAGCCTTCGTCGCCTAAAATTTAAGCGATAAAGTATTGTCGGTTAAACCGAAATATTTTGTCACCCTAAAATACCTAGGGCTACGTGTCGACCACTTTGAACGACCAACTTGAATATCCTCGGGCGACACACTGTTTGGTCGCATAAAAATATCTTACGCGACGACCTGGAAACCGTCGTCGCATCAAATATCTTACGCGACGCACTAGAAACCTTCGTCGCATCAAATATCTTACGCGACGAACAGGGAACCTTTGTCTACAAATATCTTAAGCGACGAACATGAAACCTTCGTCGCCTAAAATATAAGCGACAAAGTATTGTCGCTTAAACCGAAATATTTCGTCGCCCTAAAATACCTATTGCTATGTGTCGGCCACTTTGAACGACCAACTTGAACATCCTAGGGCGACAAACGTTGTCGTCGCCTAAAAATATCTGACGCGACGAACTAGAAACCGTCGTCGCATAGAGTATTCACAACCAAGATTCGTCACGTAGAGCGAGCAGGTTCATCGCCTAAAACATCCCAGGGTGACGGACGGTGTCGTCGCACAAGCTTTGACCTGTTCATCTTCTCCACGAATTAGAATAATCAGATCTGCGTTTTTCACTATTTTCTCCTCTCATTTTATTCTTTTTTTCTGCTCGATTGATTTCTCTCACTATATACTCCAAGCTTCCAGCACTTAATTGGGCTTCGTCTTCTCTCTTTGCATCGCCAGCTCCGGCCACACCTCCAATCGTCTCTCTCTTTCACTTGGAGAACGGTGAGGAAATTACTAATTTTTTTTTTTTTTTGAAATTTCATGAAATTAGGTTGCTATGATGTGGATTTTTGGGAGTGTCTCACATTGTTTTTCGAGTGCATACTAGATATTTATTAATTAATAATATCCACATCGTCCACTTGAAGAATTGTAATTGAGATGCTGCTGAAATTTTTCCACATTGAAACCTAATCGCATTAGTGCCGTTAACTCTCTTGAATTCTCATGTTTTGTTTATAAACTGAAAACAGGCGTAATGGAAAGACAGTGGATACAAAATCAGGACAATGCTGTGATGAATATTTAAATGGGATCGAGAGCTTCATTGAGTTTGCAAGGGCACATGTCACTGGTGCGACGAATCATATCAAGTGTCCGTGTCAATGATGTAACAATTGTTTGTGGCAGACATTCAATATGGTTCGATATCATTTGGCGAGGTATGGGATGATTCAGAATTATACGAGGTTGATTTATCATGGGGAGCAATGAGAATTTGGTTCGACTTCATCGAATTCCCAGCCACTTGTGCCGCACATTGAAGAAACGTCCATGAATGATAATGACCAAGTTATAGGTATAATAAATGATGCTTATCCATATGCATCGATGAACGAAGATGGCATTGATGATATGGTAGGAGATATCGTACCTCCCAACATGCTGCAAAGTAAAGAGTTAGATGAAAGACTGTTGAAACAAACCCAACAAGCATTATACCCTGGTTGCACAACGTTCTCCCTGCTTACTGCCATTGTGGAGTTGATGCATTGCAAAGTGAAACATCATATGTCGAATAAGTGTTTTTCTCATTTAATAGGAATTATGAAGCGGATGCTTCCGAAGGAAAACGTTTTGCCTGAGGATTATCGTAACGCGCAGAAATTGTTGATTGGTCTTGGTTTGGGGTATCAAAAGATTCATGCTTGCAAATACAACTGTGCATTATTTTATAAGGAAATTGAAGGGATGGATGCATGCCCTGTGTGCAATGAGCCAAGATATAAGCCTAATTCTGGTAATAAAACGAAGAAAATTCCACAAAAGGTTTTGCGTTATCTTCCACTGAAGCCCAGATTGCAGCGACTGTACATGTCGACGCACACTGCGGGTCATATGAGATGGCACAAGGAAGGAAGGGTTGATGATGATTTTTTGAGACATCCTGCTGATGGAGAGGCTTGGAAAGCATTCGATACTATGTATCCTGATTTTGCAGAAGACCCGTGCAATGTCAGATTGGGGCTTGCAACTGATGGATTTAATCCGTTCGGGAATATGAGCTCTACTCACAGCACTTGGCCTGTCGTTGTTGTTCCTTGTAACTTACCCCCTTGGATGAGTATGAAAAAAGAATTTACAATGATGACTTTATTAATTCCCAGTCATCCCGGAAAGGACATTGATGTTTATTTGCGTCGTTGGTTGATGAGTTAAAAGACTTATGGAAAAATGGTGTACATACATTTGATAAGTCTACCAACACAATGTTTATGTTGAGAGTAGCAGTGATGTGGACTATACATGATTTTCCCGCTTATGGAAATATTTCAGGTTGGAGTACTCAGGGATATAAGGCATATCCGATATGCAACGATGATGTAACGTCTGATTGACACACGGGAAAGGTTTGTTATATGGGTCACCGTAGATGGTTGCCCCATGATCACGAGTGGCGAACAATTAAGGTGGACTTTGATGGAAAAATGGAGAACGACACTAGACCTAGAGAATGGTCGGGGGATGACATTTTGGCTAAGTTGAATAGCTTGGAATTTGGTCTGATTGGCAAACATCCCGATAATCGTGATACTAATTTTCACAGGTCAGCTACACATCTGATGGAGAATATGATGTTGAGGCATCACCTGCAAAAGATGGAGTTTTTGGAGAATCTGAGGCAACCATGTCAGATGAACTTGAAGAAGAAGTCAAAAGTGATTACTCTACTGATTCAGATTAAATACATTTGAAGGAATATTATTTGTTAGGTCATTTATAAGATGTTAATAATATTATGTATTTTGTTAGTTCATTTAATTAAATTTATTAATGTACTATGAATTTTTTACCATAAATTTGTTAAATGAATGTCGAAGTCCAATTAATTAATTCAATAATGATATAAAAAAATTTCTCTAAAATAAACAAATGTGATGTTAGTGCGACGAAATTAGAATATTTCGTCGCACAAAATGCTCGCCCCTTAGAAAAACCCGGCGAGTTCTTCTGGCGGCAAACAAATTTGGGGTGAAATTTTGAAAATTGGGGCGACGAATTCTCTGATATATAGCGATGAAGGCTTCGTCGATCAAACTCAAACCCATTTTATCAAAACTCAAACCCACCGTCTCCTCTAAGTCTGTCGTCCCCAAATCACAGCAGATGCAACATCTTTGAGTTCATCTGAGTTCGTAATTGCTTCTCTGAGTTCATCTGGGTTCGTGATCGCTTCTTTGAACTCAGATCTCTGACAGAGAAGGTAAGGTCTCAAACCATCTACTAAGTCTCTAATCTTCTTCACGGGTTTTATTTTATATTTTCTGGGACCAACTTCTTCTCAAATTAGATCTCAAATAAGCTTTGATTTTGCGTAAAATCGCTTTGATTTGAATCTCTCTCTGTTTTGGTGGTGATTAAAAAGCCAAGACTGGTGCAGAGATGATGATGGAGAGAGAGACTACTCTCTTGTGAGAAGCCCATCTTCTTCTTTGTGTTTGGAGAAGCTCGCTCATGTAGATTGCTTGACTGGCCTTGGAGATCTCTCAAGAAGCTGTAAGCCCCCCGCTTCTTTTTCATTTCTTGTTTGTGTTAGATTTTTTGTTTTAGTCTCTGCTTTAAATGTTGGATTTGGTGTCAATTTTGCTTTCCCAAAATGGGTTTGGGTTCTTTGCTTGTTTGGCTGTATATAATATATGTGATGTATTGAAAGGTTTTTCACATCTGGGTTTCTTTGTTTTCCATGGACCTGAAAATGCATTGTGTTCATTCTGTTAGCAGTTATGGTTGTGCTTTTATAAAATGGGTTCTGGCTGGCGCTGGCGCTGGCTTGAATTTGCATTATTGTTAGTACACTGAGTGAAATCTTGATTTGGGTATTTCTGATTTGTACTTGAATCATGCATTAGTTAGGTTTTAGTTGAATTGAGAATTTAACTACCATTTTAAGGAGAAGGAGGGGTTCTTGGGAGCTCATATTGCAGCTAGAAATGACAAGTTTAGAGGGGAAATTGTGAAACACATATAGATTGGAGAAGTTCTTGAATGAATATATGGTTCATGATTTTGATGACTCTGGATTTTCAAATAACATTTATAAAATTAAAATCCTAGTGCTCCCTTTGTTCTTAGTGGTTCTCTTTTTATTTGATGGGATCGAACGGGTTACTTCATTAAAAACAATATGGGTACTGTCTTGGTCATGGGTTATTATCAAAATCTATAGAAATCGGATATAATTGAAGAAAGAAGAAAAGAAGCATAATGTGAGCATGTCTCCTTACTCGTTTACTCTATTATTATACACAGATAATATGCTATTAAATTAAGGGGCTGTTATTTTTGTCTTTAGTTTTTTTGTTTCTGTTGCTTTGTCAAATTAAAAACAGTCTGCAGTTCAGGCCTTTGTTTACCACCCTATTCCATTGTTGTTTGTTAGTCCATCTGTGAATTGATATAAGGAGCCGGGTCTGTCTGCAACTGGGCATGTATATCTTATCTTCTATACCATTAGAGTCCTACATTCTGAAAGCGTAACAGCTGGATGCTAAAAATATATGGATGATTAGGTGTATTGTCAGCTTGTTAATTGAATCAGAACTCGTTGGGTTGTATTAAACCAAATCTCTGCGCCAGAAGCAGACAATCTGGATCCTTGGTAGAACAGTAAACAATCTTATGTCAATCTGAATTTGAAAATAGATAAAATCTCGTTCTTGATAGAACAATAAATAATCTTATTTCAATCTGAATTTGAAATTAAAAATCCCCTACGAATTCATTGATTCTCCAAGCTAACGTCTAAAATCTGGAAAATATGTTGTTGTTAACCAACTACATGTGCTAGCCAAAGTTGCCATCATAGATCCAAACCATTGCAAATAAGCTTTGACTCACCTATTGCCTATATCACCTCTTTAGATGGAAAGAGTCTATGAGGGAACCTCATAAGTGTAGCAAAGTATCTTAAAATAATTTATTTCTCTACAGTCAACCCTTCAAATTCTTAGGCCCTTGTTAGCAAGACATTTTCTACTAGTCTTGAACATTAGTTCCGATATAGAAGAATGCATGGCTGGACTCGGATCTCTAATGGATGGTTTCTTTACACATTTTTCATGCCATCAATCTCTTTAATATAAAAAGGTAGGGTCTTGTACGTTAGGCTCTCCTACTCGTCTTCCTCCTTTATCATGAATCTCTCTCTGTTTTGGTGGTGATTGAAGCTCTGTAGTTGATTTCTGATTTCTTGATTTCTAAATGTTTAATTTCTGATTTCTTGATAAACCGGAGGTTTAATTCTTGCAATCGGTTGCAAGTCGATTTCTGTTTTGCTGAAGTTCTTTCTATGTTAGATTGCAATGGCTCAGTCAAAAACCCAAGCTCAAACCAAATAGTTTGACAAAAAAAATCAATGAAGTAGAGGCTGTGAGACTATCCTCGTAATAACAAGGGAAGACCCTATTTAGTTGTCGTGGATTCCATGCCCTCTTGAAACTCTATTAATAACCACTCCTCTTTTCTCCAAATGATTCAGAACCTTATTATATTTCCTTTCCAATATTTATTTATACATTGTATAGTTAATGTATTGTTTTATACGATCTTCCACTGATTGCATCTATTTACTTTGTCTTCATGTTACTTTGTAATTGTTGTGTTGTGTTTTTATTATTTTGGTTCAGATGGCTTCTTTGATTACAAGAAAACGTAGGTCCGTAATTGTTGCTGATAGTAGTTCGGTCGCCGCTCCTCCGCCCAACGTAGCTCATTTCGCCATTAATGCTCCCACTACAAGGGATGCTTCTATCAGTACTCCACCAGCACATGGATCAAATGTTCTGGTAGTTGATCAATCTTCATCGTCTGGATTAGTTCCTCAAGTTCTCACTCGACGAAGCGCCAGACGAACAAATCGTCGATCAGCGATTCCTGAGATTGCACTCGAGACTGTAACCATGATCGGGGATGTAAATCCCTCCCACCAAGGAGATGGAGAGCTCCCTAGAGGTAATAAACTTAAGTTTTCCTCCTCATATTCGGCAAATTGATTTTTTTTTTTTTACAACAACAAAGAAAACGAGGGGGCCCTGTAGACAACTAAAATCCCAAAGGATCACACGAACCACTAACACACGCATTCCCGTAGTGTGGAATCCTAGTCATTGTCGCTTGCAATCGGCGAAGATTAATAGCTTGTTGGTGTATGACATCGGTGCAATCATTCGCAACCATTGCCCGATGACATCCTCATCTTGGAGTGAGGTCAAGCCCGAGACGCAGGCCGAGGTGTTGGACGCACTCACAGTAAGTTTTAGCCATTCATCTCAACCTTTAATAATTAAAATCTTTATAATGCAGAAAGTTTTGAAGGTTTTGCATGTTTATGCTTGTATTTTTACATGATTTGGTATAACTTATCTCTTTGGGCCTTAATATTCTCTAATAAATATTATTTAAAATTTCAGGTTAACTTTGAGTTTGACATGAATGATCCAAACATTCATGAATATATCACCGATAGGTGCGTGAATCGATACAGGAATTGGAAGCATGATTTCCACCGATACTTCCAAACGTTTTCTGATGTGGATAGTGCTAAGGCACAACTCCCAATCGAATTGGAGCATAGGCTTGATGAGTGGGTGTGGTTGTGCGATCATTTTCGAACTCCCACATTTTTGGTAAGCATTAACGTTTTATTTAATTAAAATAAACATATTTATTTTTATATATGTAATAATGCATATGTTTAATATATATTTTGAATAATTATTCTGAGGCGAACAAGGTGAACCGACGTCAAAAGAAAATTTTACATCACTCTGGTTCATTGCCCTTCTCTTACAGGGTGGAGGAACGACGTCTAGTAAGTGAACTCATATGTTTCATTTCATTATTTTATTTTTAGTCAATACATTCAATTAAATGTTTATATTAGTTGGTTTATTATTTTAACAATGTTTTGTAGCAGGGTTCAAAATTCCCAGAAATCGACATGTTCAAGGATGTTTATGCACTACCTGGCAATGAGGTGGCCATGAAGTTGCATGTAAGCTTTATTCTTTGCATTTTTTGCATGTTGTCACTTCTGTTGTTTTAAAAGTTATTAATTTTTAATAATTTTTTTAATCGAGGAAACGATGGTGGAGAGGCGGGATGCCTACATGGAGCGAATGGCCTCGCATCATCCTCTGGAAACTCCGTTGGAACATCTCACAATGGACGATCCTGATGCAGGATTACATATTTTGATGGAGACATTGGAATCGCTAGGTCCAAGACCCAAAAAGATTGTTCGGGGGATGGGAAAAGCTAATAGTATTTAAATAAATTAGCAAAACCTTTCTATGCGTGAGACGATTCAATTAATAAATATTTCAAATTTAATTAAAATAAATATTTGAATTAAATGATTTCAAAATTATTAAACAGAACTTTAAGCGACAAAAATTTTCGAATAGATCAAGCGTGTTTGGATCGACGGAACCTATGTGACAACATTAGAGTGATGAATATTGTTGTCGCGTAAAGAATATCTTGCGCGATGAAAGGTTCGTCACCATTGAGTTAAGCCGACAAAGCCTAATGCGACGAAAGGAATCGTCACGATTGAGTTATGCCGACAAAGTTTAATGCGACGAAATGGTTAATCGCGTAAGTATATTTTGCACGAAGAACAATTCTATTTCTTGAGACGAAATTAGCGTCGCGCAAAACAGTATTACGTGACGCATCCTTTTGCAATGATCTTTGGTGTCGTCGCGCAAAAGGATTTTTTAGCGACGAAGATTTATTTTCGTCGCGCAAAGACTTGCGAGACAGAGCTGTGGTGTCATCGCGCAAAAAGGATTTTGTAGCGACGAAGATTTATTTTCGTCGCGCAAAGGCTTGCGAGACAGAGCTGTGGCGACAACCTTTGCGCGACTAATATTTTGTCGCCCAATATTTATGGCGACGAAATGTTGTCTATAGCGACAATTTTGACTACGTCTCTAAAGGCTTTTTTTTGTAGTGAACATGCTTGATTTATAACATAATATTTTTCTAACAACCTAAGATGCATGACATATTAGGGTAAAGTAAAATATTATAAATCGCGAATCAATTAATATTAATCATGGAATAATAAAGTAAAATGAAATTAATTATAGAGTTTGAGACTTAATTCACTGTGGTGTTATAGAGCTCTCAGCAAAATAAAGAACTTATTTCAAAGAAAAGAGAGAGAGAGAAAAAAAGAGAGGCCGAGATGGAAGTTGTCCGGCGTGTGTGATGGCACTGTTGTGATGCGTGGTGCAGCCGGTGACGGTGGTTGAAGATGAAGTGAAATAGGGTTGTCACGCCCCTGTTTCGGTGGAGTGAAGGAGAGAAAACAAAGATGGATAGGCTATGGGTGGTGATTTTGCTTGGTTGGGATGGTGATGAGAATCACAAATTGTGAAGAATAGGTTTTGGTATTCTGTATTTTTTCTTTCCCTTCTCTTCTTCCCCTTTCTTATTCATTTCTATTGTATTTATAGAGAATTAAGAAAATGAACTTGGACAAGTTAAGGGGAGGGTTCAATGAGTGATTTAAGACTTAAATCAAACTAGAATCTTGGATAATTAAGAGAATATGCTTTGGGTTTGATTGGGTTTGGCATTGGGTTTGGGTTTACGGATTTGGTTTTGGTTTGGTTTTGAGTTTAGGTTATGGGCTTAGGCTATTCTCACCTCCACTTCCTCTGAAGTCACCGTCTGTGATTTATTCATTACATTTTTCTTTGATTTCTTCGTTATTGCTCCGAATTCTACAAAAACACAAAAATTTAATAATTAATTTAAAATAAAATAAAACAAGGATTAACAAAAATATAATAAGAGGTAAAAAAATGTTATAATTATGTGATTATCAAATACCCCCAAACCTATATTTTGCTAGTCCTCAAGCAAAACAAAGAAGAAAATCGAAAAGAAAATCCTAACTCACTTTCGTAGGCATCGTCGATTGCACTTACCTTTGAAAACGTGCAACAAGGCTTTGAACCCCTAGATTACCTCTAGGGGACGAGTTATAGTCTCGTGAGGGTTTCCAGAAAATGTTACCCACAAACATTACTGACTTAACAAAACTTGGTCAAACAATGTTTATTTTAAAACTTCAAGATATGCAAGAAACCAACAGTGTCATTTTCGTGTATCAACAAATCTCCAAATAATTTAATATTCTCCAAAAGTTAGAAAAAATTCATAATCATCCTCAACTCAATGTGTGTGTGTGAAAAACACTATCAACATAACTTTTCATTTCAAAGTAAAATAATGACTAAATCTCCTGTAGAAAGTTTGTTTTGACTTCAAACCTCTCATGTCACTCACAATAAAGCACTCAGAGATTTGGTATTTCACTCAGTTTATATGTGAGGGAAGAGTAAATAATGGAAAATAATCATCTCACATATAGTATTATGAAGAACGGACTTTTCAAGAATGGAATGAACATGATCTCATGGACAGGAATATCAATTACTTTTGGGAATGTTGAATCAAACACCATAGGTATTGGTTATTAAATCTCCACATCTACGAAACTAACCTTTACCTAAGATCAACTAGGACTTTGTTGGGTTGTAACGGGGCTTGGGTAATGGTTAATAAGGAATGTCAAAGGATTCTAACAAAAATTTCTAGGAATGTATACACCCATTCAACGAACAATTAGGGTTGTCAAGAATAAACCAATGTTGCGCACCATAAAAAAAAATTCACATAGAGGATTTATGAAATATCTCATATTTTGCTCTTTAATGCCCTTTTTACACCAAGTATATCCATCCATACACATTCCCAGAAAAGTTGGGTAAAAGTTAATGGGTTAACAGATAAAAGTTATTTTAAGGCTCAAAAGGCTACAAAAAGGTTAATGTTATGGGTAAGTTAAAAGGCTAGTTAATGGTCTAAAGAAAAGGGAAAAAAATGCCTAGATCATTTCCTAAGTTCGGGTCAGTATTATGACATCTCAATTGAATAAGCCAAGAAGTTCTAGTGTAATAATTCAATTTTGATGTCATTCCCAAAGCAATTGATCAGAAAAATGAGAATAATAAGATCATCAACGAGATAATACAGACTCAAGAATAATCAGAGTTTATGTATATCCCTCGGAAAAATAGAAAGGTTCAAAACTTTCAGGTTTAAGTCTCCACTATTATTCTAAGGTTTTCTAGTATATACTTCACTCATCAACTTCAAGTTATGCTAACATGGCTCATGGTGCAAAGATAATCGAGTTGAAAAATCTTATGAACTAGATCTAACTTAAGGATCATACTAAACTTTCAGTCTTTATCAATATACCAATATGTCAAGTTGGCTTGCAATTTCTTGAGCATAAAACATTTAAAATCCATTTTCTTAATCGCAAAAGACCAAGTTTTCTTGACAGAAAAGCACAATTTTTTTTTTTTTTAAGAATAAGAAAAGAAAACACTACGAAAAATTCACCGACTCATGAACCCTACCCCCAAACCTAATCCAAACATTGTCCTCAATGTTTAACAAAATAATTCTTACAAATGAATGAAATTAGTACATGAGAGGAGGTTAGAACAATATTACCGCGGTGAAGATTTTACCAATTTCCACAAGTAATCCACCGATGAGAGCTCAGAGACAAAAGAATTGTGGATTAGTTAATAGAAATAGATAAAATACACACTCAACATGCACTCTTACAACAAAAGATGGGCTGCCTCCCAGTAGCGCTTGGTTTAACGTCATCAGCTCGACAAAACCCAAAAGAGCCTCAATTCTGATACACAGGGTCCTCTAATAGAATCACATCAACCTCAACTTCTAATCGAGGTAACTCTAAGAATGGCTTAAGTCGTTGACCATTTACCTTAAATACATGGCCATCCTTAGGGTTAACGATCTCCACAGCTCCATGTGGGAACACTGCTTTCACAATATAAGGTCCAGACCAGCGAGATCTCAACTTTCCAGGAAAAAGTCGTAATCGAGAGTTGAACAACAAAACTTTTTTAGTCGGTTCAAAGGACTTACGAAGAATGGATTTATCATGAAATATCTTCGTTCGTTCTTTGTAGATTTTGGCATTGTGGTACGCATCATTTCGGATCTCCTCCAACTCATTAAGTTGAAGCTTACGATGCGATCCAGCCTTGACCATATCAAAATTGAACGTCTTGATGGCCCAATATGCACGATGTTCCAATTCCACAGGCAAATGACATGCTTTTCCAAAAACAAGCCTATATGGAGACATTCCAATCGGGGTCTTAAATGTTGTTCTGTAAGCCCAGAGAGCATCACTCAGACGTTGAGACCGGTCTTTACGATCTGGTCTGACTGTCTTCTCTAGAATGTTTTTAATCTCCCGATTGGAATTCTCAACTTGCCCACTTGTTTGTGGATGATAGGGGGTACCAACTTTATGAGTGATGGAGTATTTTTTTTACTAATAGCTCGAACGGTCTATTGCAAAAATGAGAACCACCGTCACTTATAATGGCACGCGGAATACCAAAACGAGAAAAAATATTATCTTTCAAGAATCTTACCACAACCCAGTGGTCATTCGTTTTACATGGTATCGCTTCTACCCATTTGGACACATAATCCACAGCAACAAGGATGAAAAGATTGCCAAACGAAGGCGAAAATGGTCCCATGAAATCAATACCCCAAACATCAAAAATTTCAACCACAAGAATATTAGTAAGGGGCATCATGTTGCGACGAGAAATGAAACCCATTTGTTGGCATCAATCACAAGTGGTGCAAAAAGCATGAGTATCTCGAAAAAGGGTAGGCTAATAAAAACCACTCTGCAAAACTTTTGCAGCTGTCTTTCTAGAGCTAAAATGACCACCACAAGCTTGCTCATGACAAAATGAGATGATGCTGTGAAATTCACTCTCAGGAACACATCTCCTGATAACCTGATCAGGACAATACTTGAACAAGTATGGATCATCCCAGAAGAAATGTCTAACCTCAGCAAGAAATTTGGATCTATCTTGTTTAGACCACTTAAAAGGAAGTTGACCTGTAACAAGATAGTTCACGATATCTGTATACCAAGGTAATTGGGAAAGACCAAATAATTGCTCATCAGGAAATGACTCATTCAATGGTAAATATTCGCTAGATGACTCTACCAAAAGTCTAGATAAATGGTCAGCTACAACGTTTTTCGAACCTTTCTTGTCCCGAATTTCAATATCAAACTCTTGTAGCAATAGGACCCATCGAATTAAGCGAGGTTTAGCATCTTTTTTAGAGAAAATATACTTTAACGCCGCATGATCAGTAAAAATAATTACTTTGGATCCTATAAGGTAAGACCGAAATTTTTCTAGAGCAAAGACTACAGCTAATAACTCTTTCTCAGTGGTGGAGTAATTAAGTTGTGCGTCTTGTAGAGTTCTACTAGCGTAATAAATGACATGTGGCTTTTTGTCCAATCGTTGTCCTAGGACAGCTCCGAGTGCAAAGTCGGAAGAATCACACATAAACTTAAAGGGAAAGTTCCAATTAGGAGATTGGATGATTAGAGCTGAAGTCAATAATTGTTTAAGCTTCTCAAAAGCTTTCAAACAATCTTCATCAAAAACAAAAACCGCGTCTTTAGCAAGTAAATTGCATAAAGGATGAGCGATTTTGCTAAAGTCTTTGATGAATCTCCGATAAAATCCAGCATGGCCTAGAAAAGATCTAATTTCCTTAACCGTCTTTGGAGGCGGAAGACTCGAAATTAAATCAATTTTGGCTTTGTTGAATTCAATTCCCTTTTGTGAAATTACATGTCCAAGAACAATGCCCTGTCGTACCATAAAATGACATTTCTCCCAATTTAAGACAAGATTTTTCTCCACACATCTATTTAACACTAAAGTTAAATGATGTAGACATTCATCAAATGAATCACCAAAGGGACAAGTGAATGTGGTCTTCTCTTGATCCTCGGGTGCAATGGGGATTTGGTTATAACCGGAATACCCATCAAGAAAACAATAGTAATCATGTCCAGCTAACCTTTCAAGCATCTGATCAATGAAAGGAAGAGGAAAGTGATCCTTCCTTGTGACCAAGTTCAACTTACGGTAATCAATGCATACTCGCCACCCCGTGGTTATGCGGGTTGGTACTAATTCATTCTTGTCATTCTTGATTATCGTTACCCCTGACTTCTTTGGGACAACTTGAACAGGACTGACCCAAGGACTATCCGAAATTGGGTAGATTATACCCACATCCAACAATTTGAGCACTTCGGCTCGGAAAACTTCCTTTAGATTAGGATTAAGTCTACGTTGCATTTCACTCGATACTTTGGCATTATCTTCGATACGAATGCGATGCATGCAAGCGATTGGACTTATTCCATTAATATCCGCGATAGTCCACCCAAGTGTTGTTTTATGTTCTTTTAAAACATCTAACAATTTTCCTTCCTGTTCTTCAGTCAATGCAGATGAAATAATAACAGGTAAGGTATTGTCAACACCTAAAAATGCATCAGGTAATACTTTTAGGTCGAGCTTGGGTGGTTTTTCAACGGAAGTGACTTGTTTTGACTCACTGAGTGGAAGAGGTTCCACCCTAGGCTTCCACTTATAACTGGTTTCCATTATAGGGGTAGAGTCAGGCAAAGTATTGACTTCCCTGATGGAATCATTAATATCGAAGTCTAACTTAAAATGAGTCAAACAAGCCTCTAAATGATCATTAAACTGAGGAAATGAATGTTATGCCAAACTCTCAATCATGTTAACCCTAAAGGAATTCTTAGACTCGAGAGGTTGTTGACTTACATTGAATACGTTGAGTTCGACGGTCATTTTACCAAATGATAATTTCATGATTCCATTTCGGCAGTTAATGATAGCATTGGATGTGGCCAAAAATGGACGACCCAAAATAATTGGAATGTGACTAGAGGGATTGTGAACAGGTTGTGTGTCAAGGACTATGAAGTCCACAGGGAAACAAAATTTGTCAACCTTAATGATCACATCCTCTATCACACCGCGGGGGACTCGGACAGATCTGTCTGCCAATTGCAGTGTCACTTGAGTTGGTTTCAACTCACCAAGACTCAATTGCACATATACTGAATATGGCAATAGATTAACGCTTGCCCCTAAATCTAACAGTGTTTTCCCCATCAGATGATCACCAATCACACATGAAATAGTCGGGAAACCAGGATCTCTGTACTTATGTGGGGTTTTGTGTTGAAGGATGGAGCTCACTTGCTCAGTTAGGAAGGCTCTTTTGTGCACATTCAGTTTTCGCTTTTGTGTACGCAAATCCTTCAAAAACTTGGCATAAGAGGGAACTTGCTTAATGGCCTCGAGTAATGGAATATTGATTTGAACTTGTTTAAAAATTTTCATTATATCGTTGGCATTTGTTCCTTTCTTCGCCGGAACTAACCGAGATGGAAATGGTGCTCTAGGCATATAGGATGCCTTGGTGGGATCAGAGTCAAGATGATGATCCTCTTGAGAAGATGAGGCTTTATCAGCCTCCTTCTCAGATGGAGGTGTGACTTGCTTTGGCGTGGATTGGGATTCAGGATCTATCAAATTAGGCATTCTAATTTGGTTGTCAACTTGTTTTCCACTCCTAAGGGTGATGATAGATTTGACATCTTCATTGCGTGGCTGAGATGCACTGCCTATTTCGAATTGGACCTTAGGATTTTGAATGGGTTGACCAGTGAATCTTCTTGCTTCTCTTTTAGGAAAGGATTTTGCTATTTGACTCACAGTCATCTCAAGCTTTTGGATGGCTTGAGATTGTTGTTGAGAAGTAGCTCTTAGTTCGGTGATAGCCTGAGAGTTCTGTTTGAGCATGGTTCCTGTTCTATGCATAAATTGGTTCAATGTATCCTGTAAACTCTGAGTGTTAGAGGGAGGTACATCTTGATTGAATTGAGGCCTATTAGCAGGAATTGGAGCTCGAGGAGCTTGAGGGATAACAACTGGGCCTCCTTGATGTTGACCATGGGCCCATGAGAGATTAGGGTGTTTGGCTAAATCTGGATTGTAAAAATTTGAGTGTGGATTATAACCAGATTGCCTAAAGGTATTGAATGCATTCACTTGCTCAGCAAAATAAGCAGGGTACTCATTTTTCAAGTGACAGTCTGATGTGGAATGACTAGAACTTGAACATACAGCACAAACCTCGGATGGAACATTGGTTTGGACTGATGGCTGAGACTTTTCCAGATATGCATCAATCTTCTGTGCCATTGTCATTACAACTGCTTCCAACCTTGACGAAGGAGGAAGATGAGGAGTAGATGATGTATCCCTTACTTCATACAAACCACCCTTTCGCCTATCCGAGTATTTTCTTGAATAATCCCATTGTTGAGAATTTTCAGAAATAGCTTCAAAGAATTCCCAAATCTCATTAGCACTCATCTTCATAAGTGACCCACCACTAGTGGCATCAATCATTAGAGGGTTTTGAGGGGTTAGCGCGTCTTGAAAGTATTGAACCAAGCGCCACTTTTCAAAGCCGTGATGGGGACACCTAGCAATGAGTTCATTGAATCTTTCCCAACATTCATAGAAATGCTCACCCTTTTTATGTTGAAAATTAGATATATCTCTTCGGATGGCATTTGTTTTATGAATAGGAAAATATTTTGTCAAAACTTTTCCTGATAGGGCATCCCAAGTGTCGATGGTTCCAGTTTCTAAGGAGTTTAACCATGACTTCGCCCTATCTTTTAAAGAAAAAGGGAACAGCCTAACACAAACTGAATCATCATAAAAATTGGGATATTTCAGAGTAGCACAAATGTTGAGAAACTCTTTGACATGAAGATAGGGATCCTCTTTTTCTAGACCATAAAAGGAAGGCAAAAGGTGGATAATTGATGGTTTTAGCTCAAAGCTACTTGCAGTGGTCTCAGGAAAGACAATGCAAGATGGGGTGTTATTGGAACGTGGAGAGAAATAATCCTTAAATGCTCTCTCCCCAGCCATTTCAGTGGTCTCACTCGACAAGGAGAACGATTCTAGAAGGTCAATGGGGACTTCAGACAACTCTACAGGATCCTCTCGAATTAGTCTACCTCTTGAATCCCGTTCCCAAAGACGCATAAACAGGTCTACACCAAGTGAGGTTTGAAATGTTTACTAACCTTAAAAAATCAAGCACAGACTCAAACACAATCAACAACCAATTGATGCACAAGAAAAAATGCCTCCCTAAGCAATCAATGTTTTTAAGATTAATTATCTTTTTATCTTTGGGGGACAGATTATTTCTTATGTAATCGTTATATCAGAGCAATGGGTGCTAGAAGATGATCCTAAGAGTGTATACTTTACACCACAAAGTTCAAAATCAGTAGGCTGGAGTTTTGTTTCAAAGAAACAGGATTATCGCACAAGAGAAGGTGGTCACAATGGTCCAATTAAGTACTTCCTTGTTCTACCGCTCTGTAAGTCAATAGATGTGAGAACGATGTGATGTTAAATGTACACTTGAGGCTTGTGTTCCTAACCCAAAATTGTTAGTTACACCAATTCTTCTTGTGGATTGTAGCTTACTTATGACTCGGCGTACCGGGTAAATTACCCTTGTGGCAGTGGCCTCTCGGAGTTCATTGAATGATTAAACCCATTGTCACTTTTAGCTTTGGTCAACACAAAAATTATTGGATTCACCTTGGTCTTGGTTGTGCTATGAACACCGTACCTAAAAGATGGCTCTATCTAACTTGCTAACTGATTTTAATTATGTTTGGCTATTGGTTGCACACGGCTGGAGTGATGAGGTGGGGATATCAAGTCTCACCAGTTTCTATTTAGAAGTTGGGTCTGCTTATTATGAATTACTAAAGTTTAGCATCCACAATTACAAAAATTAAACAACCAATCAAACAATTACACAAAGCACCCGGGTCGCTAATACATTGCGTGTGATAGAAGTACTTACAGTGTGCGTATTCCGTTCTGCACAAAAAGTTAGCACAATTAAAAAAAAATGTCCGATTTCTTTTTATCCGTTTCAATCAGCACACAAACTTATGCAATCAAATTACTGGTCTTGGTCTTAGAAGTCGGATTTCTAAATCATAAAAAAAAATTATTGGGTAACAATTAAAATTGTTTCCCTATAATTTCTTTTGACTTGGAAAATTTTGGTTTTTTTTTTTTTAGGTGATTAAAAATGGAAAACAATAGAGTTTACAAAAATTATTACATCACACACTCGTAAAACGAGGTGAAAAATAAAATTAAAAATCCCCTCACAAAATAAATAAAATAATTTAATTAAAATTAAAATTTACTTGATGTTTGCAGGATCGTCCAATTTCCTCGAGAAGCGTGTATTCTGCAAAATTAAACAAATAACACGAAATGAGTGTAAAAAGAACTTAACAAAATAAAAATAAAATTTTGTTTGTTTTTTTTCTGAATTTTTTTTTTAAATTAGTGAAAATAAATCTTAAATTCAATTACACCGCTACCTTCCCCAGCATCGGCGCCAAAAATTTGTTGCGGGTTTAACCGGCCTAAATAAACAGGCTAATTTGACCCACTTGTAATAACCGCAAGTGCACGGTGTCTAACTGGTAGACAACGGCAAGTACGGGTCGATCCCACGAGGAAGGTGGATTAAATTGAATTTAATAATTTAATTAAAATAATTTGGAGAAAATGGGGGTTACAGTGTTTAAAAATTTGAGTTAAACAAAAGTAATAAAAATAACAATAAATAAAATAAAAGAGTTGGAGGGAAACCACAATTTGCAAAATATTTTTCAAGCTCCTAAAATTATATTCAATTTTTCTTATTATTCCAATTTCAAATAAATGACTCTAGCAATGTATAAACTCTTAGCATTAATTGTCTTTTTCGTGCACAATTAATCACAAGTTTAATTATTCAATTAAAACATGCTTGATTTATAACATAATATTTTTCTAACAACCTAAGATGTATGACATATTAGGTGAAAGTAAAATATTATAAATCGTGAATCAATTAATATTAATCATGGAATAATAAAGTAAAATGAAATTAATTCTAGAGTTTGAGACTTAATTCACTGTGGTGTTACAGAGCTCTCAGCAAAATAAAGAACTTATTTCAAAGAAAAGAGAGAGAGAAAGAGAGGTCGAGATGGAAGCTGTCTGGCGTGCGTGATGGCACTATTGTGATGCGTGGTCCAGCCGATGACGGTGGTTGAAGATGAAGTGAAATAGGGTTGTCACGCCCCATTTCGGTGGAGTGAATGAGAGAAAAAAGAGATGGATAGGTTGTGGGTGGTGATTTTGCTTGGTTGGGATGGTGATGAGAATCACAAATTGTGAAGAAGAGGTTTTGGTATTCTGTATTTTTTTCTTTCCCTTCTCTTCTTCCCCTTTCTTATTCATTTCTATTGTATTTATAGAGAATTAAGAAAATGAACTTGGACAAGTTAAGGGGAGGGTTCAATGAGTGATTTAAGGCTTAAATCAAACTAGAATCTTGGATAATTAAGAGAATATGCTTTGGGTTTGATTTGGTTTGGCATTGGGTTTAGGTTTATGGATTTGGTTTTGGGTTTGGTTTTGAGTTTAGGTTATGGGCTTAGGCTATTCTCACCTCCACTTTCTTCTGAAGTCACCGTCTGTGATTTACTCATTGCATTTTTCTTTGATTTCTTCGTTATTGCTCCGAATTCTACAAAAACACAAAAATTTAATAATTAATTTAAAATAAAATAAAACAAGGATTAACAAAAATATAATAAGAGGTAAAAAATGTTATAATTATGTGATTAGTACCTTGTTTGAAGGTTTGAGAGGTTGTATTGATCTGGGAGTTCGGAATTGCGTGATTCAAACAGATTCAATGTTGGTTAAACAGTGGGTACTCCAAGAAGTTAGTATCCCCTGGTTTCTTAGCAATTGGTGGCGGGAGATTAGAGATATGAGTACGGCATTGACTGGTACTATATACATGTGTTCAGGGAGATTAATTCAGTGGCGGATTCGTTGGCTAGATTGGCGCAAGTGGAGCAAATGTCTAGAACCTATTCTTGGGAATCGTTGCCTAAAATAACAAAGTCGTTATTTATTCTTGATAAAAATAAGACGGCGTATTTAAGGCTCTCGGATGCTAAATGAACACGAGTCTTGACTGTAGACAGAGGTACGATCCAAGTGTTGTTCCAAGCAATGCAGGGATGCAAAGAAATGGCCGCAGGGTGCAACATGGTTCTCTGGCATTTTGACCTTTTGACTGGGATGATTTGGCGTTGTTTCTGGGCAGAGAAAATGTTGTCTTTGCCTTGGTGTGCAACTGTTTCAGGATGGTGTGAAGCTGGCTGGATTGCGGATGCGAGGGATGGAGAACAAATTGCACTCTGCTGCAAAACAGAGTGCTCTCTGTTTCATGCTGCAAAACAGAGTGCTCTCTGTTTCATGTTGTTGCTGATACTAGGGGTTGTGGGCTTCCTGCAGTTCTGACTGTGCGTGATCTTAGGTGGTTTGCAATGGTGCAAATAGACAATTGCGGTAATTTGATGCTTGTGGGACTTCGATAATGGCTGATGCATGGTGCTCATTTTGTGCTATCATGTTGTTAGCAATGCAATATAAAGTTTAAATGTGTATGAGCTAGGGGAGTTTTTTGTATTGATTTTAATGAAGTATTTTCATTGGTTTCTTTCTCGGGTAAAGTCGTCATGTACCCCCGACATGTGTAACAAAATTTTTTCCCTAATAATAAAGGTCTGGCATCCCACAGCTGCCCCTTCACACTGGAGGTTTAAATATAAAAAAAAAAGTTGCTTCTGATTTGTTACGATGATTGCCCTTGGGTGTGTACACGTATCCATAGAAGTTGGTTTTCCTAGCTAGCTCTTTTTTAAAGCAAGTTTGCTGCCTTGCTGAAGTGAGGTACTTGATCTGAGAGAGTGTTTGTTTCAATTAGATGTTGTAAGTGTTTAGATTGTGTGGCAGTTAAAGGTGACAAACGTTTTTGAACAATTGAAGGAATAGTGGATTTGGGATAAGTTTGTCTCCAATAAGAAACCTGTTGTTCTTTTGGTTCTGAGCACAAGCAAGGAATGATGAGAGTGAGAAACATAAGAAGAGTGAGAGCAACCATTTTCTAAAACTAAGTGACCCGAGGGAGGGAAGTAAAGGATAGGCTGCACTACAAAAAAAGATGCAATAGCTACAAATACTAGAGAGGGAATTAAAAAACCGTCTCTAATTAAAAGATTTGCGACGGCAAAAAACCGTCACTAATTCTTTTGGTAACTGTCGAAACCAAAAATCATAAAAACTGTGCATGTGACGGGAAAACTGAGGCTAAATTAAGAAAAAACCGTCGCTAATTAAAACATTTGCAACGATATTGTAGCTGTCGCTAAGTTTTACAAATAAACTGTGCCTGTGACGGGAAAACCGTGGCTAAATGCAGAACAAGTTGTAGCTAATTAAATCATTTGCGACGGTAAATTAGCTGTCGCTAAGTTTTACAAATAAAAATTGGTAGCTACGGTATAAGTCGTCCCTAATGGATTTTTTGAAAAAAAAAATATATAGATATATATATATATATATATATATATATATATATATAAACATTTAGCCAGGGTATATTAGCTGTCTTTAAGTTTTACAAATAAAAATTTGTAGCTACGGTATAAGCCGTCCCAAATGGATTTTTGTGAAAAAATATATAAAAAAAATTAATTTAGCCATGGTATATTAGTTGTCGCTAAGTTTTACAAATAAAAATTGGTAGCTATGGTATAAGCCGTCCCTAATAGATTTTTTGAAAAACAAAATATATATACAGAAAAAACATTTAGCCACGATATATTAGCTATCGCTAAGTTAGTGCAACTCATTTGTTTGCAAAGCAATTATCAAGGAAGGATATATGTAGTCTTATCCTAGACAGTTTTATAATTTGTTAAAAAATTTTCTCTATTATTTTGTGTTCTCTGAATTTGAACAACTTGTTTTTTCTCATTTTTTGTTTTGTTTTCTCCACTAATTTCTAGGAAAATGTGAAGATAATGACGAAATTGAACGTGGATACTTAATGTGATACCCTTGTGTGGGCGACCTTGAGGGGGAGGGTAAGGGAAAGGCCTGTGATGGCGAAGCCCAACAGGCTTGTGGATCCCAAATTTTCATTCGCCTAGGTGAGGGAAGCGGATGTGCTATATATGTACGAGTTTAGATCTACAAAGTACTACGCGTTTTAAAGCCGTGCGGGCCTTGGGCCCAAAGCGGACAATATAGTACTCTGTGGATCGGGTCTTTACAGAATGGTATCAGAGCCGGACCTAGCCGGAAGTGTGCCAACCAGGACGTTGGGCTCCCTTAGGGTGGTGGACTGTGATACCCTTGTGTGGGTGGACCTGAGGGGGAGGGTGAGGGAAAGGCCCTTGATGGCGAAGCCCAACAGGCCCGTGGATCCCAATAGGGGTTGGGCGAGCTACCAAGGGGAGATTATAGTCCCACATCACCAAGGTGAGGGAAGGGGATGTGCTATATATGTACGAGTTTGGATCTACAAAGTACTACGCGTTTTAAAGTCGTGCGAGCCTTGGGCCCTAAGCGGAAAATATAGTACTCTGTGGATCGGGTCGTTAAACTTACAGGTTCTCCGTTTCTTGGTCAAGAATTATACCAAGTGAGTAGTAGCAAAAACATAATTTTGATGTGGATGAATTGCTAATAGGTCAATTTCGGAAAGTTATAAGTGTCCATGAAGACTTGGTTACTATTCTGAAGGGCCTCAATTTGTACGATAAAGTTAAGAACAATAATTAGTTGTGACAATTGTTTTTTTGCTTTAGATGGGAACAGAAGGGATGGAGTAAACCAATAAGGCATAAATTATTACAAGATTATGCATAGGTTTGTTTCAAGGAGTTTGGTGACAGAGTGAAGCATTGGATCACCTTGAATGAACCATGGACCTTTGCGAATTGTGCTTACAACCTGGGGATCCATGCACCTGCTAGTTGTTCTAAATTCATCGGAAACTGTACTGTTGGGGACTCCACAACAAATGACTACTTCAGTAAGACAGTATATTCAATCAAAGTTGCTTAGACTACGTTGGACTCCTTATCTTCATATTTATTTTGTTCGTGCTGTTGAAAGGCTTGGTGGACAAGAAAGTAAGTTTTAGAATTTCTTTCATGAACATCTGCAATATTTTGATATATACATCAAAGTTTCGGTATTTTCACTTAAAAGAAGAAAACATATTAGTCAGGCATTAATGGTAGAGAATAAAGGATAAATAGGATTACTAACTCTTTATCATTTTCTTTTCCTTTGATTGTTGCAGAAGCAACTCCCAAATTAGTCCTTCAACTAATGAATGTGAGAGGACTTAACATTGCCTATGTTAAATACCACTTGCAGGTATGAGAATGATTTAGAAAAAAAATAATTAATCATCTCCTGCATCTTACCCATATCCTCATTTATATTCTTACCGCCTTCCCGTCATTTTTTTTACTACTTCTAACTAGTTGAAGTGCATTCGTTTTTCTGCAGGCCGAAAGATTGTTTGATTTCTATGAAACTTGTAGACGATTTGAATTTGGAATGGCAGAAAACTTTATTAATAATGAAAAAGGCATGGACACTCCGGATTTGTCTTTCCAAAATCCTTTTTTTTGTTAAACCTTGATTCAAAATTGGTCAATTTTAGTCTGTCCTTGATTGTAAGATCATGTAAGTTTTCGGCTTATGTAGCCCCCTATTATTGGCTGGGCTGGACATCCAGGTATACATCAGACTCTTGCTCTTGTGGAAGATTCCTATTATTGGCCACATATGAGGGATGATATCGAAGCATATGTGAATACTTGTCTTGTATGCCAACAAGACAAAGTGGAGCAAACCCCTCCCCATCCCAGAGAGACCTTGGGAGAGTGTTTCCTTAGATTTCATAGTTGGATTGCCTGCATCAGAGGGTTGCAATTGGATACTTGTGGTCGTGGACAGATTTTCGAAGTATGCCACCTTCATTCCCACACCCAAGGAGTGCATAGCCGAGCAAGCCGCACATTTATTCCTCAAACACGTGGTGAAGTATTGGGGTGTGCCCAAATCTATAATCAGTGATCGGGATACTCGGTTCACGGGGAAATTTTGGACTGAGTTGTTCAAGTTATTGGGTACCGACCTTAATTTCTCTACTAGCTTTCATCCTCAAACGGATGATCAAACGGAAAGGATGAATGCCTTGCTGGAGTTATATCTTAGGCACTATGTGAGTGCCAACCAACGAGATTGGGCTAAGTTGCTAGATGTTGCCCAAATCTCTTTCAACTTGCAGAAGAGTGAAGCGACGGGTCGTAGCCCATTTGAAATTGTCATGGGACAACAACCTATGACCCCGAGTTCTATTGCCACTGGCTACACTGGAGTGAGTCCATCAGCCTATAAGTTTGCCAAAGGATGGAATGATCAAGCTGATGAGGCTCGAGCTTACCTGGAAAAGGCATCCAAGAGGATGAAGAAGTGGGCCGACAAGAAGAGACAGCCTCGAGAGTTCCAGGTTGGAGACCTTGTGCTTGTCAAGATGCATGCTCATGCCAGACTTTCTGGACTGCATCGTGGCCTTATCAGGAGATATGAGGGTCCTTTCCCTATAGTCAAGAAAGTGGGAAAGCAAGCCTACAAGGTCGAGTTGCTGCCGAGGATCAAGTTTCATCTAGTCTTCCATGTAAGCCTACTGAAACCGTATAAGGAAGATCAGGATGATCCAAACAGAGGAGTCTCACAAAGAGCACCAATGGGCATGAGGATCCAACATGACAAGGAACCAGAGACTATCGTGTCAGATCGTGTGGTGCGTCATTCAAACCAACCTCCCACACATGAGCTACTCGTCAAGTGGAAAAGATTGCCAGAAAGTGAAGCTAGTTGGGAGCCAATCCAACATTTGTGGCAATTCAAGGAGCAAATCAAAGCGTACGAGGATTTGAAGGCAACGAGGACGTCGCCTGATTAGGTGGGGGAGAATGTCACAACTATCTTCTTGCCTAGCCAAGTGAGGTTAGCAAGTGTAAATAATGTAGAGTATTCCACATTATTCTAGAGAGAGTTCTCTAAAACCTCTCATAAGATTCCGTAGAGTTCCATAGGATTCTAGTCCTTAGATATTTCTAAGGAAGTGTGTAGAAGTTCATTATAGACCGTTAGATCAAATTGATCACCACCGTCCATTGAGGAGGTGGAGTTGTATAAATAGGCTAAGGCCTCATTTGTTGTAATCACCTCAGAGAATTCAAGCAATACAAGTTCTAGTTCTCTTTAGCTCTCTTGTGTGTTCTTAACTTGCTTAGGTTTCCAAAGTCTAAGTAAGTATTTTGTGGGTAAGGATGACTAGCTTTCTTTGATAACTCGGGGCAAAGTTTGCTAGTGCCGCACGGGAAGTACTTGTGAAAAGAAAGCCCGTGACACACAGCATTTGCCTCTCTGTATATATTTGCAGTCTATCACCATTTTTTCCGCCATCAA
The DNA here is from genome assembly GCA_963556465.1 of Berberis vulgaris. Classification (NCBI taxonomy): domain Eukaryota; kingdom Viridiplantae; phylum Streptophyta; class Magnoliopsida; order Ranunculales; family Berberidaceae; genus Berberis; species Berberis vulgaris. The sequence continues at coordinate 26,144,937 of OY747130.1, read as the reverse complement.
TTTAATTTCTTTAAAAATGTTCTCCAACTGCCAAGGAATTTTGAAAGTCCCTCTAAACCATCCACAAACAAGCTCCGAATCCGATTGGACCATCATTTTTCTCAGCTCCAATGAAAAACAAAGTCGCAAGCCTTCCATAAGTGCCAAAGCTTCCGCTTTGTTATTGGAACCTTCCCCGAAAAACAATTGCTTGCCCACAACGCAAAGACCCCTAGAGTCTCTAATAATCACCCCTCTTGATGCTTTGTTTCTGCAAGATGATCCATCAACGTTGAGAGCAACAAAATTTGTAGGAGGGAAAAACCAATACACAATTTTAATGGCCTTTCTTCTAAATGAGATCTCTTGTAACCCCAAAGCCCTTAAAGGGACTTTATTCTGACTGATTTGTTTCGGAATAATAAAAGAGTTTGCCAATCTCAAAGTGCGCCTAATATTTAATATCACAAAAACTGAATTTGGAGAAGCCTCTTCATAGACACACTTACATTTTTGCTTCCAAATTTTCCATAAAATAAACATAGGAGTCAAAAAGTATAACACACCTGTTTGTGACTTCATCTTGGCTCTTTTGAACCATATTGATAAAACCGTAGAGAGCTCTGCTGGCTTCCTTATATGCACATCAAAAACCCCTTCAAAATGGTTCCACACCTTTGCCGCCAACTTTGCATCAAGAAATAGATGGTTCAAGGATTCCGTTTGCGGGTTGTCACAACACCTACATCGTGAGGCTAGGCTAAAACCACATCTATGCAATTCCCCATCCACTGGCACGCCTCTATGCAGTAGCTTCCACACAAAAACTGAGATCCTAGAAGGAATAATGTCTTGCCATATCTTTTTACTTAACTTACTAAACGGTCCATGGCTTTGTAGCAATTCATAGACCGACTGAAGAGAGAAAAGACCATCCGAATTCGGGACCCATACACATCTATCATCATCCCAACTGTCGCCGCGCAATCTATCTGCATATATGTTACGTCCCATCATCCTGAGATTTGGGTTAATCAATTCAAAATTATTTGATATCACTTCCGTCACCATAGCCCAAATACCACGACTAACCAAGTCCTCCGACCTTTTGAAAGTCGCCACAGTATTCCAGTTTTCCTCATAAAAACTAATATTGCCCTTTCCAATACGCCAAAGCGAGTTACTCAATAACAGAGATTTACAAAGCATGATGTCCTTGTAAAAGGGTGACGCCCCATATTTTACAATTTTGCCACTCAAAGAAATCGTAGGCAACTAGTATTTGTTTTTCATGAAAAAAGCCCACAAAGTATCTGAATTAATAAGGTTTCAAAGAGCCTTAACTCGAAAAGCTTTCATCACAACAGTCAAATTTCTTGCACCCAAGCCTTCCTTCTCCCGAGGCAAACAAATCTTGTCCCATGACACCCATTTTTTCTTTAACCTGCCTTCACAATCTCCCCAAAAGAAATCGGATAACAAGCCATTAATTCTTTTCAAAACTTTTTTGGGCACACACATGGCAATTAGAATATAAATAGGGTTTGAGCTCAGAACATGCTTAATTAAAATCAATCTTCCCCCTGGGGATAACAATTTTGCTTTTCATCCCTGAATACGACTTTGAATTTTAGCAATCAACTCTTCAAAATATGAAATTTTGACTTTACCTTGAAAAATTGGTCCTCCCAAATACGTCAAAGAAGCGTTTTTATATTGGAATCCTGTAAACATTTTCAAAGCCACAATTCTTTCCACTGGCGCCTTATCCTCGAGCATAAAGGAACTTTTTTCCTCATTCATTTTCTGACCTGAAGCACTACAATATCTTTTCAAAAATTCCATGCATCCTAGAATTGAAGATTTTCTCCCATTTAAGAAAATAAGAGTATCGTCTGCATAGAAAAGATGTGAGATTGGTTTACATGCCCTCGACGTATAATAATATCCGATTTTGCCTCTATTAAAAGCCACTTGCAATCCCCTACTGAGAACTTCAGAAGCAATAATGAATAATAATGGTGACAGTGGGTCTCCTTGCCTTAATCCTCTGGATGATCTGAAAAAGCCTTTGTAGGCTCCCTGTAGCAAAATTGAAAAACCACAAGAGGCGATACAATTCAAAATAATATGAAAAAATCTACTGTTGAAACCAAATCTCTTGAGCACCGCAAATAGAAAAGTCCATTCAAGGAGATCAGAAGCTTTCTCCATGTCAATCTTCAACACAACGTTTCCTCCAAAAACCTTTTTATGGATACCCTTACCAATTCCTGCGCTATTCCAATATTTTCACCAATGAACCTTCCTCTTACAAAGGCTCCCTGCTCAAGAGAGATCATATTTGGCAAGAACAAAGCTAGTCTATTGCATAGAATTTTACTGAAAATTTTATAAATCACATTGCATAGGCTAATAGGGCAAAATTCAGAAAAGGAACCTGGGTTCTGCGTTTTCGGAATCAAAGCCATAAAATTCGCCGTGAAAGATGCAGGCATAGTCTCCCCCTCAAAAAACTGTATCGCAACTTCCCATACATCAATGCTTAGGAAATCCCAGCAAGTTTGAAAGAAACCCGACGTGAAGCAATCCGGTCTAGGGGCACTGTTTTTATTAATATCAAAAACTGCCTCTTTAACTTCCTCCAAAGACCGCTTTTTAACCAAATCATCGCACTTAGCGGAACTAACAATCATCGGAATGCACTCTAACAATTTTTTATCCACCACACAATTTCCTTAGGAAGACAACAGATTATGAAAAAATTCATTAGCATTATCAAGAATCTCACTTAAATCTGAGATAGTCCTGCCACATGATAAAGTGATCTGGGAAATACCTTTTCTTTTCTGTTTCGCCTTAGTGGAAGCAAAAAAATATTTAATGCAAGCATCCCCCTCCTTGTACTCTTTTTCACCAGATTTTTGAATCCAGTAAAGCTCCTCTTATTGGAGAGCTAATCTGTACTCCACCTGACAACGACTCAAATTACAACAAGTTGTAACATACCAATTAGCATCCACATTTCGCCAAGTGTTGGCAATATCTTCCCAGCCAGCCAAAAGAATAGTTTCCCACATGTCAGATTTTGGGACTAGATATATGTGCTGATACAATGGTTGGGGATGCAATGAGACGAGGTTTATCATGCGGCCAAAAGAAGAGATTAACTACAGGTACTGGAAATCAGAAAATGAGAAGTGTAATAGATGATTGAAGTATAGAACTATTTTGTGTGCTTTACTTAGTAGCAATGTTTAATTAGACACAGTTCTTCAGTCAGCTCATATAGGCAAGTGGAGTTTTGAGGACCTCGAACCTTCATATTAAAATAAAGAAGAAGCAAAAGTACACCACGAAAAGGTTTATATGTTAGTGTTTCACTAAATAACACATTTGGTTCATGTAGGGGAGATGATTGTTGGCCCAACAAGAGTTCTATTCATGGATGAGATATCAAATGGCTTGGACAGTTCTACCACCTTTCAGGTTGTTTCCTATCTTCAACAGTTGGTGCATATCACAGATGCTACAACATTGATTTCACTTCTTCAACCAACACCAGAGACCTATGATTTGTTTGATGACATTATCTTGATGGCAGAAGGGACCATAGTGTACCATGGCCCCCGCAGTTTTTTTCTCAAACATTTTGAGGATTGTGGATTCAAGTGTCCAGAAAGAAAATGGGCTGTTGACTTCCAGGAAGTAAGTGCATCATGGTTTATACTTGTCTCATTTATTGTTATCATCATCTTCATAGTGAAAATATTGAAAATGATTCTTCGACTAAAAAAAAATTAATAAATAAATAAATTAGCACAATGAGGTATGTAGCCACCTAAATGAGCTGGTCTTGCTGTAGGAATAAGACGCATGTCATTGATTCTTAGTGATTGATTATTTTCCCTCTGATCTCATCATGTCACTTTCTGCATTATGTGTGCAGCTCCAATTTCTAAAGCAGCAATTTTAGGAATTGCTTTGGGCGCCCTTGTTATACTTCTCATGATCTAAGCATCTCTAGACAAACCAGGTAGTTCCTGATGCACCGATGATGTTTCATTAAACCTAAGATATATTAGGCTATAGACAGTAATGATACAAAAGGAACGAAAAGTGCTTCACTGTCTGTGTTGGATTTTAGGCATAAGTATTTTTTAGTAGAATATTTGTTCACTCTGTAATCACATAGAAAAAATTCTTCAAAGACGTAGTTTGGTTTTGGGCTTATTTATCAAGATAGTAAGAGCTTTTCTGTGGTAGCCTTTACCTAATTTTGGAAAAATTATATGCATAATTGTATCTAGATTCTACAATTGGTTTATTCGGCCATGCTATACTTATTTCTTCCTTGTGTACTTGTTCTTCAAACTCACAATCAGTTATTCTTCACCTAAGCTGGTGATCCTTAACATGAATATGGCTCTTCATGTATGTGATAACATTATGAGGATGACTGAGAACGTGAGTGAGAAATATATTTTATTCTATCCAATAATATGTTGATTAGTAATGTAAAAATGCATCTTAGTTGTAACTTAGAGTCTCAATTTAAATGTGCAACTTTGTTAGATTTGTATTACATATCTTAAGCATTCAATACGTTTCTCATGCACTGCTTTTTCAAATTTTACAGGTTTAGGTGTTGCTGAAATGATATTGGTTTAGAAGTGGAAGATATGAAATTTTGAAGTAGAACACATTTTGTGGGATGATCGATATGGTGTGCAAGATCACATGAATTGTTGTAGGTATCATTTTCGTTGTATGTCCCATAGGCGATCACTATGATTTATTTAGTTATTTAAGTTCAAGTGAGTTATATCTCAAATTGAAATTGTATTACAATTCGAGGTTGATAGAGTAAAAAGTTGTTAGGGATTGTATTTTTTGTAATGGACAAGTCATTGATTATACGAAAATTAATATAATTGTGTTCAGGTTTAAAATGTTTCTTCTGAATGACAAAAAAAAAATGCAATGAGAAATTTTAAAATTATAAGAAAGAACTAATTTCTTATAAAAAATGAATTTTATTAGTAATTGTTTTAGCTACAGCAAGTTAGTGTTAGCAACGGCAAATGTTGTCTCTGTGTTGAAAATTTGATGTGCAACTTAGCAACGGTTTGAAGCCGTCCCTACATAGCCACGGAAAATACCGTCGCTGTTTTGTCATTTTTATTTACAACTTAGCAACGGCTTCCCGAAGATTTTGTAGCCATTACCATCGATGTGTCTTTGAGAAATAACAGAGCCACTTGAGAAACAATTGAGATGATAGGGGGAGGTGTATTGTTGCTCAACAAATTGTTTTTGGCACTGGTACTAATAATCATGTAAAAGTTATGGCGATCCTTGAAGGTGTGCGATTATGCATTAGGCTGGTTTTCAATAAGGTGATCATTCAAACTGTTTCGGATCTTGTGTGCGACTGGTTTTATGAGGTGTATAAAATCCCAAGGTGTTTGGAAAAATTTTGGAGCGAGATTTAATTTTTTTTTTATAAAAGACATGGTGGTTAGAATTAAACAAATATTCAAGGAATCAATCGAATGCGATGGCGGATGCCTTAGCAGATAAAGCTCAAAAGGACGGAACGAGTTGAAAGTTTGGGAATTCTAATCTTCCTGGTTTTTTTAAGTGCTGCAGTCATGTGTCTGATCAAAGGATTGCAGCCACTAGCTAACAAGTATTGAGGGATGGATTGGTGTGGCCGTGCGTGGTTTTGAATGTTAGAAGCAGAGTATTTCACTCTATTTTGATAAGGGAGTTATTAAGGTTGCAGGTGTTTTAGTGAAGCAGTGGCTAGGGACGATGATTATGTGCTATGCAAGATTGTTGTTGTCTGGATGGATTCACATTCATCACCGTGGAATGATGTTAGCTTGGTTGCTGCTGCTCCATTTGGATTTGATAAAGAAAATATTGATTAAGAGGCGGGTCGCAGTGAAGCTACTCTGTTTTAGGGAAGTTGTAGGCAAGTTGCAGGGGAGCTGCTCTTCTTCAAGGAAGTTGCAGGCAGGTTGCAGGCCGTTGTGCTCACTTGTTGGTGTTTTGATGCAGAGACTTTTAACTTTGGTAGGGTGGTGCATGTTGGCAGTTGAAAAGGCTGCTATGGTTTAACATTTGACAATTTCTCTTGGTTGATTTAACTAACCTCAGGGGGGAGCGGCAACTATGGGATGCCAGACTTTCTTTTTTTTTTAAATAAACCTCCGGGAGGGAGGAGCAGTTGTGCCAGACCTTTATTACTAAAGTCGGGGGCACGTTACGACTTTACCCGAATTAAAAACAACGGAAACAATCCTAGGAAAATGCAATACCTAGCAACTAGGCTCCAAAACCAATTCATAATGAGACAAGGCTAGCTCAAGAGATAAGGCCTTCCTCAAAAGAAAATGCCTTACTAAAAAGCACATGATTGCTCAAGAGTTAAGGCCTTCCTCAAGAGTTAGGCCTTCCTCAACAAAAAGAAAGAGCCAAGAACCACAAAAATTAACTAACCAAATAATCAACACAGCAGCTTCCAAGCAAAACAAAACAAACCAATAGCAAACAACTTGCAAGCACCGTCCAACACCATAAGACCCAGTTTCTAGCTGCAAGACCATCCACCCAACTCTGCCCAGCAGCATCCACTTCACCGAACTCAACAAGCACCGCCCAGCGTCAGTTGTCAAGCCACAAACGCATCAGCACAGCAACTCCCAGCAGCCGTAATCTGTCCATCTCACCAAGGTGCCAGCAAGCCAACCAACACCTCGTCTCAAGAACATCCAACTCCTGCATCAACCAGCCACACTCTTCCTCAGCAGCATCCCTCATATAAAACAAAGTGAAGAGACCAACCAACACCCATTTTCTAAATCCCAGCCTGAAATGCAACTTCAGGAACTGAAACTGATATCTGTTTTCTTCTTGAAACCCGCAGAACCTTGAAGCGATACATCGCAAGAACTTGAACCCCTTACAAAGCCAAATCATTTAGGAAGACGAATATAAGGAGTATGAATCTTGTCTAAATGAACCAGACCAGCAATCATGTTGGGAAGATCAGAGGTTCTGAATTTGCGACTTACTCCCTCCTTCTGAGCGCATCCGCCACCGCATTAGCATCCCTAAAAATATGAACACAACTCACCTCCATATGAGGTACCAGTCTCTTAACCTCCCGCCAAGCATTTTCCATGTACCAATGAATTTTAAAGTCCTGATATTACCAGCCACGCACAATTTTAGAATCTGTTTGAAGAAGAACCTTTGACAATTCCATTTTGTTGCATACAAGAATACCCTCAATTATTGCTTGAACCTCAGCCTGATTATTTGATCCTTTTCCAAGAAAAACTTGCTTTGCCACCAAACAATTACCCAAATTGTTCCTGATAATGATGCCAGTTGTCGCCTTGTTGTTCCTCGATGAGCCGTCTACATTAAGTGCCATAAAATCCTCTTGAGGGAAAGTACAAAAGACTACTCTATTGACCTTCTTAATTATCGGAGCGGTAGGAAGACCAAGGATCAAAAGTGGTTTCTTATTCTCACTAACCCTCTTGGGAGAAAAGAAGGAGTTAGCAAGGCGTAGGCTCCTCCTGACTAGCAATATAACTTTCATCATACTTGTCTTACCATTATCAAAAGCACCACGACACCACTGTTTCCAAATCTCCCAAATGATAAACATAGGCGTTAAGAAGTAAAGTAAGTCGACTTGTGAATTCTTATTGGTTATCCTAAACCATATTGTCAAAACGGTAGTGGTTTCCGCCAGTCTTCTAACATGGACATCAAAAATACATAAAAATGTCTCCAAACCCCTTTAGCCAGGCTACCATTAAGGAAAATATAATTTAAGGTTTCCACACTCAGTGAGTCATCTCGAGGCTAAATTGAGCCCGCACCGATGGAGCTCCCCATCAACTGGGGCGCCTCTTAGTAATAGCTTCCAAACAAACACAAAGATTTTAGATGGCAAAATAGACAACCAGATCTTATCGAATACGTGATTTTGCCCTTCTTATCACGAAGTAACTCATACGCCGAATGAGAACTAAAAAATCCATCCGGAGCCAGTGTCCAAATACAGAAAAGTCCTTACCCTGCTCTCTACCCTTAATTCTGTCATCATTGAGTGTTTTCGCCAAGTCTCTAACCTCGGGTTTTACCAATTCAAATTCCCCATTTCGAACCTCCGCGATCGTAGGTTAGTTATCTTGTACCTCCGAATCCCCCGTTCTCAAGAAAATTGTCGTTAAGTTCCAGTTAGCCACAAAAAAACTTGAATTCCCATTACCAATCCACTAGACACTGTTTCCAACAAAGACTGCTTTAAACTTCATGATTTGCTTCATAAATTGCGAGGCCCTATTTTTCTTTACTTGATTGATCAATGGGACCCTGTCCTTCCGATATTTACACCTCATGAATTTGCCCACAGCGAATCAGCATTAATCATATTTCCCAGGGCTTTCAAACGAAAAGCCCTAGTGACTGTAACAAGATTCGTAGCCCCCAGACCTCCTTCTGCCTTAGGGAAGCAAATATTAACCCAAGAAATCAATTTCTTTTTCAGTCTGCCTTCACAATCACCCCAAAAGAAATCCACCAAAAATTTATGAATTTTTGACAAATCTTGTTGAGGGACACACATGGCGCTTAACGTATAAACTGAGATAGATATCAAAACATGCCTAATCATAATCAATTTCCCACCAGGAGATAAAAGTTTTGCTTTCCATCCACTAATTCGCTTTTGAATTTAACTGACAAGCGCATCAAAATAGATAATTTTTCTATTTCCTTGATAAATAGGAACTCCCAAATACTTCATCGGAGAACCTGTGAACTGGAAACTTGTATAGGTTTTAACAACCACCACTTGTTCCACTGCAACTTTTTCCTCAACCATAAAGGAACTTTTATCTGCATTAATTTTTTGTCCCGAAGACCTAGCATATCTTTCCAAAAACTTCATGCACCCTGTAACTGAAGACTTTCTCCCATTGAGAAAAACCAAAGTGTCATCTGCGTACAAAAAATGTTTAATAGGCTAACAGTGTCTAGGCATGTAGTAAAAGCAGATATCACCTCTCGTAAAGATGGCCTCCAAGCCTCTGTTAAGAACCTCCGAGGCTATAATAAATAATAGTGGGAAAAACGAGTACCCCTGCCTTAGCCCTCTAGAAGATTTAAAATAACCATTATAGACTCCTTGCATCAGTACCAAAAAACCACAATTAGTAATACAATTAGAGACCAGGTGATAGACTCTAGTCGAGAACCCAAATCGTTTGATAACAGAAAAAAGGAAGGGCCACTCCAATCTATCAAACGCTTTCTCCATATCAATTTTAAGAACCACATTGCCGCCTGTGACCTTTTTATTAATGTCTCGCACCATTTCCTGAGCCAATCCAATGTTTTCCACAATAGACATGCCCCTGACAAAGGCCCCCTGTTCTTGGGCTATCATTTCTGGTAACAATAAAGCAAGTCTATTGCAAAGTAATTTACTAAATATTTTATATATAACATTGGAAAGACTAATAGGATGAAAATCAGAAAAAGAACCTAGCGAGTCCACCTTAGGGATCTATGCAATAAAGTTTTCCGAGAACGCCAATGGTAAAACCTCACCTTCAAAGAATTGAATTGTCGTTTTCCAGATATCAATACCAACAATCTCCTAGCAAGACTGAAAGAAGCCAACAGTAAACCCATCTGGACCCGGAGCGTTGTTTCTCGGAATGTCAAAGGTCGCCTATTCACTTCTTCCAAGGATGGACTCAAAAATAACCGAAGGAATACACTCTAACAAATCACTATCATATACTTGGACGACCTGAGTAGAGAGAAGTTGTTGAAAAGTCCATTAGCTTCTCGAATAATTTCCCCCGAATCAGAGATCTCCCTGCCACACTGCAAGATGATTTAAGAGATAGACCTTTTTTTGTTTAGATTTGACCAAAGCAAAAAAATATTTGGTGCTGGCATCCCCTTTCTTGAAATCTTTTTCCCCTGTTTTTTGCATCCAAAACAATTCCTCCTACTAAAGGACCAATCTGTATTCAGCCTGACATCTGCTAAAATTATAACACGCATTAATATCCCAATTTGCATCCACATTGAGACCGTTACTGACGTTCGTTTCCCAACCTAAGATCAAAATATTTTCCCATTGACTGATTTCATCTTCTAGAGCCCTAAGTCTATTGAAAACATTTCCAAACACATCCCTATTCCATTTAATAAGCGTTTTACGAAGTGATTTGAGTTTAAAATCCACCTCGTCCATCGCCCTCATATTAAACATCTCTGGACCCCAATCAGAATCCACTAAAGTCACAAAAGTCGGGTGTGTAGTTCACATGTCCAAAAATTTGAAAGGAGAGAAGCCCGCCCTAGTCTGCATGGGCATGGAGACCAAAATTGGCGCATGATCTGAGAAAGTGCACTGAAAGTGTTCCGCCCTCGTATTGGGCAATTGAGATAGCCATAAAGAGTTCACAAAGACTCTATCTAGCCTAGCCCAGATACGATAACCACCACGCCTATTGTTACACCAAGTATACTTCGGACCAATAAAACCACAGTCAATCAGCCCACAATGTTCAATACAGTCTGAAAAGTTAGACATGCTGGCCAGTGATGGAGAGTTTCCTCCTAATTTATCTCGCTCACTGACAATTGCATTGAAATCTCCGCCAACCATCCAAGGGCCATAACATTGTGACGCCAAAAACTCCATCTTCGCCCTTAACTCCCTTCTCTTCTCCACTGTGTATTTAGCGTATATGAAAGAGATAAAAAAGGAATGAGCATTTGAATATGTTACCTGACAATGAATATACTGATCTGACACTTCCAACACAATGACTGCTAACTTCGGATCCCAAAAAATCCAAATTATCCCACCCTCTTCTTCATTAGACGTAAAACCTGAAAGTCTGATTTTGTTTCCAACCTCCAAGTAGCGACTAGCTTCTATCATGGGTTCTGCTATCATAATGATGCGCACTTTGTACTCTTTAACCATGTTTTTATGTTTATTCCTCATGGTTCTATTACCAACTACACAAACATTCCAGAACATAATGTTATCAATCATTTTTAGTTTGGGCGAGAGAGTTGTACGACCTTGCAAGTCAACGCATAGCCGGAGGAAGCGCCATCCTGACTTCCTTACTCTTCTTCTTGCTTGTCTTTCCCTTCGACACAAGCCCTAAGTCCAAATCTCTGCTGAAAGCTGCCTGCGGAACAACCTTGGAATCCGATCCGACTTCATCACTATCATCACTGGCACTCTTGAGAGTGTTGATGTTCAATTTCTTTCTCCGTTACCGACGGGTTTCTTTGAACAAGGATATAACCATGTCCAAAGTGTCTCCCAGTTTGTGTAATTCATATTAAGGGCTCTTCTTAATATAATATTTTTCTATCTTACCCTCAACCTTAATCAAGGTCCTATTAAAGTCATCATTATTGCCCCACATAACTACCACGCCATTCTGACCCTGCATCATTGCTAGGCCTTACTTCTACATAACCTCCTCCGCCTGCTCAAAATTTTTGAAACCAAGCGCAGCCGCCGAAAGCCTCTCCTCGCTTACTGCTAATTCAAAATTAGCGTCCCTTGCCTCCTTGCTAAAAACAACATCAGCTGCGTCCCCTGCCCCCTTGCAAATAGCATCAAGAGTTGCATCCCTAGCCTGCCCAGAATCAGGCGATCTAGATTCAACAACAACCTCTCCTGCTAATCTCAATCCGCTTCCCGGGGGTGACTCTGCCACTAGCTATTCGCCAACGGGTTGTGATTTCACCGAAGCTTGCGAGCCTTCCTCCAAAGCAGCTTGAATAGCTCTATCAATCCCGATAGAGGTATACCCTGCGTCTTTACAATCATATTTGAAATTGGTAATTCTTAACGACCTCGAGTTATTAATAGAATGTCCTTCTCCTTTCGCAGTAGCATCCTTTTCCATGAATTTTTTCCTTGAGACTCTGACTTCTTTTCTAAATTCACAATTGGATTTGAAGCCAAATAAGTAATGTCCAAAATGTTTTCAACTTGCACCTCATGATCCAAACCTGCTAAAATTTTTAATGGATATTTTAATATTGTAAAGTCGTTCTTTTCTTTCTTAGGCAAAGCCTTTACATCCTGAGTAACGATTTCCACATCCTCATCAATTTTTGCCCCACTAGGGCCAACCTATCCCGTGTAAGGACCGACTTCTCCTCCTTTTTTTCCGCCTCCTTCTTGACTGGTCTATAGACACTCCTTGCTTCCACGCCCTTCGATTGAATCCCTTTATCCCTAACCCCGAAATTCTGATTTTTCTTACTCTCATCTTCTATCTTATTTGTGCCTACATTTTCTCCCTCCTTGTGACTATCCTTTCAGCTCTCTAATCGCTTCCCACATTCTTCATAAGTGTGTCCAATCATAGCGCAATTATCACAGTATTTGAAACCTGGATACACAATTTTCTACCAAAAACCTATGATTCCGGAGAATTCCAACAAGATTCTACTAGGGAGCTCCGCTGATAAATCCATCTCAATGCACATCCTTGCCGCCCCAGGTCTTGTGAGACCCAGAGTACTATCATCAATTCTAAGGAAAAACCCAATCGAGTCGCCAACTTCTTTTAAATACAACGAATGAAAAAATTGTAAACGCAAATTAGGGAGATCCACCAACAATGGGGCTATCACCGAATCATAAAAGAATCCCGCGACAAGGCCTTACTAACTTCTTCCCCCTGCAATCTAACAAGAACATGCCTCTGATCAAGCAAACCCATGGTAAGATCTCCCATCACTCCCCACGATCTATGGATGGTCTCACGAATAGCCTCAAGAGAAGGGCGATAAATAGATAACTTGAACACAATAACATATGTTTCAACGTACCTTTCACATCTTTTTGCCTCCAAAATATTCATAGATAATGATGGGCTTCCATCCTTGCGAAAACAATTACCTTTCATCGGTTCCCCTTCAATAGTCGCTTTACCACTCCCAAGGCTTGGAGAAAGCTTCGAGGAGGCTTGACGTCAACGACCGGGGTGCCTCCACCCCCAGCCGTTTGCTCACCATTCTTGGCGGCTTGAGGAGCCGCCGTGAATAAAGAGAAAAGCTATAGACTAAACGATCCAGATTGAAAATCAAGATGATCTGACAGATAAAAAATAAAACACTAAGAAAAAGACCCTACAGCCCTTAGAAACACCAAATCGCCCCAAAGTAGAGCCGTTTTCCTTTCGCTTGAGTAAATTTTCCTCTCTTCTAGTCAAATTTCTCAAATGCCAGACCTATATTACTTTATCAAAAGATTTTATATCTTTCGGGGGTACATTACGAATTTACCCGATTAAAAGAATCTAAAAAACCAGAGGCTAGCCCTTACCAACCGAATCAAACAAAAACACAAGTATAGACCTTATTCACTAAAAACTAAAAACCAATAAATAAGCAAATAAAAGATAATTTTTGAAACCCTTAAGTTCCAAGCAAACATGAACCAATATACCATTAATCCTTCCAACAACTCCTTTAAAGCAACTGCCAAACTGATGCAGGAGGATCTGAGTCAGATGATGCTGAACTGTCAGATAGCACGATATTAGCACTAAGATATCTTGAATTAGCAGATCAGCGCAAGAATAGCAGGAAATCATGATTATATTTCTAATTTGGCAGTTTTGGGTGTGTTTTAGTATTTTGGCCATAACTTTGGCTAAGAGTATCAGAATCGCGCAAACGACCCCAATTCCGAAAGCTCTTTTCAACGCGCACGTCATGGTCAACGATCTATACTCATTGCACATCTTTTTGAGGCCAAATTCCACCGTTTTCCCTTTTGAATCTACAAATTTAGCAGTTTATTTCCCTTTATAGTAATATTTCAATTATTGTTTAGGAAGTGATTCTTAACCCAATTTGGGCTAGATTTCTGGCAGTTTATTTCTTTTATTACGTATTTTGTTTTACCATGATTATTGGGGTGTTGCCATTTTTGGTAAAATTCCAATATTGATGAGTTTTAGCTGTAAAGCCCGGCTTGTGGGCTGATTTTAGAGATACCTTTTGATAGTAATTTGATTAAACATTAGAGTTATTTCTCTGTGTTTTTGGCTATCATCTTGTGTTCTTCCCTGTTAATTATCTGTTGCTATTAGCCTGCAGAATAATCGCTATTCTGCCCGGCGTCAGTTGGTATAAGAGCTTCAACATCTTCTTGGGGTGAGATTTTATCAGTTTCTATGGCTGGTGGTCGTGGTCGTCGCAGGCAGAAAGTGATGATTGAGGATTTACAGAGGCAAGTTGCAGAACTAACCCAGCGGCTAACGGCGCAGGAATTCGGTAATCGTGAGATGGAAGATCACGATTCTGATTCCAGTTTCGAAAACTCGCATCACAATCGTGCTTGATTCTGGGAGCACCGTGGTCAGGAGGATCATCATGGAAATCTCGGTTTCAAAGTAGATCTACCCGAGTTTTCTGGGACGTTACAGGCCGAAGGATTCGTGGATTGGTTGAACGAAGTAGAGCGTATTTTTTAGTATAAGGAAGTTCCTGATCATGTCAAAGTGAAATTGATTGCCATCAAACTCAAAGGCAGAGCATCTGCGTGGTGGGAGCAGTTGAAGCGATCACGCGACAGGCAGGGCCAGGCCAAAATCACTGATTGGGAAAAGATGAAGGGTCACTTCTTTCCTTTCGGCTACACTCAAACTTTGTTTCAACGACTTCATTCATTGAGGCAAGGCACGAAATCAGTTTATGATTACACGAAGGAGTTCTATCAATTAGTAGTCCGTAATGACTTATCTGAGACGGAAGAGCAGATGGTTGTAACGACCCGATCCACACAGTATAAATTTGTCCGCTCTGGGCCCAACCAGCCCGCACGGCTTTAAAACGCGTCATACAATGAGGATCCAACCTCCCACATATATAGCTCACCCCCTCCCGCACCTAGGCGATGTGGGACTATGTCCCCCTTTGTAGCTCGTTCAACCTCTCTCGGGCCTATTGGGCTCCAACCCTCACCCTCAGGTCCGCCCACTTCAAGTTCTCAAAATGGTGGCACGATATTTGAAGGGATTACGAAAACCCCTGCAGGATGTCCTCAGCTTTCACTCACTGTAGACTATTTTCTGAAGCCTACCAGCGTGCATTTTCTTTGGAAAAACAACATAACAGGAGGCCTATGATCAGAAGTGATCAAAGCAGTCGAACAGTTCACCCTCATGAATCCCGTCCTACCCAACCGCCACCGCAGAGTAACTCTACAATTAGATCTTTTAGATGTGGTGAATAGGGACATAGAGCGACTGAGTGCAGGAAGTCTGCTATTCAGAAGGGAAACAATCTTCTGATTTAGGAAGACGTGGTAGATGAATTTGAGGAACTTGGAGAGCCTTTGTATGACGATGATGAAGATGGAGATGTGCTGTATGGAGATGGTCATGAGACTCTGGTTGTTCGTAAGAGTCTACTGACTCCCAAGGATGATTCAGGGGACGATTGGTTAAGAACCAATATTTTCCACACGACATGCACAGTTGCAGACAAAGTCTGCAAGATGATCATTGACAATGACAATTGCGAGAACGTCGTGTCTGAAGAGGCTGTCCAGAAATTGCAGTTGAAGACAAATCGCCATCCCAAGCCGTACAAATTATCATGGCTGAATAAAGGCAGTGAGGTAACTGTAGATAGGCGATGCCTAGTGTCTTTTTCGATTGGCAGGAAATATTTTGATAATGCTTGGTGTGATGTTGTATCTATGGATGCTTGTCATGTATTGTTAGGCAGACCTTGGCAATATGATCGCAGTGTTATTCATGATGGGCAGAAAAATACATATTCCCTTAGCATTAAGGGGAAGAAGATTGTGTTGGCACCTCGTCGGGAAGGAACCACTCCTACCTCGGTAACCAATAATACTAACCTGTTTTCTAGGTCAAGTTTTTTAGTTAAGATTGATCGTGGAGATGTGGTCTATGCTTTGTTACCTTGTAGGAATAGTGCAGTCAATGTGAATTCAGATTTGCCAACAGAAGTGAAGCATCTTCTTGCAGAGTTTTCTGACCTGATGCCAGAGGATCTTCCTGCTGGGCTGCCGCCTATGCGGGATATTCAGCATCAGATCAACCTTGTTCCGGGGTCC
This sequence comes from Berberis vulgaris, assembly GCA_963556465.1. Lineage (NCBI taxonomy): Eukaryota > Viridiplantae > Streptophyta > Magnoliopsida > Ranunculales > Berberidaceae > Berberis > Berberis vulgaris. Next base: position 26,128,775 of record OY747130.1, on the reverse strand, counting down.
AGTTTGCCTAATCGGCCGGCTTCTCGCCTTAGTCCTAAGGAATCTGAAGAGTTGCAGTGACAGCTGATAGAGTTGTTGGAGAGGGGCTACATCCGTGAGAGTATGATCCCATGTGCAATACTAGTGCCAAAAAAAGATGGCTCTTGGCGTATGTGTGTTGACAGCAGGGCAATCAACAGGATTACAGTGAAATACAGATTTCCAATTCCCCCGCCTGGATGATATGTTAGACCAAATGTCCGGATCTAAGGTTTTCTAAAAATTTGACCTTAAAAGCAGATACCACCAGATCAGAATAAGGCTTGGAGATGAGTGGAAGACAACGTTTAAGCCGCATCATGGGTTGTATGAGTGGATGGTCATGCCTTTTGGCCTGTCCAATGCGCCCTGTACATTTATGAGATTTATGCATCAGGTTTTATAGCCTTTCATGGGGAAATTCGTTGTAGTTTACTTCGACGACATCCTCATTTATAGTCCAACATGGGCGTCACATTTTGATCACCTTCGTGCTGCTTTTGATAAGTTGAGGACGGAGCGCCTGTTCGTCATTCAGAAGAAGTGTTCTTTCTTCACTACTTCTGTTACTTTTCTTGGTTTTGTTGTGTCTACTGATGGTGTTCATGCAAATCAGTCGAAAATAGATGCGGTCTTGGAGTGGCCCAAAACAAAGACCTTACACGATGTAAGAAGTTTCCATGGATTGGCGTCCTTCTACCGTCGGTTCATCATAAACTTCAGCACTCTGATTGCTCCTATCACAGAGTGCCTCAAGGGACGTAATTTCTAGTGGTCCGAGGAGGCGGATGCCAGTTTCTAACTGGTCAAGCAGAAGATGACAAAAGCACCAGTTTTGGCACTTCCTGATTTTGAAAAGGTGTTTGAGGTAAATTGTGATGCATCTGGGGTTGGCATTGGTGGTGTTCTGAGTTAGGAAGGGCGCCCAATAACATTTTTCAATGAGAATCTATCAGGATCAAAGAAGAATTATTCCACCTATGATCTGGAGTTTTATGCCATAGTTCAGTTCCTGAAACATTGGCTTCACTACCTAGTACAGAGCGAGTTTATTCTTGTCACTGATCATGAGGCCCTGAAATACATCAATGGGAAACACAAGCTGAGTCGACGACATGCCAAGTGGGTGGCGTACTTGCAGGAGTTCACGTTTGCGTTGAGGCACCAAGTAGGGAGTCTGAACCGTGTCGCAGATGCACTGAGCCGTTGTACGTTACTCCTCACCAACATGAGCACTAGAGTTGCAGGATTTGAGGCTTTTTCTGATATGTATGTTGCAGATCCTTCCTTCGGAAGGATAATTCAGGAGGTAACAGATGGTCAATGACATGACTTTATTTTGCATAATGGTTATCTGTTTCGTGGATTACAGTTGTGCATTCCAGATTGTTCATTAAGGCAGCAGATTATTCGTGAACTTCATAATGAGGGTCACTTTAGGTGAGATAAGACGTTGGCCTTGATCTCTTCTTCCTATTATTGGCCCAAATTGACCAGTGATGTGGCTCATTATGTGGCGCGTTGTTATTTGCGTCAGCGGTCCAAAGGAGTTCTCACTAATGCGGGCCTGTACACACATTTACCTGTACCTGAGGCCCCTTGGTTTGATGTCAGTATGGATTTTGTGTTGGGCTTACCCCGTACCCAATGGGCCTGGGATTCTATTTTGGTTGTGGTTGACAGGTTTTCCAAGATGGCCCATTTTGTAGCTTGCAGAAAAACAATATATGCTGCCCGGATCGCCCATCTTTATTTCAGTGAGATTGTGCGTTTACATGGTGTTCCCTGATCCATTACTTCAGATCGTGACACCGAATTCATGAGTCATTTCTGGCGGAGTTTATGGGAGAAACTGGGGATGAACTTGAATTTTAGCAGCGCCTACCACCCCCAGACGGATGGACAGACCGAGGTGGTAAACCGCAGGTTGGGGAACCTTTTGAAGAGTTTGGCAGGCACTAAACCAAAACAGTGGGATTTGGCATTACCTCAGGCAGAATTTTCCTATAACAGGTCGAAGAACAGAACCACAGGAATGAGCCCATTTGAGATTGTCTATGGCCAGAATCCATCCAAGGTGCTCAACTTAGCCCCCATTCCACGTGTGGGTAGTTTGAGTCCCAAGGCAGATGCGATGGCAGAACATCTTCGGGGTATCCATAAGCAAGTGAAGCTGGCCATTCACGAGAGTAATTCCAAGCACAAGGTTCAAGTCGACAGTCACCGTCGTCAGGTACTTTTTTATGTTGGTGATTTTGTTTGGGCAGTTTTAACTCGTGATCGTTTTCCTGTTGGAGAGTATAATAAGCTTAAGGAGCGAAAGATTGGACCCTGTGAGATCTTGCAGAAGATCAATGTACTTCCAAAAACAGACCCTGCAAGCTCTAAAACAGAGCTGCCCTGTTCAGCAGGCTAGAAACCCTGTTTTTCATGAAAGGCCATGCCTATACAAACGATTGCCTCTATAATAGCCCCAGTTTCACATTGACCGAAAACAACCCTGACTCTATTTCAAATCCTGACATATCCAGTCTTATTTTTATCCAATCTTACCAAGCTGCCAGGACGGTTTGGAAGATTAGCCAGATTGAAAAGTCTCGTTAGGTCCTCTTCTTGGCCCAAAGTGGCCAATGCATCAGCAACTGAATTTGTTTCTTTGTAAATGTGAGTGCAAGAACATGTTATCGAATGCACAAGTGCCCAAATCTCTTTTCATAAACATTGAGTCTGTCTGGATGAGAATTCTACCAATGTCTTATGCAGACATAACTTCAAACCTTCGAGGAGAGCCCTAGATTCTGCTAGATTATTAAAGCCCGTCCCAAATAAGCATTGTTTGGCTGCAATCACGTCTCCAAATTCATCCCGAATAACTACTCCCCTGCTGCCTTGTTTAGACCTGTCAGCATTCAAACCATAAAAACCAGACGGAGGGAAGTTCCAAAATTATACCAAAGGCACCTGCACTTTTGCAGGAATTTGTGTCATTCCAAGTCTCCTTAGAAGGACCAGATCCACACTCTTTTTTCTTGGGAATAAACAATTTCGACACTAGCTTGAGCCAATGATAAACTTTAACAACCACATAGTTCGCAGAGTAATCATTTCCTTCATAAAATTTAATATTTCTTAATTTGTAACCATATTTTCCACAAGATGAATAAAAATTATACAGAATCCCTACCTGAAAGGACTTATTGGCTCTTTTAAACCATTCTACCAGTAGGGTGGTCACTTCAATGGGTGTAATAGTATACAAATCAAATACTAGCTCAAATTGAGACCATACCCTATCCGCCAAGTCTCCTTCAATGAAAAGATGTTTCGTAAATTCAAATCCTGGGGACAAAAAAAAACTACATTTGGAAGCCAGATTAAACTCAATACGCCTGATCTCCCCATCTACTAGCAATGTTAGATGTATCAACTTCCACACAAATACATAAATTTTTGTGGACATTAGAGGATGCCAAAGAAAATTCCAACACTTATCCACCGTACCCTCTGTATCTAATGACATCAAAAACTGACCTGATGCTGAAATCTTTGTCCTTTGTCGACGTCCAGACTCTAGAATCAGGGATGTCCTCCCCTCCTTGTAGCATATTGTCATAGTATTCCCAAGCCCTTATCTGCAGATCAAGGCCAAGAGAAGAATATTGCTCCCCTTTTATGCACCGAAGAGAATGCCAGTTATTTTCAGTTGCTGCCCACCCCACTCTTTCAAAATAGTCTGCACCTCATTTTTCTGAAAAGAAATTAACATTGCCATTCCCAATTTTCCATGTTGAAAAATCTACCAGAGTGTCACGCACCTCTAGATGTTGTTTAATAAAAGGAGACATACCAGATTTACCTTTCTGCATTCTTATAGGTACATCCTCCAATAAATTCTTCCTACGCATTAAGACTGCCCATAAAGAGTTTGTACACAATAAATTCCACAAGGACTTCACGCTGAATGCCTTTATCAATGTGGCTAAATCACGAACCGTCAATCCACCTTCCATCACTGGGACAGTGAGGCGTTTCAATGCTACCCATTTATGTTTGTGTCTCCCTTAATGGTCACCCCGAATAACTTAGAAATAATTTTTTGAATATTCTCCCCTACCTTGATAGGAACACAAGTCGTTGCCATTGTGTAAATAGGCATAAAGCATAGAACATGTCTGACCATAATCAACTTGCCCCAGGAGATAAAAGTCTGGCTTTCCACCCATGCACCTTATTTTAAAATTTCACACCAAATAATTAAAATAGTTGATACGGCAGTGTCCCAGGTAGATTGGGGCACCGAAATATTTGATAGGAGGCATCTGTCTTTGAAAACCCGTCCATCGCTTGAGGAGGACCACTCTTTCACATGGCGACTTTGCATCCACAAGAAAAGAACTTTTACTCGCATTAATCTTTTCCCTAGAAGCTGCACAAAACCTATTGAGGAATTTAACATCCGAAGACAAACTTTTTCTTCCCATTTAGGAAAACAAGCAAGTCATCCGCATACAATAAGTGTGTGATAGGAGAAAAAACCCTGGGAGTATAGAAAAAACAAATCTCATCATTATAAATGCTCTTGTAAGTCCCCTACTGAGCACCTTTGCGGGAATCACAAATAAAAAGGGAGGTAAAGGGTCCTCCTGCCTCAATCCCATGGTAGCATGAAAATATCCATCATATCTACCCTGCAACAACACTGAGAATCCACAACTAGCCGAGTTTGAAATAATCAAACATAATCTGTTGTCGAATCCAAATCTCCATAACACCGTAAAAAGATATGACCACTCTATCCTGTTATAGGCCTTTTCCATGACAAGCTTCAAAATTACATTATGTCTCATTGCTTTCTTTGCAATATTTCTCAACAGCTCTTGAGCGAAACAAATATTTTTTGAAATGAGTCTCTCTTGGACAAAAACCCCTTGTTCATGTGAGATAATGTTAGGGAGAATGGATGCCAGTCTAGAACATAGCATCTTGCTGAAGACCTTATTGACAACCTTACACAAGCTTATAGGACGAAATAAATAAATTAATTAATTAATTAAATAAATAAATTAAATAAAATTGAGGTAGTGCTAGTTTTGATTATATGTTTGAAGTGATTTCAATCGAATCTGAGATTGTTATTTTAAATTCTTGATGAATTGATTTCTCAGTTTGGAATCTGCAAAGTGTAAATTAATGATCTTGACTATTGATTTCTTAGTTGTTCAAGTGAACTTAGAATTTGTCTAGTTGTATGGGTGATTCTGTTGAAAATATGTTTGTAGTCTCTATCTACTTCATTTGAACCCTAACACTACAACATATATACAATATGACGACATGCAAAACATGTCGTCTAATTCTTATGACGACGTCCATTAACACGTTAAGGAATCCAGGATCGCTAAAGGTGTGGTGCATTCTACTACGTACATTTCGCGTCGTCAAATCATGTCCTTATAGGTTTACATCGACTTAAGTTGCACATCAAAAGTGTCTTCAATGATGTCCTTAGCAAGTCGTTAAAAAGGTAAAGCAATTGTAACACCCGTACTTTTCATTGACCTTAATAATATTTTTGTACATATTGTTCCAATTTATTATTTTTAATTTCTTTTAAGAATAATATAGGTATATGCATGTAGTAGCCTCGTGTGTATGCATGTCTGGTGTTTTGCTTTGTTTGATGTGAAATTTTTATGAGTATAAAATCCGAGAAATGTTTCATCTGAAAATATATTTTAAAATCTCATTTCGTTTGCCATGTCATTTTTAATATTCGCATGACTCTCTTACCTTCCGAATCTCGGGACGAGATTCTTTTAAGATGTTTATATTGTAATACCGGTCAAATCACTTGCCAATATAATATTACTATTTTAATCATTAATAATATTTATTTATTGTTAGTATTTATTAATTGGTAGTATTTATAAATTTGTAAGTACTTTATGATATGAATTTTATGACCTAGGTTTAGATTGGTGGTGGGTAAAAGAGGAGTGGTGGGTGTGTTTAGCTAAAGCTAGTAAATCCCTAATTGAAAACCTTTTAAAAGAAAACCCTATCCACCTCTTCCCTTTGGATACACACACAAAAGAAAAGAGAAAAAGTTTGCTTCAACTTTGTGATTTTCGACAAAATAGTGAGTTAAACTCTATCGAACTATTCAATCTTTGATATTGATTAATATTTGATTTTTTTTTATGTATGTTGTTTGTATTTTGCATATATAAATGCAGGTCTTCTTCGTTTTCTTTTATTATATTTTTTATTAATCAATTGATTAAGATTAGGGTTTAATACAAATATAAATCCTAAATATGAAAATTTTATTGTATTTTCGTAAGAATTAGATGAGTTGAAAGAGAAAACCTAAAACTAGGTTTTTACTTAAATCTCGTAATAAAATCAGCTTTGAGCAGTCTTAGTATTTTCCATGGATCGAGACCTTTTAAAGTTCAGAATACTTCCAAATTAAATCCGTAGATTCATAACACACGTATAAAAAACATACCATTTGTTTGGAGTTCATCCGACGGTTAGATCTCACTCGAGGTAGAGAAAAATGTCACTAATCCAATTTTAGAAACCCTTGTATAACAAAATTTTAGTAGTAGAAGTTAGTGACTGATTCTCCCATCTCTTATATTAATTATGTGAATTTAAAAATGTTTTATTTATTAGTTACATCTAAAATTTGCGAGTTCTAGTCTACAATGCCTTGCATGATATATTCCCATGGTACGTGTGACATTAGATTTTCTTAGCAGATCATGTCTATGGAGCTGTAACAACTGCCTTTCCAATGGATATCTTTAGAACAATCATACAGTCTTTTGTTCGTGTTTGTGGGTTGTTTTTTTACTGATGTAATTGGTACTTGATGGAAGCACTACAATATTTTTTCCTAAATAAACAATGTTTTGAAGAAAAAAATTGCATTTAAGGATTATATGGTTTTTCATGCCAGCGTTAGGGTCCTGGTTATAACTACCCATTGCATTACTTGTTTTTGACTTGAAGGGAACTTGCTATAAAAAAAGGGTTAAACTTAGCCCAGGGTATCTCTCTCCATCTAGTTCATATACTAGCAGCATTGATTGCACACTTCTCACCTTACAACAATTCATACATAAGCTTGTTAGCTATATGAAAGTGGTTGGAAGGTGTAGTGTATTCTAATAAGGCAATGATGTATTATCAGTAAGGCTTCACTGTATTACCCTTTGGGTCTGAGCACATCTTATATAGAAGTTGATCAAGTACTTATCATTTTGATATTGTTTTCATGTATATTGTTCTTATATGACCTTATATGGGTGGTGATTTTTTATATAGTACGAGCATATCTTATATAATATGAACATATCTTATATAGAAGTTGATCAAGTACTTGTCATTTCGATAATGCGTTCATGTACATTGTTATATTCATGGTAACAGGGTCAGTCATAACTAGGGATCATGTTTTGATCTAATGGGGCTAATTAGCATGCTAGGTGGTATTAGCTACTAGGTTCATTTTTGGTGTGCTAGAGTTTCACCATGTAAATAAACTTGGGTATTAGTAGTGTTATGTAAGTTAGTATTTGTAATTTTACGTTATGACTTGAAATACGTGGTTAGTATGTGATCATATGATAAACTTGCATTTGATTGATATGCAAATTGTCTTGCTAAGGAGTATCATTATATGAAATGGGTCTGATCCCTGTTTTCTGTTATGAAAAAAAAAATTTATTTATAAAAATGTTATTTGCTTCCTCAAAATAAAGGGTGAATATTTGTGGTCGACGTGTTTATGGTTGACAAAGTGTCACCGTAAAAACGTTTTGAGGAATAATTGATTTTTTTTATGCTCTTTTCCACAACTCCGAAAAAAATGTGAAAAAAATAGATATTTTTTGTATACAGACTTGCTTCTATACATGTGATATAATTTTGGGTATGCAGACTTGCTTGCATATCGATACGCCATTCCATGTGAGTTTGGTAGTACGTGTAGTATTTAGGAAATGTTGCCATGGATCCAACTTCGGGTGAGATGACATGTTCCTCGATGTGGCACCCCACTTAGAACATGTACGCTCTGAGTGGTTTCAAAGGCAAGGGAGGCGCACTTGGGTGAGGTGTGTTCGGCACAAGGAGGGTAGTGCGATTATGGAAAAGAAGCAGGATTTTTATTTATGTGCATGATTGCCTTAAAGGAAGAAACTAAATGCTCATTCGATCTTAGAATGAGAACTACATGTCTTCCTTAAAGGTAAAATGTATTTGGTTGACATTTAAATAATGGTGATTATGAGTATGATCTGTATTTATTTGAAAATAATCGTACTTATGAGGAACGATAAGTTATAAATTTTATTCATTTATTTCTAAAACATTTTCTGCAGGATGGTAAGTCTACTAACATTTTTTTGTCAGACTTACCACGTCCAACCTTCACTTTGTACATGTTGGTAAAATAAATATATATTTTAAGCATGATAGAACTTTGTAGTATGACATGTTTGTCTCGTTGAGGAACTACAAGACTTTTAGTGTTATTTTCTTGTTTATAAAATTTTCATGTTAAAGCATGTAACTATTTTATTTATAAGGATGGAGATTACTCATACCAACTACCTCGCTGACCCAAGTAAGTTTATGCTTCTTGGGTATGTTCTTATTGGAACGTAGCCATTTAGCATTTCACAGGTTTAAAGATTTATTAGCAGCATTACTGGAGTTTCATTAGTGAGGCTAGCGACGTCAGAGGTTCATGGTTAAATTATTTTTAGTTTGTTTAATTTTCTAAATTATGTTTTAGTTGTTGCTGCTAATTGTTTCTATTGTTATTGAATTTTTACGTCCCGAGTTTTGGGGAAACGGATAATCCTACGTGGATTTTAGGATTTTCGTTTTCTTCAAAAATCGGGGCGTGACAGCAATGACGTGCCTTGAATGTCATTGTGCAAGGCGTAATTGATGAATAACAAAGTGTTGGTTGTGACTTAACTAATCGTTGAGGGTGGGTAGTGCATGGCGTCTTATTGCAAATGATGACGCCCAATGAACGTCATCAAATGGTTTGCTAAAATTAAATTTATATAGGGCTGTCGGTCTAGTTAATCGGACCAAATTTTTAAAGCCCAAAATTTTACGGACCAAGCTCGGCCTAGTTAACTGATATTTCGGTCTGTCTCAGTCCAGCGCAGTTTTTTAGGCCATTGTTTTAATCCCAGTAGCCCATTTTAGCCTTGTTATTGTTAAAATCCAAATAATATTTGTCTTTTTTTTTGCCAAAATACACAAAGTATCATATTAATGGGGAACAATATGTCATCAAAGAACAAGGTGTTATTTATTAGTACCCCACATACATGACCCTCCAATCATGAATTGGAAAGCATTATGTGATGCTTATTGGTGAAAGATATGTATAATAGACAAACACAAACGCAACGAAACGAGAATGAACAGAAAATATCCTTGTTGCAACGGAGATACTTTTACCTTATTAGAGCTATTGAAGTATGAGGTCTCTACCACCTTCAAATATTGGCAGAACTTGTTTTTCTGTAGCCTGAGATAACCAAAAACATCTTAGTTTTTTGAATTTTTAATGTAACCCAAGAACAAGTTTCCAAGAGAATTTCTTAATTACCCCATCACCTACTTTGTCTAATTTCATCAATATCTTCACAAAAGCAAGCATGTTCAGGTTCTGTCATATCATTAAATAACATAAATTAGTATATAACCTGATGATACACAAAACCGTCTTGTAATCTACTATGTATATGTGGCACGGTGATCTCGTCAACAGAACGGAGCTAACTTGAATGAGCGCCCAATCTGATCCAGTCCAACAAACAAAGAACCAAGCGCAGATCACTCCAAGCCCACTGAGGCGAGTATTTGAGAGTTGGACCCACATAACAAAGTTGTATCTGGCCTATAAGTCAAATGGATAAACCCAATACCCGTATGACCTAATAAGGCAAGTACCTAGGAGTTTGATCAAAGACAAGCATGCCAGTAAGATGTTGACTCCTACTAGGAAACAAACATCGGAGTATAAGTCGGTCATGGAAACTCTTGCTTGGACAACTCTCAATAAGGAAAGGATTTCTAACATACATCTTTCCTTAAATAAAGCCACCAAAGGCATAGTCGAACCAAGACTCTTGCATGATAAACAAATAACAAGGTTGAGGAACCAAGGTACCCTACAAAACCTTAATTTTAAGCAATACACCTTTCCTACGCCTTGTTTGACTTTAGCATCAGAGTGCCATCGGCCACCAAAATGGTGGTCTTTGGCTCTCGTGTGTTCCTTGTGAAGGTGAAGGTCAAGGAGAATGAACATTGATCTATCAGTTTGGCGCTGTTCGTGGGGAACAACAAAGTTCCTAAGAAAATAGAGATAACACCTTTTTATTATAGTACAACAAGATGGTAGCCACAAGATCACGTACTAATGGTGAAACCGCCGAGCGTTACACAGTACCGCCAGCTCCAGTGGTACCAGCCATACAAGGAGAACAGTCCTAAGCCCAAGCGCCGGCTGCAGGCATGACAAACTCTTGGGTAGATCAACTATTAGCCCGAGTGTAGCAAATTGAGCGAGTTGTAGAGATGTTGGCTTAGCAGAACCCACCAACTGTAGGAGGAGACAGGGAGGTGGAAAGAACCCTTTCCCCGCAGAACAATAAGAAGCGCATTCAGGAGAGTCACTATGTCTCCATTGGCTCTCTAGGGACCAATGATGGTGAGGATTTGGGGAATGAAGCGATCTATGGAGACACGACATCTAAGGCTCATAAGCCCACTTCACAATACTCCTTCTAGCTTGGGGCCACCAATCCGGATGTGTTGTACAACCTTACTGTCCCCTCATTCACGGATGAGATCATGAACGCACCACTGCCAAAGAAGTTCAACCCCCCAAAGGTTGAGTTCTATGATGGGACAATAGACCTGTCTGACCACCTAAACCATTACCATCACGTAATGGCATTGAAAAAAGGTTATGAAGCAGTTATGTGTCGGGCGTTTCCCACTAGCCTGAAAAAACATTGCTGACCTGATTTCACAGTCTGCCTCTAAGGGCTATTGACTCGTTCCAGATATTGACAAAAGCATTTATTATTCGCTTTTTCGGCAGCTAACGGATATGGAAGGGCCCGCACTACTTACTTAGCCTCAAGCAAAAACCAAATGAAACAGTTGCTTTAAAGATGATTTAACTCTGATTGATAGCTGCAGCAATGACACCTCAGTCATAGTCTTCACTTCAGGTCTAAGGGGAGGCCAATGCTAAAACTTCCTCACCCTGGAGCCTCTAACGGACATGGAGAACTTGCTAAAGAGTGCTCAGAAATACATAAAATGTGGGTCGTCAAAAAGGGGAGAAACTAAAAAGAAATATTCCCTTAGCCTTGAAGATAAAAAAAAATGAGAAAGCCGGAGGAGGACAAAAAGAGCAAGAGGAAGCGGAGTAACAATAAGAAATGGGGAGAAGTGAAGTGGCCCTCCAAACAGCTGGTAGATCCTTCCCGGTGAGACAATGGCAAGTATTGCTCCTTTCAATGGGACAACGGTCACGACACTGAAGACAGCAAGAATCTCATAAACGAGATTGAGTACTGGATAAAGAAGGGAAAATTTAAAGAATTTTGAGCCCAAGAAAAGAGACAAGACCGGGCAAAGGAAATAGAAGAAGTCGTTAAAGAGATATAAAAAAGGTGACTGGCATTATATATGTCCTGCATGAGGTATGCTCGGAAGGTGAGCAATACAATAGATCCTAAAAGATGACGCTACGCGAGATGCGAATGCAGTCCACCTATGAAAATCGATGAATACGCTCATGTTAAGGAACTGATCCCGTTGCTGACATTCTCGGATAAAAAACATCCAGGGCATCCATTCTCCTCATAATGACGCCCAAGTTATCTCAGTCCTCATAGCGAAGTGGGAAGTGAATAGATCTTTGGTAGACACAGGGAGCTCCCTGAACGTATTATTCCTCAATGCGTTCCGAAGCATACAGCTAAAAGATGAGAACTTGATGCCTGGCAGTCACCCCATGATTGGGTTTAGCAGGGAGAAATGCTTCCTCATAAGGAAAATTAGGATGACAGTAGTGGCAAGAGAGCCACAACTGCAAAAAGTTTTATTCCAGGAGTTCATAGTGGCCGATGCCCCATCCACCAAGAATATCATACGGGGAAGGCCCTGGCTTCATCAGATGGAGGTGGTAGTTTCCACTTTGCATCAGTGCATTAAATACCCTGCCAATCAAGCCGAATGGGCTATTCAAGGAGACCAACCGTCAGCAAGAGATTGCCACTATGAAACATTAAAGCAGCTGGACAGTTAGCAATCACAGTCTAAGCCTGTGGTCAGACATCTCAGAGCCCGGGCCCAGAGAAGAGTTTCCATGACAGGATGGTGAGACTCCAGTCAGTCCGAGGGGAAGACCTAATGTCGGCCAACCAGAGTAGGAGTCAATCACGGTCTACCTTCATAGCCCTGATAACAACAGAGTCATCCAAATAGGTTTCCGCCTAAGCAAAGCATTGGCGGAGCGGCTGATAAAGTTGTTGAAGGATAATCAAGACATCTTCGCCTGGATGATGTGGGACATGGTGGGGATTGACCCCTTCGTAGTCACCCATCGGCTGGAAGTTAACCTTGAGTGGAAACTAATCAGGCAGAAAAAGCGACCTTTGGCCCCGAACGAAATCAAATCATCAACGAAGAGGTACAAAGGCTACATAATGATGACATGATTAAGGAAACACGATACCCAGACTGGCTGGTGAATACTCTCTTGGTAAAAGATAAGAATGGAACGTGGAGAGTCTATGTAGATTACACGAACCTGAACAAGGCTTGCTCAAAAAACAACTTTCCACTTCGTCGCATTTATAAGATCACGGACTACACGTTCTGATGGATGACCAACTGATGATACAACTGGCAAGGATATTACTGCTGCACCAGAATTAATTGACTACAGCATAGCAAGAGACAGGCCAAGGACGAAGATTAAAAGAAGCATCAGACTCCAAGACTAATTGAGCTTATTGTGGCTAGAAAATTGTCAAAGGACTTTATTTTCCTATTGTTTAATCTTCCTAGTACAACTATATATAATAGAGATGAAATGAACTCTAGGTATGCTATTATTGAGAATTATTAAAGAAATCTTTGAAGGTGTTAGCCTTGGTCTTGCTTGTTTTTGTTTCTTGGCAACTATCCTCTGCAGTTCCAACTTGAACTGCATCAAGTGGTATCAGAGCACCACGTTATTTTTTATAGCCCAATGGTTCGTGGTGGACGTCGTGGCAGACGTGGTCACCAGGGACATGACCCTCGTGATATCAAAAATGAGGAGCTAAGGAGACAAGTGCAGCAATTGTCAGATAGATTGGAGCACTTCGGAACCAGGAGTCGTGAAGACAATGGTTCTGCTTTCGACGAGGAAGAAGAAAACCCCTTTCACTTTCGTGCTCTACATGAAGAGCCAGGTGGTGGGGCTACATATGGTCGCCATTGCATGTTTGACAGATTTAATGACATCAATATGAAGGTGGACATTCCAGAGTTTGAAGGGAGAATCAAACCTGAAGAATTCATTGACTGGCTGAATATGGTGGAGAGAGTTTTTGACTACAAAGAAATCGCGGACCATCGCAAAGTAAAGCTAGTTGCAATCAAATTAACCAAGCATGCATCAGCTTGGTGGGAGTAGTTGAAGATGCGAAGGGAGAGGATGGGTAAATCCAGGATTAATACATGGGACAAGATGAAGAAGGAACTAAAAAAAAGTTCCTGCCAGATAATTATCTCCAAGAATGGTTTTCAAAGCTGTATAATTTTTCACAGGAGAACAAATCAGTGGACGAGTACACCGAAGAGTTTGATTTGCTCATGATCCGTTGTGGAGTCGATGAACCGGAAGAGTAGACCATTGCCCATTACTTGAATGGATTACGAAAGGAGATTCATGATGTGGTAACATTGCAACCATACTGGTCATATGATGATGTTTACAAGCTTTCAGTCAGAGTAGAAAAGCAATTGAAGCAAAAGGTTAGTCGCACATCTATTGGTTTTGGTAGTCATACCACCAATCGAAGGAATCAACCTTTGGTGGCAGTTCGAGAAAAGGAGAAGTTGGGTCCAAAACCTTTTGGAAAGGGTTTTGCTAGTAAAACAGAAGTTGGTTTGGGTTCTAATCGACAATATGCTTCTACTCACAGAGTGGTTAAATGTTTCAAGTGCTCAGGTTTGGGGCATGTACAAGCTGATTGTCCAAATAAAGGCTTTGTCAACCTCGCAGAAGAAGTTCAGTTTTTGGAAGATTCAGTAAGAGAAGATGATTCCCCAATATATGATGCTTACGAGGAAGCTGACGAAGGAGTTACATGGAGTGATCATGGGGAAGCTCTTGTCCTTCAGCGAAGCATCAATGCCATGAACGTTGAGAATGATAACTGGTTGCGCCATAATGTTTTTCACACCAGATATACTGCCAATGGGAGAATCTGCAATGTTATAATCGATGGCGGAAGTTGTGAGAATGTGGTGTCACAAGAAATGGTGGACAAGCTCAAGTTAAAGGCTGAGAAGCGCCCTACCTCTTACAAGCTTTCTTGGTTCAAAAAAGAAAATGAGGTAAATGTTGATAAGCGTTGTTTAGTTTCTTTTTCCATTGGAAAATCCTATCAAGATGAAATCTGGTGCGATGTGGTGCATATGGATGCATGCCATTTGTTATTAGGCAAGCCATGGCAATATGATCGTAAAGCTCTTCATGATGAGTACAAAAGTACTTACACTTTGGTAAAAGATGGAGTGAAGGTGATTTTGGGACCATCAAAGCATGAGGCAATGACAAAATGCAGGAAACAGGAGGGTGCAAACTTCCTTACCATAGCAGAATTTATGGAGGAAATACAGGAAGATGCTTGTGTGTATGCCCTGGTTGTTTAAGAGCAGAATGTTGGGGGTGTAATTCCTCAACAACTTGTGCCTTTAATGAAAGAATTTTTTGATGTTATTCCTGAAGAATTACCCCATGGATTACCACCCATGAGAGATGTGCAACACCAGATTAATCTCATTCCAGGGTCCAACTTGCCTAACAAAGCTGCATATCGCATGAGCCCAATCGAGTACCAAGAGTTACAAAGGCAAGTGGTGGAGTTAGTTGAAAAGGGGCTGGTCCGAGAGAGTATGAGCCCATGTGTCGTACCAGCTCTATTGACACCAAAGAAAGACGGAACTTGGAGGATGTGCGTGGATAGCCTGGCTATAAATAAAATCACAATAAAGTACCGCTTTCCTTTTCCCTGATTGGATGATATGCTGGATATGCTGAGCGGTCTCAAGTGTTTTCCAAAATTGATTTAAGAAGTGGCTATCACCAAATAAGGGTCAGACCTGGGGATGAATGGAAGGCCGCCTTCAAGACCAAAGACGGGTTATATGAATCGCTAGTCATGCCCTTCGGGTTGACAAATGCGCCAAGTACTTTTATGCGCTTAATGAACCAAGTATTTCGACCATTTATTGGCAAGTTTCTGGTGGTTTATTTTGAAGATATTTTGGTGTATAGCTTGGATGAGGGGCAGCATATTGATCACCTTAGGAAAGTCTTACAAGTGTTGCGGTAGTAGAAATTATATGCTAATCTTAAGAAATGTGACTTTTTAACTGACAGCTTGGTGTTTTTGGGCTATGTCGTATCAAAAGAAGGTATTAAAGTTGACCCAAAGAAAGTAGAAGCTATACTCAATTGGCCAACTCCTACTAATATCCATGAGGTACAAAGCTTCCATGGTTTAGCATCTTTTTATCGGAGGTTTATTTCAAACTTCAGCTCGCTTATTGCTCCCATCACTGACTGTCTAAAGAAAGGTTGAATTTAAATGGGATAGAGAGGGTACTGAAAGTTTTGAATTTGTGAAAGAAAAGCTTACTAATGCCCCTGTGTTAGCCCTTCCAGACTTTGAAAAGATATTTTCCTTGGATTGCGATTCCTCTCACAAAGGTATTGGAGCTGTTTTGAGTCAAGAAGGAAAGCCAATCACTTTCTTCAGTGAGAAATTAAGTCTTGCCAAACAACGTTACTCGACGTATGATCTAGAGTTTTATGCCATCATTCAGGCCCTACGACATTGGCGTCATTATCTGATTCAGAGAGAGTTTATTTTATTTTCAGATCATGAAGCTCTTAAATACATCAATGTGCAACACAAATTAAGTTCTCGACATGCAAAATGGATTGCATATTTGTAGGAATTTTCATTTACCATCCGACACAAGTCTGGCAGCCAAAACAAGGTTGCTGATGCCTTGAGCAGACGTTCTTTATTAATATCTTCCTTGCAAGCACAGGTGACTGGGCTTGATACATTGAAGGATCAATATCTTGATGATCCTGATTTAAACAAGTGTGGACTGATTGTCAAGATGGAAAGGTTTCTAAATTCTTTCTACAGGATGGATACTTATTCTATGGTAGTCGTCTATGTATACCAAGGAGTTCTTTGCGTAATCTTATTGTATCTGAATTCCATGATGTTGGACTTGGTGGACATTTCGGTCGGGATAAGACTTTGGGGCTGGTTGAAGAAAAGTTTTATTGGCCAAAGATACAAGCTGATGTTGCTAAGCATGTGAAGAGATGTAGAGTCTGTCACCTGGCCAAAGGAAAATCACAGAACACGGGGTTGTATACGCCGTTACCAGTTCCTGGTGCACCTTGGGAGGATGTCTCTATGGACTTTGTTCTAGGGTTGCCAAAGATGAGGCGTGGAGTTGATTCTATATTAGTGGTAGTGGATCTGTTTTCTAAAATGGCTCATTTTCTGTCCTGGAGCAAAACATTTGATGCAACTCATGTAGCAAATTTGTACTTCAAAGAGGTTGTCAAGCTCCATGGAGTACCTAAGAGTATCCCCTCTGACCATGATCCTAAGTTCGTCAATCATTTTTGGAGAACTTTGTGGCGTAAATTGGGAACTCGTCTTCAGTTTAGTAGCTCTCATCACCCTCAAACTGACGGACAAACAGAAGTGGTGATCGAACACTTGGGAACCTGTTAAGAAGCCTGGTTGGCGGAGAAAAGCACAATTGGGATTTTATTTTGTCGCAGGCTGAATTTGCTTATAATAGGTCCCACAACAGGTCAACTAGAAAGTGTCCCTTTGAAGTAGTTTATGGACTAATTCCGACTGGTCCACTAGATTTGCTGCCTCTACCAACTAGTAATAGATTTAGTGGAGATGCTGATGATATAGCTGCTCACATTAAAGAGCTGCATTCCCAAGTTAGAAGAAGGCTGGAGGAAGTTAATATGAAGTACAAAATTAGTGCAGATAAACATCGCAGGCACTTGGAGTTTCAAGAGGGTGACTTGGTGTGGATTAACCTTCGCAAAAAAAGGTTTCCTCGAGGTAAGTTTGGTATGCTGAAAGACAGAGCTGCTGGTCCATTTCGAATCTTAAAGCGTATTGGTGAAAATGCTTATCAACTAGAGCTTCCTGGAAGCATGGAAGTTTCAGCAACATTTAATGTGGCTGATCTGCAACCATTCTATGAAGATGACGTTGAGCAGGAGCCAGACTCGATGACGAGTCCTTATCAACCGGGGGAGAATGATGGAGGACCAACTGATGATACAACTGGAAAGGATATTACTGCTGCACCAGAATTAATTGACTACAACATAGCAAGAGACAGGCCAAGGAGGGAAATTAAAAGAAGCATCAGACTCCAAGACTAATTGAGCTTATTGTGCCTAGAAAATTGTCAAAGGACTTTATTTTCCTGTTGTTTAATCTTCTTAGTACAGCTATATATAATAGAGATGAAATGAACTCTAGGTATGCTATTATTGAGAATTATTAAAGAAATCTTTGAAGGTGTTAGCCTTGGTCTTGCTTGTTTTTGTTTCTTGGCAACTATCCTCTGCAATTCCAACTTGAACTACATCACGTTCGGGCACGACCTTCTAAGCTTCACAAATGTTTACCTCTGATATAACCAGATACAAATGCAGCCCTAGACCAAGAAAAACCCCCCTTCATAATTGAAAGAGAAATATACTGCTATCAGGTGATGTCAATTGGTCTAAAAATGTGGGAGCAATGTATCAATGACTGGTAAACCTGATGTTCAAGGAGAAAATTGACAGAACCTAAGCAAAACCTTGACCACCAAGACTCAACTAAACAATGAGTCAAAATCTAGTCTTGGAAAGACTATTTGTCTGTCACTAAAGTTTTATACAAAGCTAAGTAGCAGTACTTCGACAACCAACAAGACACAACCCGCCTACATAAAGATCACTCTTCAGTGACTTTGCTATCCTCGGTGAATCATGGTATTTTGTCAAGGGAACAACTCAAGCTGACTCAGAACCACACGCGTCTCATTCAGGACCAGATTGGCGTAGTCCCTGCTCGGAGTTAAACTATCTTACTTTTTTCCTTACATTCCAGAAGAGTTGTTTGGATAAGCCAATATGATCCACAATCATTCAGGGCATACAAGAAAAGCGAATTCTAAAAAACATACTTTATTGATTATCAAAAAGTTGTTACAAAGCTTCACCAACTGCCTACTACAAAGTTTACACACTATAAGTATCTAAGCTTTGTGCAAAGAAAGGCGTGAGTAAGCATCCGCTGATACACACATCAATACTTTGCTCCGCCAATCTGACTTTAGAAATGGATTTGCAATTGAAAGAAAAAAGGACCCAAAGTTGGTTGTGGAGGTGATCCATCAAATAAAGGATGCCTGGGGTAAGTAGAGTCATCTCCCCAAGGCCGCGGGCCATGTCCACCGAAACAAGGCTTTGCTAGTCTACCTTCTAGCTAGAGCATCACGAGTAAAACCCAGGAAGGAGTGGGAATCGTCACCCCAAGTTGGTTGCAGGCATTATCCCTGAACTAAATGGCAACAGACGCCGTGGGTGCACCAGAAGATGAATGACAGACTTGGCCGCCCCTAAAGGGGAGTCAATACTTCTTCTTAGCAACCTAAAAGGAAATTCGGAGGTCCCATGGAACCACAAGAAGCTCACTCTAACCAGATGGCTTTATTCAATAATAGGTCTTTTTAAGACTCATCGCTTCAAATGTCAGAACATTCAGACACTCCACCAACGAATATCCTCCTTCGTCCCTTTGCGAGGCCAAAACACATTTTCTGGAAAGACGCATTTGAAAAACATATTCTATAGTGTTCATGGCAATGCTTGAACCTAGAGAACCAACCTATATGTAGGCATGACGGTTCACAGAAGAAGGTCACCCAGCAGTCACATCGGCATTAAATGCTACACAGGGAATTAGGAGGCGATGGTTCCAAGTACAACTGCACCAATCCACATTCATCAAATCAATGCAACTGCACGCAACCCCAATAACTAAGGGAATGACTGATGAGACGCCAAACTGTCTTGCAAGGTACTATGTACACGTGGCATGATGATCTCGTCAACAGAGTGGAACGGGCCCAAATAAGCGTCTGATATGATCTAGCCTAAAAGACTGGAACAAAGCCAAGTATGCTCCAAGCCCACTGAGGTGAATATCTGGAATGTAGACCCAATCAACAAGGCCTTATTAAGCCACAAGTCAAATGGTCAACAGGCCAGGTACAAATTGGTTAGAAAACATGAACAATGAAGGCCTTAAGCTACCATGGAATGTAGAACACCTAAAGAAATTTTTTCAATAAATTAAAGGTACTTGTTTTACTAAAGCTTCGCCCGTTGTTCATAAAATCTGGCTAAAAATCTGGTCAATCTACTATTAGGTGAGTTAAATAAGTTTTGACACCAATGTCTGGCTTATACTCCCATGGCCCAATGGTGGCCAAACTAGATCAAAGTTTAGTCAGATCATCAAGATTGATGAAGACAACTTCTAGTCCACTTTAAAGCCTAGTCCGCCAAGAACAGACAAAGACAGCTTAAAAAGTGGAAATCTAGTCAGAGCTCATGAATCCTGATCAAGATGACTTGCCAGGGATCATTGTCCGACCATAGACAATGATGGCCAAACCTGACCAAAACATTAGTTAGTTCATTAAGATTGATGAAGACAACTTTTCGTCCACTCTATAGCCTATTCCGCAAAGAACGAACAAAGACGACTTAGAAAGTGAAAGTCTAGTCAGAGCTCATGAGGCCTAATCAAGATGACTTGCCAGGGATCATTGTCCGACCATAGACAAGGATGGGCAAACCTGACGAAAGTTTAATAAGTTCATCAAGAGTGATGAAAACAATTTCAGGTCCGCTTTACAGCCTTTCGCCAAGAACGGACAAAGACAACTTAGAAAGTAAAGTCTAATCAGAGCTCATGAAGCCTGATCAAGATGACATGCCAGGGATCATTGTCCGACCATAGAAAATGATGACCAAAGTTTAGTAAATTCGTCAAGATTGCTGAAGACAACTTCTTATCCGCTCTATAGCCTAGTCCGCCAAGAACGAACAATGATGGCTTAGAAATTGGAAGTCTAGTCAGAGCTTGTAAAGCCGGATCACAATACACCAAAAGGCCTGTTTAGCTATACGGAGATGGCCACGGCTCTAAACCGTTGGTTTATTTGCCACGGCCAAAAACCGTGGATATTGTGGCCAACGGCCTAAAACCGTGGCTATAAAAATAACAAACCGTGGCTATAATCACTGCCCAAAAGTTGTCCACGGCTCTAAATCGTGGGTGAATTTGCCACGGCAAAAAACAGTGGCTATAATGGGCAACGGCCAAAAACCGTTGCTAAACAAGACTTTTTTGCACGTGCCGCCTGTGTGGAGAGTGGAGTTTCGCGCTCTGGCAAAAACGGGTTTCGCGCTTTGGCAAAAAAAATTGGGGAAAAAGAATTTGGCGCGGTCATTGCGAAAAAGAATTTCGACCTAAATCAGTTTGCGCGGTCATTGCAAAAAAGAATTTCGACCTAAATCAGAGTCAGAGAGAGGTTTGGCGCAGAAGAGAGATCGAGGAGCTTGAAAATTTCATGGTTTGGTTTCGCCTCCTTCCATTTTCATTTTAGGGTTCCTTAGAAAATCAGAGTCAGAGAGAGGAGCAGAGGAGAGTGTGAAGAGAAAGAAGAATAAGTGAACTATAATCAATCAGTGGAGGATCTGGTAATGAATTTGTTTTTTACTTATTCGGTTCTGGAATTTTTTTTTAAAAAAAAATTTTGAATTTTTTCAAGACATGTTAGATTGAAGTAATGTTTTAGCCCTTTGTTGATGCATGATTCTGTTGATTGTTTGATAAACCTTTGTTGATGCTTTCATTTTAGGGTTTGTTAGAAAATCAGAGTGAGAGAGAGGAGCAGAGGAGAGTGTGAAGAGAAAGAAGAAGTTTAGTTTCCTGCGGATATTCTAACATGCTTTCAATATATTCTGTTAGAAAATCTGCAGATATTCTAACATGCTTTCAATATACTTCTACAGATATTTTAGGGTTTGATAAACTGATGCATGCTTTCAATATATTCTGTTAGAAAATCTGATTAGTTTCCTGCTTAATAGTTCATCAAACAAACACACAGAAATTTGTTGAATCTGTTTAGTTTCGATCTGCTTAATATTTCCTGATAGAAATTTGAATAGCTACGGCTGAGCTGCTCTTCTCAAACAAACTATTTGAAAGTAATACACACTAGTGATAGAAATTGAGATACACTTTGCGAGTTTTTTTTTTGGGTTGATCATTTGGATAGTAACAAAACGAAGCGTGTTTTTAATATAAAAATGGCTTTAATTGTTGGTGTTCCGAGCATTGACATTTTAGGTTCACCAATGACTTGTCTTTTTCTTTCTGATTCAAAATTTTATTATGGGATTGGGAAGTTGCATAGTTATGGATTTAATGCATCTGACAGAATATATTGACATTTTCTCTTCTTACTTGCACTTTCTTTTTCACATTGTAAGTCGACTTCCCAAGTTTGATTGTCTCACTCATTCATTAGGTGTGTTTATATAAGCTCTATTGATCTATGGCCAACTTTAATGTAGTTACTTGATGTATGTTATATAAGGCCATTTAAAAAATGATTGAAAAAAAAAAACAAACATAATGGAAGAGGATGTAAATATTAGTAGGTTAATGGCTTTACAGCTAATGCTTTTGAGTAATCACTATAACCTACTGACTATTTAAGATGTATTAGACTTTTCCCTTTTTTGATTTTCCCTCTTTAGGATTTCAACTTGGTTGATGCATAGTTCTAGGACATATTTTGGACAAAATTTGAAAGAGTTTCGCCTTCTGTTGATTTTGTTGATATTTTTGGTCAGGCATTAATAATGTCTAACCTAATAGTACCGTTATTTATAGGAGAAAATTCTTATAGGTAAGGAACTTCTTGAAACAAAGCGGATTGAGCAAGATAAAGAAAGAAAACGGTTTGTCTTGATACGAAAAATCTTTTAGGTTGGAAAATGTTTTATTGTCTTCAGTCTTCACCATTATCTTGTTTCACTTCACCCATTTCTGTGCAATTTATTTGTTTGCCCCCTAAAACTAAAATAGATTCATTTTCCTGTTGTAGGATAATTGCCTTGCGGAAAGATGAGAAGGAGGAAGAGAGAAAAGCAGGGGAGAAGATCCGTCAGAAACTCGAAGAGGATAAGGTATATGTTGAATTCTCAACTTATCTTTTATTGAGGTATGATTGAAGAATAATTTGTTTAAGTTCATACTTCATAAACACATTTAATGAGGCTGAGAATTCTTATTTTATGTTGAATTCTTATTATTGTTATTACTAATATTATTATTATCATTATTATTTTGGGTGGCCTTCTTTTACTTGAGCATATATCTAGTATGGACTGTAAAGTAGACCTTATACATGACAATTTTTCTGTTTTTCAAAAACTCCCTTGAGATTGGTCTGCTAAAATAGTAAGCAACTTTACATTAAACTTAAATCCTACAAAAAAATTAAGCTATGAAGCATGTAACCCTTTGAACATTGCCCTGTAATATTGAAACCTAACTTGTCGAACCAATCTCACGCAATCTTCAAGGAACAAAAATTGCAATTACACAGCTGGACTCCTCAGGATATTAAATCTCTGATGAACTGAAACTGATTGGAAAGATGGAGGTAGTGTCAATAAAAGCATATCTTTATTTCTATTTGTTTTCTCAAAACAATTCTAAGAACAATTCTTGGATGAACACCTCGTTATACTAGCGATAACCTAGTATCGACACCGTTCTCTTGAACTGTTCAAAGAATTATCTTCAAATTATTATTGTTATTCTTGTTTATTTTTATCTGTGTGTTTTACTATTTCTGTATGTTCTTTCTCCTGTGTTCAACTATCTGTTATAGACTGTAAGTTTAGTTTGCTTTCTGAAAACTAGTAGTCCTGGGTGCAAAATTGGTATCAGATGAACTGAAACTGATTGGAAAGATGGAGGTAGTAGGGTACTCCCATGTATTCCATGTCTATTGAATACTAGTTGATTAAGCAAACATTCTTAGATATTATTCTAGTAAACTAATTTGCTTCTTATGCCAATTCATATGCCTCAAAGAGAGATGATTAAGGGGAAGATAACCTCCTCATGGTATGGTTCCTATGGAGGTTATCCTCGTAAAAGTGTCACTCTCAATCTTTTAATTTTCATGAGTGTTTGACTAAAGTTAATCTTTTAATTTTTTGTGTGTAGAAATGTCAACAATTCCTTTAGATAAGTCATGGATGAACAAATGGGGAAGTGCAATGTATATAAACGGCGTTAGACAATTCCAAAAGTTTGTTGAGGATAATGCAAATGGAGAGAGTCTTTTTCCTTGCCCATGTGTTCGATGTTCATGGTCAATCATTGTCATCCATTTATTTAAAATCGTGATGATAGACACGTCAGTAGATCAATGTTTTCTGTTCTTAGAGTCCGCTTCTGCGGAGAGGGAGAGGGAGAGGGAGAGGAAACTAAAATACCTAGAAATGCAAGAAGAACTTATCAGGGTACAGATGATATTTGGATTTTATGATTTATTTGTCAAATTGAAGTACTTGAGATCCTGAATTGTAGCGGTGTTCTCGCCATGCAAGTTATTTCCAAAATTTTATGGTGCACCATCCCTACAATTTCTGAAAAGAAGTGGTTGATCAAGTTATATTTAGCTTTAGATTGTAATTTTTTCCCGGATATGCTACGTAAATGGTTTCCATTAGGTGCTATTTAAAATTTTAATTATTTTTACCTACACTGGTATTCTATAGTGTATCCAAGAAGTCACTGTAGGCTCTTTTCTTGATTTTTGTAGATGTTGAAGAAGTTGAGTAAGCAATTGAATGGAGGGGATTGGTCTTGGAACAACTTAAACACTTTATGCTGGCCCATAGGATCTATATCTGGATCCATGATGGAGGAGCAGGTACTTTTTTCTTGGAGATCAAGATTTTATTTATTTTTACTGTCTGAGTAGCTTTATGCAAGGGCTTTTATCTGTGAAAAGGCGGTGATATATTTTGTGTTCTCTGTACTGCATACAAATTTTTTTTTGTATTTACTGCATGAGGTCTATTATGCCTGGAAAGTCTTGGCGTCTATTTCTGCAATGGTTAGTGTTTTCTCTTCGAAATCATGGTTCTATGCATGTACATGTCTTTTGACTGCGTTATGTTTTTCTCAATTTCAGCATCATTTGTTCTTTAGAGAATGATTCTGAACATTACCTAGAAACTGTCTTTGAAGTGTTTCTGCATTTTATTTTCAGAATGGGAATGCAAGAAATTTGGGGGATGTGAAACCTAGACTAACTGAAGAAGCTAATGATAAATCAAAGATTTGGAAACTTACTGAAATAAGTGAACCAGCTCAGTGTCGAACAATGGGGCTCCCAGATAGCTACAGAACAACCAAGGTTTGCGTCTTATTTTCGACCAGTGTTTATTTAAAAGATACTTTTATTTAATGTTTCACCTCATCTTTATCATTGGCTTATTCTGCGTGCTGCCCCTGTCCTGTCTACTTATATTTGATATTCATAATGAATTTTTCTTATAATCATAGTTTAATCTACTTATTGCTGATACACATTAGACACGATAAATACACATTAGACACATTAGACACTTATAATCATAGTTTAATCTACTTATTGCATAAACTCCTATATCCATACGCCTAAAACTCTCTTGGTGCAACCCAGCATTCTCGGAATACTGTGTGACATGATCCTTGACCTGATACATGACACTTTTTTGCAGTGCCCAACTGGAACAAAAAGAAGAGGAGGACCAAGCGGTCTTAACAAAGTATGTGGTGTTTCACCTGAACTTCAGGCCATCGTTGGCGATCCAGCTTTGCCCAGGACCCAGGTCATTTATTCCTTTTAATCAAATAATATTTGCTTTCCAGATATTTATGTTTGACGTTCTTTATAATCAGCGATTTTTTATATTGGAGAATGAGGATCCTAAAAGCATTGTTATGTTTGTATCAGATTGTGAAGCAACTGTGAGAGCACATTGGCTGAGATGTTGATGCCCCATTTCTGTGATGCCAAGCTTCAAGAACTTCTTAGATGTGAGAGCACTTCAGTATTGGGGATATCTGAGATGTTGATGCCCCATTTCTTCAAGAAGTCGTAACATGTCTGGCACATTGGCTGGTTAGTAAGACTAATGATATCCTGTTTTTATGGCATTTTGTTTCCTTTGTGTATGATGTCTGAAATCAATCCATGGTACTCATTAGCTACAAGTCATTCAATTTCTTGCTCGTTTTCAACCCCTGTTATGCTCCCTGCATATAGTATTATCGTTATTTCTGAATGACTTTTCACCCCAGTTTCACTCTTTAACAGAACTACTTTACCTAAGTCTATCCAATTGAGCTGGAACTTGATGAACTCAACACCAATAAGAAACTTGATCTCAGCATGCATGAATAGTTTGTCAGATATGATCCCGTCAGACATGGGCAATTGCAGTCAGCTCAAACACTTGGGATAATGTCCACAAATGGTCTGACTGGAGAAATACCAGAAAACCTGAAGAACTTAATTCAGATCAGGCTGTTTTGTAAACATAAATGCAATCGGTAGGGAGATGCCAAAGTTCTTGTTTGGTTTCTCAGATATGAGAGTTTTTTCCCTATGGGGTTAAATAAAAGGGCAGACTGCCAGGACAATCAGATATAGCCTGCCATCACCCAACATGTATAGGAGAAACTTATGCTCTTGTGGATTTTGTTTGTTTGTTTAATTATGGATTTTGTTCATGAATAATCCGTGTTTGTAAGGGATTGGGTATTTTTTAATACAGTTTCTGTAAGTTCCGGATGAATAAATTTACTGTTTGATTGAAATGAAGTAATGGGTATCAGGGTTTTGGTTAATTTTATAAGAATTGGGGTTCATTTCAGCATGATGTTTGATTTTGCTCTTATGGATTTTTATTTTAAAAATTATTTTAAGCTACTTTATCTTGATTCCAAGTGATGGGTATTTTGCTTTTGTTTGATTTTTGAAGGAACTGGGTGTAAATGTCTATTGGGTGTTTTGCAGGTTGATCGAGCTCTGTGGCACTTCAGCTTTGTGGCACTGGAGGTATGTCTTCCATATTTTTTGTATGTAGTATGCATTTCTCAGTCATCAAACTAGTTCTAGACAATGAGCTTCAGCTCACACCACTTGTTCACTTACGCACACATTTTCTTTGGTTTGTGCATGAACTCGATTTCATGTACCAGTTAACTGGTTTGTGCAAGTGTTGGGGTCTCTATTTCCTAAAAGTGCATATTTGTTTTTTCTATCATTTGCTTCAAGTGATGCTGCATAGACTTTGGGAAAAGTTGCACACCCCTAGCTATGAATGGCCTTAAGAAGATCATTTGACATTAGGATAATCATTAGTTGTTGATATCAAATAGAATGTCTAGGAATTTAGTTTCAAGGTCTAAGCAGATCTGATTAATTCTGTTGTTCGTGCTTATCTAAGTCCATTTTATTCTAGAATGGTAGGGTATATTTCAATGAAATGTGAAGTGCATGTTTTGGTCTTTAAATAACCAACAACCAAGATATAATTAACTGATTGGCTAAAACCTAGAAAAGCAGAAAATGTGAAGTGCATGTTTTGGAATTTTCTTCTTAATTTATCAAAAAGAAAAAGCATCTTCTTTTCTATCTTATTTTATCAAAAACAAAAAAACAAACTTCTTCAGGACGCGAACATGTGGTACGCGAAAATGGAGTCTTTTCTTTTTTGTTTTTAAGAAAAGAAAAAGGTAAAAGCATCTTCTTTTCTGTCTTAATTTATCAAAATGAAAAAGCAAGTGATTTCAATCCGTCCATATTTTACACCAATCTGTTGATTTATGCTTCTGAAGTCCACTCTACTAAATTGTTCTTTTTGCAGGTGGCATGAATGGTTCCAGGCACTCTTGCTAGCGGATCTGCTGCGAGGCAAGATGCAGCCAGACGTGTACATGATGCCTGGGTACTGCAGGGTGTGGTGTGCTGCTTGGTGTGGGAATGCGAGTGCTGGTTGGTGCTGCAAGAGCAAGGCTGCGGATTGAGCAGGGAGGTGCACTAACTCCACAACAGAGTTGCTAACTCGATCTATTTTTATTTTTGGTACTTCTTTATGCTTATGTGCTTGTTTTAAGTGATTGTTAGTGGGTTTTAGTTTTCAAGTCTTGTTAGCCAGCTTGTGGCTGGGGTTGCGGTAATTTAGATTGGGCAAGGGTTTTTGTCCATTTTGTTTGGTTTTTATACGGGTAAAGTCGTAATGTACCCCCGTTTTAATTGTAAATAAATTTTTTTGATAAGTAATAAAGGTCTGGCATCCCATAGCTGCCCTTCCTCACGGGAGGTTTAACTAAAAAAAAAAAAAAAAAGGTGTGTGGCTGTCATTTTTCTGCAGCAGCAAAAAAAATTTAATTTTTTTTTTGTATTATATTATTTTACAACGGTTTCAAACCCTCGCAACAAACCAGATTTCTTTTTTTTTTGACTGGCCACGGCTTAAAACCGTGGTAATTCATGCTTGCCATGGCTTTAAACCGTGGCCATCATTTGCCACGGCTTACAATCGTGGCCAGTACTTGCCACGGCTTAAAACCGTTGCTAAAATTATTGCAACGGCTTAGAACCGTGGCCATAACTTGCCACGGTTTAAAACCGTGGCCATAACTTGCCACGGTTTAAAACCGTGGCCAGTACCTGCCACGGCTTAAAACCGTTGCTAAAATTATTGCAACGGCTTATAACCATGGCCAGTACCTGCCACGGCTTAAAACCATTGCTAAAATTATTGCAACGGCTTAGAACCGTTGCCATAACTTGCCACGGTTTAAAACCGTGGCCAGTACTTGCCACGGCTTAAAACCGTGGCTAAAATTATAGCAACGACTTATAACCGTGGCTAAAATTATAGCAACGGCTTATAACCGTGGCTAAATCATCAACCGTCCTCGAGCATAAAATCGTTGCTAATATGTTTTGCCACGGTTTTTAGCCGTTAATAGTGATTTGGCGACGCCTCTACTGCCCATGGCTCTAAGCCGTGACAATTGGTTACCCCCACAGTTCCAAACGGTTGTTGATGGGTGTTTTTGGTGTAGTGTCAAGATGATATGCCTGGGATTATTTTTAAACCATGGACAATGGTGGCCAAACGCAACTAATGTTTATTTAGTTCATTAAGACTAATGAAGACAACTTTTAGTCTGCTCTAATGCCTAGTTCGCCATGAACGGACAAAAATGGCTTAGAAAATGGAAATCTAGTCAAAGCTCATAAAGCCTGACAAAGACGACTTGCCAGGGATCATTGTCTGACCATAGACAACGATGGCCAAAGTTGACCAAAGTTTAGTTAGTTCATTAAGACCGATAAAGACAACTTCTGGTCCGCTCTACCGCCTAGTCCGCCAAGAGCGGATTAAGACGACTTGAGGAATCAAAAGTATGATTAACTTGGGAACTTGAATGATTTCTACTCCGCCAAGATTATTTTTACTCCATTACATAGAGTTTAGCCAACCTAGAAGGTTTGGCCAAGATAACTTTTGAATCTCTTAAGAGTCTAAACCAGATTTGCTTGACTTCAAGAGCAATAACCAGTTGAGCGGTTAGAACTCTCATTAACAAATCAACTAGATAGTTTCCTGACTTAGCAAAACTTATTGTCTAAAGAAAAACACGCAACATAAAAGATATTCAGTAGGAAAAATCTAAAGAGTACAAACTGTTACTTAACAAATCTTCTTTATGATTCCAAAAATACAGACTTTGCTCCTTATCAGGAAGAGATTCAGATACAATAGGACTGGGCTTAACAGGAAAAGAAGCAGGGAATGGCTCTGTGTACCCTACAACATCAGCACCCTGACCTGGGTCATCCTCATTTTGTAACTGGTCAAAATCTTCTTCGAACTTCGCATAGGCTTCCTTTTGGTAGAAAGAGAGATCACTATCAACATGATCCTCTTATATCAGCTCCAACATCTTTAGCCTTCCTTTCACAACTCTGTTGAACTGAAACGTTCCTAAGCCTTGAGAAGCTTCTCCTCACCAGCTTTCGACTCTGCGAGCCCTTGTTCTAACTACTCCAGTCTACTCGTCAGGGCATCAACATTAGGTTGCTAAGTATTTAGCTTGTCCTTAACTAAACTAAGCTCATTATGCACCACGAGGAGTTTATCTTCTGTCATAATTACACTCTTGGCGTTGAAATAAACGTCTGCCACCAACTGTTCACATCGTACAACCCATTCTAACTCCTTGTCACTTTTTTCAGCGCTCAGAGTTTGCATCTCAATTTGCATCTTGATTACAGTCTCCTCAGCAAGCTTCAAGTCGCGTCGGACATCATTAAACTATTACTCCAATGTGTCCCTCATGGACACCACCTTGGCCAAGTCGGACACAAGAGACTCCAAGCGAACACTACACCAAAAATGGCCATTAGCAACGGTTTTAAACCGTGGGGGTAACCCATTGGCACGGCTTAGAACCGTGGGCTGTAGGGGCGTCGCTAAATCCTCAGTAACGGCTAAAAACCGTGGCAAAATATATGTTAGCCACGGTTTTAAGCCGTGGCCAGGAATAGCCACGGCTTAAAACCGTGGCAAGTCCTAGCCACGGTTATAAGCCGTTGCAAAGGTTTTAGCCACGGTTTTAAGCCGTGGCAAGTCCTAGCCACGGTTATAAGCCGTGACAAGTCATGGCCACGGCTATGAGCCGTTGCAATATAGTTAACCACGGTTTTAAGCCGTGGCAATTTTTTTTTTTTTTTTTTTTGCTATCAAATGACTTTTTATTACATCTTATAAGTTTTATTTCTAGAAAATAAAAATTTAAATGTGCCAAACTTAAACGAATAGAGGCAAAGTAATGTAATTAATAAGATTATACAAATACATCAAATGTGCCAAACTTTGTTTCATGCTGTGCACGTTTTGTCATTTGTCAGTTGACCAGATTATACAATTACATCAAATGGTCAAAGAATATGCACTACATTTATTCTCATGGACTTGCCCAAAGAGAAAGCTTGAAAGCACCCATGCAATAATATACATGGCATATGCAGAATCATAGATGATGATAGACCCATTTTTCTTAGCAAACTCCACCAACTGGGTCAGCTGTTCCCTCGTTGCAGCAGAACCAGTAGGATTGTTTGGGGAGCAGAAAAATATGACATCCGTGCGTGCAACTTTTGACAAATCAGGGAAAAACCCATTCTCTGGATTGCACCTCATATACTCGATGTTTCCATATCTCTCAACATCCTTCTGATATTGTCCAGTTTGACCTATAATAACACCTGAATCTACATATGCCTGCTCTGAGAAAAGTAAGTTAAGTGATCAAGCAGAGAACTATAAAGAATACAAATCGATTAAATAAATAAATAAATAGAACACATGATAAAGTTCAACATCAACCCTCATACTAATAAGTGATCAACAGTCTCTCCTCAAGTGATAATCTACTAGGAAGCTATATATTGACACATTAAGTTCATGTAGATACCACTAGTATACAACATGAAGGACAAACCAAGATGAACTAAACAAGGCTGAGAACCAACTTCATTATCAAACTTAAGGAATTATATCTATATGTAATAAAGAAAAAAAATGGCAAAAGCATAACAGGATAGCAAATAAAAGGTTCTCTTAAATTATTAATAAGTTGCATTGAGATTATGATTAAAACATACAGGGTAGGATGGGTCCTGAACAGCGATTGTCTTATCAGATCCAAAGAGGAGCTGCCATAAAAAAGGACGAAGTTTCAAGGTTAGCATTATAAAACAAGGTGGAAGATTGTTCGTTGTGCATTTAAAAGCAATCAATGCACCATAGCCAAGCATGCCAGAGCAATAACAGCAAACCTGAAGACGAGAAATGTCACACTTTGCTCCATCTGACACATATATATCGCTTTCTTCGATGCCAAGGTCACCATAAAATTTTGCTGCTAGAGCAGCTCTCAGTTGCTGCACAATTAATTTACACATATCAGTGTCTGCGACAATAAAGGAGGGAAATCAAATGATTCATGGGACTTGAAGAACATTAGATCTCTAGGTATTTAGCAATCTACAGTAATGAAGCAACCATATTTTAGATAATCTGTCATTTTACACATCATCATCATCATCAAAGCCCATTCCCGAGATTTTCGGGGTCGGCTACATGAATTTTGGTTCTCCAAGCAATGCGATCTTCCCACATTTCCTCACCTAATCCAAGCTCAATGATATCTTCATTCACCGTCTTCATCCAAGTTTTCAACGGTCGTCCCCTCCGTCTACACCCTCCATTAACTTGCCAATCTAAACATTTTCTAATTGGCGCCGTGCTCGGTCTCCTCCGCACATGACCAAACCAAGTTAAACGTCTTTCTCTAATTTTTTCCTCTATGGGCGCTACACCTAAGTATCTCCTAATTCTTTCATTTCTAATCTTATCCTTACGAGTTTTACCACACATCCACCTTAACATACGCATTTCTGCTACTGCCATCCTATGCGTATGTTGTCCCGTAGTAGCCCAACATTCTGAACCATATAGCATGGCTGGTCGAACAATTGTCTTATAGCATTTCCCTTTTAGCCTTGCAGGCATCCTTCTATCGCACAATACTCCTGACGCCATTCGCCATTTCAACCAACCAGCTTTAATCCTGTGGTCTACATCTGCTCCAATAGCCCCATTCTTTTGAATTATAGACCCTAGATATCGAAAAGCCTCACACTCTGGGACCTCGACACCTTCGATCTCAATTGCATGACTTCTCCCTCTTGGTTCACACCCAAAGTTGCACACTAGATACTCCGTCTTCGAACGGCTAATTCTAAAACCTTTACTCTCTAAAGCCTCCTGCCACTTAACTAATTTCTGACCTAAACCTGCACTAGTCTCATCCATTAAGACAATATCATCTGCAAATAACATGCACCAAGGTACATCTTCTTGCAGATGTCTCGTCAACTCATCCATGACCAAAGCAAAGAGATATGGACTTAACGCCGACCCTTGATGTAGTCCTACTGTCACTGGAAATTCACTAGACATCCCACCTACTGAGCGAACACTTGTTACAACCCCTTCATACATATCCTTAATGATATCGACATAACATTGAGACACTTTCTTCCTTTCAAGCACCCACCAAATTAACTCCCTGGGGACCCTATCATATGCTTTCTCCAGATCAATAAAAACCATATGCAAACTCTTACGTGCCTCTCGATATTTTTCTACAGTTTGCCTAAGCAGGAAGATGGCCTCCGTAGTAGACCTACCTGGCATAAATCCAAATTGATTCTCCGAAATCGTGGTTAAACTCCTAAGTCTTTGTTCTATAACCCTCTCCCAAAGTTTCATCGTATGACTCATAAGCTTTATCCCTCTATAGTTCGAGCAATTCTGGATATCCCCTTTGTTCTTATAAATTGGTACCACAATGCTATGCCTCCATGAATTTGGCGTTTTTCTAGTTTCCAAAATCCTATTAAATAGCTTAGTTAGCCATTGAATCCCAACTTCTCCCAGACATTTCCATGCTTCAATTGGTATATCATCCGGTCCAACGGCCTTCCCTGTCTTCATTCTTTTTAAAGCTTCTCTCACTTTTGTGGCACTAACTCTGCGATGGAACACGCGATCTCTCCCTTCCTGTGAAGCATACCCCTCCAAGTTTAACTCCCCTACATGTGTTCCATTGAGTAGGTTCCAAAAGTAATCCTTCCATCTATCTAAAATAGCTTTATCCTGCATTAAGACTCTTCCATCCTCATGCTTAACACACTTAACATGACTCAAGTCCCTAGTTTTTCGTTCTCTAGCCTTCGCTATCTTGAAAATATCCTTCTCCCCTTCCTTCGTACCTAGCCTATTATAAAGAGCATCATACGCTCTCTTCTTAGCTTCCCCTACTGCTCTACTACTCAACTTCTTAGCCTGCTTATAAAGCTCATAGGACTCTAGGCACCTATCTTTTTGCCACGCCTTAAAGCATTTTTTCTTTTCCGCAATGGTTTGTTGCACATCCGCGTTCCACCACCATGTCTCCTTACCATAGAAACCTCCTCTTTTGGCCTGTCCTAACTCTTCCTTCGCACATCTTCTTATTCGGTTTGCCAAATGTTCGAAAAGATCCGCGCTACTAGTCTTATCCTTTGGTTCTAGATTCTCCCCACCCTCTGAAACTGACTGGCCACCCAAAATCCTCTTTCGAAATCTTTGGCACACATCTCCCTGTAAGGTCCACCACTTAATTCTCGGTCTAACCTGTTCTATAGCAATACGACCCCTACTCTTAAGACAAAAATCGAGAACTAACAGCCTATGTTGGGATGTCAGACACTCTCCTGGTATAACCTTACAATTTTTACACCTACCTAAATCGTGTCTCTTCACAAGAAAATAATCAATTTGACTTCTATTATGCCCACTCGCAAAGGTCACCAAGTGATCTGCCCTCTTCTTATAAAAAGTATTTACGATCCCAAAATCCTGAGCTAAAGCAAAATCTAGAATAGAAATCCCCGCAGTGTTTCGATCCCCAAAGCCTTGACCTCCATGTACCCTCTCATACCCAACTCTATCCTTACCGACATGGCCATTCAAATCCCCGCCTAGGAAAACCCTATCGGAAGAGGGAATTCCAAAAACTAACTCCTCTAAAGAGTCCCAAAAATCCTTCTTAGTCTCCTCGTCCAAACCCACTTGGGGTGCATACACACTAATAACATGCACTATCTCTAGTTCTAAAGCTAATTTAATACTTATGATTCTATCCCCAAACCTCCTAACGTCGACTATTGCATCTTTAAAAACTTTATCTACCACTATTCCCACCCCGTTCCTAGTGCCATCTTTACCAGAATAGAAGAGTTTGAACCCTCCTCCTAAATCTTTAGCCTTGTTCCCCTTCCATTTTGTCTCTTGAAGACAAACTATGTTTACTTTCCTCCTACGCATGACATCCACTAATTCTATTGTCTTTCCCGTCAAGGTTCCTATGTTCCAAGAGGCTAATCTAATCATTCTATCTCTAGCTCTAACCTGGACTAGCTTCTTTACTCGCCCCCGTCCAGAAAGGTGCGAGAACCCTTGCCTATTTAACACTACAGCCGGGCGCCGCTGCAGCGCGCCTTGCTCATTTGTCACTACACCCGAGCGTAGGTGCAGCGCGTCGCTTATAGCGGGGGACGCCCTATCCTTCTGCATTAATCTTTTTGAACCAATATCCATGAAAAGGGATGTGATGGGTTTTTTACGGTTGGCTATCACAAGCCTAACACCAACCCTCCTCCTTTATCCGGGCTTGGGACCGGCCGTTGCATGTTAT
Organism: Berberis vulgaris; assembly: GCA_963556465.1. Taxonomy (NCBI): domain Eukaryota; kingdom Viridiplantae; phylum Streptophyta; class Magnoliopsida; order Ranunculales; family Berberidaceae; genus Berberis; species Berberis vulgaris. Next base: position 26,093,883 of record OY747130.1, on the reverse strand, counting down.
ATATTGTTTGGAATTTTACACACTGTTTGGAATTTTCATCTTTCTCTCTCTCTCTCATGTTATATACAACCTACATGCTGAGTCTTCTTTCTTTGATCAATTAAAAAGAAGGAAAGAACTCTGCAGGTTAATTATGTTATCTGCTCACTTTTTCAAAATTCATCCGCATATATCAATATGGAATACCGAATCTTCTTGGTATAAAGGTTCATGTATACCTTTTCACTTTCATGAAAGTGTCACCTCAGACTGTTAATATAAGGTGCCAAAACACATTATGATATCTATATTGATGCAGTCAATAATGTATCAGATCAAAGCCAAAAGCCAAATCACAAACTTACTTTTCCTAATAATATAATGTATCTGATATATTGTAGTTTGTGAATTGATAATAATCTCAACAGAGCAAAGCCAAAAGCTGAACACAAGTTTAAAGAATTGCAACATTTTCCTAATTTAATGCATTGCACTTACAATATAGTACAATTCGACATGCATTGGCTGAGAAGGGAAGATGTTCAAAGTAGCTGGCCGGATACCTGAGTTCTCTGCATACATCATAACATCCATTAACAACTATCAAGCTAGCTAGTTAGCCTCTTCAACTGTCTGTTTAACCCAAACTTAATATTTGTAAGCAGCAATAAGTTTTCCATGTAAACACTGAAATATATCAACCCTGCACCCATCATATATAAACACTGAAATCAGAATATTTGGAGACCCCCTGCACCCATCATTTTGTAAGCAGCAATAAGTTTTCCATGTAAAACCATATCTGAATTTGGATTAGTTTGTAAAAGATTCGCCAACTCTATTCAATTAGAAGTGTCAGAAACACTAAAAGGAAGAGGAAGCATAAACTAGTTTCTGATGCATAATGAAACTGGACTGATACAATAAAACTAGCAGAGCTTACCTTTCAATGAACTTCCTGACATGTGTTCTTCCCTCAGTCTATAGTTAGCTGGAGGTGCCGGGATTGAACTACTCAGGGCTTGAACTGCAAGAAAGAGGACCATGCTGTTATAAACTTTCAGAAAATCCAGGAAAACCAATTGATATCATGAATGAATACCCTGTTATTGCCATTCTCCTATTTATACTAATACCTCACAGAGGTCTTTGCAACATCTAACAGAACATTTACATTCAATCAATATCATCATGTCCTGAACATGTCCTTTAATGAGATGAGTGCCGATGAAATGTCATTAAAAGAACTTACAGGTAATGGAATTTTCTGAGGGAAAGGATCATTAGTCGACAGCAGATCTTCATAAGTCATCGACCAGCTACATGAAAGAACTAACAGTAATTTTCATGGTATATTTGGGTAAACCAATGTGTTTATAAGATCCAGTGACTACAAATCCCTGACCAATATCAATGTGATAAAGACGATTTGGAAAAGTGATAGGAATGGTTAATACTTTAATTCATTGGGGATATTCCTTTACCGGAAGGAGCACACAACTCATAATACTCAAAGATCTAATCAAGACGAGTAAATGACAATCACAAAACACAATATATTGATTCAAATGCAGTTATATATTTTTTATAATATATGATACTGGAAACATCCAGACTTCACAGAATTATGTGCTCTGTAAGTGTTACTAAACCCATTGTGGAAGATATAGAATCTGGATCACAGGGTTAAGGATTTCCAATTGCATAGAAAAATCAACCAATCCCAGAGTGAAAATCAATTTTTGAAATCTACATTAGGTAAATGCAACAGATGGACCTATCACGGACCACATCAAAGTTAAAAGCCACTTGGCACTCAAACTATCAAAGACTACTAGATCAACACAAAAAAATACGGTGATCAAGACATTCCAGATAACTTGCAATGCTGGCAACCATCCTGCCAAAACAAACAGCCACGTCCCCATAAAGTGAAAAAAAAAATAGGAGAGGGTTATGGTTGTACCACATCACTATCTTCAAGGGGTGGAAGCTCCCTGAGAAGGATAGAATCCACTGTTGCTAGATCCTGTGACCAACCAGGTTGTCAATAAAACAATTGAATAAGTACGTTCAAGTTACTATTGTAGAAAAAGGTAACCCAAATAAACCTTAAATGGCATGCCGAGCACAAGCTTTGTTGCGAGCAATGCCTAACACTTTAGCATTTATTTCGGGGTGTCCCTTCTGACATCACAGGCTCAAATCCCTTCCACACAAAACAATAACATTATGTAATTTACACAAACCTAACACACCAAGTGAAAATGATTCAAAGGGCTCATTTGCATCCTGTTTGTTATGGCCGGTCCCTATGTCCATCCCCCATTCAATGCTTGTATTTATTCGACAGTGCCAAGACCATGAGAACAATTGAGGCCCCCTCCTGTCATCTCTGTCACTCTGAACCAACAAGAAAGAACATAATAAATTATCATAACCATTTTTTTTGTTAGAAAAAAGTAACAAAGTCTCTTCTTTACTTCTCTTGTCTCTCTTCATTTCATTCTTGACTATTCCTTCTTATTCCTTTCTTGAACTTTGCCAAACACACCTCTCTAGTTCCTCTTTTCCTAAACAAACAAATGAAAGGATGTGAGAAGACAGAATATAGTTAGGAGATCTTTATTTATTTATTGTTTTCAAATTACCATTCTTCCCTTTTGTCCCCCAACCTTCTTTCAATACTCCCACCAACCCCATCTAAAGTTTCAGTGTCTTTCTGTTCATTTACTTATCTTCTTCTCTATTTTTTTGTTTATTTTCAATGGGTAGTTGCTGATTGCAGACTTGTCTCTCAAATAACTACAGCTCATACACAATATTTGATCAACAGTGTTACTCTTTCAACCTATGCACAAATATAATGAAATACCAAGCATATGCACACAAATGTTGACTAGAACACACAATATTCTATATTGGGTAACAAGTTTAAACTAAAGCATTAACAAGACCCATGCAACTTCATAAATGAGATTGGGCAATTTAAACTATTAAAAGCTCCTAGCTACTTTAGTTTTCAAGATTATTGTAGTTGTCTTTGTGTTTTTTAAGCAAAAAAAAATACCCTCATCTAATTGCATAGTATTTTCACACTTAATCACAATTCGATTCACATTGTTTCTCTTGGAATACGTTCCTTTAAAAATGTTAAGATCAAAGTTAAGTCTTACCATATTCTTCTTGCAAGGCAGATAGATACCTGAAAACTGTTATAATTGGAGCAAAAAGATAACATCATTCAACAAGAAGAGATTACAATACTTAGACCTCATTATCTCAGTCTAGTGAATGCCTTGGCTTCCCCATACAGAAAACCAAAAACAGTAATATTGCCCTTGGTGCCAACATTGCCCTTCGCCGTCTTCACTGCGTCCAAGGCCTCCTCCACCACTTTCCCTTTGCTCAAAGTGACCAGCTGTCTCTAACCTTCTGATTCAGAAGTAGTTGAAGGGGAAGAAGGAAGGGAATCACTCCTCGAGGGTACATATTTAAAGTCATTTGAAAAAAAGGACGAGTTTAGCCAGCTTCAGAAGAAGCAGCCATTTCCCCTACAGGAGCAAGTTGTTCAAGATTTTTGCCTGCTCAGTGCTCGGTTGTCTAACATCATCTATCCCCGCCATTTTTAGATACGAATTATCCAGATTGGGAAGGGAAACAAGAGTTGTAGCCTAAGTATCTTGTCCCTCAGAGGTAGTAGCTTTTGCCATAGTGGACATAGCAAGCGTTCGCTCCGCAACAATTAACCTCTCATCCGAAAGGGCCAATGGCCTGAAAACATTCTTTGCCACAGTACAAGGCTTCTTAGAAAGTAGATATGGGGGGAGTGCTGCATCCAACTCCGCCTTCTTTGACAGACTGGAAATCTTGACCTTCGGGAGCTTCCTCTTCTTCGAAGAAGGTCTACCAGCAGGCTTCGATTTCAAAACTTTGAAGAGAATGGGAGCCTCATGCCAGTAATCCCACAGTTCGCTGCACTTGATGTTGTCAGGCTGCACAACATCTTCCATTCTCATGAAGAACAACTCAGCAAATTGGTCCAAGGCATTTTAAGAAAGGGGTACTGTTGAAAAAATTTCTACAAAAACACAAATAATAGTTCAATATGCAATCAACACGACTTGGACCAGAAAAGGTATTATACTGACTCAGGTTTTTGAACTTCCGATTAATCGGACGACCATCAAGCTCAAAATATTTCGAGTCCGCAGAAGCCATAAAGCAATACTTTAGCCAGAACTTCAAATCATTAGGCAAAGTGCCCAAACAAACCGATGACCCCAACACACAGACATCATGCTCATTCAACCAATGAGAGATGAGAAGCTAGATTGCCCTCGGATACAATTGAAGGCCAACATCTTTCGCCCTAATTAGAACGGAGATCACATTTTTGTACCCATTTGGCACCAGCTGAGCGGGCAGAATGCCAAGGTACGCTAAAAAGTGCCAAATTTCCTCGATAATAAGAAAACAAACTCTCATTGAAATATATCTCTGTGCAAGCAAATGAATCCACTGGGGGGAGACAAGGGTGTCTGACCAGTTCCAAATTTAAAGAGATCCAGATCATCAAGGATCTGGTATTTCTTGCGGAGATCACAAAATCCACCACCTAAATTAACCTCTCTTCGAAAAGCACATAGTCTTCAACGACTAGTTTACAAGAAAACTGATTCTAGCCCGCCATTGAAGAATGTATGAACCTTGCGAAAGTTGCGAAAGTTGAAGTTGAGCAAAGCAAGAGTATAGACGCGAAACAGCAAAACAAGATCTCTAAGAAATTACAAAAGTTAAAAAACTCAATTCTACAAAGAAGAAAACTTATATAAAAGTAAGGATTCACGCATTCTTTTTAGAAGTCACATACCCATTTAATGATGTGCGCCGCTCAAGGAAAGGTTTCAGATTCAATCATCACGACTGTCCAGTTCCTCATGACATGACTTAGTGGACTAGCGAGCTGGCCCACTAACTCGGGGGGCGAGTAGCTAATGATACACTAAATCGTCTTGTAATCTATTCCATACACGTGGCATGATGATCTCATCAACAGAGTGCAGTGGGCTTGAATGAGCGCCCAATCTTATCCAACCCAACGGATGAAGAACCAAGCCCACTAAGGCGAGTATCCGATCCAGACAACAAAGCTATATCCGGCCCATAAGTCAATTAGACAAGCCCAATACCCATAAGACCTAATAAGGCAAGTACTTAGGAGTTTGACCCTTGACAGGCAGACCAGTAAGATATTGACTCCTACTAGAAAAAAACATCGGAGTATAAGTCATGCATGGACAACTCTCAATAAGGAAAGGATATCCAACATATATTTTTCATAAATCCATGGCACCAAAGGCATAGCCGAACCAAGACTCTTGCATGATAAATAGAGAACAAGGTTGAGGAACTAAAGTACGCTACAAAACCCTAATGTCAAGCAATACACATTTCTCACGCCTTGTTTGACTTTAGCATCGGAGTGTCATTGGCTGTCACAACAGTGGTTTTTGGCTCATGTGTGTTCCTTGTGTACGTCATGGTTAAGGAGAACAAAAACTGATCTATAATAATCCTTGGACATCAATTTCATTTAGTGGTTTCAGCCTTGGCTTGAATATATTGTACCTATACGTCTTGAGGTAACCGAACCCTTTATAGAGCTCAATGAGAGCTCCCTTGATCATCTTTTCAACATGGTGTAGCTTTGTTTTGTTTGTGTAGCTTACTTCCATCAGGATCACATTTATTTGATTATTGAATTAAATCTTCCCGAACTAAGTAAGTGATTGCGGAGAGTGTTTGAATGGGTGTAGTTTTTTTGTTTTTTTTGTTATTTTTTTTACTTATAAAAAAATGATTTACAAACTAAACGGGGGTACATTACGACTTTACCCGTATTTAAAAACCAAGCAAAAAGAAACTAGACAAAATACCTATCCAAAAGACAAGTTCCAGAGTTCAAACAGTCCTATCAAAATGCTTCAAACAACAAACCAAAACCTAGCTAACAAAATTTGCAACCAAAGACCCACTAAAAATCACTTTGAAAAACCAAAGAAACCAACTGGCAGACAATAAGTGAACCAAAAACAGAGCAGGCAACACCGTAACAGAGTGCACAACTCTGTTCTCTGCACAGGTTCGACAGACAATAGTCCGGTTTAAACCATCACCGCGTAAGCCACCTGCAGAGCTCCACCCACAACCTACAACACACGCAGAGCTGCACCCAGCGGCAATCGCAGCAGCACCTTGCACCACCTGCTTGCGCCAATTGCAACTTGCAATTGCACTTGCATTGCAACTTGCAAGATTGAAGCAAAACCTGCAGCCAACTTGCAATTCCATGCTCTGTTCCAAGTAGAAAGACCTGCAATGCACAATGATTCACCAACCATTCCAGTCCATAATCCGCATCCACTACAAAAAAACAGGCCTTTAGGGACGTAGTCAAAATTGTCGCTATAGACAACATTTCGTCGCCATAAATATTGGGCGACAAAATATTAGTCGTGCAAAGGTTGTCGCCACAGCTCTGTCTCGCAAGCCTTTGCGCGACGAAAATAAATCTTCGTCGCTACAAAATCCTTTTGCGCGATGACGCCAAAGATCGTTGCAAAAGGGTGCATCGCGTAATACTGTTTTGCGTGACGCTAATTTCGTCGCAAGAAATAGAATTGTTATACTTACACGATTAACCATTTCGTCGCATTAAACTTTGTCGGCATAACTCAATCGTGACGATCCCTTTTGTCGCGTTAGACTTTGTCGGCTTAAGTCAATGGTGACGAACCTTTCATCGCACAAGATATTCTTTACGCGACAACAATATTCATCACTGTAATGTTGTCACACAGGTTCCGTCGATCCAAACGCGCTTGATCTATTCTTATGTGATGAAAATTTTTGTCGCTTAAAGTTTTGTTTAATAATTTTGAAATATTTTAATTCAAATATTTATTTTAATTAAATTTGAAATACTTATTAATGAATCGTCTCACGCATAGAAAGGTTTTGCATATTAATAATGTAAAATCATAATGTATCCATTATAAATTAAAATTTTTAAACCGTACTGTATAGTTACAAATTAAAAAAACACATCAGTACATTTTTTAGGGATGTGGTGGTTGATGATGGTTTGTCGACAGTAGCGGGAGGCTCGAAAAATTAATCCCCAACTGCTGGAGAGCCCCTAATAACATACTCCACCTAGTTGCCTCTTGTGCTTGTCGTTCCCCCTCCAGGGCCTCTCTCTCCGCCTCACGCGCTTTGGCAGCATTTAACTCATTCTGTAATTCCTCCACTTTTGACTGTAATGATGAAACGATTCCTACCGACCGCTGTGAAGTTGAAGATGAGGTGTTGACCTCACGAACTTTGGCTTTTCCCATCCCCCGAACAATCTTTCTGGGTCTTGGACCTAGTGATTCCAATGTCTCCGTCAAAATATGTAATCCTGCATCAGGATCGTCCATTGTGAGCTATTCCAACGGAGTTCCCAGAGGATGCTGCGAGGTCATTCGCTCCATGTAGGCATCCCGCCTCTCCACCATCGTTTCCTCGATTTAAAAAATTATTAAAAATTAATAACTTTTAAAACAACAGAAGTGACAACATGCAAAAAATGCAAAGAATAAAACTTACATGCAACTTCACGGCCACCTCATTGCCAGGTAGTGCATAAACATCCTTGAACATGTCGATTTCTGTAAATTTTGAACCCTCCTACAAAACATTGTTAAAATAATAAACCAACTAATATAAACATTTAATTGAATGTATTGACTAAAAATAAAATAATGAAATGAAACATATGAGTTCACTTACTAGACGTCGTTTCTCCACCCTGTAAGAGAAGGGCAATGAACCAGCTATCTTTTTTCGATGCAGTTACTAGAATGGTTCGAGAAAAAGGGTCAGAACATGTTTTCCCCTGCTTATCATGCTATTCGCTTAAGTCGTTTATCAAAGACAGAGGGGGTAGAATCAGCAGAGAATTATATTGCTAGCCTTCCTGAATCAACAAAGGACAGACCAATTTATGGAGCACTGCTGCATTGTTATTGCAAGAATAACTTGAAAGAAAAGGCAATGGAGATTTTTGAGAAAATGAAAGAATTGAATTTTACGAATACTCTTTTAACCTATAACAGTCTGATAACCTTATGTATGACAGGTGATGAACCTGAGAAGGTTCCTTTGCTACTAAATGAAATGAAGGAGAAGAACATCAAGCCAGATCTCCGTACTTACAATCAGTTGATGATGAGCTACGCTTCTTTGAAAGATATGGAGGGATTGGATGGAATCTTGGAAGAAATGAACGAGGCCAACATCAAGTGTGACTGGACGACATACACTACCCTTTCCACGATTTATATCAAAGCAAGCATCTTTGACAAGGCCAATTCAACTCTTGAAAAGCTCGAGAAAATGGATGACCTTCGTGATCAGTATTTTAATTCTAACCCTGAATTAACAAAATCAAACCATGCTGATATTTTAAATCCTAAAATCACTCAGTTCATGATTTGATATCAAAAGGGTAGTTGAGAATTTGAGATAGCCTCACTTGGGCACAAGTTTAAGACCAAATTTTAGAACTAAACATGAAACCACATCGCATACAAGCAACCCATTTCAGCAGAGATATCAACCCCAAAATCAAAACTCCCCAAACACACGGATCTTTAATTAGAAAAACCCAAATTTAAAACAACATTTTCAACAACATAAGATCCCAGATGATCCCAAATGAACCCAGAGAATAAACAAAACACTGAACCAAAACAAACCCAGACATCAAATTCAACTAACACAACATACATAGATCATCGAAACAAGGCAAAAGAAGCAGTGAAATTGAAGTGAGGGCGGATCTTACCTTCTATGCCAGGAGAGAAACTCAGAGATCGATGAGAAGCAATCACAAACTCAGAGATCTGAGTTCAAAGAAGCAATCAGGAACCCAGATGAACTCAGAGAAGCAATCACGAACTCAAAGATGTTGCATTTACTGTGATTTGGGGACGACAGAGTGAGAGGAGACATGGGTTTGAGTTTTGATAAAATGGGTTTGAGTTTGCGTGACGAAACCTTCATCGCTATATATTAGAGACTTCAACGCGCCAGTATTCAAAATTTCACCCCAATTTTTTTGCCGCCAGAAGCACGCGCCGGGTTTTTAAGGAGGGAGCATTTTGTGCGATGAAATATTCTAATTTCGTCGCACAAACATCACATTTGTTTATTTTAGAGAAAATTTTTTATATCATTATTTAATTAATAATTGAACTTCGACATTCATTTAACAAATTTATGGTAAGAAATTCATAGTACATTAACAAATTTAATTAAATGAACTAACAAAATACATAATATTATTAACATCTTGTAAACGACCTAACAAATTATATTCCTTCAAATGTATTTAATCTGAATCAGTAGAGTAATCACTTTCGACTTCTTCTTCAAATTCATCTGACATGGTTGCCTCAGATTCTCCAAAAACTCCATCTTTTGCAGGTGATACCTCAACATCATATTAGTCATCAATCGGAGGAAGTTCGACAAATAACTCAAATGACTGTTGGATAATGGGAATGCTTGAAGATGAATTCTCTTGATCAGCGGTGTCGTCATCACTGTGGTCATCAAAAACCTTTTTAGGAATGTCCCATATACTTCTGTGTTGGATCGTCTGGACTACTTTCCATCCACCACCAAATTTAGGATCATCTAGATAAAAAAATTGTTTTGCCATAGTTGCCAAAATAAAAGGATCATGCTCGTACCAAAGTGTGTTTGTGTTCACACTTACTAGACCATATTCTCGTTTAATACTCCCGGCTTTATGTGGGTTTGTATCAAACCAACGACACTTGAATAAAATCACCTGGCAACGGTCTTTGTACAGTAATTGAATTACAGATGTCAGTTTACCATAGAAATCAACATCGGCGGTGTCGCCGTCCCCGCCAGGTACTGATACGCCGCTATTTTGAGTGTTCAAATTGTTGTCTCGCTCGATAACCAGGAACTTAACACCATTCACATAACAACCCGAAAATGTTTCAGATCGAATAGGACCTCTCGCCAGTTTTGATAATTCATCATCGTAAAGAGTTGAATTTACTTCCTTCAATTGTAACATCTATTAAAAGAAAAATTATATATATTCAGAATATGTTGAATACCAATTATAAAAAAAAATGCAATATTATCAAATTTTCTTATAGTTATCAACTTACTTGTTTGCCAAACCATTCAGAAAACAATTGACCGTGCTTCTCGACCCGTAAATGTGCAGGATACTTACGCCTAATTAGTTCTTCATGCTCCTCCAAAAATGGCAAGGCCTCGTCAAAATTGTTGAGTATGAACCAATGCGCAACTTACATGTCGTTATCGCTAAATTGTTCATTTGTTGGTGGCTCGCCAAACGGTCGTGCGAGTTGCGCAAAAACAGAAAGTGTCTCACTTCTAGTACCACCGTCATTATTTCGTCGAGTTCGGTTGAAGGACGTCTCAACATTATGGAGATACATTGCACAATAAGTAAGTGATTCATTTGCAATACATGCCTCCACAATGGATCCTTCGGGTCTTGCCCTGTTCCGTACGTACCTTTTGTATGTGCCTAGTATTCTACAAAATATAAAAGATGTCAGACTCGTTACAATAAATGAAGAATAGTTAGAAAACAAGCATATGAGTTACCTTTCTATTGGATACATCCACCGATAATTGACCGGCCCACCAAGCTTTGCCTCACCCGGTAAATGTATCATCAAGTGAATCATGCAAGTAAAAAATGCCGGAGGAAATATCTGTTTGAATTTGCATAAGATGTTAATAATATCGTCTTGCAACCTTTCTATATCTGATTTGCGCAGAGACTTTGCGCATAATTGCTGGAAGAATCTCGACAATTCTGTAATAGGGCCAACAACACCTGATGGCAAAAATTCTCTAATAGTGACCGGAAGAAGACGTTGCAGTAGTACATGACAGTCATGGCTCTTCAATCTCGACATTTTCCCATCACTCATTTTCATACAACGGGCAATATTAGATGCGTACTCATCTGGAAACTTCACAGAAGAAAAAAACTTAAAATTTTTTATCTTTACTGGCAGTTTAACTGCAAAATATGGATGTCCCTTTACCCATTTGTCACCGACTTTCTTAAGCCATAACCGTTTTTTTATACCCATGTTCATACAATCTTCCCTCGCTTTCACAGTGTCCTTCAATTTTCCTTCGATGCCAAGAATTGTCCCAACCACACTATCACACACATTCTTTTCAATATGCATCACATCTAGGTTGTGCCTGATCTTTAATTTCGACCAGTACTGATGCTCGAAGAATATACTCTTCTTCGTCCAGTTCAGATGTGTAGCTGACCTGTGCAAATTAATATCACGATTATCGGGATGTTTGCCAATCTGACCAAATTTCAAGCTATTCAACTTAGCCAAAATTTCATCCCCCGACCATTCTCTAGGTCTATTGTCGTTCTCCAATTTTCCATCAAAGTCCACCTTATTTGTTCGCCACTCGTGATCCTGGGGCAACCATCTACGGTGACCCATATAACAAACCTTTCCCGCGTGCCAATCAGACGTTACATCATCGTTGCATATCGGACATGCCTTATAGCCCTAAGTACTCCAACCTGAAATATTTTCATAAGCGGGAAAATCATGTATAGTCCACATCACTGCTGCTCTCAACATAAACATTGTGTTGGTAGACTTATCAAATGTACGTACACCATTTTCCCATAAGTCTTTTAACTCATCAACCAACGGCCGCAAATAAACATCAATGTCCTTTACGAGATGACCGGGAATTAATAAAGTCATCATTGTAAATTCTTTTTTCATACTCATCCAAGGGGGCAAGTTATAAAGAACAACAATGACAGGCTAGGTGCTGTGAGTAGAGCTCATATTCCCGAACGGATTAAATCCATCAGTTGCAAGCCCCAATCTGACATTGCGCGGGTCTTCGGCAAAATCGGGATACATAGTATCGAATGCTTTCCAAGCCTCTCCATCAGCAGGATGTCTCAAAAAATCATCATCAACCCTTCCTTCCTTGTGCCATCTCATATGACTCGCAGTGTGCGTTGACATGTACAGTCGCTGCATTCTGGGCTTCAGTGGAAGATAATGCAAAACCTTTTGTGGAATTTTCTTCGTTTTATTACCAGAATTAGGCTTATATCTTGGCTCATTGCACACAGGGCATGCATCCATCCCTTCAATTTCCTTATAAAATAATGCACAGTTGTATTTTCAAGCATGAATCTTTTGATACCCCAAACCAAGACCATTCAACAATTTCTGTGCGTTACGATAATCCTCAGGCAAAACGTTTTCCTTCGGAAGCATCCGCTTCATAATTCCCTTTAAATGAGAAAAACACATTCGACATATGATGTTTCACTTTGCAATGCATCAACTCCACAATGGCAGTAAGCAGGGAGAACTCTGTGCAACCGGGGTATAATGCTTGTTGGGCTTGTTTCAACAGTCTTTCATAGTTTTCTAACTCTTCACTTTGCCGCATGTTGGGAGGTACGGTATCTCCTACCATATCATCAATGCCATCTACGTTCATCGATGCATATGGATAAGCGTCATTTATTATACCCATAACTTGGTCATTATCATTCATGGACGTTTCTTCAATGTGCGGCACAAGTGGCTGGGAATTCGATGAAGTCGAACCAAATTCTCGTTGCTCCCCATGATAAATCCACCTCGTATAATTCTGAATCATCCCATACCTCTCCAAATGATATCGAACCATATTGAATGTCTCCACAAACAATTGTTACAACATTGACACGGACACTTGATATGATTCGTCGTACCAGTGACATGTGCCTTTGCAAACTCAATGAAGCTCTCGATCCCATTTAAATATTCATCATAGCATTTTTCCTGATTTTGTATCCACTGTCTTTCCATTACGCCTGTTTTCAGCTTATAAACAAAACATGAGAATTCAAGAGAGTTAACGACACTAATGCGATTAGGTTTCAATGTGGAAAAATTTCAGCAGCATCTCAATTACAATTCTTCAAGTGGACGATGTAGATATTATTAATTAATAAATATCTAGTATGCACTAAAAAAAAAATGTGAGACACTCCCAAAATCCACATGATAGCAACCTAATTTCATGAAATTTCAAAAAATAAAAAAAAAATTGCAATTTCCTCACCGTTCTCCAAGTGAAAGAGAGAGACGATTGGACGTGTGGCCGGCGCCGGCAATGCAAAGAGAAGACGAAGCCTAATTAAGTGTTGGAAGCTTGGAGTATATAGTGAGAGAAATCATACGAGAAGAGAAAAAGAATAAAATGAGAGGAGAAAATAGTGAAAAACGCAGATCTGATTATTCTAATTCGTGGAGAATATGAACAGGTCAGAGCTTGTGCGACGACACCGTTCGTCACCCTGGGATGTTTTAGGCGATGAACCTGCTCTCTTTACGCGACGAATCTTGGTTGTGAATACTTTATGCGACGAAGGTTTCCAGTTCGTCACGTAAGATATTTTTAGGCAACGACAACGTTTGTCACCCTAGGATGTTCAAGTTGGTCGTTCAAAGTGGCCGACACATAGCAATAGGTATTTTAGGGCGACAAAATATTTCGGTTTAAGTGACAATACTTTGTCGCTTAAAATTTAGGCGACGAAGGCTTCCTGTTCGTCGCGTACGATATTTGTAGACGAAGGTTTCCTGTTCATCGCGTAAGATATTTGATGCGACGAAGGTTTCCAGTTCGTCGCGTAAGATATTTGATGCGACCACGGTTTCCAGATCGTCGCGTAAGATATTTTTATGCGACCAAATAGTGTGTCGCCAAAGGATATTCAAGTTGGTCGTTCAAAGTGGTCGACACGTAGCCCTAGGTATTTTACGGTGACAAAATAGTTGGTTTTAAGCGACGAAATTGCGTGACGAAATAAAATATGTCGTCGCGCCAGGATAATGTTGAGCGATAAAACTTCCCTCGTCGCGCTACGAGTCGTCGCAAAAGGGGATTTTTATTGTAGTGATCTGCCAGCTTGCCAACACGCAAAGCACCAGACTAGTCCTCGCTCCAAAACATCCAGCCCCTCGCCTCAGCAATGTCCATCATAATGACCAGCAACATGAAGCACAAATGTTCTTGTTGCTTCCCATTCCATGCAGCATATTCGCACAACAAGACTCCTCCAAACCAATTCATATAGCCTTTCGAAAATATGGAGTGTGAATCTTGTCTAAATGAACCAATCGTCTAATCCTGATTGGAAGATTAGCCGCTTCGTATTCTCTACTAACTCCCTCCTTTTGAGCATAATCCGCAAGTGCATCAGCCACAACATTAGCTTCCCTGAAAATATGAACACAACTAAATTTCATATGAGATGTCAATCTCTTAATCTCCCGCCAAGCGTTTTCCATGAACCAAGGGATTTTGAAATCCTCATAGAACCATCCCCTCACAATTTTGGAATCCGTTTGCATAGAAACTTTTGCAAACTGTAACCTATTACACAAAGGGGATGTTTATCTTCACAAGTGGTGTAGTTAAGGGGATGTTTATCTTCACATTCTTTCCTTGGCAATTGAACAAACAACCTGAATTGCTCATCATATTTCCTTCATCTCTCTTTATTCTCGTTGATTTTCCTATTTCCTCTGATTTTTGTGACTAGTAACTTCCCATTATTCCCCACAACATCGCAGGTGAGTTGTCTTGAAGTTGTTATTGATTTATTGACTCCCTAATGGACTCTTCTTCAGCCAAAAAATAGAAAGACATGACACAATTAATATAAGGAAACATGGAAGAAAGTAAAAAACACCAAACCTTCATTAACGAAAAAAAAATGTGCATTTAGTAATATAACAAATCTCATTTACTATTTATAAACAAGTAAGTTTTCATCTTAGCTAGTAAGGCAGAACTCAAGAAAATTGAATATCATACATACCACATGAATTTGGCAGGAAATGGAAGCATCCTCTTTTGGGTCTTGAGTTGCAACAGTCTGTTGACGTTGTTGCTTAAGCGCAGTCTTTAGCTCAATGAAATCCTTCATTTTTCTTGGGGAAGGAACAAATAATTATGTGGCAGTTAGAGCAGTCATTGAGGGTCTTCTTTTGTGCAATAGGATATGAGTGTCAATGGTACTTCTTCAGTTGAACTCAAAAATTGTGTGGCTGGTTCTATGAGGACTTTAAAATTCCATGGTACTTGGAAAATGCTTGGCGGGAGATAAAGCGACTGGTAGCGCATATGGGGGTTAGTTGTGTTCATATTTTCAAGGAGGCTAATGCGGTGGCGGATGCATTGGCAGATAGAGCTCAGAAGGATGGAGTTAGTCATGAATTCGGGAACTCGGATCTTCCTAACAGGATTACTGGTCTGGTTCGGTTAGACAAGATTCAGACACCATATATTCGTCTTCCAAAATGATTTGTTCATTAATTAAAGGTGTTGCGGATGAAGTGCTCATTTTGGGTAGCGCTATGGGACGTGATCTCGGGAAGAAATCCTGGCAGGTGCAGGCGAGGGGTTGGGTGGTTCATTTGCTTACGAGGTGTAATGGTTGGCGACATGGATGAGGATACATCTGAGTGCTGGATTATGCATGGATGGTGCTAGTTGGGGATGCTTGGACGTGTTTGCTAGAAGGTGCTGGTTGGGACTCTTGGACTGACTGGCAGCTGCTTCTTGGACGTGCTATTGGACTGCTGGAAGGTGCTGGTTGGGGCTTGTATGGTGACTCTTGGACTGACTGGACGGTGCTTCTTTGACGGTGCAATTGGATGGGGGTTCTTGGAAGGTGCTTGCAATTGGACGGTGGTCCCAATCGGTCGGTCTTTGCGAGGCTTTGGTTTCAAATGGTTGCAAGAATTAATGCTTGGGTCCGTATGCTTGTGAGTTTTCCTGTGATTCTAAGTTCTTTTTTTTTTTGAAAGGCAAGCAAGGTTTTTAGAGGATCCCAGAACCCATAAAGATGCCGCAAGCTGGGTTTGAACCCATGACCTAGGGGTACCTTCCGCCAAGCTCTAACCGTTGAGCTGTCATGCCATTGGCAAAAGAATTAGTTGGGTTGGGTTGATCTCTAAATGACCCGACCCGACCGGACGGACGGACAACGGCGGGCGCGAGAGTCTATCTCTCCCCTCCTCACAAAAGTGTGGTACCCCAAGGGGTCTGTGATTCTAAGTTCTTTGTTAAGTAAGGCCTGTGTTCAATTTTCCTTTATGTTATGTAGTTGTTCCCTTGGTTTTAGGCCTTATTGATTATGACCTAAGCCTTATTGATTATGGCCTAGGCCTTGGTGAGCAAGGCCTTATTATCATGGCCTCTCTCTTGGTGCACAAGGTATTTTTTTATCAAGGTTTACATCTCATGGTGAATTAAGACTGCTTCCTAATCTTTGAATTTATGTTTACCTTTAAGGATAGTCTTCTAGTACTTTTCTCGGGTAAAGTCGTCATGTACCCTTAAAAGGTGTATAAGCTTTTTTTGATCAAGTAATAAAGTTCTGACATCCCATAGCTGCCCCTCCCCGCTAGAGGTTTAATTAAAAAAAAAAATAAATCCTTCATTTGTTTCTTCAATGACTCTTCTCTCTGCATTGACTTCACCTCCTTTGTTTTGTGGAACTGTTCACTTTGTTAAGCTAAATATCTAACAGAGCAAAAAATTACTTAGCTGCATCAGTATCTACAAATTGGTCCAGTAATTTGGTCTCATACGAGTCCCCGTTACTAGTAGAAGAGGCAAACTTTTTATGAACTTGAAAAACTGCACATTAAACTATAGTACATCGAAAACAATCTCTAAAAATTCTTGTTTACGTTGAAAGAGAGGAAAAAAGATATTACTTGGGTGACTTCATGGTCCCTATGATTACCAAATAAGGAAAACTTCTTGATAGGATGGAAGAATTTCTCAGATATGGAAGAGCCATGTTGTTGCTTGATGAGTGCACTATTATTAGTAAGAGATGGATTTTCTTGAGGTCCTTTTTAAGTTGCCAATAATCAACAAATGCATTCTTCCATTCAGGTTATTTGATTTCATCATACACAATCTACTATCATAGATTTGGAGTATGTAACTTCCATACATGAATATGAAAGTTAACTGTCAAAAATTTAAACCTACTATTAGGCAAGGTAATTTTTATGGATCCAAAAGAGGTAATAACTTGTAGTACAATTTAAATGATAATTCATTTAGTTAATTCAGTTAAGCAAAACATGAATATAACATGAAACTTTCTTGAAGTACTGATTGCTATTAACATGAAGATGTAAATTTCACAGCATGCACTATTTTCTCCATAATATACCTTTGCTGCAATCTATCCAAAATTTCTAGAGATTGCAAAGTGGCTTTGGATGACTCGGAAGGTAAAATATGCATGCCAAAAGATAGCGACATCAAGAACACATAATCTTTAAGGTGAAGTCGTTTGGTAAAGGGAAGTTGTTTGGTGATTTGTAAGGATTCCCTTGTTTGGGTTTTTAGTATTTTGGTGAATTAGAACTATCCCCTAAGGTCTCAAGTTTCTTTTGTTTTTTTTAGTATTTTTGTGAATTAGGACAAGCACCTAGGTTCTCAGTTTTGTTTGGATTTTGGGAAATTAGGTCTAGCCCCTAGGTTTTTCAGTTTCTTTCTAGGGTAAAGTCGTAATGTACCCCCGACAGATGTAAAATCTTTTGATCAGGTAATAAAGGTCTAGCATCGCATAGTTGCCCCTCCCTCCTAGAGGTTAATTTAATAAAAACGGACACATAATCACAACTTATAGGAAATAGGAGTCAGTGTCACTTATAGTATGATTGATGGATTTCATGAGCCAGAGTTACTCCATCAGCCAAACTATTAACACACCCACAAACTAAGAGTGTGATTGTTGCATTTAGGACTTAACCAAGTGCAAAATAGTATTAAGAAAATCCTACAATGATATTCAGATATTGAAAACAGTTACTAACATAACAAACTAACTACAAAATCCCTGAATTAAACAAATATAGATGCAAAATCCATAGACTATAACATAACTAAAAAAAGAATAATTGCGATGATTAAAAATGTGAAGAAAGAAATGATACTAGTGTGAAACTCTAAAAACAAAATGAATGAGTACAAAATGTGCAATAGTATACCATAACGGTTGTTTGCTATCAAAGTAAGTAGTCCCTTAAAAATATTTGAAGAAAATTTAGAGGCTAAGGTAAGTACTCACACCATCTTACACCATATGTGGTTATGGCCTGATTTTTTCGAAATTCTTGTCGCCTAAAATTCCAAGTAAATCAATAGTTTTTTTTTGGTGTTTTGTTTCCTTCTTATCAATTACCTACAAAATTCGTAGAGGTCATCGTTCTACTCACCAAGTTAAAAGGATTCAAGCTCGAAATTTTAGAAACATTTTAGAAGATCAAATAAAATTAAGAATTTGTGGAAAGAAGGGAAATAAGATTTGGAGAATAAGAGATTTTTTTTAAAACAAACTTTAATTCAAAATTGAGGATGAAAATTACTAGACAAATTTACCAATTAAAAGAAAGGTCTCAAGGATTGGAGAATCCACTTCTTAGCTTTGTAGAGATTTTTTTTTTTTTTTTTTTTTAATTAGAACCTCCAGTGGGGTGGGGCAGCTATGGGATGCCAGACCTTTATTA
This sequence comes from Berberis vulgaris, assembly GCA_963556465.1. NCBI lineage: Eukaryota > Viridiplantae > Streptophyta > Magnoliopsida > Ranunculales > Berberidaceae > Berberis > Berberis vulgaris. Next base: position 26,075,173 of record OY747130.1, on the reverse strand, counting down.
CTTGAAAAAATTCTTGTACACATGTCGAGGGTACATGACGACTTTACCCGAAAGAAAAATAAACAAATGGACATATATCCTAAAAACCAAAAAAATGCCTAACTCAAATCGACCTAAATCCAAATAGATCTTTAGAGAACTTAGCAAGCAACACCAGATACATATTGTGCACCTTGAGCAACATCACTAGAAGCAGCTTGAAAAGCTTTAAGTAGAAACCCTTAGCACTTTGCATCTTACACTAAAAATTGCAAATTGCAAAATTTGCAACTAACAAAACAGGCAACAAGGAGTACTCTGTAAAAACTGAGCACTCTTGTCACAAGTCAGAGACTCCAAAGAGCATTCTTTGCAATCCAATTCCTTCGAAAACAGGACAGCCATTAAATCCGCAAAATCCAGGCACGCTGTCCTCACCATTCACTTGCACTACTTGGACTCAAAATTCTGCTTACCACTTGACCATGAAAACACCTTTCAACTACAAACCAACATTTTAAATTGCAATCCAATTCCAGTGAAAACAGGACAACACCATTGCAACACCTGCAATAATCTTTGAAAACAGGACAACACCATTGCAACACCTGCATATTCTGCGAAAACAGGGCAGCACCTGCATATTCTGCTGACTCGCAAGATAGCAGTAAATAACGCAGCCCGAGCAGCGGCAAATTCAAGCTCGCTGTTCTTCCAAGCCGCACCCCTGATTAGTGCAAAGCATGTCCCAAAAGAACACACTCTGTCCAGTGAGACAGAACACTCTGTCCAGTTTCCAGATCAATCAAACTAACAAGGGACTGCACCTAGATAAGCGACCACAGGCGTTCCTTTCCCAGCAACCACTCCGTATGACCCGTATCTCTGCGTTGAGCTGAAGACAAAGGAGCTGCACTCTGTCCAGTCTGAAACAGAGTTTGTCCCCTGTTGTTCCAGAAAATAGCTCCACCAATTCCTCACCAAAGCTGCAGCAATCTCGCCGAATTGTATCCGGCGACCTTCAGACTGCCATAAACGACTTGTACCAGTCATATAACATCCGGAAGTCTAAGATATGCCATCTTATTCTTGTCAAGAATAATTAAGGACTTTATTCTTTTAGGGAGCGATCCCCACGAATAAGTTCGAGACATATTCTCCGCTTGAGCCAATCTTGCCAAAGCGTCCGCCACCGAATTATTCTCCCTGAACTCGTGGATGCAATGCCACCCCAAAGCCTTATTCATCTCTCTTATCTCCCTCCACCAATTGCTCAGAGACCAAGGAATCTTTGTTTCTTGGAAGATCCATTGTTTGACCAACATTGAGTCCGTCTGAATGACACATTTACGAATACCCTGATCAACACAAAATCTCAAGCCTTCAAGCAAGGCACTCGTTTCTGCAGAATTGTTTGTTCCTTCCCCAAAAAAACATTGTCTGGCCGCCACAAAGTTACCCTCTTCATTTCTAATAACAAATCCTCCAGAAGTACTCTTCTCCAGAAAAGATCCATCTACATTAAGCACATACCATCCCGTAGGAGGAAACTTCCAATACACCGCCCGGGGAGGAATCATTGCTACTTTTTTTTCCTGTATACCCAATCTCGTGAGCAACGCCCCATTGGTTTCCTTTTATTTAGGATTAAAAAAATTTGCTACACATTTTATCCAGTAATACACTTTAATGATCACATAGCTTGACGAACACTCCTTTCCGTCATAAAGTTTTCTGTTTCTTTGAATCCATATCTCCCAGAGAATAAAAAGAGGAGTGAGATGAAGGAGTATACCTGATAATGAGGATTTCTTCGCCTTCCTAAACCACGCCTTTAGCACGCTATAGACTTCAATCGGTCTATGTAAATGTATATCAAAAACCAATTCGAAATGTCTCCACACCCTGGTTGCTAACTCACCCTCTAAGAATAGGTGTTTTGTGGTTTCCTCTGCATATTGAACACAACATCCACATTTAGAAGCCAACTGGAATCCAATTCTTCTAATTTCTCCATCTACGGGTATAGCCCTTTTAATAATCTTCCATGTGAAAACAGAAATTTTAGAAGGCAGAAGAGGGTGCCATAGCCAATTCCAGAAGTCATCAGGTGTCCCCCTACCACCTAAAATTTCACATACAGAGCTGATAGAAAACATACCATCATTATTAGGTATCCATATTCTAGTGTCTTGATCACCATCATCACCTTTCACAATTGTTTTGTACGCCTCTTGAGCCTTTCCTTGCATTCCCGAGGTTAAACTTCTGAAATTCTTCATGCACATTTGCCTTAGGGAAGGCCAAGTATCATTTGTCTCCTCTTCCCCATGTCTAAGAAAGATTTCATCCTTAGCCCATTGTTCCTCAAAGAAACTGACGCTACCCCTAGTGATCCTCCAAGTGGAATGTTCCACTATAAAATTTTTATGCACCATCAACTCTTTCATAAACGGGGAGGCCCCAGCTTTAAGCTCTTGTTTTCGGATTGGTATCTCTGCCTTCAAATATTTTTTCCTTAAGAAATTTGCCCATAACGAGTTGGTGTTTATCAGATTCCATAGTGATTTAACTCTAAAGGCTGTTATAATATCATCTAGACTTCTAACATTTAAGCCACCTTCCTCCTTAGTCACACTGATTTTATGCCATGCAATCCATTTCCGTTTATGTCGCCCTTCATGATCTCCCCAGAAGAAATCTGCAATTATTTTCTGAATAGATTGTAGGACCTTCCTAGGTACCACAGTAGCTGCTATAGTGTAAATCGGCATAGACAATAAGACATGACGGATCAAAGTTAATCTGCCCCCTGGCGACAACAGTCGGGATTTCCATCCTTGAATTCTATTATGGATCTTATTTATCAAGTCATCATAGAAAGTAATTCTGCATCTGCCTTGGTAAATGGGAACTCCAAGATATGTGAACGGGGATTGTTTGTAGGAGAAGCCTGTCCAAAGTTTGATCAAAATTATTTTTTCGGCAGTGACTTTCTCATCAATCATGAACGAACTTTTCACAGTATTAATTTTCTCTCCTGATGGCCGACAATATCTATCTATGAACTTCATACATCCTGTGATGGATTTTTTCCTACCATTCAAGAAAACCAGTGAATCATCAACATATAAGAGGTGAGTGATCGGGGATGCCGCCTTAGGCATGTGATAAAATCCAATTTCCCCTCTACGAAAAGCTTGGGTGAGTCCTCTACTTAGTACCTCTGTTGCTATAACAAATAGAAGGGGGGAGAGAGGGTCACCTTGTCGAAGACCTCTAGAAGATCTGAAATACCCATCATACCTTCCTTGCATCAACACCGAGAATCCACAATGAGTTACGCAATTTGAGATCAGATGACATATTCTGTTATTGAAACCAAATTTACGAAGAACCGCCAAGAGATATCCCCATTCCATTCTGTCATACGTCTTTTCCATTTCCAACTTGAACATGACATTGTTCCCAATCACTTTTTTGCCAATCTCTCTCATAAGTTCTTGTGCCAATCCAATGTTTTCTGATATAAGTCTCCCCTGTACGAAAGCCCCCTGCTCTAAAGATATAATATTTGGGAGTATCTTACCCAATCTCACACTAAGGATCTTACTAAAGATTTTATAGACCACGTTGCACAAGCTAATAGGCCTAAAATCTGAATAAGATGCAGGCTCATCAATTTTAGGAATATGTGCCAAAAAATTGGAAGAGAAACTACCTGGCATCGCTTGGCAATCAAAGAATTCCTTCGCAGCCTTCAAGATATCCAGCCCAATAATGTCCCAACATATGTGAAAGAAACCAGCTGTAAAACCATCTGAGCCCGGTGCACTATCATGTGGAATGCTAAGAGCTGCTTTTCTGACTTCCTCTAAATCAGGAGACTGCATGAGTGAATCACAATCCTCCTCCCTTATCAAGCTCGGAATGCATTCCATGAGTTCTAGATCCTCTTTGTATCCTTCTGATGAAAGCAAGGATCCAAAAAAATTATTCACTTCCAGCATAATATCTCTCGGATTAGTGAGTAAATTCCCTGCCCTATCATGGATTGTTGTGATCGCCCTTCTTTTTTGTTTGGATTTGATGGAAGCAAAGAAAAATTTAGTGCAAGCATCTCCTTTTTTGAATTCCTTTTCACCTGATTTTTGTTTCCAGTAAATTTCTTCCCTTATCAACGCCATTTTGAGTTCATCCTGACATCTATTCAGATTCACCATATCATTTGTATCCCAACCCTGCATTAAAATGAATTCCAATCTAGCAATATCATCCTCCAATCCTCTAATGGTACTGAAAATATTACCGAAAGTTTCTCTATTCCATATTTTCAGGGTTCCCCTGAGGCGCTTGAGTTTAATTGCCACTATATACATAGCCTCAGTACCATTTACCGGAGAATTCCAGTTTCTGTCCACAAATCCCAAAAAATCATCATGAGAAAGCCACATATTTTGAAATTTGAATGGGGACATACCTGCCCTCTGTGACAAAGGCAAAGAAAGAAGCAATGGAGAGTGATCAGAGCATGCTCTCAGTAGATGATCTATTCGAGAATGCTGCATACGAGTAATCCAGTCTGAATTCCCCAAAAAACGATCCAGTCGTGCCCATGTTCTGTCATCACCTCTTTGGTTGTTACACCAAGTATATTTAGGTCCTTCAAATCCACAATCTGCAAGCCCGCAACTCGAGATACAACTAGAAAATTCAGACATTGCCTGTTGATTAGGTGGACGTCCGCCTAATTTTTCTCCAGCGTCAACAATGACATTGAAGTCACCTCCAATTATCCAGGATTCATTCATACCCATTGCAATGTGCTCCATGTCCTCCCATAAGCTTCGTCTCTCCTGTATTGAGCATTTTTCATATACGAAAGAAGTGTAGAAAACGATACATGAAAACAGGATTGTAACCTTACAGTGAATCAATTGGTCGGTGCAAATTAAAATATCCACTTGTAGGTTATTATCCCAGAAGAGCCATATTTTTTCGCCAACATCCACATTCGTTGCAAAGCAATACAGACTCACCTTGCCTGCAATCTCCATGTGTCTTGTAGCTTGAATCATGGGTTCCGCAATGGCAAGCAGCTTAACATTGTTTTCTTTAACCAGCTTTTTTAATTTGCTTCGGGTCGCCCGGTTACCAACTCCCCTTGCATTCCAGAACATAATATTATCTATCATTATGGATACCTGGGGTAGTCATGTTTCGCGTCACTCTCCTGCTCCCTCCCGCAGGTCCATTCTTTAAACCCTTCTTTTTGCCTTTTGCCTTATCTTCATCAGAATGATGTCCTGACTCTACCATGTTATTATAAGCCGTATGTGCATCCGACTCTTCATCCGATGATGCATGAATTCCTGACTTGTTGCCTCCTGCCTGCACCTGCAAATTCTGTGCAATTACTTCTACTTCTTGTGCTTGTTTAATATCGACCTGCAAATTCTTGGGCTGGAATTTTCCTGTTTCCTGCGCGGGTGTTGCAGGAATTCAGCACTCTGTTTCAGCATTGAACAAAACTCCTGCTGTCCGGTGTTGTCTAAAGCATTTGCCCCTGAATTCGTCGAAACTCGGTTGTGTATTCCTGAAGCAGAATGTGTCGTACTGTCCCCTGTTCTATGCTGCCCCGCAGCCCTGTTTGTATCCCCTGTTTTATGTCCACCTGAATCAGAAAGAACCTTGTTGTCCCCTGTTCTGTGCTGCCCCTCATCCATGTTTGTATCCCCTGTTTTGTGTCCCTCGCCGACCTTATGTAGCTCCCCTGAATTAGTCAATTGCTGGTCCTCTGTTTCAGCAATAATAGCCTGATCTTGTGCAGTATCTGAACTACTTTCCGCCACAAAAGGAACCATCCACAGTGGGGCTGCGGTAGCATCGCCTTCTTCAGATTTTGCTTCATCACATGTCTCCTTCAATGTTACAATTTTGATCTCACTGGTTGTATAACCAGCCCCCTTTAATATATCTTGTGTATTATCAGCGCTATCCTTATTCCCCCTTGTTTTTTGTTCCGCAGTCTTGCATGCTTCCTGGATTTTTTGGTTTTTCTTCATAATCCACCCCAACTCCTTCCGAATTTTCTTCCACAAGAACCCCGAATTTGTTAGATGATATCACATTGGCGGGTTCCTCTCCCCTTGTTTTCTTCAGGATTTCTTTTTCATGTGCACTACTCACCTCTACTCCTTGCGAATTTTTGGCTCCGCTAGTTCCTATGAATCCATTATCTTTCATCATTTTTTTGGCCACCGTGACATACATTAGTTTTGGGACTTGAGGTTCTTGTGTCTCTTGCACCGGAGTTTGTCTTTGCTTTGCCTTGTCTTGAAATTTAGCTTCTTTATAGGATTCTCCCACAGCTGTAGTTTGATCGCTCTTCTTTCCAATCAATTTTCTACAGTCATCCTTCTCATGTCCAATTAGGGAGCAATGGGCACAATATTTGAATCCTGGATACTCAAGTTTTTTCCAATATCCTCCATATTTCGGACTCTCAAGCAATATCTTATGTGGGAGAGGTTTTGAGACTTCCATCTCAACACACATACGTGCGACCTTAGGACGAGCAAAGTATCTAGTACCATCATCAATCCGAAGAAAGTTACCGACTGAATCTCCAATCGCCATCATGATTGCCGGGAGAAAAAATGCGAAAGGAAGATTAGGGAGTTCAATCCATAATGGAGCCAATTTCGGATCCGCTCGTAGACTAAATCATGGATGCCAACGAAAAATTTTATATCGAACTCCCCGAATCGTAAAGGATTCCTTGGATAAAACTTTCTTGACTTCTTTTTCAGAATGTAAATAAACCATCACATGCCTAGGATCAATTAGACCCATTATGAACTCTCCGGATATCCCCAAAGATCTATGAATGGAATCTCTTATCAAGTCTAGCAAAGGCCTAAAACTGGAGAACTTCATAACGACAATATGATTTGAAACATGAGACTCAAAGCCGGACTTCCGTCTTTCCTAAAGGTCGTGGAGTCCGTTGGCTTGTCATCAAGGTCATCCTTCATCGCCTTTCCTAGAACCTCCGCAAAAGAACGTCGAGAAGATCCATCGTCCTCCTTGCCAGCCGCAGGGGCAGCCCCCTTGGCTGGCTGTGTCGCCTCCATGAAGATTTATCCGCCTTCACTAACGGACTAGATCTATGGATACAGAATGAAGAGATGCCAACCCGACAAATCCAGCCAGCCCTTGATTACAAAGATCAAATCAAAGTCCAGGAAAACCAGGAAGCAATCGACCAGAATCAATAAACCGTCAAGGCAACCAATCGTCCTGGACAATCCGTCCAGCAACTCAACCAGGAATCAACAATCCAGGAACAGTCCGACCAGGAATCAAATCGTCCAGGAAAGATCGACCAGGAACCAAATCGAGTAGTCCCAGGAAGCCCAATCGTCCAGGAAACCAAATCGTCCAAGAAGCAGTCCCAGGAAACCAAAACGTCCAGGAAACCAAACCGTTCAGCCACTCGTCGGCCAGAAGGACGTCGGCGACGCAGGAGGCGGCCGATCGACCTAGGTATGGCGGCAGCGGCTGTAGGGTTAGTGCTAATCAACGGTGGAGATGGTCTCCCAAGATCTTGGAACGGTTAAGATTGAAGGAAAAAAAAAACTGAAAATTTTCCAGTCTTGCCCCTAAATTCGCCTCAGAGCAGAGCTCTTTTTGTAAAAAAAAATTTAAACACTTGCACAAATTCTTTTAACTTTTATTACAAAACCCATGCTCAAAAGAATTTTTTTTTTATTATAGAATTTTAATTACCTCTTTCGATGATAAAAGAAATTCCTTGACCATCATTTTTTTTTTTTTAAATTAAACCTCAAGTGGGTAGGGGCAACTATGGGATGCCAGACCTTTATTATACCAAAAAACAGTTTTACACTTTTCAGGTGTACATTACAACTTTACCCAAATAAAAGATAAAACCTTTGGGACTAGCCCTTACAAAACCACTGAAAACAAAAACTAATTATTTTAAACCTATAAGAACTTATTCAGATACTGGGCCAAATTCACAAGGCCTCATAAACTACCTAATAGGTAAGCAAACAAATGCTTTAAACAATAAGGCCTAAACCATAACCTTTTGCAAGCACACAAAGCAGAAAGTCACACACGTCCAGCTGCTCCAGCATCATAGTGCAGCACTGCCACAGCATTTCAAAAGTCCATCAAGGCCACACCTGTTTCCCTAAATATTCTCCTCACCATAGCGGGGCAATTAGCAACTAATCCAAGACGCTGCCACCTAAAAAGCTCACTGCCAGCTGCTCCAAACAGCGCACCAGCAACTCGCCTAAAACAGCATTGAACAAAAAACAACACTGCAAGGTTCAAACAGTAGCGCACCAGCCATTCTGCTCCCTGCAAACAAGCCATCTGGCACCTAGCACCTGTGAACATAATCAATTCCCTCCGCATAACCTCGCCACACACCCTGTTACCAAGACCTACTACCTGTCATTTAGCAATACACACATAAGGTGTCCGACTCCTGTCCAAGAGCACCAGGCAATCAATTCTATTAGGGAGATCCCTCTGTCTGAACACCCGTGTAACACCATCTTTTTTAGCTCTATCGGCTAGTGCATCCGCCACCGCGTTTGCTTCCCTAAATATGTGTTCGCACTTAACCCGCATATCTTCTTTTAGCCTTTTAATATCTCGCCAGGCATTCTATAAATACCACGGAATTTTATAATCCTTGTAAAACCAGCCACATACAATTTTAGAGTCTGTTTGAATAATCACTCTCCTACATCCGAGCCTATTACACAACCGCAACCCCTCCAACACCGCAAGCACCTCCTTTCTCACGATGGCAATTTTTCAATGAATGATTCTAATTTACAAAGAGTTGAAGAACTATGAATAACTAATATAATCGTTGTTTCCAAATCCTTATCTTCATTTCGCATAATCCTTCATTGTCCATCTTTTGATTCGACAACTTTGATTCATTGGATGAATCTAGGATTAATAGAAATTATACATGTTATATTATTTTTTATGTTAAAAAAATATTTACATCACTCAAGTAGGTTTCATCTCCTCTCCTTGAGGTTTAGCCTACCATGTCATTGTAATGAAATTATCTAGAAGTGAAATTAGAAAGGTAGATGAAGTAAACTAATTAAATTAAAGATAACTAATGCATAAAAAAATATTAACTTTTATTAAATTCAAAACTAAAAAACTTACATGTAATAAACTTGACTTGAACGAAAGCTCCAATGAAAGAAAGAAAAATAATCTAAGCTATGCTAAAGGTAAGAGAATGACGTATGAAAAAACCTAGATGTCCCATTTCTAAGAGTTTGAGAGCCTATTTATAATGTTCTCCTTCAAAGCTAGAAATAGGGATATGGTGAGAAAAAATCAAGGCAATGAAATATTCTTTGATTTGATCCTTGGAATATGCTTTGAGTTGATGATTTATTTGTTTTTATGATTGCATACTTTACACTTGAAGTTCTTATCTTGAAACTTGTCACATGTCTCCATGAACGTGCCCAAATACCTCGAATTTTGTAATTTTCATAGATTTCATAATTTTTTCAATTGCTCCTAGTCATGCAAATTTATGGTAGAATTGTCTCGAATTTTGCACATTTCTCAATTTCCGACAAAAATTATAACAATAATCAAATTCGAGACAAATAGATGCATTTTATTAATTTTAAGCATAACTAGAGACTAATAAATAGCTAAATGGGGCGTAAAAATCAATGTTTTGAGTGTTTATCACAACACCCCCAAACAACCTTTAGATAGTCCTCGAGCAAAGAGAAGCAAAAAGAAAGATAAGCTCACAAAACCATTTTTTTTATTGCTCCTAAACTTCACAAATATCTCATGATCACTTTCGCTGGAATGACTCGATTGCATTTACAATTTGCAACAACACCTTCAACCTCTAGAATGACACTACACAGGAAGATAAGATGCCAGGGACAAATGACTAAATAGGACTTTTGGCGACGGGCAGAATAGCGATTATCCTGCAGGCTAGTTCAATAAACAATTCACAAGGAAAAGATACAAGAAATTTGCCCAAAAACACAGAGAAATAACTCTAATGTTCAATTAAATTATTCAAATAAAAGGTATCTCTATAATATTGAGGAAGAGATCTATTTATAGTGCTCAAATAACTAGAATAATAAGCAGCCTATTCCTAAAAGAAAAATTAGAATCAAATACTAAAATAATAAGCAGTTTATCAAAAATGAAAAAATAATGCCTAATCCTAAAAGGAAACTAAAAAGACTCTTAATTAAATTGAAAAATTATGAATAAGTTATTTAGTAAATAACTTTGAGAGCAAATTAGGAACCCTAGAAACCCAGATTAGGAACCCTAGAAACCCTCCTGCATCAATCGCCCCAGGTTGGAAAGAACTCATCCTCGAGTTCACAACAGCTTCATCAGAATCCTCTAGCGGCACTCCAGGGGGAAGATCTTCTAGTATCAGGTCAGAAAACTCTGCTAGCTGCTGCACCTCCGCTGGCAAATCTGGAGTCACGTCTGCTGCCAAATAGTAACCACTCATCATCTTAACATATCGCTTGATGGCTGGTCTATTGGTGAAATAACCTGTCCAGCACGCATTTGCACGGGCTGCATATGGGAAGAACTCAAACTCCCCTGTCATCTGCAACAATTCTTCATTTTCTGAGACACACTTGGGAACCTGATCCCTTGTCACTATACGAATATAAGCCCCAGATGACTTCTGCATTTCTGTTATGAGGGTACCACCCTTACCCAGGAGGCAACCAACTTTGCTGGACAACACAAGTAACCTCATAATAAATGAAGAAGATTTCTTACTTTCTTCGTTGCCTTCATCACTCTCACATTCTCCTTCAACCATTCTCTCAAAAACAAGTAACAGGGCTTTCTGCACATAAGGTGACCCCTTTTCAGGCTGTGAATCTTCCATAGGTGAAGATATCTCATCCTCACTCTTCTCATCGTTATCATTGCCATCATTATTCTCATCAGGAATTTATTATCTTTTCCTTCATCAAAGAGAAGGAATCTCCATACAGCACATATCCATCTTCATCATCGTCATACACAGACTCTCCAAGCTCCACAGTTTCGTCTACCACACCTTCCTCAATCAGGAGATTGTTGCCCTTCTAACTAGCAGGCTTCCTGTACACACTCGCTCTATGTCCCTGTTCACCACATATAAAACAACTAATATTTGAGTTAGAATTACCGTGTGGTGGCTGCTGGGCAGGACAAAATTCTTGAGGGCGAACTGGCTTACCGCTTTGCTCACTTATGATTATTGGCCTCCCGATCTGTTGTTTCTCCACATCAAGTGCACGCTGGTAAGCCTCTGAAACGGTCCTCAACGAGTGAAGTCGCTAAAATAAGGTTTGAGTGTAGCCGAAAGGAAGGAAGTGACCCTTCATCTTCTCCCAATCAGTGATCTTGGCCTTGCCCTGCCTGTCTTATGAGCGCCTCAACTGCTCCCAGCACGTAGATGCTCTGCCTTTGAGTTTGATGGCGACCAATTTTACTTTGACATGATCTGGAACTTACTTATACTTAAAAATACGCTCTACTTCATTCAACCAATCTAGAAATCCTTCGGGCTGTAACGTACCAAAAAACTCGAGCAGATCCACTCTGAATCCGAGGTCTCCATGACGGTCCTCCCGACCACGACCACCAGCCATAGAAACTGATGAAATCTCACCCCAAGAAGATGTTGAAGCTCTTATACCAACTGGCGCCGGGCAGAATAGCGATTATCTTGCAAGCTAGTGCAACAGACAATTCAGAAGGAAAAGATACAAGATATTCCCCCAAAAACACAAGGAAATAATTCTAATGTTCAATTGAATTATTCAAATTAAAGGTATCTCTACAATATTGAGGAAGAACTCTATTTATAGTGCTCAAATAACTTGAATAATAAGCAGCCTATTCCTAAAAAAAAATTAGAATCAAATACTAAAATAATAAGCAGTCTATTCCTAAAAGAAAAAGTAATGCCTAATCCTAAAAGGAAACTAAAAAGACTCCTAATTACATTGAAAGATTACGAATAAGTTATTTAGTAAATAACATTGAAAGCAAATTAGGAACCCTAGAAACCCAAATTAGGAACCCTAGAAACCCAGATTAGGAACCCCAAAAACCCTCATGCATCAACTTTTAGCCTCCTAAGGGTTATCCAGGATGGACAACCACAAACATAACTTTTTTTTATCAAAATAAACAATTGGTATTTCCCCTGTTTTTAGAGAATATCATTGTTATTCAATCACATAGAAAACAAGAGCCATATGTAGTTAGTTACTAAAGTACACATTACAACTAAGCAACTTTAGATTAAGGTGTGTGTGTGAATAACCAACCACATGCAAATTGTTTTGTCATAGTAAAGTACATCCTAATCCACCTTTGGAATAGTCGTCTTGACTTTAAAACTCACTAGCTTGTCTCTTTGAAATGATCACTCTAAGATTGGTTAAGTGTGAAAATTCAAACATCTCACATGCACATAAGAACAAACGGACATGAAAAATAATAATAGTCTACTGGAAGGAATATTAATCACTTCTAAGAATGTCGAGTTACCAACCATAGCGCTATCTCATCTACTCTCAACTTTAACATACCTTACCATAAGGTTAATTATGACTTCTCTAAGGAAAAATGAATCTGGTAAGTTTAATAGGGTCTTCAAGTAATGAAATGTTTCTGAAAAGGTAGGGTCTTCAAGTAGCTTAATAAGGAACTCATCAATCACTGCCTTTTATTCTTACTTCTTCTTCAAAACCTTTTTTATTTGGGTTCTTCTTCATAACCCAATCCTTTTTTTTTTTTAATAATAAACCAACAGAAATGCTTACATTGTTTTTGGATGAAATGGTTAGCAAGATTTTTTTGAGAAGGTATAGATGGATACGATGCCTTATCTCTTTAGTAAGACCTTTTCTTTTGAGGAAACATTTTCTTTTGAGAAAGGCCTTATCTCTTGATTGAAATTTTTGTTTTTTTAGTCTTTGTTTTGGTTTTTGTTTCTGCATTCTTATTTCGGGTAAAGTCGTAATGTACCCCCGACAAGGTGTACAAGGTTTTTATTATGTTAATAAAGGTTTGTCATCCCATAGCTGCTCCTCCCCTCTGGAGGTTAATTTAAATAATAAAAAAATTAAAGTCTCAACTAAATTACAAGACCTAAGTTTCCCTGAACTCGTAAAAGATGTTATCCTAAATCAACCAAAATGAATAATAATGAAACTTCACAACAAGTTAATGTGAGATCCAATAAATTTGAGTCATCATGTGACTCGGAGTTATGTAAAAACTCTCTGAATAAATGAAAGGTCGAATAGCTCACAAGGAAAAAGTATTCACTGTAATTCCTATAGATTCTCAGGTACTTATTTATTCAAAATTACATCTGTTGCAATTGTGTAAAAATGTTTGTTTCTAAATGCTCAAATTTGATGTTTATTCTCGTAAGAAACTTCCAACATCTTTTTGCCTAAATGTAGCGAATCAAGTAATTCAATCTCATCATAGCTAGGCGATGCAGGAGGATCCGAGTCAGATGATGTTGAGCTGTCAGATAACACGTTATTAGCACTAAGATATCTTGAATTAGCAAATCAGTGCAAGGATGGCAGAAAATCATAATCCTTTTTTCAAATTTGGTAGTTTTGGGTGCGTTTTAGTATTTTGGCCAGAACTTTGGCTACGAGTATCAAAATTGCGCATACGACCCTAATTCGGAAAGCCCTTTTCGGTGCGCACTTCGTGGTGAATGAGCTATGTTCGTTGTATATCTTTTCGAGGCCAAAATCCACTATTTCCCCTTCAGAATCTACAATTTTAGTATTTTTTTTCCTTTTATGGTAATATTTCATTCTTCGTTTAGGAAGTGTTTCTGAACCCAATTTGGGCCAGATTTTTGACAGATTGTTTCTTTTATTAAGTATTTTTTTAGCATGATTATTGGGATTTGCTATTTTTGGTAAAATTCTAATAATTACTAGTTTTAGCTATAAAGCCCGGCTTGTGGGCTGATTTTAGAGATACCTTTGATTTGAATAATTTAATTGAACATTAGAGTTATTTTTTTGTGTTTTTGGGCAAATATCTTGTATCTTTCCTTGTGAATTGCTTGTTGAACTAGCCTCCAGGATAATCGCTATTCTGCCCGGTGTCACTAGGATACCTAACTTTTTTTTTTTATAAATTTAATTTTTCAAAATAGGTATGAATTTTGATAAATCTCCCCACCCCAAACCAATAAAACACTGTCCCCATTGTTATACAAAAGAAATGGAAAGTGATAAATAAAAACTGGAACTTATTACCTCGTGTATTAGTTCAACATGTGTTCCTTGCAATGAAATAGATCGAGTTCGTGGGGGTAATTTATTAACAAAAAAATACATCACCCCCAAACAGGCATTGGCGGTATTGTTAATTTTTTTTTTATGAATAAATGCATAAATTGACTGGGCTAAGGTCTAAAATTCATGATTAGGTCATTTAAGGTCCAAAATTCCATGGTTTAGGCCTTATCCTAAACTCTCTTTGGTTAGACCTTATTAGGCATTATCCTTGGGGCGTTAGGCCTAGAATTTAATTTTCCACGTATTTTGTACTAGGAATATGTTTTTTTCTCGGGTAAAGTCGTAATGTACCCCCGACAAGTGTATAAGTTTTTTTCGAATAATAAAGGTCTGGCATCCCATAGTTGCCCCTCCCCACTGGAGGTTTATTTTAAAAAAATAAAAATAAAAATAAAAATAAATATTGGGCTGCCTCCCAGTAGTGCTATGTTTAATGTCATTGGTCGGATGAAATGGGGTGATGAATACCACCCCAAAACAGGCTTAGTGGAGTAGAAATTTGTGGGCGTGACTAATCCTCATAGTTAGGATCAATCGTTCGGTTTTCACTGACCTTGTAGGAAATTCATTTTTTAATAAATTAATTTCCAGTGGGAGGGGCAACTATGGGATGTCAGACCTTTATTACTTTATCAAAAGATTTCACACCTTTCGGGGGTACATTACGACATTACCCAAGTTAAAGAAACTAGGGGGCTAGCCCTTACTAAACAAAAGGGGCAGTTGGTATTGCTAGCAAATGGTAATTTTTATCTTTTAATTAGAACATCAAATATAAATGTAGCAAAGGGGATACGATTTTTCTATTGAGTTTTTAAGAATTTGGTATCATTTGTTTTCTATTAAACTCTGATAGATGATGTTTCAGAATTGTAAATTTTTACTTTAACTTTGATTGTAGTTTCTTGTATTTTTATCCTTCCTTTCAGTTTTGTTTCGTATGCATTTATTAAATGCTCCTTTAATATTTTTTGGCATGTTTTCTATTCACCATGCCTATGCAGTATACTAGTTTTAGGTTCTTCAGGTTTGTGACGATTAGTAACCCCTAGCAGAATGTCAAGTGGAAAATAAGATGATTTGCATTACTTTTACATGATTATGTCTATCTATAGTTGTTATCAGTTGGCCCACAACAAAATGTGTCAGGCATGCTTTTCACAGCCCCACTCTCAAAACATTGCTATGGTTGATCTATGAGTCAGTGGGTACAATTTGAATAGGATGAAAGCATATCTGAATTTGAAATCACAAGAACTGTGGAAGGAATCTGGATATTAATTTTGTATTGTGTATATTCGATCCCTCCTCCTGCAGATTTTGTGGCGCTTAATGTTGATGGATCCTCTCAAAAAAATAAGGCAACAGGAAGTGTGATTATAAGAGACCCAAGGGGTCTTTGTGTGGTGGGAAAGCAATTGTTCTTCGGAGAAGGAACAAACAATAAAGCCGAAGCGTTGGCCCTTGTGGAAGGTTTGCATCTTTGTTCCTCATTAGGTTTTGGTAAAGTGGTTGTCCAATTGGATTCTGAACTAGTTTGTGGTTGGTTTAGAAAGACCTTTAAAATTCCTTGGCATTTGGAGAATATTTTCAAAGAAATTAAGTTCCTAGGGGAGAAAATGTCGGTTGATTGTAAGCATATCTATAGAGAGGCAAATGCGGTGGCGGATGCATTAGTCGATAGAGCACAAAAAGATCATAGGTCTATCACATTTGGAGCTAATAACCTACCTAGGCGTTTGGCAAGGTTGGTGTTGCTCGATAGTTGTCACACGGCTTATGTTTGTCATGGTAATGAGTAGACAATTCTTTTGTGATAACTTGCAAGAGTATGTAAGTTTCGGTCATTGTTTGGGCGGCCGAACATGCGGATCAGCAGTCGTGTTGGTGCGCAGATTGGAATGTGGCAAGGCCGTGAGGTGGTGCACGTTACTGACTCTGCAGTTAATTTAACAGAATGCTATGTTATTATGGAAAGTGCGTTCTGTTTTTGTTGGACAGTGCGCTTGCTTTGGTTTGAATGACGCTCTGTTTTCCTGGAATATGCGCTCTGCTTAGCTGGAAAAATGCACTGATGCAGGAGGATCCGAGTCAGATGATGCTAAACCGTCAGATAGCACGTTATTAGCACTAAGATATCTCGAATTAGCAAATCAGCGCAAGAATGCCAGGAAATCTTAATTCTATTTCAAATTTGGCAATTTAGGGTGCGTTTTAGTATTTTAGCCATAACTTTGGCTACGAGTATCAGAATCGCGCAAACGACCCCAATTCGGAAAGATATTTTCAACACTCATGTCGGGGTCAACCAGATATACTCGTTTCACATCTTTTCAAGGCCTAAATCCACCGTTTCCCCTTTCAAAGGATTTGTGGATTGGTTGAATGAAGTAGATCGTATCTTTGAGTATAAGGAAGTTCCAGATCATGTCAAAGTGAAATTGGTTGCCATCAAACTCAAAGGAAGAGCATCTGCGTGATGGGAGCAGTTGAAGCGATCACGCGACAGGCAGGGCCAAACCAAAATCATTGATTGGGAAAAGATGAAGGGTCACTTCCTTCCTTTCGGCTCCACTCAAACTTTGTTTTAAAGAATTCATTCATTGAGGCAAGGCACGAAATCAGTTGATGATTACACGGAGGAGTTCTATCAATTAGTAGCCCGTAATGACTTTTCTGAGACGGAAGAGCAGATGGTGGCGCGATATTTGGGAGGATTACGACAACCCCTGCAGGATGTCCTTAGCCTTCACTCATTGTGGACCATTTCCGAAGCCTACCAGCGTGCACTTGCTGTGGAAAAACAGCAGAACAGGAGGCCTATGATCGGAAGTGATCAAAGCAGTCGGCCAGTTCGCCTTCAAGAATCCCGTCCTACCCAACCACCACCGCAGAGTAACTCTACTATTAGATGTTTTAGATGTGGTGAACAGGGAAATAGAGCGACTGAGTGCGAAAGCCTTCTATTCAGAATGGCGACCATCCCCTGATTGAGGAAGACGTGGTAGACGAATTTGAGAAACATGGCGAGCCTTTGTATGGCGATGATGAAGATGGAGATGTGCTGTATGGAGATGGTCATGAGAATCTAGTTGTTCGTAAGAGTCTACTAACTCCCAAGGATGATTCAGAGGACGATTGGTTAAGAACCAATATTTTCCACACGACATGCACAGTTGTAGATAAAGTTTGCAAGATGATCATTGATAGTGGCAGTTGTGAGTACGTCGTGTCTAAAGAGGCTGTCCATAAATTGTAGTTGAAGACAGATTGTCATCCCAAGCCGTACAAATTATCATGGCCGAATAAAGGCAGTGAGGTAATGTAGATAGGCGATGCCTAGTGTCTTTTTCGATTGGCAAGAAATTTTTTGATAATGCTTGGTGTGATGTTGTATCTATGGATGCTTGTCACGTATTGTTAGGCAGTTCTTGGCAGAATGATCGCATTGTTATTCATGATGGGCGGAAAAATACATATTCCCTTAGCATTAAAGGGAAGAAGATTGTGTTGGCACCTCGTCGGGAAGGAACCACTCCTACCCCGGTAACCAATAATACTAACCTGCTTTCTAGGTCCAGGTTTTTAGTTGAGATTGATCGTGGAGATGTGGTTTATGCTTTGTTACCTTGTGGGACTAATATAGTCAATGAGAATTCAGATTTGCCAATAAAGGTGCTGCAGTTTCTTGCAGAGTTTTCTAACCTAATGCCAAAGGATCTTCCTACTGGGCTACCGCCTATGCGTGATATTCAACATTAGATCGACCTTGTTCTGTTGTCCAGTTTTCCTAATCGGCCGGCTTATCGCCTCAGTCCTAAGGAATCTGAAGAGTTGTAGCAACAGGTGGTAGAGTTGTTGGAGAGGGGCTACATCTGTGAGAGTATGAGCCCATGTGCAGTACCTGCTCTGTTTAAAATAAGAGATTAACTACAGGTACTGGAAATCAGAAAATGAGAAGTGTAATAGATGATTGAAGTATAGAACTATTTTGTGTGCTTTACTTAGTAGCAATGTTTAATTAGACACAATTCTTCAGTCAGCTCATATAGGCAAGTGGAGTTTTGAGGACCTCGAACCTTCATATTAAAATAAAGAATAAGCAAAAGTACACAACGGAAAGGTTTATATGTTAGTGTTTCACTAAATAACACAATTGGTTCATGTAGGGGAGATGATTGTTGGCCCAACAAGAGCTCTATTCATGGATGAGATATCAAATGGCTTGGACAGTTCTACCACCTTTCAGGTTGTTTCCTATCTTCAACAGTTGGTGCATATCACGGATGCTACAGTATTGATTTCACTTCTTCAACCAACACCAGAGACCTATGATCTGTTTGATGACATTATCTTGATGGCAGAAGGGACCATAGTGTACCATGGCCCCCGTAGTTTTTTTCTCAAATTTTTTGAGGATTGTGGATTTAAGTGTCCAGAAAGAAAATGGGCTGCTGACTTCCAGGAAGTAAGTGCATCATGGTTTATACTTGTCTCATTTATTGTTATCATCATCTTCATAGTGAAAATATTGAAAATGATTCTTCGACTCAAAATAAAAAAAATCTTGTATGAAAATGATTCTTCGACTCAAAAAAAATTATAATAAATAAATAAATCAGCACAATGAGGTATGTAGCCACCTAAATGAGCTGGTCTTGCTGTAGGAATAAGACGCATGTCATTGATTTTTAGTGACTGATTATTTTCTCTCTGATCTCATCATGTCACTTTCTGCATTATGTGTGCAGCTCCAATTTCTAAAGCAGCAATTTTAGGAATTGCTTTGGGCGCCCTTGTTATACTTCTCATGATCTAAGTGGCAGTGTGTCGTCCAACACCTTTTCCTGAAGCATCTCTAGATAAACCAGGTAGTTCCTGATGCACCGATGATGTTTCATTAAACCTAAGATATATTAGGCTATAGACAGTAATGATACAAAAGGAACGAAAAGTGCTTCACTGTCTGTGTTGGATTTTAGGCATAAGTATTTTTTAGTAGAATATTTGTTCACTCTGTAATCACAAAGAAAAAATTCTTCAAAGACGTAGTTTGGTTTTGGGCTTATTTATCAAGATAGTATGAGCTTTTCTGTGGTAGCCTTTACCTAATTTTGGTAAAAATATATGCATAATTGTATCTAGATTGTACAATTGGTTGTTTCGGCCATGCTATACTTATTTCTTCCTTGTGCACTTGTTCTTCAAACTCACAGTCAGTTATTCTTCACCTAAGCTGATGATCCTTAACATGAATATGGCTCTTCATGTATGTGATGACATTATGAGGATGCTGAGAACCTGAGTGAGAAATATATTTTATTCTATCTAATAAGATGCTGATTAGTAATGTAAAAATGCATCTTAGTTGTAACTTAGAGTCTCCATTTGAATGTGCAACTTTATTAGATTTGTATTACATATCTTAAGCATTCAATACGTTTCTCATGCACTGCTTTTTCAAAATTTACAGGTTTAGGTGTTGCAGAATTGATATTGGTTTTGAAGTGGAAGATATGAAATTTTGAAGTAGAACACATTTTGTGGGATGATCGATATGGTGTGCAAGATCACATGAATTGTTGTAGGTATCGTTCTTATTGTATGTCCCATAGGCGATCACTATGATTTATTTAGTTATTTAAGTTTAAGTGAGTTATATCTCAATTTGAAATTGTATTACAATTCGAGGTTGATAGAGTAAAGAGTTGTTAGGGATTGTATTTTTTGTAATGGACAAGTTATTGATTATACGAAAATTAATATAATTGTGTTCAAGTTTAAAATGTTTCTTCTGAATGATAAAAAAAATGCAATGAGAAATTTGAAAATTATTAGAAAGAACTAATTTCTTATAAAAAATGAATTTTTATTAGTAATTGTTTTAGCTACAACAAGTTAGTGTTAGCAACGACAAATGTCGCCTCTGTGTTGACAATTTGATGTGCAACTTAGCAACGGTTTGAAGCCGTCGCTAAATAGCCACGGCAAATATCGTCGCTATTTTGTCATTTTTATTTACAACTTAGCGACGACTTCGAAGCCGTCGCTAAATAGCCACGGAAAATACCGTCGTTGTTTTGTCAATTTGATTTGCAAATTAGCAACGGCTTCCTGAAGATTTTGTAGCCATTACCATCGATGTGTCTTTGAGAAATAACAGAGCCACTGGAGAAACAATTGAGATGATAGGGGGAGGTGTATTGTTGCTCAACAAATTGTTTTTGGCACTGGTACTAATAATCATGTAGAAGTTATGGCGATCCTTGAAGGTGTGCGATTATGCATTAGGCTGTTTTTCAATAAGGTGATCATTCAAACTGTTTCGGATCTTGTGTGCGGCTGGTTTTATGAGGTGTATAAAATCCCAAGGTGTTTAGAGAATTTTTGGAGCGAGATTTAATTTTTTTTTTCTAAAAGACATGGTGGTTAGAATTAAACAAATATTCAAGGAATCAATCTAATGCGATGGCGAATGCCTTAGCAGATAAAGCTCAAAAGGAGGGAACGAGTTGAGAGTTTGGGAATTCTAATCTTCCTGGTTTTTTAAGTGCTGCAGTCATGTGTCTGATCAAAGGATTGCAGCCACTAGCTGACAAGTATTGAGGGACGGATTGGTGTGGCCGTGCGTGGTTTTGAATGTTAGAAGCAGAGTATTTCACTTTGTTTTGATAAGGGAGTTATTAAGGTTGTTGGTGTTTTAGTGAAGCAGTGGCTAGGGACGATGATTATGTGCTATGCAAGATTGTTGTTGTCTGGATGGATTCACATTCATCACCGTGGAATGATGTTGGCTTGGTTGCTACTGCTCCATTTGGATTTGATAAAGAACATATTGATTAAGAGGCGGGTTGCAGTGGAGCTACTCTGTTTAAGGGAAGTTGTAGGCAAGTTGCAGGGGAGCTGCTCTTCTTCAGGGAAGTTGCAGGCAGGTTGCAGGGGAGCTGCAGGCCGTTGTGCTCACTTGTTGGTGTTTTGATGCATAGACTTTTAACTTCGGTAGGGTGGTGCATGTTGGCAGTTGAAAAGGCTGCTATGGTTTAGCATTTGACAATTTCTCTTGGTTAATAAGGTCTGGAAACTTTTTTTATAACTAACCTCAGGGGGGAGTGGCAACTATGGGATGCTATACCTTTTTTTTTTAAATAAACCTCCAGGAGGGAGAAGCATCAATGCAAGACCTTTATTACCAAAGTTGGGGGCACGTTACGACTTTACCCGAATTAAAAACAACGGAAACAATCCTAGGAAAATGCAAAACCTAGCAACTAGGCTCCAAAACCAATTCTCAATGAGACTAGGCTAGCTCAAGAGATAAGGCCTTTCTCAAAAGAAAATGTCTTACTCAAAAGCACTAGATTGCTCAAGAGCTAAGGCCTTACTAAAGAGTTAGGCATTCCTCAAAAAAAAAGAGCCAAAAATCACAAAAATTAACTAACCAAATAATCAACACAGCAGCTTCCAAGCAAAACAAAATAAACCAATAGCAAACCACTTGCAAGCACCGTCCAGCACCATAAGACCCAGTTTCTAGCTGCCAAGACCATCCACCCAACTCTACCAAGCAACATCCACTTCACCGAACTCAGCAAGCACCACCCAGCATCAGTTGTCCAGCCACAAACGCATCAGCACAGCAACTCCCAGCAGCCGTAATCTGTCCATCTCGCCAAGGTGCCAGCAAGCCAACCAACACCTCGTCCCAAGAACATCCAGCTCCTGCATCAACCAGCCACACTCTTCCTCAGCAGCATCCCTCATATAAAACATAGTAAAGAGACCAACCAACACCCATTTTCTAAATCCCAGCCTGAAATGCAACTTAAGGAACTGAAATTGATCTATGTTTTCTTCTTGAAACCCGCAAAACCTTGAAGCGATACTTCGCAAGAACATGAACCCCTTACAAAGCCAAATCATTTAGGAAGACGAATATAAGGAGTATGAATCTTGTCTAAATGAACCAGACCAGCAATCCTATTGGGAAGATCAGAGGTTCTGAATTTGCGACTTACTCCCTCCTTCTGAGCTCTATCCGCCACCGCATTAGCTTCCCTGAAAATATGAACACAACTCACCTCCATATGAGGTACCAGTCTCTTAACCTCCCGCCAAGCATTTTCCATGTACCAATGAATTTTAAAGTCCTGATAGTACCAGCCACGCACATTTTTAGAATCCGTTTGAAGAAGAACCTTTGACAATTCCATTTTGTTGCATAAAAGAAGACCCTCAATGATTGCTTGAACCTCAACCTGATTATTTGATCCTTTTCCAAAAAAAACTTGCTTTGCCACCAGACAATTACCCAAACTATTCCTGATAATGATGCCAGTTGTCGCCTTGTTGTTTTTCAATGAGCCGTCTACATTAAGTGCCATAAAATCCTATTGAGGGAAAGTACAAAAGACTACTCTATTGCCCTTCTTAATTATCGGAGCGATAGGAAGACCAAGGATCAAAAGTGGTTTCTTATTCTCACTAACACGTTTGGGAGGAAAAAAGGAGTTAGCCAGGCGTAGGCTCCTCTTGACTAGCAATATAACTGTCATCATACTTGTCTTAACATTATCAAAAGCACCCCGACACCGCTGTTTCCAAATCTCCCAAATGATAAACATAGGCGTTAAGAAGTAAAGTAAGTCGACTTGTGAATTCTTATTGGATCTCCTAAACCATATTGTCAAAACGGTAGTGGTTTCCGCTGGTCTTCTAACATGGACATCAAAAATAACATCAAAGTGTTTCCAAACCCCTTTAGCCAGGCTACCATAAAGGAAAAGATGATTTAAGGTTCCCACACTCAGTGAGTCATCTTGAGGCTAAGTTGAGCCCACACCGATGGAGCTCACCATCAACTGGGGCGCCTCTTAGTAATAGCTTCCAAACAAACTCAAAGATTTTAGATGGCAAAATAGATAACCAGATCTTATCGAATACGTGATTTTGCCCTTCTTATCACGGAGTAACTCATACGCCGAATGAGAACTTAAAAATCCATCCAGAGCCGTTGTCCAAATACAGAAGTCCTTACCCTGCTCTCTACCCTTAATTCTATCATCATTGAGTGTTTTCGCCAAGTCTCTAACCTCAGGTTTTACCAATTCAAATTCCCCATTTAGAACCTCCACGATCGTAGGCTAGTTATTTTGTACCTCCGAATCACCCGTTCTCAAGAAAACTGTAGTTAAGTTTCAGTTAGCCGCAAAAAAACTTTTATTCCCACTACCAATCCACCAGACACTGTTTCCAACAAAGTCTACTTTAAACTTCATGATTTGCTTCATAAATGGCGAGGCACTATTTTTCTTTACCTGATTGATCAATGGGACCCTGTCCTTCCAGTATTTACACCTCATGAATTTTCCAACAGCGAATCAACATTAATCATATTCCACAGGGTTTAAGACGAAAAGCCCTAGTGACTGTAACAAGATTCCTAGCCCCCAGACTTCCTTCTGCCTTAGGGAAGCAAATATTATCCCAAAAAATCAATTTATTTTTCAATCTGCCTTCACAATCACCCCAAAAGAAATCCGCCAATAATTTATGAATTTTAGACAAAACTTGTTGAGGGACACACATGGCGCTTAACGTATAAACTGGAATAGATCTCAAAACATGCCTAATCAAAATCAATTTCCCACCAGGAGATAAAAGTTTTGCTTTCCATCCACTAATTCGCTTTTGAATTTTACTTACAATCGCATCAAAATAGATAATTTTTCATTTTCCTTGATAAATAGGAACTCCCAAATACTTCATCGGAGAACCTGTGAACTGGAAACCTGTATAGGTTTTAGCAGCCACCACTTGTTCCACTGCGACTTTTCCTCAACCATAAAGGAGCTTTTATCTGCATTAATTTTTTGTCCCGACGACCTAGCATATCTTTCCAAAAACTTCATGCACCCTGTAACTGAAGAATTTCTCCCATTGAGAAAAACCAAAGTGTCATTTGCGTACAAAAAATGCTTAATAGGCTGACAGTGTGTAGGCGTGTAGTAAAGGCGGCCTCCAAGCCTCTGTTAAGAACCTCCCAGGCTAATAAATAACAGTGGGGAAAACGGGTACCCCTGCCTAAGCCCTCTAGAAGATTTAAAATAACCATTATAGACTCCTTGCATCAGTACCAAAAAACCACAATTAGTAATACAATTAGAGACCAGGTGATAGACTCTAGTCGAGAACCCAAATCTTTTGATAACAGAAAAAAAGGAAGGGCCACTCCAATCTGTCAGACGCTTTCTCCATATCAATTTTAAGAACCACATTGTCGTCTGTGACCTTTTTATTAATGTTTCGCACCATTTCCTGAGCCAATCCAATATTTTCCACAATAAACATGCCCCTGACAAAGGCCCCTTATTCTTGGGCTATCATTTTTGGTAACAATAAAGCAAGTCTATTGCAAATTTATTTACTGAATATTTTATATATAACATTGGAAAAAGTAATAGGATGAAAATCAGAAAATGAACCTAGCGAGTCCACCTTAGGGATCAGTGCAATAAAGTTTGCTGAGAACGCCAATGGTAAAGCTTCACCTTCAAAGAATTGAATTGTCGTTTTCCAGATATATATACCAACAATCTCTTAGCAAGACTAAAAGAATCCAACAGTAAACCCATCTGAACCCGGAGCGTTGTTTCTCGGAATGTCAAAGGTCGCCTATTCACTTCTTCCAAGGATGGACTAAAAAATAACCGAAGGAATACACTCTAACAAATCACTATCATATACTTGGACGGCCTGAGTAGAGAGAAGTTGCTGAAAAATCCATTAGCTTCTCGAATAATTTCCCCCGAATCAGAGATCTCCCTGCCACACTGCAAGATGATTTAGGAGATAGACCTTTTTTTTGTTTAGATTTGACCCAAGCAAAAAAAATATTTGGTGCAGGCATCCCCTTCCTTGAAATCTTTTTCCCCTGCTTTTTGCATCCAAAACAATTCCTCCTACTAAAAGGCCAATCTGTATTCAGCCTGACATTTGCTAAAATTACAACACGCATTAATATCCCAATTTGCATCGACATTGAGACCATTACTGACGTTCGTTTCCCAACCTGAGATCAAAATATTTTCCCATTGACTGATTTCATCTTCTAGAGCCCTAAGTCTATTGAAAACATTTCCAAACACATCCCTATTCCATTTAATAAGCGTTTTACAAAGTGATTTGAGTTTAAAATCCACCTCGTCCATCGCCCTCATATTAAACATCTCCGGACCCCAATCAGATTCCAATAAAGTCACAAAAGTCTGGTGTGTAGTTCACATGTCCAGAATTTTGAAAGGAGAGAAGCCCACCCTAGTCTGCATGGGCATGGGGACCAAAATTGGCGCATGAATTGAGAAAGTGCGCTGAAAGTGTTTTGCCCTCGTATTGGGCAATTGAGATAGCCATAAAGAGTTCACAAAGACTCTATCTAGCCTAGCCCAGATACGATCACCACCACGCCTATTGTTACACCAAGTATACTTCGGACCAATAACCACAGTCAATCAGCCCACAATGTTCAATACAGTCTGAAAAGTTAGACATGCTGGCCAGTGATGGAGAGTTTCCTCCTAATTTATCTTTCTCATTGACAATTGCATTGAAATCTCGGCCAACCATCCAAGGGCCATAACACTGTGACGCCAAAAACTCCATCTTCGCCCTTAACTCCCTTCTCTCCTCCACTGTGCATTTAGCGTATATGAAAGAGATAAAAAAGGAATGAGCATTTGAATATGTTACCTGACAATGAATACACTGATCTGACACTTCCAACACAATGACTGCTAACTCCGGATCCCAAAAAATCAAGATTATCCCACCCTCTTCTTCATTAGACGTAAAACCTAAAAGTCTGATTTTGTTTCCAACCTCCAAGTAGAGACTGGCTTCTATCATGGGTTCTGCTATCATAATGATGCGCACTTTGTACTCTTTAACTTTGTTTTTATGTTTATTCCTCGTGGCTCTATTACCAACTACACAAACATTCCAGAACATAATGTTATCAATCATTTTTAGTTTGGGCGAGAGAGTTGTACAGCCTTGCAAGTCAACGGATAGCCGGAGGAAGCGCCATCATGACTTCCTTACTCTTCTTCTTGCTTGTCTCTCCCTCCGACACAACCCCTAAGTCCAAATCTCTGCTGAAAGCTGCCTGCGGAACAACCTTGGAATCTGATCCGACTTCATCACTATCATCACTGGCACTCTTGAGAGTGTTGATGTTCAATTTCTTTCTCCGTTACCGACGGGTTTCTTTGAACAAGGATATAACCTTGTCCAAAGTGTCTCCCAGTTTGTGTAATTCATATTAAGGGCTCTTCTTAATATAATATTTTTCTATCTTACCCTCAACCTTAATCAAGGTCCTATTACAGTCATCATTATCGCCCCACATAACTACCACGCCATTCTGACCCTGTATCATTGCTAGGTTTGACTTCTACCTAACCTCCTCCGCCTGCTCAACATTTTTGAAACCAAGCGCAGCCACCGAAAGCCTCTCCGCGCTTACTGTTAATTCAAAATTAGCGTCCCTTGCCTCCTTGCTAAAAACAATATCAGCTGCGTCCCCTGCCCCCTTGCAAATAGCATCAAGAGTTGCTTCCCTAGCCTGCCCAGAATAAGGCGATCTAGATTCAACAACAACCTCTCCTGCTAATCTCAATCCGATTCTCGGGGGTGACACTGCCACTAGCTATTCGCCAACGGGTTGTGATTTCACCTAAGCCCGTGAGCCTTCCTCCAAAGCAGCTTGAATAGCTCTATCAATCCCGATAGAGGTATACCCTGCGTCTTTACAATCAGATTTGAAATTGGTAATTATTCTCGTCCTTCTCCTTTCGCAGTAGCATCCTTTTCCATGAATTTGTTTCCTTGAGACTCTGACTTCTTTTCTAAATTTACAATTGGATTTGAAGCCAAATAAGTAATGTCCAAAATGTTTTCAACTTGCACCTCATGATCCAAACCTGCTAAAAATTTTAATGGATATTTTAATATTGTAAAGTCGTTATTTTCTTTCTTCGGTAAAGTCTTTACCTCCTGAGTAACGATTTCCACACCCTCATCATTTTTTGCCCCGCTAGGGCCAACCTATCCCGCGTTAGCACCGGCTTCTCCTCCTTTTTTTCCGCCTCCTTCTTGACTGGTCTATAGACTTTCCTTGCTTCCACGCCCTTCGGTTGAATCCCTTTATCCCTAACCCCAAAATTTTGATTTTTCTTACTCTCCTCTTCGATCTTGTTTGTGCCTACGTTTTCTCCCTCCTTGTGACTATCCTTTTAGCTCTTTAATCGCTTCCTACATGCTTCATAAGTGTGTCCAATCATAGCGCAATTATCACAGTATTTGAAACCCGGATACACAATTTTCTACCAAAAACCTATGATTCTGTAGAATTCCGACAAGATTCTACTAAGGAGCTCATAAATCCATCTCAATGCACATCCTTGCCGCCCCAGGTCTTGTGAGACCCAGAGTACTATCATCAATTCTAAGGAAAAACCCAATCAAGTCGCCATCTTCTTTTAAATACAACGGATGAAAAAAATTGTAAAGGAAAATTAGGGAGATCCACCCACAATGGGGCTAGCACCGAATCATAAAAGAATCCCGCGACAAGGCCTTACTAACTTCTTCCCCCTGGAATCTAACAAGAACATGCCTCTGATCAAGAACACCATGGTAAGACCTCCCATCACTCCCCACGATCTATGGATGGTCTCACGAATAGCCTCAAGAGAAGGGCGATATATAGATAACTAGAGCACAATAACATATGTTTCAACGTACCTTTCACATCTTTTTGCCTCCAAAATATTCATAGATAATGTTGGGCTTCCATCCTTGCGAAAACAATTACCTTTCATCAGTTTCCCTTCAATAGCAACTTGCTTTACCACTCCCAAGGCTTGGAGAAAGCTTCGAGGAGGCTTGACGTAAACGACTGGGGAGCCTCCACCCCCAGCCGTTTGCTCACCATTCTTGGCGGCTTGAGGAGCCATCATGAATAAAGAGAAAAGCCCTACACTAAACGATCCAGATTGAAAAGCAAGATGATCTGACGGATAAAAAATAAAGCACTAAGAAAAAGACCATACAGCCCTTAGAAACACCAAATCGCCCCAAACAGAGCCGTTTTCCTTTCGCTTGAGTAAATTTGCCTCTCTTCTAGTCAAATTTCTCAAATGCCAGACCTTTATTACTTTATCAAAAGATTTTATAACTTTCGGGGGTACATTACGAATTTACCCGATTAAAAGAATCTAAAAAACCAGAGGCTAGCCCTTACCAACCGAATCACACAAAAACACAAGTATAGACCTTATTCACTAAAAACTAAAACTAATAAATAAGCAAATACAAGATAAATCTTGAAACCCTTAAGTTCCAAGCAAACATGAACCAAGAGACCATTAATCCTTCCAACAACTCCTTCAAAGCAACTGCCAAACTGATGCAGGAGGATCTGAGTCAGATGATGCTGAGCTGTCAGATAACACGATATTAGCACTAAGATATCTTGAATTAACATATCAGCGCAAGGATAGCAGGAAATCATGATTCTATTTGTAATTTGGCAGTTTTGGGTGTGTTTTAGTATTTTGGCCATAACTTTGGCTAAGAGTATCAGAATCGCGCAAACGACCCCAATTCGGAAAGCTCTTTTCAACGCGCACGTCGTGGTTGACGAGCTATGCTCTTTGCACATCTTTTCGAGGCCAAATTCTACCGTTTTCCCTTCTGAATCTACAAATTTAGCAGTTTATTTCCCTTTATAGTAATATTTCAATTATTGTTTAGGAAGTGATTCTGAACCCAATTTGGTCTAGATTTCTGGCAGTTTATTTCTTTTAGTACGTATTTTTTTTTAGCATGATTATTAAGGTGTTTCCATTTTTGGTAAAATTCCAATATTGATGAGTTTTAGCTACAAAGCCTGACTTGTGGGCTGATTTTAGATATACTTTTTTATTTGAGTAATTTGATTAAACAGTAGAGTTATTTCTCTGTGTTTTGGGCTATCATCTTGTGTTCTTCCCTGTCAATTATCTATTGCTATTAGCCTGCAGAATAATCGTTATTCTGCCGGGCGTCAGTTGGTATCAGAGTTTCAACATCTTCTTGGGGTGAGATTTTATCAGTTTCTATGGTTGGTGGTCGTGGTCGTCGCAGGCAGGAAGTGATGATTGAGGATTTACAGAGGCAAGTTGCAGAACTAACCCAGCGTCTAACGGCGCAGGAATTCGGTAATCGTGAGATGGAAGATCACGGTTCTGATTCCAGTTTTGAAAACCCGTATCACAATCGTGCTTGATTATGGGAGCGTCGTGGTCAGGAGGATCGTCATGGAAATCTCGATTTCAAAGTAGATCTACCCGAGTTTTCTGGGACGTTACAGGGCGAAGGATTCGTGGATTGGTTGAATGAAGTAGAGCGTATATTTTATTGTAAGGAAGTTTCAGATCATGTCAAAGTGAAATTGATTGCCATCAAACTCAAAGGCAGAGCATCTGCGTGGTGGGAGCAGTTGAAGCGATCACGCGACAGGCAGGGCCAGGCCAAAATCAGTGATTGGGAAAAGATGAAGAAAAAGATGAAGGGTCACTTCCTTCCTTTCGGCTACACTCAAACTTTGTTTCAACGACTTCATTCATTGACGCAAGGCACGGAATCAGTTTATGATTACATGAAGGAGTTCTATCAATTAGTAGCCCGTAATGACTTATCTGAGACGAAAGAGCAGATGGTTGTAATGACCTGATCCACACAGTATAAAATTGTCTGCTCTAGGCCCAACCGGCCCGCACGGCTTTAAAACGCGTCATACTATGAGGATCCAACCTCGCACATATATAGCTCATCCCCCTCCCGCACCCAGGCGATGTGGGACTATGTCCCCCTTTGTAAAAACACGTCATACTATGAGGATCCAACCTCTCTCGGGCCTGTGGGGCCTATTGGGCTCCAACCCTCACCCTCACCCTCAGATCCGCCCACTCCAGGGTCTCACAGTCCACCCCCCTTTCCTGCCCTGATTTGAATCAGTAAAAAGAACAAAATTATGTTCAAACACAGCAGTTGTGAGCTAGCAGAGCAGCTGAACACATTGCTGGAAATGCTCTGTTACTGCAAGCAAGAAACTGAAATACCACCCATATATAACAGCCCCTGTAGCTGAAACTAAATATAGTACACAACTCTGCTTAAAACAGAACCTAATTACCAGACATCTACACCAAACAAACCTGGTAATCTTGCTGGAAACTCTGCCCCAAACAAACTGACGTGCTGCTGCAAATTAACTGTAGATTCACAATGTTCTGCACCCCATACGCCAGGTTGTGCTGCTGCATATTTTGAAGAGACAGCAACAATGCAACTCTGTTTGAAATCAGCACACATTGAAACCAAAACACCACAATGTTCAGCAAGCACCAGACTGCAGCAGACCGCATGAGACACCAATGTACTTTCAAAAACAGACCCTGCAAGCTCTAAAACAGAGCTGCTCTGTTCAGCAGGCCAGAAACCCTGTTTTTCATGAAAGGCCATTCCTATACAAACGATTGCCTCTATAATAGCCCCACTTTCACATTGACAGAAAACAACCCTGACTCTATTTTAAATCCTGACATATCCAGTCTTATTTTTATCCAATCTTACCAAGCTGCCAGGACGGTTTGGAAGATTAGCCTGATTGAAAAGTCTCGTTAGCTCCTCTTCTTGGCCCAAAGTGGCCAATGCATCAGCATTTGAATTTGTTTCTTTGTAAATGTGAGTGCAAAAACATGTTATAAAACGCACAAGTGCCCAAATCTCTTTCCATAAAATTGAGTCTGTCTGGATGAGAATTCTACCAATGTCTTATGCAGACATAACTTCAAACCTTCGAGGAGAGCCCTAGATTTCCCGTCCCAAATAAGCATTGTTTGGCTGCAATCACGTCTCCAAATCATCCCGAATAACTACTACCCTGCTGCCTTGTTTAGACCTGTCAACATTCAAACCATAAAAACCAGACGGAGGGAAGTTCCAAAATTATACGAAAGGCACCTGCACTTTTGCAGGAATTTGTGTCATTCCAAGTCTCCTTAGAAGGACCAGATCCACACTCTTTTTTCTTGGGAATAAACAATTTCGACACTAGCTTGAGGCAATGATAAACTTTAACAACCACATAGTTCGCAGAGTAATCATTTCCTTCATAAAATTTAATATTTCTTAGTTTGTAACCATATTTTCCACAAGATGAATAGAAATTATACAGAATCCCTACCTGAAAGGACTTATTGGCTCTTCTAAACCATTCTACCAGTAGGGTGGTCACTTCAATGGGTCTAATAGTGTACAAATCAAATACTAGCTCAAATTGAGACCATACCCTATCCGCCAAGTCTCCTTCAATGAAAAGATGTTTCGTAAATTCAAATCCTGGGGGACAAACAAAAACTACATTTGGAAGCCAGATTAAACTCAATACGCCTGATCTCCCCATCTACTAGCAATGTTAGATGTATCAACTTCCACACAAATACAGAAATTTTTGTGGGCATTAGAGGATGCCAAAAAAAATTCCAACACTTATCCACCGTACCCTCTGTATCTAATGACATCAAAAACTGACCTGATGCTGAAATCTTTGTCCTTTGTCGACATCCAGACTCTAGAATCAGGGACGTCCTCCTCTCCTTGTAGCATGTTGTCATAGTATTCCCAAGCCCTTATCTGCAGATCAAGGCCAAGAGAAGAATATTGCTCCCGTTTTATGCACCGAAGAGAATGCCAGTTATTTTCAGTTGCTGCCCACCCCACTCTTTCAAAATAGTCTGCACCTCATTTTTCACAAAAGAAATTAACATAGCCATTCCCAATTTTCCATGTTGAAAAATCTACCAGAGTGTCACGCACCTCTAGATGTTGTTTAATAAAAGGAGACATACCAGATTTACCTTTCTGCATTCTTATAGGTACATCCTCCAATAAGTTCTTCCTACGCATGAAGACTGCCCATAAAGAGTTTGTACACAATAAATTCCACAAGGACTTCATGCTGAATGCCTTTATCAATGTGGCTAAATCACGAACCGTCAATCCACCTTCCATCACTGGGACATTGAGGCGTTTCCATGCTACCCATATATGTTTGTGTCTCCCTTAATGGTCACCCTGAATAACTTAAAAATAATTTTTTGAATATTCTCCCCTACCTTGATAGG
Organism: Berberis vulgaris; assembly: GCA_963556465.1. Taxonomy (NCBI): domain Eukaryota; kingdom Viridiplantae; phylum Streptophyta; class Magnoliopsida; order Ranunculales; family Berberidaceae; genus Berberis; species Berberis vulgaris. The sequence continues at coordinate 26,042,544 of OY747130.1, read as the reverse complement.
AACACAAGTCGTTGCCATTGTGTAAATAGGCATAAAGCATAGAACATGTCTGACCATAATCAACTTGCCCCAGGAGATAAAAGTCTGGCTTTCCACCCATGAACCTTATTTTAAAATTTCACACCAAATAATTAAAATAGTTGATACGGAAGTGTCCCAGGTAGATTGGGACACCGAAATATTTGATAGGAGACGTTTGTCTTTGAAAACCCGTCCATTGCTTGAGGAGGACGACTCTTTCACATGGCGCCTTTGCATCCACAAGAAAAGAACTTTTACTCGCATTAATCTTTTCCCCAGTAGCTGCACAAAACCTATTGAGGAATTTAACATCCCAAGACAAACTTTTTCTTCCCATTTAGGAAAACAAGCAAGTCATCCACATACAATAAGTGTGTGATAGGAGAAAAAACCCTAGGAGTATAGAAAAAACAAATCTCATCATTATAAATGCTCTTGTAAGTCCCCTACTGAGCACCTTTGCCGCAATCACAAATAAAAAGGGAGATAAAGGGTCCTCCTGCCTCAATCCCATGGTAGCATGAAAATATCTATCATATCTACCCTGCAACAACATTGAGAATCGACAACTAGAAATGGAGTTTGAAATAAAAAAACATAATCTGTTGTCGAATCCAAATCTCCATAACACCGCAAAAAGATATGACCACTCTATCCCGTCATAGGCCTTTTCCATGACAAGCTTAAAAATTATGTTATGTCTCACTGCTTTCTTTCCAATATTTCTCAACAGCTCTTGAGTGAAACCAATATTTTTTGAAACGAGTCTCTCTTGGAAAAAAGCCCCTTGTTCATGTGAGATAATGTTAGGGAGAATGGATGGCAGTCTAAAACATAGCATCTTGCTTAAGACCTTATTGACAACATTACACAAGCTTATAGGGCGAAATAAATAAATAAATACAATATAATTGAGGTAGTGCTAGTTTTGATTATATGTTTGAAGTGATTTCAATCGAATTTGAGATTGTTATTTGAACTTCTTGATGAATTGAATTCTCGGTTTGGAATCTGCAAAGTGTAAATTAATGATCTTGACTATTGATTTCTTAGTTGTTCAAGTGAACTTAGAATTTGTCTAGTTGTATGGGTGATTCTGTTGAAAATATGTTTGTAGTCTCTATCTACTTCATTTGAACCCTAACACTTCAACATATATACAATATGACGACATGCAAAGCATGTCGTCTAATTCTTATGACGACGTCCATTAACACGTTAAGGAATCCAGGATCGCTTGTGTCAAAATAAAGGGTGATGTCAAAATTAAGGAATCCATTAACGACGTCCAACCAAATACATTTTGTAAATTTATTTATAAAAATGTTATTTGCTTCCTCAAAATAAAGGGTGAATATTTGTGGTCGATGTGTTTATGGTCGACAAAGTGTCACCGTAAAAGAGTTTTGAGGATTAATTGATTTTTTTAATGCTCTTTTCCACAACTCCGAAAAAAATAGATATTTTTTTGTATACAGACTTGCTTGTATACGTGTGATATAATTTTGGGTATGCAGACTTGCTTGCATATCGGTACGCCATTCCATGTGAGTTCGGTAGTACATGTAATATTTAGGTAATGTTTGCCATGGATCGAATTTCGGGTGAGATGACATGTTCCTCGATGTGGCACCCCACTTGGAACATGTACGTTCCTAGTGGTTTCAAAGGCAATGGGGGCGCACTTGGGTGAGGTGTGTTCGGCAGAAGGAGGGTAGTGCGATTGTGGAAAAGAAGCGGGATTTTCATTTATGTGCATGATTGCCTTAATGGAAGAAACTAAATGCTCATTCGATCTTAGAATGAGAACTACATGTCTTTCTTAAAGGTAAAATGTATTTGGTTGACATTTAAATAATGGTGATTATGAGTATGATCTGTATTTATTTGAAAATAATCGTACTTATTAGGAACGATAAATTATAAATTTTATTCATTTATTTCTAAAACATTTTGTGCAGGATGGTAAGTCTACTAACATTTTTTTGTCAGACTTACCACGTCCAACCTTCACTTTGTACGTGTTGGTAAAATAAATATATATTTTAAGCATGATAGAACTTTGTAGTATGACATGTTTGCCTCAATGAGGAACTACAAGATGTTTAGTGTTATTTTCATGTTTATAAAATTTTCATGTTAAAGCATGTAACTATTTTATTTATAAGGATGGAGATTACTCATACCAGCTACCTCGCTTACCCAAGTAAGTGTATGCTTATTGGGTATGTTCTTATTGGAACGTAGCCATTTAGCATTTCACAGGTTTAAAGATTAATTAGCAGCGTTACTGGAGTTTCATTAGTGAGGCTAGTGACGTCAGAGTTTCATGGTTAAATTATTTTTAGTTTGTTTAATATTCTAAATTATGTTTTAGTTGTTGTTGCTAATTGTTTTTGTTGTTATTGAATTTTTAAGTCCCGAGTTTTGGGGAAACGGATAATCCTACGTGGATTTTAGGATTTTCGTTTTCTTCAAAAATTGGGGCGTGACAACAATGACGTGCCTTGAATGTCATTGTGGAAGGCGTAATTGATGAATAACAAAGTGTTGGTCGTGACTTAACTAATCGTTGAGGGCGGGTAGTGCACGATGTCTTATTGCAAATGATGATGCCCAATTAACGTCATCAAATGGTTTGCTAAAATTAAATTTATATAGGGCTGTCGGTCTAGTAAATCAGACCGAATTTTTAAAGCCCAAAATTTTACGGACCGAGCTCGGCCTAGTTAACTGATATTTCGGTCTGTCTCAGTCCAGTGCAGTTTTTTAGGCCATTGTTTTAATCCCAGTAGCCCATTTTAGCCTTGTTATTGTTAAAATCCAAATAATACACAAAGTATCATATTAATGGGGAACAATATGTCATCAAAGAACAGGGTGTTATTTATTAGTACCCCACATACATGGCCCTCCAATCATGAATTGGAAAGCATTATGTGATGCTTATTGGTGATAGATATGTATAATAGAAAAACACAAACGCAAAGAAACGAGAACGAATAGAAAATATCCTTGTTGCAAGGGAGATACTTTTACCTTATCAGAGCTATTGAAGTATGAGGTCTCTACTACCTTCAAATATTGGCAGAACTTGTTTTTTCTGTAGCCTGAGATAACCAAAAACATCTTAGTTTTTTGAATTCTTAATGTAACCCAAGAACAAGTTTCCAAGAGAATTTCTTAATTACCCCATCACCTACTTTGTCTAATTTCATCAATATCTTCACAAAAGCAAGCATGTTCAGGTTCTGTCATATCATTAAATAACATAAATTAGTATATAACCTGATGATACACAAAACCGTCTTATAATCTACTATGTATATGTGGCACGGTGCTCTCGTCAACAGAACGGAGCTGACTTGAATGAGCGACCAATCTGGTTTAGTCCAACAAACAAAGAACCAAGCGCAGTTCACTCCAAGCCCACTGAGGCGAGTATTTGAGAGTTGGACCCACATAACAAAGTTGTATCCGCCCATAAGTCAAATGGATAAACCAAGTACTCGTATGACCTAATAAGGCAAGTACCTAGGAGTTTGATCAAAAATAGACATGCCAGTAAGAAGTTGACTCCTACTAGGAAACAAACATCGGAGTATAAGTCGGGCATGGAAACTCTTGCTTGGACAACTCTCAATAAGGAAAGGATTTCTAACATACATCTTTCCTAAAACAAAGCCACCAAAGGCATAGTCGAACCAAGACTCTTGCATGATAAACAAATAACAAGGTTGAGGAACCAAGGTACCTTACAAAACCCTAATTTCAAGCAATACACCTTTCCTATGCCTTGTTTGAATTTAGCATCAGAGTGCCATCGGCCACCAAAATGGTTGTCTTTGGCTCTCGTGTGTTCCTTGTGAAGGTCAAGGTCAAGGAGAACGAACATTGATCTATCAGTTTGGCACTGTCCGTGGGGAACAACAAAGTTCCTAAGAAAATAGAGATAACACCTATTTATTACAGTACAACAAGATGGTAGCCACAAGATCACGTACTAATGGTGAAACCGCCGAGCATTACACAGTACCGCCAGCTCCAGTTGTACCAGCCACACAAGTGGAATAGTCCCAAGCCCAAGCGCCGGCTGTAGCCATAACAAACTCTAAGGTAGATCAACTATTAGCTCAAGTGTAGCAAATTGAGCGAGTTGTAGAGATGTTGTCTTAGCAGAACCCACCAACTGTAGGAGGAGACAGGGAGGTGGAAAAAACCCTTTCCCCGCAGGACAATAAGGAGCGCATTCAGGATAGTCACTATGTCTCCATTGGCTCTCTGGGGACCAATGATGGTGAGGATTTGGGGAATGAAGTGATCTATGGAGACACGACATCTAAGGATGACAAGCCCACTTCACAAAACTCCATCTAGATTGGGGCCACCAATCTGGATGTGTTGTACAACCTTACTATCCCCTCATTCACAGATGAGATCATGAACGCACCACTGCCAAAGAAGTTCAACCCCCAAAGGTGTAGTTCTATGATGGGACAACAGACTTGTCTGACCACCTACGCCATTACCATCACGTAATGGCATTGAAAAAAGATTATGAAGCAGTTATGTGTCGGACGTTTCCCACCAGCCTGAAAAAACATTGCTGACCTGATTTCACAATCTGCCTCTAAGGGCTATTGACTCATTCCAGATATTGACAAAAGCATTTATTATTTGCTTTTTCGGCAGCTAACGGATATGGAAGGGCCCGCACTACTTGCTTAGCCTCAAGCAAAAAACAAATGAAACAGTTGCCTTAAAGATGATTTAACTCTGATTGATAGCTGCAGCAATGACACCTCAGTCATAGTCTTCACTTCAGGTCTAAGGGGAGGCCAATGCTAAAACTTCCTCATCCTGGAGCCTCTGACGGACATGGCGAACTTGCTAAAAAGCGCTTAGAATACATAAAATGTGGGTCGTCAAGGGAGAAACTAAAAAGAAATATTCCCTTAGCCTTGAAGATAAAAAAAATGATAAAGCCGGAGGAGGACAAAAAGAGCAAGAGGAAGCGGAGTAACAATAAGAAATGGGGAGAAGTGAAGTGGTCCTCCAAACAGCTGGTAGATCCTTCCCGGTGAGACAATGAAAAGTATTGCTCCTTTCAAAAGGACAGCGGCCACGACATTGAAGACAGCAAGAATCTCATAAATGAGATTTAGTACTGGATAAAGAAGAGAAAATTAAAAGAATTCTTGAGCCTCAGAAAAGAGACAAGACCGGGCAAAGGAAATAGAAGAAGTCGTTAAAGAGATATAAAAAGGCGTCTGGCATTATATATGTCCTACATGAGGTATGCTCGGAAGGTGAGCAATCCAATAGATCCTAAAAGATGACGCTACGCGAGATGCGAATGCAGTCCACCTATGAAAATCGACGAGTACAATACGCTCATGTTAAGGACCTGATCTCGTTGCTGACATTCACGGATAAAAAACATCCAGGGCATCCATTATCCTCATAATGACGCCCACGTTATCTCAGTCCTCATAGCGAAGTGGGAAGTGAATAGATCTTTGGTAGACACAGGGAGCTCCCTGAACGTATTATTCCTCAATACGTTCCGGAGCATACAGCTAAAAGAAGAGAACTTGATGCCTGGCACTCACCCCATTATTGGGTTTAGCAGTTAGAAATGCTTCCTCGTAGGGAAAATTAGGCTGACAGTAGTGGCAAGAGAACCACAACTGCAGAAAGTTTTATTCCAAGAGTTCATAGTGGCCGATGCCCCATCCACCAAGAATATCATACGGGGAAGGCCCTGGCTTCATCAGATGGAGGTGGTAGTTTCCACTTTGCATCAGTGCATTAAATACCCTGCCAATCAAGCCAAATGGGCTATTCAAGGAAACCAACCGTCAGCAAGAGATTGCCACTATGCAGCATTAAAGCAGCTGGACAGTTAGCAATCACAGTCTAAGCATGTGGTCAGACATCTCAGAGCCTGGGCGCAGAGAAGAGTTTCCATGATCGGATGGTGAGACTCCAGTCAGTCCGAGGGGAAGACCTAATGTCGGCCAACCAGAGCAGGAGTCAGTCACGGTCTACCTTCATAGCCCTGATAACAACAGAGTCATCCAAATAGGTTTCCGCCTAAGCAAAGCATTGACGGAGCGGCTGATAAAGTTGTTGAAGGATAATTAAGACATATTCGCCTGGATGATGTGGGACATGGTGGGGATTGACCCCTTCGTAGTCACCCATCGGCTGGAAGTTAACCTTGAGTGGAAACTAATCAGGCATAAAAAGCAACCTTTGGCCCCAGAACGAAATCAAATCATCAACGAAGAGGTACAAAGGCTACTTAATGATGACATGATTAAGGAAGCACGATACCGAGAATGGCTGGTGAATACTCTCTTGGTAAAAAATAAGAATGGAACGTGGAGAGTCTGTGTAGATTACACGAACCTAAATAAGGCTTGCTCAAAAAAAAACTTTCCACTTCCTCGCATTTATAAGATCACGGACTACACGTTCGGGCACAACCTTCTAAGCTTCACAAACGTTTACCTCTGATATAACCAGATACAAATGCACCCCTAGACCAAGAAAATACCCCCTTTATAATTGAAAGAGAAATATACTGCTATCGGGTGATGTCATTTGGTCTAAAAATGCGGGAGCAATGTATCAATGACTGGTAAACCTGATGTTCAAGGAGCAAATTGACAGAACCTAAGCAAAACCTTGACCACCAAGACTCAACTAAATAATGAGTCAGAATCTAGTCTTGAAAAGACTAGTTGTCTGTCACTACAGTTCTATACAAAGCTAAGTAGCAGTACTTCGACAACCAACAAGACACGGCCCGCCTACATAAAGATCACTCTTCAGTGACTTTGCTATCCTTGGTGAATCATGCTATTTTGTCAAGGGAACAACTCAAGCTGAATCAGGACCACACGCGTCTCATTCAGTACCAGATTGGCGTAGTCCCTGCTCAGAGTTAAACTATCTCAATTTTTTCCTTACATTCCAGAAGAGTTGTTTGGATAAGCCAATATGATCCACAATCATTCAGGGCATACAAGAAAAGCGAATTCTAAAAAACAGAATTTATTGATTATCAAAAAGTTGTTACAAAGCTTCACCAATTGCCTACTACAAAGTTTACACACTACAAGTATCTAAGCTTTGTGCAAAGAAAGGCGTGAGTAAGCATCCGCCGGTACACACATCAATACTTTGCTCCGCCAATCTGACTTCAGAAATGGATTTGCAACTGAAAGAAAAAAGAACCCAAAGTTGGCTGTGGAGGTGATCCATCAAAAAAAAGGATGCCTGGGGTAAGTAGAGTCAGCTCCCCAAGGCCGCGGGCCATGTCCATCGGAGCAAGGCTTTGCTAGTCTACCTTCCAGCTAGAGCATCACGAGTAAAGCCAAGGAAGGAGTGGGAATAGTCACCCCAAGTTGGTTGCAGGCATTATCCCCGAACTAAATGGCAACAGACGTCGTGGGTGCACCAGAAGATGAATGAAAGACTTGGCCCCTAAGGGGAGTCCATACTTCTTCTTCGCGACGTAAAAGGAAATTCGGAGGTCCCATGGAACCACAAGAAGCTCACTCTAACCAGATGGCTTTATTCAATAATAGGTATTTTTAAGACTCATCACTTCAAATGTCAGAACATTCAGAGACTCCACTAGCGAATATGCTCGTTCGTCCCTTTGCGAGGCCAAAACACATTTTCGGGAAAGGCGCATTTGAGAAACATATTCTATAGTGTTCATGGCAATGCTTGAAGCTAGAGAACCAGCCTATATGTAGGCATGACGGTTCACAGAAGGAGGTTACCCAGCAGTCACATCAGCATTAAATGCTACACAGGGAATTAGGAGGTGATGGTTCCAAGTACAACTGCACCAGTCCACATTCATCGAATCAATGAAACTGCACGCAACCCCATTAACTGGGGGAGTGACTGATGAGACGCCAAACCGTCTTGCAATGTACTATGTACACGTGGCATGATGATCTCGTTAACAGAGTGGAACGGGCCCAAATAAGCGTCTGATATGATCTAGCCCAAAAGACTGGAACAAAGCCAAGTATGTTCCAAGCCCACTGAGGTGAATATCTGGAATGTAGACCCAATCAACAAGGCCTTATTAAGCCACAAGTCAAATGGTCAACGGGCCAGGTACATATTGGTTAGAAAACATGAACGATGAAGGCCTTAAGCGACCATGGAATGTAGAGCACCTAAAGAAATTTTATCAATAAATTAAAGGTACTTGTTTTACTAAAGCTTTGCCAATTGTTCATAAAATTTGGCTAAAAATCTGGTCAATCTACTATTAGGTGAGTTAAATAAGTTTTGACACTAATGTCTGGCTTATACTCCCATGGCCCAATGGTGGCCAAACTAGATCAAAGTTTAGTCAGATCATCAAGATTGATGAAGACAACTTCTAGTCCACTTTAAAGCCTAGTCTGCCAAGAACAGACAAAGACAACTTAAAAAGTGGAAATCTAGTCAGAGCTCATGAAGCCTGATCAAGATGACTTGCCAAGGATCATTGTCCGACCATAGACAATGATGGCCAAACCTGACCAAAACATTAGTTAGTTCATTAAGATTGATGAAGACAACTTCTCGTCCACTCTATAGCCTAGTCATCAAAGAACGGACAAAGACGACTTAGAAAGTGGAAGTCTAGTTAGAGATCATGAGGCCTAATCAAGATGACTTGCTAGGGACCATTGTCCGACCATAGACAAGGATGGCCAAACCTGATGAAAGTTTAATAAGTTCATCAAGACGGATGAAGATAATTTCATGTCCGCTGTACAGCCTTCCGCCAAGAACGGACAAAGACAACTTAGAAAGTAAAGTCTAATCAGAGCTCATGAAGCCTGATCAAGATGATATGCCAGGGATCATTGTCCGACCATAGAAAATGATGGCCATACCCTACCAAAGTTTAGTAAATTCGTCAATATTGCTGAAGACAACTTCTTGTCCGCTCTATAGCCTAGTCAACCAAGAACGGACAAAGATGGCTTAGAAATTGGAAGTCTAGTCAGAGCTTGTAAAGCCTGATCAAGATGACAATGCCAGGGATTATTTTTCAACCATAGACAATGGTGGCCAAACCCAACCAAAGTTTATTCAGTTCATTAAGACTAATGAAGACAACTTTTGGTATGCTCTAATGCCTAGTTCGCCATGAACGGAAAAAAAATGGCTTAGAAAATGGAAATCTAGTCAAAGCTCATAAAGCCTGATAAAGACGACTTGCCAGGGATCATTGTCTGACCATAGACAATGATGGCCAAACTTGACCAAAGTTTAGTCAGTTCATTAAGACCGATAAAGACAACTTCTGGTCAGCTCTACCGCCTAGTCCGCCAAGAGCAGATTAAGACGACTTGAGGAATCAAAGTATGATTAACTTGGGAACTTGAATGATTGCTACTCCGCCAAGATTATTTTTACTCCAGTACATAGAGTTTAGCCAACCTAGAAGGTTTGGCCAAGATAACTTTTGAATCTCTTAAGAGTCTAAACCAGATTTGCTTGACTTCAAGAGCAATAACCACTTGAGCGGTCAGAACTCTCATTAACAGATCAACTAGATAGTTTCCTGACTTAGCAAAACTTATTGTCTAAAAACCAACACCGTGGCAAGGCAACACAAAAGATATTTAGTAGGAAAAGTCTAAAGAGTACAAACTGTTACTTAACAAATCTTTTTTATGATTCCAAAAATACAGACTTTGCTCCTTATCAGGAGGAGGTTTAGATACGATAGGACTGGACTTAACAGGAAAAGAAGCAGGGAATGGCTCTGCGTACCCTACAACATCAGCACCCTGACTTGGGTCATTCTCTTTTTGTAACTGGTCAAAATCTTCTTCGAACTCCGCATAGGCTTCTTTTTTGTAGAAAGAGAGATCACTATCCACATGATCCTCTTATATTAGCTCCAACATCTTTAGCCTTCCTTTCACAACTCTGTTGAACTGAAACGTTCCTAAGCCTTGATAAGCTTCTCCTCACCAGCTTTCGACTCTGCGAGCCCTTGTTCTAACTGCTCCAGTCTACTCGTCAGGGCATCAACATTAGGTTGCTAAGTATTTAGCTTGTCCTTAACTAAACTAAGCTCATTATGCACCAGGAGGAGTTTATCTTCTGTCATAATTACACTCTTGGCGTTGAAAGAAACGTCTCCCACCAACTGCTCACATCGTACAACCCGTTCTAACTCCTTGTTGCTTTTTTCAGCGCTCAGAGTTTGCATCTCACTTTGCATCTTGATTACAGTCTCCTCAGCAAGCTTCAAGTCGCGTCAGACATCATTAAGCTATTACTCCAATGTGTCCCTCATGGACACCACCTTGGCTAAGTCGGACACAAGCGATTCCAAGCGAACCCTCTGAGCCTCTAATCTTGCCTGCAAGGCCTCCAAATTGAAATTCGAATGAGCAAGTCTTTGGCCTTCAAGCTATTTTTTTAGTGACTCGATCTTGCGGAAAGCATTAGAATACAACTTTTTGCAGATGTGAAAAACTCGTTCCATGGTGTACACTCTCGCACAAGCTGCCTCTACCTCTATCCCAACAACAATGACTTGGTTCAGATATGACAACCCCAACATCAGATGTCTCTGTCCCTTGTCCCTAAGATCGCCAAACATATATCCTTTTGGTTTCAGAGCGCGATTGCCAGCCCATCGTACCACTTGTTAATATGCTTCCTGGAACCATAAGATATGTCCACCTCCTGATGTCAGGCCTGATTTCTCATCTTTACCATATCTGGGCCAAAGAGACTAATCCGAGCATTTGGATGATGAAATTTGGGATCGCAATGATGCCAGCAGTGCCCTTCGCCGTGTTCACTACGTCCAAGGCCTCCTCCACCACTTTCCCTTTGCTCAGAGTGACCAACTCCCTCTCACCTTCTGATTCAGAAGCAGTTGAAGGGGAAGAAGGAAGGGAATCACTCCTCGAGGGTACATATTTAAAGTCATTTGAAAAAAAAGGACGAGTTTGGCCAGCTTCAGAAGAAGCGGCCATTCCCCCTACAGGAGCAAGTTGTTCAAGATTTTTGTCTGCTAACAGTGCTCGGTTGTCTAACATCATCTATCCCCGCCATTTTTAGATACGCATTATCCAGATTGGGAAGGGAAACAAGAGTTGTAGCCTAAGTATCTTGTCCCTCAGAGGTAGTAGCTTTTGCCATAGTGGACATAGCAAGCGTTCGCTCAGCAACAATTAACCTCTCATCCGAAAGGGCCAATGGCCTGAAAACATTCTTAGCCACAGTACAAGGCTTCTTAGAAAGTATATATGGGGGGAGTGCTGCATCCAACTCCGCCTTCTTTGACAGACTGGAAATCTTGACCTTTGGGAGCTTCCACTTCTTCGAATAAGGTCCACCAGCAGGCTTCGATTTCGAAATTCTGAAGAGAGTGGGAGCTTCATGCCAGTAATCCCACAGTTCGCTACACTTGATGTTGTCAGGCTGCACAACATCTTCCATTCTCATGAAGGGCAGGTCAGCAAATTGGTCCAAGGCTTTTGAAGAAAGGGGCACTGTCGGAAAAATTTCTACAAAAACACAAATAATAGTTCAATATGCAATCAACACGACTTGGACCATAAAAGGTCATCAAGGATCCAGATCATCAAGGATCTGGTATTTCTTGCGGAGATCACCAAATCCACCTACTAAATTAACCTCTCTTCGAAAAGAACATAGTCTTCAACGACTAGTTTACAAGAAAACTAATTCTAGCCCGCCATTGAAGAACGTATGAACCTTGCGAAAGTTGAAGTTGAGCAAAGCAAGAGTACATAAGCGAAACAGCAAAGCAAGATCTCTAAGAAATTGCAAAAGTTAAAAAACTCAATTCTACAAAGAAGAAAACTTATATAGAAGTAAGGATTCACGCCTTCTTTTTAGCAGTCACATACCCATTTAATGATGTGCGCCGCTCAAGGAAATGTTTCAGATTCAATCATCATGACTGTCCAGTTCCTCATGACATGACTTAGTGCACTAGCGAGCTGGCCCACTAACTCGAGGGGCGAGTAGCTAATGATACACTAAATCGTCTTGTAATCTATTCCATACACGTGGCATGATGATCTCATCAACAGAGCGGAGTGGGCTTGAATGAGCGCCCAATCTAATCCAGCCCAACGGATGAAGAACCAAGACCACTAAGGCGAGTATCTGATCCAGACAACAAAGCTATATCCGGCCCATAAGTCAATTGGACAAGCCCAATACCCATAAGACCTAATAAGGAAAGTACTTAGGAGTTTGACCTTTGACAGGCATACCAGTAAGATATTGACTCCTACTAGAAAAAAACATCGGAGTATAAGTCATGCATGGACAACTCTAAATAAGGAAAGGATATCTAACATATATTTTTCCTAAATCCATGCCACCAAAGGCATAGCCGAACCAAGACTCTTGCATGATAAATAGAGAACAAGGTTGAGGAACTAAAGTACGCTACAAAACCCTAATTTCAAGCAATACACATTTCTCACGCCTTGTTTGACTTTAGCATCGGAGTGTCATTGGCTGCCACAACAGTGGTTTTTGGCTCATGTGTGTTCCTTGTGTACGTCATGGTTAAGGAGAATAGAAACTGATCTATAATAATCCTTGGACATCAATTTCATTTAGTGGTTTCAGCCTTGGCTTGAATATATTGTACCTATACGTCTTGAGGTAACCCAACCCTTTATAGAGCTCAATGAGAGCTCCCTTGATCATCTTTTCAACATGGTGTAGCTTTGTTTTGTTTTTGTAGCTTACTTCCATCAGGATCACATTTATTTGATTATTGAATTAAATCTTCCCGAACTAAGTAAGTGATTGCGGAGAGTGTTTGAATGGGTGTAGTTTTTTTTTTTTTGTTATTTTTTTACTTATAAAAAATTGATTTACAAACTAAATGGGGGTACATTACGACTTTACCCGTATTTAAAAACCAAGCAAAAACAAACTAGACAAAATACTTATCCAAAAGACAGGTTCCAGAGTTCAAACAGTCCTATCAAAATGCTTCAAACAACAAACCAAAACCTAGCTAACAAAATTTGCAACCAAAGACCCATTAAAAATCACTTTGAAAAACCAAAGAAACCAATTGGCGGACAATAAGTGAACAAAAAACAGAGCAGGCAGCACCATAACAGAGTGCGCAACTCTGTTCTCTTTATAGGTTCGACAGCCAATAGTCCGGTTTAAACCGTCACCGCGTAAGCCACCTGCAGAGCTCTACCCACAACCTACAACACACGCAGAGTTGCACCCAGCGGCAATCACAGCAGCACCTTGCACCACCTGCTTGCGCCAATTGCAACTTGCAATTGCAACTTGCATTGCAACTTGCAAGATTGAAGCACAACCTTCAGCCAACTTGCAATTCCATGCTCTGTTCCAAGCATAAAGACCTGCAATGCACAATGATTCACCAACCATTCCAATCCATAATCCGCATCTGGCAGCTTGCCAACACGCAAAGCACCAGACTAGTCCACGCTCCAAAACATCCAGCCCCTCGCCTCAGCAATGTCCATCATAATGACCAGCAACATGAAGCACAAATGTTCTTGTTGCTTCCCATTCCATGCAGCATATTCGCACAACAAGACTCCTCCAAACCAATTCATATAGCCTTTCGAACATATGGAGTGTGAATCTTGTCTAGATGAACCAATCCTCTAATCTTGATTGGAAGATCAGCTGCTTCATATTCTCTACTAACTCCCTCCTTTTGAGCATAATCAGCAAGTGCATCAACCACAACATTAGCTTCCCTGAAAATATGAACACAACTAAATTTCATATAAGATGTCAATCTCTTAATCTCCCGCCAAGCGTTTTCCATGAACCAAGGGATTTTGAAATCCTCATAGAACCATCCCCTCACAATTTTGGAATCCGTTTGCATAGAAACTTTTGCAAGCTGTAACCTATTACACAAAGGGGATGTTTATCTTCACAATTGGTGTAGTTAAGGGGATGTTTATCTTCACATTCTTTCCTTGGAAATTGAACAAACGACCTGAATTGCTCATCATATTTCCTTCATCTCTCTTTATTCTCATTGATTTTCCTATTTCCTCTGATTTTTGTAACTAGTAACTTCCCATTATTCCCCACAACATCGCAGGTGAGTTGTCTTGAAGTTGTTATTGATTTATTGACTCACTAATGGACTCTTCTTCTGCCAAAAAATAGAAAGACATGACACAATTAATATAAGGAAACATGGAAGAAAGTAAAAAACACCAAACCTTCATTAACGAAAAAAATATGTGCATTTAGTAATATAACAAATCGCATTTACTATTTATAAACAAGTAAGTTTTCATCTTAGCTAGTAAGGCAGAACTCAAGAAAATTGAATATCATACATACCACATGAATTTGGCAAGAAATGGAAGCATCCTCTTTTGAGTCTTGAGCTGCAACAGTCTGTTGACGTTGTTGCTTAAGCGCAGTCTTTAGCTCAATGAAATCCTTCACTTTTCTTGGGGAAGGAACAAATAATTATGTGGCAGTTAGAGTAGTCATTAAGGGTCTTCTTTTGTGCAATAGGATGGGAGTGTCAAAGGTACTTCTTCAGTTGAACTCAAAAATTGTGTGGCTGGTTCTATGAGGACTTTAAAATTCCATGGTACTTGGAAAATGCTTGGCGGGAGATAAAGCGACTGGTAGCGCATATGGAGGTTAGTTGTGTTCATATTTTCAGGGAGGCTAATGCGGTGGCGGATGCATTGGCAGATAGAGCTCAGAAGGATGGAGTTAGTCATGAATTCGGGAACTCGGATCTTCCTAACATGATTACTGGTCGGGTTCGGTTAGACAAGATTCAGACACCATACATTGGTCTTCCAAAATGATTTGTTCATTAATTAAAGGTGTTGCGGATGAAGTGCTCATTTTGGGTAGCGCTATGGGACGTGATCTCGGGAAGAAATCCTGGTAGGTGCAGGCGAGGGGTTGGGTGGTTCGGTTGCTTGCGAGGTGTAATGGTTGGGGACATGGATGAGGATACATCTTAGTGCTGGATTATGCATGGATGGTGCTAGTTGTGGCTGCTTGGACGTGTTTGCTGGAAGGTGTTGGTTGGGACTCTTGGACTGACTGGCAGCTGCTTCTTGGACGTGCTATTGGACTGCTGGAAGGTGCTGGTTGGGGCTTGGACAGTGACTCTTGGACTGACTGGACGGTGCTTCTTTGACGGTGCAATTTGATGGGGGTTCTTGGAAGGTGCTTGCAATTGGATGGTGGTCGCAATAGGTCGGTCTTTGCGAGGCTTTGGTTTCAAATGTTTGCAAGAATTAATGCTTGGTTCCGTATGCTTGTGAGTTTTCCTGTGATTCTAAGTTCTTATTTGTTAAGTAAGGCCTCTGTTCAATTTTCCTTTATGTTATGTAGCTATTCCCTTGGTTTTAGGCCTTATTGATTATGGCCTAGGCCTTGGTGAGCAAGGCCTTATGATCATGGCCTCTCTCTTGGTGCACAAGGTATTTTTTGATCAAGGTTTACATCTCATGGTGAATTATGACTGCTTCCTAGTCTTTGAATTTATGTTTACCTTTAAGGATAGTCTTCTAGTATTTTTCTCGGGTAAAGTCGTCAAGTACCCCCGAAAGGTGTATAAGCTTTTTTTGATCAAGTAATAAAGTTCTGACATCCCATAACTGCCCCTCCCCGCTAGAGGTTTAATTAAAAAAATAAACAAATCCTTCATTTGTTTTTGCAATGACTCTTCTCTCTGCATTGACTTCACCTCCTTTGTTTTGTGGAACTGTTACACTTTGTTAAGCTAAATATCTAACAGAGCAAAAAATTACTTAGCTGCATCAGTATCTGCAAATTGGTCCAGTAATTTGGTCTCATATGAGTCCCCGTTACTAGTAGAAGAGGCAAACTTTTTATGAACTTGAAAAACTCCACATTAAACTATAGTACATCGAAAACAATCTCTAAAAATTCTTGTTTACGTTGAAAGAGAGGAAAAAAGATATTACTTGGGTGACGTCATGGTCCATATGATTACCAAATAAGGAAAACTTCTTGATAGGATGGAAGAATTTCTCAGATATGGAAGAGCCATGTTGTTTCTTGATGAGTGCACTATTATTACTAAGAGATGGATTTTCTTGTGGTCCTTTTTAAGTTGCCAATAATCAACAAATGCATTCTTCCATTCAGGTTATTTGACTTCATCATACACAATCAACTATCATAGATTTGGAGTCTGTAACTTCCATACTTGAATATGAAAGTTAACTGTCAAAAATTTAAACCTACTATTAGGGCAAGTTAGTACAGTTTAAATGATAATTCATTAAGTTAATTCAGTTAAGCAAAAGATGAATACAACATGAAACTTTCTTGAAATGCTGATTGCTATTAACATGAAGATGTAAATTTCACAGCATGCACTATTTTCTCCATAATATACCTTTGTTGCAATCTATCCAAAATTTCTAGAGATTGCAAAGTGGCTTTGGATGACTTGGAAGGTAAAATATGCATGCTAAAAGATAGCGACATCAAGAACACATAATCTTTAAGGTGAAGTCGTTTGGTAAAGGGAAGTTGTTTGGTGATTTGCAAGGATTCCCTTGTTTGGGTTTTGAGTATTTTGGTGAATTAGGACAAGCACCTAGGTTCTCAGTTTTGTTTGGATTTTGGGAAATTAGGTCTAGCCCCTAGGTTTTTCAGTTTCTTTCTCGGGTAAAGTTGTAATGTACCCCCGACAGATGAAAAATCTTTTGATCAAGTAATAAAGGTCTAGCATCGCATAGTTGCCCCTCCCTCCTGGAGGTTAATTTAATAGAAACGGACACATAATCACAACTTATAGGAAATAGGTGTCAGTGTCACTTATAGTATGATTGATGGGTTTCATGAGCCAGAGTTACTTCATCAGCCAAACTATTAACACACCCACAAACTAAGAGTGTGATTGATGCGTTTAGGACTTAACCAAATGCCAAATAGTATTAAGAAAATCCTACAATGATATTCAGATATTGAAAACAGTTACTAACATAACAAACTAGCTAGATATAACTACAAAATCCCTGAATTAAACAAATATAGATGCACAATCCATAGACCATAACATAACTAAAAAAAAGAATAATTGCGATGATTAAAAATGTGAAGAAAGAAATGATACTAGTGTGAAACTCTAAAAACAAAATGAATGAGAACAAAATGTGCAATAGTATACCATAACGGTTGTTTGCTATCAAAGTAAGTAGTCCCTTAAAAAGATTTGAAGAAAATTTAGAGGCTAAGGTAAGTACTCACACCATCTTACACCATATGTGGTTGTGGCCTGATTTTTTCGAAATTCTTGTCGCCTAAATTTCCAAGTAAATCAATAGTTTTTTTTTGGTGTTTTGTTTCCTTCTTATCAATTACCTGCAAAATTCGTAGAGGTCATCGTCCTACTCACCAAGTTAAAAGGATTCAAGCTCAAAATTTTAGAAACATTTTAGAAGATCAAATAAAATTAAGAATTTGTGGAAAGAAGGGAAATAAGATTTGGAGAATAAGAGATTTTTTTTTAAACAAACTTTAATTCAAAATTGAGGATGAAAATTACTAGACAAATTTACCAATTAAAAGAAAGGTCTCAAGGATTGGAGAATCCACTTCTTAGGTTTGTAGAGATTAATCTAACACATTTTTGTAAAAAAAAAATTTAAACACTTGCACAAATTCTTTTAACTTTTAAAATTATTTTTCTATTATAGAATTTTACTTACCTCTTTCGATGATAAAAGAAATTCCTTGACCATCATTTTTTTTTTTTTAAATTAAACCTCAAGTGGGTAGAAGCAACTATGGGATGCCAGACCTTTATTATACCAAAAAACAGTTTTACACTTTTCGGGTGTACATTACGACTTTACCCAAATAAAAGATAAACCTATGGGACTAGCCCTTACAAAACCACTGAAAACAGAAACTAATTCTTTTAAACCTATAAGAACTTATTCAGATACTGGGCCAAATTCACAAGGCCTCATAAACTAACTAATAGGTAAGCAAACAAATGCATTAAACCATAAGGCCTAAACCATAAGCTTTTGCAAGCACACAAAGCAGCAAGTCACACACGTCCAGCTGCTCCAGCATCACAGTGCATCACTGCCACAACATTTCAAAAGTCCATCAAGGCCACACCTGTTTCCCTAAATATTCCCCTCACCATAGCGGGGCAATTAGCAACTAATCCAAGACGCTGCCACCTAAAAAGCTCACTGCCAGCTGCTCCAAACAGCGCACCAGCAACTCGCCTAAAACAGCAGTGAACAAAAAACAACACTGCATGGTTCAAACAGTAGCGCACCAGCCATTCTGCTCCCTGCAAACAAGCCATCTAGCACCTAGCACCTGTGAACATAATCAATCCCTGCCGCATAACCTCGCCACACACCCTGTTGTTAAGACCTACTACCTGTCATTTAGCAATACGCACATAAGGTGTCCGACTCCTGTCCCAGAGCACCAGGCCAGCAATTCTATTAGGGAGATCCCTCTGTCTGAACACCCGTGTAACACCATCTTTTTTAGCTCTATCGGTTAGTGCATCCACCACCACGTTTGCTTCCCTAAATATGTGCTCACACTTAACCCACATATCTTCTTGTAGCCTTTTAATATCTCGCCAGACATTCTATAAATACCACAAGAATTTTATAATCCTTGTAAAACAAGCCACATACAATTTTAGAGTCTGTTTGAATAATCACTCTCCTACATCCGAGCCTATTACACAACCGCAACCCCTCCAACACCGCAAGCACCTCCTTTCTCACGATGGCAATTTTTCAATGAATGATTCTAATTTACAAAGAGTTGAAGAACTACGAATGACTAATATAATCTTTGTTTCCAAATCCTTATCTTCATTTCGCATAATCCTTCATTGTCCATCTTTTGATTCGACAACTTTGATTCATTGGATGAATCTAGGATTAATAGAAATTATACATGTTATATTATTTTTTATGTTAAAAAAATATCTACATCACTCAAGTAGGTTTCATCTCCTATCCTTGAGGTTTAGCCTACCATGTCATTGTAATGAAATTATCTAGAAGTGAAACTAGAAAGGTAGATGAAGTAAACTAATTAAATTAAAAGATAACTAATGCATAAAAAATATTAACTTTTATTAAATTCAAAACTAAAAACTTACATGTAATAAACTTGACTAGAACAGAAGCTCCAATGAAAGAAAGAAAATTAATCTAAGCTATGCTAAAGGTAAGAGAATGACGTATGAAAAAAACTAGATGTCCCATTTCTAAGAGTTTGCGAGCCTATTCTTTGATTTGATCCTTGGAATATGCTTTGAGTTGATGATTTATTTGTTTTTACGATTGCATACTTTACACTTGAAGTTTTTATCTTGAAACTTGTCATATGTCTCCATGAACGTGCCCCAATACCTCGAATTTTGTAATTTTCATAGATTTCATAATTTTTTCAATTGCTCCTAGTTATGCAAATTTATGGTAGAATTATCTCGAATTTTGCACATTTCTCAATTTCCTACAAAAAATATAACAATAATCAAATTCGAGACAAATAGAGACATTTTATTAATTTTAAGCATAACTAGAGACTAATAAATAGCTAAATGGGGCGTAAAAATCAATGTTTTGAGTGTTTATCACAACACCCCCAAACAACCTTTAGCTAGTCCTCGAGCAAAGAGAAGCAAAAAGAAAGATAAGCTCACAAAACCATTTTTTTTATTGCTCCTAAACTTCACAAAGAACTCATTATCACTTTTGCTGGAATGACTCGATTGCATTTACAATTTGCAACAACACCTTGAACCTCTAGCATGACACTACACAGGAAGATAAGATGCCAGGGACAAATGACTAAATAGGACTTTTGGCGCCGGTCAAAATAGCGATTATCTTGCAGGCTAGTTCAACAAACTATTCACAAGGAAAGATACAAGAGATTCGCCCAAAAACACAGAGAAATAACTCTAATGTTCAATTAAATTATTCAAATCAAAGGTATCTCTATAATATTGAGTAAGAACTCTATTTATAGTGCTCAAATAACTTGAATAATAAGCAGCCTATTCCTAAAAGAAAAATTAGAATCAAATACTAAAATAATAAGCAGTTTATTCCTAAAAGAAAAAGTAAGGCCTAATCCTAAAAGGAAACTAAAAAGACTCTTAATTAAATTGAAAGATTATGAATAAGTTAGTTAGTAAATAACTTTGACAACAAATTAGGAATCCTAGAAACCCAGATTAGGAACCCTAGAAACCCTCCTGCATCAATCACCTCGGGTTGGAAAGAACTCATCATCGAGTTCAAAACAGCTTCATATCAATCCTCTGGCGGCAGTCCAGGGGGAAGATCTTCTAGTATTAGGTCAGAAAACTTTGCTAGTTGTTGCACCTCCGCTGGCAAATCTGGAGTCACGTCTGCTGCCAAATAGTAACCACTCATCATTTTAACATATCGCTTGATGACAGGTCTATTGGTGAAATAACCTGTCCAGCACGCATTTGCACGGGCTGCATATGGGAAGAACTCAGACTCCCCTGTCATCTGCACCAGTTCTTCATTTTCTGAGACACACTTGGGAACTTGATCCCTTGTCACTACACGAATATAAGCCCCAGATGACTTCTGCATTTCTGTTATGAGGGTACCACCCTTACCCAGGAGGCAGCCAACTTGGCTGGACAACACAAGTAACCTCATAATAAATGAAGAAGATTTCTTACTTTCTTCATTGCCTTCATCACTCTCACGTTCTCCTTCAACCATTCTTTCAAAAACAAGTAACAGGGCTTTCTGCACAGAAGGTGACCCTTTTTAGGTTGTGAATCTTCCATAGGTGAAGATATCTTATCCTCACTCTTCTCATCGTTATCATTGCCTTCATTATTCTCATTAGGAGTGTTATTATCTTTGCCTTCATCAAAAGAGAAGGAATCTCCATACAACACATATCCATCTTCATCATCGTCATACACAGGCTCTCCAAGCTCCACAGTTTCGTTTACTACATCTTCCTCAATCAGGAGATTGTTGCCCTTCTGACTAGCAGGCTTCCTGCACACAGTCGCTCTATGTCCCTGTTCACCACATATAAAACAACTAATATTTGAGTTAGAATTACCATGTGATACGGGTTTTTGAAACTGGAATTAGAATCGTGATTTTTCATCTCACGATCACCGAAATCCTGCGCTGTTAGACGGCTGGTTAACTCTGCAACTTGTTTCTGTAAATCCTCAATCATCACATCCTGAACGTTACGATCACAGTTTGGGGCTATCTTGTTCGAAACCTGCCCGCGACGACTACGACCACCAGCCATAAAAACTGATGAAATCTCACCCCAAAAAGATGTTGAAGCTCTGATACCAAGTGGCGCCGGGCATAATAGCGATTATCCTGCAAGCTAGTGCAACAGACAATTCACAAGGAAAAGATACAAGATATTCGCCCAAAAACACAAGGAAATAATTCTAATGTTCAATTTAATTATTCAAATTAAAAGTATCTCAACAATATTGAGGAAGAGCTCTATTTATAGTGCTCAAATAACTTGAATAATAAGCAGCCTAATCCTAAAAGAAAAATTAGTATCAAATACTACAATAATAAGCAGTCTATTCATAAAAGAAAAAATAATGCCTAATCCTAAAAGGAAACTAAAAAGACTCCTAATTAAATTGAAAGATTTCGAATAAGTTATTTAGTAAATAACATTGAAAGCAAATTAGAAACCCAAATTAGGAACCCTAGAAACCCATATTAGGAACCCCAAAAATCCTCTTGCATCAACTTTTAGCCTCCTAAGGGTTATCCAGGATGGACAGCCACAAACATAACTTTTTTTTTATCAAAATAAAAAATTGGTATTTCCCCTATTTTTAGATAATATCATTGTTATTCAATCACATAGAAAACAAGAGCCGTATGTAGTTAGTTACTAAAGTACACATTACAACTGAGCAACTTTAGATTAAGGTGTGTGTGAATAAGCAACCACATGCAATTTTTTTTTGTCATAGTAAAGTAAATCCTAATCCACCTTTGGAATAGTCGTCTTGACTTCAAAACTCACTAGCTTGTCTCTCTGAAATGATCACTCTAAGATTGGTTAAGTGTGAAAATTCGAACGTCTCACATGCACTTAAGAACAAACGGACATGAAAAATAATAATAGTCTAATGGAAGGAATATTAATAACTAGTGAGAATGTCGAGTTACCAACCATAGCGCTATCTCATCTACTCTCCACTTTACCATACCTTACCATAGGGTAAATTATGACTTCTCTAAGGAAAAATGAATCTGATAAGTTTAATAGGGCCTTCAAGTAATGAAATGTTTCTGAAAAGGTAGGGTCTTCAAGTAGCTTAATAAGGAACTCATCAATCACTGCCTTTTATTTTTATTTCTTCTTCAAAACCTTTTTTATTTGTGTTATTCTTCATAACCCAATCCTTTTTTTTTAATAATAAACTAACAGAAATGCTTACATTGTTTTTGGATGGAATGGTTAGCAAGATTTTTTTGAGAAGGTATAGATGGATACGATGCCTTATCTCTTGAGTAAAACCTTTTCTTTTGAGAAAGGCCTTATCTCTTGATTGAAATTTTTATTTTTTTTAGCCTTTGTTTTGGTTTTTGTTTCTACAGTCTTATTTCAGGTAAAGTCGTAATGTACCCCCGACAAGGTGTACAAGGTTTTTATTATGTTAATAAAGGTCTGTCATCCCATAGCTGCTCCTCCCTTATAGAGGTTAATTTAAAAAAAAAATTAAAGTCTCAACTAAATTACAAGACCTAAGTTTCCCTTAACTCGTAAAAGATGTTATCCTCAATCAACCAAAAAGAAGAATAATGAAACTTCACAATAAGTTAATGTAAGATCCAATAAATTTGAGTCATCATGTGACTCGGAGTTATGTAAAAACTCTCTGAATAAATGAAAGGTCTAACAGCTCACAAGGAAAAAGTCTTCACTATTATTCCTTTAGATTCTCAGGTACTTATTTATTCCAAATTACGTTTGTTGCAATTGTGCAAAAATGTTTGTTTCTAAATGCTCAAATGTGATTTTTACTCTCGTAATAAACTTCGAACATCTCTTTGCCTAAATGTAGCGAATCAAGTAATTCAATCTCATCATAGCTAGGTGATGCAGGAGGATCCGAGTCAGATGATGCTGAGCTGTCAGATAACACATTATTAGCACTAAGATATCTTGAATTAGCAGATCAGTGCAAGGATGGCAGGAAATCATAATCCTTTTTTTAATTTGGCAATTTTGGGTGCGTTTTAGTATTTTGGCCAGAACTTTGGCTACGAGTATCAAAATCGCGCATACGACCCTAATTCGAAAAGATCTTTTCGGCGCGCACTTCGTGGTCAATGAGCTATATTCGTTGCATATCTTTTCGAGGGCAAAATCCACCGTTTCCCCTTCCGAATCTACAATTTTAGTAATTGTTTTCCTTTTATGGTAATATTTCTTTCTTCGTTTAAGAAGTGTTTCTGAACCCAATTTGGGCCAGATTTTTGACAGATTGTTTCTTTTATTACGTATTTTTTTTAGCATGATTATTGGGATTTGCTATTTTTGGTAAAATTCTAATAATCACGAGTTTTAGCTATAAAGCCCGGCTTGTGGCCTGATTTTAGAGATACCTTTGATTTGAATAATTTAATTGAACATTAGAGTTATTTCTCTGTGTTTCTGGGCGAATCTCTTGTATCCTTCCTTGTGAATTGCTTGTTGAAATAGCCTGCAATATAATCGCTATTCTGCCCAGCGTTACTAGGATACCTAACTTTTTTTTTTTAGAAAAAAATATTTTCAAAATAGGTATGAATTTTGATAAATCTCCCCACCCCAAACCAATAAAACACTGTCCCCCATTGTTAAACAAATGAAATGGAAAGTGATAAATAAAAATTGGAACCTATTACCTCAAGTATTAGTTCAACATGTGTTCCTTGCAATGAAATAGATCGAGTTGGTGGGGGTAATTTATTAACAAAAAAATACATCACCCCCAACACAAGCATTGGCGGTATTGTTAGTTTTTTTTATGAATAAATGCATAAATTGACTGGGCTGCCTCCTAGTAGTGCTATAATTAATGTCATTGTTAATCGTTTGTTTTCACTGACCTTGTAGGAAATTCATTTTTTAATAAATTAATTTCCAGGGGGAGGGGCAACTATGGGATGTCAGACCTTTATTACTTTATCAAAAGATTTCACACCTTTCGGGGGTACATTACGACATTACCCAAGTTAAAGAAACTAGGGGGCTAGCCCTTACTAAACAAAAGGGGCAGTTGGTATTGCTAGCAAATGGTCATTTTTATCTTTTAATTAGAACATCAAATATAAATGTAGCAAAGGGGATACGATTTTTCTATTGAGTTTTTAAGAATTTGGTAGCATTTGTTTTTTGTTAAACTCTGATAGATGATGTTTCAGGATTGTTAATTTTTACCTTAACTTAGATTGTGGTTTCTTGTATTTCTCATCCTTTCTTTCCATTTTGTTTCGTATGCATTTATTAATTGCTTCTTTAATATTTTTTGGCATGTTTTCTATTCACTATGCCTATGCAGTATACTAGTTTTAGGTTCTTCAGGTTTGTGACGTTTAGTAACCCACTAGTCTTAGGTTCTTCAGATTTGTGACGATTAGTAACCACTCGCAGGATGTCAAGTGGAAAATAAGATGATTTGTATTACTTTTACATGATTATGTCTATCTATAGTTGTTATCAGTTGGCCCACAACAAAATGTGTCAGGCATGCTTTTCACAGCCCCACTCTCAAAACATTGCTATGGTTGATCAATGAGTCAATGGGTACAATTTTAATAGGATGAAAGCATATCTGAATTTGAAATCACAAGAATTGTGGAAGGAATCTTGCTATCAATTTTGTATTGTGTATATTGGATCCCTCTTCCTGCAGATTTTGTGGCGCTTAATGTTGATGGATCCTCTCGAAAAAATAAGGCAACAGGAAGTGTGATTATAAGAGACCGAAGGGGTCTTTCTGTGGTGGGAAAGCAATTGTTCTTCGGGGAAGGAACAAACAATAAAGCCGAAGCGTTGGCCCTTGTGGAAGATTTGCGTCTTTGTTCCTCATTGGGTTTTGGTAAAGTGGTTGTCCAATTGGATTCTGAACTAGTTTGTCGTTGGTTTAGAAAGACCTTTAAAATTCCTTGGCATTTGGAGAATATTTTCAAAGAAATTAAGTTGCTAGGGGAGAAAATGTCGGTTGATTGTAAACATATCTATAGAGAGGCCAATGCGGTGGAAGATGCATTAGCCGATAGAGCACAAAAAGATCATAGGACTGTCACATTTGGAGCTAATAACCTACCTAGGTGCTTGGAAAGGTTGGTGTTGCTCGATAGTTGTCACACGGATTATGTTCGTCATGGTAATAAGTAGACAATTCTTTTGTGATAACTTGCAAGAGTATGTAAGTTTCGAACATGCGAATCAGCAGCCATTTTGGTGCGCAAGATTGGGATGTGGCAAGGCCATGAGGTGGTGCACGTTACTGACTCTGCAGTTAATTAGACAGAGTGCTCTGTTATTATGGATAGTGCGCTCTGTTTTTGCTGGACAGTGTGCTTGCTTTGGTTGGAATGGTGCTCTATTTTCCTGGAATATGCGCTCTACTTTGCTGGAAAAGTGCACTGATGCAGGAGGATCCGAGTCAGATGATGCTGAGCTGTCAGATAGCACGTTATTAGCACTAAGATATCTCTAATTAGCAAATCAGCGCAAGAATGGCAGGAAATCATAATTCTATTTCAAATTTGGCAATTTAGGGTGCGTTTTAGTATTTTTGCCATAACTTTGGCGACGAGTATCAAAATCGCCCAAACGACCCCAATTCGGAAAGCTCTTCTCAATGAGCATGTCGCAGTCAACCAGCTATACTCGTTTCACATCTTTTCAAGGCCTAAATCCACTGTTTCCCCTTTCGAAGGATTTGTGGATTGGTTGAATGAAGTAGATCGTATTTTTTAGTATAAGGAAGTTCCAGATCATGTCAAGGTGAAATTGGTTGCCATCAAACTCAAAGGCAGAGCATTTGCGTGGTGGGAGCAGTTGAAGCGATCACGCGACAGGCAAGGCCAAGCCAAAATCACTGATTGGGAAAAGATGAAGGGTCACTTCCTTCCTTTAGGCTACACTCAAACTTTGTTTCAATGACTTCATTTATTGAGGCAAGGCACGAAATCAGTTGATGATTACACGGAAGAGTTCTATCAATTAGTAGCCCGTAATGACTTATCTGAGACGGAAGAGCAGATGGTGGCACGATATTTGGGGGGATTACGACAACCCCTGCAGGATATCCTCAGCCTTCACTCATTGTGGACCGTTTCCGAAGCCAACCAGCGTGCACTTGCTGTGGAAAAATAGCAGAACAGGAGGCCTATGATTAGAAGTGATCAAAGCAGTCGGCCAGTTCACCCTCAAGAATCCCGTCCTACCCAACCACCATCGCAGAGTAACTCTAATACTAGATGTTTTAGATGTGGTGAACAGGGAAATAGAGCGACTGAGTGCAGGAAGCCTGCTATTCAGAAGGGCAACCATCTCCTGAATCTGGAAGACGTGGTAGAAGAATTTGAGGAACATGGCGAGCCTGTGTATGACGATGATGAAGATGGAGATATGCTGTATGGAGATGGTCATGAGACTCTGGTTGTTCGTAAGAGTCTAATAACTCCCAAGGATGATTCAGAGGACGATTGGTTAAGAACCAATATTTTCCACACGACATGTACAGTTGTAGATAAAGTCTGCAAGATGATCATTGACAGTGGCAGTTGTGAGTACGTCGTGTCTAAAGAGGTTGTCTAGAAATTGCAGTTGAAGACAGATTGTCATCCCAAGCCGTACAAATTATCATGGCTGAATAAAGGCAGTGAGGTAATGTAGATAGGCGATGCCTAGTGTCTTTTTCAATTGGCAATAAATTTTTTGATAATGCTTGGTGTGATCTTGTATCTATGGATGTTTGTCACGTATTGTTAGGCAGACCTTGGCAGTATGATCGCAGTGTTATTCTTGATGGGCGGAAAAATACATATTCCCTTAGCATTAAAGGGAAGAAGATTGTGTTGGCACCTCATCGGGAAGGAACCACTCCTACCCCGGTAACCAATAATACTAACCTTCTTTCTAAGTCGAGGTTTTTAGTTGAGATTGATCGTGGAGATGTGGTCTATGCTTTGTTACCTTGTGGGAATAGTGCAGTCAATGAGAATTCAAATTTTCCAATAGAGGTGCAACAACTTCTTGTAGAGTTTTCTGACCTGATGCCAGAGGATCTTCCTCTTGGGCTGGCGCCTATGCGGGATATTCAACATCAGATCGACCTTGTTCTGGGGTCCAGTTAGCCTAATCGGCCGGCTTATCGCCTCAGTCCTAAGGAATCTGAAGATTTGCAGCGACAGGTGGTAGAGTTGTTGGATAGAGGCTACATCTGTGAGAGTATGAGCCCATGTGCAGTACCTGCTCTGCTAGTGCCAAAAAAAGATGGCTCTTGGCGATGTGTGTTGATAGCAGGGCAATCAACATGATTACAGTGAAATACAGGTTTCCAATTCCCCGCCTGGATGATATGTTAGACCAGCTGTTCGGATCTAAGGTTTTCTCAAAAATTGAGCTTAAAAGCAGATACCACCAGATCAGAATAAGGCCTGGAGATGAGTAGAAGACAGCGTTTAAGACGCATCATGGGTTGTATGAGTGGATGGTCATGCCTTTTGGCCTGTCCAATGGGCCTAGTTCATTTTATGAGATTTATGCATCAGGTTTTACGACCTTTTATATGGAAATTCGTTGTAGTTTACTTCGACGACATCCTCATTTATAGTTCGACATGGGCGTCACATTTTGATCACCTTCGTGTTGTTTTTGGTAAGTTGAGGACAGAGCGCCAATTCGTCAATCAGAAGAAGTGTTCTTTCTTTACTACTTCTGTTACTTTTCTTGGTTTTGTTTTGTCTACTGATGGTGTTCATGCAGATCAATCGAAAATAGATGCGGTCTTGGAGTGGCTCAAACCAAACACCTTACACGATGTCAGAATGTTTCCATGGATTGGCGTCCTTCTACCGTCGGTTCATCAGAAACTTCAGCACTCTGATTGCTTTTATCACAGAGTGCCTCAAGGGACGTGATTACCAGTGGTCCGATGAGGCGGAGGTCAGTTTTCAACTGGTCAACCAGAAGATGACAGATGCACCGGTTTTGGCACTTTCTGATTTTGAAAAAGTGTTTGAAGTCAATTGTGATGCATCTGAGGTTGGCATTGGTGGTGTTCTGAGTCAGGAAGGGCGTCCAATATCTTTTTTCAGTGAAAAGCTATCAGGATCAAAAAATAATTATTCCACCTATGATCTGGAGTTTTTTGCCATAGTTCAGTCCCTGTAGCATTGGCGTCACCACCTAGTACAAAGGGAGTTTATTCTTGTCACTGATCATGAGGCCCTGAAATACATCAATGGGCAACAAAAGCTAAGTCGACGGCATGCCAAGTGGGTGGCGTACTTGCAGGAGTTCACGATTGTGCTGAGGCCCCAAGCAGGGAATCTGAACCGTGTCGCAGATGCACTGAGCCGTCGTACGTTAGTCCTCACCACCATGAGCACTAGAGTTGCAGGATTTGAGGCTTTCTCTGATATGTATGCTGCAGATCCTTCCTTCGGAAGGATAATTCAGGATGTAACATATGGTCAACGACATGACTTTATTTTGCATAATGGTTATCTGTTTCGTGGATTACAGTTGTGCATTCCAGATTGTTCACTAATGCAGCAAATTATTCGTGAACTTCATAATGAGGGTCACTGTGGGAGAGATAAGACGTTGGCCTTGATTTCTTCTTCCTATTATTGGCCCAAATTGACCAGTGATGTGGCTCATTATGTGGAGCATTGTTATGTGTGTCAACTGTCCAAAGGAGTTCTCACTAATGCGGGCTTGTACACACCTTTACCTGTACCTGAGGCCCCTTGGTTTGATGTCAGTATGGATTTTGTGTTGGGCTTACCCCGTACCCAACGAGTCTGGGATTCTATTTTGGTTGTGGTTGACAGGTTTTCCAAGATGGCCCATTTTGTAGCTTGCAGAAAAACAATGTTTGATGCCCGTATCGCCCATCTTTATTTCAGGGAGATTGTGCGTTTACATGGTGTTCCCCGATCCATTACTTCAGATCATGACACCAAGTTCATGAGTCATTTTTGGTGGAGTTTATGGGAGAAACTAGGGACGAACTTGAATTTTAGCCGCGCCTACCACCCCCGGACGATGGACAGACCGAGGTGGTGAACTGCAGTTTGGGGAACCTTTTGAGGAGTTTGGCAGGCACTAAACTAAAATAGTGGGATTTGGCGTTACCTCAGGCAGAATTTTCCTATAACAGGCCCAAGAACAGAACCACCAGAATGAGCCCATTTGAGATTGTCTATGGCCAGAATCCATCCGGGGTGCTCGACTTAGCCCTTATTCCATGTGTGGGTCGTTTGAATCCCAAGGCAGAACATCTTTGGGGTATCCATGAGCAGGTGAAGCTGGCTATTCACGAGAGTAATTCCAAGTACAAAGTTCAAGCCGACCGTCACCGTCATCAGGTACTTTTTGATGTTGGTGATTTTGTTAGGGCAATATTAACACATTATCGTTTTCGTGTTGGAGAGTATAAGAAGCTTAAGGAGCGGAAGATTGGACCCTGTGAGATCTTGTAGAAGATCAATGATAATGCCTACAGACTGCGCCTCCACAGTCATTTGAGGACTTCTGATTTCATTAATGTAAAGCACTTGAGTCCTTGTTTTGCAGATCCCGATGATGCTATTGTGAACTCGTTGACGAGTTCTTTCCAACCCGGGGCGACTAATGCAGGAGGATCCGAGTCAGATGATGCTGAGCTGTTAGATAGCACGTTATTAGCACTAAGATATCTTGAATTAGCAGATCAACGCAAGAATGGCAGGAAGTCATAATTTTATTTCAAATTTGGTAATTTAGGGTGCGTTTTAGTATTTTGGCCATAACTTTGGCTACGAGTATCAGAATCGCGCAAATGACCCCAATTCGGAAAGTTTTTTTCAATGCGCACATTGTTTTCAATCAGCTATGCTCATTTCACATCTTTTCGATGCCAAAATCTACCATTTTCCTTTTGAATCCACACATTTAGTAATTTATTTCCCTTAATAGTAATATTTCAATTATTGTTTAGGTAGTGATTCTGAACCCAATTTGGGCCAGATTTCTGGCAGTATATTTCTTTTATTACGTATTTTGTTTTAGCATGATTATTGGGGTGTTACCATTTTTGGTAAACTTCCAATGTTGATGATTTTTAGCTATAAAGCCCGGCTTGTGGGTTGATTTTAGAGATACCTTTGATTTTAGTAATTTGATTAAACATTAGAGTTATTTTCTCTGTATTTTTTGGGTAATCTTCTTGTGTTCTTCCCTGTCAATTATCTGGTGTTATTAGCCTGCAAAACAATCGCTATTCTGCCCGGCGTCATGCACTCTTTTTTTGTTGGAAAGGTCACTATGTGGCGAGATATGTGTTGCTCTGGCGTGCTATACATGATGTTTGGTCTAGTTGGCAATTTGTCTCTACTGGAAATTGGATCAGTATTGGGTTTTCAATGGGTCGAAATTTGCAATTTGTGGTTCAATACATGGCAATTTGGTGCCTGCTGGAAAGTGGATCAGTATTTGCAGATTTTTCCATGTTGGCATGATACGTTGAGTTTAATGATGATATTTTGCAACTTGTGTTTGTTGGGAATGATTGCAATTTGCAAAATGAGGTTGCAAGTTTGTTATACTTGCAAGTTGCAAGTTTGCAATTTGCAAGTTGCAAAGTTGGCAAGTCTTGTTATGCTTATAAGATGGAAGTTGTTATGTGTGCATGTTGCAGGTTGGTGTAAATGTTCAAGTTGATCAAGTTGCAAACTTGCAAATGGTTCTTGGGCAAAAGCTAATTTGCTAAGGTTTTTACTTTGCTTACCTATTTGTTTGTTTATAAGGTCTAGGTGATTTTGGCCTAATCCTAGATTAAGGTCTTTACAGGTCTAAACTTTATTTGGTTTAGGCCTTATAAGGCCTTATCCTTGGTGAAATAGGTTTGTTTCTCAATTTTGATGTAGGCCTTATATGCAAGGTCTACTCCTTGGTGAACTAGGTTTTTTCTAAGGTCAATAGATAGGAAAGTTTCTTGCATGGGTTGTTTTTATTTCTTGGTTCTAATGATGTATGTCCAACAATTTTTATTTCTCAGGTAAAGTCACCATGTACCCCCGACAGATGTAAAAGATTTTTTATCAAGTAATAAAGGTCTGGCATCCCATAGCTGCCCCTCCCCACTGGAGGTTTAACAAAAAAAAAAATTCTTTTCATTTGTGTGCTCCAACATATTGTTTAGAGTAATATGACCCCATGTTTTGATTTGTAAGTTGAGAGGACTACCAATATTTCACATATTTCTATA
Organism: Berberis vulgaris; assembly: GCA_963556465.1. Classification (NCBI taxonomy): domain Eukaryota; kingdom Viridiplantae; phylum Streptophyta; class Magnoliopsida; order Ranunculales; family Berberidaceae; genus Berberis; species Berberis vulgaris. Next base: position 26,010,938 of record OY747130.1, on the reverse strand, counting down.
TGAGTTTTCCATCACTGATAAAATGAGGAAGAACTATAGGGAAAGATAGAGAAGTTACTACCCTGTTGTATTGCTAAGCTTATTTTTTCTCTTTTGTCTTCTTAGCTCCTCCCTCATTTGTATTGCCCTTTGGCCCTTTACTACGTGAGGAATGTTTTATAGATAACAAACTATGTAACAAGGATACTCTTTTTTATACTAAAAATATAAAATAAAATAAAAGAAGAAGAATTATAAAAGAAAAGGTGTCAACACGTATCTTGTTGGATATTTGTGTCGACACTCATGGATACTCCTATTGGAAATTAACGCCGGGCAGAATAGCGATTATCCTACAGGCTAATAGCAACATATAATTGACAGGGAAGAACACAAGAGAATAGCCCAAAAACACAGAGGAAATAACTCTAATGTTTAATAAAATTACTCAAATCAAAGGTATCTCTAAAATCATGCATTATATGCTCGTGGATAAATCCTAATGTGGCGCACTGAGACGATTTGAAGGGTAACTTGGGAATTAAGTTTTTGTTTTTTTATTCAATCAATCTTAGCCGTCCCAAGATTTTTGGAGCTAATCTATACCATCGACTTGAGTGGCGGCTAGGTTTCAGCAAGAAAACCCAGGACTTTCTTCATGTTTCAGGCTGCCGTCAAGCCTGGCCGACGCCACAACAGGACGCCACTAGTCTCTTTGTTGGTCGCTCTGTCCTGCCTGGTCGCTCAGCCTTATCTATCGACCGACGGTCTGTGTGCAGGCCTTTCAGACCGTGTTCATGGTTTTTGGCATGACGACTAGTCAGGCCGCCTCTTTACCTTCCCCAATGGTGGGGGATCAAGGAACGGGGAGAATCGAAGGGGCTCCAAAGCCTTCTTTTGCCTAAATCCTTGGAAAAATTTTGGTTGAGGAAATCATGGACACGCACGTTGAAGGAACTAGATTCCGCAAAGATGGGGAGCCAACAATTGAAATTACGGCATCGGATGAAGTACGTGGGGAAGCTTTCATGGAAAGGCATGTGATTGTTCTAAAGTTCTCTATCTGTAAGCCTACTTTGGAAGACATTCGAGATTCGATCCAAAGAACTTGGGGTATCCTAGGAGATTTCTCGCTAGGACTACTCGATCAACGCCATGTTTTAGTCCGTCTTCAATCTGAGGCGGAAGCAAAGAAAGTGCTCTCGAGGGATTCCTTTTTTATTCGTGGAGTTAGATTCAAAGCCTTCCACTGGCACGATGGTTTCAGTCTGAAAGCAAATCCTATATCGGTTCCATTATGGGTAGAGTTGCCTAACTTGCCTTTGCATTTATATCATCCAACTCTTTTGGAAGCTATTGTGAATTCTTTTGGTTGTTTTTTGTGCATGGATGATCACACTCGATGTTTATCATGCTCGGATTCTGCCTGTGTCTGCGTGGAGATGACGTTGGCGGAAAAACTACCTAATAGAATTTGGATAGACAGAGCGAACAATAGGGGCTTCTGGCAAAAAATTGAATACCCGGGGTTCAAATATTGTGACTATTGTTCTTTGCTAGGACATCATGAGGAATTTTGTAGGAAAAAATTAGGTCTCAAGGGCAATGCGAAAACATCCCATTTGGAAAACGAAGAGAAGAATGAGAAACATAAGGTGGAAGTCAAGGTTATCAATCAACAATATGTTCTAGTGGCCAATAAAACAAAGTTACAAAATCCGATGTGGGCACGAGTGGTGCAAAAAATAATATGGGGGAGGAAATAAAGGAGGGAATGAGTACGAAGAAACAAGTGGCCAAATAACCGGTGAAGTTAGTGTTGACAAACAAATTTTAGACTCTTACCGAGGATATGGCTGAAGAGGAGAGTAATCAAATAAAATATCTTTCAGCTAGTAAGGAAAAGGATAGTGCCAATGATATAAATACGCATGAAACGACGGAGGAAGGCCTACAAGAGGCGGAGTATACAATTAGTGAGATTGAAAAAGCTAAGCAAGGTGACTCAATGATAAGGGAAGTTTTAGACAGCCCGGGGATGACAAGTTCTGGGCTGGAAGATGTGTCAAAAAAGGTTGAAATCAGTCAAATTACGATTCTAAAAATAGAGGGATCTCGAGCCCTTTCAGACTGATGAAACAGGAGCCCATGTTGTCCTTGGAAGTCGGCCTGTGCACGCTGAATGTGGGAGTCATCTATCCAAGCCAGGGAGCCAAATGGGTGAGCAAGTTTTGCTCAATTCTGATCAGAAACGGTCCACTTTTCCACAGGCAGAGCAGCAGCCAAATGAGGCTCCAAAAACAGCGATTCCAACTACAGATCAGCAGCTAAACGAGACTCCAAAAATAGAGCATGCACGCTCTGTTTCAGCTGTGAACAAAGCAGCGCTTGCACGCTCTATTTCAAGAGTTAACAAAGACCTGGGAGGCGCGAAAAACAAGGCAGATTGTCTTAAGACAACGGTGGAATTGGGCCTCGTCGCAACGAATCAAATTGAGCATGAATCTAGTAGTAGTTCTAGGCCGAATGGAGAACACCATAACGAACCCGGTGATGTTGGAATTCAGTCGGACCATTTTGTTTTAGTTACTCATGAGGAAGTTAGGTTGCTAATAGATAATGCTATCAACTTGGTTGAGGAAGGTCGTGCTAAGCGGGAAAAGAAGAAAAAAGGGAATATCAATACTTTCGAAAGCGCCACAGAAGATAGTGATGAGACTGAGTCGGCTTCAGAGGTAGGGTCGGAAACTGTAGCTATAAAGGATTTAAAGTTGGGGCGCAATCAGGTGAAGAAACTAATAAACCAAAAGTCAAAATGGCGGTGCCTCCGGTCACGCGTCGTAAGACAAAGAAGGGTGTTGCTTCCTCCCGCGTTTAAGATGATTGAAAACTTTTTGTTTTGGAATGCTCATGGGGTCGGTAATAGAGCCACGAAAATACGGTTAAAAATTTTTGTGAAGGAAAATAATGTTAGAATTCTTATGATAGCAGAGCCTATGATTGAAGCTAGCAGATATATGGAGGTTGGCAATAAACTTAAGCTTGCGGGGTTCGCCTCTAATGACACAGTTGGTGGTAAAATATGGATCTTTTGGGATGCTGCACTGGACCTCTCAATTGTGGATATGTCGGACCAGATCATTCACTGTCAGGTAACTGTATCTACTTCAAGATTTTATTTAATTTCTTTTGTTTATGCTAAATGTTCGGTTGAAGAGCGAAGGGAACTTTGGTCAAATATGGTTACTTATGCTTCTAATCATGACCTACCATGGATGGTTGGCAGGGATTTCAACACTCTTTTAAATGCGCAAGAAAAGATTGGGGGAGTGGAGCCGTCCTTGGCCAGTATGTCTAATTTCTTTGATTGTATTGAAAATTGTGGATTGATTGACTGTGGTTTCACGGGACCTAGACTCACCTGGTGTAACAATAGGCGAGGAAGAGACCGTATATGGGCTAGACTTGATAGAATTCTTGTTAATTCGGCATGCTTGACGATATTGGCTAACCCGACGGTGGAACATCTTAGTAGAACTTTTTCTGATCACTCTCTGCTACTGGCATCCATGCCTACTCAGGTGCCAACAGGTTTTATCCCATTTAGATTCCTTAATATGTGGATGACACATCCTGGGTTTCTAGCGCTGGTTAGAGAAATATTGTTGTCTGATTTAGATGATATGAGACCTATTGAAAAAATTGATGTGAAGCTTAAAATGGTGAGAAGGGCTCTTATACAGTGGAACAAGACGGTCTTTGGTAATGTGTTTAGCAGATCGAGATCTCTGGAGGATGAAATGCAACAATGGGAAACTATGCTTCTGGCGGGCTGGGAAAATATTGATAATAATGGCCTTAATGTTGTTGCAAACTGGGACATTAATGCTAGTTGTAGTCTGAGTCGTTGTTAGGCGGAGTACAAATTAGCTCTAAAACAATAGGAGTTTTACTGGATTCAGAAGTCGGGAGAAAAGAATACAGGGAAGGGGATGCTTGTACAAAATATTTCTTTGCTTCCACTAAATCCAAACAAAAAAAAGGGCCATCTCTCAGATCTCTTTGCCAGGTGGTAGGACCATTTTGGATCCGGGTGAAATCCTTGAAGAAGCAAATAATTTATTTCATAGCCTTTTGTCTGTCTTCCCAGGGAGATTGTGTGCTAGATTCAGATCTGTTAGATTGCATTTCGGAGACCATTACGGCAGTTAGGTGTGATGCTTTGGTCAAAAGGCCTTCGTTGGAGGAAGTAAAGGATGTTCTCTTTGATATTCCAAAAAATAGTGCCCCTAGCCCGAATGGATTTACTGCTGGTTTTTTTCAAACATGCTGGGATCTGGTGTGTATTGATATATGGGAAGCTCCTATACAGTTTTTTGAGGGGGAGGCTCTTCCGGCGTCTTTTTCTGCAAACTTCATGGCTTTGATCCCAAAAATGGAAAATCCAGGTTTCTTTTCTGACTTTCGCCCCATCAGTCTTTGCAATGAAATCTATAAAATTTTTAGTAAAATTCTCTGCAATAGATTGGCATTGGTTTTACCAGAAATGATCTCCTTGGAGCAAAGGACTTTTGTTAGAGGAATGTTTATTGGGGAAAATATCGGCCTAGCACATGAATTGGTAAGAGATATCCATAAAAAGGTATTTGGAGGTAATGTTGTGCTGAAGATTGACATGGAAAAAACTTATGACCGTCTAGAATGGAATTTTCCGTTCCGGGTGCTCAAAAGATTTGGTTTTAATACCTAATTTTTTTCATATTATTTCCAACTGCATAGCTTCTTGTGGTTTTTCAATTTTGCTACAGGGAGCTTACAAAGGCTTTTTTAAATCCACAAGAGGGTTAAGGCAAGGGGATCCTCTCTCACCATTTTTATTCATCATCGCCTAAGAGGTTCTGAGTAGGGGATTGCAAAGGGCTTTCAGTACAGGAAAAATAGGGTATTATTATACGCCTAGGGCCTGCAATCCTATTTCGCATCTACTCTATGCAGACGACACTTTAATTTTTTTTAAATGGAAGAAAATCTTCAGTTCAGGGGTGCAAGGAATTTCTGAAAAAATACTGCAATGCATCAAGTCAGAAATTGAATGAAGGAAAAAGCTCTTTTATGATGGAAGACAATGTGGTAGTGGAAAGAATTGTCGCTTTGAAGATGTTTACAGAATTCCAATTTAAAGGTTCTCCTTTGACTTATTTGGGAGGTCCAGTGTTTTACAGGAAAGCAAAACTTTCCTATTTTGAAGAATTGATTGACAAAATTCAAAGACGTATTCAAGGATGGAAAACAAAACTGTTATCGCTTGGAGAGATAATGGTCTTAATTAAGCATGTTCTAAGCTAAATTCATGTTTACATTCTAAGCGCCATGTGTGTACCCAAGAAAGTTATAACAAGAATTAACAATTTGTTAGCAGACTTCTTTTGGGGGGATTATGAAGGTAGGTTGAAGAGAAAATGGGTGTCAAAAACCTTACAGTGGTGATGAAGGCATTTCGTGTTAAAGCTTTATGGAAACTTATTTCTTCCGATACCCTATGGGCTTCTTTTATGAGACATAATTATTGGTTGCCTAGAGCTCCGTTGAGTGGCCAAGTCGTGAAATGTGGGGCTTCCCTATTTTTTAAGGAGACCATGTCTTGTAAATTTATAACTTTGAGCAATTCTTTATGGCGTATTGGCAGGGGTAACATCAGCTTCTTTGAAGAAAATTGGAACCTTGTGACCTCTTTCAAAAGATTGGAGGATTTTATTAATCGTGGGTTTTGGCCCGCGGTTAGAGAAGTGATAATGGGAGATTGCGAATTGGTCAATCCATACCTCAGACAGTTGGCACGTGGCCTATTCCCAGCTAGGTTGCGGGGTAAGAAATATGGTGATGACGAGTATGTTTGGGCGCCGGATCCTGATTGTCTGTTTTCCATTCATTCTACATATGAATTGCTTCGAAAGCAGGGGGTGAAAAATGAGCTAAAGGAAAAAATTTGGCAAAACATTATCCCGTCAAGAATCTCAATGTTTCTTTGGAAACTATTGCGCAGAGGAGTGCTAGTGGACGGTGAGTTGTATCGATGCGGTTTTAGCCTCGCATCGAGGTGTAGGTGTTGCGCTAATCCAAGGACGGAATCTTTGAACCACTTATTTCTGGAGGGCAATTTGGCGGTAAAAGTATGAAGTCATTTTGATGGGTTATTTGATGTGCAGGTAAGGAAACCAGGTGTGCTACAAATTTGGTTCAAAAGAGCAAAGATGACCATGCAATCAGGTGTGTTTTACTTCCTCACTCCTATGTTTATTCTATGGGAAATCTGGAAGCAAATATGCAAGGTTGTCTATGAAGAATTTGCTCCAAATTATGCATTTTTTATTTTAAATATTAGGCGTAATTTGAGATTAGCTAATACCTTTATCATTCCGAAATAAATTAGTCGGAATAAGGCCTCTTTAAGGACCCTTGGGTTGCTTGAGATCCTAGTTAGAAGAAGTTTTGTTAGAATTGTATATTGGTCCCCTCCTCCTGCAGATTTTGTGGCTCTTAATGTTGATGGTTCCTCTCTAAAAAATAAGGAGACAGGAGGTGTGATTATAAGAGACCCAGGGGTCTTTGTGTGGTTGGAAAGCAATTGTTATTTGGGGAAGGATCAAACAATAAAGCAGAAGTGTTGGCCCTTGTGGAAGGTTTGCGTCTTTGCTCCTCATTGGGGTTGAGAAAAGTTATGATTCAATCGGATTCGGAATTTGTTTGTGGTTGGTTTAGGGAAACCTTTAAGATCCCGTGGCATTTGGAGAACATTTTCAGAGAAATTAAATTGATGGCGGAAAAAAATGTTTATAGAGTGCAAACAAATTTATAGAGAGGCCAATGCGGTTGCAGATGCGCTAGCGGATAAAGCGCAAAAAGATTGTAGGAATGTCACCTATGGAGCGAATGATTTACCTAGGCGACTAGCAGGGTTGGTTTTGCTCGACAGATGCCACACTGCTTATGTTCGACATGGGTATGACTAGAGAAAGCTTTGTTGTAGCAGCAGTTTCCAGGGCTGGTTTGACAAGACTTGTAGCTGCTGCCAGTTTTTTGCGTTTCTAAAATGCACTGGACAGAGTACTCTGTTTTGACAGAGTGCTCTATCCTGATGCACTCTGCCAGGACTTGGTTTTGCCTGGATTTGCTGATGTTTTGCTCTTGTTTCGACTGGAGAAAGCACTGGATCAGCTGCATGGATTTGTTTGCCTGGAGAAAACAGTGGATCAGTCACAGTTTTTGGTGTGCCGGGCTGCGAATGCAGCATTTGTGGAGAGCATTTCTGATGCGGCGTGTTTCATTCAAGCGTGTTGGTGGTCAGCGTGCTTGTTGCAAAGGATCGGAAGGGGGCTGGAATACTCGATGGGTCTTGGCAAGGTCTTATTAATGGTAAATTGCTTTTGGAATTTGTTATTGGTTTCAAGCTGCAATCTCAAACTGCAAGAAGTTACATTGCATGTTGCAATTTGCAAGGTGCAAGTGGCAAGGTTGTTATAGTTTGTTATGCAAAGTTGTTATGCATGTGTTTGTGGGCAAGTTGCAAGGTTGTTTCTGTAGGAGCAAGATGTTATTGATGCATATTGTTTTGGGGCAGATTGTGCAATTCTATTAAAGGTTTGTTTGATCCTTAATGGTTGTGCTTTATGAGGCCTTAACCTTAGGTGTGTTGGCCTAGATCATGATTAGTCTTTTAAGGTCTAAATTTTGTTTTAGGCCTCCTCCTCTCCTTGGTTGAGGCCTTATTTGGCCTATCCTTGGTGAATTATGTCTAGTAGTAAATTTTCTTTTGTTATGCAGGCATTTGCAAGGTCTTTCTTTTGAACTAGGACTATGTTTTCTTTTCTCGAGTAAAGTCGTCATGTACCCCCGATAAGTGTATAAGATTTTTCAAGTTATAAAGGTCAGGCATCCCATAGTTGCCCCTCCCCACAGGAGGTTCTATTAAAAAAAAAAAAAAAAAAAATCTCTAAAATCAGCCCACAAGCCGAGCTTTATAGCTAAAACTTATCAATATTGAAATTTTACCAAAAATGGCAACACCCCAAAAAATAGCTAAACAAAATAAGTAATAAAAGAAATAAACTACCAGAAATCTGGCCCAAATTGGGTTCAAAATCACTTCCTAAACAATAATTGAAATATTACTATAAAGGGAAATAAACTGCAAAATTTGTGGATTCAGAAGGGAAAATGTTGAAATTTGGCCTCTAAAAGATGTGCAACGAGCGTAGCTGGTTGACCATGACGTGCGCGTTGAAATAAGCTTTCCGAATTGGGGTTGTTTGCGCGATTCTGATACTCGTAGCCAAGGTTATGGCAAAAATACTAAAACACACCCAAAACTGCAAAATTAGAAATAGAATCATGATTTTCTGTCATCCTTGCGTTGATCTGTTAATTCAAGATATCTTAGTGCTAATAACGTGCTATCTGACAGCTCAACATCATCTGTCTCGGATCCTTCTGCATCAGAAACTCCCTACTTTGATCATTAACCTTTTCATATTGTGTTTTTGGATGATGTGAACTTGTGTCTGTGTTGGATACAGATACCCGTGTCTTTTTGTCGTTGTTACATAAATAAAAAATTAAACAACTAAATATACAAATAAAAATTAACCAATGATCAAAGTTTGGTTTTTAGTGATTCCAGCCTTTTTCCGTAATTCCTGCATGTAAAAAAACATTATGTTTATTTTTCTGATTAAATTCTTTGGCTTAGATTTTACAATTCCTTGAGGATTCCAGGAGAATTCATCTCTCCTTTTGTTTTCTATTTTCAGTGTGGACATTGATGGTTCCTATGGGGATTCAGATGGGCTGAAAGAAACAGGCTCACGAAAGCGATACACAGTTACTTCATTCTCGCTGATAATATTGCAAAAGATATGTATACTTTCCCTTTTGATACCATATATCTTAATTTTTTTTTTAAATTAAACCTCCGGTGGGGAGGGACAACTATGGGATGCCAAACCTTTATTATTTATCAAAAAATTTACAAACCAAATGGGGGTACGTTACGACCTTACCCGTATTAGAAACCAAGCAAACAACACTAGAAAAATTACCTATCCAAACGACAAGCTCCGAAGTCCAAATAGTGTGCTACTAAAATTGCTTCAACCCGCAACCAATTGCTACTATCAAAAGTTAAAACCAGTAACACCAAACAACCCACTATTATGCACTTTGAAAAACCAATGGCAAACGATCCACAGGCCAAAGGCTAATGGCCAATGGCAACCTTATGTAGCATAAAGGGCACTAGCACCAATCCAAATGCAGACTAAAAACCTCTGCTTAGTGAAACAGAGCATGCAGCATCACTCCTGCACCCGCAACCAGCCCGCGCAATGCCAACAACCAGGACAGCACACTGCACCTAACAATCAATTCCCAAATAGCACAAAAGCGCCTTGCAGCACCTTGAATGAGCTTTTGCAAGCACTAAGCAGAAGTACACCAAGCAACAAAGACACAACAAACTGCTCCAGCGCCCCAGTGGTCCAAAAACCGCATTGCCGCAACACTTCAAGACAGTCCATCAAGGCCGCCAAGGAACGCAAGTCCCTGCCTGCCAAACAGTTTCCCTAGTCAGCTCCGCAGCAGCCTCGACCCAACTACTCCCTGAGTGAAAGACCGAATTTCAACATCCTGCCACATCCGACCACCATACCGAAACTGTTTGTCACAACATAATAACCATTAACCGCACCCGATCTGTTGGAGTCCATGTTTCCAACAACTCCGGTTTCACCATACCAGTCCACCATCCATCGACCATCATATCCATTGAAAAAATACCGCAACTGTATGCATTGCGCTCTAGTTTACACCAGGAACACAACAACCAATCTTCATAGCAGGGAAAGATGCAATTCAGTGCCACCGCACTATGAAATTCCTTGTCCATTCCACAGTCCAGAGTTTTTAATAATACAGAGTGTATAATCCTCTGTTTTTCCCAGAAAATTCGGCACCATTTCTTCGCAAAAACTACATTCCACTTGCCAAGTTGATCACTGCTGCGACGACACAACAACATACAAATCACCACCTACTCGAACCTCGCAGCAACCTACTTGTTCCACAACGATCCATCTCATACTTTGTGAGGGATTCAAATAAATATATCCCATTGACATAATCACATAGAATTCGGGAGCCTTAAATACGCCGTCTTATTCTTATCAAGAATAATTAGAGACCTCGGTCTCTTAGGAAACGAGTCCCATGAATAAGTACGAGACATATGCTCTACTTGCGCCAGTCTATCCAACGCATCCGCCACAGAATTAGTCTCCCTGAAAACATGGATACAGTGCGACACCAAAACATTGCTCATCTCTCTGATCTCCTTCCACCAGTTGCTAAGAAACCATGGTATACTCGATTCTCGAAGAAGCCATTGTTTAACCAACATAAAATCCCTTTCAATCATGCAATTTCGGATTCTCTGATCTTTACAAAATCCCAAACCTTCAAGCAAGGCCCTGGTTTCTGCTGGATTATTTGATCCTTCACCAAAATAACATTGTCTGGCTGCCACAAAACTGCCCTCTTCATTTCTAATCACAAAACCTCTAGAAGTATTATTTGCCATGTAAGAGCCATCTACGTTTAGCGCATACCATCCTGTAGGAGGGAAAGCCCAATAAATCACCTGGGGAGGAAGCACTTCTACCTTCTTTTCCTGAATACCCAATCTACGCAACAAATCACCATTGGCTTCCCTTGCCTTCGGAATAAAAAATTTTGACACGCTTTTAATCCAGTAATAAACTTTTATAATCACATAGCATGATGACCATTCCTTTCCTTCATAAAGCTTCCTGTTTCTCTGGATCCAAATTTCCCATATGATAAAAAGCGGGGTGAGATGAAAGAGGGTACCTGATAAGGATAATTTCTTCGCCTTCCTAAACCACACCTTTAACATGGTATAAACTTCAACCGGTCTATGTACGTGTATATCAAACACAAGCTCAAAATGTCTCCATACTCTTCTTGCTAATTCACCCTCCAAGAAAAGATGTTTGATAGTTTCCTCCCCAGATTGAGTACAACACCTACATTTAGAAGCAAAATGGAACCCAATTCTTCTAAGTTCTTCATCTATGGGTAGGGCCCTTTTAATAATCTTCCATGTAACTATGGAAATTTTAGAAGGAAGTGACGGATGCCAGATCCATTTCCAAAACTCATCTTGTAGTCCTCTACCACATAGAATTTTACATACTGGACTAATAGAAAACATACCGTCATTATTTGGCATCCATATTCTGGTATATAGGTCGCCTTCATCACCTCCCAGTCTTGTCTTGTATAGCCCTTGCGCTTTTCTTTGCATTACTGGGGTAATATTCTAAAATTCTCCCTCTACATTTTCCTTAGAGAAGGCCAGGTGTCATTTGTTTCCGCCTGCCCAGTTCGAGTAAAGATTTCACCCTTGGCCCAGTGATTTCTTGATGTAACTTGGAGAAAGCTTAGTTACTGGATGTAACTTTTATATAATAACATAGAGAAGGAAAGGATGTAACTTTTATAATCACATAGCATGATGACCAAGTGAGTTCTTGATGTAACTTGATATCATTATGGTATTTAGTTATGTAACTTTGCATATGCAATAAAAGAATCCAATATTTTTTTATGATTGTAAATTTTACTATTTTGACTTTAGATTGTGCATTACACAAAAAATTGGTGGTGCTATTTAAGAGTATGCGCGAGTAGACAGCTGCGATAAATGGGTGAAGAATGAGTTCTCACAAATATAATGAAAGTGATGAAAAATTCGTCACAGGTAGATAATTTTAATGTATGAAATCACTACCGTGACAAACTGTTCCTAACGCATAAATTATATAAGTGAAGAAAGATTCTTCACAGAAAGTTTATAGTAGATATTTAAATCACATTGTGACAAACTGTTCCTCACATATAAATCACATAAGTTAATAACGATTCGTCAAAGAAAGTCACCACACGTGATGCCAGATTTTTGTTACGCATAACACTTTACAGTGACGACATATTCGTCATCCTTGTTGTAATTGTATATTTGCACGCTAAGTTTATGTGAGGAACCACGCGCCGCATAAGCGTACTTTCTATAACGAGTTGTGAATTCGTCACCTAATACTTTCCTTGATGCCCCTGATGTGAGGGACGTTGTGATGACTAAAATTCGTCACCGTTGCTGAACGACGACGAATAAACATGTTTCAGTGAGGAACAACGTTCGTCACCAAAGCCCAAATTTCTTGTAGTGTTAACCCCATGCGTTTTAACAAGATGCTCAAAGACACAGTTACAAAATGGTTACCAAATCACTAATGATCCTTGGGGGTGCCAAATCAACTAAAGATAAACTCATTTATGAATGAAACAACAATTTTGTGATCATTGGTCTTAGTGGCGATTGCCTCTATCCATTTAGAGACGTAAACCACTGCAAGAAGGATGTATTGATAGCCATGGGAGGATGGAAACAGTTCCATAAAATCGATGCTCCAAACATCAAAAACTTCAACCACTAGAATAAGATTCAAAGGCATCATGTGTCGACGAGTTATTCGCCCAAGTTGTTGACATCCATGACAGTCTTTACAATACTCATGGGCATCTCGAAAAAGGGTTGGCCAATAAAAACCGGATTGGAGAACCTTCTCTGCGGTTTTCTTAGAACTGAAATGCCCACCAGAAGCTTGATCATAGCAAAATGAGATGATGTTCCACTGTTCAGCTTCTAGAAACATCTTCTAATAAGTTGGTCAGGGCAGTATTTGTACTCCTAGACAAAAACTTGTCATGATCTAGCTTAGACCAGTATAAAGGGGGTTCCTTAGTTGCTAAAAAATTGACAATGTTAGCATACCAAGGACGCTCTTGCTCAACCAAAAGAAGTTTTTCATCCGGAAAGTTATCTAGAATGGACAAGAAACTAGTGGACGACTCTGATATTTGCCTGGATAGGTGGTCGGTGACTTCATTTTCTATACATGGCTTATCTCGTATTTCAAGATCAAATTCTTGCAGCAAAATGACCCATCAGATCAAACAAGGCTTGGTGTTCTTCTTATTGAGAAGGTATCTAAGGGTCGCATGGTCAGTGTACACAATTACTTTAGCTCCAATGAGATAGGAACAAAATTTATCTAAGCCATATACAATGGCCAACATCTCTTTCTCAGTGGTAGAGTAATTGAGTTGAGCCTCATTTAAAGTATTGCTAGCATAGTAGATGACATGAGGGAGCTTGTTAACCCTCTAATCCAAAACTTCAACTAGAGCGTAGTCGGATGCATCACACATAATCTCAAAGCGTAGCGACCAGTCAGGAGCTCGAATGATAGGAGCTAAGACTAGTTCAGACTTACGATGCATAAATGGATAACTCAAATTGTCGTAAAAAAATAAACAGAACATCCTTAACTAAGAGATTGCTCAAAGGGTGTGTTATATTGGAGAAATCCTTGATGAAACGACGATAAAACCAAGCATGCCCTAAGAAAGATCTCACATCTTTAATAGATTTGGGAATCGAAAGAGATGAAATGACATTGATCTTAGCTTTGTCCACTTCAATGCCTTTTGAAGAGACAATGTGCCCAAGAACAATGCCATACTTCACCATAAAGTGACACTTTTCCAAATTTAAACGAGGCGTTTTTCTTCACAATGCGTTAAGACAAGTGAGAGGTGATTTAGACATTGGTCAAAATACGAATCGAATACTTAAAAATCATCAAAAAATATCTCAAGAAAGTTTTCCACCATATCACTAAATATGCTAGTCATGCACATTTGAAATGCCACGGGTATATGTGGCGATAAGCATAGGTGTGGTCTTTTCTTGATCCTCGTATGCAATGGGTATCTGATTGTATCGAGAATACCCATCCAAGAAACAATAGTATGCATGACATGCTAACCTCTTAAGCATCTGATCAATAAAGGGGAGGGGAAAGTGATCATTTCGAGTATTAGAGTTTAGCTTGTAAAATTCAATACATACTCTCCCTTCATTTTTCATTCTTTCTGGCAGAAACTCATTATTCTCATTTTCAACAACTTTAATTCCTAAATTTTTAGGAACCGCATGGATTGGGCTAACCCATTTTCTATCAGATATAGCATAAATGATGTTTGCATCTATAAGTTTCAATATTTCTTCCTTTACTACATCTTTCAAAATGGGATTGAGACGCCGCCGGATCTGGAGGTTTTGGTTTCATTTTCCAAATAGTTATGATGCTCACAAACAGTAGGGTCAACACCCTTGATGTCATTAATACTCCAACCAATGGATGACTTGTGAGCTTTAAGGACTCCCAGCAACATGTCACTATGTTCCTTAGTTAGATTTGAGGCAATAATCACTGGATAGCTCTCCTCGGGACCGAGAAATACATATCTTAATTCATTTGGCAAAGGTTTACGTTCTAATGATTGAGGAGAGCTTGTGGATGACTCACTATCTAAGGACTGAATTGGGAAGGAAGACGAGAAAACAAACTATTTCTCATATTAATAAAGTGATAACGGCTCATACTCGGGTATTTGCAATATAGGAACACATCCAACATATTATTGACTTCGTCAGCAGTTTCGTCAACATCTTGGTCCATACCAAAGTGTGAAAGACAACGAAGCAATGCATCATCTGCTGATGATTGAGTCAAAGATTCAAAATACTGAATCATACACATTTCTCTTTCTTATCCTCACCCACAATCATATCAAGTTCATCTCTTTGTTGCATAACCTTAAAAATATTCAACTCAACTTTAAGGTTCCCAAAGGAGAAGGCATGCTACCGCTTCTATAGTTGATGTTGGCCTCCGCAGTTGCTTGGAAAGGTCGCCCTAAGAAGATAGGAATTTGATTATCTATACTCGAGCTAGTGTTTATGATGATGAAGTCAACTGTATAATAGAAATTTGCAACTTGTACAATCACATCTACAACTATTCCTCTCGGGCACCGTTTTGACTCATCTCGGGAGATCTGTGGGGAGATGGAACAAATTTTAGGATTTGAAACAAAGGGTTGAAAAGTGGGAACACAAAATTTTTGGAGCGGGAACGCAAAATTTGGAGCGGTAATCGCCCGCGAGAAATCGACTCCACTTCTCCACACTTCCACGTGCAACACGTGCATTTCCATTTTATAGCAACGGTTTTAAGCCGTTGGACATTATAGCCACGGTTTTTAGCCGTGGCAAACAAAGCAACGATTTCGAACCGTGGCCAAGCCTTTTGGTGTAGTGATTATAGCCACGGTTTTATTTTTTAGGCACGGTTTTAGGCCGTTGGCCATTATAGCCACGGTTTTTGGCCGTGGCAAATAAACCAACGGTTTAGAGCCGTGGCCACCTCAGTGTAGCTAAACAAGCCTTTTGGTGTAGTGTAAGATGAGTTATGCAAGCTCCCTTCACTCTAGATTAAGAAAATAAAAAGGTGAGCTCGGCTCACGAGTCATGCACACCTTTAACTTACACATATCAGTATTTACTAGCGTAGCCAATGGTATCCATGAGCCAGCAACAGGGACAAACATTCCAAGTTTGAAGATTGGAGAAAATAGAGCTTGCAAGACCATACAAACCTATAGCAATATAGACTAAGCTAAAAGCGTAGATAACACATGTATATTATGATTTTTTTTGCAAGCTCCGTTCACTCCAATTTAAGAAAAGAAGAAGGTCCGGGTCATGCATGCACGCCTTTAACATATCCATACCAATGTTACTAGCATAGCCAAGGGTATCCATGAATCAGCAACAAGAATCATTTTGAGATTGGAGGGAAGAAATCTAGCAATATCACATCAAACCTTCATCATACTAAGCTAAAATTATCAATAATATACTTATATTATGGTTTTTTGCAAGCTCCTATCACTCCAGTTTAAGAAAAGAAGAAGGTGAGCTCAGCTCATGCACACCTTTAATCTACCATACTAGTGTTTACTAGCATAACCAAGGGTATACATGAACCAACAACAGGGACAAGCCTTCCGTCCTTTTGGGATAAGAGGAAAATAGCTTGCAATACCACATCAAACCTTTATCAATATACACTAAGTAAAATTATAGCTAGTGCACGTAAATTATGAGTTTTGCAAGCTCCCTTCACTCCAAATTAAGAAAAGAAGAATGTGAGCTCGACTCCTGGGTCATGCACACCTTTAACCTGTACATACCAGTGTTTATTAGAATATAGCCAAGGGTATCCATGAACCAGCAGCACGGACAAGCCTTCTATATATCCTGTTAGGATTGGAATGAGGAGAGCTTGCAATTGACACGATACCTCTATGAGTATACACTAAACTAAAACTACACATAATATATGTTAAACTCTAAGACATATTATGTAATCAAAATTTCTATCTTTTCATATATTGAATGATCTTCTTACATTGCTTTATATAGACCTATAGAATGCATAAATGACTGTCAAAACAGAATGACAGCTATGCAATGTTAATCTAACAAACTAGCTAAGTGAATATCTAACTAACTGACTTTGTATGCTTAACATTCCCCCACAAACTAAGTGTAGAACCATTAACAACACTTAGTTTGTCATGTAGTAGTAAAAATCTAGATGTGCCAAGAGCTTTTGTAAGAATATCAGCCATTTGATCCTTTGCAGATATATGAAGAACATTGATTAGCTTTCTAGCAACCTTTTCACGCACAAAATAAATGTCTAGCTCAATATGTTTGGTCCTAGCATGGAGAACTGGATTTGCACTAAGCTGAACAGCACTCATGTTATCACACCAGATAGTAGGAGGTGCACTGCTGTAACGACCCGATCCGCACAGTAAGATATTGTCCGCTTTGGGCCCAACCGGCCCGCACGGCTTTAAAAGGCCTCTTTCAGAGTATGCACAGCGGACACTGGGCCCCTCTCTGGCCCTACTCATCCAGATATTGTCCTCTTTGGCCTATTGGGCAGCATTCCGCACCTCCCTCACCTCAAGGATTTGTTGCTTCCACCCACCTACTGGGGCTCCACAGGCCTCTTACTATGGGGATCCAACCTCGCACATATATAGCACATAACCATCCCGCACCCAGGCGATGTGGGACTATGATCCCCCTTGGTAGCTAGCCCAACCCCTCTTGGGATCCACGGGCCTATTGGGCTCCAACCCTCACCCTCACCCTCCCCCTCAGGTCCGCCCACACAAGGGTCTCACAGTCCACCCCCTTAAGGCCCAACGTCCTCGTTGGCCACACAGGCACAACGTCCACGTTGCCCGAGGGCCCACCTCCATGTGGCACACTTCCGGCTGGGTCAGGCTCTGATACCATTCTGTAACGACCCGATCCGCACAGTAAGATATTGTCCGCTTTGGGCCCAACCGGCCCGCACGGCTTTAAAAGGCCTCTTTCAGAGTATGCACAGCGGACACTGGGCCCCTCTCTGGCCCTACTCATCCAGATATTGTCCTCTTTGGCCTATTGGGCAGCATTCCGCACCTCCCTCACCTCAAGGATTTGTTGCTTCCACCCACCTACTGGGGCTCCACAGGCCTCTTACTATGGGGATCCAACCTCGCACATATATAGCACATAACCATCCCGCACCCAGGCGATGTGGGACTATGATCCCCCTTGGTAGCTAGCCCAACCCCTCTTGGGATCCACGGGCCTATTGGGCTCCAACCCTCACCCTCACCCTCCCCCTCAGGTCCGCCCACACAAGGGTCTCACAGTCCACCCCCCCTACTGGGGCTCCACAGGCCTCTGTTCAGAGTGGCACAGCGGTCTGCGGACCCTAACCCAGATATTGTCCTCTTTGGCCTATTGGGCAGCATTCCGCACCTCCCTCACCTCAAGGATTTGTTGCTTCCACCCACCTACTGGGGCTCCACAGGCCTCTTACTATGGGGATCCAACCTCGCACATATATAGCACATAACCATCCCGCACCCAGGCGATGTGGGACTATGATCCCCCTTGGTAGCTAGCCCAACCCCTCTTGGGATCCACGGGCCTATTGGGCTCCAACCCTCACCCTCACCCTCCCCCTCAGGTCCGCCCACACAAGGGTCTCACATGCCAATTCTTAACTCAAAAAACAATGACTGTAGCCATGACAATTCAGCTGTGACTGAAGCTAAACTTCTGTACTCAGCTTCAGTGCTACTCCTAGAAACCGTACTTTGTTTCTTTGAGGACCAGGAGATGAGATTTGACCCTAAATACACACAGTATCCTGAAGTGGAACGTCGGTCTGTAGGATCAGATGCCCAATCAGCATCACAATACCCAGTGAACTTGAGAGAAGGAGTAGGAACTATGTGAAGACCAAATGTTGATGTAGCCTTCAGGTACCTTAAGATCCTTTTTACTACTCGCCAATGAGACTCAAGTGGGTTTTGCATGAACTGACATACCCTATTAACAGAGTATGCAATGTCAGGTCTAGTTATGGTGACATATTGTAAGGCTCCAACAATGCTCCTATACAGTTGAATGTTTTGTATTGGATCACTTCCTGTGTCTATCAATTTCTCTCCACCACACATAGGGGTAGACAACCCATTTGCAAATTGCATTTTAGCTCTACATAGAAGGTCCTGAATGTACTTGGATTGTGACAGAAACATTCCATTTGATGTGTGTGTAACTTGAATGCCAATAAAGTAATGAACCAATCCCAATTCTTTCAAGGAAAACTGAGTATTCAGTTGAGATATCAATTGTGAAATGTCTGACTTGCTTGATCCAGTAACTAAGATGTCATCAACATACACCAAGATGAATATAGGAGATGGTGAGTGTCTGATGAACATAGAAGAATCTGACTTTGTTGCAGTAAACCCAAACTGAAGTAGAGTGTGTCTAAGCTTGTCAAACCATGCTCTAGGTGCCTGTTTGAGGCCATAAATTTCTTTTGAAAGCTTGCAAACAACATTTGGACGACTTGGATCTACAAATCCAGGGGGTTGCATCATATATACTTCTTCTTGTAAATCCCCATTTAGGAATGCGTTGTTAACATCCAATTGAAAAACTGACCAAGAGTGAGTGACAACAACAGAGAGGATGACTCTGATTGTGGATGGTTTAACCACAGGACTGAAGGTTTCTTCATAATCAAATCCAACAACTTGTTGGAAACCCCTTGCTACTAGTCTAGCTTTATACCTTTGAATTGTGCCATCTGAATTTTCCTTTACCTTGAAGAGCCATTTACATCCAACTATACTCCTATGTTGTGGAAAATCCACTAGAGTCCAAGTGTTATTGCGTAGAAGTGCCAGATATTCATCTTGCATAGCCGAAAGGCAATGAGGTGTAGTTAAAGCATCATTCAGACTAGATGGTTCTGTTGAGGCCATGTAGACCTTAGGCTTGTATATACCAGATTTAGACCTAGTCACCATCTAATGGACATGATGAATTGTAGTAGGAACAACTGGAAGCTGACTAGAGACCACTGGACTTGAAGAAGCAGAGTGAGGCAATGAAAGATGACTGGGTTGAGTAGGAAAAGAAACCAATGGACTAGTGAATGACTGACTATTATCATGCAACACATGCCTAAGAGACAGAGGACTTTGCAGTATTGGAGCAGTATGCTTTGCAGCTTTGACAGTGGATGACTCAGATAATGGTATGGAAGCAAATGTAGAACCAGGAAAAAGAGTATCAGGATAATGGTATGGAAGCAGATAATGGTGGATGACTCAGATAATGGTATGGAAGCAGATGTAGAACCAGGAAAAAGAGTATCAGGTTTGAAAGAAGTAGGATTTAAAGTTTGAAAAGGAAATGAATTCTCATTGAAAACCACATCTCTAGAGATGTAGATACAACTAGTAGGTGACCTACATTTGTACCCCTTGTGTTGTATACTGTAACCAAGAAATGTACACTCTACTGACCTATATTGGAGCTTATGTTTGTTATAAGGTCTGATATTTGGATAACAAGAACACCCAAATACCTTAAGAGTTTTGTAATCAGGTACTTTATGATACAAGAATTCAAAAGGAGAGATACCATTTAGAACAGAAGATGGCACTCTGTTAATAAGATATACTGAGGTTCTAACTGCTTCATCCCAAAATTTTAAAGGAAGAGAAAAATGGGCAAGAAGTGTAAGAGCAGATTCTGTGATATGTCTGTGTTTCCTCTCAGCAACACCATTTTGTTGGTTAGTTGTTGGACAAGCTAACCTATGAAGAACACCATTTTGTTCTAAAAAATTTGAGAAGGATTTGTATTCACCACCCCAGTCTGACTGAATGCACTTAATAGGAAGACCAAACTCTAACTCTACCTGTGACTTAAACTTGAGAAAAGTAGGGAATGCATCTGACTTATTTTGCAAAAGATATACCCAAGTAAATCTACTATATGCATCAATGAAATGTATGTAGTATTTGTAACCAGAAGAGGACACAATTGAGGCAGGACCCCACAAGTCTGTATGTATGAGTTCTAATGGAGAATTGTACACTGTTGATGAACTAGAGAATGGAAATTTATGAATCTTTCCTAAACAACAGGAAGAACAAAAGACAGGTTCATTGCTGTTTGAAACAGGAATATTACATTTACTAAGAATTTTGTGAACTAATGTCAATGCTGGGTGGCCCAATCGAGCGTGCCATAGTGACACTGGTGAAGATACCTTTGTACAGACTGTCTGAACTGGATTGTTTGTTGATACTGTATGAACTGACTTGCTTGGAATGACTGGTTCAACAAGATGAGAAGATGGAAAGACATATAGCCCATTGCTAAGTGTTTCTTCCAAAAGAATCTGGTTCATGACCTGATCTTTCACAAAACAGACATTTGAATGAAATTCAAAGAAAACATGGTTATCTTTTGCAAATTTGGACACACTTAGTAGATTCTTGGTTAGTTTTGGAACTTGGAGAACACTCTTAAGAGACAGTTTTCTGGAAGTATTGAATGAGTGTAATGTAGACTCACCTATGTTCTGAATTTGCAGCCCAGATCCATCCCCAATGAAGAGGTGTTCATTGCCAAGATATGGAGAAGAAGAGGTCATGTTTTGTGAAAAAGGAGTGCAATGATTTGTTGCACCGAAATTTGGACACCATCTCTGATCAGGTGTAGTAGATGATAAAGGAACCATTTTCATCTGAGATTCAGAATTTATTGCCCAATGCGATTCAGTAGGTTGAGTGGATGTTGAAAAAGCATTTCTGGATGCTATGTTTGCTTGCAAACTTGCTTGCTGAGAAGCCAAGTTTGCTTGTTGAGAAGCCAAGTTTGCTATTTGCTGAGAGGCAGTGCTTGTACTCCATGGATTTGGAAGGTTATCATCAAATCTGTTATAGCATTTGAAAGCTAGATGACCTATTTTCCCATAGATTTGACACTGAGGTCGATTGCTTTGATGACCAGGGAATCTTAAGCCTTTACCAGATCCAGATCTGCCACTTCTGAATTTGAAGGAGTTTGATGGAGATCTGAACTGAGGTCTCCATGTATGTGGAGTTGAAGCAAAAGACCTAGGTGATGGCTTGTAATTACTGTGTGCAATATTTGCATAACTAGATGCATCAAGATCTTTTACATGTCTCTCAATTCTTGTTTCTTGAGCCAGTAGAAGTGCTTCAATCTCTGCAACACTATATGAATCTGATCTAGATGTAACTGACACTATGAATGTATCATAGGACTGAGGTAATCCATCAAAAATGGCACTAATGTGGTCTTTAGAAGATAGTGAATGACTGACTGAAGCCAACTGATCAATGATGTTCTTGATCTTTAGTAAGAACTCATTGATGTTCATACCTCCTTTCTTGAGGTTCTGAAGTTGTGTTCTAAATTGTGAAATCTTTGCTATAGTTTGAGAATTGAAGAAAACCTCAAGTATATTCCAGATATGTGCAGAAGATTCACAACCTACTAACCTTGTCAGTAATGATTTAGACATGGAAGAGAGACGCCATGAAAAGAGGAGCTGATCCTGCTGTTCCCAACTGATGAAATCTGGATTGACATTACTATGAACTTGATCTTCTTCTGACAGAAATCTTGGCGGAGATGAGTCTTTTTCAATGAATCTTTGCAACTTGTGACCTTTGATCGTTGCTAATACTTGTTGTTTCCACAGCAAGTAATTGTTCTCAGTCAGTTTGACAGACAATACATGAGTGAACATGACTGGTTTCCATTCTGTAGTTGTAGAATTGCTGATAGTTGCAGCATTTGAAGAAGTTGAATCAGCCATTATTGCTGATTGAGAAGATGAGAAGAAAATGAGTAAAGAACAAGAAAAGAAGATGAAGCACTACGCTCTTCACAATGAGTATGCTCTGATACCATGTTAAACTCTAAGACATATTATGTAATAAGAATTTCTATCTTTTCATATATTGAATGATCTTCTTACATTGCTTTATATAGACCTATAGAATGCATAAATGACTGTCAAAACAGAATGACAACTATGCAATGTTAATCTAACAAACTAGCTAAGTGAATATCTAACTGACTAATGTTAAGCATACAAAGTCAGTCAGTTAGATATTCACTTAGCTAGTTTGTTAGATTAACATTGCATAGCTGTCATTCTGTTTTGACAGTCATTTATGCATTCTATAGGTCTATATAAAGCAATGTAAGAAGATCATTCAATATATGAAAAGATAGAAATTTTGATTACATAATATGTCTTAGAGTTTAACATATATTATGTGTAGTTTTAGTTTAGTGTATACTCATAGAGGTATCGTGTCAATTGCAAGCTCTCCTCATTCCAATCCTAACAGGATATATAGAAGGCTTGTCCGTGCTGCTGGTTCATGGATACCCTTGGCTATATTCTAATAAACACTGGTATGTACAGGTTAAACACTGATATATAGATGTTGTTTAATAAAAGGAGACATACCAGATTTACCTTTCTGCATTCTTATAGGTACATCCTCCAATAAGTTCTTCCTACGCATGAAGACTGCCCATAAAGAGTTTGTACACAATAAATTCCACAAGGACTTCATGCTGAATGCCTTTATCAATGTGGCTAAATCACGAACCGTCAATCCACCTTCCATCACTGGGACATTGAGGCGTTTCCATGCTACCCATATATGTTTGTGTCTCCCTTAATGGTCACCCTGAATAACTTAAAAATAATTTTTTGAATATTCTCCCCTACCTTGATAGGAACACAAGTCGTTGCCATTGTGTAAATAGGCATAAAGCATAGAACATGTCTGACCATAATCAACTTGCCCCAGGAGATAAAAGTCTGGCTTTCCACCCATGAACCTTATTTTAAAATTTCACACCAAATAATTAAAATAGTTGATACGGAAGTGTCCCAGGTAGATTGGGACACCGAAATATTTGATAGGAGACGTTTGTCTTTGAAAACCAGTCCATTGCTTGAGGAGGACGACTCTTTCACATGGCGCCTTTGCATCCACAAGAAAAGAACTTTTACTCGCATTAATCTTTTCCCCAGTAGCTGCACAAAACCTATTGAGGAATTTAACATCCCAAGACAAACTTTTTCTTCCCATTTAGGAAAACAAGCAAGTCATCCACATACAATAAGTGTGTGATAGGAGAAAAAACCCTAGGAGTATAGAAAAAACAAATCTCATCATTATAAATGCTCTTGTAAGTCCCCTACTGAGCACCTTTGCCGCAATCACAAATAAAAAGGGAGATAAAGGGTCCTCCTGCCTCAATCCCATGGTAGCATGAAAATATCTATCATATCTACCCTGCAACAACATTGAGAATCGACAACTAGAAATGGAGTTTGAAATAAAAAAACATAATCTGTTGTCGAATCCAAATCTCCATAACACCGCAAAAAGATATGACCACTCTATCCTGTCATAGGCCTTTTCCATGACAAGCTTAAAAATTATGTTATGTCTCACTGCTTTCTTTCCAATATTTCTCAACAGCTCTTGAGTGAAACCAATATTTTTTGAAACGAGTCTCTCTTGGAAAAAAGCCCCTTGTTCATGTGAGATAATGTTAGGGAGAATGGATGGCAGTCTAGAACATAGCATCTTGCTTAAGACCTTATTGACAACATTACACAAGCTTATAGGGCGAAATAAATAAATAAATACAATATAATTGAGGTAGTGCTAGTTTTGATTATATGTTTGAAGTGATTTCAATCGAATTTGAGATTGTTATTTGAACTTCTTGATGAATTGAATTCTCAGTTTGGAATCTGCAAAGTGTAAATTAATGATCTTGACTATTGATTTCTTAGTTGTTCAAGTGAACTTAGAATTTGTCTAGTTGTATGGGTGATTATGTTGAAAATATGTTTGTAGTCTCTATCTACTTCATTTGAACCCTAACACTTCAACATATATACAATATGACGACATGCAAAGCATGTCGTCTAATTCTTATGACGACGTCCATTAACACGTTAAGGAATCCAGGATCGCTTGTGTCAAAATAAAGGGTGATGTCAAAATTAAGGAATCCATTAACGACGTCCAACCAAATACATTTTGTAAATTTATTTATAAAAATGTTATTTGCTTCCTCAAAATAAAGGGTGAATATTTGTGGTCGATGTGTTTATGGTCGACAAAGTGTCACCGTAAAAGAGTTTTGAGGATTAATTGATTTTTTTAATGCTCTTTTCCACAACTCCGAAAAAAATAGATATTTTTTTGTATACAGACTTGCTTGTATACGTGTGATATAATTTTGGGTATGCAGACTTGCTTGCATATCGGTACGCCATTCCATGTGAGTTCGGTAGTACATGTAATATTTAGGTAATGTTTGCCATGGATCGAATTTCGGGTGAGATGACATGTTCCTCGATGTGGACCCCACTTGGAACATGTACGTTCCTAGTGGTTTCAAAGGCAATGGGGGCGCACTTGGGTGAGGTGTGTTCGGCAGAAGGAGGGTAGTGCGATTGTGGAAAAGAAGCGGGATTTTCATTTATGTGCATGATTGCCTTAATGGAAGAAACTAAATGCTCATTCGATCTTAGAATGAGAACTACATGTCTTTCTTAAAGGTAAAATGTATTTGGTTGACATTTAAATAATGGTGATTATGAGTATGATCTGTATTTATTTGAAAATAATCGTACTTATTAGGAACGATAAATTATAAATTTTATTCATTTATTTCTAAAACATTTTGTGCAGGATGGTAAGTCTACTAACATTTTTTTGTCAGACTTACCACGTCCAACCTTCACTTTGTACGTGTTGGTAAAATAAATATATATTTTAAGCATGATAGAACTTTGTAGTATGACATGTTTGCCTCAATGAGGAACTACAAGATGTTTAGTGTTATTTTCATGTTTATAAAATTTTCATGTTAAAGCATGTAACTATTTTATTTATAAGGATGGAGATTACTCATACCAGCTACCTCGCTTACCCAAGTAAGTGTATGCTTATTGGGTATGTTCTTATTGGAACGTAGCCATTTAGCATTTCACAGGTTTAAAGATTAATTAGCAGCGTTACTGGAGTTTCATTAGTGAGGCTAGTGACGTCAGAGTTTCATGGTTAAATTATTTTTAGTTTGTTTAATATTCTAAATTATGTTTTAGTTGTTGTTGCTAATTGTTTTTGTTGTTATTGAATTTTTAAGTCCCGAGTTTTGGGGAAACGGATAATCCTACGTGGATTTTAGGATTTTCGTTTTCTTCAAAAATTGGGGCGTGACAACAATGACGTGCCTTGAATGTCATTGTGGAAGGCGTAATTGATGAATAACAAAGTGTTGGTCGTGACTTAACTAATCGTTGAGGGCGGGTAGTGCACGATGTCTTATTGCAAATGATGACGCCCAATTAACGTCATCAAATGGTTTGCTAAAATTAAATTTATATAGGGCTGTCGGTCTAGTAAATCAGACCGAATTTTTAAAGCCCAAAATTTTACGGACCGAGCTCGGCCTAGTTAACTGATATTTCGGTCTGTCTCAGTCCAGTGCAGTTTTTTAGGCCATTGTTTTAATCCCAGTAGCCCATTTTAGCCTTGTTATTGTTAAAATCCAAATAATACACAAAGTATCATATTAATGGGGAACAATATGTCATCAAAGAACAGGGTGTTATTTATTAGTACCCCACATACATGGCCCTCCAATCATGAATTGGAAAGCATTATGTGATGCTTATTGGTGATAGATATGTATAATAGAAAAACACAAACGCAAAGAAACGAGAACGAATAGAAAATATCCTTGTTGCAAGGGAGATACTTTTACCTTATCAGAGCTATTGAAGTATGAGGTCTCTACTACCTTCAAATATTGGCAGAACTTGTTTTTTCTGTAGCCTGAGATAACCAAAAACATCTTAGTTTTTTGAATTCTTAATGTAACCCAAGAACAAGTTTCCAAGAGAATTTCTTAATTACCCCATCACCTACTTTGTCTAATTTCATCAATATCTTCACAAAAGCAAGCATGTTCAGGTTCTGTCATATCATTAAATAACATAAATTAGTATATAACCTGATGATACACAAAACCGTCTTATAATCTACTATGTATATGTGGCACGGTGCTCTCGTCAACAGAACGGAGCTGACTTGAATGAGCGACCAATCTGGTTTAGTCCAACAAACAAAGAACCAAGCGCAGTTCACTCCAAGCCCACTGAGGCGAGTATTTGAGAGTTGGACCCACATAACAAAGTTGTATCCGCCCATAAGTCAAATGGATAAACCAAGTACTCGTATGACCTAATAAGGCAAGTACCTAGGAGTTTGATCAAAAATAGACATGCCAGTAAGAAGTTGACTCCTACTAGGAAACAAACATCGGAGTATAAGTCGGGCATGGAAACTCTTGCTTGGACAACTCTCAATAAGGAAAGGATTTCTAACATACATCTTTCCTAAAACAAAGCCACCAAAGGCATAGTCGAACCAAGACTCTTGCATGGTAAACAAATAACAAGGTTGAGGAACCAAGGTACCTTACAAAACCCTAATTTCAAGCAATACACCTTTCCTATGCCTTGTTTTAATTTAGCATCAGAGTGCCATCGGCCACCAAAATGGTTGTCTTTGGCTCTCGTGTGTTCCTTGTGAAGGTCAAGGTCAAGGAGAACGAACATTGATCTATCAGTTTGGCACTGTCCGTGGGGAACAACAAAGTTCCTAAGAAAATAGAGATAACACCTATTTATTACAGTACAACAAGATGGTAGCCACAAGATCACGTACTAATGGTGAAACCGCCGAGCATTACACAGTACCGCCAGCTCCAGTTGTACCAGCCACACAAGTGGAATAGTCCCAAGCCCAAGCGCCGGCTGTAGCCATAACAAACTCTAAGGTAGATCAACTATTAGCTCAAGTGTAGCAAATTGAGCGAGTTGTAGAGATGTTGTCTTAGCAGAACCCACCAACTGTAGGAGGAGACAGGGAGGTGGAAAAAACCCTTTCCCCGCAGGACAATAAGGAGCGCATTCAGGATAGTCACTATGTCTCCATTGGCTCTCTGGGGACCAATGATGGTGAGGATTTGGGGAATGAAGTGATCTATGGAGACACGACATCTAAGGATGACAAGCCCACTTCACAAAACTCCATCTAGATTGGGGCCACCAATCTGGATGTGTTGTACAACCTTACTATCCCCTCATTCACAGATGAGATCATGAACGCACCACTGCCAAAGAAGTTCAACCCCCAAAGGTGTAGTTCTATGATGGGACAACAGACTTGTCTGACCACCTACGCCATTACCATCACGTAATGGCATTGAAAAAAGATTATGAAGCAGTTATGTGTCGGACGTTTCCCACCAGCCTGAAAAAACATTGCTGACCTGATTTCACAATCTGCCTCTAAGGGCTATTGACTCGTTCCAGATATTGACAAAAGCATTTATTATTTGCTTTTTCGGCAGCTAACGGATATGGAAGGGCCCGCACTACTTGCTTAGCCTCAAGCAAAAAACAAATGAAACAGTTGCCTTAAAGATGATTTAACTCTGATTGATAGCTGCAGCAATGACACCTCAGTCATAGTCTTCACTTCAGGTCTAAGGGGAGGCCAATGCTAAAACTTCCTCATCCTGGAGCCTCTGACGGACATGGCGAACTTGCTAAAAAGCGCTTAGAATACATAAAATGTGGGTCGTCAAGGGAGAAACTAAAAAGAAATATTCCCTTAGCCTTGAAGATAAAAAAAATGATAAAGTCGGAGGAGGACAAAAAGAGCAAGAGGAAGCGGAGTAACAATAAGAAATGGGGAGAAGTGAAGTGGTCCTCCAAACAGCTGGTAGATCCTTCCCGGTGAGACAATGAAAAGTATTGCTCCTTTCAAAAGGACAGCGGCCACGACATTGAAGACAGCAAGAATCTCATAAATGAGATTTAGTACTGGATAAAGAAGAGAAAATTAAAAGAATTCTTGAGCCTCAGAAAAGAGACAAGACCGGGCAAAGGAAATAGAAGAAGTCGTTAAAGAGATATAAAAAGGCGTCTGGCATTATATATGTCCTACATGAGGTATGCTCGGAAGGTGAGCAATCCAATAGATCCTAAAAGATGACGCTACGCGAGATGCGAATGCAGTCCACCTATGAAAATCGACGAGTGCAATACGCTCATGTTAAGGACCTGATCTCGTTGCTGACATTCACGGATAAAAAACATCCAGGGCATCCATTATCCTCATAATGACGCCCACGTTATCTCAGTCCTCATAGCGAAGTGGGAAGTGAATAGATCTTTGGTAGACACAGGGAGCTCCCTGAACGTATTATTCCTCAATACGTTCCGGAGCATACAGCTAAAAGAAGAGAACTTGATGCCTGGCACTCACCCCATTATTGGGTTTAGCAGTTAGAAATGCTTCCTCGTAGGGAAAATTAGGCTGACAGTAGTGGCAAGAGAACCACAACTGCAGAAAGTTTTATTCCAAGAGTTCATAGTGGCCGATGCCCCATCCACCAAGAATATCATACGGGGAAGGCCCTGGCTTCATCAGATGGAGGTGGTAGTTTCCACTTTGCATCAGTGCATTAAATACCCTGCCAATCAAGCCAAATGGGCTATTCAAGGAAACCAACCGTCAGCAAGAGATTGCCACTATGCAGCATTAAAGCAGCTGGACAGTTAGCAATCACAGTCTAAGCATGTGGTCAGACATCTCAGAGCCTGGGCGCAGAGAAGAGTTTCCATGATCGGATGGTGAGACTCCAGTCAGTCCGAGGGGAAGACCTAATGTCGGCCAACCAGAGCAGGAGTCAGTCACAGTCTACCTTCATAGCCCTGATAACAACAGAGTCATCCAAATAGGTTTCCGCCTAAGCAAAGCATTGGCGGAGCGGCTGATAAAGTTGTTGAAGGATAATTAAGACATATTCGCCTGGATGATGTGGGACATGGTGGGGATTGACCCCTTCGTAGTCACCCATCGGCTGGAAGTTAACCTTGAGTGGAAACTAATCAGGCATAAAAAGCAACCTTTGGCCCCAGAACGAAATCAAATCATCAACGAAGAGGTACAAAGGCTACTTAATGATGACATGATTAAGGAAGCACGATACCGAGAATGGCTGGTGAATACTCTCTTGGTAAAAAATAAGAATGGAACGTGGAGAGTCTGTGTAGATTACACGAACCTAAATAAGGCTTGCTCAAAAAAAAACTTTCCACTTCCTCGCATTTATAAGATCACGGACTACAC
The DNA here is from genome assembly GCA_963556465.1 of Berberis vulgaris. NCBI lineage: Eukaryota > Viridiplantae > Streptophyta > Magnoliopsida > Ranunculales > Berberidaceae > Berberis > Berberis vulgaris. The sequence continues at coordinate 25,981,247 of OY747130.1, read as the reverse complement.
GTTCGGGCACAACCTTCTAAGCTTCACAAACGTTTACCTCTGATATAACCAGATACAAATGCACCCCTAGACCAAGAAAATACCCCCTTTATAATTGAAAGAGAAATATACTGCTATCGGGTGATGTCATTTGGTCTAAAAATGCGGGAGCAATGTATCAATGACTGGTAAACCTGATGTTCAAGGAGCAAATTGACAGAACCTAAGCAAAACCTTGACCACCAAGACTCAACTAAATAATGAGTCAGAATCTAGTCTTGAAAAGACTAGTTGTCTGTCACTACAGTTCTATACAAAGCTAAGTAGCAGTACTTCGACAACCAACAAGACACGGCCCGCCTACATAAAGATCACTCTTCAGTGACTTTGCTATCCTTGGTGAATCATGCTATTTTGTCAAGGGAACAACTCAAGCTGAATCAGGACCACACGCGTCTCATTCAGTACCAGATTGGCGTAGTCCCTGCTCAGAGTTAAACTATCTCAATTTTTTCCTTACATTCCAGAAGAGTTGTTTGGATAAGCCAATATGATCCACAATCATTCAGGGCATACAAGAAAAGCAAATTCTAAAAAACAGAATTTATTGATTATCAAAAAGTTGTTACAAAGCTTCACCAATTGCCTACTACAAAGTTTACACACTACAAGTATCTAAGCTTTGTGCAAAGAAAGGCGTGAGTAAGCATCCGCCGGTACACACATCAATACTTTGCTCCGCCAATCTGACTTCAGAAATGGATTTGCAACTGAAAGAAAAAAGAACCCAAAGTTGGCTGTGGAGGTGATCCATCAAAAAAAAGGATGCCTGGGGTAAGTAGAGTCAGCTCCCCAAGGCCGCGGGCCATGTCCATCGGAGCAAGGCTTTGCTAGTCTACCTTCCAGCTAGAGCATCACGAGTAAAGCCAAGGAAGGAGTGGGAATAGTCACCCCAAGTTGGTTGCAGGCATTATCCCCGAACTAAATGGCAACAGACGTCGTGGGTGCACCAGAAGATGAATGAAAGACTTGGCCCCTAAGGGGAGTCCATACTTCTTCTTCGCGACGTAAAAGGAAATTCGGAGGTCCCATGGAACCACAAGAAGCTCACTCTAACCAGATGGCTTTATTCAATAATAGGTATTTTTAAGACTCATCACTTCAAATGTCAGAACATTCAGAGACTCCACTAGCGAATATGCTCGTTCGTCCCTTTGCGAGGCCAAAACACATTTTCGGGAAAGGCGCATTTGAGAAACATATTCTATAGTGTTCATGGCAATGCTTGAAGCTAGAGAACCAGCCTATATGTAGGCATGACGGTTCACAGAAGGAGGTTACCCAGCAGTCACATCAGCATTAAATGCTACACAGGGAATTAGGAGGTGATGGTTCCAAGTACAACTGCACCAGTCCACATTCATCGAATCAATGAAACTGCACGCAACCCCATTAACTGGGGGAGTGACTGATGAGACGCCAAACCGTCTTGCAATGTACTATGTACACGTGGCATGATGATCTCGTTAACAGAGTGGAACGGGCCCAAATAAGCGTCTGATATGATCTAGCCCAAAAGACTGGAACAAAGCCAAGTATGTTCCAAGCCCACTGAGGTGAATATCTGGAATGTAGACCCAATCAACAAGGCCTTATTAAGCCACAAGTCAAATGGTCAACGGGCCAGGTACATATTGGTTAGAAAACATGAACGATGAAGGCCTTAAGCGACCATGGAATGTAGAGCACCTAAAGAAATTTTATCAATAAATTAAAGGTACTTGTTTTACTAAAGCTTTGCCAATTGTTCATAAAATTTGGCTAAAAATCTGGTCAATCTACTATTAGGTGAGTTAAATAAGTTTTGACACTAATGTCTGGCTTATACTCCCATGGCCCAATGGTGGCCAAACTAGATCAAAGTTTAGTCAGATCATCAAGATTGATGAAGACAACTTCTAGTCCACTTTAAAGCCTAGTCTGCCAAGAACAGACAAAGACAACTTAAAAAGTGGAAATCTAGTCAGAGCTCATGAAGCCTGATCAAGATGACTTGCCAAGGATCATTGTCCGACCATAGACAATGATGGCCAAACCTGACCAAAACATTAGTTAGTTCATTAAGATTGATGAAGACAACTTCTCGTCCACTCTATAGCCTAGTCATCAAAGAACGGACAAAGACGACTTAGAAAGTGGAAGTCTAGTTAGAGATCATGAGGCCTAATCAAGATGACTTGCTAGGGACCATTGTCCGACCATAGACAAGGATGGCCAAACCTGATGAAAGTTTAATAAGTTCATCAAGACGGATGAAGATAATTTCATGTCCGCTATACAGCCTTCCGCCAAGAACGGACAAAGACAACTTAGAAAGTAAAGTCTAATCAGAGCTCATGAAGCCTGATCAAGATGATATGCCAGGGATCATTGTCCGACCATAGAAAATGATGGCCATACCCTACCAAAGTTTAGTAAATTCGTCAATATTGCTGAAGACAACTTCTTGTCCGCTCTATAGCCTAGTCAACCAAGAACGGACAAAGATGGCTTAGAAATTGGAAGTCTAGTCAGAGCTTGTAAAGCCTGATCAAGATGACAATGCCAGGGATTATTTTTCAACCATAGACAATGGTGGCCAAACCCAACCAAAGTTTATTCAGTTCATTAAGACTAATGAAGACAACTTTTGGTATGCTCTAATGCCTAGTTCGCCATGAACGGAAAAAAATGGCTTAGAAAATGGAAATCTAGTCAAAGCTCATAAAGCCTGATAAAGACGACTTGCCAGGGATCATTGTCTGACCATAGACAATGATGGCCAAACTTGACCAAAGTTTAGTCAGTTCATTAAGACCGATAAAGACAACTTCTGGTCAGCTCTACCGCCTAGTCCGCCAATAGCAGATTAAGACGACTTGAGGAATCAAAGTATGATTAACTTGGGAACTTGAATGATTGCTACTCCGCCAAGATTATTTTTACTCCAGTACATAGAGTTTAGCCAACCTAGAAGGTTTGGCCAAGATAACTTTTGAATCTCTTAAGAGTCTAAACCAGATTTGCTTGACTTCAAGAGCAATAACCAGTTGAGCGGTCAGAACTCTCATTAACAGATCAACTAGATAGTTTCCTGACTTAGCAAAACTTATTGTCTAAAAACCAACACCGTGGCAAGGCAACACAAAAGATATTTAGTAGGAAAAGTCTAAAGAGTACAAACTGTTACTTAACAAATCTTTTTTATGATTCCAAAAATACAGACTTTGCTCCTTATCAGGAGGAGGTTTAGATACGATAGGACTGGACTTAACAGGAAAAGAAGCAGGGAATGGCTCTGCGTACCCTACAACATCAGCACCCTGACTTGGGTCATTCTCTTTTTGTAACTGGTCAAAATCTTCTTCGAACTCTGCATAGGCTTCTTTTTTGTAGAAAGAGAGATCACTATCCACATGATCCTCTTATATTAGCTCCAACATCTTTAGCCTTCCTTTCACAACTCTGTTGAACTGAAACGTTCCTAAGCCTTGATAAGCTTCTCCTCACCAGCTTTCGACTCTGCGAGCCCTTGTTCTAACTGCTCCAGTCTACTCGTCAGGGCATCAACATTAGGTTGCTAAGTATTTAGCTTGTCCTTAACTAAACTAAGCTCATTATGCACCAGGAGGAGTTTATCTTCTGTCATAATTACACTCTTGGCGTTGAAAGAAACGTCTCCCACCAACTGCTCACATCGTACAACCCGTTCTAACTCCTTGTTGCTTTTTTCAGCGCTCAGAGTTTGCATCTCACTTTGCATCTTGATTACAGTCTCCTCAGCAAGCTTCAAGTCGCGTCAGACATCATTAAGCTATTACTCCAATGTGTCCCTCATGGACACCACCTTGGCTAAGTCGGACACAAGCGATTCCAAGCGAACCCTCTGAGCCTCTAATCTTGCCTGCAAGGCCTCCAAATTGAAATTCGAATGAGCAAGTCTTTGGCCTTCAAGCTATTTTTTTAGTGACTCGATCTTGCGGAAAGCATTAGAATACAACTTTTTGCAGATGTGAAAAACTCGTTCCATGGTGTACACTCTCGCACAAGCTGCCTCTACCTCTATCCCAACAACAATGACTTGGTTCAGATATGACAACCCCAACATCAGATGTCTCTGTCCCTTGTCCCTAAGATCGCCAAACATATATCCTTTTGGTTTCAGAGCGCGATTGCCAGCCCATCGTACCACTTGTTAATATGCTTCCTGGAACCATAAGATATGTCCACCTCCTGATGTCAGGCCTGATTTCTCATCTTTACCATATCTGGGCCAAAGAGACTAATCCGAGCATTTGGATGATGAAATTTGGGATCGCAATGATGCCAGCAGTGCCCTTCGCCGTGTTCACTACGTCCAAGGCCTCCTCCACCACTTTCCCTTTGCTCAGAGTGACCAACTCCCTCTCACCTTCTGATTCAGAAGCAGTTGAAGGGGAAGAAGGAAGGGAATCACTCCTCGAGGGTACATATTTAAAGTCATTTGAAAAAAAAGGACGAGTTTGGCCAGCTTCAGAAGAAGCGGCCATTCCCCCTACAGGAGCAAGTTGTTCAAGATTTTTGTCTGCTAACAGTGCTCGGTTGTCTAACATCATCTATCCCCGCCATTTTTAGATACGCATTATCCAGATTGGGAAGGGAAACAAGAGTTGTAGCCTAAGTATCTTGTCCCTCAGAGGTAGTAGCTTTTGCCATAGTGGACATAGCAAGCGTTCGCTCAGCAACAATTAACCTCTCATCCGAAAGGGCCAATGGCCTGAAAACATTCTTAGCCACAGTACAAGGCTTCTTAGAAAGTATATATGGGGGGAGTGCTGCATCCAACTCCGCCTTCTTTGACAGACTGGAAATCTTGACCTTTGGGAGCTTCCACTTCTTCGAATAAGGTCCACCAGCAGGCTTCGATTTCGAAATTCTGAAGAGAGTGGGAGCTTCATGCCAGTAATCCCACAGTTCGCTACACTTGATGTTGTCAGGCTGCACAACATCTTCCATTCTCATGAAGGGCAGGTCAGCAAATTGGTCCAAGGCTTTTGAAGAAAGGGGCACTGTCGGAAAAATTTCTACAAAAACACAAATAATAGTTCAATATGCAATCAACACGACTTGGACCATAAAAGGTCATCAAGGATCCAGATCATCAAGGATCTGGTATTTCTTGCGGAGATCACCAAATCCACCTACTAAATTAACCTCTCTTCGAAAAGAACATAGTCTTCAACGACTAGTTTACAAGAAAACTAATTCTAGCCCGCCATTGAAGAACGTATGAACCTTGCGAAAGTTGAAGTTGAGCAAAGCAAGAGTACATAAGCGAAACAGCAAAGCAAGATCTCTAAGAAATTGCAAAAGTTAAAAAACTCAATTCTACAAAGAAGAAAACTTATATAGAAGTAAGGATTCACGCCTTCTTTTTAGCAGTCACATACCCATTTAATGATGTGCGCCGCTCAAGGAAATGTTTCAGATTCAATCATCATGACTGTCCAGTTCCTCATGACATGACTTAGTGCACTAGCGAGCTGGCCCACTAACTCGAGGGGCGAGTAGCTAATGATACACTAAATCGTCTTGTAATCTATTCCATACACGTGGCATGATGATCTCATCAACAGAGCGGAGTGGGCTTGAATGAGCGCCCAATCTAATCCAGCCCAACGGATGAAGAACCAAGACCACTAAGGCGAGTATCTGATCCAGACAACAAAGCTATATCCGGCCCATAAGTCAATTGGACAAGCCCAATACCCATAAGACCTAATAAGGAAAGTACTTAGGAGTTTGACCTTTGACAGGCATACCAGTAAGATATTGACTCCTACTAGAAAAAAACATCGGAGTATAAGTCATGCATGGACAACTCTAAATAAGGAAAGGATATCTAACATATATTTTTCCTAAATCCATGCCACCAAAGGCATAGCCGAACCAAGACTCTTGCATGATAAATAGAGAACAAGGTTGAGGAACTAAAGTACGCTACAAAACCCTAATTTCAAGCAATACACATTTCTCACGCCTTGTTTGACTTTAGCATCGGAGTGTCATTGGCTGCCACAACAGTGGTTTTTGGCTCATGTGTGTTCCTTGTGTACGTCATGGTTAAGGAGAATAGAAACTGATCTATAATAATCCTTGGACATCAATTTCATTTAGTGGTTTCACCCTTGGCTTGAATATATTGTACCTATACGTCTTGAGGTAACCCAACCCTTTATAGAGCTCAATGAGAGCTCCCTTGATCATCTTTTCAACATGGTGTAGCTTTGTTTTGTTTTTGTAGCTTACTTCCATCAGGATCACATTTATTTGATTATTGAATTAAATCTTCCCGAACTAAGTAAGTGATTGCGGAGAGTGTTTGAATGGGTGTAGTTTTTTTTTTTTTGTTATTTTTTTACTTATAAAAAATTGATTTACAAACTAAATGGGGGTACATTACGACTTTACCCGTATTTAAAAACCAAGCAAAAACAAACTAGACAAAATACCTATCCAAAAGACAGGTTCCAGAGTTCAAACAGTCCTATCAAAATGCTTCAAACAACAAACCAAAACCTAGCTAACAAAATTTGCAACCAAAGACCCATTAAAAATCACTTTGAAAAACCAAAGAAACCAATTGGCGGACAATAAGTGAACAAAAAACAGAGCAGGCAGCACCATAACAGAGTGCGCAACTCTGTTCTCTTTATAGGTTCGACAGCCAATAGTCCGGTTTAAACCGTCACCGCGTAAGCCACCTGCAGAGCTCTACCCACAACCTACAACACACGCAGAGTTGCACCCAGCGGCAATCACAGCAGCACCTTGCACCACCTGCTTGCGCCAATTGCAACTTGCAATTGCAACTTGCATTGCAACTTGCAAGATTGAAGCACAACCTTCAGCCAACTTGCAATTCCATGCTCTGTTCCAAGCATAAAGACCTGCAATGCACAATGATTCACCAACCATTCCAATCCATAATCCGCATCTGGCAGCTTGCCAACACGCAAAGCACCAGACTAGTCCACGCTCCAAAACATCCAGCCCCTCGCCTCAGCAATGTCCATCATAATGACCAGCAACATGAAGCACAAATGTTCTTGTTGCTTCCCATTCCATGCAGCATATTCGCACAACAAGACTCCTCCAAACCAATTCATATAGCCTTTCGAACATATGGAGTGTGAATCTTGTCTAGATGAACCAATCCTCTAATCTTGATTGGAAGATCAGCTGCTTCATATTCTCTACTAACTCCCTCCTTTTGAGCATAATCAGCAAGTGCATCAACCACAACATTAGCTTCCCTGAAAATATGAACACAACTAAATTTCATATAAGATGTCAATCTCTTAATCTCCCGCCAAGCGTTTTCCATGAACCAAGGGATTTTGAAATCCTCATAGAACCATCCCCTCACAATTTTGGAATCCGTTTGCATAGAAACTTTTGCAAGCTGTAACCTATTACACAAAGGGGATGTTTATCTTCACAATTGGTGTAGTTAAGGGGATGTTTATCTTCACATTCTTTCCTTGGAAATTGAACAAACGACCTGAATTGCTCATCATATTTCCTTCATCTCTCTTTATTCTCATTGATTTTCCTATTTCCTCTGATTTTTGTAACTAGTAACTTCCCATTATTCCCCACAACATCGCAGGTGAGTTGTCTTGAAGTTGTTATTGATTTATTGACTCACTAATGGACTCTTCTTGGATTATGAACTCTGCACTAAACCTAACAGCCGCCGCCACCAGCCCTGGGTGCTTCCGGCCGCCTGATCGCCTTTGTTTCTCGCCACCCTCGACTGGATCGAGCATCGATCTGTAGACTGCTGTCGTCTCTCGCCACTGGATCGAGCATCGATCTGTCTTCACAGCGACAGAGAGAGTATCGATCTGTCTTGCGACAGAGAGAGTATCGACAGAGAGAGTAGCGACAGAGAGCGTATCGATCTGTCTTCACAGCGACAGAGAGAGCATCGATCTGAATCGAGCTTCGATCTGAATCGAGCATCGATCTGTAGACTGCTCACTGCTTGAGACTTCACAACGACAGAGAGCTGCTCACGGCTCTGTTTTGGTTTCTCACGGCTCTGCTTGGTGTCGACCTGCTTGGTGGATCTGCTTGGTGTCGACCTGCTCACGGCTCTGCTTGGTGTCGACCTGCTTGGTGGATCTGCTCACGGCTCTGCTTGGTGCCGACCTGTTTGATGTCGACCTGATTGATCGACCTGCTTGGTGTCGACTTGATTGCACGATCTGCTCACTGTGTGGTGGTCGATTTTGATCGATCTGATCACTGCTTGCTGCTTGGTGTTTCGACTTTGATCGATCTCCTTGCTTGGTGGTCGAATTGATCGATCTGCTACTTGCTTGGACAGAGTGTTGATTGAGTTTTTGATTGATTCATAACAGCTCCTCCTAGATTTTCACCATCCAGGGAGTGGCTATTGCCTGATAGTGGAGACGGTCTGTCCTCATGGCGGTGTCTCAGCCAGCCACGGGGGCTGTCCCTGCGGCTGGCAAGGAGGCGGTGGAATTTTCTAGGCCTTCCTTTGCGCAGATGCTTGGGAAGGCGATGACAGATACCCTGGACGATAAGCCGACAGATTCCACGACATTTCGAAAAGATGGCAGTCCGGCTTTGCGGCTTTCTGATTCGGATGTTGCAAGAGGTGAGTCTCATGTTTCTAATCATATTGTAGTTATGAAGTTCTCTAGTTTCAGGCCGTCTTTGGATTCGATTCGAGACTCCATTCATCGCTTTTGGGGGATATCCGGAGATTTCATAATGGGGCTTATCGATCCTAGGCATGTGATGGTTTATTTACAATCAGAAGATGAGGTCAAAAAAGTGCTATCCAAAGAATCTTTTACGATTAGAGGAGTTCGTTATAAAATGTTTCGTTGGCATCCAGGTTTTAGTCTACGGGCGGACCCGGAAGTGGCTCCTTTATGGGTTGAACTTCCAAATCTTCCTTTCGCTTTTTTTCTCCCGGCAATCATGAAGGCGATTGGAAACTCCTTCGGCACCTTTCTTCGGATTGATGATGGCACGAGATACTTTGCACGCCCAACGGTCGCTCGCATGTGTGTAGAGATGGAAGTATCTAAACCTCTCCCACATAAGATATGGCTTGAGAGCCCAAAATATGGAGGATATTGGCAAAAAATTGAGTATCCTGGTTTCAAATACTGTGATCATTGCTCCTTAATTGGCCATGAGAAAGATTATTGTCGAAAATTGATTGGAAGGAAAAATGCGAAGCCAACTCCTATGGGAGCTCCTGATAAAGAGTTGCCACTTTGTGCTAAGTCCAAGCAAAAACAAACTTTGGTTGAAGGGCTGCAAGAGTCTCAAGAGCCGAAACAAATGTATGTTCCGGTGATCAAAAAAGCGAGGAAAGATAATGGCCACATAGGCACTAGTGGAGCCAAAAATTCGCAAGGAGTTGAGATAAATAGTACACCTGATAAAAACACAAAGGTGAAGACAAGGGGAGAGGCCTCTGACAATGTGATATCCCTTAACAAATTCGGGGCCCTTGCGGAAGAACACTCGGACGGAGTTGATGAGGGTAATGAAGCAGAAACGAAGCCACAAGCAGCAAAAAACATGGCGTCTCAACACACAAGTGGGACTAAAGCCGAAACTGAAAATACACAAGACCTTTTAAAGGGCGCTGGCTACACATCCTTGGAAATCAAAATGGCAAGGCCGACAGAGCCATGTGATGAAGCAAAGTCTGAAGACGGTTTTTCTAAAGCGACACCGATATGGACGGTTCCTTTTGTGGCCGATAGTAGTTCTGAGAATGACCAAGGTCAGTCCAAACTTGTTGAAACAGAGGATCAGATGAACTCACAGGCAGTTGTCCCCACAGGTACGTTTACAGATCGCCTGTCCTCGCAGGCAGTTTTTTCGCCACATACAGGGGGTTTACTTGCAGTGAGTCATGCGACAGGGGATCCACACATAGCAAATGTGACACAACGAACAGGAGATAGAGTGACGCTTTCTGCTTCATTGACTCACAAGTTGGTTTTGCTGGATTCGGGGTCCAATGTAATGGATGATTTAGGAAAGCAAGGGCAGGGATCACCCCTGAAACAGAGTACACAATCTTTGCAACAGCCGCAGGGAGATGGAACCTTTCCTCCGCTGAAAATGCATGCCGACAACTCTCAAGATCCGGAAGAAACAGTTAATGCACAACAATTGCAGATGCAGGTCGGATGCACCGAGCTCGGGAATAATGCTTTGTCGGATGATGAATCATATGCAAATACGTCTTCTAATAACAGGGTTGAGGCCGGCCATCAATCTGATGAAGCAAGGACGAAAGGTAAAAAGAAGAGTTCAAAGAAGGGACCCGACGGTGGGAGCCGGCGAGTGACACGCAATATGAATAATCCAGGTGTCCCTAATGATAGATAATATTATGTTCTGGAATGCACGGGGAGTTGGCAACCGGGCGACCCGTAGCAGATTAAAAAAGCTGGTTACAGATAATAATGTTAAGATGCTTGCCATTGCGGAGCCGATGATCCAAGCGTCAAGGCACATGGAGATTGCAGGCAAAGTGAGTCTGCCTTGCTTTGCAACGAATGAGGATGTTGGAGGCAAAATATGGCTTTTCTGGGATAATCACTTACAAGTGGACATATTACTCCGCACCGATCAATTGCTTCATTGTAAGATTACTATCCTTTTTTCCAATATTGTTTTTTTCACTTCCTTTGTATATGCAAAATGTTCAGTTCAGGAGCGACGAACATTATGGGAGGCCATGGAGCACATTGCAATGGGTATGGATGAAGCTTGGATCATTGGCGGCGACTTCAATGTCATTGTTGACGGTGGTGAAAAATTAGGCGGTCGTCCTTATAATCATCTAGCTACATCAGAATTTGCTAGATGTATCTCGAGCTGCGGTCTTACAGATTGTGGGTTTGAAGGACCAAAGTTTACTTGGTGTAACAACCAAAGAGGAGATGACAGAACCTGGGCTCGACTGGATCGTTTTTTGGGTAATGCTGAATGGTCTATTCTTATGCCGCTTTCTCGAGTTGATCATCTCCTTCGGGTGTGCTCGGATCACGCTCCTCTGCTTCTTTCTTTGCCTCTGACACAAAGAGCAGGTATGTCCCCTTTCAGATTCCAACATATGTGGTTAACTCATGATGATTTTTTGGGATTTGTGGACAGAAACTGGAACTCTCCGGTAGGTGGTTCTGGAAATATGTTTATTGTGGCCATGAAACTTAAGCGCCTTAGAGGAGCTTTGAAAATATGGAATAAAGAAACTTTTGGCAACATTTTCAGCACTATTCGAGGTCTGGAGGATGAGATTGCCCGATTAGAATTCAATCTTATGCAGGGTTGGGATACAAATGACATGGTTAATCTGAATAGATGTCAGGCTGAACTCAAACTGGCTCTGGTCAGAGAAGAAATTTATTGGCAACAAAAATCAGGCGAAAAGGAGTTCAAAGAAGGAGATGCATGCACTAAATTTTTCTTTGCTTCCGTCAAAGCCAAGCAAAAAAGGAGAATGATATCAAAAATCCATAACAGGGCAGGGAATTTAATCACGGATCCGAGAGATATTATTTTAGAAGCGAATAATTTTTTTGAAGCTTTGCTATCTGCAGGTGTTTATCAAGAGGATCCAGAACTCATGGAGTGCATCCCGCTTTTGATAAGGGAGGCAGACTGTGAATCAATCATGATTTCTCCGAATTTAGAGGAAGTTCGACAAGCAGCTTTTAGCATTCCTCATGATAGTGCACCGGGCCCGGACGGGTTTACAGCTGGTTTCTTTCACAAATGCTGGGACATTATTGGTCTGGATATTTGGAAAGCCGCGACGGAATTTTTTGATTGCCAAGCGATGCCAGGTAGCTTCTCTTCTAATTTTTTAGCTCTTATTCCTAAAATTGACGAGCCTGTATCTTATTCTGATTTTAGACCTATCAGTCTGTGCAATGTGGTTTATAAAATTTTTAGTAAGATCCTTAGTTTGAGGTTGGGGAAGATTCTCCCAAATATTATTTCTTTAGAGCAGGGGGCTTTTGTCCAAGGGAGACTTATCTCAGAGAACATTGGCTTGGCTCAAGAATTAATGCGGGAGATTGGCAAAAAAGTGATTGGCAACAATGTAATTTTCAAGCTGGATATGGAAAAGGCGTATGACAGAATTGAATGGGGATATCTATTGGCGGTCCTTCGTAAATTTGGTTTTAACAATAGAATATGTCACCTGATTTCAAACTGTATAACTCAATGTGGATTTTCGGTGTTGATGCAAGGCAAGTATGACGGATATTTCAGATCTTCCAGGGGTCTTAGACAAGGCGACCCTCTCTCCCCCTTGCTCTTTGTCATTGTTGCGGAAGTTCTAAGTAGAGGACTCTCTCGCGCTTTTCGTAGAGGGGAAATTGGTTTTTATCATGTTCCAAGGACGGCCTCCCCGATTACTCACCTCTTATATGCTGATGACTCACTGGTTTTCTTGAATGGTAGGAAAAACTCCATTGCGGGATGTATGAAGTTTATTGATAGGTACTGTCGGGCCTCAGGAGAGAAAATCAATACGGCAAAAAGTTCTTTCATGATAGATGAGAAAGTGAGTGCCGATATTATTATCAGGATCAGATTATGGACAGGCTTTTCTTACAAACAGTCCCCGTTCACGTACCTTGGAGTTCCCATTTATCAAGGTAGATGCAGAATTTCTTATTATGATGACTTGGTTAATAAGATCCAAAATAGAATTCAGGGCTGGAAATCACGACTGCTGTCGCCTGGGGGAAGATTGACTTTGATCCGACATGTTCTTTTGTCTATGCCGATTTACACTATAGCAGCTACAGTGGTTCCTATGAGGATTTTGCAATCTATTCAGAAATTGCTTGCTGATTTCTTTTGGGGTGATCATGAAGGGAGGCATAAACGAAAATGGATTGCGTGGCAAAAAATCAGTGTTACTAAGGAAGAAGGTGGCTTACATGTTCGAAGTCTGGCCGACACTATTACAGCTTTTCGAGTTAAATCCCTTTGGAATCTGATGCATTCTAACTCTTTATGGGCTAATTTTTTAAAGAAAAAATATTTTAAGCCAGGGGTTCCAATCCGAAAGCAGGAGCTTAAAGCTGGGGCCTCACCTTTCATGAAAGAATTGTTGATGCATAAAAATTTCTTAGTGGAAAACTCCACCTGGATGGTCACTAGAGGTAGCGTCAGTTTCTTTGAAGAACAATGGGCTAAGGATGAACTATTTATAAGGAATGGGGACGCGGAGACTAATGATATGTGGCCTTCCTTACGGCTAATGAGCAGGGATAATTTCAGAATGCTAACCCCAGAAATGAAAAGACGCGCTCAAGAGGCTTATAAGACAATAGTGAAAGGTGATGACGGAGATCGAGACACTAGAATTTGGATGCCCACTAATGATGGTATATTCTCCATCAGCTCTGTTTGTAAAATCCTAGGTGGTAGAGGGACACCCGATTATTTCTGGAATTGGATATGGCACCCTCTTTTGCCTTCTAAAATTTCCGTTTTCACATGGAAAGTTATTAAAAGGGCTATTCCCATAGATGGTGAAATTAGAAGAATCGGATTTCAGTTGGCTTCTAAATGCGGATGCTGTTTTCATGCTGAGGAGGAAACCATAAAACATCTTTTCCTGGAGGGTGAACTAGCATGTAGAGTGTGGAGACATTTCGATCTGATTTTTGACATTCACGTCCATAGACCGGTTGAAGTCTATACCATGTTAAAGGCGTGGTTCAGGAAGGCGAACAAATCTACCTTATCAGGTACCCTCACTCATCTTACTCCTCTTTTTGTTTTATGGGAGCTTTGGATTCAGCGAAACAGAAAACTTTATGATGGGAAGGAGTGCTCGTTCAGCTATGTAATCATTAAAGTGTATCATTGGATCAAATGTGTTGCAAAATTTTTTAACCCTCAATCAAAGGACAATAATGGGGCTTTCCTCAATAGATTGGGTATCCAGGAAATCAAAGTAACACTGACTCCGCCCCGGGTGGTGTACTGGACTTTCCCTCCTATGGGATGGTATGTGCTCAATGTGGATGGATCTTGCAGGGAGAAGACTATTGCTGGAGGTTTTGTTATTAGAAATGAAGAAGGTAACTTTGTGGCGGCTGGACAATGTTTTTTCGGAGAAGGAACAAATAATTCGGCGGAAACGAGGGCTTTGCTTGAAGGCTTGAGATTTTGTGCTGCCCAAGGTGTCCGACCATGTGTCATTCAAACGGATTCAATGGTGGTTAAACAATGGCTTTTCCAACAAACAAAAATTCCTTGGTTCCTAAGTAATTGGTGGAGGGAGATACGGGCGATGATAAAGGATACGGGGTGGCATTGCATCCATGTGTTCAGAGAGACAAACTCTGTAGCTGACGCCTTGGCTACTTTAGCTCAAAAGGAGCATAGTTCTCGTACTTATTCGTGGGGATCGCTCCCTAAAAGAATAAAGTCCCTAATTATTCTTGACAAGAATAAGACGGCATATCTTAGACTTCCGGCTTTTAAATGAGAATGCTATTCTACAGGTAGTGTGTGTTTTGTGCTATCTTAGGATGCCAACATTTGGTTTAGTATGGGTATGGTTTTGTCATATTTTGTTTAGAAATATGTTTTGTTTATCGCTTTCTGCTTGGTTTTTAATACGGGTAAAGTCGTAATGTACCCCCGTATAGAATGTAAGTCAATTGTTTGATAATTAATTAAGGTCTGGCATCCCATAGCTGCCCCTCCCCTCTGGAGGTTTTATAAAAAAAAAAAAAAAAAAAAAAAAAAAAAAAAAAAAAAAAAAAATGGACTCTTCTTCTGCCAAAAAATAGAAAGACATGACACAATTAATATAAGGAAACATGGAAGAAAGTAAAAAACACCAAACCTTCATTAACGAAAAAAATATGTGCATTTAGTAATATAACAAATCGCATTTACTATTTATAAACAAGTAAGTTTTCATCTTAGCTAGTAAGGCAGAACTCAAGAAAATTGAATATCATACATACCACATGAATTTGGCAAGAAATGGAAGCATCCTCTTTTGAGTCTTGAGCTGCAACAGTCTGTTGACGTTGTTGCTTAAGCGCAGTCTTTAGCTCAATGAAATCCTTCACTTTTCTTGGGGAAGGAACAAATAATTATGTGGCAGTTAGAGTAGTCATTAAGGGTCTTCTTTTGTGCAATAGGATGGGAGTGTCAAAGGTACTTCTTCAGTTGAACTCAAAAATTGTGTGGCTGGTTCTATGAGGACTTTAAAATTCCATGGTACTTGGAAAATGCTTGGCGGGAGATAAAGCGACTGGTAGCGCATATGGAGGTTAGTTGTGTTCATATTTTCAGGGAGGCTAATGCGGTGGCGGATGCATTGGCAGATAGAGCTCAGAAGGATGGAGTTAGTCATGAATTCGGGAACTCGGATCTTCCTAACATGATTACTGGTCGGGTTCGGTTAGACAAGATTCAGACACCATACATTGGTCTTCCAAAATGATTTGTTCGTTAATTAAAGGTGTTGCGGATGAAGTGCTCATTTTGGGTAGCGCTATGGGACGTGATCTCGGGAAGAAATCCTGGTAGGTGCAGGCGAGGGGTTGGGTGGTTCGGTTGCTTGCGAGGTGTAATGGTTGGGGACATGGATGAGGATACATCTTAGTGCTGGATTATGCATGGATGGTGCTAGTTGTGGCTGCTTGGACGTGTTTGCTGGAAGGTGTTGGTTGGGACTCTTGGACTGACTGGCAGCTGCTTCTTGGACGTGCTATTGGACTGCTGGAAGGTGCTGGTTGGGGCTTGGACAGTGACTCTTGGACTGACTGGACGGTGCTTCTTTGACGGTGCAATTTGATGGGGGTTCTTGGAAGGTGCTTGCAATTGGATGGTGGTCGCAATAGGTCGGTCTTTGCGAGGCTTTGGTTTCAAATGTTTGCAAGAATTAATGCTTGGTTCCGTATGCTTGTGAGTTTTCCTGTGATTCTAAGTTCTTATTTGTTAAGTAAGGCCTCTGTTCAATTTTCCTTTATGTTATGTAGCTATTCCCTTGGTTTTAGGCCTTATTGATTATGGCCTAGGCCTTGGTGAGCAAGGCCTTATGATCATGGCCTCTCTCTTGGTGCACAAGGTATTTTTTGATCAAGGTTTACATCTCATGGTGAATTATGACTGCTTCCTAGTCTTTGAATTTATGTTTACCTTTAAGGATAGTCTTCTAGTATTTTTCTCGGGTAAAGTCGTCAAGTACCCCCGAAAGGTGTATAAGCTTTTTTTGATCAAGTAATAAAGTTCTGACATCCCATAACTGCCCCTCCCCGCTAGAGGTTTAATTAAAAAAATAAACAAATCCTTCATTTGTTTTTGCAATGACTCTTCTCTCTGCATTGACTTCACCTCCTTTGTTTTGTGGAACTGTTACACTTTGTTAAGCTAAATATCTAACAGAGCAAAAAATTACTTAGCTGCATCAGTATCTGCAAATTGGTCCAGTAATTTGGTCTCATATGAGTCCCCGTTACTAGTAGAAGAGGCAAACTTTTTATGAACTTGAAAAACTCCACATTAAACTATAGTACATCGAAAACAATCTCTAAAAATTCTTGTTTACGTTGAAAGAGAGGAAAAAAGATATTACTTGGGTGACGTCATGGTCCATATGATTACCAAATAAGGAAAACTTCTTGATAGGATGGAAGAATTTCTCAGATATGGAAGAGCCATGTTGTTTCTTGATGAGTGCACTATTATTACTAAGAGATGGATTTTCTTGTGGTCCTTTTTAAGTTGCCAATAATCAACAAATGCATTCTTCCATTCAGGTTATTTGACTTCATCATACACAATCAACTATCATAGATTTGGAGTCTGTAACTTCCATACTTGAATATGAAAGTTAACTGTCAAAAATTTAAACCTACTATTAGGGCAAGTTAGTACAGTTTAAATGATAATTCATTAAGTTAATTCAGTTAAGCAAAAGATGAATACAACATGAAACTTTCTTGAAATGCTGATTGCTATTAACATGAAGATGTAAATTTCACAGCATGCACTATTTTCTCCATAATATACCTTTGTTGCAATCTATCCAAAATTTCTAGAGATTGCAAAGTGGCTTTGGATGACTTGGAAGGTAAAATATGCATGCTAAAAGATAGCGACATCAAGAACACATAATCTTTAAGGTGAAGTCGTTTGGTAAAGGGAAGTTGTTTGGTGATTTGCAAGGATTCCCTTGTTTGGGTTTTGAGTATTTTGGTGAATTAGGACAAGCACCTAGGTTCTCAGTTTTGTTTGGATTTTGGGAAATTAGGTCTAGCCCCTAGGTTTTTCAGTTTCTTTCTCGGGTAAAGTTGTAATGTACCCCCGACAGATGAAAAATCTTTTGATCAAGTAATAAAGGTCTAGCATCGCATAGTTGCCCCTCCCTCCTGGAGGTTAATTTAATAGAAACGGACACATAATCACAACTTATAGGAAATAGGTGTCAGTGTCACTTATAGTATGATTGATGGGTTTCATGAGCCAGAGTTACTTCATCAGCCAAACTATTAACACACCCACAAACTAAGAGTGTGATTGATGCGTTTAGGACTTAACCAAATGCCAAATAGTATTAAGAAAATCCTACAATGATATTCAGATATTGAAAACAGTTACTAACATAACAAACTAGCTAGATATAACTACAAAATCCCTGAATTAAACAAATATAGATGCACAATCCATAGACCATAACATAACTAAAAAAAAGAATAATTGCGATGATTAAAAATGTGAAGAAAGAAATGATACTAGTGTGAAACTCTAAAAACAAAATGAATGAGAACAAAATGTGCAATAGTATACCATAACGGTTGTTTGCTATCAAAGTAAGTAGTCCCTTAAAAAGATTTGAAGAAAATTTAGAGGCTAAGGTAAGTACTCACACCATCTTACACCATATGTGGTTGTGGCCTGATTTTTTCGAAATTCTTGTCGCCTAAATTTCCAAGTAAATCAATAGTTTTTTTTTGGTGTTTTGTTTCCTTCTTATCAATTACCTGCAAAATTCGTAGAGGTCATCGTCCTACTCACCAAGTTAAAAGGATTCAAGCTCAAAATTTTAGAAACATTTTAGAAGATCAAATAAAATTAAGAATTTGTGGAAAGAAGGGAAATAAGATTTGGAGAATAAGAGATTTTTTTTTTAACAAACTTTAATTCAAAATTGAGGATGAAAATTACTAGACAAATTTACCAATTAAAAGAAAGGTCTCAAGGATTGGAGAATCCACTTCTTAGGTTTGTAGAGATTAATCTAACACATTTTTGTAAAAAAAAAATTTAAACACTTGCACAAATTCTTTTAACTTTTAAAATTATTTTTCTATTATAGAATTTTACTTACCTCTTTCGATGATAAAAGAAATTCCTTGACCATCATTTTTTTTTTTTTAAATTAAACCTCAAGTGGGTAGAAGCAACTATGGGATGCCAGACCTTTATTATACCAAAAAACAGTTTTACACTTTTCGGGTGTACATTACGACTTTACCCAAATAAAAGATAAACCTATGGGACTGGCCCTTACAAAACCACTGAAAACAGAAACTAATTCTTTTAAACCTATAAGAACTTATTCAGATACTGGGCCAAATTCACAAGGCCTCATAAACTAACTAATAGGTAAGCAAACAAATGCATTAAACCATAAGGCCTAAACCATAAGCTTTTGCAAGCACACAAAGCAGCAAGTCACACACGTCCAGCTGCTCCAGCATCACAGTGCATCACTGCCACAACATTTCAAAAGTCCATCAAGGCCACACCTGTTTCCCTAAATATTCCCCTCACCATAGCGGGGCAATTAGCAACTAATCCAAGACGCTGCCACCTAAAAAGCTCACTGCCAGCTGCTCCAAACAGCGCACCAGCAACTCGCCTAAAACAGCAGTGAACAAAAAACAACACTGCATGGTTCAAACAGTAGCGCACCAGCCATTCTGCTCCCTGCAAACAAGCCATCTAGCACCTAGCACCTGTGAACATAATCAATCCCTGCCGCATAACCTCGCCACACACCCTGTTGTTAAGACCTACTACCTGTCATTTAGCAATACGCACATAAGGTGTCCGACTCCTGTCCCAGAGCACCAGGCCAGCAATTCTATTAGGGAGATCCCTCTGTCTGAACACCCGTGTAACACCATCTTTTTTAGCTCTATCGGTTAGTGCATCCACCACCACGTTTGCTTCCCTAAATATGTGCTCACACTTAACCCACATATCTTCTTGTAGCCTTTTAATATCTCGCCAGACATTCTATAAATACCACAAGAATTTTATAATCCTTGTAAAACAAGCCACATACAATTTTAGAGTCTGTTTGAATAATCACTCTCCTACATCCGAGCCTATTACACAACCGCAACCCCTCCAACACCGCAAGCACCTCCTTTCTCACGATGGCAATTTTTCAATGAATGATTCTAATTTACAAAGAGTTGAAGAACTACGAATGACTAATATAATCTTTGTTTCCAAATCCTTATCTTCATTTCGCATAATCCTTCATTGTCCATCTTTTGATTCGACAACTTTGATTCATTGGATGAATCTAGGATTAATAGAAATTATACATGTTATATTATTTTTTATGTTAAAAAAATATCTACATCACTCAAGTAGGTTTCATCTCCTATCCTTGAGGTTTAGCCTACCATGTCATTGTAATGAAATTATCTAGAAGTGAAACTAGAAAGGTAGATGAAGTAAACTAATTAAATTAAAAGATAACTAATGCATAAAAAATATTAACTTTTATTAAATTCAAAACTAAAAACTTACATGTAATAAACTTGACTAGAACAGAAGCTCCAATGAAAGAAAGAAAATTAATCTAAGCTATGCTAAAGGTAAGAGAATGACGTATGAAAAAAACTAGATGTCCCATTTCTAAGAGTTTGCGAGCCTATTCTTTGATTTGATCCTTGGAATATGCTTTGAGTTGATGATTTATTTGTTTTTACGATTGCATACTTTACACTTGAAGTTTTTATCTTGAAACTTGTCATATGTCTCCATGAACGTGCCCCAATACCTCGAATTTTGTAATTTTCATAGATTTCATAATTTTTTCAATTGCTCCTAGTTATGCAAATTTATGGTAGAATTATCTCGAATTTTGCACATTTCTCAATTTCCTACAAAAAATATAACAATAATCAAATTCGAGACAAATAGAGACATTTTATTAATTTTAAGCATAACTAGAGACTAATAAATAGCTAAATGGGGCGTAAAAATCAATGTTTTGAGTGTTTATCACAACACCCCCAAACAACCTTTAGCTAGTCCTCGAGCAAAGAGAAGCAAAAAGAAAGATAAGCTCACAAAACCATTTTTTTTATTGCTCCTAAACTTCACAAAGAACTCATTATCACTTTTGCTGGAATGACTCGATTGCATTTACAATTTGCAACAACACCTTGAACCTCTAGCATGACACTACACAGGAAGATAAGATGCCAGGGACAAATGACTAAATAGGACTTTTGGCGCCGGTCAAAATAGCGATTATCTTGCAGGCTAGTTCAACAAACTATTCACAAGGAAAGATACAAGAGATTCGCCCAAAAACACAGAGAAATAACTCTAATGTTCAATTAAATTATTCAAATCAAAGGTATCTCTATAATATTGAGTAAGAACTCTATTTATAGTGCTCAAATAACTTGAATAATAAGCAGCCTATTCCTAAAAGAAAAATTAGAATCAAATACTAAAATAATAAGCAGTTTATTCCTAAAAGAAAAAGTAAGGCCTAATCCTAAAAGGAAACTAAAAAGACTCTTAATTAAATTGAAAGATTATGAATAAGTTAGTTAGTAAATAACTTTGACAACAAATTAGGAATCCTAGAAACCCAGATTAGGAACCCTAGAAACCCTCCTGCATCAATCACCTCGGGTTGGAAAGAACTCATCATCGAGTTCAAAACAGCTTCATATCAATCCTCTGGCGGCAGTCCAGGGGGAAGATCTTCTAGTATTAGGTCAGAAAACTTTGCTAGTTGTTGCACCTCCGCTGGCAAATCTGGAGTCACGTCTGCTGCCAAATAGTAACCACTCATCATTTTAACATATCGCTTGATGACAGGTCTATTGGTGAAATAACCTGTCCAGCACGCATTTGCACGGGCTGCATATGGGAAGAACTCAGACTCCCCTGTCATCTGCACCAGTTCTTCATTTTCTGAGACACACTTGGGAACTTGATCCCTTGTCACTACACGAATATAAGCCCCAGATGACTTCTGCATTTCTGTTATGAGGGTACCACCCTTACCCAGGAGGCAGCCAACTTGGCTGGACAACACAAGTAACCTCATAATAAATGAAGAAGATTTCTTACTTTCTTCGTTGCCTTCATCACTCTCACGTTCTCCTTCAACCATTCTTTCAAAAACAAGTAACAGGGCTTTCTGCACAGAAGGTGACCCTTTTTAGGTTGTGAATCTTCCATAGGTGAAGATATCTTATCCTCACTCTTCTCATCGTTATCATTGCCTTCATTATTCTCATTAGGAGTGTTATTATCTTTGCCTTCATCAAAAGAGAAGGAATCTCCATACAACACATATCCATCTTCATCATCGTCATACACAGGCTCTCCAAGCTCCACAGTTTCGTTTACTACATCTTCCTCAATCAGGAGATTGTTGCCCTTCTGACTAGCAGGCTTCCTGCACACAGTCGCTCTATGTCCCTGTTCACCACATATAAAACAACTAATATTTGAGTTAGAATTACCATGTGGTAGTTGCTGGGCAGGACGAAATTCTTGAGGGCGAACTAGCTTACTGCTTTGCTCACTTCTGATCATTGGCCTCCCGGTTTGTTGTTTCTCGACATCAAGTGCACGCTGGTATGCTTCCGAAATGGTCCTCAACGAGTGAAGTCGATGAAATAAGGTTTGAGTGTAGCCAAAAGGAAGGAAGTGACCCTTCATCTTCTCCCAATCAGTGATCTTGGCCTTGCCATGCCTGTCTCGTGAGCGCCTGAACTGCTCCCAGCTCGCAAATGCTTTGCCTTTGAGTTTGATGGCGACCAATTTTACTTTGACACGATCTGGTACTTCCTTATACTAAAAAATACGCTCTACTTCATTCAACCGATCTATGAATCCTTCGGGCTGTAACGTACCAGAAAACTCGAGCAGATCCACTCTGAATCCGAGGTCTCCATGACGGTCCTCCCGACCACGGTGATCCAAAAATCGAGCACGATTGTGATACGGGTTTTTGAAACTGGAATTAGAATCGTGATTTTTCATCTCACGATCACCGAAATCCTGCGCTGTTAGACGGCTGGTTAACTCTGCAACTTGTTTCTGTAAATCCTCAATCATCACATCCTGAACGTTACGATCACAGTTTGGGGCTATCTTGTTCGAAACCTGCCCGCGATGACTACGACCACCAGCCATAAAAAGTGATGAAATCTCACCCCAAAAAGATGTTGAAGCTCTGATACCAAGTGGCGCCGGGCATAATAGCGATTATCCTGCAAGCTAGTGCAACAGACAATTCACAAGGAAAAGATACAAGATATTCGCCCAAAAACACAAGGAAATAATTCTAATGTTCAATTTAATTATTCAAATTAAAAGTATCTCAACAATATTGAGGAAGAGCTCTATTTATAGTGCTCAAATAACTTGAATAATAAGCAGCCTAATCCTAAAAGAAAAATTAGTATCAAATACTACAATAATAAGCAGTCTATTCATAAAAGAAAAAATAATGCCTAATCCTAAAAGGAAACTAAAAAGACTCCTAATTAAATTGAAAGATTTCGAATAAGTTATTTAGTAAATAACATTGAAAGCAAATTAGAAACCCAAATTAGGAACCCTAGAAACCCATATTAGGAACCCCAAAAATCCTCTTGCATCAACTTTTAGCCTCCTAAGGGTTATCCAGGATGGACAGCCACAAACATAACTTTTTTTTTATCAAAATAAAAAATTGGTATTTCCCCTATTTTTAGATAATATCATTGTTATTCAATCACATAGAAAACAAGAGCCGTATGTAGTTAGTTACTAAAGTACACATTACAACTGAGCAACTTTAGATTAAGGTGTGTGTGAATAAGCAACCACATGCAATTTTTTTTTGTCATAGTAAAGTAAATCCTAATCCACCTTTGGAATAGTCGTCTTGACTTCAAAACTCACTAGCTTGTCTCTCTGAAATGATCACTCTAAGATTGGTTAAGTGTGAAAATTCGAACGTCTCACATGCACTTAAGAACAAACGGACATGAAAAATAATAATAGTCTAATGGAAGGAATATTAATAACTAGTGAGAATGTCGAGTTACCAACCATAGCGCTATCTCATCTACTCTCCACTTTACCATACCTTACCATAGGGTAAATTATGACTTCTCTAAGGAAAAATGAATCTGATAAGTTTAATAGGGCCTTCTAGTAATGAAATGTTTCTGAAAAGGTAGGGTCTTCAAGTAGCTTAATAAGGAACTCATCAATCACTGCCTTTTATTTTTATTTCTTCTTCAAAACCTTTTTTATTTGTGTTATTCTTCATAACCCAATCCTTTTTTTTTAATAATAAACTAACAGAAATGCTTACATTGTTTTTGGATGGAATGGTTAGCAAGATTTTTTTGAGAAGGTATAGATGGATACGATGCCTTATCTCTTGAGTAAAACCTTTTCTTTTGAGAAAGGCCTTATCTCTTGATTGAAATTTTTATTTTTTTTAGCCTTTGTTTTGGTTTTTGTTTCTACAGTCTTATTTCAGGTAAAGTCGTAATGTACCCCCGACAAGGTGTACAAGGTTTTTATTATGTTAATAAAGGTCTGTCATCCCATAGCTGCTCCTCCCTTATAGAGGTTAATATAAAAAAAAAAATTAAAGTCTCAACTAAATTACAAGACCTAAGTTTCCCTTAACTCGTAAAAGATGTTATCCTCAATCAACCAAAAAGAAGAATAATGAAACTTCACAATAAGTTAATGTAAGATCCAATAAATTTGAGTCATCATGTGACTCGGAGTTATGTAAAAACTCTCTGAATAAATGAAAGGTCTAACAGCTCACAAGGAAAAAGTCTTCACTATTATTCCTTTAGATTCTCAGGTACTTATTTATTCCAAATTACGTTTGTTGCAATTGTGCAAAAATGTTTGTTTCTAAATGCTCAAATGTGATTTTTACTCTCGTAATAAACTTCGAACATCTCTTTGCCTAAATGTAGCGAATCAAGTAATTCAATCTCATCATAGCTAGGTGATGCAGGAGGATCCGAGTCAGATGATGCTGAGCTGTCAGATAACACATTATTAGCACTAAGATATCTTGAATTAGCAGATCAGTGCAAGGATGGCAGGAAATCATAATCCTTTTTTTAATTTGGCAATTTTGGGTGCGTTTTAGTATTTTGGCCAGAACTTTGGCTACGAGTATCAAAATCGCGCATACGACCCTAATTCGAAAAGATCTTTTCGGCGCGCACTTCGTGGTCAATGAGCTATATTCGTTGCATATCTTTTCGAGGGCAAAATCCACCGTTTCCCCTTCCGAATCTACAATTTTAGTAATTGTTTTCCTTTTATGGTAATATTTCTTTCTTCGTTTAAGAAGTGTTTCTGAACCCAATTTGGGCCAGATTTTTGACAGATTGTTTCTTTTATTACGTATTTTTTTTAGCATGATTATTGGGATTTGTTATTTTTGGTAAAATTCTAATAATCACGAGTTTTAGCTATAAAGCCCGGCTTGTGGCCTGATTTTAGAGATACCTTTGATTTGAATAATTTAATTGAACATTAGAGTTATTTCTCTGTGTTTCTGGGCGAATCTCTTGTATCCTTCCTTGTGAATTGCTTGTTGAAATAGCCTGCAATATAATCGCTATTCTGCCCAGCGTTACTAGGATACCTAACTTTTTTTTTTTAGAAAAAAATATTTTCAAAATAGGTATGAATTTTGATAAATCTCCCCACCCCAAACCAATAAAACACTGTCCCCCATTGTTAAACAAATGAAATGGAAAGTGATAAATAAAAATTGGAACCTATTACCTCAAGTATTAGTTCAACATGTGTTCCTTGCAATGAAATAGATCGAGTTGGTGGGGGTAATTTATTAACAAAAAAATACATCACCCCCAACACAAGCATTGGCGGTATTGTTAGTTTTTTTTATGAATAAATGCATAAATTGACTGGGCTGCCTCCTAGTAGTGCTATAATTAATGTCATTGTTAATCGTTTGTTTTCACTGACCTTGTAGGAAATTCATTTTTTAATAAATTAATTTCCAGGGGGAGGGGCAACTATGGGATGTCAGACCTTTATTACTTTATCAAAAGATTTCACACCTTTCGGGGGTACATTACGACATTACCCAAGTTAAAGAAACTAGGGGGCTAGCCCTTACTAAACAAAAGGGGCAGTTGGTATTGCTAGCAAATGGTCATTTTTATCTTTTAATTAGAACATCAAATATAAATGTAGCAAAGGGGATACGATTTTTCTATTGAGTTTTTAAGAATTTGGTAGCATTTGTTTTTTGTTAAACTCTGATAGATGATGTTTCAGGATTGTTAATTTTTACCTTAACTTAGATTGTGGTTTCTTGTATTTCTCATCCTTTCTTTCCATTTTGTTTCGTATGCATTTATTAATTGCTTCTTTAATATTTTTTGGCATGTTTTCTATTCACTATGCCTATGCAGTATACTAGTTTTAGGTTCTTCAGGTTTGTGACGTTTAGTAACCCACTAGTCTTAGGTTCTTCAGATTTGTGACGATTAGTAACCACTCGCAGGATGTCAAGTGGAAAATAAGATGATTTGTATTACTTTTACATGATTATGTCTATCTATAGTTGTTATCAGTTGGCCCACAACAAAATGTGTCAGGCATGCTTTTCACAGCCCCACTCTCAAAACATTGCTATGGTTGATCAATGAGTCAATGGGTACAATTTTAATAGGATGAAAGCATATCTGAATTTGAAATCACAAGAATTGTGGAAGGAATCTTGCTATCAATTTTGTATTGTGTATATTGGATCCCTCTTCCTGGAGATTTTGTGGCGCTTAATGTTGATGGATCCTCTCGAAAAAATAAGGCAACAGGAAGTGTGATTATAAGAGACCGAAGGGGTCTTTCTGTGGTGGGAAAGCAATTGTTCTTCGGGGAAGGAACAAACAATAAAGCCGAAGCGTTGGCCCTTGTGGAAGATTTGCGTCTTTGTTCCTCATTGGGTTTTGGTAAAGTGGTTGTCCAATTGGATTCTGAACTAGTTTGTCGTTGGTTTAGAAAGACCTTTAAAATTCCTTGGCATTTGGAGAATATTTTCAAAGAAATTAAGTTGCTAGGGGAGAAAATGTCGGTTGATTGTAAACATATCTATAGAGAGGCCAATGCGGTGGAAGATGCATTAGCCGATAGAGCACAAAAAGATCATAGGACTGTCACATTTGGAGCTAATAACCTACCTAGGCGCTTGGAAAGGTTGGTGTTGCTCGATAGTTGTCACACGGATTATGTTCGTCATGGTAATAAGTAGACAATTCTTTTGTGATAACTTGCAAGAGTATGTAAGTTTCGAACATGCGAATCAACAGCCATTTTGGTGCGCAAGATTGGGATGTGGCAAGGCCATGAGGTGGTGCACGTTACTGACTCTGCAGTTAATTAGACAGAGTGCTCTGTTATTATGGATAGTGCGCTCTGTTTTTGCTGGACAGTGTGCTTGCTTTGGTTGGAATGGTGCTCTATTTTCCTGGAATATGCGCTCTACTTTGCTGGAAAAGTGCACTGATGCAGGAGGATCCGAGTCAGATGATGCTGAGCTGTCAGATAGCACGTTATTAGCACTAAGATATCTCTAATTAGCAAATCAGCGCAAGAATGGCAGGAAATCATAATTCTATTTCAAATTTGGCAATTTAGGGTGCGTTTTAGTATTTTTGCCATAACTTTGGCGACGAGTATCAAAATCGCCCAAACGACCCCAATTCGGAAAGCTCTTCTCAATGAGCATGTCGCAGTCAACCAGCTATACTCGTTTCACATCTTTTCAAGGCCTAAATCCACTGTTTCCCCTTTCGAAGGATTTGTGGATTGGTTGAATGAAGTAGATCGTATTTTTTAGTATAAGGAAGTTCCAGATCATGTCAAGGTGAAATTGGTTGCCATCAAACTCAAAGGCAGAGCATTTGCGTGGTGGGAGCAGTTGAAGCGATCACGCGACAGGCAAGGCCAAGCCAAAATCACTGATTGGGAAAAGATGAAGGGTCACTTCCTTCCTTTAGGCTACACTCAAACTTTGTTTCAATGACTTCATTTATTGAGGCAAGGCACGAAATCAGTTGATGATTACACGGAAGAGTTCTATCAATTAGTAGCCCGTAATGACTTATCTGAGACGGAAGAGCAGATGGTGGCACGATATTTGGGGGGATTACGACAACCCCTGCAGGATATCCTCAGCCTTCACTCATTGTGGACCGTTTCCGAAGCCAACCAGCGTGCACTTGCTGTGGAAAAATAGCAGAACAGGAGGCCTATGATTAGAAGTGATCAAAGCAGTCGGCCAGTTCACCCTCAAGAATCCCGTCCTACCCAACCACCATCGCAGAGTAACTCTAATACTAGATGTTTTAGATGTGGTGAACAGGGAAATAGAGCGACTGAGTGCAGGAAGCCTGCTATTCAGAAGGGCAACCATCTCCTGAATCTGGAAGACGTGGTAGAAGAATTTGAGGAACATGGCGAGCCTGTGTATGACGATGATGAAGATGGAGATATGCTGTATGGAGATGGTCATGAGACTCTGGTTGTTCGTAAGAGTCTAATAACTCCCAAGGATGATTCAGAGGACGATTGGTTAAGAACCAATATTTTCCACACGACATGTACAGTTGTAGATAAAGTCTGCAAGATGATCATTGACAGTGGCAGTTGTGAGTACGTCGTGTCTAAAGAGGTTGTCTAGAAATTGCAGTTGAAGACAGATTGTCATCCCAAGCCGTACAAATTATCATGGCTGAATAAAGGCAGTGAGGTAATGTAGATAGGCGATGCCTAGTGTCTTTTTCAATTGGCAATAAATTTTTTGATAATGCTTGGTGTGATCTTGTATCTATGGATGTTTGTCACGTATTGTTAGGCAGACCTTGGCAGTATGATCGCAGTGTTATTCTTGATGGGCGGAAAAATACATATTCCCTTAGCATTAAAGGGAAGAAGATTGTGTTGGCACCTCATCGGGAAGGAACCACTCCTACCCCGGTAACCAATAATACTAACCTTCTTTCTAAGTCGAGGTTTTTAGTTGAGATTGATCGTGGAGATGTGGTCTATGCTTTGTTACCTTGTGGGAATAGTGCAGTCAATGAGAATTCAAATTTTCCAATAGAGGTGCAACAACTTCTTGTAGAGTTTTCTGACCTGATGCCAGAGGATCTTCCTCTTGGGCTGGCGCCTATGCGGGATATTCAACATCAGATCGACCTTGTTCTGGGGTCCAGTTAGCCTAATCGGCCGGCTTATCGCCTCAGTCCTAAGGAATCTGAAGATTTGCAGCGACAGGTGGTAGAGTTGTTGGATAGAGGCTACATCTGTGAGAGTATGAGCCC
Source organism: Berberis vulgaris (assembly GCA_963556465.1). Lineage (NCBI taxonomy): Eukaryota > Viridiplantae > Streptophyta > Magnoliopsida > Ranunculales > Berberidaceae > Berberis > Berberis vulgaris. Next base: position 25,952,529 of record OY747130.1, on the reverse strand, counting down.
ATGTGCAGTACCTGCTCTGCTAGTGCCAAAAAAAGATGGCTCTTGGCGATGTGTGTTGATAGCAGGGCAATCAACATGATTACAGTGAAATATAGGTTTCCAATTCCCCGCCTGGATGATATGTTAGACCAGCTGTTCGGATCTAAGGTTTTCTCAAAAATTGAGCTTAAAAGCAGATACCACCAGATCAGAATAAGGCCTGGAGATGAGTAGAAGACAGCGTTTAAGACGCATCATGGGTTGTATGAGTGGATGGTCATGCCTTTTGGCCTGTCCAATGGGCCTAGTTCATTTTATGAGATTTATGCATCAGGTTTTACGACCTTTTATATGGAAATTCGTTGTAGTTTACTTCGACGACATCCTCATTTATAGTTCGACATGGGCGTCACATTTTGATCACCTTCGTGTTGTTTTTGGTAAGTTGAGGACAGAGCGCCAATTCGTCAATCAGAAGAAGTGTTCTTTCTTTACTACTTCTGTTACTTTTCTTGGTTTTGTTTTGTCTACTGATGGTGTTCATGCAGATCAATCGAAAATAGATGCGGTCTTGGAGTGGCTCAAACCAAACACCTTACACGATGTCAGAATGTTTCCATGGATTGGCGTCCTTCTACCGTCGGTTCATCAGAAACTTCAGCACTCTGATTGCTTTTATCACAGAGTGCCTCAAGGGACGTGATTACCAGTGGTCCGATGAGGCGGAGGTCAGTTTTCAACTGGTCAACCAGAAGATGACAGATGCACCGGTTTTGGCACTTTCTGATTTTGAAAAAGTGTTTGAAGTCAATTGTGATGCATCTGAGGTTGGCATTGGTGGTGTTCTGAGTCAGGAAGGGCGTCCAATATCTTTTTTCAGTGAAAAGCTATCAGGATCAAAAAATAATTATTCCACCTATGATCTGGAGTTTTTTGCCATAGTTCAGTCCCTGTAGCATTGGCGTCACCACCTAGTACAAAGGGAGTTTATTCTTGTCACTGATCATGAGGCCCTGAAGTACATCAATGGGCAACAAAAGCTAAGTCGACGGCATGCCAAGTGGGTGGCGTACTTGCAGGAGTTCACGATTGTGCTGAGGCCCCAAGCAGGGAATCTGAACCGTGTCGCAGATGCACTGAGCCGTCGTACGTTAGTCCTCACCACCATGAGCACTAGAGTTGCAGGATTTGAGGCTTTCTCTGATATGTATGCTGCAGATCCTTCCTTCGGAAGGATAATTCAGGAGGTAACATATGGTCAACGACATGACTTTATTTTGCATAATGGTTATCTGTTTCGTGGATTACAGTTGTGCATTCCAGATTGTTCACTAATGCAGCAAATTATTCGTGAACTTCATAATGAGGGTCACTGTGGGAGAGATAAGACGTTGGCCTTGATTTCTTCTTCCTATTATTGGCCCAAATTGACCAGTGATGTGGCTCATTATGTGGAGCATTGTTATGTGTGTCAACTGTCCAAAGGAGTTCTCACTAATGCGGGCTTGTACACACCTTTACCTGTACCTGAGGCCCCTTGGTTTGATGTCAGTATGGATTTTGTGTTGGGCTTACCCCGTACCCAACGAGTCTGGGATTCTATTTTGGTTGTGGTTGACAGGTTTTCCAAGATGGCCCATTTTGTAGCTTGCAGAAAAACAATGTTTGATGCCCGTATCGCCCATCTTTATTTCAGGGAGATTGTGCGTTTACATGGTGTTCCCCGATCCATTACTTCAGATCATGACACCAAGTTCATGAGTCATTTTTGGTGGAGTTTATGGGAGAAACTAGGGACGAACTTGAATTTTAGCCGCGCCTACCACCCCCGGACAGATGGACAGACCGAGGTGGTGAACTGCAGTTTGGGGAACCTTTTGAGGAGTTTGGCAGGCACTAAACTAAAATAGTGGGATTTGGCGTTACCTCAGGCAGAATTTTCCTATAACAGGCCCAAGAACAGAACCACCAGAATGAGCCCATTTGAGATTGTCTATGGCCAGAATCCATCCGGGGTGCTCGACTTAGCCCTTATTCCATGTGTGGGTCGTTTGAATCCCAAGGCAGAACATCTTTGGGGTATCCATGAGCAGGTGAAGCTGGCTATTCACGAGAGTAATTCCAAGTACAAAGTTCAAGCCGACCGTCACCGTCATCAGGTACTTTTTGATGTTGGTGATTTTGTTAGGGCAATATTAACACATTATCGTTTTCGTGTTGGAGAGTATAAGAAGCTTAAGGAGCGGAAGATTGGACCCTGTGAGATCTTGTAGAAGATCAATGATAATGCCTACAGACTGCGCCTCCACAGTCATTTGAGGACTTCTGATTTCATTAATGTAAAGCACTTGAGTCCTTGTTTTGCAGATCCCGATGATGCTATTGTGAACTCGTTGACGAGTTCTTTCCAACCCGGGGCGACTAATGCAGGAGGATCCGAGTCAGATGATGCTGAGCTGTTAGATAGCACGTTATTAGCACTAAGATATCTTGAATTAGCAGATCAACGCAAGAATGGCAGGAAGTCATAATTTTATTTCAAATTTGGTAATTTAGGGTGCGTTTTAGTATTTTGGCCATAACTTTGGCTACGAGTATCAGAATCGCGCAAATGACCCCAATTCGGAAAGTTTTTTTCAATGCGCACATTGTTTTCAATCAGCTATGCTCATTTCACATCTTTTCGATGCCAAAATCTACCATTTTCCTTTTGAATCCACACATTTAGTAATTTATTTTCCTTAATAGTAATATTTCAATTATTGTTTAGGTAGTGATTCTGAACCCAATTTGGGCCAGATTTCTGGCAGTATATTTCTTTTATTACGTATTTTGTTTTAGCATGATTATTGGGGTGTTACCATTTTTGGTAAACTTCCAATGTTGATGATTTTTAGCTATAAAGCCCGGCTTGTGGGTTGATTTTAGAGATACCTTTGATTTTAGTAATTTGATTAAACATTAGAGTTATTTTCTCTGTATTTTTTGGGTAATCTTCTTGTGTTCTTCCCTGTCAATTATCTGGTGTTATTAGCCTGCAAAACAATCGCTATTCTGCCCGGCGTCATGCACTCTTTTTTTGTTGGAAAGGTCACTATGTGGCGAGATATGTGTTGCTCTGGCGTGCTATACATGATGTTTGGTCTAGTTGGAAATTTGTCTCTACTGGAAATTGGATCAGTATTGGGTTTTCAATGGGTCGAAATTTGCAATTTGTGGTTCAATACATGGCAATTTGGTGCCTGCTGGAAAGTGGATCAGTATTTGCAGATTTTTCCATGTTGGCATGATACGTTGAGTTTTATGATGATATTTTGCAACTTGTGTTTGTTGGGAATGATTGCAATTTGCAAAATGAGGTTGCAAGTTTGTTATACTTGCAAGTTGCAAGTTTGCAATTTGCAAGTTGCAAAGTTGGCAAGTCTTGTTATGCTTATAAGATGGAAGTTGTTATGTGTGCATGTTGCAGGTTGGTGTAAATGTTCAAGTTGATCAAGTTGCAAACTTGCAAATGGTTCTTGGGCAAAAGCTAATTTGCTAAGGTTTTTACTTTGCTTACCTATTTGTTTGTTTATAAGGTCTAGGTGATTTTGGCCTAATCCTAGATTAAGGTCTTTACAGGTCTAAACTTTATTTGGTTTAGGCCTTATAAGGCCTTATCCTTGGTGAAATAGGTTTGTTTCTCAATTTTGATGTAGGCCTTATATGCAAGGTCTACTCCTTGGTGAACTAGGTTTTTTCTAAGGTCAATAGATAGGAAAGTTTCTTGCATGGGTTGTTTTTATTTCTTGGTTCTAATGATGTATGTCCAACAATTTTTATTTCTCAGGTAAAGTCACCATGTACCCCCGACAGATGTAAAAGATTTTTTATCAAGTAATAAAGGTCTGGCATCCCATAGCTGCCCCTCCCCACTGGAGGTTTAACAAAAAAAAAAATTCTTTTCATTTGTGTGCTCCAACATATTGTTTAGAGTAATATGACCCCATGTTTTGATTTGTAAGTTGAGAGGACTACCAATATTTCACATATTTCTATATGAGTTTTCCATCACTGATAAAATGAGGAAGAACTATAGGGAAAGATAGAGAAGTTACTACCCTGTTGTATTGCTAAGCTTATTTTTTCTCTTTTGTCTTCTTAGCTCCTCCCTCATTTGTATTGCCCTTTGGCCCTTTACTACGTGAGGAATGTTTTATAGATAACAAACTATGTAACAAGGATACTCTTTTTTATACTAAAAATATAAAATAAAATAAAAGAAGAAGAATTATAAAAGAAAAGGTGTCAACACGTATCTTGTTGGATATTTGTGTCGACATTCATGGATACTCCTATTGGAAATTAACGCCGGGCAGAATAGCGATTATCCTACAGGCTAATAGCAACATATAATTGACAGGGAAGAACACAAGAGAATAGCCCAAAAACACAGAGGAAATAACTCTAATGTTTAATAAAATTACTCAAATCAAAGGTATCTCTAAAATCATGCATTATATGCTCGTGGATAAATCCTAATGTGGCGCACTGAGACGATTTGAAGGGTAACTTGGGAATTAAGTTTTTGTTTTTTTATTCAATCAATCTTAGCCGTCCCAAGATTTTTGGAGCTAATCTATACCATCGACTTGAGTGGCGGCTAGGTTTCAGCAAGAAAACCCAGGACTTTCTTCATGTTTCAGGCTGCCGTCAAGCCTGGCCGACGCCACAACAGGACGCCACTAGTCTCTTTGTTGGTCGCTCTGTCCTGCCTGGTCGCTCAGCCTTATCTATCGACCGACGGTCTGTGTGCAGGCCTTTCAGACCGTGTTCATGGTTTTTGGCATGACGACTAGTCAGGCCGCCTCTTTACCTTCCCCAATGGTGGGGGATCAAGGAACGGGGAGAATCGAAGGGGCTCCAAAGCCTTCTTTTGCCTAAATCCTTGGAAAAATTTTGGTTGAGGAAATCATGGACACGCACGTTGAAGGAACTAGATTCCGCAAAGATGGGGAGCCAACAATTGAAATTACGGCATCGGATGAAGTACGTGGGGAAGCTTTCATGGAAAGGCATGTGATTGTTCTAAAGTTCTCTATCTGTAAGCCTACTTTGGAAGACATTCGAGATTCGATCCAAAGAACTTGGGGTATCCTAGGAGATTTCTCGCTAGGACTACTCGATCAACGCCATGTTTTAGTCCGTCTTCAATCTGAGGCGGAAGCAAAGAAAGTGCTCTCGAGGGATTCCTTTTTTATTCGTGGAGTTAGATTCAAAGCCTTCCACTGGCACGATGGTTTAAGTCTGAAAGCAAATCCTATATCGGTTCCATTATGGGTAGAGTTGCCTAACTTGCCTTTGCATTTATATCATCCAACTCTTTTGGAAGCTATTGTGAATTCTTTTGGTTGTTTTTTGTGCATGGATGATCACACTCGATGTTTATCATGCTCGGATTCTGCCTGTGTCTGCGTGGAGATGACGTTGGCGGAAAAACTACCTAATAGAATTTGGATAGACAGAGCGAACAATAGGGGCTTCTGGCAAAAAATTGAATACCCGGGGTTCAAATATTGTGACTATTGTTCTTTGCTAGGACATCATGAGGAATTTTGTAGGAAAAAATTAGGTCTCAAGGGCAATGCGAAAACATCCCATTTGGAAAACGAAGAGAAGAATGAGAAACATAAGGTGGAAGTCAAGGTTATCAATCAACAATATGTTCTAGTGGCCAATAAAACAAAGTTACAAAATCCGATGTGGGCACGAGTGGTGCAAAAAATAATATGGGGGAGGAAATAAAGGAGGGAATGAGTACGAAGAAACAAGTGGCCAAATAACCGGTGAAGTTAGTGTTGACAAACAAATTTTAGACTCTTACCGAGGATATGGCTGAAGAGGAGAGTAATCAAATAAAATATCTTTCGGCTAGTAAGGAAAAGGATAGTGCCAATGATATAAATACGCATGAAACGACGGAGGAAGGCCTACAAGAGGCGGAGTATACAATTAGTGAGATTGAAAAAGCTAAGCAAGGTGACTCAATGATAAGGGAAGTTTTAGACAGCCCGGGGATGACAAGTTCTGGGCTGGAAGATGTGTCAAAAAAGGTTGAAATCAGTCAAATTACGATTCTAAAAATAGAGGGATCTCGAGCCCTTTCAGACTGATGAAACAGGAGCCCATGTTGTCCTTGGAAGTCGGCCTGTGCACGCTGAATGTGGGAGTCATCTATCCAAGCCAGGGAGCCAAATGGGTGAGCAAGTTTTGCTCAATTCTGATCAGAAACGGTCCACTTTTCCACAGGCAGAGCAGCAGCCAAATGAGGCTCCAAAAACAGCGATTCCAACTACAGATCAGCAGCTAAACGAGACTCCAAAAATAGAGCATGCACGCTCTGTTTCAGCTGTGAACAAAGCAGCGCTTGCACGCTCTATTTCAAGAGTTAACAAAGACCTGGGAGGCGCGAAAAACAAGGCAGATTGTCTTAAGACAACGGTGGAATTGGGCCTCGTCGCAACGAATCAAATTGAGCATGAATCTAGTAGTAGTTCTAGGCCGAATGGAGAACACCATAACGAACCCGGTGATGTTGGAATTCAGTCGGACCATTTTGTTTTAGTTACTCATGAGGAAGTTAGGTTGCTAATAGATAATGCTATCAACTTGGTTGAGGAAGGTCGTGCTAAGCGGGAAAAGAAGAAAAAAGGGAATATCAATACTTTCGAAAGCGCCACAGAAGATAGTGATGAGACTGAGTCGGCTTCAGAGGTAGGGTCGGAAACTGTAGCTATAAAGGATTTAAAGTTGGGGCGCAATCAGGTGAAGAAACTAATAAACCAAAAGTCAAAATGGCGGTGCCTCCGGTCACGCGTCGTAAGACAAAGAAGGGTGTTGCTTCCTCCCGCGTTTAAGATGATTGAAAACTTTTTGTTTTGGAATGCTCATGGGGTCGGTAATAGAGCCACGAAAATACGGTTAAAAATTTTTGTGAAGGAAAATAATGTTAGAATTCTTATGATAGCAGAGCCTATGATTGAAGCTAGCAGATATATGGAGGTTGGCAATAAACTTAAGCTTGCGGGGTTCGCCTCTAATGACACAGTTGGTGGTAAAATATGGATCTTTTGGGATGCTGCACTGGACCTCTCAATTGTGGATATGTCGGACCAGATCATTCACTGTCAGGTAACTGTATCTACTTCAAGAGTTTATTTAATTTCTTTTGTTTATGCTAAATGTTCGGTTGAAGAGCGAAGGGAACTTTGGTCAAATATGGTTACTTATGCTTCTAATCATGACCTACCATGGATGGTTGGCAGGGATTTCAACACTCTTTTAAATGCGCAAGAAAAGATTGGGGGAGTGGAGCCGTCCTTGGCCAGTATGTCTAATTTCTTTGATTGTATTGAAAATTGTGGATTGATTGACTGTGGTTTCACGGGACCTAGACTCACCTGGTGTAACAATAGGCGAGGAAGAGACCGTATATGGGCTAGACTTGATAGAATTCTTGTTAATTCGGCATGGTTGACGATATTGGCTAACCCGACGGTGGAACATCTTAGTAGAACTTTTTCTGATCACTCTCTGCTACTGGCATCCATGCCTACTCAGGTGCCAACAGGTTTTATCCCATTTAGATTCCTTAATATGTGGATGACACATCCTGGGTTTCTAGCGCTGGTTAGAGAAATATTGTTGTCTGATTTAGATGATATGAGACCTATTGAAAAAATTGATGTGAAGCTTAAAATGGTGAGAAGGGCTCTTATACAGTGGAACAAGACGGTCTTTGGTAATGTGTTTAGCAGATCGAGATCTCTGGAGGATGAAATGCAACAATGGGAAACTATGCTTCTGGCGGGCTGGGAAAATATTGATAATAATGGCCTTAATGTTGTTGCAAACTGGGACATTAATGCTAGTTGTAGTCTGAGTCGTTGTTAGGCGGAGTACAAATTAGCTCTAAAACAATAGGAGTTTTACTGGATTCAGAAGTCGGGAGAAAAGAATACAGGGAAGGGGATGCTTGTACAAAATATTTCTTTGCTTCCACTAAATCCAAACAAAAAAAAGGGCCATCTCTCAGATCTCTTTGCCAGGTGGTAGGACCATTTTGGATCCAGGTGAAATCCTTGAAGAAGCAAATAATTTATTTCATAGCCTTTTGTCTGTCTTCCCAGGGAGATTGTGTGCTAGATTCAGATCTGTTAGATTGCATTTCGGAGACCATTACGGCAGTTAGGTGTGATGCTTTGGTCAAAAGGCCTTCGTTGGAGGAAGTAAAGGATGTTCTCTTTGATATTCCAAAAAATAGTGCCCCTAGCCCGAATGGATTTACTGCTGGTTTTTTTCAAACATGCTGGGATCTGGTGTGTATTGATATATGGGAAGCTCCTATACAGTTTTTTGAGGGGGAGGCTCTTCCGGCGTCTTTTTCTGCAAACTTCATGGCTTTGATCCCAAAAATGGAAAATCCAGGTTTCTTTTCTGACTTTCGCCCCATCAGTCTTTGCAATGAAATCTATAAAATTTTTAGTAAAATTCTCTGCAATAGATTGGCATTGGTTTTACCAGAAATGATCTCCTTGGAGCAAAGGACTTTTGTTAGAGGAATGTTTATTGGGGAAAATATCGGCCTAGCACATGAATTGGTAAGAGATATCCATAAAAAGGTATTTGGAGGTAATGTTGTGCTGAAGATTGACATGGAAAAAACTTATGACCGTCTAGAATGGAATTTTCCGTTCCGGGTGCTCAAAAGATTTGGTTTTAATACCTAATTTTTTTCATATTATTTCCAACTGCATAGCTTCTTGTGGTTTTTCAATTTTGCTACAGGGAGCTTACAAAGGCTTTTTTAAATCCACAAGAGGGTTAAGGCAAGGGGATCCTCTCTCACCATTTTTATTCATCATCGCCTAAGAGGTTCTGAGTAGGGGATTGCAAAGGGCTTTCAGTACAGGAAAAATAGGGTATTATTATACGCCTAGGGCCTGCAATCCTATTTCGCATCTACTCTATGCAGACGACACTTTAATTTTTTTTAAATGGAAGAAAATCTTCAGTTCAGGGGTGCAAGGAATTTCTGAAAAAATACTGCAATGCATCAAGTCAGAAATTGAATGAAGGAAAAAGCTCTTTTATGATGGAAGACAATGTGGTAGTGGAAAGAATTGTCGCTTTGAAGATGTTTACAGAATTCCAATTTAAAGGTTCTCCTTTGACTTATTTGGGAGGTCCAGTGTTTTACAGGAAAGCAAAACTTTCCTATTTTGAAGAATTGATTGACAAAATTCAAAGACGTATTCAAGGATGGAAAACAAAACTGTTATCGCTTGGAGAGATAATGGTCTTAATTAAGCATGTTCTAAGCTAAATTCATGTTTACATTCTAAGCGCCATGTGTGTACCCAAGAAAGTTATAACAAGAATTAACAATTTGTTAGCAGACTTCTTTTGGGGGGATTATGAAGGTAGGTTGAAGAGAAAATGGGTGTCAAAAACCTTACAGTGGTGATGAAGGCATTTCGTGTTAAAGCTTTATGGAAACTTATTTCTTCCGATACCCTATGGGCTTCTTTTATGAGACATAATTATTGGTTGCCTAGAGCTCCGTTGAGTGGCCAAGTCGTGAAATGTGGGGCTTCCCTATTTTTTAAGGAGACCATGTCTTGTAAATTTATAACTTTGAGCAATTCTTTATGGCGTATTGGCAGGGGTAACATCAGCTTCTTTGAAGAAAATTGGAACCTTGTGACCTCTTTCAAAAGATTGGAGGATTTTATTAATCGTGGGTTTTGGCCCGCGGTTAGAGAAGTGATAATGGGAGATTGCGAATTGGTCAATCCATACCTCAGACAGTTGGCACGTGGCCTATTCCCAGCTAGGTTGCGGGGTAAGAAATATGGTGATGACGAGTATGTTTGGGCGCCGGATCCTGATTGTCTGTTTTCCATTCATTCTACATATGAATTGCTTCGAAAGCAGGGGGTGAAAAATGAGCTAAAGGAAAAAATTTGGCAAAACATTATCCCGTCAAGAATCTCAATGTTTCTTTGGAAACTATTGCGCAGAGGAGTGCTAGTGGACGGTGAGTTGTATCGATGCGGTTTTAGCCTCGCATCGAGGTGTAGGTGTTGCGCTAATCCAAGGACGGAATCTTTGAACCACTTATTTCTGGAGGGCAATTTGGCGGTAAAAGTATGAAGTCATTTTGATGGGTTATTTGATGTGCAGGTAAGGAAACCAGGTGTGCTACAAATTTGGTTCAAAAGAGCAAAGATGACCATGCAATCAGGTGTGTTTTACTTCCTCACTCCTATGTTTATTCTATGGGAAATCTGGAAGCAAATATGCAAGGTTGTCTATGAAGAATTTGCTCCAAATTATGCATTTTTTATTTTAAATATTAGGCGTAATTTGAGATTAGCTAATACCTTTATCATTCCGAAATAAATTAGTCGGAATAAGGCCTCTTTAAGGACCCTTGGGTTGCTTGAGATCCTAGTTAGAAGAAGTTTTGTTAGAATTGTATATTGGTCCCCTCCTCCTGCAGATTTTGTGGCTCTTAATGTTGATGGTTCCTCTCTAAAAAATAAGGAGACAGGAGGTGTGATTATAAGAGACCCAGGGGTCTTTGTGTGGTTGGAAAGCAATTGTTATTTGGGGAAGGATCAAACAATAAAGCAGAAGTGTTGGCCCTTGTGGAAGGTTTGCGTCTTTGCTCCTCATTGGGGTTGAGAAAAGTTATGATTCAATCGGATTCGGAATTTGTTTGTGGTTGGTTTAGGGAAACCTTTTAAGATCCCGTGGCATTTGGAGAACATTTTCAGAGAAATTAAATTGATGGCGGAAAAAAATGTTTATAGAGTGCAAACAAATTTATAGAGAGGCCAATGCGGTTGCAGATGCGCTAGCGGATAAAGCGCAAAAAGATTGTAGGAATGTCACCTATGGAGCGAATGATTTACCTAGGCGACTAGCAGGGTTGGTTTTGCTCGACAGATGCCACACTGCTTATGTTCGACATGGGTATGACTAGAGAAAGCTTTGTTGTAGCAGCAGTTTCCAGGGCTGGTTTGACAAGACTTGTAGCTGCTGCCAGTTTTTTGCGTTTCTAAAATGCACTGGACAGAGTACTCTGTTTTGACAGAGTGCTCTATCCTGATGCACTCTGCCAGGACTTGGTTTTGCCTGGATTTGCTGATGTTTTGCTCTTGTTTCGACTGGAGAAAGCACTGGATCAGCTGCATGGATTTGTTTGCCTGGAGAAAACAGTGGATCAGTCACAGTTTTTGGTGTGCCGGGCTGCGAATGCAGCATTTGTGGAGAGCATTTCTGATGCGGCGTGTTTCATTCAAGCGTGTTGGTGGTCAGCGTGCTTGTTGCAAAGGATCGGAAGGGGGCTGGAATACTCGATGGGTCTTGGCAAGGTCTTATTAATGGTAAATTGCTTTTGGAATTTGTTATTGGTTTCAAGCTGCAATCTCAAACTGCAAGAAGTTACATTGCATGTTGCAATTTGCAAGGTGCAAGTGGCAAGGTTGTTATAGTTTGTTATGCAAAGTTGTTATGCATGTGTTTGTGGGCAAGTTGCAAGGTTGTTTCTGTAGGAGCAAGATGTTATTGATGCATATTGTTTTGGGGCAGATTGTGCAATTCTATTAAAGGTTTGTTTGATCCTTAATGGTTGTGCTTTATGAGGCCTTAACCTTAGGTGTGTTGGCCTAGATCATGATTAGTCTTTTAAGGTCTAAATTTTGTTTTAGGCCTCCTCCTCTCCTTGGTTGAGGCCTTATTTGGCCTATCCTTGGTGAATTATGTCTAGTAGTAAATTTTCTTTTGTTATGCAGGCATTTGCAAGGTCTTTCTTTTGAACTAGGACTATGTTTTCTTTTCTCGAGTAAAGTCGTCATGTACCCCCGATAAGTGTATAAGATTTTTCAAGTTATAAAGGTCAGGCATCCCATAGTTGCCCCTCCCCACAGGAGGTTCTATTAAAAAAAAAAAAAAAAAAAATCTCTAAAATCAGCCCACAAGCCGAGCTTTATAGCTAAAACTTATCAATATTGAAATTTTACCAAAAATGGCAACACCCCAAAAAATAGCTAAACAAAATAAGTAATAAAAGAAATAAACTACCAGAAATCTGGCCCAAATTGGGTTCAAAATCACTTCCTAAACAATAATTGAAATATTACTATAAAGGGAAATAAACTGCAAAATTTGTGGATTCAGAAGGGAAAATGTTGAAATTTGGCCTCTAAAAGATGTGCAACGAGCGTAGCTGGTTGACCATGACGTGCGCGTTGAAATAAGCTTTCCGAATTGGGGTTGTTTGCGCGATTCTGATACTCGTAGCCAAGGTTATGGCAAAAATACTAAAACACACCCAAAACTGCAAAATTAGAAATAGAATCATGATTTTCTGCCATCCTTGCGTTGATCTGTTAATTCAAGATATCTTAGTGCTAATAACGTGCTATCTGACAGCTCAACATCATCTGTCTCGGATCCTTCTGCATCAGAAACTCCCTACTTTGATCATTAACCTTTTCATATTGTGTTTTTGGATGATGTGAACTTGTGTCTGTGTTGGATACAGATACCCGTGTCTTTTTGTCGTTGTTACATAAATAAAAAATTAAACAACTAAATATACAAATAAAAATTAACCAATGATCAAAGTTTGGTTTTTAGTGATTCCAGCCTTTTTCCGTAATTCCTGCATGTAAAAAAACATTATGTTTATTTTTCTGATTAAATTCTTTGGCTTAGATTTTACAATTCCTTGAGGATTCCAGGAGAATTCATCTCTCCTTTTGTTTTCTATTTTCAGTGTGGACATTGATGGTTCCTATGGGGATTCAGATGGGCTGAAAGAAACAGGCTCACGAAAGCGATACACAGTTACTTCATTCTCGCTGATAATATTGCAAAAGATATGTATACTTTCCCATTTGATACCATATATCTTAATTTTTTTTTTAAATTAAACCTCCGGTGGGGAGGGACAACTATGGGATGCCAAACCTTTATTATTTATCAAAAAATTTACAAACCAAATGGGGGTACGTTACGACCTTACCCGTATTAGAAACCAAGCAAACAACACTAGAAAAATTACCTATCCAAACGACAAGCTCCGAAGTCCAAATAGTGTGCTACTAAAATTGCTTCAACCCGCAACCAATTGCTACTATCAAAACTTAAAACCAGTAACACCAAACAACCCACTATTATGCACTTTGAAAAACCAATGGAAAACGATCCACAGGCCAAAGGCTAATGGCCAATGGCAACCTTATGTAGCATAAAGGGCACTAGCACCAATCCAAATGCAGACTAAAAACCTCTGCTTAGTGAAACAGAGCATGCAGCATCACTCCTGCACCCGCAACCAGCCCGCGCAATGCCAACAACCAGGACAGCACACTGCACCTAACAATCAATTCCCAAATAGCACAAAAGCGCCTTGCAGCACCTTGAATGAGCTTTTGCAAGCACTAAGCAGAAGTACACCAAGCAACAAAGACACAACAAACTGCTCCAGCGCCCCAGTGGTCCAAAAACCGCATTGCCGCAACACTTCAAGACAGTCCATCAAGGCCGCCAAGGAACGCAAGTCCCTGCCTGCCAAACAGTTTCCCTAGTCAGCTCCGCAGCAGCCTCGACCCAACTACTCCCTGAGTGAAAGACCGAATTTCAACATCCTGCCACATCCGACCACCATACCGAAACTGTTTGTCACAACATAATAACCATTAACCGCACCCGATCTGTTGGAGTCCATGTTTCCAACAACTCCGGTTTCACCATACCAGTCCACCATCCATCGACCATCATATCCATTGAAAAAATACCGCAACTGTATGCATTGCGCTCTAGTTTACACCAGGAACACAACAACCAATCTTCATAGCAGGGAAAGATGCAATTCAGTGCCACCGCACTATGAAATTCCTTGTCCATTCCACAGTCCAGAGTTTTTAATAATACAGAGTGTATAATCCTCTGTTTTTCCCAGAAAATTCGGCACCATTTCTTCGCAAAAACTACATTCCACTTGCCAAGTTGATCACTGCTGCAACGACACAACAACATACAAATCACCACCTACTCGAACCTCGCAGCAACCTACTTGTTCCACAACGATCCATCTCATACTTTGTGAGGGATTCAAATAAATATATCCCATTGACATAATCACATAGAATTCGGGAGCCTTAAATACGCCGTCTTATTCTTATCAAGAATAATTAGAGACCTCGGTCTCTTAGGAAACGAGTCCCATGAATAAGTACGAGACATATGCTCTACTTGCGCCAGTCTATCCAACGCATCCGCCACAGAATTAGTCTCCCTGAAAACATGGATACAGTGCGACACCAAAACATTGCTCATCTCTCTGATCTCCTTCCACCAGTTGCTAAGAAACCATGGTATACTCGATTCTCGAAGAAGCCATTGTTTAACCAACATAAAATCCCTTTCAATCATGCAATTTCGGATTCTCTGATCTTTACAAAATCCCAAACCTTCAAGCAAGGCCCTGGTTTCTGCTGGATTATTTGATCCTTCACCAAAATAACATTGTCTGGCTGCCACAAAACTGCCCTCTTCATTTCTAATCACAAAACCTCTAGAAGTATTATTTGCCATGTAAGAGCCATCTACGTTTAGCGCATACCATCCTGTAGGAGGGAAAGCCCAATAAATCACCTGGGGAGGAAGCACTTCTACCTTCTTTTCCTGAATACCCAATCTACGCAACAAATCACCATTGGCTTCCCTTGCCTTCGGAATAAAAAATTTTGACACGCTTTTAATCCAGTAATAAACTTTTATAATCACATAGCATGATGACCATTCCTTTCCTTCATAAAGCTTCCTGTTTCTCTGGATCCAAATTTCCCATATGATAAAAAGCGGGGTGAGATGAAAGAGGGTACCTGATAAGGATAATTTCTTCGCCTTCCTAAACCACACCTTTAACATGGTATAAACTTCAACCGGTCTATGTACGTGTATATCAAACACAAGCTCAAAATGTCTCCATACTCTTCTTGCTAATTCACCCTCCAAGAAAAGATGTTTGATAGTTTCCTCCCCAGATTGAGTACAACACCTACATTTAGAAGCAAAATGGAACCCAATTCTTCTAAGTTCTTCATCTATGGGTAGGGCCCTTTTAATAATCTTCCATGTAACTATGGAAATTTTAGAAGGAAGTGACGGATGCCAGATCCATTTCCAAAACTCATCTTGTAGTCCTCTACCACATAGAATTTTACATACTGGACTAATAGAAAACATACCGTCATTATTTGGCATCCATATTCTGGTATATAGGTCGCCTTCATCACCTCCCAGTCTTGTCTTGTATAGCCCTTGCGCTTTTCTTTGCATTACTGGGGTAATATTCTAAAATTCTCCCTCTACATTTTCCTTAGAGAAGGCCAGGTGTCATTTGTTTCCGCCTGCCCAGTTCGAGTAAAGATTTCACCCTTGGCCCAGTGATTTCTTGATGTAACTTGGAGAAAGCTTAGTTACTGGATGTAACTTTTATAATAACATAGAGAAGGAAAGGATGTAACTTTTATAATCACATAGCATGATGACCAAGTGAGTTCTTGATGTAACTTGATATCATTATGGTATTTAGTTATGTAACTTTGCATATGCAATAAAAGAATCCAATATTTTTTTATGATTGTAAATTTTACTATTTTGACTTTAGATTGTGCATTACACAAAAAATTGGTGGTGCTATTTAAGAGTATGCGCGAGTAGACAGCTGCGATAAATGGGTGAAGAATGAGTTCTCACAAATATAATGAAAGTGATGAAAAATTCGTCACAGGTAGATAATTTTAATGTATGAAATCACTACCGTGACAAACTGTTCCTAACGCATAAATTATATAAGTGAAGAAAGATTCTTCACAGAAAGTTTATAGTAGATATTTAAATCACATTGTGACAAACTGTTCCTCACATATAAATCACATAAGTTAATAACGATTCGTCAAAGAAAGTCACCACACGTGATGCCAGATTTTTGTTACGCATAACACTTTACAGTGACGACATATTCGTCATCCTTGTTGTAATTGTATATTTGCACGCTAAGTTTATGTGAGGAACCACGCGCCGCATAAGCGTACTTTCTATAACGAGTTGTGAATTCGTCACCTAATACTTTCCTTGATGCCCCTGATGTGAGGGACGTTGTGATGACTAAAATTCGTCACCGTTGCTGAACGACGACGAATAAACATGTTTCAGTGAGGAACAACGTTCGTCACCAAAGCCCAAATTTCTTGTAGTGTTAACCCCATGCGTTTTAACAAGATGCTCAAAGACACAGTTACAAAATGGTTACCAAATCACTAATGATCCTTGGGGGTGCCAAATCAACTAAAGATAAACTCATTTATGAATGAAACAACAATTTTGTGATCATTGGTCTTAGTGGCGATTGCCTCTATCCATTTAGAGACGTAAACCACTGCAAGAAGGATGTATTGATAGCCATGGGAGGATGGAAACAGTTCCATAAAATCGATGCTCCAAACATCAAAAACTTCAACCACTAGAATAAGATTCAAAGGCATCATGTGTCGACGAGTTATTCGCCCAAGTTGTTGACATCCATGACAGTCTTTACAATACTCATGGGCATCTCGAAAAAGGGTTGGCCAATAAAAACCGGATTGGAGAACCTTCTCTGCGGTTTTCTTAGAACTGAAATGCCCACCAGAAGCTTGATCATAGCAAAATGAGATGATGTTCCACTGTTCAGCTTCTAGAAACATCTTCTAATAAGTTGGTCAGGGCAGTATTTGTACTCCTAGACAAAAACTTGTCATGATCTAGCTTAGACCAGTATAAAGGGGGTTCCTTAGTTGCTAAAAAATTGACAATGTTAGCATACCAAGGACGCTCTTGCTCAACCAAAAGAAGTTTTTCATCCGGAAAGTTATCTAGAATGGACAAGAAACTAGTGGACGACTCTGATATTTGCCTGGATAGGTGGTCGGTGACTTCATTTTCTATACATGGCTTATCTCGTATTTCAAGATCAAATTCTTGCAGCAAAATGACCCATCAGATCAAACAAGGCTTGGTGTTCTTCTTATTGAGAAGGTATCTAAGGGTCGCATGGTCAGTGTACACAATTACTTTAGCTCCAATGAGATAGGAACAAAATTTATCTAAGCCATATACAATGGCCAACATCTCTTTCTCAGTGGTAGAGTAATTGAGTTGAGCCTCATTTAAAGTATTGCTAGCATAGTAGATGACATGAGGGAGCTTGTTAACCCTCTAATCCAAAACTTCAACTAGAGCGTAGTCGGATGCATCACACATAATCTCAAAGCGTAGCGACCAGTCAGGAGCTCGAATGATAGGAGCTAAGACTAGTTCAGACTTACGATGCATAAATGGATAACTCAAATTGTCGTAAAAAAATAAACAGAACATCCTTAACTAAGAGATTGCTCAAAGGGTGTGTTATATTGGAGAAATCCTTGATGAAACGACGATAAAACCAAGCATGCCCTAAGAAAGATCTCACATCTTTAATAGATTTGGGAATCGAAAGAGATGAAATGACATTGATCTTAGCTTTGTCCACTTCAATGCCTTTTGAAGAGACAATGTGCCCAAGAACAATGCCATACTTCACCATAAAGTGACACTTTTCCAAATTTAAACGAGGCGTTTTTCTTCACAATGCGTTAAGACAAGTGAGAGGTGATTTAGACATTGGTCAAAATACGAATCGAATACTTAAAAATCATCAAAAAATATCTCAAGAAAGTTTTCCACCATATCACTAAATATGCTAGTCATGCACATTTGAAATGCCACGGGTATATGTGGCGATAAGCATAGGTGTGGTCTTTTCTTGATCCTCGTATGCAATGGGTATCTGATTGTATCGAGAATACCCATCCAAGAAACAATAGTATGCATGACATGCTAACCTCTTAAGCATCTGATCAATAAAGGGGAGGGGAAAGTGATCATTTCGAGTATTAGAGTTTAGCTTGTAAAATTCAATACATACTCTCCCTTCATTTTTCATTCTTTCTGGCAGAAACTCATTATTCTCATTTTCAACAACTTTAATTCCTAAATTTTTAGGAACCGCATGGATTGGGCTAACCCATTTTCTATCAGATATAGCATAAATGATGTTTGCATCTATAAGTTTCAATATTTCTTCCTTTACTACATCTTTCAAAATGGGATTGAGACGCCGCCGGATCTGGAGGTTTTGGTTTCATTTTCCAAATAGTTATGATGCTCACAAACAGTAGGGTCAACACCCTTGATGTCATTAATACTCCAACCAATGGATGACTTGTGAGCTTTAAGGACTCCCAGCAACATGTCACTATGTTCCTTAGTTAGATTTGAGGCAATAATCACTGGATAGCTCTCCTCGGGACCGAGAAATACATATCTTAATTCATTTGGCAAAGGTTTACGTTCTAATGATTGAGGAGAGCTTGTGGATGACTCACTATCTAAGGACTGAATTGGGAAGGAAGACGAGAAAACAAACTATTTCTCATATTAATAAAGTGATAACGGCTCATACTCGGGTATTTGCAATATAGGAACACATCCAACATATTATTGACTTCGTCAGCAGTTTCGTCAACATCTTGGTCCATACCAAAGTGTGAAAGACAACGAAGCAATGCATCATCTGCTGATGATTGAGTCAAAGATTCAAAATACTGAATCATACACATTTCTCTTTCTTATCCTCACCCACAATCATATCAAGTTCATCTCTTTGTTGCATAACCTTAAAAATATTCAACTCAACTTTAAGGTTCCCAAAGGAGAAGGCATGCTACCGCTTCTATAGTTGATGTTGGCCTCCGCAGTTGCTTGGAAAGGTCGCCCTAAGAAGATAGGAATTTGATTATCTATACTCGAGCTAGTGTTTATGATGATGAAGTCAACTGTATAATAGAAATTTGCAACTTGTACAATCAGATCTACAACTATTCCTCTCGGGCACCGTTTTGACTCATCTCGGGAGATCTGTGGGGAGATGGAACAAATTTTAGGATTTGAAACAAAGGGTTGAAAAGTGGGAACACAAAATTTTTGGAGCGGGAACGCAAAATTTGGAGCGGTAATCGCCCGCGAGAAATCGACTCCACTTCTCCACACTTCCACGTGCAACACGTGCATTTCCATTTTATAGCAACGGTTTTAAGCCGTTGGACATTATAGCCACGGTTTTTAGCCGTGGCAAACAAAGCAACGATTTCGAACCGTGGCCAAGCCTTTTGGTGTAGTGATTATAGCCACGGTTTTATTTTTTAGGCACGGTTTTAGGCCGTTGGCCATTATAGCCACGGTTTTTGGCCGTGGCAAATAAACCAACGGTTTAGAGCCGTGGCCACCTCAGTGTAGCTAAACAAGCCTTTTGGTGTAGTGTAAGATGAGTTATGCAAGCTCCCTTCACTCTAGATTAAGAAAATAAAAAGGTGAGCTCGGCTCACGAGTCATGCACACCTTTAACTTACACATATCAGTATTTACTAGCGTAGCCAATGGTATCCATGAGCCAGCAACAGGGACAAACATTCCAAGTTTGAAGATTGGAGAAAATAGAGCTTGCAAGACCATACAAACCTATAGCAATATAGACTAAGCTAAAAGCGTAGATAACACATGTATATTATGATTTTTTTTGCAAGCTCCGTTCACTCCAATTTAAGAAAAGAAGAAGGTCCGGGTCATGCATGCACGCCTTTAACATATCCATACCAATGTTACTAGCATAGCCAAGGGTATCCATGAATCAGCAACAAGAATCATTTTGAGATTGGAGGGAAGAAATCTAGCAATATCACATCAAACCTTCATCATACTAAGCTAAAATTATCAATAATATACTTATATTATGGTTTTTTGCAAGCTCCTATCACTCCAATTTAAGAAAAGAAGAAGGTGAGCTCAGCTCATGCACACCTTTAATCTACCATACTAGTGTTTACTAGCATAACCAAGGGTATACATGAACCAACAACAGGGACAAGCCTTCCGTCCTTTTGGGATAAGAGGAAAATAGCTTGCAATACCACATCAAACCTTTATCAATATACACTAAGTAAAATTATAGCTAGTGCACGTAAATTATGAGTTTTGCAAGCTCCCTTCACTCCAAATTAAGAAAAGAAGAATGTGAGCTCGACTCCTGGGTCATGCACACCTTTAACCTGTACATACCAGTGTTTATTAGAATATAGCCAAGGGTATCCATGAACCAGCAGCACGGACAAGCCTTCTATATATCCTGTTAGGATTGGAATGAGGAGAGCTTGCAATTGACACGATACCTCTATGAGTATACACTAAACTAAAACTACACATAATATATGTTAAACTCTAAGACATATTATGTAATCAAAATTTCTATCTTTTCATATATTGAATGATCTTCTTACATTGCTTTATATAGACCTATAGAATGCATAAATGACTGTCAAAACAGAATGACAGCTATGCAATGTTAATCTAACAAACTAGCTAAGTGAATATCTAACTAACTGACTTTGTATGCTTAACATTCCCCCACAAACTAAGTGTAGAACCATTAACAACACTTAGTTTGTCATGTAGTAGTAAAAATCTAGATGTGCCAAGAGCTTTTGTAAGAATATCAGCCATTTGATCCTTTGCAGATATATGAAGAACATTGATTAGCTTTCTAGCAACCTTTTCACGCACAAAATAAATGTCTAGCTCAATATGTTTGGTCCTAGCATGGAGAACTGGATTTGCACTAAGCTGAACAGCACTCATGTTATCACACCAGATAGTAGGAGGTGCACTGCCAATTCTTAACTCAAAAAACAATGACTGTAGCCATGACAATTCAGCTGTGACTGAAGCTAAACTTCTGTACTCAGCTTCAGTGCTACTCCTAGAAACCGTACTTTGTTTCTTTGAGGACCAGGAGATGAGATTTGACCCTAAATACACACAGTATCCTGAAGTGGAACGTCGGTCTGTAGGATCAGATGCCCAATCAGCATCACAATACCCAGTGAACTTGAGAGAAGGAGTAGGAACTATGTGAAGACCAAATGTTGATGTAGCCTTCAGGTACCTTAAGATCCTTTTTACTACTCGCCAATGAGACTCAAGTGGGTTTTGCATGAACTGACATACCCTATTAACAGAGTATGCAATGTCAGGTCTAGTTATGGTGACATATTGTAAGGCTCCAACAATGCTCCTATACAGTTGAATGTTTTGTATTGGATCACTTCCTGTGTCTATCAATTTCTCTCCACCACACATAGGGGTAGACAACCCATTTGCAAATTGCATTTTAGCTCTACATAGAAGGTCCTGAATGTACTTGGATTGTGACAGAAACATTCCATTTGATGTGTGTGTAACTTGAATGCCAATAAAGTAATGAACCAATCCCAATTCTTTCAAGGAAAACTGAGTATTCAGTTGAGATATCAATTGTGAAATGTCTGACTTGCTTGATCCAGTAACTAAGATGTCATCAACATACACCAAGATGAATATAGGAGATGGTGAGTGTCTGATGAACATAGAAGAATCTGACTTTGTTGCAGTAAACCCAAACTGAAGTAGAGTGTGTCTAAGCTTGTCAAACCATGCTCTAGGTGCCTGTTTGAGGCCATAAATTTCTTTTGAAAGCTTGCAAACAACATTTGGACGACTTGGATCTACAAATCCAGGGGGTTGCATCATATATACTTCTTCTTGTAAATCCCCATTTAGGAATGCGTTGTTAACATCCAATTGAAAAACTGACCAAGAGTGAGTGACAACAACAGAGAGGATGACTCTGATTGTGGATGGTTTAACCACAGGACTGAAGGTTTCTTCATAATCAAATCCAACAACTTGTTGGAAACCCCTTGCTACTAGTCTAGCTTTATACCTTTGAATTGTGCCATCTGAATTTTCCTTTACCTTGAAGAGCCATTTACATCCAACTATACTCCTATGTTGTGGAAAATCCACTAGAGTCCAAGTGTTATTGCGTAGAAGTGCCAGATATTCATCTTGCATAGCCGAAAGGCAATGAGGTGTAGTTAAAGCATCATTCAGACTAGATGGTTCTGTTGAGGCCATGTAGACCTTAGGCTTGTATATACCAGATTTAGACCTAGTCACCATCTAATGGACATGATGAATTGTAGTAGGAACAACTGGAAGCTGACTAGAGACCACTGGACTTGAAGAAGCAGAGTGAGGCAATGAAAGATGACTGGGTTGAGTAGGAAAAGAAACCAATGGACTAGTGAATGACTGACTATTATCATGCAACACATGCCTAAGAGACAGAGGACTTTGCAGTATTGGAGCAGTATGCTTTGCAGCTTTGACAGTGGATGACTCAGATAATGGTATGGAAGCAAATGTAGAACCAGGAAAAAGAGTATCAGGATAATGGTATGGAAGCAGATAATGGTGGATGACTCAGATAATGGTATGGAAGCAGATGTAGAACCAGGAAAAAGAGTATCAGGTTTGAAAGAAGTAGGATTTAAAGTTTGAAAAGGAAATGAATTCTCATTGAAAACCACATCTCTAGAGATGTAGATACAACCAGTAGGTGACCTACATTTGTACCCCTTGTGTTGTATACTGTAACCAAGAAATGTACACTCTACTGACCTATATTGGAGCTTATGTTTGTTATAAGGTCTGATATTTGGATAACAAGAACACCCAAATACCTTAAGAGTTTTGTAATCAGGTACTTTGTGATACAAGAATTCAAAAGGAGAGATACCATTTAGAACAGAAGATGGCACTCTGTTAATAAGATATACTGAGGTTCTAACTGCTTCATCCCAAAATTTTAAAGGAAGAGAAAAATGGGCAAGAAGTGTAAGAGCAGATTCTGTGATATGTCTGTGTTTCCTCTCAGCAACACCATTTTGTTGGTTAGTTGTTGGACAAGCTAACCTATGAAGAACACCATTTTGTTCTAAAAAATTTGAGAAGGATTTGTATTCACCACCCCAGTCTGACTGAATGCACTTAATAGGAAGACCAAACTCTAACTCTACCTGTGACTTAAACTTGAGAAAAGTAGGGAATGCATCTGACTTATTTTGCAAAAGATATACCCAAGTAAATCTACTATATGCATCAATGAAATGTATGTAGTATTTGTAACCAGAAGAGGACACAATTGAGGCAGGACCCCACAAGTCTGTATGTATGAGTTCTAATGGAGAATTGTACACTGTTGATGAACTAGAGAATGGAAATTTATGAATCTTTCCTAAACAACAGGAAGAACAAAAGACAGGTTCATTGCTGTTTGAAACAGGAATATTACATTTACTAAGAATTTTGTGAACTAATGTCAATGCTGGGTGGCCCAATCGAGCGTGCCATAGTGACACTGGTGAAGATACCTTTGTACAGACTGTCTGAACTGGATTGTTTGTTGATACTGTATGAACTGACTTGCTTGGAATGACTGGTTCAACAAGATGAGAAGATGGAAAGACATATAGCCCATTGCTAAGTGTTTCTTCCAAAAGAATCTGGTTCATGACCTGATCTTTCACAAAACAGACATTTGAATGAAATTCAAAGAAAACATGGTTATCTTTTGCAAATTTGGACACACTTAGTAGATTCTTGGTTAGTTTTGGAACTTGGAGAACACTCTTAAGAGACAGTTTTCTGGAAGTATTGAATGAGTGTAATGTAGACTCACCTATGTTCTGAATTTGCAGCCCAGATCCATCCCCAATGAAGAGGTGTTCATTGCCAAGATATGGAGAAGAAGAGGTCATGTTTTGTGAAAAAGGAGTGCAATGATTTGTTGCACCGAAATTTGGATACCATCTCTGATCAGGTGTAGTAGATGATAAAGGAACCATTTTCATCTGAGATTCAGAATTTATTGCCCAATGCGATTCAGTAGGTTGAGTGGATGTTGAAAAAGCATTTCTGGATGCTATGTTTGCTTGCAAACTTGCTTGCTGAGAAGCCAAGTTTGCTTGTTGAGAAGCCAAGTTTGCTATTTGCTGAGAGGCAGTGCTTGTACTCCATGGATTTGGAAGGTTATCATCAAATCTGTTATAGCATTTGAAAGCTAGATGACCTATTTTCCCATAGATTTGACACTGAGGTCGATTGCTTTGATGACCAGGGAATCTTAAGCCTTTACCAGATCCAGATCTGCCACTTCTGAATTTGAAGGAGTTTGATGGAGATCTGAACTGAGGTCTCCATGTATGTGGAGTTGAAGCAAAAGACCTAGGTGATGGCTTGTAATTACTGTGTGCAATATTTGCATAACTAGATGCATCAAGATCTTTTACATGTCTCTCAATTCTTGTTTCTTGAGCCAGTAGAAGTGCTTCAATCTCTGCAACACTATATGAATCTGATCTAGATGTAACTGACACTATGAATGTATCATAGGACTGAGGTAATCCATCAAAAATGGCACTAATGTGGTCTTTAGAAGATAGTGAATGACTGACTGAAGCCAACTGATCAATGATGTTCTTGATCTTTAGTAAGAACTCATTGATGTTCATACCTCCTTTCTTGAGGTTCTGAAGTTGTGTTCTAAATTGTGAAATCTTTGCTATAGTTTGAGAATTGAAGAAAACCTCAAGTATATTCCAGATATGTGCAGAAGATTCACAACCTACTAACCTTGTCAGTAATGATTTAGACATGGAAGAGAGACGCCATGAAAAGAGGAGCTGATCCTGCTGTTCCCAACTGATGAAATCTGGATTGACATTACTATGAACTTGATCTTCTTCTGACAGAAATCTTGGCGGAGATGAGTCTTTTTCAATGAATCTTTGCAACTTGTGACCTTTGATCGTTGCTAATACTTGTTGTTTCCACAGCAAGTAATTGTTCTCAGTCAGTTTGACAGACAATACATGAGTGAACATGACTGGTTTCCATTCTGTAGTTGTAGAATTGCTGATAGTTGCAGCATTTGAAGAAGTTGAATCAGCCATTATTGCTGATTGAGAAGATGAGAAGAAAATGAGTAAAGAACAAGAAAAGAAGATGAAGCACTACGCTCTTCACAATGAGTATGCTCTGATACCATGTTAAACTCTAAGACATATTATGTAATAAGAATTTCTATCTTTTCATATATTGAATGATCTTCTTACATTGCTTTATATAGACCTATAGAATGCATAAATGACTGTCAAAACAGAATGACAACTATGCAATGTTAATCTAACAAACTAGCTAAGTGAATATCTAACTGACTAATGTTAAGCATACAAAGTCAGTCAGTTAGATATTCACTTAGCTAGTTTGTTAGATTAACATTGCATAGCTGTCATTCTGTTTTGACAGTCATTTATGCATTCTATAGGTCTATATAAAGCAATGTAAGAAGATCATTCAATATATGAAAAGATAGAAATTTTGATTACATAATATGTCTTAGAGTTTAACATATATTATGTGTAGTTTTAGTTTAGTGTATACTCATAGAGGTATCGTGTCAATTGCAAGCTCTCCTCATTCCAATCCTAACAGGATATATAGAAGGCTTGTCCGTGCTGCTGGTTCATGGATACCCTTGGCTATATTCTAATAAACACTGGTATGTACAGGTTAAACACTGATATATAGATGTTGTTTAATAAAAGGAGACATACCAGATTTACCTTTCTGCATTCTTATAGGTACATCCTCCAATAAGTTCTTCCTACGCATGAAGACTGCCCATAAAGAGTTTGTACACAATAAATTCCACAAGGACTTCATGCTGAATGCCTTTATCAATGTGGCTAAATCACGAACCGTCAATCCACCTTCCATCACTGGGACATTGAGGCGTTTCCATGCTACCCATATATGTTTGTGTCTCCCTTAATGGTCACCCTGAATAACTTAAAAATAATTTTTTGAATATTCTCCCCTACCTTGATAGGAACACAAGTCGTTGCCATTGTGTAAATAGGCATAAAGCATAGAACATGTCTGACCATAATCAACTTGCCCCAGGAGATAAAAGTCTGGCTTTCCACCCATGAACCTTATTTTAAAATTTCACACCAAATAATTAAAATAGTTGATACGGAAGTGTCCCAGGTAGATTGGGACACCGAAATATTTGATAGGAGACGTTTGTCTTTGAAAACCCGTCCATTGCTTGAGGAGGACGACTCTTTCACATGGCGCCTTTGCATCCACAAGAAAAGAACTTTTACTCGCATTAATCTTTTCCCCAGTAGCTGCACAAAACCTATTGAGGAATTTAACATCCCAAGACAAACTTTTTCTTCCCATTTAGGAAAACAAGCAAGTCATCCACATACAATAAGTGTGTGATAGGAGAAAAAACCCTAGGAGTATAGAAAAAACAAATCTCATCATTATAAATGCTCTTGTAAGTCCCCTACTGAGCACCTTTGCCGCAATCACAAATAAAAAGGGAGATAAAGGGTCCTCCTGCCTCAATCCCATGGTAGCATGAAAATATCTATCATATCTACCCTGCAACAACATTGAGAATCGACAACTAGAAATGGAGTTTGAAATAAAAAAACATAATCTGTTGTCGAATCCAAATCTCCATAACACCGCAAAAAGATATGACCACTCTATCCTGTCATAGGCCTTTTCCATGACAAGCTTAAAAATTATGTTATGTCTCACTGCTTTCTTTCCAATATTTCTCAACAGCTCTTGAGTGAAACCAATATTTTTTGAAACGAGTCTCTCTTGGAAAAAAGCCCCTTGTTCATGTGAGATAATGTTAGGGAGAATGGATGGCAGTCTAGAACATAGCATCTTGCTTAAGACCTTATTGACAACATTACACAAGCTTATAGGGCGAAATAAATAAATAAATACAATATAATTGAGGTAGTGCTAGTTTTGATTATATGTTTGAAGTGATTTCAATCGAATTTGAGATTGTTATTTGAACTTCTTGATGAATTGAATTCTCAGTTTGGAATCTGCAAAGTGTAAATTAATGATCTTGACTATTGATTTCTTAGTTGTTCAAGTGAACTTAGAATTTGTCTAGTTGTATGGGTGATTATGTTGAAAATATGTTTGTAGTCTCTATCTACTTCATTTGAACCCTAACACTTCAACATATATACAATATGACGACATGCAAAGCATGTCGTCTAATTCTTATGACGACGTCCATTAACACGTTAAGGAATCCAGGATCGCTTGTGTCAAAATAAAGGGTGATGTCAAAATTAAGGAATCCATTAACGACGTCCAACCAAATACATTTTGTAAATTTATTTATAAAAATGTTATTTGCTTCCTCAAAATAAAGGGTGAATATTTGTGGTCGATGTGTTTATGGTCGACAAAGTGTCACCGTAAAAGAGTTTTGAGGATTAATTGATTTTTTTAATGCTCTTTTCCACAACTCCGAAAAAAATAGATATTTTTTTGTATACAGACTTGCTTGTATACGTGTGATATAATTTTGGGTATGCAGACTTGCTTGCATATCGGTACGCCATTCCATGTGAGTTCGGTAGTACATGTAATATTTAGGTAATGTTTGCCATGGATCGAATTTCGGGTGAGATGACATGTTCCTCGATGTGGCACCCCACTTGGAACATGTACGTTCCTAGTGGTTTCAAAGGCAATGGGGGCGCACTTGGGTGAGGTGTGTTCGGCAGAAGGAGGGTAGTGCGATTGTGGAAAAGAAGCGGGATTTTCATTTATGTGCATGATTGCCTTAATGGAAGAAACTAAATGCTCATTCGATCTTAGAATGAGAACTACATGTCTTTCTTAAAGGTAAAATGTATTTGGTTGACATTTAAATAATGGTGATTATGAGTATGATCTGTATTTATTTGAAAATAATCGTACTTATTAGGAACGATAAATTATAAATTTTATTCATTTATTTCTAAAACATTTTGTGCAGGATGGTAAGTCTACTAACATTTTTTTGTCAGACTTACCACGTCCAACCTTCACTTTGTACGTGTTGGTAAAATAAATATATATTTTAAGCATGATAGAACTTTGTAGTATGACATGTTTGCCTCAATGAGGAACTACAAGATGTTTAGTGTTATTTTCATGTTTATAAAATTTTCATGTTAAAGCATGTAACTATTTTATTTATAAGGATGGAGATTACTCATACCAGCTACCTCGCTTACCCAAGTAAGTGTATGCTTATTGGGTATGTTCTTATTGGAACGTAGCCATTTAGCATTTCACAGGTTTAAAGATTAATTAGCAGCGTTACTGGAGTTTCATTAGTGAGGCTAGTGACGTCAGAGTTTCATGGTTAAATTATTTTTAGTTTGTTTAATATTCTAAATTATGTTTTAGTTGTTGTTGCTAATTGTTTTTGTTGTTATTGAATTTTTAAGTCCCGAGTTTTGGGGAAACGGATAATCCTACGTGGATTTTAGGATTTTCGTTTTCTTCAAAAATTGGGGCGTGACAACAATGACGTGCCTTGAATGTCATTGTGGAAGGCGTAATTGATGAATAACAAAGTGTTGGTCGTGACTTAACTAATCGTTGAGGGCGGGTAGTGCACGATGTCTTATTGCAAATGATGACGCCCAATTAACGTCATCAAATGGTTTGCTAAAATTAAATTTATATAGGGTTGTCGGTCTAGTAAATCAGACCGAATTTTTAAAGCCCAAAATTTTACGGACCGAGCTCGGCCTAGTTAACTGATATTTCGGTCTGTCTCAGTCCAGTGCAGTTTTTTAGGCCATTGTTTTAATCCCAGTAGCCCATTTTAGCCTTGTTATTGTTAAAATCCAAATAATACACAAAGTATCATATTAATGGGGAACAATATGTCATCAAAGAACAGGGTGTTATTTATTAGTACCCCACATACATGGCCCTCCAATCATGAATTGGAAAGCATTATGTGATGCTTATTGGTGATAGATATGTATAATAGAAAAACACAAACGCAAAGAAACGAGAACGAATAGAAAATATCCTTGTTGCAAGGGAGATACTTTTACCTTATCAGAGCTATTGAAGTATGAGGTCTCTACTACCTTCAAATATTGGCAGAACTTGTTTTTTCTGTAGCCTGAGATAACCAAAAACATCTTAGTTTTTTGAATTCTTAATGTAACCCAAGAACAAGTTTCCAAGAGAATTTCTTAATTACCCCATCACCTACTTTGTCTAATTTCATCAATATCTTCACAAAAGCAAGCATGTTCAGGTTCTGTCATATCATTAAATAACATAAATTAGTATATAACCTGATGATACACAAAACCGTCTTATAATCTACTATGTATATGTGGCACGGTGCTCTCGTCAACAGAACGGAGCTGACTTGAATGAGCGACCAATCTGGTTTAGTCCAACAAACAAAGAACCAAGCGCAGTTCACTCCAAGCCCACTGAGGCGAGTATTTGAGAGTTGGACCCACATAACAAAGTTGTATCCGCCCATAAGTCAAATGGATAAACCAAGTACTCGTATGACCTAATAAGGCAAGTACCTAGGAGTTTGATCAAAAATAGACATGCCAGTAAGAAGTTGACTCCTACTAGGAAACAAACATCGGAGTATAAGTCGGGCATGGAAACTCTTGCTTGGACAACTCTCAATAAGGAAAGGATTTCTAACATACATCTTTCCTAAAACAAAGCCACCAAAGGCATAGTCGAACCAAGACTCTTGCATGGTAAACAAATAACAAGGTTGAGGAACCAAGGTACCTTACAAAACCCTAATTTCAAGCAATACACCTTTCCTATGCCTTGTTTGAATTTAGCATCAGAGTGCCATCGGCCACCAAAATGGTTGTCTTTGGCTCTCGTGTGTTCCTTGTGAAGGTCAAGGTCAAGGAGAACGAACATTGATCTATCAGTTTGGCACTGTCCGTGGGGAACAACAAAGTTCCTAAGAAAATAGAGATAACACCTATTTATTACAGTACAACAAGATGGTAGCCACAAGATCACGTACTAATGGTGAAACCGCCGAGCATTACACAGTACCGCCAGCTCCAGTTGTACCAGCCACACAAGTGGAATAGTCCCAAGCCCAAGCGCCGGCTGTAGCCATAACAAACTCTAAGGTAGATCAACTATTAGCTCAAGTGTAGCAAATTGAGCGAGTTGTAGAGATGTTGTCTTAGCAGAACCCACCAACTGTAGGAGGAGACAGGGAGGTGGAAAAAACCCTTTCCCCGCAGGACAATAAGGAGCGCATTCAGGATAGTCACTATGTCTCCATTGGCTCTCTGGGGACCAATGATGGTGAGGATTTGGGGAATGAAGTGATCTATGGAGACACGACATCTAAGGATGACAAGCCCACTTCACAAAACTCCATCTAGATTGGGGCCACCAATCTGGATGTGTTGTACAACCTTACTATCCCCTCATTCACAGATGAGATCATGAACGCACCACTGCCAAAGAAGTTCAACCCCCAAAGGTGTAGTTCTATGATGGGACAACAGACTTGTCTGACCACCTACGCCATTACCATCACGTAATGGCATTGAAAAAAGATTATGAAGCAGTTATGTGTCGGACGTTTCCCACCAGCCTGAAAAAACATTGCTGACCTGATTTCACAATCTGCCTCTAAGGGCTATTGACTCGTTCCAGATATTGACAAAAGCATTTATTATTTGCTTTTTCGGCAGCTAACGGATATGGAAGGGCCCGCACTACTTGCTTAGCCTCAAGCAAAAAACAAATGAAACAGTTGCCTTAAAGATGATTTAACTCTGATTGATAGCTGCAGCAATGACACCTCAGTCATAGTCTTCACTTCAGGTCTAAGGGGAGGCCAATGCTAAAACTTCCTCATCCTGGAGCCTCTGACGGACATGGCGAACTTGCTAAAAAGCGCTTAGAATACATAAAATGTGGGTCGTCAAGGGAGAAACTAAAAAGAAATATTCCCTTAGCCTTGAAGATAAAAAAAATGATAAAGTCGGAGGAGGACAAAAAGAGCAAGAGGAAGCGGAGTAACAATAAGAAATGGGGAGAAGTGAAGTGGTCCTCCAAACAGCTGGTAGATCCTTCCCGGTGAGACAATGAAAAGTATTGCTCCTTTCAAAAGGACAGCGGCCACGACATTGAAGACAGCAAGAATCTCATAAATGAGATTTAGTACTGGATAAAGAAGAGAAAATTAAAAGAATTCTTGAGCCTCAGAAAAGAGACAAGACCGGGCAAAGGAAATAGAAGAAGTCGTTAAAGAGATATAAAAAGGCGTCTGGCATTATATATGTCCTACATGAGGTATGCTCGGAAGGTGAGCAATCCAATAGATCCTAAAAGATGACGCTACGCGAGATGCGAATGCAGTCCACCTATGAAAATCGACGAGTGCAATACGCTCATGTTAAGGACCTGATCTCGTTGCTGACATTCACGGATAAAAAACATCCAGGGCATCCATTATCCTCATAATGACGCCCACGTTATCTCAGTCCTCATAGCGAAGTGGGAAGTGAATAGATCTTTGGTAGACACAGGGAGCTCCCTGAACGTATTATTCCTCAATACGTTCCGGAGCATACAGCTAAAAGAAGAGAACTTGATGCCTGGCACTCACCCCATTATTGGGTTTAGCAGTTAGAAATGCTTCCTCGTAGGGAAAATTAGGCTGACAGTAGTGGCAAGAGAACCACAACTGCAGAAAGTTTTATTCCAAGAGTTCATAGTGGCCGATGCCCCATCCACCAAGAATATCATACGGGGAAGGCCCTGGCTTCATCAGATGGAGGTGGTAGTTTCCACTTTGCATCAGTGCATTAAATACCCTGCCAATCAAGCCAAATGGGCTATTCAAGGAAACCAACCGTCAGCAAGAGATTGCCACTATGCAGCATTAAAGCAGCTGGACAGTTAGCAATCACAGTCTAAGCATGTGGTCAGACATCTCAGAGCCTGGGCGCAGAGAAGAGTTTCCATGATCGGATGGTGAGACTCCAGTCAGTCCGAGGGGAAGACCTAATGTCGGCCAACCAGAGCAGGAGTCAGTCACGGTCTACCTTCATAGCCCTGATAACAACAGAGTCATCCAAATAGGTTTCCGCCTAAGCAAAGCATTGGCGGAGCGGCTGATAAAGTTGTTGAAGGATAATTAAGACATATTCGCCTGGATGATGTGGGACATGGTGGGGATTGACCCCTTCGTAGTCACCCATCGGCTGGAAGTTAACCTTGAGTGGAAACTAATCAGGCATAAAAAGCAACCTTTGGCCCCAGAACGAAATCAAATCATCAACGAAGAGGTACAAAGGCTACTTAATGATGACATGATTAAGGAAGCACGATACCGAGAATGGCTGGTGAATACTCTCTTGGTAAAAAATAAGAATGGAACGTGGAGAGTCTGTGTAGATTACACGAACCTAAATAAGGCTTGCTCAAAAAAAAACTTTCCACTTCCTCGCATTTATAAGATCACGGACTACACGTTCGGGCACAACCTTCTAAGCTTCACAAACGTTTACCTCTGATATAACCAGATACAAATGCACCCCTAGACCAAGAAAATACCCCCTTTATAATTGAAAGAGAAATATACTGCTATCGGGTGATGTCATTTGGTCTAAAAATGCGGGAGCAATGTATCAATGACTGGTAAACCTGATGTTCAAGGAGCAAATTGACAGAACCTAAGCAAAACCTTGACCACCAAGACTCAACTAAATAATGAGTCAGAATCTAGTCTTGAAAAGACTAGTTGTCTGTCACTACAGTTCTATACAAAGCTAAGTAGCAGTACTTCGACAACCAACAAGACACGGCCCGCCTACATAAAGATCACTCTTCAGTGACTTTGCTATCCTTGGTGAATCATGCTATTTTGTCAAGGGAACAACTCAAGCTGAATCAGGACCACACGCGTCTCATTCAGTACCAGATTGGCGTAGTCCCTGCTCAGAGTTAAACTATCTCAATTTTTTCCTTACATTCCAGAAGAGTTGTTTGGATAAGCCAATATGATCCACAATCATTCAGGGCATACAAGAAAAGCGAATTCTAAAAAACAGAATTTATTGATTATCAAAAAGTTGTTACAAAGCTTCACCAATTGCCTACTACAAAGTTTACACACTACAAGTATCTAAGCTTTGTGCAAAGAAAGGCGTGAGTAAGCATCCGCCGGTACACACATCAATACTTTGCTCCGCCAATCTGACTTCAGAAATGGATTTGCAACTGAAAGAAAAAAGAACCCAAAGTTGGCTGTGGAGGTGATCCATCAAAAAAAAGGATGCCTGGGGTAAGTAGAGTCAGCTCCCCAAGGCCGCGGGCCATGTCCATCGGAGCAAGGCTTTGCTAGTCTACCTTCCAGCTAGAGCATCACGAGTAAAGCCAAGGAAGGAGTGGGAATAGTCACCCCAAGTTGGTTGCAGGCATTATCCCCGAACTAAATGGCAACAGACGTCGTGGGTGCACCAGAAGATGAATGAAAGACTTGGCCCCTAAGGGGAGTCCATACTTCTTCTTCGCGACGTAAAAGGAAATTCGGAGGTCCCATGGAACCACAAGAAGCTCACTCTAACCAGATGGCTTTATTCAATAATAGGTATTTTTAAGACTCATCACTTCAAATGTCAGAACATTCAGAGACTCCACTAGCGAATATGCTCGTTCGTCCCTTTGCGAGGCCAAAACACATTTTCGGGAAAGGCGCATTTGAGAAACATATTCTATAGTGTTCATGGCAATGCTTGAAGCTAGAGAACCAGCCTATATGTAGGCATGACGGTTCACAGAAGGAGGTTACCCAGCAGTCACATCAGCATTAAATGCTACACAGGGAATTAGGAGGTGATGGTTCCAAGTACAACTGCACCAGTCCACATTCATCGAATCAATGAAACTGCACGCAACCCCATTAACTGGGGGAGTGACTGATGAGACGCCAAACCGTCTTGCAATGTACTATGTACACGTGGCATGATGATCTCGTTAACAGAGTGGAACGGGCCCAAATAAGCGTCTGATATGATCTAGCCCAAAAGACTGGAACAAAGCCAAGTATGTTCCAAGCCCACTGAGGTGAATATCTGGAATGTAGACCCAATCAACAAGGCCTTATTAAGCCACAAGTCAAATGGTCAACGGGCCAGGTACATATTGGTTAGAAAACATGAACGATGAAGGCCTTAAGCGACCATGGAATGTAGAGCACCTAAAGAAATTTTATCAATAAATTAAAGGTACTTGTTTTACTAAAGCTTTGCCAATTGTTCATAAAATTTGGCTAAAAATCTGGTCAATCTACTATTAGGTGAGTTAAATAAGTTTTGACACTAATGTCTGGCTTATACTCCCATGGCCCAATGGTGGCCAAACTAGATCAAAGTTTAGTCAGATCATCAAGATTGATGAAGACAACTTCTAGTCCACTTTAAAGCCTAGTCTGCCAAGAACAGACAAAGACAACTTAAAAAGTGGAAATCTAGTCAGAGCTCATGAAGCCTGATCAAGATGACTTGCCAAGGATCATTGTCCGACCATAGACAATGATGGCCAAACCTGACCAAAACATTAGTTAGTTCATTAAGATTGATGAAGACAACTTCTCGTCCACTCTATAGCCTAGTCATCAAAGAACGGACAAAGACGACTTAGAAAGTGGAAGTCTAGTTAGAGATCATGAGGCCTAATCAAGATGACTTGCTAGGGACCATTGTCCGACCATAGACAAGGATGGCCAAACCTGATGAAAGTTTAATAAGTTCATCAAGACGGATGAAGATAATTTCATGTCCGCTGTACAGCCTTCCGCCAAGAACGGACAAAGACAACTTAGAAAGTAAAGTCTAATCAGAGCTCATGAAGCCTGATCAAGATGATATGCCAGGGATCATTGTCCGACCATAGAAAATGATGGCCATACCCTACCAAAGTTTAGTAAATTCGTCAATATTGCTGAAGACAACTTCTTGTCCGCTCTATAGCCTAGTCAACCAAGAACGGACAAAGATGGCTTAGAAATTGGAAGTCTAGTCAGAGCTTGTAAAGCCTGATCAAGATGACAATGCCAGGGATTATTTTTCAACCATAGACAATGGTGGCCAAACCCAACCAAAGTTTATTCAGTTCATTAAGACTAATGAAGACAACTTTTGGTATGCTCTAATGCCTAGTTCGCCATGAACGGAAAAAAATGGCTTAGAAAATGGAAATCTAGTCAAAGCTCATAAAGCCTGATAAAGACGACTTGCCAGGGATCATTGTCTGACCATAGACAATGATGGCCAAACTTGACCAAAGTTTAGTCAGTTCATTAAGACCGATAAAGACAACTTCTGGTCAGCTCTACCGCCTAGTCCGCCAAGAGCAGATTAAGACGACTTGAGGAATCAAAGTATGATTAACTTGGGAACTTGAATGATTGCTACTCCGCCAAGATTATTTTTACTCCAGTACATAGAGTTTAGCCAACCTAGAAGGTTTGGCCAAGATAACTTTTGAATCTCTTAAGAGTCTAAACCAGATTTGCTTGACTTCAAGAGCAATAACCAGTTGAGCGGTCAGAACTCTCATTAACAGATCAACTAGATAGTTTCCTGACTTAGCAAAACTTATTGTCTAAAAACCAACACCGTGGCAAGGCAACACAAAAGATATTTAGTAGGAAAAGTCTAAAGAGTACAAACTGTTACTTAACAAATCTTTTTTATGATTCCAAAAATACAGACTTTGCTCCTTATCAGGAGGAGGTTTAGATACGATAGGACTGGACTTAACAGGAAAAGAAGCAGGGAATGGCTCTGCGTACCCTACAACATCAGCACCCTGACTTGGGTCATTCTCTTTTTGTAACTGGTCAAAATCTTCTTCGAACTCCGCATAGGCTTCTTTTTTGTAGAAAGAGAGATCACTATCCACATGATCCTCTTATATTAGCTCCAACATCTTTAGCCTTCCTTTCACAACTCTGTTGAACTGAAACGTTCCTAAGCCTTGATAAGCTTCTCCTCACCAGCTTTCGACTCTGCGAGCCCTTGTTCTAACTGCTCCAGTCTACTCGTCAGGGCATCAACATTAGGTTGCTAAGTATTTAGCTTGTCCTTAACTAAACTAAGCTCATTATGCACCAGGAGGAGTTTATCTTCTGTCATAATTACACTCTTGGCGTTGAAAGAAACGTCTCCCACCAACTGCTCACATCGTACAACCCGTTCTAACTCCTTGTTGCTTTTTTCAGCGCTCAGAGTTTGCATCTCACTTTGCATCTTGATTACAGTCTCCTCAGCAAGCTTCAAGTCGCGTCAGACATCATTAAGCTATTACTCCAATGTGTCCCTCATGGACACCACCTTGGCTAAGTCGGACACAAGCGATTCCAAGCGAACCCTCTGAGCCTCTAATCTTGCCTGCAAGGCCTCCAAATTGAAATTCGAATGAGCAAGTCTTTGGCCTTCAAGCTATTTTTTTAGTGACTCGATCTTGCGGAAAGCATTAGAATACAACTTTTTGCAGATGTGAAAAACTCGTTCCATGGTGTACACTCTCGCACAAGCTGCCTCTACCTCTATCCCAACAACAATGACTTGGTTCAGATATGACAACCCCAACATCAGATGTCTCTGTCCCTTGTCCCTAAGATCGCCAAACATATATCCTTTTGGTTTCAGAGCGCGATTGCCAGCCCATTGTACCACTTGTTAATATGCTTCCTGGAACCATAAGATATGTCCACCTCCTGATGTCAGGCCTGATTTCTCATCTTTACCATATCTGGGCCAAAGAGACTAATCCGAGCATTTGGATGATGAAATTTGGGATCGCAATGATGCCAGCAGTGCCCTTCGCCGTGTTCACTACGTCCAAGGCCTCCTCCACCACTTTCCCTTTGCTCAGAGTGACCAACTCCCTCTCACCTTCTGATTCAGAAGCAGTTGAAGGGGAAGAAGGAAGGGAATCACTCCTCGAGGGTACATATTTAAAGTCATTTGAAAAAAAGGACGAGTTTGGCCAGCTTCAGAAGAAGCGGCCATTCCCCCTACAGGAGCAAGTTGTTCAAGATTTTTGTCTGCTAACAGTGCTCGGTTGTCTAACATCATCTATCCCCGCCATTTTTAGATACGCATTATCCAGATTGGGAAGGGAAACAAGAGTTGTAGCCTAAGTATCTTGTCCCTCAGAGGTAGTAGCTTTTGCCATAGTGGACATAGCAAGCGTTCGCTCAGCAACAATTAACCTCTCATCCGAAAGGGCCAATGGCCTGAAAACATTCTTAGCCACAGTACAAGGCTTCTTAGAAAGTATATATGGGGGGAGTGCTGCATCCAACTCCGCCTTCTTTGACAGACTGGAAATCTTGACCTTTGGGAGCTTCCACTTCTTCGAATAAGGTCCACTAGCAGGCTTCGATTTCGAAATTCTGAAGAGAGTGGGAGCTTCATGCCAGTAATCCCACAGTTCGCTACACTTGATGTTGTCAGGCTGCACAACATCTTCCATTCTCATGAAGGGCAGGTCAGCAAATTGGTCCAAGGCTTTTGAAGAAAGGGGCACTGTCGGAAAAATTTCTACAAAAACACAAATAATAGTTCAATATGCAATCAACACGACTTGGACCATAAAAGGTCATCAAGGATCCAGATCATCAAGGATCTGGTATTTCTTGCGGAGATCACCAAATCCACCTACTAAATTAACCTCTCTTCGAAAAGAACATAGTCTTCAACGACTAGTTTACAAGAAAACTAATTCTAGCCCGCCATTGAAGAACGTATGAACCTTGCGAAAGTTGAAGTTGAGCAAAGCAAGAGTACATAAGCGAAACAGCAAAGCAAGATCTCTAAGAAATTGCAAAAGTTAAAAAACTCAATTCTACAAAGAAGAAAACTTATATAGAAGTAAGGATTCACGCCTTCTTTTTAGCAGTCACATACCCATTTAATGATGTGCGCCGCTCAAGGAAATGTTTCAGATTCAATCATCATGACTGTCCAGTTCCTCATGACATGACTTAGTGCACTAGCGAGCTGGCCCACTAACTCGAGGGGCGAGTAGCTAATGATACACTAAATCGTCTTGTAATCTATTCCATACACGTGGCATGATGATCTCATCAACAGAGCGGAGTGGGCTTGAATGAGCGCCCAATCTAATCCAGCCCAACGGATGAAGAACCAAGACCACTAAGGCGAGTATCTGATCCAGACAACAAAGCTATATCCGGCCCATAAGTCAATTGGACAAGCCCAATACCCATAAGACCTAATAAGGAAAGTACTTAGGAGTTTGACCTTTGACAGGCATACCAGTAAGATATTGACTCCTACTAGAAAAAAACATCGGAGTATAAGTCATGCATGGACAACTCTAAATAAGGAAAGGATATCTAACATATATTTTTCCTAAATCCATGCCACCAAAGGCATAGCCGAACCAAGACTCTTGCATGATAAATAGAGAACAAGGTTGAGGAACTAAAGTACGCTACAAAACCCTAATTTCAAGCAATACACATTTCTCACGCCTTGTTTGACTTTAGCATCGGAGTGTCATTGGCTGCCACAACAGTGGTTTTTGGCTCATGTGTGTTCCTTGTGTACGTCATGGTTAAGGAGAATAGAAACTGATCTATAATAATCCTTGGACATCAATTTCATTTAGTGGTTTCAGCCTTGGCTTGAATATATTGTACCTATACGTCTTGAGGTAACCCAACCCTTTATAGAGCTCAATGAGAGCTCCCTTGATCATCTTTTCAACATGGTGTAGCTTTGTTTTGTTTTTGTAGCTTACTTCCATCAGGATCACATTTATTTGATTATTGAATTAAATCTTCCCGAACTAAGTAAGTGATTGCGGAGAGTGTTTGAATGGGTGTAGTTTTTTTTTTTTTGTTATTTTTTTACTTATAAAAAATTGATTTACAAACTAAATGGGGGTACATTACGACTTTACCCGTATTTAAAAACCAAGCAAAAACAAACTAGACAAAATACCTATCCAAAAGACAGGTTCCAGAGTTCAAACAGTCCTATCAAAATGCTTCAAACAACAAACCAAAACCTAGCTAACAAAATTTGCAACCAAAGACCCATTAAAAATCACTTTGAAAAACCAAAGAAACCAATTGGCGGACAATAAGTGAACAAAAAACAGAGCAGGCAGCACCATAACAGAGTGCGCAACTCTGTTCTCTTTATAGGTTCGACAGCCAATAGTCCGGTTTAAACCGTCACCGCGTAAGCCACCTGCAGAGCTCTACCCACAACCTACAACACACGCAGAGTTGCACCCAGCGGCAATCACAGCAGCACCTTGCACCACCTGCTTGCGCCAATTGCAACTTGCAATTGCAACTTGCATTGCAACTTGCAAGATTGAAGCACAACCTTCAGCCAACTTGCAATTCCATGCTCTGTTCCAAGCATAAAGACCTGCAATGCACAATGATTCACCAACCATTCCAATCCATAATCCGCATCTGGCAGCTTGCCAACACGCAAAGCACCAGACTAGTCCACGCTCCAAAACATCCAGCCCCTCGCCTCAGCAATGTCCATCATAATGACCAGCAACATGAAGCACAAATGTTCTTGTTGCTTCCCATTCCATGCAGCATATTCGCACAACAAGACTCCTCCAAACCAATTCATATAGCCTTTCGAACATATGGAGTGTGAATCTTGTTTAGATGAACCAATCCTCTAATCTTGATTGGAAGATCAGCTGCTTCATATTCTCTACTAACTCCCTCCTTTTGAGCATAATCAGCAAGTGCATCAACCACAACATTAGCTTCCCTGAAAATATGCACACAACTAAATTTCATATAAGATGTCAATCTCTTAATCTCCCGCCAAGCGTTTTCCATGAACCAAGGGATTTTGAAATCCTCATAGAACCATCCCCTCACAATTTTGGAATCCGTTTGCATAGAAACTTTTGCAAGCTGTAACCTATTACACAAAGGGGATGTTTATCTTCACAATTGGTGTAGTTAAGGGGATGTTTATCTTCACATTCTTTCCTTGGAAATTGAACAAACGACCTGAATTGCTCATCATATTTCCTTCATCTCTCTTTATTCTCATTGATTTTCCTATTTCCTCTGATTTTTGTAACTAGTAACTTCCCATTATTCCCCACAACATCGCAGGTGAGTTGTCTTGAAGTTGTTATTGATTTATTGACTCACTAATGGACTCTTCTTCTGCCAAAAAATAGAAAGACATGACACAATTAATATAAGGAAACATGGAAGAAAGTAAAAAACACCAAACCTTCATTAACGAAAAAAATATGTGCATTTAGTAATATAACAAATCGCATTTACTATTTATAAACAAGTAAGTTTTCATCTTAGCTAGTAAGGCAGAACTCAAGAAAATTGAATATCATACATACCACATGAATTTGGCAAGAAATGGAAGCATCCTCTTTTGAGTCTTGAGCTGCAACAGTCTGTTGACGTTGTTGCTTAAGCGCAGTCTTTAGCTCAATGAAATCCTTCACTTTTCTTGGGGAAGGAACAAATAATTATGTGGCAGTTAGAGTAGTCATTAAGGGTCTTCTTTTGTGCAATAGGATGGGAGTGTCAAAGGTACTTCTTCAGTTGAACTCAAAAATTGTGTGGCTGGTTCTATGAGGACTTTAAAATTCCATGGTACTTGGAAAATGCTTGGCGGGAGATAAAGCGACTGGTAGCGCATATGGAGGTTAGTTGTGTTCATATTTTCAGGGAGGCTAATGCGGTGGCGGATGCATTGGCAGATAGAGCTCAGAAGGATGGAGTTAGTCATGAATTCGGGAACTCGGATCTTCCTAACATGATTACTGGTCGGGTTCGGTTAGACAAGATTCAGACACCATACATTGGTCTTCCAAAATGATTTGTTCGTTAATTAAAGGTGTTGCGGATGAAGTGCTCATTTTGGGTAGCGCTATGGGACGTGATCTCGGGAAGAAATCCTGGTAGGTGCAGGCGAGGGGTTGGGTGGTTCGGTTGCTTGCGAGGTGTAATGGTTGGGGACATGGATGAGGATACATCTTAGTGCTGGATTATGCATGGATGGTGCTAGTTGTGGCTGCTTGGACGTGTTTGCTGGAAGGTGTTGGTTGGGACTCTTGGACTGACTGGCAGCTGCTTCTTGGACGTGCTATTGGACTGCTGGAAGGTGCTGGTTGGGGCTTGGACAGTGACTCTTGGACTGACTGGACGGTGCTTCTTTGACGGTGCAATTTGATGGGGGTTCTTGGAAGGTGCTTGCAATTGGATGGTGGTCGCAATAGGTCGGTCTTTGCGAGGCTTTGGTTTCAAATGTTTGCAAGAATTAATGCTTGGTTCCGTATGCTTGTGAGTTTTCCTGTGATTCTAAGTTCTTATTTGTTAAGTAAGGCCTCTGTTCAATTTTCCTTTATGTTATGTAGCTATTCCCTTGGTTTTAGGCCTTATTGATTATGGCCTAGGCCTTGGTGAGCAAGGCCTTATGATCATGGCCTCTCTCTTGGTGCACAAGGTATTTTTTGATCAAGGTTTACATCTCATGGTGAATTATGACTGCTTCCTAGTCTTTGAATTTATGTTTACCTTTAAGGATAGTCTTCTAGTATTTTTCTCGGGTAAAGTCGTCAAGTACCCCCGAAAGGTGTATAAGCTTTTTTTGATCAAGTAATAAAGTTCTGACATCCCATAACTGCCCCTCCCCGCTAGAGGTTTAATTAAAAAAATAAACAAATCCTTCATTTGTTTTTGCAATGACTCTTCTCTCTGCATTGACTTCACCTCCTTTGTTTTGTGGAACTGTTACACTTTGTTAAGCTAAATATCTAACAGAGCAAAAAATTACTTAGCTGCATCAGTATCTGCAAATTGGTCCAGTAATTTGGTCTCATATGAGTCCCCGTTACTAGTAGAAGAGGCAAACTTTTTATGAACTTGAAAAACTCCACATTAAACTATAGTACATCGAAAACAATCTCTAAAAATTCTTGTTTACGTTGAAAGAGAGGAAAAAAGATATTACTTGGGTGACGTCATGGTCCATATGATTACCAAATAAGGAAAACTTCTTGATAGGATGGAAGAATTTCTCAGATATGGAAGAGCCATGTTGTTTCTTGATGAGTGCACTATTATTACTAAGAGATGGATTTTCTTGTGGTCCTTTTTAAGTTGCCAATAATCAACAAATGCATTCTTCCATTCAGGTTATTTGACTTCATCATACACAATCAACTATCATAGATTTGGAGTCTGTAACTTCCATACTTGAATATGAAAGTTAACTGTCAAAAATTTAAACCTACTATTAGGGCAAGTTAGTACAGTTTAAATGATAATTCATTAAGTTAATTCAGTTAAGCAAAAGATGAATACAACATGAAACTTTCTTGAAATGCTGATTGCTATTAACATGAAGATGTAAATTTCACAGCATGCACTATTTTCTCCATAATATACCTTTGTTGCAATCTATCCAAAATTTCTAGAGATTGCAAAGTGGCTTTGGATGACTTGGAAGGTAAAATATGCATGCTAAAAGATAGCGACATCAAGAACACATAATCTTTAAGGTGAAGTCGTTTGGTAAAGGGAAGTTGTTTGGTGATTTGCAAGGATTCCCTTGTTTGGGTTTTGAGTATTTTGGTGAATTAGGACAAGCACCTAGGTTCTCAGTTTTGTTTGGATTTTGGGAAATTAGGTCTAGCCCCTAGGTTTTTCAGTTTCTTTCTCGGGTAAAGTTGTAATGTACCCCCGACAGATGAAAAATCTTTTGATCAAGTAATAAAGGTCTAGCATCGCATAGTTGCCCCTCCCTCCTGGAGGTTAATTTAATAGAAACGGACACATAATCACAACTTATAGGAAATAGGTGTCAGTGTCACTTATAGTATGATTGATGGGTTTCATGAGCCAGAGTTACTTCATCAGCCAAACTATTGACACACCCACAAACTAAGAGTGTGATTGATGCGTTTAGGACTTAACCAAATGCCAAATAGTATTAAGAAAATCCTACAATGATATTCAGATATTGAAAACAGTTACTAACATAACAAACTAGCTAGATATAACTACAAAATCCCTGAATTAAACAAATATAGATGCACAATCCATAGACCATAACATAACTAAAAAAAAGAATAATTGCGATGATTAAAAATGTGAAGAAAGAAATGATACTAGTGTGAAACTCTAAAAACAAAATGAATGAGAACAAAATGTGCAATAGTATACCATAACGGTTGTTTGCTATCAAAGTAAGTAGTCCCTTAAAAAGATTTGAAGAAAATTTAGAGGCTAAGGTAAGTACTCACACCATCTTACACCATATGTGGTTGTGGCCTGATTTTTTCGAAATTCTTGTCGCCTAAATTTCCAAGTAAATCAATAGTTTTTTTTTGGTGTTTTGTTTCCTTCTTATCAATTACCTGCAAAATTCGTAGAGGTCATCGTCCTACTCACCAAGTTAAAAGGATTTAAGCTCAAAATTTTAGAAACATTTTAGAAGATCAAATAAAATTAAGAATTTGTGGAAAGAAGGGAAATAAGATTTGG
This sequence comes from Berberis vulgaris, assembly GCA_963556465.1. Taxonomy (NCBI): domain Eukaryota; kingdom Viridiplantae; phylum Streptophyta; class Magnoliopsida; order Ranunculales; family Berberidaceae; genus Berberis; species Berberis vulgaris. Next base: position 25,909,016 of record OY747130.1, on the reverse strand, counting down.
AGAATAAGAGATTTTTTTTTAAACAAACTTTAATTCAAAATTGAGGATGAAAATTACTAGACAAATTTACCAATTAAAAGAAAGGTCTCAAGGATTGGAGAATCCACTTCTTAGGTTTGTAGAGATTAATCTAACACATTTTTGTAAAAAAAAAATTTAAACACTTGCACAAATTCTTTTAACTTTTAAAATTATTTTTCTATTATAGAATTTTACTTACCTCTTTCGATGATAAAAGAAATTCCTTGACCATCATTTTTTTTTTTTTAAATTAAACCTCAAGTGGGTAGAAGCAACTATGGGATGCCAGACCTTTATTATACCAAAAAACAGTTTTACACTTTTCGGGTGTACATTACGACTTTACCCAAATAAAAGATAAACCTATGGGACTAGCCCTTACAAAACCACTGAAAACAGAAACTAATTCTTTTAAACCTATAAGAACTTATTCAGATACTGGGCCAAATTCACAAGGCCTCATAAACTAACTAATAGGTAAGCAAACAAATGCATTAAACCATAAGGCCTAAACCATAAGCTTTTGCAAGCACACAAAGCAGCAAGTCACACACGTCCAGCTGCTCCAGCATCACAGTGCATCACTGCCACAACATTTCAAAAGTCCATCAAGGCCACACCTGTTTCCCTAAATATTCCCCTCACCATAGCGGGGCAATTAGCAACTAATCCAAGACGCTGCCACCTAAAAAGCTCACTGCCAGCTGCTCCAAACAGCGCACCAGCAACTCGCCTAAAACAGCAGTGAACAAAAAACAACACTGCATGGTTCAAACAGTAGCGCACCAGCCATTCTGCTCCCTGCAAACAAGCCATCTAGCACCTAGCACCTGTGAACATAATCAATCCCTGCCGCATAACCTCGCCACACACCCTGTTGTTAAGACCTACTACCTGTCATTTAGCAATACGCACATAAGGTGTCCGACTCCTGTCCCAGAGCACCAGGCCAGCAATTCTATTAGGGAGATCCCTCTGTCTGAACACCCGTGTAACACCATCTTTTTTAGCTCTATCGGTTAGTGCATCCACCACCACGTTTGCTTCCCTAAATATGTGCTCACACTTAACCCACATATCTTCTTGTAGCCTTTTAATATCTCGCCAGACATTCTATAAATACCACAAGAATTTTATAATCCTTGTAAAACAAGCCACATACAATTTTAGAGTCTGTTTGAATAATCACTCTCCTACATCCGAGCCTATTACACAACCGCAACCCCTCCAACACCGCAAGCACCTCCTTTCTCACGATGGCAATTTTTCAATGAATGATTCTAATTTACAAAGAGTTGAAGAACTACGAATGACTAATATAATCTTTGTTTCCAAATCCTTATCTTCATTTCGCATAATCCTTCATTGTCCATCTTTTGATTCGACAACTTTGATTCATTGGATGAATCTAGGATTAATAGAAATTATACATGTTATATTATTTTTTATGTTAAAAAAATATCTACATCACTCAAGTAGGTTTCATCTCCTATCCTTGAGGTTTAGCCTACCATGTCATTGTAATGAAATTATCTAGAAGTGAAACTAGAAAGGTAGATGAAGTAAACTAATTAAATTAAAAGATAACTAATGCATAAAAAATATTAACTTTTATTAAATTCAAAACTAAAAACTTACATGTAATAAACTTGACTAGAACAGAAGCTCCAATGAAAGAAAGAAAATTAATCTAAGCTATGCTAAAGGTAAGAGAATGACGTATGAAAAAAACTAGATGTCCCATTTCTAAGAGTTTGCGAGCCTATTCTTTGATTTGATCCTTGGAATATGCTTTGAGTTGATGATTTATTTGTTTTTACGATTGCATACTTTACACTTGAAGTTTTTATCTTGAAACTTGTCATATGTCTCCATGAACGTGCCCCAATACCTCGAATTTTGTAATTTTCATAGATTTCATAATTTTTTCAATTGCTCCTAGTTATGCAAATTTATGGTAGAATTATCTCGAATTTTGCACATTTCTCAATTTCCTACAAAAAATATAACAATAATCAAATTCGAGACAAATAGAGACATTTTATTAATTTTAAGCATAACTAGAGACTAATAAATAGCTAAATGGGGCGTAAAAATCAATGTTTTGAGTGTTTATCACAACACCCCCAAACAACCTTTAGCTAGTCCTCGAGCAAAGAGAAGCAAAAAGAAAGATAAGCTCACAAAACCATTTTTTTTATTGCTCCTAAACTTCACAAAGAACTCATTATCACTTTTGCTGGAATGACTCGATTGCATTTACAATTTGCAACAACACCTTGAACCTCTAGCATGACACTACACAGGAAGATAAGATGCCAGGGACAAATGACTAAATAGGACTTTTGGCGCCGGTCAAAATAGCGATTATCTTGCAGGCTAGTTCAACAAACTATTCACAAGGAAAGATACAAGAGATTCGCCCAAAAACACAGAGAAATAACTCTAATGTTCAATTAAATTATTCAAATCAAAGGTATCTCTATAATATTGAGTAAGAACTCTATTTATAGTGCTCAAATAACTTGAATAATAAGCAGCCTATTCCTAAAAGAAAAATTAGAATCAAATACTAAAATAATAAGCAGTTTATTCCTAAAAGAAAAAGTAAGGCCTAATCCTAAAAGGAAACTAAAAAGACTCTTAATTAAATTGAAAGATTATGAATAAGTTAGTTAGTAAATAACTTTGACAACAAATTAGGAATCCTAGAAACCCAGATTAGGAACCCTAGAAACCCTCCTGCATCAATCACCTCGGGTTGGAGAGAACTCATCATCGAGTTCAAAACAGCTTCATATCAATCCTCTGGCGGCAGTCCAGGGGGAAGATCTTCTAGTATTAGGTCAGAAAACTTTGCTAGTTGTTGCACCTCCGCTGGCAAATCTGGAGTCACGTCTGCTGCCAAATAGTAACCACTCATCATTTTAACATATCGCTTGATGACAGGTCTATTGGTGAAATAACCTGTCCAGCACGCATTTGCACGGGCTGCATATGGGAAGAACTCAGACTCCCCTGTCATCTGCACCAGTTCTTCATTTTCTGAGACACACTTGGGAACTTGATCCCTTGTCACTACACGAATATAAGCCCCAGATGACTTCTGCATTTCTGTTATGAGGGTACCACCCTTACCCAGGAGGCAGCCAACTTGGCTGGACAACACAAGTAACCTCATAATAAATGAAGAAGATTTCTTACTTTCTTCGTTGCCTTCATCACTCTCACGTTCTCCTTCAACCATTCTTTCAAAAACAAGTAACAGGGCTTTCTGCACAGAAGGTGACCCTTTTTAGGTTGTGAATCTTCCATAGGTGAAGATATCTTATCCTCACTCTTCTCATCGTTATCATTGCCTTCATTATTCTCATTAGGAGTGTTATTATCTTTGCCTTCATCAAAAGAGAAGGAATCTCCATACAACACATATCCATCTTCATCATCGTCATACACAGGCTCTCCAAGCTCCACAGTTTCGTTTACCACATCTTCCTCAATCAGGAGATTGTTGCCCTTCTGACTAGCAGGCTTCCTGCACACAGTCGCTCTATGTCCCTGTTCACCACATATAAAACAACTAATATTTGAGTTAGAATTACCATGTGGTAGTTGCTGGGCAGGACGAAATTCTTGAGGGCGAACTAGCTTACTGCTTTGCTCACTTCTGATCATTGGCCTCCCGGTTTGTTGTTTCTCGACATCAAGTGCACGCTGGTATGCTTCCGAAATGGTCCTCAACGAGTGAAGTCGATGAAATAAGGTTTGAGTGTAGCCAAAAGGAAGGAAGTGACCCTTCATCTTCTCCCAATCAGTGATCTTGGCCTTGCCATGCCTGTCTCGTGAGCGCCTGAACTGCTCCCAGCTCGCAAATGCTTTGCCTTTGAGTTTGATGGCGACCAATTTTACTTTGACACGATCTAGTACTTCCTTATACTAAAAAATACGCTCTACTTCATTCAACCGATCTATGAATCCTTCGGGCTGTAACGTACCAGAAAACTCGAGCAGATCCACTCTGAATCCGAGGTCTCCATGACGGTCCTCCCGACCACGGTGATCCAAAAATCGAGCACGATTGTGATACGGGTTTTTGAAACTGGAATTAGAATCGTGATTTTTCATCTCACGATCACCGAAATCCTGCGCTGTTAGACGGCTGGTTAACTCTGCAACTTGTTTCTGTAAATCCTCAATCATCACATCCTGAACGTTACGATCACAGTTTGGGGCTATCTTGTTCGAAACCTGCCCGCGACGACTACGACCACCAGCCATAAAAACTGATGAAATCTCACCCCAAAAAGATGTTGAAGCTCTGATACCAAGTGGCGCCGGGCATAATAGCGATTATCCTGCAAGCTAGTGCAACAGACAATTCACAAGGAAAAGATACAAGATATTCGCCCAAAAACACAAGGAAATAATTCTAATGTTCAATTTAATTATTCAAATTAAAAGTATCTCAACAATATTGAGGAAGAGCTCTATTTATAGTGCTCAAATAACTTGAATAATAAGCAGCCTAATCCTAAAAGAAAAATTAGTATCAAATACTACAATAATAAGCAGTCTATTCATAAAAGAAAAAATAATGCCTAATCCTAAAAGGAAACTAAAAAGACTCCTAATTAAATTGAAAGATTTCGAATAAGTTATTTAGTAAATAACATTGAAAGCAAATTAGAAACCCAAATTAGGAACCCTAGAAACCCATATTAGGAACCCCAAAAATCCTCTTGCATCAACTTTTAGCCTCCTAAGGGTTATCCAGGATGGACAGCCACAAACATAACTTTTTTTTTATCAAAATAAAAAATTGGTATTTCCCCTATTTTTAGATAATATCATTGTTATTCAATCACATAGAAAACAAGAGCCGTATGTAGTTAGTTACTAAAGTACACATTACAACTGAGCAACTTTAGATTAAGGTGTGTGTGAATAAGCAACCACATGCAATTTTTTTTTGTCATAGTAAAGTAAATCCTAATCCACCTTTGGAATAGTCGTCTTGACTTCAAAACTCACTAGCTTGTCTCTCTGAAATGATCACTCTAAGATTGGTTAAGTGTGAAAATTCGAACGTCTCACATGCACTTAAGAACAAACGGACATGAAAAATAATAATAGTCTAATGGAAGGAATATTAATAACTAGTGAGAATGTCGAGTTACCAACCATAGCGCTATCTCATCTACTCTCCACTTTACCATACCTTACCATAGGGTAAATTATGACTTCTCTAAGGAAAAATGAATCTGATAAGTTTAATAGGGCCTTCAAGTAATGAAATGTTTCTGAAAAGGTAGGGTCTTCAAGTAGCTTAATAAGGAACTCATCAATCACTGCCTTTTATTTTTATTTCTTCTTCAAAACCTTTTTTATTTGTGTTATTCTTCATAACCCAATCCTTTTTTTTTAATAATAAACTAACAGAAATGCTTACATTGTTTTTGGATGGAATGGTTAGCAAGATTTTTTTGAGAAGGTATAGATGGATACGATGCCTTATCTCTTGAGTAAAACCTTTTCTTTTGAGAAAGGCCTTATCTCTTGATTGAAATTTTTATTTTTTTTAGCCTTTGTTTTGGTTTTTGTTTCTACAGTCTTATTTCAGGTAAAGTCGTAATGTACCCCCGACAAGGTGTACAAGGTTTTTATTATGTTAATAAAGGTCTGTCATCCCATAGCTGCTCCTCCCTTATAGAGGTTAATTTAAAAAAAAAATTAAAGTCTCAACTAAATTACAAGACCTAAGTTTCCCTTAACTCGTAAAAGATGTTATCCTCAATCAACCAAAAAGAAGAATAATGAAACTTCACAATAAGTTAATGTAAGATCCAATAAATTTGAGTCATCATGTGACTCGGAGTTATGTAAAAACTCTCTGAATAAATGAAAGGTCTAACAGCTCACAAGGAAAAAGTCTTCACTATTATTCCTTTAGATTCTCAGGTACTTATTTATTCCAAATTACGTTTGTTGCAATTGTGCAAAAATGTTTGTTTCTAAATGCTCAAATGTGATTTTTACTCTCGTAATAAACTTCGAACATCTCTTTGCCTAAATGTAGCGAATCAAGTAATTCAATCTCATCATAGCTAGGTGATGCAGGAGGATCCGAGTCAGATGATGCTGAGCTGTCAAATAACACATTATTAGCACTAAGATATCTTGAATTAGCAGATCAGTGCAAGGATGGCAGGAAATCATAATCCTTTTTTTAATTTGGCAATTTTGGGTGCGTTTTAGTATTTTGGCCAGAACTTTGGCTACGAGTATCAAAATCGCGCATACGACCCTAATTCGAAAAGATCTTTTCGGCGCGCACTTCGTGGTCAATGAGCTATATTCGTTGCATATCTTTTCGAGGGCAAAATCCACCGTTTCCCCTTCCGAATCTACAATTTTAGTAATTGTTTTCCTTTTATGGTAATATTTCTTTCTTCGTTTAAGAAGTGTTTCTGAACCCAATTTGGGCCAGATTTTTGACAGATTGTTTCTTTTATTACGTATTTTTTTTAGCATGATTATTGGGATTTGCTATTTTTGGTAAAATTCTAATAATCACGAGTTTTAGCTATAAAGCCCGGCTTGTGGCCTGATTTTAGAGATACCTTTGATTTGAATAATTTAATTGAACATTAGAGTTATTTCTCTGTGTTTCTGGGCGAATCTCTTGTATCCTTCCTTGTGAATTGCTTGTTGAAATAGCCTGCAATATAATCGCTATTCTGCCCAGCGTTACTAGGATACCTAACTTTTTTTTTTTAGAAAAAAATATTTTCAAAATAGGTATGAATTTTGATAAATCTCCCCACCCCAAACCAATAAAACACTGTCCCCCATTGTTAAACAAATGAAATGGAAAGTGATAAATAAAAATTGGAACCTATTACCTCAAGTATTAGTTCAACATGTGTTCCTTGCAATGAAATAGATCGAGTTGGTGGGGGTAATTTATTAACAAAAAAATACATCACCCCCAACACAAGCATTGGCGGTATTGTTAGTTTTTTTTATGAATAAATGCATAAATTGACTGGGCTGCCTCCTAGTAGTGCTATAATTAATGTCATTGTTAATCGTTTGTTTTCACTGACCTTGTAGGAAATTCATTTTTTAATAAATTAATTTCCAGGGGGAGGGGCAACTATGGGATGTCAGACCTTTATTACTTTATCAAAAGATTTCACACCTTTCGGGGGTACATTACGACATTACCCAAGTTAAAGAAACTAGGGGGCTAGCCCTTACTAAACAAAAGGGGCAGTTGGTATTGCTAGCAAATGGTCATTTTTATCTTTTAATTAGAACATCAAATATAAATGTAGCAAAGGGGATACGATTTTTCTATTGAGTTTTTAAGAATTTGGTAGCATTTGTTTTTTGTTAAACTCTGATAGATGATGTTTCAGGATTGTTAATTTTTACCTTAACTTAGATTGTGGTTTCTTGTATTTCTCATCCTTTCTTTCCATTTTGTTTCGTATGCATTTATTAATTGCTTCTTTAATATTTTTTGGCATGTTTTCTATTCACTATGCCTATGCAGTATACTAGTTTTAGGTTCTTCAGGTTTGTGACGTTTAGTAACCCACTAGTCTTAGGTTCTTCAGATTTGTGACGATTAGTAACCACTCGCAGGATGTCAAGTGGAAAATAAGATGATTTGTATTACTTTTACATGATTATGTCTATCTATAGTTGTTATCAGTTGGCCCACAACAAAATGTGTCAGGCATGCTTTTCACAGCCCCACTCTCAAAACATTGCTATGGTTGATCAATGAGTCAATGGGTACAATTTTAATAGGATGAAAGCATATCTGAATTTGAAATCACAAGAATTGTGGAAGGAATCTTGCTATCAATTTTGTATTGTGTATATTGGATCCCTCTTCCTGCAGATTTTGTGGCGCTTAATGTTGATGGATCCTCTCGAAAAAATAAGGCAACAGGAAGTGTGATTATAAGAGACCGAAGGGGTCTTTCTGTGGTGGGAAAGCAATTGTTCTTCGGGGAAGGAACAAACAATAAAGCCGAAGCGTTGGCCCTTGTGGAAGATTTGCGTCTTTGTTCCTCATTGGGTTTTGGTAAAGTGGTTGTCCAATTGGATTCTGAACTAGTTTGTCGTTGGTTTAGAAAGACCTTTAAAATTCCTTGGCATTTGGAGAATATTTTCAAAGAAATTAAGTTGCTAGGGGAGAAAATGTCGGTTGATTGTAAACATATCTATAGAGAGGCCAATGCGGTGGAAGATGCATTAGCCGATAGAGCACAAAAAGATCATAGGACTGTCACATTTGGAGCTAATAACCTACCTAGGCGCTTGGAAAGGTTGGTGTTGCTCGATAGTTGTCACACGGATTATGTTCGTCATGGTAATAAGTAGACAATTCTTTTGTGATAACTTGCAAGAGTATGTAAGTTTCGAACATGCGAATCAGCAGCCATTTTGGTGCGCAAGATTGGGATGTGGCAAGGCCATGAGGTGGTGCACGTTACTGACTCTGCAGTTAATTAGACAGAGTGCTCTGTTATTATGGATAGTGTGCTCTGTTTTTGCTGGACAGTGTGCTTGCTTTGGTTGGAATGGTGCTCTATTTTCCTGGAATATGCGCTCTACTTTGCTGGAAAAGTGCACTGATGCAGGAGGATCCGAGTCAGATGATGCTGAGCTGTCAGATAGCACGTTATTAGCACTAAGATATCTCTAATTAGCAAATCAGCGCAAGAATGGCAGGAAATCATAATTCTATTTCAAATTTGGCAATTTAGGGTGCGTTTTAGTATTTTTGCCATAACTTTGGCGACGAGTATCAAAATCGCCCAAACGACCCCAATTCGGAAAGCTCTTCTCAATGAGCATGTCGCAGTCAACCAGCTATACTCGTTTTACATCTTTTCAAGGCCTAAATCCACTGTTTCCCCTTTCGAAGGATTTGTGGATTGGTTGAATGAAGTAGATCGTATTTTTTAGTATAAGGAAGTTCCAGATCATGTCAAGGTGAAATTGGTTGCCATCAAACTCAAAGGCAGAGCATTTGCGTGGTGGGAGCAGTTGAAGCGATCACGCGACAGGCAAGGCCAAGCCAAAATCACTGATTGGGAAAAGATGAAGGGTCACTTCCTTCCTTTAGGCTACACTCAAACTTTGTTTAAATGACTTCATTTATTGAGGCAAGGCACGAAATCAGTTGATGATTACACGGAAGAGTTCTATCAATTAGTAGCCCGTAATGACTTATCTGAGACGGAAGAGCAGATGGTGGCACGATATTTGGGGGGATTACGACAACCCCTGCAGGATATCCTCAGCCTTCACTCATTGTGGACCGTTTCCGAAGCCAACCAGCGTGCACTTGCTGTGGAAAAATAGCAGAACAGGAGGCCTATGATTAGAAGTGATCAAAGCAGTCGGCCAGTTCACCCTCAAGAATCCCGTCCTACCCAACCACCATCGCAGAGTAACTCTAATACTAGATGTTTTAGATGTGGTGAACAGGGAAATAGAGCGACTGAGTGCAGGAAGCCTGCTATTCAGAAGGGCAACCATCTCCTAAATCTGGAAGACGTGGTAGAAGAATTTGAGGAACATGGCGAGCCTGTGTATGACGATGATGAAGATGGAGATATGCTGTATGGAGATGGTCATGAGACTCTGGTTGTTCGTAAGAGTCTAATAACTCCCAAGGATGATTCAGAGGACGATTGGTTAAGAACCAATATTTTCCACACGACATGTACAGTTGTAGATAAAGTCTGCAAGATGATCATTGACAGTGGCAGTTGTGAGTACGTCGTGTCTAAAGAGGTTGTCTAGAAATTGCAGTTGAAGACAGATTGTCATCCCAAGCCGTACAAATTATCATGGCTGAATAAAGGCAGTGAGGTAATGTAGATAGGCGATGCCTAGTGTCTTTTTCAATTGGCAATAAATTTTTTGATAATGCTTGGTGTGATCTTGTATCTATGGATGTTTGTCACGTATTGTTAGGCAGACCTTGGCAGTATGATCGCAGTGTTATTCTTGATGGGCGGAAAAATACATATTCCCTTAGCATTAAAGGGAAGAAGATTGTGTTGGCACCTCATCGGGAAGGAACCACTCCTACCCCGGTAACCAATAATACTAACCTTCTTTCTAAGTCGAGGTTTTTAGTTGAGATTGATCGTGGAGATGTGGTCTATGCTTTGTTACCTTGTGGGAATAGTGCAGTCAATGAGAATTCAAATTTTCCAATAGAGGTGCAACAACTTCTTGTAGAGTTTTCTGACCTGATGCCAGAGGATCTTCCTCTTGGGCTGGCGCCTATGCGGGATATTCAACATCAGATCGACCTTGTTCTGGGGTCCAGTTAGCCTAATCGGCCGGCTTATCGCCTCAGTCCTAAGGAATCTGAAGATTTGCAGCGACAGGTGGTAGAGTTGTTGGATAGAGGCTACATCTGTGAGAGTATGAGCCCATGTGCAGTACCTGCTCTGCTAGTGCCAAAAAAAGATGGCTCTTGGCGATGTGTGTTGATAGCAGGGCAATCAACATGATTACAGTGAAATACAGGTTTCCAATTCCCCGCCTGGATGATATGTTACACCAGCTGTTCGGATCTAAGGTTTTCTCAAAAATTGAGCTTAAAAGCAGATACCACCAGATCAGAATAAGGCCTGGAGATGAGTAGAAGACAGCGTTTAAGACGCATCATGGGTTGTATGAGTGGATGGTCATGCCTTTTGGCCTGTCCAATGGGCCTAGTTCATTTTATGAGATTTATGCATCAGGTTTTACGACCTTTTATATGGAAATTCGTTGTAGTTTACTTCGACGACATCCTCATTTATAGTTCGACATGGGCGTCACATTTTGATCACCTTCGTGTTGTTTTTGGTAAGTTGAGGACAGAGCGCCAATTCGTCAATCAGAAGAAGTGTTCTTTCTTTACTACTTCTGTTACTTTTCTTGGTTTTGTTTTGTCTACTGATGGTGTTCATGCAGATCAATCGAAAATAGATGCGGTCTTGGAGTGGCTCAAACCAAACACCTTACACGATGTCAGAATGTTTCCATGGATTGGCGTCCTTCTACCGTCGGTTCATCAGAAACTTCAGCACTCTGATTGCTTTTATCACAGAGTGCCTCAAGGGACGTGATTACCAGTGGTCCGATGAGGCGGAGGTCAGTTTTCAACTGGTCAACCAGAAGATGACAGATGCACCGGTTTTGGCACTTTCTGATTTTGAAAAAGTGTTTGAAGTCAATTGTGATGCATCTGAGGTTGGCATTGGTGGTGTTCTGAGTCAGGAAGGGCGTCCAATATCTTTTTTCAGTGAAAAGCTATCAGGATCAAAAAATAATTATTCCACCTATGATCTGGAGTTTTTTGCCATAGTTCAGTCCCTGTAGCATTGGCGTCACCACCTAGTACAAAGGGAGTTTATTCTTGTCACTGATCATGAGGCCCTGAAGTACATCAATGGGCAACAAAAGCTAAGTCGACGGCATGCCAAGTGGGTGGCGTACTTGCAGGAGTTCACGATTGTGCTGAGGCCCCAAGCAGGGAATCTGAACCGTGTCGCAGATGCACTGAGCCGTCGTACGTTAGTCCTCACCACCATGAGCACTAGAGTTGCAGGATTTGAGGCTTTCTCTGATATGTATGCTGCAGATCCTTCCTTCGGAAGGATAATTCAGGAGGTAACATATGGTCAACGACATGACTTTATTTTGCATAATGGTTATCTGTTTCGTGGATTACAGTTGTGCATTCCAGATTGTTCACTAATGCAGCAAATTATTCGTGAACTTCATAATGAGGGTCACTGTGGGAGAGATAAGACGTTGGCCTTGATTTCTTCTTCCTATTATTGGCCCAAATTGACCAGTGATGTGGCTCATTATGTGGAGCATTGTTATGTGTGTCAACTGTCCAAAGGAGTTCTCACTAATGCGGGCTTGTACACACCTTTACCTGTACCTGAGGCCCCTTGGTTTGATGTCAGTATGGATTTTGTGTTGGGCTTACCCCGTACCCAACGAGTCTGGGATTCTATTTTGGTTGTGGTTGACAGGTTTTCCAAGATGGCCCATTTTGTAGCTTGCAGAAAAACAATGTTTGATGCCCGTATCGCCCATCTTTATTTCAGGGAGATTGTGCGTTTACATGGTGTTCCCCGATCCATTACTTCAGATCATGACACCAAGTTCATGAGTCATTTTTGGTGGAGTTTATGGGAGAAACTAGGGACGAACTTGAATTTTAGCCGCGCCTACCACCCCCGGACAGATGGACAGACCGAGGTGGTGAACTGCAGTTTGGGGAACCTTTTGAGGAGTTTGGCAGGCACTAAACTAAAATAGTGGGATTTGGCGTTACCTCAGGCAGAATTTTCCTATAACAGGCCCAAGAACAGAACCACCAGAATGAGCCCATTTGAGATTGTCTATGGCCAGAATCCATCCGGGGTGCTCGACTTAGCCCTTATTCCATGTGTGGGTCGTTTGAATCCCAAGGCAGAACATCTTTGGGGTATCCATGAGCAGGTGAAGCTGGCTATTCACGAGAGTAATTCCAAGTACAAAGTTCAAGCCGACCGTCACCGTCATCAGGTACTTTTTGATGTTGGTGATTTTGTTAGGGCAATATTAACACATTATCGTTTTCGTGTTGGAGAGTATAAGAAGCTTAAGGAGCGGAAGATTGGACCCTGTGAGATCTTGTAGAAGATCAATGATAATGCCTACAGACTGCGCCTCCACAGTCATTTGAGGACTTCTGATTTCATTAATGTAAAGCACTTGAGTCCTTGTTTTGCAGATCCCGATGATGCTATTGTGAACTCGTTGACGAGTTCTTTCCAACCCGGGGCGACTAATGCAGGAGGATCCGAGTCAGATGATGCTGAGCTGTTAGATAGCACGTTATTAGCACTAAGATATCTTGAATTAGCAGATCAACGCAAGAATGGCAGGAAGTCATAATTTTATTTCAAATTTGGTAATTTAGGGTGCGTTTTAGTATTTTGGCCATAACTTTGGCTACGAGTATCAGAATCGCGCAAATGACCCCAATTCGGAAAGTTTTTTTCAATGCGCACATTGTTTTCAATCAGCTATGCTCATTTCACATCTTTTCGATGCCAAAATCTACCATTTTCCTTTTGAATCCACACATTTAGTAATTTATTTCCCTTAATAGTAATATTTCAATTATTGTTTAGGTAGTGATTCTGAACCCAATTTGGGCCAAATTTCTGGCAGTATATTTCTTTTATTACGTATTTTGTTTTAGCATGATTATTGGGGTGTTACCATTTTTGGTAAACTTCCAATGTTGATGATTTTTAGCTATAAAGCCCGGCTTGTGGGTTGATTTTAGAGATACCTTTGATTTTAGTAATTTGATTAAACATTAGAGTTATTTTCTCTGTATTTTTTGGGTAATCTTCTTGTGTTCTTCCCTGTCAATTATCTGGTGTTATTAGCCTGCAAAACAATCGCTATTCTGCCCGGCGTCATGCACTCTTTTTTTGTTGGAAAGGTCACTATGTGGCGAGATATGTGTTGCTCTGGCGTGCTATACATGATGTTTGGTCTAGTTGGCAATTTGTCTCTACTGGAAATTGGATCAGTATTGGGTTTTCAATGGGTCGAAATTTGCAATTTGTGGTTCAATACATGGCAATTTGGTGCCTGCTGGAAAGTGGATCAGTATTTGCAGATTTTTCCATGTTGGCATGATACGTTGAGTTTTATGATGATATTTTGCAACTTGTGTTTGTTGGGAATGATTGCAATTTGCAAAATGAGGTTGCAAGTTTGTTATACTTGCAAGTTGCAAGTTTGCAATTTGCAAGTTGCAAAGTTGGCAAGTCTTGTTATGCTTATAAGATGGAAGTTGTTATGTGTGCATGTTGCAGGTTGGTGTAAATGTTCAAGTTGATCAAGTTGCAAACTTGCAAATGGTTCTTGGGCAAAAGCTAATTTGCTAAGGTTTTTACTTTGCTTACCTATTTGTTTGTTTATAAGGTCTAGGTGATTTTGGCCTAATCCTAGATTAAGGTCTTTACAGGTCTAAACTTTATTTGGTTTAGGCCTTATAAGGCCTTATCCTTGGTGAAATAGGTTTGTTTCTCAATTTTGATGTAGGCCTTATATGCAAGGTCTACTCCTTGGTGAACTAGGTTTTTTCTAAGGTCAATAGATAGGAAAGTTTCTTGCATGGGTTGTTTTTATTTCTTGGTTCTAATGATGTATGTCCAACAATTTTTATTTCTCAGGTAAAGTCACCATGTACCCCCGACAGATGTAAAAGATTTTTTATCAAGTAATAAAGGTCTGGCATCCCATAGCTGCCCCTCCCCACTGGAGGTTTAACAAAAAAAAAAATTCTTTTCATTTGTGTGCTCCAACATATTGTTTAGAGTAATATGACCCCATGTTTTGATTTGTAAGTTGAGAGGACTACCAATATTTCACATATTTCTATATGAGTTTTCCATCACTGATAAAATGAGGAAGAACTATAGGGAAAGATAGAGAAGTTACTACCCTGTTGTATTGCTAAGCTTATTTTTTCTCTTTTGTCTTCTTAGCTCCTCCCTCATTTGTATTGCCCTTTGGCCCTTTACTACGTGAGGAATGTTTTATAGATAACAAACTATGTAACAAGGATACTCTTTTTTATACTAAAAATATAAAATAAAATAAAAGAAGAAGAATTATAAAAGAAAAGGTGTCAACACGTATCTTGTTGGATATTTGTGTCGACACTCATGGATACTCCTATTGGAAATTAACGCCGGGCAGAATAGCGATTATCCTACAGGCTAATAGCAACATATAATTGACAGGGAAGAACACAAGAGAATAGCCCAAAAACACAGAGGAAATAACTCTAATGTTTAATAAAATTACTCAAATCAAAGGTATCTCTAAAATCATGCATTATATGCTCGTGGATAAATCCTAATGTGGCGCACTGAGACGATTTGAAGGGTAACTTGGGAATTAAGTTTTTGTTTTTTTATTCAATCAATCTTAGCCGTCCCAAGATTTTTGGAGCTAATCTATACCATCGACTTGAGTGGCGGCTAGGTTTCAGCAAGAAAACCCAGGACTTTCTTCATGTTTCAGGCTGCCGTCAAGCCTGGCCGACGCCACAACAGGACGCCACTAGTCTCTTTGTTGGTCGCTCTGTCCTGCCTGGTCGCTCAGCCTTATCTATCGACCGACGGTCTGTGTGCAGGCCTTTCAGACCGTGTTCATGGTTTTTGGCATGACGACTAGTCAGGCCGCCTCTTTACCTTCCCCAATGGTGGGGGATCAAGGAACGGGGAGAATCGAAGGGGCTCCAAAGCCTTCTTTTGCCTAAATCCTTGGAAAAATTTTGGTTGAGGAAATCATGGACACGCACGTTGAAGGAACTAGATTCCGCAAAGATGGGGAGCCAACAATTGAAATTACGGCATCGGATGAAGTACGTGGGGAAGCTTTCATGGAAAGGCATGTGATTGTTCTAAAGTTCTCTATCTGTAAGCCTACTTTGGAAGACATTCGAGATTCGATCCAAAGAACTTGGGGTATCCTAGGAGATTTCTCGCTAGGACTACTCGATCAACGCCATGTTTTAGTCCGTCTTCAATCTGAGGCGGAAGCAAAGAAAGTGCTCTCGAGGGATTCCTTTTTTATTCGTGGAGTTAGATTCAAAGCCTTCCACTGGCATGATGGTTTCAGTCTGAAAGCAAATCCTATATCGGTTCCATTATGGGTAGAGTTGCCTAACTTGCCTTTGCATTTATATCATCCAACTCTTTTGGAAGCTATTGTGAATTCTTTTGGTTGTTTTTTGTGCATGGATGATCACACTCGATGTTTATCATGCTCGGATTCTGCCTGTGTCTGCGTGGAGATGACGTTGGCGGAAAAACTACCTAATAGAATTTGGATAGACAGAGCGAACAATAGGGGCTTCTGGCAAAAAATTGAATACCCGGGGTTCAAATATTGTGACTATTGTTCTTTGCTAGGACATCATGAGGAATTTTGTAGGAAAAAATTAGGTCTCAAGGGCAATGCGAAAACATCCCATTTGGAAAACGAAGAGAAGAATGAGAAACATAAGGTGGAAGTCAAGGTTATCAATCAACAATATGTTCTAGTGGCCAATAAAACAAAGTTACAAAATCCGATGTGGGCACGAGTGGTGCAAAAAATAATATGGGGGAGGAAATAAAGGAGGGAATGAGTACGAAGAAACAAGTGGCCAAATAACCGGTGAAGTTAGTGTTGACAAACAAATTTTAGACTCTTACCGAGGATATGGCTGAAGAGGAGAGTAATCAAATAAAATATCTTTCGGCTAGTAAGGAAAAGGATAGTGCCAATGATATAAATACGCATGAAACGACGGAGGAAGGCCTACAAGAGGCGGAGTATACAATTAGTGAGATTGAAAAAGCTAAGCAAGGTGACTCAATGATAAGGGAAGTTTTAGACAGCCCGGGGATGACAAGTTCTGGGCTGGAAGATGTGTCAAAAAAGGTTGAAATCAGTCAAATTACGATTCTAAAAATAGAGGGATCTCGAGCCCTTTCAGACTGATGAAACAGGAGCCCATGTTGTCCTTGGAAGTCGGCCTGTGCACGCTGAATGTGGGAGTCATCTATCCAAGCCAGGGAGCCAAATGGGTGAGCAAGTTTTGCTCAATTCTGATCAGAAACGGTCCACTTTTCCACAGGCAGAGCAGCAGCCAAATGAGGCTCCAAAAACAGCGATTCCAACTACAGATCAGCAGCTAAACGAGACTCCAAAAATAGAGCATGCACGCTCTGTTTCAGCTGTGAACAAAGCAGCGCTTGCACGCTCTATTTCAAGAGTTAAAAAAGACCTGGGAGGCGCGAAAAACAAGGCAGATTGTCTTAAGACAACGGTGGAATTGGGCCTCGTCGCAACGAATCAAATTGAGCATGAATCTAGTAGTAGTTCTAGGCCGAATGGAGAACACCATAACGAACCCGGTGATGTTGGAATTCAGTCGGACCATTTTGTTTTAGTTACTCATGAGGAAGTTAGGTTGCTAATAGATAATGCTATCAACTTGGTTGAGGAAGGTCGTGCTAAGCGGGAAAAGAAGAAAAAAGGGAATATCAATACTTTCGAAAGCGCCACAGAAGATAGTGATGAGACTGAGTCGGCTTCAGAGGTAGGGTCGGAAACTGTAGCTATAAAGGATTTAAAGTTGGGGCGCAATCAGGTGAAGAAACTAATAAACCAAAAGTCAAAATGGCGGTGCCTCCGGTCACGCGTCGTAAGACAAAGAAGGGTGTTGCTTCCTCCCGCGTTTAAGATGATTGAAAACTTTTTGTTTTGGAATGCTCATGGGGTCGGTAATAGAGCCACGAAAATACGGTTAAAAATTTTTGTGAAGGAAAATAATGTTAGAATTCTTATGATAGCAGAGCCTATGATTGAAGCTAGCAGATATATGGAGGTTGGCAATAAACTTAAGCTTGCGGGGTTCGCCTCTAATGACACAGTTGGTGGTAAAATATGGATCTTTTGGGATGCTGCACTGGACCTCTCAATTGTGGATATGTCGGACCAGATCATTCACTGTCAGGTAACTGTATCTACTTCAAGAGTTTATTTAATTTCTTTTGTTTATGCTAAATGTTCGGTTGAAGAGCGAAGGGAACTTTGGTCAAATATGGTTACTTATGCTTCTAATCATGACCTACCATGGATGGTTGGCAGGGATTTCAACACTCTTTTAAATGCGCAAGAAAAGATTGGGGGAGTGGAGCCGTCCTTGGCCAGTATGTCTAATTTCTTTGATTGTATTGAAAATTGTGGATTGATTGACTGTGGTTTCACGGGACCTAGACTCACCTGGTGTAACAATAGGCGAGGAAGAGACCGTATATGGGCTAGACTTGATAGAATTCTTGTTAATTCGGCATGGTTGACGATATTGGCTAACCCGACGGTGGAACATCTTAGTAGAACTTTTTCTGATCACTCTCTGCTACTGGCATCCATGCCTACTCAGGTGCCAACAGGTTTTATCCCATTTAGATTCCTTAATATGTGGATGACACATCCTGGGTTTCTAGCGCTGGTTAGAGAAATATTGTTGTCTGATTTAGATGATATGAGACCTATTGAAAAAATTGATGTGAAGCTTAAAATGGTGAGAAGGGCTCTTATACAGTGGAACAAGACGGTCTTTGGTAATGTGTTTAGCAGATCGAGATCTCTGGAGGATGAAATGCAACAATGGGAAACTATGCTTCTGGCGGGCTGGGAAAATATTGATAATAATGGCCTTAATGTTGTTGCAAACTGGGACATTAATGCTAGTTGTAGTCTGAGTCGTTGTTAGGCGGAGTACAAATTAGCTCTAAAACAATAGGAGTTTTACTGGATTCAGAAGTCGGGAGAAAAGAATACAGGGAAGGGGATGCTTGTACAAAATATTTCTTTGCTTCCACTAAATCCAAACAAAAAAAAGGGCCATCTCTCAGATCTCTTTGCCAGGTGGTAGGACCATTTTGGATCCGGGTGAAATCCTTGAAGAAGCAAATAATTTATTTCATAGCCTTTTGTCTGTCTTCCCAGGGAGATTGTGTGCTAGATTCAGATCTGTTAGATTGCATTTCGGAGACCATTACGGCAGTTAGGTGTGATGCTTTGGTCAAAAGGCCTTCGTTGGAGGAAGTAAAGGATGTTCTCTTTGATATTCCAAAAAATAGTGCCCCTAGCCCGAATGGATTTACTGCTGGTTTTTTTCAAACATGCTGGGATCTGGTGTGTATTGATATATGGGAAGCTCCTATACAGTTTTTTGAGGGGGAGGCTCTTCCGGCGTCTTTTTCTGCAAACTTCATGGCTTTGATCCCAAAAATGGAAAATCCAGGTTTCTTTTCTGACTTTCGCCCCATCAGTCTTTGCAATGAAATCTATAAAATTTTTAGTAAAATTCTCTGCAATAGATTGGCATTGGTTTTACCAGAAATGATCTCCTTGGAGCAAAGGACTTTTGTTAGAGGAATGTTTATTGGGGAAAATATCGGCCTAGCACATGAATTGGTAAGAGATATCCATAAAAAGGTATTTGGAGGTAATGTTGTGCTGAAGATTGACATGGAAAAAACTTATGACCGTCTAGAATGGAATTTTCCGTTCCGGGTGCTCAAAAGATTTGGTTTTAATACCTAATTTTTTTCATATTATTTCCAACTGCATAGCTTCTTGTGGTTTTTCAATTTTGCTACAGGGAGCTTACAAAGGCTTTTTTAAATCCACAAGAGGGTTAAGGCAAGGGGATCCTCTCTCACCATTTTTATTCATCATCGCCTAAGAGGTTCTGAGTAGGGGATTGCAAAGGGCTTTCAGTACAGGAAAAATAGGGTATTATTATACGCCTAGGGCCTGCAATCCTATTTCGCATCTACTCTATGCAGACGACACTTTAATTTTTTTTAAATGGAAGAAAATCTTCAGTTCAGGGGTGCAAGGAATTTCTGAAAAAATACTGCAATGCATCAAGTCAGAAATTGAATGAAGGAAAAAGCTCTTTTATGATGGAAGACAATGTGGTAGTGGAAAGAATTGTCGCTTTGAAGATGTTTACAGAATTCCAATTTAAAGGTTCTCCTTTGACTTATTTGGGAGGTCCAGTGTTTTACAGGAAAGCAAAACTTTCCTATTTTGAAGAATTGATTGACAAAATTCAAAGACGTATTCAAGGATGGAAAACAAAACTGTTATCGCTTGGAGAGATAATGGTCTTAATTAAGCATGTTCTAAGCTAAATTCATGTTTACATTCTAAGCGCCATGTGTGTACCCAAGAAAGTTATAACAAGAATTAACAATTTGTTAGCAGACTTCTTTTGGGGGGATTATGAAGGTAGGTTGAAGAGAAAATGGGTGTCAAAAACCTTACAGTGGTGATGAAGGCATTTCGTGTTAAAGCTTTATGGAAACTTATTTCTTCCGATACCCTATGGGCTTCTTTTATGAGACATAATTATTGGTTGCCTAGAGCTCCGTTGAGTGGCCAAGTCGTGAAATGTGGGGCTTCCCTATTTTTTAAGGAGACCATGTCTTGTAAATTTATAACTTTGAGCAATTCTTTATGGCGTATTGGCAGGGGTAACATCAGCTTCTTTGAAGAAAATTGGAACCTTGTGACCTCTTTCGAAAGATTGGAGGATTTTATTAATCGTGGGTTTTGGCCCGCGGTTAGAGAAGTGATAATGGGAGATTGCGAATTGGTCAATCCATACCTCAGACAGTTGGCACGTGGCCTATTCCCAGCTAGGTTGCGGGGTAAGAAATATGGTGATGACGAGTATGTTTGGGCGCTGGATCCTGATTGTCTGTTTTCCATTCATTCTACATATGAATTGCTTCGAAAGCAGGGGGTGAAAAATGAGCTAAAGGAAAAAATTTGGCAAAACATTATCCCGTCAAGAATCTCAATGTTTCTTTGGAAACTATTGCGCAGAGGAGTGCTAGTGGACGGTGAGTTGTATCGATGCGGTTTTAGCCTCGCATCGAGGTGTAGGTGTTGCGCTAATCCAAGGACGGAATCTTTGAACCACTTATTTCTGGAGGGCAATTTGGCGGTAAAAGTATGAAGTCATTTTGATGGGTTATTTGATGTGCAGGTAAGGAAACCAGGTGTGCTACAAATTTGGTTCAAAAGAGCAAAGATGACCATGCAATCAGGTGTGTTTTACTTCCTCACTCCTATGTTTATTCTATGGGAAATCTGGAAGCAAATATGCAAGGTTGTCTATGAAGAATTTGCTCCAAATTATGCATTTTTTATTTTAAATATTAGGCGTAATTTGAGATTAGCTAATACCTTTATCATTCCGAAATAAATTAGTCGGAATAAGGCCTCTTTAAGGACCCTTGGGTTGCTTGAGATCCTAGTTAGAAGAAGTTTTGTTAGAATTGTATATTGGTCCCCTCCTCCTGCAGATTTTGTGGCTCTTAATGTTGATGGTTCCTCTCTAAAAAATAAGGAGACAGGAGGTGTGATTATAAGAGACCCAGGGGTCTTTGTGTGGTTGGAAAGCAATTGTTATTTGGGGAAGGATCAAACAATAAAGCAGAAGTGTTGGCCCTTGTGGAAGGTTTGCGTCTTTGCTCCTCATTGGGGTTGAGAAAAGTTATGATTCAATCGGATTCGGAATTTGTTTGTGGTTGGTTTAGGGAAACCTTTAAGATCCCGTGGCATTTGGAGAACATTTTCAGAGAAATTAAATTGATGGCGGAAAAAAATGTTTATAGAGTGCAAACAAATTTATAGAGAGGCCAATGCGGTTGCAGATGCGCTAGCGGATAAAGCGCAAAAAGATTGTAGGAATGTCACCTATGGAGCGAATGATTTACCTAGGCGACTAGCAGGGTTGGTTTTGCTCGACAGATGCCACACTGCTTATGTTCGACATGGGTATGACTAGAGAAAGCTTTGTTGTAGCAGCAGTTTCCAGGGCTGGTTTGACAAGACTTGTAGCTGCTGCCAGTTTTTTGCGTTTCTAAAATGCACTGGACAGAGTACTCTGTTTTGACAGAGTGCTCTATCCTGATGCACTCTGCCAGGACTTGGTTTTGCCTGGATTTGCTGATGTTTTGCTCTTGTTTCGACTGGAGAAAGCACTGGATCAGCTGCATGGATTTGTTTGCCTGGAGAAAACAGTGGATCAGTCACAGTTTTTGGTGTGCCGGGCTGCGAATGCAGCATTTGTGGAGAGCATTTCTGATGCGGCGTGTTTCATTCAAGCGTGTTGGTGGTCAGCGTGCTTGTTGCAAAGGATCGGAAGGGGGCTGGAATACTCGATGGGTCTTGGCAAGGTCTTATTAATGGTAAATTGCTTTTGGAATTTGTTATTGGTTTCAAGCTGCAATCTCAAACTGCAAGAAGTTACATTGCATGTTGCAATTTGCAAGGTGCAAGTGGCAAGGTTGTTATAGTTTGTTATGCAAAGTTGTTATGCATGTGTTTGTGGGCAAGTTGCAAGGTTGTTTCTGTAGGAGCAAGATGTTATTGATGCATATTGTTTTGGGGCAGATTGTGCAATTCTATTAAAGGTTTGTTTGATCCTTAATGGTTGTGCTTTATGAGGCCTTAACCTTAGGTGTGTTGGCCTAGATCATGATTAGTCTTTTAAGGTCTAAATTTTGTTTTAGGCCTCCTCCTCTCCTTGGTTGAGGCCTTATTTGGCCTATCCTTGGTGAATTATGTCTAGTAGTAAATTTTCTTTTGTTATGCAGGCATTTGCAAGGTCTTTCTTTTGAACTAGGACTATGTTTTCTTTTCTCGAGTAAAGTCGTCATGTACCCCCGATAAGTGTATAAGATTTTTCAAGTTATAAAGGTCAGGCATCCCATAGTTGCCCCTCCCCACAGGAGGTTCTATTAAAAAAAAAAAAAAAAAAAATCTCTAAAATCAGCCCACAAGCCGAGCTTTATAGCTAAAACTTATCAATATTGAAATTTTACCAAAAATGGCAACACCCCAAAAAATAGCTAAACAAAATAAGTAATAAAAGAAATAAACTACCAGAAATCTGGCCCAAATTGGGTTCAAAATCACTTCCTAAACAATAATTGAAATATTACTATAAAGGGAAATAAACTGCAAAATTTGTGGATTCAGAAGGGAAAATGTTGAAATTTGGCCTCTAAAAGATGTGCAACGAGCGTAGCTGGTTGACCATGACGTGCGCGTTGAAATAAGCTTTCCGAATTGGGGTTGTTTGCGCGATTCTGATACTCGTAGCCAAGGTTATGGCAAAAATACTAAAACACACCCAAAACTGCAAAATTAGAAATAGAATCATGATTTTCTGCCATCCTTGCGTTGATCTGTTAATTCAAGATATCTTAGTGCTAATAACGTGCTATCTGACAGCTCAACATCATCTGTCTCGGATCCTTCTGCATCAGAAACTCCCTACTTTGATCATTAACCTTTTCATATTGTGTTTTTGGATGATGTGAACTTGTGTCTGTGTTGGATACAGATACCCGTGTCTTTTTGTCGTTGTTACATAAATAAAAAATTAAACAACTAAATATACAAATAAAAATTAACCAATGATCAAAGTTTGGTTTTTAGTGATTCCAGCCTTTTTCCGTAATTCCTGCATGTAAAAAAACATTATGTTTATTTTTCTGATTAAATTCTTTGGCTTAGATTTTACAATTCCTTGAGGATTCCAGGAGAATTCATCTCTCCTTTTGTTTTCTATTTTCAGTGTGGATATTGATGGTTCCTATGGGGATTCAGATGGGCTGAAAGAAACAGGCTCACGAAAGCGATACACAGTTACTTCATTCTCGCTGATAATATTGCAAAAGATATGTATACTTTCCCATTTGATACCATATATCTTAATTTTTTTTTTAAATTAAACCTCCGGTGGGGAGGGACAACTATGGGATGCCAAACCTTTATTATTTATCAAAAAATTTACAAACCAAATGGGGGTACGTTACGACCTTACCCGTATTAGAAACCAAGCAAACAACACTAGAAAAATTACCTATCCAAACGACAAGCTCCGAAGTCCAAATAGTGTGCTACTAAAATTGCTTCAACCCGCAACCAATTGCTACTATCAAAAGTTAAAACCAGTAACACCAAACAACCCACTATTATGCACTTTGAAAAACCAATGGCAAACGATCCACAGGCCAAAGGCTAATGGCCAATGGCAACCTTATGTAGCATAAAGGGCACTAGCACCAATCCAAATGCAGACTAAAAACCTCTGCTTAGTGAAACAGAGCATGCAGCATCACTCCTGCACCCGCAACCAGCCCGCGCAATGCCAACAACCAGGACAGCACACTGCACCTAACAATCAATTCCCAAATAGCACAAAAGCGCCTTGCAGCACCTTGAATGAGCTTTTGCAAGCACTAAGCAGAAGTACACCAAGCAACAAAGACACAACAAACTGCTCCAGCGCCCCAGTGGTCCAAAAACCGCATTGCCGCAACACTTCAAGACAGTCCATCAAGGCCGCCAAGGAACGCAAGTCCCTGCCTGCCAAACAGTTTCCCTAGTCAGCTCCGCAGCAGCCTCGACCCAACTACTCCCTGAGTGAAAGACCGAATTTCAACATCCTGCCACATCCGACCACCATACCGAAACTGTTTGTCACAACATAATAACCATTAACCGCACCCGATCTGTTGGAGTCCATGTTTCCAACAACTCCGGTTTCACCATACCAGTCCACCATCCATCGACCATCATATCCATTGAAAAAATACCGCAACTGTATGCATTGCGCTCTAGTTTACACCAGGAACACAACAACCAATCTTCATAGCAGGGAAAGATGCAATTCAGTGCCACCGCACTATGAAATTCCTTGTCCATTCCACAGTCCAGAGTTTTTAATAATACAGAGTGTATAATCCTCTGTTTTTCCCAGAAAATTCGGCACCATTTCTTCGCAAAAACTACATTCCACTTGCCAAGTTGATCACTGCTGCGACGACACAACAACATACAAATCACCACCTACTCGAACCTCGCAGCAACCTACTTGTTCCACAACGATCCATCTCATACTTTGTGAGGGATTCAAATAAATATATCCCATTGACATAATCACATAGAATTCGGGAGCCTTAAATACGCCGTCTTATTCTTATCAAGAATAATTAGAGACCTCGGTCTCTTAGGAAACGAGTCCCATGAATAAGTACGAGACATATGCTCTACTTGCGCCAGTCTATCCAACGCATCCGCCACAGAATTAGTCTCCCTGAAAACATGGATACAGTGCCACACCAAAACATTGCTCATCTCTCTGATCTCCTTCCACCAGTTGCTAAGAAACCATGGTATACTCGATTCTCGAAGAAGCCATTGTTTAACCAACATAAAATCCCTTTCAATCATGCAATTTCGGATTCTCTGATCTTTACAAAATCCCAAACCTTCAAGCAAGGCCCTGGTTTCTGCTGGATTATTTGATCCTTCACCAAAATAACATTGTCTGGCTGCCACAAAACTGCCCTCTTCATTTCTAATCACAAAACCTCTAGAAGTATTATTTGCCATGTAAGAGCCATCTACGTTTAGCGCATACCATCCTGTAGGAGGGAAAGCCCAATAAATCACCTGGGGAGGAAGCACTTCTACCTTCTTTTCCTGAATACCCAATCTACGCAACAAATCACCATTGGCTTCCCTTGCCTTCGGAATAAAAAATTTTGACACGCTTTTAATCCAGTAATAAACTTTTATAATCACATAGCATGATGACCATTCCTTTCCTTCATAAAGCTTCCTGTTTCTCTGGATCCAAATTTCCCATATGATAAAAAGCGGGGTGAGATGAAAGAGGGTACCTGATAAGGATAATTTCTTCGCCTTCCTAAACCACACCTTTAACATGGTATAAACTTCAACCGGTCTATGTACGTGTATATCAAACACAAGCTCAAAATGTCTCCATACTCTTCTTGCTAATTCACCCTCCAAGAAAAGATGTTTGATAGTTTCCTCCCCAGATTGAGTACAACACCTACATTTAGAAGCAAAATGGAACCCAATTCTTCTAAGTTCTTCATCTATGGGTAGGGCCCTTTTAATAATCTTCCATGTAACTATGGAAATTTTAGAAGGAAGTGACGGATGCCAGATCCATTTCCAAAACTCATCTTGTAGTCCTCTACCACATAGAATTTTACATACTGGACTAATAGAAAACATACCGTCATTATTTGGCATCCATATTCTGGTATATAGGTCGCCTTCATCACCTCCCAGTCTTGTCTTG
This sequence comes from Berberis vulgaris, assembly GCA_963556465.1. Lineage (NCBI taxonomy): Eukaryota > Viridiplantae > Streptophyta > Magnoliopsida > Ranunculales > Berberidaceae > Berberis > Berberis vulgaris. The sequence goes on along the minus strand of OY747130.1, from coordinate 25,883,176 downwards.
TATAGCCCTTGCGCTTTTCTTTGCATTACTGGGGTAATATTCTAAAATTCTCCCTCTACATTTTCCTTAGAGAAGGCCAGGTGTCATTTGTTTCCGCCTGCCCAGTTCGAGTAAAGATTTCACCCTTGGCCCAGTGATTTCTTGATGTAACTTGGAGAAAGCTTAGTTACTGGATGTAACTTTTATAATAACATAGAGAAGGAAAGGATGTAACTTTTATAATCACATAGCATGATGACCAAGTGAGTTCTTGATGTAACTTGATATCATTATGGTATTTAGTTATGTAACTTTGCATATGCAATAAAAGAATCCAATATTTTTTTATGATTGTAAATTTTACTATTTTGACTTTAGATTGTGCATTACACAAAAAATTGGTGGTGCTATTTAAGAGTATGCGCGAGTAGACAGCTGCGATAAATGGGTGAAGAATGAGTTCTCACAAATATAATGAAAGTGATGAAAAATTCGTCACAGGTAGATAATTTTAATGTATGAAATCACTACCGTGACAAACTGTTCCTAACGCATAAATTATATAAGTGAAGAAAGATTCTTCACAGAAAGTTTATAGTAGATATTTAAATCACATTGTGACAAACTGTTCCTCACATATAAATCACATAAGTTAATAACGATTCGTCAAAGAAAGTCACCACACGTGATGCCAGATTTTTGTTACGCATAACACTTTACAGTGACGACATATTCGTCATCCTTGTTGTAATTGTATATTTGCACGCTAAGTTTATGTGAGGAACCATGCGCCGCATAAGCGTACTTTCTATAACGAGTTGTGAATTCGTCACCTAATACTTTCCTTGATGCCCCTGATGTGAGGGACGTTGTGATGACTAAAATTCGTCACCGTTGCTGAACGGCGACGAATAAACATGTTTCAGTGAGGAACAACGTTCGTCACCAAAGCCCAAATTTCTTGTAGTGTTAACCCCATGCGTTTTAACAAGATGCTCAAAGACACAGTTACAAAATGGTTACCAAATCACTAATGATCCTTGGGGGTGCCAAATCAACTAAAGATAAACTCATTTATGAATGAAACAACAATTTTGTGATCATTGGTCTTAGTGGCGATTGCCTCTATCCATTTAGAGACGTAAACCACTGCAAGAAGGATGTATTGATAGCCATGGGAGGATGGAAACAGTTCCATAAAATCGATGCTCCAAACATCAAAAACTTCAACCACTAGAATAAGATTCAAAGGCATCATGTGTCGACGAGTTATTCGCCCAAGTTGTTGACATCCATGACAGTCTTTACAATACTCATGGGCATCTCGAAAAAGGGTTGGCCAATAAAAACCGGATTGGAGAACCTTCTCTGCGGTTTTCTTAGAACTGAAATGCCCACCAGAAGCTTGATCATAGCAAAATGAGATGATGTTCCACTGTTCAGCTTCTAGAAACATCTTCTAATAAGTTGGTCAGGGCAGTATTTGTACTCCTAGACAAAAACTTGTCATGATCTAGCTTAGACCAGTATAAAGGGGGTTCCTTAGTTGCTAAAAAATTGACAATGTTAGCATACCAAGGACGCTCTTGCTCAACCAAAAGAAGTTTTTCATCCGGAAAGTTATCTAGAATGGACAAGAAACTAGTGGACGACTCTGATATTTGCCTGGATAGGTGGTCGGTGACTTCATTTTCTATACATGGCTTATCTCGTATTTCAAGATCAAATTCTTGCAGCAAAATGACCCATCAGATCAAACAAGGCTTGGTGTTCTTCTTATTGAGAAGGTATCTAAGGGTCGCATGGTCAGTGTACACAATTACTTTAGCTCCAATGAGATAGGAACAAAATTTATCTAAGCCATATACAATGGCCAACATCTCTTTCTCAGTGGTAGAGTAATTGAGTTGAGCCTCATTTAAAGTATTGCTAGCATAGTAGATGACATGAGGGAGCTTGTTAACCCTCTAATCCAAAACTTCAACTAGAGCGTAGTCGGATGCATCACACATAATCTCAAAGCGTAGCGACCAGTCAGGAGCTCGAATGATAGGAGCTAAGACTAGTTCAGACTTACGATGCATAAATGGATAACTCAAATTGTCGTAAAAAAATAAACAGAACATCCTTAACTAAGAGATTGCTCAAAGGGTGTGTTATATTGGAGAAATCCTTGATGAAACGACGATAAAACCAAGCATGCCCTAAGAAAGATCTCACATCTTTAATAGATTTGGGAATCGAAAGAGATGAAATGACATTGATCTTAGCTTTGTCCACTTCAATGCCTTTTGAAGAGACAATGTGCCCAAGAACAATGCCATACTTCACCATAAAGTGACACTTTTCCAAATTTAAACGAGGCGTTTTTCTTCACAATGCGTTAAGACAAGTGAGAGGTGATTTAGACATTGGTCAAAATACGAATCGAATACTTAAAAATCATCAAAAAATATCTCAAGAAAGTTTTCCACCATATCACTAAATATGCTAGTCATGCACATTTGAAATGCCACGGGTATATGTGGCGATAAGCATAGGTGTGGTCTTTTCTTGATCCTCGTATGCAATGGGTATCTGATTGTATCGAGAATACCCATCCAAGAAACAATAGTATGCATGACATGCTAACCTCTTAAGCATCTGATCAATAAAGGGGAGGGGAAAGTGATCATTTCGAGTATTAGAGTTTAGCTTGTAAAATTCAATACATACTCTCCCTTCATTTTTCATTCTTTCTGGCAGAAACTCATTATTCTCATTTTCAACAACTTTAATTCCTAAATTTTTAGGAACCGCATGGATTGGGCTAACCCATTTTCTATCAGATATAGCATAAATGATGTTTGCATCTATAAGTTTCAATATTTCTTCCTTTACTACATCTTTCAAAATGGGATTGAGACGCCGCCGGATCTGGAGGTTTTGGTTTCATTTTCCAAATAGTTATGATGCTCACAAACAGTAGGGTCAACACCCTTGATGTCATTAATACTCCAACCAATGGATGACTTGTGAGCTTTAAGGACTCCCAGCAACATGTCACTATGTTCCTTAGTTAGATTTGAGGCAATAATCACTGGATAGCTCTCCTCGGGACCGAGAAATACATATCTTAATTCATTTGGCAAAGGTTTACGTTCTAATGATTGAGGAGAGCTTGTGGATGACTCACTATCTAAGGACTGAATTGGGAAGGAAGACGAGAAAACAAACTATTTCTCATATTAATAAAGTGATAACGGCTCATACTCGGGTATTTGCAATATAGGAACACATCCAACATATTATTGACTTCGTCAGCAGTTTCGTCAACATCTTGGTCCATACCAAAGTGTGAAAGACAACGAAGCAATGCATCATCTGCTGATGATTGAGTCAAAGATTCAAAATACTGAATCATACACATTTCTCTTTCTTATCCTCACCCACAATCATATCAAGTTCATCTCTTTGTTGCATAACCTTAAAAATATTCAACTCAACTTTAAGGTTCCCAAAGGAGAAGGCATGCTACCGCTTCTATAGTTGATGTTGGCCTCCGCAGTTGCTTGGAAAGGTCGCCCTAAGAAGATAGGAATTTGATTATCTATACTCGGGCTAGTGTTTATGATGATGAAGTCAACTGTATAATAGAAATTTGCAACTTGTACAATCACATCTACAACTATTCCTCTCGGGCACCGTTTTGACTCATCTCGGGAGATCTGTGGGGAGATGGAACAAATTTTAGGATTTGAAACAAAGGGTTGAAAAGTGGGAACACAAAATTTTTGGAGCGGGAACGCAAAATTTGGAGCGGTAATCGCCCGCGAGAAATCGACTCCACTTCTCCACACTTCCACGTGCAACACGTGCATTTCCATTTTATAGCAACGGTTTTAAGCCGTTGGACATTATAGCCACGGTTTTTAGCCGTGGCAAACAAAGCAACGATTTCGAACCGTGGCCAAGCCTTTTGGTGTAGTGATTATAGCCACGGTTTTATTTTTTAGGCACGGTTTTAGGCCGTTGGCCATTATAGCCACGGTTTTTTGCCGTGGCAAATAAACCAACGGTTTAGAGCCGTGGCCACCTCAGTGTAGCTAAACAAGCCTTTTGGTGTAGTGTAAGATGAGTTATGCAAGCTCCCTTCACTCTAGATTAAGAAAATAAAAAGGTGAGCTCGGCTCACGAGTCATGCACACCTTTAACTTACACATATCAGTATTTACTAGCGTAGCCAATGGTATCCATGAGCCAGCAACAGGGACAAACATTCCAAGTTTGAAGATTGGAGAAAATAGAGCTTGCAAGACCATACAAACCTATAGCAATATAGACTAAGCTAAAAGCGTAGATAACACATGTATATTATGATTTTTTTTGCAAGCTCCGTTCACTCCAATTTAAGAAAAGAAGAAGGTCCGGGTCATGCATGCACGCCTTTAACATATCCATACCAATGTTACTAGCATAGCCAAGGGTATCCATGAATCAGCAACAAGAATCATTTTGAGATTGGAGGGAAGAAATCTAGCAATATCACATCAAACCTTCATCATACTAAGCTAAAATTATCAATAATATACTTATATTATGGTTTTTTGCAAGCTCCTGTCACTCCAATTTAAGAAAAGAAGAAGGTGAGCTCAGCTCATGCACACCTTTAATCTACCATACTAGTGTTTACTAGCATAACCAAGGGTATACATGAACCAACAACAGGGACAAGCCTTCCGTCCTTTTGGGATAAGAGGAAAATAGCTTGCAATACCACATCAAACCTTTATCAATATACACTAAGTAAAATTATAGCTAGTGCACGTAAATTATGAGTTTTGCAAGCTCCCTTCACTCCAAATTAAGAAAAGAAGAATGTGAGCTCGACTCCTGGGTCATGCACACCTTTAACCTGTACATACCAGTGTTTATTAGAATATAGCCAAGGGTATCCATGAACCAGCAGCACGGACAAGCCTTCTATATATCCTGTTAGGATTGGAATGAGGAGAGCTTGCAATTGACACGATACCTCTATGAGTATACACTAAACTAAAACTACACATAATATATGTTAAACTCTAAGACATATTATGTAATCAAAATTTCTATCTTTTCATATATTGAATGATCTTCTTACATTGCTTTATATAGACCTATAGAATGCATAAATGACTGTCAAAACAGAATGACAGCTATGCAATGTTAATCTAACAAACTAGCTAAGTGAATATCTAACTAACTGACTTTGTATGCTTAACATTCCCCCACAAACTAAGTGTAGAACCATTAACAACACTTAGTTTGTCACGTAGTAGTAAAAATCTAGATGTGCCAAGAGCTTTTGTAAGAATATCAGCCATTTGATCCTTTGCAGATATATGAAGAACATTGATTAGCTTTCTAGCAACCTTTTCACGCACAAAATAAATGTCTAGCTCAATATGTTTGGTCCTAGCATGGAGAACTGGATTTGCACTAAGCTGAACAGCACTCATGTTATCACACCAGATAGTAGGAGGTGCACTGCCAATTCTTAACTCAAAAAACAATGACTGTAGCCATGACAATTCAGCTGTGACTGAAGCTAAACTTCTGTACTCAGCTTCAGTGCTACTCCTAGAAACCGTACTTTGTTTCTTTGAGGACCAGGAGATGAGATTTGACCCTAAATACACACAGTATCCTGAAGTGGAACGTCGGTCTGTAGGATCAGATGCCCAATCAGCATCACAATACCCAGTGAACTTGAGAGAAGGAGTAGGAACTATGTGAAGACCAAATGTTGATGTAGCCTTCAGGTACCTTAAGATCCTTTTTACTACTCGCCAATGAGACTCAAGTGGGTTTTGCATGAACTGACATACCCTATTAACAGAGTATGCAATGTCAGGTCTAGTTATGGTGACATATTGTAAGGCTCCAACAATGCTCCTATACAGTTGAATGTTTTGTATTGGATCACTTCCTGTGTCTATCAATTTCTCTCCACCACACATAGGGGTAGACAACCCATTTGCAAATTGTATTTTAGCTCTACATAGAAGGTCCTGAATGTACTTGGATTGTGACAGAAACATTCCATTTGATGTGTGTGTAACTTGAATGCCAATAAAGTAATGAACCAATCCCAATTCTTTCAAGGAAAACTGAGTATTCAGTTGAGATATCAATTGTGAAATGTCTGACTTGCTTGATCCAGTAACTAAGATGTCATCAACATACACCAAGATGAATATAGGAGATGGTGAGTGTCTGATGAACATAGAAGAATCTGACTTTGTTGCAGTAAACCCAAACTGAAGTAGAGTGTGTCTAAGCTTGTCAAACCATGCTCTAGGTGCCTGTTTGAGGCCATAAATTTCTTTTGAAAGCTTGCAAACAACATTTGGACGACTTGGATCTACAAATCCAGGGGGTTGCATCATATATACTTCTTCTTGTAAATCCCCATTTAGGAATGCGTTGTTAACATCCAATTGAAAAACTGACCAAGAGTGAGTGACAACAACAGAGAGGATGACTCTGATTGTGGATGGTTTAACCACAGGACTGAAGGTTTCTTCATAATCAAATCCAACAACTTGTTGGAAACCCCTTGCTACTAGTCTACCTTTATACCTTTGAATTGTGCCATCTGAATTTTCCTTTACCTTGAAGAGCCATTTACATCCAACTATACTCCTATGTTGTGGAAAATCCACTAGAGTCCAAGTGTTATTGCGTAGAAGTGCCAGATATTCATCTTGCATAGCCGAAAGGCAATGAGGTGTAGTTAAAGCATCATTCAGACTAGATGGTTCTGTTGAGGCCATGTAGACCTTAGGCTTGTATATACCAGATTTAGACCTAGTCACCATCTAATGGACATGATGAATTGTAGTAGGAACAACTGGAAGCTGACTAGAGACCACTGGACTTGAAGAAGCAGAGTGAGGCAATGAAAGATGACTGGGTTGAGTAGGAAAAGAAACCAATGGACTAGTGAATGACTGACTATTATCATGCAACACATGCCTAAGAGACAGAGGACTTTGCAGTATTGGAGCAGTATGCTTTGCAGCTTTGACAGTGGATGACTCAGATAATGGTATGGAAGCAAATGTAGAACCAGGAAAAAGAGTATCAGGATAATGGTATGGAAGCAGATAATGGTGGATGACTCAGATAATGGTATGGAAGCAGATGTAGAACCAGGAAAAAGAGTATCAGGTTTGAAAGAAGTAGGATTTAAAGTTTGAAAAGGAAATGAATTCTCATTGAAAACCACATCTCTAGAGATGTAGATACAACCAGTAGGTGACCTACATTTGTACCCCTTGTGTTGTATACTGTAACCAAGAAATGTACACTCTACTGACCTATATTGGAGCTTATGTTTGTTATAAGGTCTGATATTTGGATAACAAGAACACCCAAATACCTTAAGAGTTTTGTAATCAGGTACTTTGTGATACAAGAATTCAAAAGGAGAGATACCATTTAGAACAGAAGATGGCACTCTGTTAATAAGATATACTGAGGTTCTAACTGCTTCATCCCAAAATTTTAAAGGAAGAGAAAAATGGGCAAGAAGTGTAAGAGCAGATTCTGTGATATGTCTGTGTTTCCTCTCAGCAACACCATTTTGTTGGTTAGTTGTTGGACAAGCTAACCTATGAAGAACACCATTTTGTTCTAAAAAATTTGAGAAGGATTTGTATTCACCACCCCAGTCTGACTGAATGCACTTAATAGGAAGACCAAACTCTAACTCTACCTGTGACTTTGATGGGGGTTCTTGGAAGGTGCTTGCAATTGGATGGTGGTCGCAATAGGTCGGTCTTTGCGAGGCTTTGGTTTCAAATGTTTGCAAGAATTAATGCTTGGTTCCGTATGCTTGTGAGTTTTCCTGTGATTCTAAGTTCTTATTTGTTAAGTAAGGCCTCTGTTCAATTTTCCTTTATGTTATGTAGCTATTCCCTTGGTTTTAGGCCTTATTGATTATGGCCTAGGCCTTGGTGAGCAAGGCCTTATGATCATGGCCTCTCTCTTGGTGCACAAGGTATTTTTTTATCAAGGTTTACATCTCATGGTGAATTATGACTGCTTCCTAGTCTTTGAATTTATGTTTACCTTTAAGGATAGTCTTCTAGTATTTTTCTCGGGTAAAGTCGTCAAGTACCCCCGAAAGGTGTATAAGCTTTTTTTGATCAAGTAATAAAGTTCTGACATCCCATAACTGCCCCTCCCCGCTAGAGGTTTAATTAAAAAAATAAACAAATCCTTCATTTGTTTTTGCAATGACTCTTCTCTCTGCATTGACTTCACCTCCTTTGTTTTGTGGAACTGTTACACTTTGTTAAGCTAAATATCTAACAGAGCAAAAAATTACTTAGCTGCATCAGTATCTGCAAATTGGTCCAGTAATTTGGTCTCATATGAGTCCCCGTTACTAGTAGAAGAGGCAAACTTTTTATGAACTTGAAAAACTCCACATTAAACTATAGTACATCGAAAACAATCTCTAAAAATTCTTGTTTACGTTGAAAGAGAGGAAAAAAGATATTACTTGGGTGACGTCATGGTCCATATGATTACCAAATAAGGAAAACTTCTTGATAGGATGGAAGAATTTCTCAGATATGGAAGAGCCATGTTGTTTCTTGATGAGTGCACTATTATTACTAAGAGATGGATTTTCTTGTGGTCCTTTTTAAGTTGCCAATAATCAACAAATGCATTCTTCCATTCAGGTTATTTGACTTCATCATACACAATCAACTATCATAGATTTGGAGTCTGTAACTTCCATACTTGAATATGAAAGTTAACTGTCAAAAATTTAAACCTACTATTAGGGCAAGTTAGTACAGTTTAAATGATAATTCATTAAGTTAATTCAGTTAAGCAAAAGATGAATACAACATGAAACTTTCTTGAAATGCTGATTGCTATTAACATGAAGATGTAAATTTCACAGCATGCACTATTTTCTCCATAATATACCTTTGTTGCAATCTATCCAAAATTTCTAGAGATTGCAAAGTGGCTTTGGATGACTTGGAAGGTAAAATATGCATGCTAAAAGATAGCGACATCAAGAACACATAATCTTTAAGGTGAAGTCGTTTGGTAAAGGGAAGTTGTTTGGTGATTTGCAAGGATTCCCTTGTTTGGGTTTTGAGTATTTTGGTGAATTAGGACAAGCACCTAGGTTCTCAGTTTTGTTTGGATTTTGGGAAATTAGGTCTAGCCCCTAGGTTTTTCAGTTTCTTTCTCGGGTAAAGTTGTAATGTACCCCCGACAGATGAAAAATCTTTTGATCAAGTAATAAAGGTCTAGCATCGCATAGTTGCCCCTCCCTCCTGGAGGTTAATTTAATAGAAACGGACACATAATCACAACTTATAGGAAATAGGTGTCAGTGTCACTTATAGTATGATTGATGGGTTTCATGAGCCAGAGTTACTTCATCAGCCAAACTATTAACACACCCACAAACTAAGAGTGTGATTGATGCGTTTAGGACTTAACCAAATGCCAAATAGTATTAAGAAAATCCTACAATGATATTCAGATATTGAAAACAGTTACTAACATAACAAACTAGCTAGATATAACTACAAAATCCCTGAATTAAACAAATATAGATGCACAATCCATAGACCATAACATAACTAAAAAAAAGAATAATTGCGATGATTAAAAATGTGAAGAAAGAAATGATACTAGTGTGAAACTCTAAAAACAAAATGAATGAGAACAAAATGTGCAATAGTATACCATAACGGTTGTTTGCTATCAAAGTAAGTAGTCCCTTAAAAAGATTTGAAGAAAATTTAGAGGCTAAGGTAAGTACTCACACCATCTTACACCATATGTGGTTGTGGCCTGATTTTTTCGAAATTCTTGTCGCCTAAATTTCCAAGTAAATCAATAGTTTTTTTTTGGTGTTTTGTTTCCTTCTTATCAATTACCTGCAAAATTCGTAGAGGTCATCGTCCTACTCACCAAGTTAAAAGGATTTAAGCTCAAAATTTTAGAAACATTTTAGAAGATCAAATAAAATTAAGAATTTGTGGAAAGAAGGGAAATAAGATTTGGAGAATAAGAGATTTTTTTTTAAACAAACTTTAATTCAAAATTGAGGATGAAAATTACTAGACAAATTTACCAATTAAAAGAAAGGTCTCAAGGATTGGAGAATCCACTTCTTAGGTTTGTAGAGATTAATCTAACACATTTTTGTAAAAAAAAAATTTAAACACTTGCACAAATTCTTTTAACTTTTAAAATTATTTTTCTATTATAGAATTTTACTTACCTCTTTCGATGATAAAAGAAATTCCTTGACCATCATTTTTTTTTTTTTAAATTAAACCTCAAGTGGGTAGAAGCAACTATGGGATGCCAGACCTTTATTATACCAAAAAACAGTTTTACACTTTTCGGGTGTACATTACGACTTTACCCAAATAAAAGATAAACCTATGGGACTAGCCCTTACAAAACCACTGAAAACAGAAACTAATTCTTTTAAACCTATAAGAACTTATTCAGATACTGGGCCAAATTCACAAGGCCTCATAAACTAACTAATAGGTAAGCAAACAAATGCATTAAACCATAAGGCCTAAACCATAAGCTTTTGCAAGCACACAAAGCAGCAAGTCACACACGTCCAGCTGCTCCAGCATCACAGTGCATCACTGCCACAACATTTCAAAAGTCCATCAAGGCCACACCTGTTTCCCTAAATATTCCCCTCACCATAGCGGGGCAATTAGCAACTAATCCAAGACGCTGCCACCTAAAAAGCTCACTGCCAGCTGCTCCAAACAGCGCACCAGCAACTCGCCTAAAACAGCAGTGAACAAAAAACAACACTGCATGGTTCAAACAGTAGCGCACCAGCCATTCTGCTCCCTGCAAACAAGCCATCTAGCACCTAGCACCTGTGAACATAATCAATCCCTGCCGCATAACCTCGCCACACACCCTGTTGTTAAGACCTACTACCTGTCATTTAGCAATACGCACATAAGGTGTCCGACTCCTGTCCCAGAGCACCAGGCCAGCAATTCTATTAGGGAGATCCCTCTGTCTGAACACCCGTGTAACACCATCTTTTTTAGCTCTATCGGTTAGTGCATCCACCACCACGTTTGCTTCCCTAAATATGTGCTCACACTTAACCCACATATCTTCTTGTAGCCTTTTAATATCTCGCCAGACATTCTATAAATACCACAAGAATTTTATAATCCTTGTAAAACAAGCCACATACAATTTTAGAGTCTGTTTGAATAATCACTCTCCTACATCCGAGCCTATTACACAACCGCAACCCCTCCAACACCGCAAGCACCTCCTTTCTCACGATGGCAATTTTTCAATGAATGATTCTAATTTACAAAGAGTTGAAGAACTACGAATGACTAATATAATCTTTGTTTCCAAATCCTTATCTTCATTTCGCATAATCCTTCATTGTCCATCTTTTGATTCGACAACTTTGATTCATTGGATGAATCTAGGATTAATAGAAATTATACATGTTATATTATTTTTTATGTTAAAAAAATATCTACATCACTCAAGTAGGTTTCATCTCCTATCCTTGAGGTTTAGCCTACCATGTCATTGTAATGAAATTATCTAGAAGTGAAACTAGAAAGGTAGATGAAGTAAACTAATTAAATTAAAAGATAACTAATGCATAAAAAATATTAACTTTTATTAAATTCAAAACTAAAAACTTACATGTAATAAACTTGACTAGAACAGAAGCTCCAATGAAAGAAAGAAAATTAATCTAAGCTATGCTAAAGGTAAGAGAATGACGTATGAAAAAAACTAGATGTCCCATTTCTAAGAGTTTGCGAGCCTATTCTTTGATTTGATCCTTGGAATATGCTTTGAGTTGATGATTTATTTGTTTTTACGATTGCATACTTTACACTTGAAGTTTTTATCTTGAAACTTGTCATATGTCTCCATGAACGTGCCCCAATACCTCGAATTTTGTAATTTTCATAGATTTCATAATTTTTTCAATTGCTCCTAGTTATGCAAATTTATGGTAGAATTATCTCGAATTTTGCACATTTCTCAATTTCCTACAAAAAATATAACAATAATCAAATTCGAGACAAATAGAGACATTTTATTAATTTTAAGCATAACTAGAGACTAATAAATAGCTAAATGGGGCGTAAAAATCAATGTTTTGAGTGTTTATCACAACACCCCCAAACAACCTTTAGCTAGTCCTCGAGCAAAGAGAAGCAAAAAGAAAGATAAGCTCACAAAACCATTTTTTTTATTGCTCCTAAACTTCACAAAGAACTCATTATCACTTTTGCTGGAATGACTCGATTGCATTTACAATTTGCAACAACACCTTGAACCTCTAGCATGACACTACACAGGAAGATAAGATGCCAGGGACAAATGACTAAATAGGACTTTTGGCGCCGGTCAAAATAGCGATTATCTTGCAGGCTAGTTCAACAAACTATTCACAAGGAAAGATACAAGAGATTCGCCCAAAAACACAGAGAAATAACTCTAATGTTCAATTAAATTATTCAAATCAAAGGTATCTCTATAATATTGAGTAAGAACTCTATTTATAGTGCTCAAATAACTTGAATAATAAGCAGCCTATTCCTAAAAGAAAAATTAGAATCAAATACTAAAATAATAAGCAGTTTATTCCTAAAAGAAAAAGTAAGGCCTAATCCTAAAAGGAAACTAAAAAGACTCTTAATTAAATTGAAAGATTATGAATAAGTTAGTTAGTAAATAACTTTGACAACAAATTAGGAATCCTAGAAACCCAGATTAGGAACCCTAGAAACCCTCCTGCATCAATCACCTCGGGTTGGAAAGAACTCATCATCGAGTTCAAAACAGCTTCATATCAATCCTCTGGCGGCAGTCCAGGGGGAAGATCTTCTAGTATTAGGTCAGAAAACTTTGCTAGTTGTTGCACCTCCGCTGGCAAATCTGGAGTCACGTCTGCTGCCAAATAGTAACCACTCATCATTTTAACATATCGCTTGATGACAGGTCTATTGGTGAAATAACCTGTCCAGCACGCATTTGCACGGGCTGCATATGGGAAGAACTCAGACTCCCCTGTCATCTGCACCAGTTCTTCATTTTCTGAGACACACTTGGGAACTTGATCCCTTGTCACTACACGAATATAAGCCCCAGATGACTTCTGCATTTCTGTTATGAGGGTACCACCCTTACCCAGGAGGCAGCCAACTTGGCTGGACAACACAAGTAACCTCATAATAAATGAAGAAGATTTCTTACTTTCTTCGTTGCCTTCATCACTCTCACGTTCTCCTTCAACCATTCTTTCAAAAACAAGTAACAGGGCTTTCTGCACAGAAGGTGACCCTTTTTAGGTTGTGAATCTTCCATAGGTGAAGATATCTTATCCTCACTCTTCTCATCGTTATCATTGCCTTCATTATTCTCATTAGGAGTGTTATTATCTTTGCCTTCATCAAAAGAGAAGGAATCTCCATACAACACATATCCATCTTCATCATCGTCATACACAGGCTCTCCAAGCTCCACAGTTTCGTTTACCACATCTTCCTCAATCAGGAGATTGTTGCCCTTCTGACTAGCAGGCTTCCTGCACACAGTCGCTCTATGTCCCTGTTCACCACATATAAAACAACTAATATTTGAGTTAGAATTACCATGTGGTAGTTGCTGGGCAGGACGAAATTCTTGAGGGCGAACTAGCTTACTGCTTTGCTCACTTCTGATCATTGGCCTCCCGGTTTGTTGTTTCTCGACATCAAGTGCACGCTGGTATGCTTCCGAAATGGTCCTCAACGAGTGAAGTCGATGAAATAAGGTTTGAGTGTAGCCAAAAGGAAGGAAGTGACCCTTCATCTTCTCCCAATCAGTGATCTTGGCCTTGCCATGCCTGTCTCGTGAGCGCCTGAACTGCTCCCAGCTCGCAAATGCTTTGCCTTTGAGTTTGATGGCGACCAATTTTACTTTGACACGATCTGGTACTTCCTTATACTAAAAAATACGCTCTACTTCATTCAACCGATCTATGAATCCTTCGGGCTGTAACGTACCAGAAAACTCGAGCAGATCCACTCTGAATCCGAGGTCTCCATGACGGTCCTCCCGACCACGGTGATCCAAAAATCGAGCACGATTGTGATACGGGTTTTTGAAACTGGAATTAGAATCGTGATTTTTCATCTCACGATCACCGAAATCCTGCGCTGTTAGACGGCTGGTTAACTCTGCAACTTGTTTCTGTAAATCCTCAATCATCACATCCTGAACGTTACGATCACAGTTTGGGGCTATCTTGTTCGAAACCTGCCCGCGACGACTACGACCACCAGCCATAAAAACTGATGAAATCTCACCCCAAAAAGATGTTGAAGCTCTGATACCAAGTGGCGCCGGGCATAATAGCGATTATCCTGCAAGCTAGTGCAACAGACAATTCACAAGGAAAAGATACAAGATATTCGCCCAAAAACACAAGGAAATAATTCTAATGTTCAATTTAATTATTCAAATTAAAAGTATCTCAACAATATTGAGGAAGAGCTCTATTTATAGTGCTCAAATAACTTGAATAATAAGCAGCCTAATCCTAAAAGAAAAATTAGTATCAAATACTACAATAATAAGCAGTCTATTCATAAAAGAAAAAATAATGCCTAATCCTAAAAGGAAACTAAAAAGACTCCTAATTAAATTGAAAGATTTCGAATAAGTTATTTAGTAAATAACATTGAAAGCAAATTAGAAACCCAAATTAGGAACCCTAGAAACCCATATTAGGAACCCCAAAAATCCTCTTGCATCAACTTTTAGCCTCCTAAGGGTTATCCAGGATGGACAGCCACAAACATAACTTTTTTTTTATCAAAATAAAAAATTGGTATTTCCCCTATTTTTAGATAATATCATTGTTATTCAATCACATAGAAAACAAGAGCCGTATGTAGTTAGTTACTAAAGTACACATTACAACTGAGCAACTTTAGATTAAGGTGTGTGTGAATAAGCAACCACATGCAATTTTTTTTTGTCATAGTAAAGTAAATCCTAATCCACCTTTGGAATAGTCGTCTTGACTTCAAAACTCACTAGCTTGTCTCTCTGAAATGATCACTCTAAGATTGGTTAAGTGTGAAAATTCGAACGTCTCACATGCACTTAAGAACAAACGGACATGAAAAATAATAATAGTCTAATGGAAGGAATATTAATAACTAGTGAGAATGTCGAGTTACCAACCATAGCGCTATCTCATCTACTCTCCACTTTACCATACCTTACCATAGGGTAAATTATGACTTCTCTAAGGAAAAATGAATCTGATAAGTTTAATAGGGCCTTCAAGTAATGAAATGTTTCTGAAAAGGTAGGGTCTTCAAGTAGCTTAATAAGGAACTCATCAATCACTGCCTT
This sequence comes from Berberis vulgaris, assembly GCA_963556465.1. NCBI lineage: Eukaryota > Viridiplantae > Streptophyta > Magnoliopsida > Ranunculales > Berberidaceae > Berberis > Berberis vulgaris. The sequence goes on along the minus strand of OY747130.1, from coordinate 25,867,753 downwards.
TTATTTTTATTTCTTCTTCAAAACCTTTTTTATTTGTGTTATTCTTCATAACCCAATCCTTTTTTTTTAATAATAAACTAACAGAAATGCTTACATTGTTTTTGGATGGAATGGTTAGCAAGATTTTTTTGAGAAGGTATAGATGGATACGATGCCTTATCTCTTGAGTAAAACCTTTTCTTTTGAGAAAGGCCTTATCTCTTGATTGAAATTTTTATTTTTTTTAGCCTTTGTTTTGGTTTTTGTTTCTACAGTCTTATTTCAGGTAAAGTCGTAATGTACCCCCGACAAGGTGTACAAGGTTTTTATTATGTTAATAAAGGTCTGTCATCCCATAGCTGCTCCTCCCTTATAGAGGTTAATTTAAAAAAAAAATTAAAGTCTCAACTAAATTACAAGACCTAAGTTTCCCTTAACTCGTAAAAGATTTTTTTTTTTTTTTTTTTTTTTTTTTTTTTTTTTTTTTTTTATAACCTCCAGAGGGGAGGGGCAGCTATGGGATGCCAGACCTTAATTAAATATCAAAAAATGACTTACATTCTGTACGGGGGTGCATTACGACTTTACCCGTATTAAGAACCAAGCAGAAACCAAAAAAAAAAAAAAAAAAAAAAAAAAAAAAAAAAAAAAAAAAAAAAAAAAAACAAAACATATTTCTAAACAAGATACGACAAAACCATACCCATACGACAATAAGTTACGACAAAACTCGTAAAAGATGTTATCCTCAATCAACCAAAAAGAAGAATAATGAAACTTCACAATAAGTTAATGTAAGATCCAATAAATTTGAGTCATCATGTGACTCGGAGTTATGTAAAAACTCTCTGAATAAATGAAAGGTCTAACAGCTCACAAGGAAAAAGTCTTCACTATTATTCCTTTAGATTCTCAGGTACTTATTTATTCCAAATTACGTTTGTTGCAATTGTGCAAAAATGTTTGTTTCTAAATGCTCAAATGTGATTTTTACTCTCGTAATAAACTTCGAACATCTCTTTGCCTAAATGTAGCGAATCAAGTAATTCAATCTCATCATAGCTAGGTGATGCAGGAGGATCCGAGTCAGATGATGCTGAGCTGTCAAATAACACATTATTAGCACTAAGATATCTTGAATTAGCAGATCAGTGCAAGGATGGCAGGAAATCATAATCCTTTTTTTAATTTGGCAATTTTGGGTGCGTTTTAGTATTTTGGCCAGAACTTTGGCTACGAGTATCAAAATCGCGCATACGACCCTAATTCGAAAAGATCTTTTCGGCGCGCACTTCGTGGTCAATGAGCTATATTCGTTGCATATCTTTTCGAGGGCAAAATCCACCGTTTCCCCTTCCGAATCTACAATTTTAGTAATTGTTTTCCTTTTATGGTAATATTTCTTTCTTCGTTTAAGAAGTGTTTCTGAACCCAATTTGGGCCAGATTTTTGACAGATTGTTTCTTTTATTACGTATTTTTTTTAGCATGATTATTGGGATTTGCTATTTTTGGTAAAATTCTAATAATCACGAGTTTTAGCTATAAAGCCCGGCTTGTGGCCTGATTTTAGAGATACCTTTGATTTGAATAATTTAATTGAACATTAGAGTTATTTCTCTGTGTTTCTGGGCGAATCTCTTGTATCCTTCCTTGTGAATTGCTTGTTGAAATAGCCTGCAATATAATCGCTATTCTGCCCAGCGTTACTAGGATACCTAACTTTTTTTTTTTAGAAAAAAATATTTTCAAAATAGGTATGAATTTTGATAAATCTCCCCACCCCAAACCAATAAAACACTGTCCCCCATTGTTAAACAAATGAAATGGAAAGTGATAAATAAAAATTGGAACCTATTACCTCAAGTATTAGTTCAACATGTGTTCCTTGCAATGAAATAGATCGAGTTGGTGGGGGTAATTTATTAACAAAAAAATACATCACCCCCAACACAAGCATTGGCGGTATTGTTAGTTTTTTTTATGAATAAATGCATAAATTGACTGGGCTGCCTCCTAGTAGTGCTATAATTAATGTCATTGTTAATCGTTTGTTTTCACTGACCTTGTAGGAAATTCATTTTTTAATAAATTAATTTCCAGGGGGAGGGGCAACTATGGGATGTCAGACCTTTATTACTTTATCAAAAGATTTCACACCTTTCGGGGGTACATTACGACATTACCCAAGTTAAAGAAACTAGGGGGCTAGCCCTTACTAAACAAAAGGGGCAGTTGGTATTGCTAGCAAATGGTCATTTTTATCTTTTAATTAGAACATCAAATATAAATGTAGCAAAGGGGATACGATTTTTCTATTGAGTTTTTAAGAATTTGGTAGCATTTGTTTTTTGTTAAACTCTGATAGATGATGTTTCAGGATTGTTAATTTTTACCTTAACTTAGATTGTGGTTTCTTGTATTTCTCATCCTTTCTTTCCATTTTGTTTCGTATGCATTTATTAATTGCTTCTTTAATATTTTTTGGCATGTTTTCTATTCACTATGCCTATGCAGTATACTAGTTTTAGGTTCTTCAGGTTTGTGACGTTTAGTAACCCACTAGTCTTAGGTTCTTCAGATTTGTGACGATTAGTAACCACTCGCAGGATGTCAAGTGGAAAATAAGATGATTTGTATTACTTTTACATGATTATGTCTATCTATAGTTGTTATCAGTTGGCCCACAACAAAATGTGTCAGGCATGCTTTTCACAGCCCCACTCTCAAAACATTGCTATGGTTGATCAATGAGTCAATGGGTACAATTTTAATAGGATGAAAGCATATCTGAATTTGAAATCACAAGAATTGTGGAAGGAATCTTGCTATCAATTTTGTATTGTGTATATTGGATCCCTCTTCCTGCAGATTTTGTGGCGCTTAATGTTGATGGATCCTCTCGAAAAAATAAGGCAACAGGAAGTGTGATTATAAGAGACCGAAGGGGTCTTTCTGTGGTGGGAAAGCAATTGTTCTTCGGGGAAGGAACAAACAATAAAGCCGAAGCGTTGGCCCTTGTGGAAGATTTGCGTCTTTGTTCCTCATTGGGTTTTGGTAAAGTGGTTGTCCAATTGGATTCTGAACTAGTTTGTCGTTGGTTTAGAAAGACCTTTAAAATTCCTTGGCATTTGGAGAATATTTTCAAAGAAATTAAGTTGCTAGGGGAGAAAATGTCGGTTGATTGTAAACATATCTATAGAGAGGCCAATGCGGTGGAAGATGCATTAGCCGATAGAGCACAAAAAGATCATAGGACTGTCACATTTGGAGCTAATAACCTACCTAGGCGCTTGGAAAGGTTGGTGTTGCTCGATAGTTGTCACACGGATTATGTTCGTCATGGTAATAAGTAGACAATTCTTTTTTGATAACTTGCAAGAGTATGTAAGTTTCGAACATGCGAATCAGCAGCCATTTTGGTGCGCAAGATTGGGATGTGGCAAGGCCATGAGGTGGTGCACGTTACTGACTCTGCAGTTAATTAGACAGAGTGCTCTGTTATTATGGATAGTGCGCTCTGTTTTTGCTGGACAGTGTGCTTGCTTTGGTTGGAATGGTGCTCTATTTTCCTGGAATATGCGCTCTACTTTGCTGGAAAAGTGCACTGATGCAGGAGGATCCGAGTCAGATGATGCTGAGCTGTCAGATAGCACGTTATTAGCACTAAGATATCTCTAATTAGCAAATCAGCGCAAGAATGGCAGGAAATCATAATTCTATTTCAAATTTGGCAATTTAGGGTGCGTTTTAGTATTTTTGCCATAACTTTGGCGACGAGTATCAAAATCGCCCAAACGACCCCAATTCGGAAAGCTCTTCTCAATGAGCATGTCGCAGTCAACCAGCTATACTCGTTTTACATCTTTTCAAGGCCTAAATCCACTGTTTCCCCTTTCGAAGGATTTGTGGATTGGTTGAATGAAGTAGATCGTATTTTTTAGTATAAGGAAGTTCCAGATCATGTCAAGGTGAAATTGGTTGCCATCAAACTCAAAGGCAGAGCATTTGCGTGGTGGGAGCAGTTGAAGCGATCACGCGACAGGCAAGGCCAAGCCAAAATCACTGATTGGGAAAAGATGAAGGGTCACTTCCTTCCTTTAGGCTACACTCAAACTTTGTTTAAATGACTTCATTTATTGAGGCAAGGCACGAAATCAGTTGATGATTACACGGAAGAGTTCTATCAATTAGTAGCCCGTAATGACTTATCTGAGACGGAAGAGCAGATGGTGGCACGATATTTGGGGGGATTACGACAACCCCTGCAGGATATCCTCAGCCTTCACTCATTGTGGACCGTTTCCGAAGCCAACCAGCGTGCACTTGCTGTGGAAAAATAGCAGAACAGGAGGCCTATGATTAGAAGTGATCAAAGCAGTCGGCCAGTTCACCCTCAAGAATCCCGTCCTACCCAACCACCATCGCAGAGTAACTCTAATACTAGATGTTTTAGATGTGGTGAACAGGGAAATAGAGCGACTGAGTGCAGGAAGCCTGCTATTCAGAAGGGCAACCATCTCCTAAATCTGGAAGACGTGGTAGAAGAATTTGAGGAACATGGCGAGCCTGTGTATGACGATGATGAAGATGGAGATATGCTGTATGGAGATGGTCATGAGACTCTGGTTGTTCGTAAGAGTCTAATAACTCCCAAGGATGATTCAGAGGACGATTGGTTAAGAACCAATATTTTCCACACGACATGTACAGTTGTAGATAAAGTCTGCAAGATGATCATTGACAGTGGCAGTTGTGAGTACGTCGTGTCTAAAGAGGTTGTCTAGAAATTGCAGTTGAAGACAGATTGTCATCCCAAGCCGTACAAATTATCATGGCTGAATAAAGGCAGTGAGGTAATGTAGATAGGCGATGCCTAGTGTCTTTTTCAATTGGCAATAAATTTTTTGATAATGCTTGGTGTGATCTTGTATCTATGGATGTTTGTCACGTATTGTTAGGCAGACCTTGGCAGTATGATCGCAGTGTTATTCTTGATGGGCGGAAAAATACATATTCCCTTAGCATTAAAGGGAAGAAGATTGTGTTGGCACCTCATCGGGAAGGAACCACTCCTACCCCGGTAACCAATAATACTAACCTTCTTTCTAAGTCGAGGTTTTTAGTTGAGATTGATCGTGGAGATGTGGTCTATGCTTTGTTACCTTGTGGGAATAGTGCAGTCAATGAGAATTCAAATTTTCCAATAGAGGTGCAACAACTTCTTGTAGAGTTTTCTGACCTGATGCCAGAGGATCTTCCTCTTGGGCTGGCGCCTATGCGGGATATTCAACATCAGATCGACCTTGTTCTGGGGTCCAGTTAGCCTAATCGGCCGGCTTATCGCCTCAGTCCTAAGGAATCTGAAGATTTGCAGCGACAGGTGGTAGAGTTGTTGGATAGAGGCTACATCTGTGAGAGTATGAGCCCATGTGCAGTACCTGCTCTGCTAGTGCCAAAAAAAGATGGCTCTTGGCGATGTGTGTTGATAGCAGGGCAATCAACATGATTACAGTGAAATACAGGTTTCCAATTCCCCGCCTGGATGATATGTTAGACCAGCTGTTCGGATCTAAGGTTTTCTCAAAAATTGAGCTTAAAAGCAGATACCACCAGATCAGAATAAGGCCTGGAGATGAGTAGAAGACAGCGTTTAAGACGCATCATGGGTTGTATGAGTGGATGGTCATGCCTTTTGGCCTGTCCAATGGGCCTAGTTCATTTTATGAGATTTATGCATCAGGTTTTACGACCTTTTATATGGAAATTCGTTGTAGTTTACTTCGACGACATCCTCATTTATAGTTCGACATGGGCGTCACATTTTGATCACCTTCGTGTTGTTTTTGGTAAGTTGAGGACAGAGCGCCAATTCGTCAATCAGAAGAAGTGTTCTTTCTTTACTACTTCTGTTACTTTTCTTGGTTTTGTTTTGTCTACTGATGGTGTTCATGCAGATCAATCGAAAATAGATGCGGTCTTGGAGTGGCTCAAACCAAACACCTTACACGATGTCAGAATGTTTCCATGGATTGGCGTCCTTCTACCGTCGGTTCATCAGAAACTTCAGCACTCTGATTGCTTTTATCACAGAGTGCCTCAAGGGACGTGATTACCAGTGGTCCGATGAGGCGGAGGTCAGTTTTCAACTGGTCAACCAGAAGATGACAGATGCACCGGTTTTGGCACTTTCTGATTTTGAAAAAGTGTTTGAAGTCAATTGTGATGCATCTGAGGTTGGCATTGGTGGTGTTCTGAGTCAGGAAGGGCGTCCAATATCTTTTTTCAGTGAAAAGCTATCAGGATCAAAAAATAATTATTCCACCTATGATCTGGAGTTTTTTGCCATAGTTCAGTCCCTGTAGCATTGGCGTCACCACCTAGTACAAAGGGAGTTTATTCTTGTCACTGATCATGAGGCCCTGAAGTACATCAATGGGCAACAAAAGCTAAGTCGACGGCATGCCAAGTGGGTGGCGTACTTGCAGGAGTTCACGATTGTGCTGAGGCCCCAAGCAGGGAATCTGAACCGTGTCGCAGATGCACTGAGCCGTCGTACGTTAGTCCTCACCACCATGAGCACTAGAGTTGCAGGATTTGAGGCTTTCTCTGATATGTATGCTGCAGATCCTTCCTTCGGAAGGATAATTCAGGAGGTAACATATGGTCAACGACATGACTTTATTTTGCATAATGGTTATCTGTTTCGTGGATTACAGTTGTGCATTCCAGATTGTTCACTAATGCAGCAAATTATTCGTGAACTTCATAATGAGGGTCACTGTGGGAGAGATAAGACGTTGGCCTTGATTTCTTCTTCCTATTATTGGCCCAAATTGACCAGTGATGTGGCTCATTATGTGGAGCATTGTTATGTGTGTCAACTGTCCAAAGGAGTTCTCACTAATGCGGGCTTGTACACACCTTTACCTGTACCTGAGGCCCCTTGGTTTGATGTCAGTATGGATTTTGTGTTGGGCTTACCCCGTACCCAACGAGTCTGGGATTCTATTTTGGTTGTGGTTGACAGGTTTTCCAAGATGGCCCATTTTGTAGCTTGCAGAAAAACAATGTTTGATGCCCGTATCGCCCATCTTTATTTCAGGGAGATTGTGCGTTTACATGGTGTTCCCCGATCCATTACTTCAGATCATGACACCAAGTTCATGAGTCATTTTTGGTGGAGTTTATGGGAGAAACTAGGGACGAACTTGAATTTTAGCCGCGCCTACCACCCCCGGACAGATGGACAGACCGAGGTGGTGAACTGCAGTTTGGGGAACCTTTTGAGGAGTTTGGCAGGCACTAAACTAAAATAGTGGGATTTGGCGTTACCTCAGGCAGAATTTTCCTATAACAGGCCCAAGAACAGAACCACCAGAATGAGCCCATTTGAGATTGTCTATGGCCAGAATCCATCCGGGGTGCTCGACTTAGCCCTTATTCCATGTGTGGGTCGTTTGAATCCCAAGGCAGAACATCTTTGGGGTATCCATGAGCAGGTGAAGCTGGCTATTCACGAGAGTAATTCCAAGTACAAAGTTCAAGCCGACCGTCACCGTCATCAGGTACTTTTTGATGTTGGTGATTTTGTTAGGGCAATATTAACACATTATCGTTTTCGTGTTGGAGAGTATAAGAAGCTTAAGGAGCGGAAGATTGGACCCTGTGAGATCTTGTAGAAGATCAATGATAATGCCTACAGACTGCGCCTCCACAGTCATTTGAGGACTTCTGATTTCATTAATGTAAAGCACTTGAGTCCTTGTTTTGCAGATCCCGATGATGCTATTGTGAACTCGTTGACGAGTTCTTTCCAACCCGGGGCGACTAATGCAGGAGGATCCGAGTCAGATGATGCTGAGCTGTTAGATAGCACGTTATTAGCACTAAGATATCTTGAATTAGCAGATCAACGCAAGAATGGCAGGAAGTCATAATTTTATTTCAAATTTGGTAATTTAGGGTGCGTTTTAGTATTTTGGCCATAACTTTGGCTACGAGTATCAGAATCGCGCAAATGACCCCAATTCGGAAAGTTTTTTTCAATGCGCACATTGTTTTCAATCAGCTATGCTCATTTCACATCTTTTCGATGCCAAAATCTACCATTTTCCTTTTGAATCCACACATTTAGTAATTTATTTCCCTTAATAGTAATATTTCAATTATTGTTTAGGTAGTGATTCTGAACCCAATTTGGGCCAAATTTCTGGCAGTATATTTCTTTTATTACGTATTTTGTTTTAGCATGATTATTGGGGTGTTACCATTTTTGGTAAACTTCCAATGTTGATGATTTTTAGCTATAAAGCCCGGCTTGTGGGTTGATTTTAGAGATACCTTTGATTTTAGTAATTTGATTAAACATTAGAGTTATTTTCTCTGTATTTTTTGGGTAATCTTCTTGTGTTCTTCCCTGTCAATTATCTGGTGTTATTAGCCTGCAAAACAATCGCTATTCTGCCCGGCGTCATGCACTCTTTTTTTGTTGGAAAGGTCACTATGTGGCGAGATATGTGTTGCTCTGGCGTGCTATACATGATGTTTGGTCTAGTTGGCAATTTGTCTCTACTGGAAATTGGATCAGTATTGGGTTTTCAATGGGTCGAAATTTGCAATTTGTGGTTCAATACATGGCAATTTGGTGCCTGCTGGAAAGTGGATCAGTATTTGCAGATTTTTCCATGTTGGCATGATACGTTGAGTTTTATGATGATATTTTGCAACTTGTGTTTGTTGGGAATGATTGCAATTTGCAAAATGAGGTTGCAAGTTTGTTATACTTGCAAGTTGCAAGTTTGCAATTTGCAAGTTGCAAAGTTGGCAAGTCTTGTTATGCTTATAAGATGGAAGTTGTTATGTGTGCATGTTGCAGGTTGGTGTAAATGTTCAAGTTGATCAAGTTGCAAACTTGCAAATGGTTCTTGGGCAAAAGCTAATTTGCTAAGGTTTTTACTTTGCTTACCTATTTGTTTGTTTATAAGGTCTAGGTGATTTTGGCCTAATCCTAGATTAAGGTCTTTACAGGTCTAAACTTTATTTGGTTTAGGCCTTATAAGGCCTTATCCTTGGTGAAATAGGTTTGTTTCTCAATTTTGATGTAGGCCTTATATGCAAGGTCTACTCCTTGGTGAACTAGGTTTTTTCTAAGGTCAATAGATAGGAAAGTTTCTTGCATGGGTTGTTTTTATTTCTTGGTTCTAATGATGTATGTCCAACAATTTTTATTTCTCAGGTAAAGTCACCATGTACCCCCGACAGATGTAAAAGATTTTTTATCAAGTAATAAAGGTCTGGCATCCCATAGCTGCCCCTCCCCACTGGAGGTTTAACAAAAAAAAAAATTCTTTTCATTTGTGTGCTCCAACATATTGTTTAGAGTAATATGACCCCATGTTTTGATTTGTAAGTTGAGAGGACTACCAATATTTCACATATTTCTATATGAGTTTTCCATCACTGATAAAATGAGGAAGAACTATAGGGAAAGATAGAGAAGTTACTACCCTGTTGTATTGCTAAGCTTATTTTTTCTCTTTTGTCTTCTTAGCTCCTCCCTCATTTGTATTGCCCTTTGGCCCTTTACTACGTGAGGAATGTTTTATAGATAACAAACTATGTAACAAGGATACTCTTTTTTATACTAAAAATATAAAATAAAATAAAAGAAGAAGAATTATAAAAGAAAAGGTGTCAACACGTATCTTGTTGGATATTTGTGTCGACACTCATGGATACTCCTATTGGAAATTAACGCCGGGCAGAATAGCGATTATCCTACAGGCTAATAGCAACATATAATTGACAGGGAAGAACACAAGAGAATAGCCCAAAAACACAGAGGAAATAACTCTAATGTTTAATAAAATTACTCAAATCAAAGGTATCTCTAAAATCATGCATTATATGCTCGTGGATAAATCCTAATGTGGCGCACTGAGACGATTTGAAGGGTAACTTGGGAATTAAGTTTTTGTTTTTTTATTCAATCAATCTTAGCCGTCCCAAGATTTTTGGAGCTAATCTATACCATCGACTTGAGTGGCGGCTAGGTTTCAGCAAGAAAACCCAGGACTTTCTTCATGTTTCAGGCTGCCGCCAAGCCTGGCCGACGCCACAACAGGACGCCACTAGTCTCTTTGTTGGTCGCTCTGTCCTGCCTGGTCGCTCAGCCTTATCTATCGACCGACGGTCTGTGTGCAGGCCTTTCAGACCGTGTTCATGGTTTTTGGCATGACGACTAGTCAGGCCGCCTCTTTACCTTCCCCAATGGTGGGGGATCAAGGAACGGGGAGAATCGAAGGGGCTCCAAAGCCTTCTTTTGCCTAAATCCTTGGAAAAATTTTGGTTGAGGAAATCATGGACACGCACGTTGAAGGAACTAGATTCCGCAAAGATGGGGAGCCAACAATTGAAATTACGGCATCGGATGAAGTACGTGGGGAAGCTTTCATGGAAAGGCATGTGATTGTTCTAAAGTTCTCTATCTGTAAGCCTACTTTGGAAGACATTCGAGATTCGATCCAAAGAACTTGGGGTATCCTAGGAGATTTCTCGCTAGGACTACTCGATCAACGCCATGTTTTAGTCCGTCTTCAATCTGAGGCGGAAGCAAAGAAAGTGCTCTCGAGGGATTCCTTTTTTATTCGTGGAGTTAGATTCAAAGCCTTCCACTGGCATGATGGTTTCAGTCTGAAAGCAAATCCTATATCGGTTCCATTATGGGTAGAGTTGCCTAACTTGCCTTTGCATTTATATCATCCAACTCTTTTGGAAGCTATTGTGAATTCTTTTGGTTGTTTTTTGTGCATGGATGATCACACTCGATGTTTATCATGCTCGGATTCTGCCTGTGTCTGCGTGGAGATGACGTTGGCGGAAAAACTACCTAATAGAATTTGGATAGACAGAGCGAACAATAGGGGCTTCTGGCAAAAAATTGAATACCCGGGGTTCAAATATTGTGACTATTGTTCTTTGCTAGGACATCATGAGGAATTTTGTAGGAAAAAATTAGGTCTCAAGGGCAATGCGAAAACATCCCATTTGGAAAACGAAGAGAAGAATGAGAAACATAAGGTGGAAGTCAAGGTTATCAATCAACAATATGTTCTAGTGGCCAATAAAACAAAGTTACAAAATCCGATGTGGGCACGAGTGGTGCAAAAAATAATATGGGGGAGGAAATAAAGGAGGGAATGAGTACGAAGAAACAAGTGGCCAAATAACCGGTGAAGTTAGTGTTGACAAACAAATTTTAGACTCTTACCGAGGATATGGCTGAAGAGGAGAGTAATCAAATAAAATATCTTTCGGCTAGTAAGGAAAAGGATAGTGCCAATGATATAAATACGCATGAAACGACGGAGGAAGGCCTACAAGAGGCGGAGTATACAATTAGTGAGATTGAAAAAGCTAAGCAAGGTGACTCAATGATAAGGGAAGTTTTAGACAGCCCGGGGATGACAAGTTCTGGGCTGGAAGATGTGTCAAAAAAGGTTGAAATCAGTCAAATTACGATTCTAAAAATAGAGGGATCTCGAGCCCTTTCAGACTGATGAAACAGGAGCCCATGTTGTCCTTGGAAGTCGGCCTGTGCACGCTGAATGTGGGAGTCATCTATCCAAGCCAGGGAGCCAAATGGGTGAGCAAGTTTTGCTCAATTCTGATCAGAAACGGTCCACTTTTCCACAGGCAGAGCAGCAGCCAAATGAGGCTCCAAAAACAGCGATTCCAACTACAGATCAGCAGCTAAACGAGACTCCAAAAATAGAGCATGCACGCTCTGTTTCAGCTGTGAACAAAGCAGCGCTTGCACGCTCTATTTCAAGAGTTAAAAAAGACCTGGGAGGCGCGAAAAACAAGGCAGATTGTCTTAAGACAACGGTGGAATTGGGCCTCGTCGCAACGAATCAAATTGAGCATGAATCTAGTAGTAGTTCTAGGCCGAATGGAGAACACCATAACGAACCCGGTGATGTTGGAATTCAGTCGGACCATTTTGTTTTAGTTACTCATGAGGAAGTTAGGTTGCTAATAGATAATGCTATCAACTTGGTTGAGGAAGGTCGTGCTAAGCGGGAAAAGAAGAAAAAAGGGAATATCAATACTTTCGAAAGCGCCACAGAAGATAGTGATGAGACTGAGTCGGCTTCAGAGGTAGGGTCGGAAACTGTAGCTATAAAGGATTTAAAGTTGGGGCGCAATCAGGTGAAGAAACTAATAAACCAAAAGTCAAAATGGCGGTGCCTCCGGTCACGCGTCGTAAGACAAAGAAGGGTGTTGCTTCCTCCCGCGTTTAAGATGATTGAAAACTTTTTGTTTTGGAATGCTCATGGGGTCGGTAATAGAGCCACGAAAATACGGTTAAAAATTTTTGTGAAGGAAAATAATGTTAGAATTCTTATGATAGCAGAGCCTATGATTGAAGCTAGCAGATATATGGAGGTTGGCAATAAACTTAAGCTTGCGGGGTTCGCCTCTAATGACACAGTTGGTGGTAAAATATGGATCTTTTGGGATGCTGCACTGGACCTCTCAATTGTGGATATGTCGGACCAGATCATTCACTGTCAGGTAACTGTATCTACTTCAAGAGTTTATTTAATTTCTTTTGTTTATGCTAAATGTTCGGTTGAAGAGCGAAGGGAACTTTGGTCAAATATGGTTACTTATGCTTCTAATCATGACCTACCATGGATGGTTGGCAGGGATTTCAACACTCTTTTAAATGCGCAAGAAAAGATTGGGGGAGTGGAGCCGTCCTTGGCCAGTATGTCTAATTTCTTTGATTGTATTGAAAATTGTGGATTGATTGACTGTGGTTTCACGGGACCTAGACTCACCTGGTGTAACAATAGGCGAGGAAGAGACCGTATATGGGCTAGACTTGATAGAATTCTTGTTAATTCGGCATGGTTGACGATATTGGCTAACCCGACGGTGGAACATCTTAGTAGAACTTTTTCTGATCACTCTCTGCTACTGGCATCCATGCCTACTCAGGTGCCAACAGGTTTTATCCCATTTAGATTCCTTAATATGTGGATGACACATCCTGGGTTTCTAGCGCTGGTTAGAGAAATATTGTTGTCTGATTTAGATGATATGAGACCTATTGAAAAAATTGATGTGAAGCTTAAAATGGTGAGAAGGGCTCTTATACAGTGGAACAAGACGGTCTTTGGTAATGTGTTTAGCAGATCGAGATCTCTGGAGGATGAAATGCAACAATGGGAAACTATGCTTCTGGCGGGCTGGGAAAATATTGATAATAATGGCCTTAATGTTGTTGCAAACTGGGACATTAATGCTAGTTGTAGTCTGAGTCGTTGTTAGGCGGAGTACAAATTAGCTCTAAAACAATAGGAGTTTTACTGGATTCAGAAGTCGGGAGAAAAGAATACAGGGAAGGGGATGCTTGTACAAAATATTTCTTTGCTTCCACTAAATCCAAACAAAAAAAAGGGCCATCTCTCAGATCTCTTTGCCAGGTGGTAGGACCATTTTGGATCCGGGTGAAATCCTTGAAGAAGCAAATAATTTATTTCATAGCCTTTTGTCTGTCTTCCCAGGGAGATTGTGTGCTAGATTCAGATCTGTTAGATTGCATTTCGGAGACCATTACGGCAGTTAGGTGTGATGCTTTGGTCAAAAGGCCTTCGTTGGAGGAAGTAAAGGATGTTCTCTTTGATATTCCAAAAAATAGTGCCCCTAGCCCGAATGGATTTACTGCTGGTTTTTTTCAAACATGCTGGGATCTGGTGTGTATTGATATATGGGAAGCTCCTATACAGTTTTTTGAGGGGGAGGCTCTTCCGGCGTCTTTTTCTGCAAACTTCATGGCTTTGATCCCAAAAATGGAAAATCCAGGTTTCTTTTCTGACTTTCGCCCCATCAGTCTTTGCAATGAAATCTATAAAATTTTTAGTAAAATTCTCTGCAATAGATTGGCATTGGTTTTACCAGAAATGATCTCCTTGGAGCAAAGGACTTTTGTTAGAGGAATGTTTATTGGGGAAAATATCGGCCTAGCACATGAATTGGTAAGAGATATCCATAAAAAGGTATTTGGAGGTAATGTTGTGCTGAAGATTGACATGGAAAAAACTTATGACCGTCTAGAATGGAATTTTCCGTTCCGGGTGCTCAAAAGATTTGGTTTTAATACCTAATTTTTTTCATATTATTTCCAACTGCATAGCTTCTTGTGGTTTTTCAATTTTGCTACAGGGAGCTTACAAAGGCTTTTTTAAATCCACAAGAGGGTTAAGGCAAGGGGATCCTCTCTCACCATTTTTATTCATCATCGCCTAAGAGGTTCTGAGTAGGGGATTGCAAAGGGCTTTCAGTACAGGAAAAATAGGGTATTATTATACGCCTAGGGCCTGCAATCCTATTTCGCATCTACTCTATGCAGACGACACTTTAATTTTTTTTAAATGGAAGAAAATCTTCAGTTCAGGGGTGCAAGGAATTTCTGAAAAAATACTGCAATGCATCAAGTCAGAAATTGAATGAAGGAAAAAGCTCTTTTATGATGGAAGACAATGTGGTAGTGGAAAGAATTGTCGCTTTGAAGATGTTTACAGAATTCCAATTTAAAGGTTCTCCTTTGACTTATTTGGGAGGTCCAGTGTTTTACAGGAAAGCAAAACTTTCCTATTTTGAAGAATTGATTGACAAAATTCAAAGACGTATTCAAGGATGGAAAACAAAACTGTTATCGCTTGGAGAGATAATGGTCTTAATTAAGCATGTTCTAAGCTAAATTCATGTTTACATTCTAAGCGCCATGTGTGTACCCAAGAAAGTTATAACAAGAATTAACAATTTGTTAGCAGACTTCTTTTGGGGGGATTATGAAGGTAGGTTGAAGAGAAAATGGGTGTCAAAAACCTTACAGTGGTGATGAAGGCATTTCGTGTTAAAGCTTTATGGAAACTTATTTCTTCCGATACCCTATGGGCTTCTTTTATGAGACATAATTATTGGTTGCCTAGAGCTCCGTTGAGTGGCCAAGTCGTGAAATGTGGGGCTTCCCTATTTTTTAAGGAGACCATGTCTTGTAAATTTATAACTTTGAGCAATTCTTTATGGCGTATTGGCAGGGGTAACATCAGCTTCTTTGAAGAAAATTGGAACCTTGTGACCTCTTTCGAAAGATTGGAGGATTTTATTAATCGTGGGTTTTGGCCCGCGGTTAGAGAAGTGATAATGGGAGATTGCGAATTGGTCAATCCATACCTCAGACAGTTGGCACGTGGCCTATTCCCAGCTAGGTTGCGGGGTAAGAAATATGGTGATGACGAGTATGTTTGGGCGCTGGATCCTGATTGTCTGTTTTCCATTCATTCTACATATGAATTGCTTCGAAAGCAGGGGGTGAAAAATGAGCTAAAGGAAAAAATTTGGCAAAACATTATCCCGTCAAGAATCTCAATGTTTCTTTGGAAACTATTGCGCAGAGGAGTGCTAGTGGACGGTGAGTTGTATCGATGCGGTTTTAGCCTCGCATCGAGGTGTAGGTGTTGCGCTAATCCAAGGACGGAATCTTTGAACCACTTATTTCTGGAGGGCAATTTGGCGGTAAAAGTATGAAGTCATTTTGATGGGTTATTTGATGTGCAGGTAAGGAAACCAGGTGTGCTACAAATTTGGTTCAAAAGAGCAAAGATGACCATGCAATCAGGTGTGTTTTACTTCCTCACTCCTATGTTTATTCTATGGGAAATCTGGAAGCAAATATGCAAGGTTGTCTATGAAGAATTTGCTCCAAATTATGCATTTTTTATTTTAAATATTAGGCGTAATTTGAGATTAGCTAATACCTTTATCATTCCGAAATAAATTAGTCGGAATAAGGCCTCTTTAAGGACCCTTGGGTTGCTTGAGATCCTAGTTAGAAGAAGTTTTGTTAGAATTGTATATTGGTCCCCTCCTCCTGCAGATTTTGTGGCTCTTAATGTTGATGGTTCCTCTCTAAAAAATAAGGAGACAGGAGGTGTGATTATAAGAGACCCAGGGGTCTTTGTGTGGTTGGAAAGCAATTGTTATTTGGGGAAGGATCAAACAATAAAGCAGAAGTGTTGGCCCTTGTGGAAGGTTTGCGTCTTTGCTCCTCATTGGGGTTGAGAAAAGTTATGATTCAATCGGATTCGGAATTTGTTTGTGGTTGGTTTAGGGAAACCTTTAAGATCCCGTGGCATTTGGAGAACATTTTCAGAGAAATTAAATTGATGGCGGAAAAAAATGTTTATAGAGTGCAAACAAATTTATAGAGAGGCCAATGCGGTTGCAGATGCGCTAGCGGATAAAGCGCAAAAAGATTGTAGGAATGTCACCTATGGAGCGAATGATTTACCTAGGCGACTAGCAGGGTTGGTTTTGCTCGACAGATGCCACACTGCTTATGTTCGACATGGGTATGACTAGAGAAAGCTTTGTTGTAGCAGCAGTTTCCAGGGCTGGTTTGACAAGACTTGTAGCTGCTGCCAGTTTTTTGCGTTTCTAAAATGCACTGGACAGAGTACTCTGTTTTGACAGAGTGCTCTATCCTGATGCACTCTGCCAGGACTTGGTTTTGCCTGGATTTGCTGATGTTTTGCTCTTGTTTCGACTGGAGAAAGCACTGGATCAGCTGCATGGATTTGTTTGCCTGGAGAAAACAGTGGATCAGTCACAGTTTTTGGTGTGCCGGGCTGCGAATGCAGCATTTGTGGAGAGCATTTCTGATGCGGCGTGTTTCATTCAAGCGTGTTGGTGGTCAGCGTGCTTGTTGCAAAGGATCGGAAGGGGGCTGGAATACTCGATGGGTCTTGGCAAGGTCTTATTAATGGTAAATTGCTTTTGGAATTTGTTATTGGTTTCAAGCTGCAATCTCAAACTGCAAGAAGTTACATTGCATGTTGCAATTTGCAAGGTGCAAGTGGCAAGGTTGTTATAGTTTGTTATGCAAAGTTGTTATGCATGTGTTTGTGGGCAAGTTGCAAGGTTGTTTCTGTAGGAGCAAGATGTTATTGATGCATATTGTTTTGGGGCAGATTGTGCAATTCTATTAAAGGTTTGTTTGATCCTTAATGGTTGTGCTTTATGAGGCCTTAACCTTAGGTGTGTTGGCCTAGATCATGATTAGTCTTTTAAGGTCTAAATTTTGTTTTAGGCCTCCTCCTCTCCTTGGTTGAGGCCTTATTTGGCCTATCCTTGGTGAATTATGTCTAGTAGTAAATTTTCTTTTGTTATGCAGGCATTTGCAAGGTCTTTCTTTTGAACTAGGACTATGTTTTCTTTTCTCGAGTAAAGTCGTCATGTACCCCCGATAAGTGTATAAGATTTTTCAAGTTATAAAGGTCAGGCATCCCATAGTTGCCCCTCCCCACAGGAGGTTCTATTAAAAAAAAAAAAAAAAAAAATCTCTAAAATCAGCCCACAAGCCGAGCTTTATAGCTAAAACTTATCAATATTGAAATTTTACCAAAAATGGCAACACCCCAAAAAATAGCTAAACAAAATAAGTAATAAAAGAAATAAACTACCAGAAATCTGGCCCAAATTGGGTTCAAAATCACTTCCTAAACAATAATTGAAATATTACTATAAAGGGAAATAAACTGCAAAATTTGTGGATTCAGAAGGGAAAATGTTGAAATTTGGCCTCTAAAAGATGTGCAACGAGCGTAGCTGGTTGACCATGACGTGCGCGTTGAAATAAGCTTTCCGAATTGGGGTTGTTTGCGCGATTCTGATACTCGTAGCCAAGGTTATGGCAAAAATACTAAAACACACCCAAAACTGCAAAATTAGAAATAGAATCATGATTTTCTGCCATCCTTGCGTTGATCTGTTAATTCAAGATATCTTAGTGCTAATAACGTGCTATCTGACAGCTCAACATCATCTGTCTCGGATCCTTCTGCATCAGAAACTCCCTACTTTGATCATTAACCTTTTCATATTGTGTTTTTGGATGATGTGAACTTGTGTCTGTGTTGGATACAGATACCCGTGTCTTTTTGTCGTTGTTACATAAATAAAAAATTAAACAACTAAATATACAAATAAAAATTAACCAATGATCAAAGTTTGGTTTTTAGTGATTCCAGCCTTTTTCCGTAATTCCTGCATGTAAAAAAACATTATGTTTATTTTTCTGATTAAATTCTTTGGCTTAGATTTTACAATTCCTTGAGGATTCCAGGAGAATTCATCTCTCCTTTTGTTTTCTATTTTCAGTGTGGATATTGATGGTTCCTATGGGGATTCAGATGGGCTGAAAGAAACAGGCTCACGAAAGCGATACACAGTTACTTCATTCTCGCTGATAATATTGCAAAAGATATGTATACTTTCCCATTTGATACCATATATCTTAATTTTTTTTTTAAATTAAACCTCCGGTGGGGAGGGACAACTATGGGATGCCAAACCTTTATTATTTATCAAAAAATTTACAAACCAAATGGGGGTACGTTACGACCTTACCCGTATTAGAAACCAAGCAAACAACACTAGAAAAATTACCTATCCAAACGACAAGCTCCGAAGTCCAAATAGTGTGCTACTAAAATTGCTTCAACCCGCAACCAATTGCTACTATCAAAAGTTAAAACCAGTAACACCAAACAACCCACTATTATGCACTTTGAAAAACCAATGGCAAACGATCCACAGGCCAAAGGCTAATGGCCAATGGCAACCTTATGTAGCATAAAGGGCACTAGCACCAATCCAAATGCAGACTAAAAACCTCTGCTTAGTGAAACAGAGCATGCAGCATCACTCCTGCACCCGCAACCAGCCCGCGCAATGCCAACAACCAGGACAGCACACTGCACCTAACAATCAATTCCCAAATAGCACAAAAGCGCCTTGCAGCACCTTGAATGAGCTTTTGCAAGCACTAAGCAGAAGTACACCAAGCAACAAAGACACAACAAACTGCTCCAGCGCCCCAGTGGTCCAAAAACCGCATTGCCGCAACACTTCAAGACAGTCCATCAAGGCCGCCAAGGAACGCAAGTCCCTGCCTGCCAAACAGTTTCCCTAGTCAGCTCCGCAGCAGCCTCGACCCAACTACTCCCTGAGTGAAAGACCGAATTTCAACATCCTGCCACATCCGACCACCATACCGAAACTGTTTGTCACAACATAATAACCATTAACCGCACCCGATCTGTTGGAGTCCATGTTTCCAACAACTCCGGTTTCACCATACCAGTCCACCATCCATCGACCATCATATCCATTGAAAAAATACCGCAACTGTATGCATTGCGCTCTAGTTTACACCAGGAACACAACAACCAATCTTCATAGCAGGGAAAGATGCAATTCAGTGCCACCGCACTATGAAATTCCTTGTCCATTCCACAGTCCAGAGTTTTTAATAATACAGAGTGTATAATCCTCTGTTTTTCCCAGAAAATTCGGCACCATTTCTTCGCAAAAACTACATTCCACTTGCCAAGTTGATCACTGCTGCGACGACACAACAACATACAAATCACCACCTACTCGAACCTCGCAGCAACCTACTTGTTCCACAACGATCCATCTCATACTTTGTGAGGGATTCAAATAAATATATCCCATTGACATAATCACATAGAATTCGGGAGCCTTAAATACGCCGTCTTATTCTTATCAAGAATAATTAGAGACCTCGGTCTCTTAGGAAACGAGTCCCATGAATAAGTACGAGACATATGCTCTACTTGCGCCAGTCTAT
Source organism: Berberis vulgaris (assembly GCA_963556465.1). Lineage (NCBI taxonomy): Eukaryota > Viridiplantae > Streptophyta > Magnoliopsida > Ranunculales > Berberidaceae > Berberis > Berberis vulgaris. The sequence goes on along the minus strand of OY747130.1, from coordinate 25,848,046 downwards.
CCAACGCATCCACCACAGAATTAGTCTCCCTGAAAACATGGATACAGTGCCACACCAAAACATTGCTCATCTCTCTGATCTCCTTCCACCAGTTGCTAAGAAACCATGGTATACTCGATTCTCGAAGAAGCCATTGTTTAACCAACATAAAATCCCTTTCAATCATGCAATTTCGGATTCTCTGATCTTTACAAAATCCCAAACCTTCAAGCAAGGCCCTGGTTTCTGCTGGATTATTTGATCCTTCACCAAAATAACATTGTCTGGCTGCCACAAAACTGCCCTCTTCATTTCTAATCACAAAACCTCTAGAAGTATTATTTGCCATGTAAGAGCCATCTACGTTTAGCGCATACCATCCTGTAGGAGGGAAAGCCCAATAAATCACCTGGGGAGGAAGCACTTCTACCTTCTTTTCCTGAATACCCAATCTACGCAACAAATCACCATTGGCTTCCCTTGCCTTCGGAATAAAAAATTTTGACACGCTTTTAATCCAGTAATAAACTTTTATAATCACATAGCATGATGACCATTCCTTTCCTTCATAAAGCTTCCTGTTTCTCTGGATCCAAATTTCCCATATGATAAAAAGCGGGGTGAGATGAAAGAGGGTACCTGATAAGGATAATTTCTTCGCCTTCCTAAACCACACCTTTAACATGGTATAAACTTCAACCGGTCTATGTACGTGTATATCAAACACAAGCTCAAAATGTCTCCATACTCTTCTTGCTAATTCACCCTCCAAGAAAAGATGTTTGATAGTTTCCTCCCCAGATTGAGTACAACACCTACATTTAGAAGCAAAATGGAACCCAATTCTTCTAAGTTCTTCATCTATGGGTAGGGCCCTTTTAATAATCTTCCATGTAACTATGGAAATTTTAGAAGGAAGTGACGGATGCCAGATCCATTTCCAAAACTCATCTTGTAGTCCTCTACCACATAGAATTTTACATACTGGACTAATAGAAAACATACCGTCATTATTTGGCATCCATATTCTGGTATATAGGTCGCCTTCATCACCTCCCAGTCTTGTCTTGTATAGCCCTTGCGCTTTTCTTTGCATTACTGGGGTAATATTCTAAAATTCTCCCTCTACATTTTCCTTAGAGAAGGCCAGGTGTCATTTGTTTCCGCCTGCCCAGTTCGAGTAAAGATTTCACCCTTGGCCCAGTGATTTCTTGATGTAACTTGGAGAAAGCTTAGTTACTGGATGTAACTTTTATAATAACATAGAGAAGGAAAGGATGTAACTTTTATAATCACATAGCATGATGACCAAGTGAGTTCTTGATGTAACTTGATATCATTATGGTATTTAGTTATGTAACTTTGCATATGCAATAAAAGAATCCAATATTTTTTTATGATTGTAAATTTTACTATTTTGACTTTAGATTGTGCATTACACAAAAAATTGGTGGTGCTATTTAAGAGTATGCGCGAGTAGACAGCTGCGATAAATGGGTGAAGAATGAGTTCTCACAAATATAATGAAAGTGATGAAAAATTCGTCACAGGTAGATAATTTTAATGTATGAAATCACTACCGTGACAAACTGTTCCTAACGCATAAATTATATAAGTGAAGAAAGATTCTTCACAGAAAGTTTATAGTAGATATTTAAATCACATTGTGACAAACTGTTCCTCACATATAAATCACATAAGTTAATAACGATTCGTCAAAGAAAGTCACCACACGTGATGCCAGATTTTTGTTACGCATAACACTTTACAGTGACGACATATTCGTCATCCTTGTTGTAATTGTATATTTGCACGCTAAGTTTATGTGAGGAACCATGCGCCGCATAAGCGTACTTTCTATAACGAGTTGTGAATTCGTCACCTAATACTTTCCTTGATGCCCCTGATGTGAGGGACGTTGTGATGACTAAAATTCGTCACCGTTGCTGAACGGCGACGAATAAACATGTTTCAGTGAGGAACAACGTTCGTCACCAAAGCCCAAATTTCTTGTAGTGTTAACCCCATGCGTTTTAACAAGATGCTCAAAGACACAGTTACAAAATGGTTACCAAATCACTAATGATCCTTGGGGGTGCCAAATCAACTAAAGATAAACTCATTTATGAATGAAACAACAATTTTGTGATCATTGGTCTTAGTGGCGATTGCCTCTATCCATTTAGAGACGTAAACCACTGCAAGAAGGATGTATTGATAGCCATGGGAGGATGGAAACAGTTCCATAAAATCGATGCTCCAAACATCAAAAACTTCAACCACTAGAATAAGATTCAAAGGCATCATGTGTCGACGAGTTATTCGCCCAAGTTGTTGACATCCATGACAGTCTTTACAATACTCATGGGCATCTCGAAAAAGGGTTGGCCAATAAAAACCGGATTGGAGAACCTTCTCTGCGGTTTTCTTAGAACTGAAATGCCCACCAGAAGCTTGATCATAGCAAAATGAGATGATGTTCCACTGTTCAGCTTCTAGAAACATCTTCTAATAAGTTGGTCAGGGCAGTATTTGTACTCCTAGACAAAAACTTGTCATGATCTAGCTTAGACCAGTATAAAGGGGGTTCCTTAGTTGCTAAAAAATTGACAATGTTAGCATACCAAGGACGCTCTTGCTCAACCAAAAGAAGTTTTTCATCCGGAAAGTTATCTAGAATGGACAAGAAACTAGTGGACGACTCTGATATTTGCCTGGATAGGTGGTCGGTGACTTCATTTTCTATACATGGCTTATCTCGTATTTCAAGATCAAATTCTTGCAGCAAAATGACCCATCAGATCAAACAAGGCTTGGTGTTCTTCTTATTGAGAAGGTATCTAAGGGTCGCATGGTCAGTGTACACAATTACTTTAGCTCCAATGAGATAGGAACAAAATTTATCTAAGCCATATACAATGGCCAACATCTCTTTCTCAGTGGTAGAGTAATTGAGTTGAGCCTCATTTAAAGTATTGCTAGCATAGTAGATGACATGAGGGAGCTTGTTAACCCTCTAATCCAAAACTTCAACTAGAGCGTAGTCGGATGCATCACACATAATCTCAAAGCGTAGCGACCAGTCAGGAGCTCGAATGATAGGAGCTAAGACTAGTTCAGACTTACGATGCATAAATGGATAACTCAAATTGTCGTAAAAAAATAAACAGAACATCCTTAACTAAGAGATTGCTCAAAGGGTGTGTTATATTGGAGAAATCCTTGATGAAACGACGATAAAACCAAGCATGCCCTAAGAAAGATCTCACATCTTTAATAGATTTGGGAATCGAAAGAGATGAAATGACATTGATCTTAGCTTTGTCCACTTCAATGCCTTTTGAAGAGACAATGTGCCCAAGAACAATGCCATACTTCACCATAAAGTGACACTTTTCCAAATTTAAACGAGGCGTTTTTCTTCACAATGCGTTAAGACAAGTGAGAGGTGATTTAGACATTGGTCAAAATACGAATCGAATACTTAAAAATCATCAAAAAATATCTCAAGAAAGTTTTCCACCATATCACTAAATATGCTAGTCATGCACATTTGAAATGCCACGGGTATATGTGGCGATAAGCATAGGTGTGGTCTTTTCTTGATCCTCGTATGCAATGGGTATCTGATTGTATCGAGAATACCCATCCAAGAAACAATAGTATGCATGACATGCTAACCTCTTAAGCATCTGATCAATAAAGGGGAGGGGAAAGTGATCATTTCGAGTATTAGAGTTTAGCTTGTAAAATTCAATACATACTCTCCCTTCATTTTTCATTCTTTCTGGCAGAAACTCATTATTCTCATTTTCAACAACTTTAATTCCTAAATTTTTAGGAACCGCATGGATTGGGCTAACCCATTTTCTATCAGATATAGCATAAATGATGTTTGCATCTATAAGTTTCAATATTTCTTCCTTTACTACATCTTTCAAAATGGGATTGAGACGCCGCCGGATCTGGAGGTTTTGGTTTCATTTTCCAAATAGTTATGATGCTCACAAACAGTAGGGTCGACACCCTTGATGTCATTAATACTCCAACCAATGGATGACTTGTGAGCTTTAAGGACTCCCAGCAACATGTCACTATGTTCCTTAGTTAGATTTGAGGCAATAATCACTGGATAGCTCTCCTCGGGACCGAGAAATACATATCTTAATTCATTTGGCAAAGGTTTACGTTCTAATGATTGAGGAGAGCTTGTGGATGACTCACTATCTAAGGACTGAATTGGGAAGGAAGACGAGAAAACAAACTATTTCTCATATTAATAAAGTGATAACGGCTCATACTCGGGTATTTGCAATATAGGAACACATCCAACATATTATTGACTTCGTCAGCAGTTTCGTCAACATCTTGGTCCATACCAAAGTGTGAAAGACAACGAAGCAATGCATCATCTGCTGATGATTGAGTCAAAGATTCAAAATACTGAATCATACACATTTCTCTTTCTTATCCTCACCCACAATCATATCAAGTTCATCTCTTTGTTGCATAACCTTAAAAATATTCAACTCAACTTTAAGGTTCCCAAAGGAGAAGGCATGCTACCGCTTCTATAGTTGATGTTGGCCTCCGCAGTTGCTTGGAAAGGTCGCCCTAAGAAGATAGGAATTTGATTATCTATACTCGGGCTAGTGTTTATGATGATGAAGTCAACTGTATAATAGAAATTTGCAACTTGTACAATCACATCTACAACTATTCCTCTCGGGCACCGTTTTGACTCATCTCGGGAGATCTGTGGGGAGATGGAACAAATTTTAGGATTTGAAACAAAGGGTTGAAAAGTGGGAACACAAAATTTTGGGAGCGGGAACGCAAAATTTGGAGCGGTAATCGCCCGCGAGAAATCGACTCCACTTCTCCACACTTCCACGTGCAACACGTGCATTTCCATTTTATAGCAACGGTTTTAAGCCGTTGGACATTATAGCCACGGTTTTTAGCCGTGGCAAACAAAGCAACGATTTCGAACCGTGGCCAAGCCTTTTGGTGTAGTGATTATAGCCACGGTTTTATTTTTTAGGCACGGTTTTAGGCCGTTGGCCATTATAGCCACGGTTTTTTGCCGTGGCCACCTCAGTGTAGCTAAACAAGCCTTTTGGTGTAGTGTAAGATGAGTTATGCAAGCTCCCTTCACTCTAGATTAAGAAAATAAAAAGGTGAGCTCGGCTCACGAGTCATGCACACCTTTAACTTACACATATCAGTATTTACTAGCGTAGCCAATGGTATCCATGAGCCAGCAACAGGGACAAACATTCCAAGTTTGAAGATTGGAGAAAATAGAGCTTGCAAGACCATACAAACCTATAGCAATATAGACTAAGCTAAAAGCGTAGATAACACATGTATATTATGATTTTTTTTGCAAGCTCCGTTCACTCCAATTTAAGAAAAGAAGAAGGTCCGGGTCATGCATGCACGCCTTTAACATATCCATACCAATGTTACTAGCATAGCCAAGGGTATCCATGAATCAGCAACAAGAATCATTTTGAGATTGGAGGGAAGAAATCTAGCAATATCACATCAAACCTTCATCATACTAAGCTAAAATTATCAATAATATACTTATATTATGGTTTTTTGCAAGCTCCTGTCACTCCAATTTAAGAAAAGAAGAAGGTGAGCTCAGCTCATGCACACCTTTAATCTACCATACTAGTGTTTACTAGCATAACCAAGGGTATACATGAACCAACAACAGGGACAAGCCTTCCGTCCTTTTGGGATAAGAGGAAAATAGCTTGCAATACCACATCAAACCTTTATCAATATACACTAAGTAAAATTATAGCTAGTGCACGTAAATTATGAGTTTTGCAAGCTCCCTTCACTCCAAATTAAGAAAAGAAGAATGTGAGCTCGACTCCTGGGTCATGCACACCTTTAACCTGTACATACCAGTGTTTATTAGAATATAGCCAAGGGTATCCATGAACCAGCAGCACGGACAAGCCTTCTATATATCCTGTTAGGATTGGAATGAGGAGAGCTTGCAATTGACACGATACCTCTATGAGTATACACTAAACTAAAACTACACATAATATATGTTAAACTCTAAGACATATTATGTAATCAAAATTTCTATCTTTTCATATATTGAATGATCTTCTTACATTGCTTTATATAGACCTATAGAATGCATAAATGACTGTCAAAACAGAATGACAGCTATGCAATGTTAATCTAACAAACTAGCTAAGTGAATATCTAACTAACTGACTTTGTATGCTTAACATTCCCCCACAAACAAAGTGTAGAACCATTAACAACACTTAGTTTGTCACGTAGTAGTAAAAATCTAGATGTGCCAAGAGCTTTTGTAAGAATATCAGCCATTTGATCCTTTGCAGATATATGAAGAACATTGATTAGCTTTCTAGCAACCTTTTCACGCACAAAATAAATGTCTAGCTCAATATGTTTGGTCCTAGCATGGAGAACTGGATTTGCACTAAGCTGAACAGCACTCATGTTATCACACCAGATAGTAGGAGGTGCACTGCCAATTCTTAACTCAAAAAACAATGACTGTAGCCATGACAATTCAGCTGTGACTGAAGCTAAACTTCTGTACTCAGCTTCAGTGCTACTCCTAGAAACCGTACTTTGTTTCTTTGAGGACCAGGAGATGAGATTTGACCCTAAATACACACAGTATCCTGAAGTGGAACGTCGGTCTGTAGGATCAGATGCCCAATCAGCATCACAATACCCAGTGAACTTGAGAGAAGGAGTAGGAACTATGTGAAGACCAAATGTTGATGTAGCCTTCAGGTACCTTAAGATCCTTTTTACTACTCGCCAATGAGACTCAAGTGGGTTTTGCATGAACTGACATACCCTATTAACAGAGTATGCAATGTCAGGTCTAGTTATGGTGACATATTGTAAGGCTCCAACAATGCTCCTATACAGTTGAATGTTTTGTATTGGATCACTTCCTGTGTCTATCAATTTCTCTCCACCACACATAGGGGTAGACAACCCATTTGCAAATTGTATTTTAGCTCTACATAGAAGGTCCTGAATGTACTTGGATTGTGACAGAAACATTCCATTTGATGTGTGTGTAACTTGAATGCCAATAAAGTAATGAACCAATCCCAATTCTTTCAAGGAAAACTGAGTATTCAGTTGAGATATCAATTGTGAAATGTCTGACTTGCTTGATCCAGTAACTAAGATGTCATCAACATACACCAAGATGAATATAGGAGATGGTGAGTGTCTGATGAACATAGAAGAATCTGACTTTGTTGCAGTAAACCCAAACTGAAGTAGAGTGTGTCTAAGCTTGTCAAACCATGCTCTAGGTGCCTGTTTGAGGCCATAAATTTCTTTTGAAAGCTTGCAAACAACATTTGGACGACTTGGATCTACAAATCCAGGGGGTTGCATCATATATACTTCTTCTTGTAAATCCCCATTTAGGAATGCGTTGTTAACATCCAATTGAAAAACTGACCAAGAGTGAGTGACAACAACAGAGAGGATGACTCTGATTGTGGATGGTTTAACCACAGGACTGAAGGTTTCTTCATAATCAAATCCAACAACTTGTTGGAAACCCCTTGCTACTAGTCTAGCTTTATACCTTTGAATTGTGCCATCTGAATTTTCCTTTACCTTGAAGAGCCATTTACATCCAACTATACTCCTATGTTGTGGAAAATCCACTAGAGTCCAAGTGTTATTGCGTAGAAGTGCCAGATATTCATCTTGCATAGCCGAAAGGCAATGAGGTGTAGTTAAAGCATCATTCAGACTAGATGGTTCTGTTGAGGCCATGTAGACCTTAGGCTTGTATATACCAGATTTAGACCTAGTCACCATCTAATGGACATGATGAATTGTAGTAGGAACAACTGGAAGCTGACTAGAGACCACTGGACTTGAAGAAGCAGAGTGAGGCAATGAAAGATGACTGGGTTGAGTAGGAAAAGAAACCAATGGACTAGTGAATGACTGACTATTATCATGCAACACATGCCTAAGAGACAGAGGACTTTGCAGTATTGGAGCAGTATGCTTTGCAGCTTTGACAGTGGATGACTCAGATAATGGTATGGAAGCAAATGTAGAACCAGGAAAAAGAGTATCAGGATAATGGTATGGAAGCAGATAATGGTGGATGACTCAGATAATGGTATGGAAGCAGATGTAGAACCAGGAAAAAGAGTATCAGGTTTGAAAGAAGTAGGATTTAAAGTTTGAAAAGGAAATGAATTCTCATTGAAAACCACATCTCTAGAGATGTAGATACAACCAGTAGGTGACCTACATTTGTACCCCTTGTGTTGTATACTGTAACCAAGAAATGTACACTCTACTGACCTATATTGGAGCTTATGTTTGTTATAAGGTCTGATATTTGGATAACAAGAACACCCAAATACCTTAAGAGTTTTGTAATCAGGTACTTTGTGATACAAGAATTCAAAAGGAGAGATACCATTTAGAACAGAAGATGGCACTCTGTTAATAAGATATACTGAGGTTCTAACTGCTTCATCCCAAAATTTTAAAGGAAGAGAAAAATGGGCAAGAAGTGTAAGAGCAGATTCTGTGATATGTCTGTGTTTCCTCTCAGCAACACCATTTTGTTGGTTAGTTGTTGGACAAGCTAACCTATGAAGAACACCATTTTGTTCTAAAAAATTTGAGAAGGATTTGTATTCACCACCCCAGTCTGACTGAATGCACTTAATAGGAAGACCAAACTCTAACTCTACCTGTGACTTAAACTTGAGAAAAGTAGGGAATGCATCTGACTTATTTTGCAAAAGATATACCCAAGTAAATCTACTATATGCATCAATGAAATGTATGTAGTATTTGTAACCAGAAGAGGACACAATTGAGGCAGGACCCCACAAGTCTGTATGTATGAGTTCTAATGGAGAATTGTACACTGTTGATGAACTAGAGAATGGAAATTTATGAATCTTTCCTAAACAACAGGAAGAACAAAAGACAGGTTCATTGCTGTTTGAAACAGGAATATTACATTTACTAAGAATTTTGTGAACTAATGTCAATGCTGGGTGGCCCAATCGAGCGTGCCATAGTGACACTGGTGAAGATACCTTTGTACAGACTGTCTGAACTGGATTGTTTGTTGATACTGTATGAACTGACTTGCTTGGAATGACTGGTTCAACAAGATGAGAAGATGGAAAGACATATAGCCCATTGCTAAGTGTTTCTTCCAAAAGAATCTGGTTCATGACCTGATCTTTCACAAAACAGACATTTGAATGAAATTCAAAGAAAACATGGTTATCTTTTGCAAATTTGGACACACTTAGTAGATTCTTGGTTAGTTTTGGAACTTGGAGAACACTCTTAAGAGACAGTTTTCTGGAAGTATTGAATGAGTGTAATGTAGACTCACCTATGTTCTGAATTTGCAGCCCAGATCCATCCCCAATGAAGAGGTGTTCATTGCCAAGATATGGAGAAGAAGAGGTCATGTTTTGTGAAAAAGGAGTGCAATGATTTGTTGCACCGAAATTTGGATACCATCTCTGATCAGGTGTAGTAGATGATAAAGGAACCATTTTCATCTGAGATTCAGAATTTATTGCCCAATGCGATTCAGTAGGTTGAGTGGATGTTGAAAAAGCATTTCTGGATGCTATGTTTGCTTGCAAACTTGCTTGCTGAGAAGCCAAGTTTGCTTGTTGAGAAGCCAAGTTTGCTATTTGCTGAGAGGCAGTGCTTGTACTCCATGGATTTGGAAGGTTATCATCAAATCTGTTATAGCATTTGAAAGCTAGATGACCTATTTTCCCATAGATTTGACACTGAGGTCGATTGCTTTGATGACCAGGGAATCTTAAGCCTTTACCAGATCCAGATCTGCCACTTCTGAATTTGAAGGAGTTTGATGGAGATCTGAACTGAGGTCTCCATGTATGTGGAGTTGAAGCAAAAGACCTAGGTGATGGCTTGTAATTACTGTGTGCAATATTTGCATAACTAGATGCATCAAGATCTTTTACATGTCTCTCAATTCTTGTTTCTTGAGCCAGTAGAAGTGCTTCAATCTCTGCAACACTATATGAATCTGATCTAGATGTAACTGACACTATGAATGTATCATAGGACTGAGGTAATCCATCAAAAATGGCACTAATGTGGTCTTTAGAAGATAGTGAATGACTGACTGAAGCCAACTGATCAATGATGTTCTTGATCTTTAGTAAGAACTCATTGATGTTCATACCTCCTTTCTTGAGGTTCTGAAGTTGTGTTCTAAATTGTGAAATCTTTGCTATAGTTTGAGAATTGAAGAAAACCTCAAGTATATTCCAGATATGTGCAGAAGATTCACAACCTACTAACCTTGTCAGTAATGATTTAGACATGGAAGAGAGACGCCATGAAAAGAGGAGCTGATCCTGCTGTTCCCAACTGATGAAATCTGGATTGACATTACTATGAACTTGATCTTCTTCTGACAGAAATCTTGGCGGAGATGAGTCTTTTTCAATGAATCTTTGCAACTTGTGACCTTTGATCGTTGCTAATACTTGTTGTTTCCACAGCAAGTAATTATTCTCAGTCAGTTTGACAGACAATACATGAGTGAACATGACTGGTTTCCATTCTGTAGTTGTAGAATTGCTGATAGTTGCAGCATTTGAAGAAGTTGAATCAGCCATTATTGCTGATTGAGAAGATGAGAAGAAAATGAGTAAAGAACAAGAAAAGAAGATGAAGCACTACGCTCTTCACAATGAGTATGCTCTGATACCATGTTAAACTCTAAGACATATTATGTAATAAGAATTTCTATCTTTTCATATATTGAATGATCTTCTTACATTGCTTTATATAGACCTATAGAATGCATAAATGACTGTCAAAACAGAATGACAACTATGCAATGTTAATCTAACAAACTAGCTAAGTGAATATCTAACTGACTAATGTTAAGCATACAAAGTCAGTCAGTTAGATATTCACTTAGCTAGTTTGTTAGATTAACATTGCATAGCTGTCATTCTGTTTTGACAGTCATTTATGCATTCTATAGGTCTATATAAAGCAATGTAAGAAGATCATTCAATATATGAAAAGATAGAAATTCTGATTACATAATATGTCTTAGAGTTTAACAATATACGTATATTGTAAGTTTTAGAAAGCTCCCTTAACTTCAAATTGAGAGTTGAAGAAGGTGAGCTCGACTATTCGGCCATGCACAAGTTTAACCTATGCATGTACCATCAGCTACTAGCGTAGCCAAGGGCGTTCATGAATCAATAGTCGTGACAACCTTCTATCCTTTATGGGATTGTAGTGAAGAGAGATTCATTTGGCACCAATATTATATCACTACAACTTTTTGCCAAGTATCAACAACTACTATGCTGCAATATTTAGTTATATGTATAGTGGTTCAAGACATCATCTTGAAGACAAGCAGTTGTGCGTTACTATAGCTATAATTTTTTCCGTTAAATTAGTTTACCTTTAACACCGTGATAATGAAAAAAAAAAGTACGTTTAAAATTCTCATCACAAATTAAGTATTTTCATAATTACATGGATAAAAGCAAACATTTTAACTGGACAACGAGGGTACGTACGTAACAAGTTACATAATTACTATTACTTTTTTTTTCTAACATACTCAAGACTTTTTTTTTTTTTTTTTTAAATCGGGTCGTTGACCCTTTTTATTTATTTATTAATCCATGCCCGAAAGCTACATGACTGACCCAATAGGGTTAACCAAACCAGACCCGAAGGCTACAATATTGTAGCCACTTAATGTCCTCGTCGCCTCCATCTCGCATAGAGACTTGCTTTATATAGTGATTAAATCAACATCTAAACTGAATTTATCAGAAAATCCAAAATTAAAGTTTTGGCGATCCCTTATTGCCTCCAAACGTGCACATGGACAACAAATCACAATTCCAAACATGCTATCATCTAAAAAAAAAAATGTTTCATTCATTCCAGGCACCTTTCCCTTTCTCCAAAATACACAAAAAAAAGAAGTTATGTTTGTGCATCCTTAACCAACACAACCAAGGATATTCATGAATCGAAACACGTAACAAGTCTTCTATCCTTTCATGAAAATAAAATTCAAATGACATCTAAATTTTTGGACCAAACAAGTTAGTAAGACTAAAGTCGAACTTCGAGCACACTACACATTTCAATTGTAAATGAAGTGTTCTCGGTAATGAAATAGAAGGTGGGAGGGGTGCATTATATAGGTTTATTTCTAGAAGAAGAAAAAATCTCACGGAAGATTTGTCTTATAAAGCTGTGGTATATGTCATTGTTAAAAAGGGATTTGATGTTAAGATTTTGCCATTAAAATGTAAGATTTTGTTATCCAATTTGCAATATCTATCTTTTCTATATATATCGTCACTCTGGCATAAATTTTTTTGCCCATTTTTAGAGCTAAAGTTGTTTGTATCCACAATTTTTTAAACATTTCTCCCACTTTCTCTCTGTCATCTCTAGACCTTTCTAAAGCTCTTAAAATTTTTAAGGATATTCTTAAACTTTCCCACTATTCTATATTCAAATAAGTATTTCAATATTGTAATTTTCAACTAATAAAGAATTTAAAAAATTAAACAGGGAATAAATCGTAGTAAAAATATATTATAAAATACGAAAATAAAAATGTTACTCAACTTTAATAATGTAGCATAAAAGGAAGAGGATAAAGAATCAAATTTTTATATTATATAATTGGGTTGGGATCCGGAGATACAGATTCATGACCCAAATCCACACCCAATTTATAGGCCATTAGATCTAATCTATTTAACGGCAGCAATTTCGTAATAACTTGGCTTGGGATAGTTTTCTAAAATAAAATGATTTCAAATTTAGATTCGATTTTCCCACTAAAATGAAAACCAAATCTTATAGTCTTTTTATTTTATTTTATTTTATTATCTTAACTGTTATTCTTCTCACCACAAATATGTTCTTCCTGTATTTTTCAATCATGAATAGTTATTGTTTATTTACATTTTTTTGGGTTTTTTTTAGTTTGACACTCATTAGTTTATATCTAACCCTCATTTTCTGATGGAATCGTTAAGTCCACGTCAATAACGGGTCAAAACTAATTTTTGAACCCTTTTGCCCTTACCTTGGGTTAAACCATAGTTACGCCCAAAATAACCATTGGGGAAGATGGGTAATAAACACTAATTGTTTGAGAAAATGTGGGATGGATTAGAACCATTGAGTTGGGTGTAAACCAAGTTCAAAATAGAGAGGTTTTGCAACTTTCCAATGGAAATGGGAATTGGGCATCTTAGAGGGTTGTAAGACAGTCCAAGATGGAGAGAACAATTCACTTCGGTTGAGCAATTTCCTGTGATAAAGACAATTGAAAAATACAACCTTAATTAGTGTACTAAGCCTGGTATATACACTTATGAAAGTGTTCAAATTATGCATTAAAAAATATTAGTTGATTGCTACTTGTAAAGCTACTGAGCAAAATTTATGAGTTTCTCACTGAGTTCAAAGTAGTTAATCCCTACTACATGGCAAAGGGGTCATTGAATTTATAGTGGATCTCAAATGCTCAAGTATTCGAAGAAAAACCCAATTTCCACCAACCAGAATTTCAGCTATGTTTTGCATTTTAGATATTTTCTTCTTCGCCGGATGTGATGTTTTGGAACTGTACTCCTTTAACATAAAACCCAAAATTAGAGTTTATTTGAAAAATCTATACTTAGCCATAAGAGAACTAAATTAGAAGAGAGTAGAAAAATACATGTTAGACCGAAATAGGCTCCAACTTCAAGTTTGAAACCTCATCAGATATTGGACTTGTTAATGAACAATATGCTAGAGAGAAGAGATTGAAAGAAGAGCACGAAGAGAAAAGTTGGGGGTTTTAGACTCCACTATTTTGTTTCTGCAAATAATACCAATCCATTGACAATGGGATGATGAAGGTTGCCCATGAAGAGAGAAGTTTGGGGTTTTCAAGGGGGTTTTTGAAGGGTAGAAGCTATTCCCTCTCTAGGTTTTCTTCATTTTGGTCTCCAATCATAGTGCAAGATACAAAAACGAGATGAAATACACAGAAATTGAGTAAAGAAGCTTAAACACCATGGTTACTAAGACAAATAGAGTAGGGGGGAAGTGAAGATGGAGAAAGTTTGGTGTGGTTAACTTTTTGTTATATTTTTTAGATGCTATGTTTCACTAGATTTTGTAGATGCCTTGTTTCAAGTGAAAATCATAGTACAAAGAGAGAGACCAAATGGTTTAGGAAAATGAGGTATGCCTATGCAAGAGATACAAGATAAGGGTAAAATGGCCCAAAATTAGTCTTGACCAGTCAATGACGTGGACTTAATGGTTCCGTAAGAAAATAAGTGTTAAACTCAATTAGTTTTCAAAATGAATGCCAAACTCTAATAGATATAAACTAATGAGTGTCAAACTAAAATAAACCCTTTTTTTTGGCAAATTCTATTTCAAGTTTAAATGGTTTCTTAAAAATCAAAATAATTTTGAAATACCAACTTGGGATGATGACGGTGTTCAACATTGTTTGTCATACTAATTAAATTGTGTAAGTTTGTGTTTACATGATTGTGAGCCTTGAACATATTAACCTTATATTTGGTGACTCTTAAAACTCTATTTTGTTGTTATACTCTGATAACCAAAGTTCTCTAACATGAAAGTTTTTTCATCATTGAAATCTCGGGGAATGGGGGAGAAAGCACAATCGAAGAAGAAGAAAAAGAAGAATTTAAAAGAAAGATTGCTAAGATTTAATTCTCATTTTAGTTGAGAAACTGTATCCAAATTGAATCAATCTATTTTGGAAAATATCTCAAGGCAATTCACTATGTAATTTCAATCATTAAATAGATTTAGATCTAAAACCTAAAAATTGGGTGTGAATTTGGGTCATGACTATGTTCCGGATCCTGACCCTATATAATTTCATTTTAGCCTGTGTATTAAGTAGCAAAAAAATTGATTAAAATCCTGATATAGGTAAATATCTTTAAAAAATGGTAAAATATTTAAACTATACTCGCTTGAATAACAAAGAATAAAAAGGAAATTGAAAAATAGTCCTACTTGAAACATGTAAAATGAAATGTGTGATTCATCAACAAACAAAGAAAACTCTGCCCAAAATTCTAATTATTTCTCTAATTATTATTGTAATTAAGTTAGTTTTGTAATTATTTCTCTAAGTATTATTGTATATCTTATTATTGTTAAGTTAGTTTTTTCTTTCTTTTTATTAAATTTTCTTTTTGTTGTTGTCATTGTTTTAAATTTAGGATTATTTTGACTTTGAGGGCCATTGGATTTATAGTAATTAACATTGGAGTTTGGTTTGAAAACATTTCAATCTGGCGTTCCAAGCGGCATAGTCAATTCAATTGTTGGCATTGACAAATCTATAGAGAAAATAATAAAATACTCTTTTACTAACAAAGGATAAATATTAAAATACTAGGTGTAATTTTGATATTGGGGTCCATCCTCTTTAGCATGATTGACCTTGAGATCCATTTTTTAAGGTTATTTTTGTCTATGGGTTGGTGAAGGAAAGTCAACTAGGTTGCCCCTATCATTTTGGAAAATTAACAATTTGATACTTTGATTTTGTAGGATTTTCAAAGGTAATACCTTTAATATCTTTTTAGAGCTCAAATCGGGTGGTAGAAAATCGTAATAAGAGACACACATTGAAAATGATGGAGTGACAAGAAAACAAATTCAAACGTAAAATGAGAGATGGAAGGATAAAAATTTAGGGAGTTTCTACGTGTACCTGACTATTTAGCTAGGGATGGCAACGGGGCGGATTGGCGGATATCCACCCCGCCCAAATATCCGTTAAATTTTTTTTTCTTCTCTATCATCAGTTGTGAGATATCTCTCAGTTCAATCCTAAAAGCAGGTTATCCATCTTATTACAGTAAAAGATACTTCATTCATTAGATCAGTAACACCAGTAAGAATCCATACAAAAATTATAACAAAAAAAAAAAAAAAAAAAAAAATCGATATAAAGAATCTCAGATCTCAGATCTTTGATCTTTGATCTCAGATCTTAGGAAGGCGGGGAAGGGAGGGGAGAGGGAGGCGACCCTTTGCAGTTTCACTATGAGATCTTTAACCCGACCCTGTTTCGCTGTGAGATCTTCGAAATTGACCCTTCGCTGTGTGAGAGCTTCGACCCTTCGCTGTGAGAGGAGACTGTGAGAATGTGAGAATTGAGATGAGGGTTTATTTCCCATTTATTGTTCAAGGGTATTGTAGTAATTTAACCGGTTAAACGGATATCCGTGGGGCGGATATGGCCAAATCTGTATCCGCCCCGAATAATAAATGGATACAGTTTGGATATCTGTATCCGCCCCAACTCCATACACGCTTAACCAAATCCGCCCCAAACGGGGTGAGTGAGGCGGATATCCGTGAAAATCCGCCCCACTGCCATCCCTATATTTAGCTCGGTTGCACCGGCCTTTTGGGACATTTCACATTGTTGCACCAACTTAAAATGTGTAACACCAACTTACCTTTTTTATGAAAACAATTTTATTGAGTGCCCTTATTTATTTGAGCAATAAAAAATAAAAAAATAAAAAAATAAAAAATAAAAAATAAAAAATAAAAAATAAAAAATAAAAATCAATGACATTTGGAATTGAGTTCATACATGTACATTGAATATGTGCTAGATTTGAAGATTTTTTATTCACAAGAATCACAACTATTACAATGCTCTTAGAAGTTAGAAGTACATCTAATTTTTTTTTTTAATTTCAATGACATTTTTTATTTCAATAATTGGAGTTGTGAATCCATTGTTTGGTTGCTCGAAAGAATAAATGAACATAGAAGATGGGGATGAGGCTAGGAGTCGCTTCTCATACTCATTGTAATTAAGTATTGTTGTTTTAGAGTTAAGAAATAGTGGTTGGACACACTAAGTAACTTTTACAAATTAAATATGTAGACTAAAATTGGTGCTACCAAGCTAAACGATCGGGTACACGTAGCAACTCGCAAAATTTATGGTTGATTTGGTTTGGTGTAAAGCATTTTGGGTTTCTTGATATTGATATTGTGTTTTCTTTTTCATCTGATTTTGATTTCATTTGTATATATTTGGGGCTTGAACAAGATATCAGTTTTAGTCATGGTACAACGGTGGCATTAGAGAACAAGATATCACATGATTTGCATGTTTTAAGCGGGAGCATTTTTGTTTCCCATTGCATGGATGACTCAACATCGTTGACTGTGTCATCCGGGGTTAACTTAAACGATAATTATGATAAACTTTGCCACCCAAATGATAATATGCATAAACTTTCGAGTGGCAAAGGGTAAATAACCACCCAACCTCCCCCCACCCCACCTAGGGGTGGGCACGGTCCGGATCTGTTCCAAAATTTGAGAAACCACTCAGACCGTTTAAATTTAACGGATTCGGTCTGGTCTGGATTCCCTCATTTTGAACATTGGGACCGAACCTAACTCGAACCGTTTGAAACGGTCCGGTTTCCACGGTTCCAAACGGTTCCAAATTACACATCAATTTATTTTTCATTTTGTACTTAGTTCAAGATACAATCATAAGTTACCAAGGTGCAAATTTTAATTCAGCAAATTCGGCAACAAATTCAGCAAGTAGCTGAGACCATGTACAGTCAAATTCAAATTCACAAACTCATGTTCTGTTGTTTCTGATCAATCAAGAAGTTTAAATGTAACATGCTTGAACTCAACTAGGAAAATTCCTAATGAATAAAGGCTAGCTTTGCTGTAATGTGTAAACAAACATGATGATACCTACAACTATATAATTTAAGACTGCAATTAAACTAGAATTGATGAGTAATTGAATATGGCTAATTTCTTGTTTATATGCGACATCATGTCAGTGGCAGCGTCAATGTACTTGGATAAATGCCATCCACAACTCCCATACTACAACTGGAGTTGCTAAATATCTGTGAAGAAATCCTTGGGGTGCTTTGCTCAAGCAGCAAGGGATGTTGGGGCTAGACAACTGAGTGAACCTAAACTGCAATGAGATCTTCGGTCAAGGAGTAAATCGAGGAACAATTTGCAACAGGTGTACTTCACCAATAATCCTTGCATGAACATGCATGACCCATCTTGGAAGTGATGGAATCTATTTTTGAAATCAGCAGCAACTATTCCTATGTAAAGGAGCAGGGAATACTTCTTTTGCATATCAATTAACAAGGAATCAGCTGCAAGGAATCAGCAGCAAGTGCACCATAAAGGATCGACGAACCTGGTGGAGGAAGAGATCTCAATTTGAGATCACAAGAGCTCTCTACACTACAAATCCTTCTTCTTCTACAGATCAGTTCTTCAAGAAATGGAGAGATTCTTCTTCTTCGATCGAGATGGGAAAAGAAGACCGGAGAGGATGAGGGTGCGGGCCGTGCGGCTACAGAGAAGAAAGGGGAAGAGAAGACCGGAGAGGATGCGGCATGCAGGTGCGGGCTGTGCGGCTACAGAGAAGAGAGGGCTCTGTTTCTCACTTTTCTCCTCTTTAGTTCAATCTTCAACTTCCATTTTAGGTTTAGACTTAGTACTTTAATTTTTAACTTGTAACAGTAAATGTGATTTGAAACGGGTCCAACTCGGACCGTTTCTTTTTAAATAATAGGAACTGAGACCGGACCGTTTTATAACGGATCCGAACCGTCCGGATCGGTTTGAACCCGCGGATCCTTGACCCATTTGCCCACCCGCAACCCCACCCCACTCACCCCCGCGAAAAAAAAAAAAAAAGTGGTGGTAACCCTAATGGACTGTCATGGGTACAAATAAAATCAGCAGCAGGAAGCGGACCTAAACCCAATAAAACCCCTAAACCCCTACCCTCTCGTCCCTCTCTCCTTCTCCGTTTCCGACTCCAAGGAACCTCCAACTCCACCCACATACACCCCATTTGTTAAGGTAATTTATCTCCCTCTCTCTTTAATTTCTTATTGGATTTCTTTTGCTCCCCTTTCGATGAGTATGTGAAGAACCACTGCAGTTTAAGTAACGCCCTTAACATGTTTGACAACATGTCTTAAATAATATTCATTTGGGTGAGATACTGCATATGGAACAATAAGGGTTCTTGTTACTAGAGTGGGTATGTTCTAATTTTCACTTGTAAAAGCCCACTGTTAGATGTTGTCTCTAGAAGAGACAAATGAGCAAATTTTGATGTGTAGAGAAATATCATTGTTATTGTTGTCTGCTTTCTTTCTTTAACATATACAACTTTTCACCTTCTGAGTTAGTGTAATCTTGCTTCCTTGCTCTTCAATTCTTTACTGATCCTGGGATTTGTTTGAGGTGTATTAGAAACAGAACATGAGTGAGCCAAATTCATTGCTAGCTATCTTAGTATGACTTGACCTCGATAAGGTGCATGTTGAATGCTCTTTCCTTTCTGCATTATCTGGAGGAAAAAAAAATTATTTGGCCATACCCAGTGACACTCCTATTGTCTAACGGATTTCCAAGAGATCACAAATCTCGCTGAAAGTAATATGTTTATCCTTTTTCTATCATGTGTAGGCAATGAATAGTGTCTATGTTAATGACATAAGTAAATGTGTTAGTGTACATTGATATGGTATTACTTGGTGTCTTGACATGTCGACTAAAAACCTCTCTAATACAAAGGGGTACTTCTATACATTACACGATAAATAATTTAAAGTATAAGCTTCATTTTTGTCAGTCACTTTTTCCTGTGAGTATATAACTAAAACCATTGATTAACTAAAAGAAATGTGTCTATTTGAGTGTCTTGAGTATTCAATGCTCATGTACACAAGAAGTTTTTTTGAAATTGAACCGTTCTTTAACTTGAGAATCCATAATAAGTACTAAGGATTGGACAATGAAAAAGCTATTGACAAGTTCTCGATGTTGGGAAATGTACAACCTTACAAGAGTTCCATTTAGTCAAGTAGAACAATATAGGGTTGAACAAAAAATGACTAAACCGGTCAAATCGAACCAATCGGTTTGGTTTCAGTTTTAAAAAATTCAAAACCGATATTGTCGATTCGTTTTTCGGTTTTATGTGATTTTAACCGACAAAATAATATGTATTTTATATATAATTAATATAATATGGTTAAAATAGTCAGTCGGTTCGGTTTTATTTCGGTTTTAGTAGGTCGGTTTAGTTTACGGTTTACCTAAATTAGAATTGGTTCGGTTTTCTTGATGGTCGGTTTGGTTTCCGTTTGAAAATTTTGAAACCGACCAAAGTCGGTTCGGTTTTCAACCCTAGAAAAATGTATCCTTTCATAAGTTAGGTCTCTTAATAATTAATACAATTTAAAAAATGTTATAGTAGTTTATGTTTTTCAAGTGGTTGTGGGTATATAGAGAAGAGAGGAATTGTCTTGCAGACTTTGATGTTATTTTGGTTCAGTGAGCAATTGTAGTGACTAGGACAGATAATTTGAGGAAAATTTCGATTTAATTGCTGACAAATGATTTCTTCTTCATGTACACAACAGATGACTTGCCAATAGCTATTTACTTCTCCAGTGCTTGTTCTTTTGCTCTATGCATTTAATGGGGGTGATTTGCCCTCTCACCAAACTTATGTCCAAGACTCCATGTTGAAAAAGCCTAGACATTCATGGAATGATCAATTGTTGTTGGTTGGTGACCCTGTTTGTAATCTAATAAAGTACATGGATGAAATTAAATGGGGATATGTTGTGAGGGAAGGAAGGGATATTAGGGTGTATTTGGTTGCATGGAATCCTATGCCATGGGAATTCATGAGGGGTCCCATGAACATGAAATGTAGGGTCCCCTCATGGATTCCCATGGCATAGGATTCCATGCAACCAAATACACCCTAAAAGGGTGACATTTTCTACCAAGGATCTCATTTTTCTAGCGAGGGAGAAGAGCAAGAGAATTGATGATGGGATGAGTTGGTTTTTTTATGGTTGGCTGTAGATGACGAAATTCATGATTAAACGTATCTCTATTTTAGGGTCAGATCTTTGCCACGTACAGGGGGATATTTGAAGACTTAGGTTTGGAAGGCAACAAAGAGATAAGCTACCTAATGCCTAAATTGTCCTTTCATCCATGCACCTTATTTCAAGCATCAATTTTGGGCATTATGTCTAAGATTGTTAGGGATGACTGCACAACATAAACGTGGGATCATGTCAATTGCCGCCACCCACTACTGATAACTACCCTCGTTCTCTCATCACGTTCTCCACAATTGACACCAACTTCATCTCTTTTCATTCACTATAAATAAGAGGATTGAAGAGGAGGAAGTGGCTAATTCATTTTCTCACTCTTAACTTCTGCTTAGTTCGATCTTTTTCGATTCTCTCTCTCCAAGCCTCTATACAATGTCTCCCTTATTGCTGGTAAGGGTTTAACCCAGATTCCCAAAAGGACTCCGGGGAGCCTGAATACTCTCCTCTACAAGACCTCATCCACCACCTTTCCAGACCCCACCTCATACATTATCTTACTTGTAGCTTTTCTTTGCCACTATATTTGGATGGCATGTACAATATTACAGTTTTGTTGTAGGGTTTGGTTTGATAAAAAAATGGTATTTAGTCCCTAAAATGGATTAGGCATGGAAAACTATAGGGACTAGGGAGTAAGAAAATAGAGTAAAGAATGACATATGATGAGTATATAGTGATTGAGGATACATGAGAAAACATAGGCTATAGCAAATTTCCAAAAACTAGGATACGGGGATGGGTAGAAGGTGAATTAAAACAATGCTATATATATAATATAATTAGAAATGTTGTAATATAATCAATGAATCACCATAAATTCTTCACCATTAGATTAGTAAAACAAATTATCACAAACACCAAATTCATTTGAGCATTCATTTGTTAGACCAAAATGCATAATTTCTATGAACTCAAGTGAATCCTAACATGTATATCCTTCAAAAGGTATTCAAATCCCATCCTAGTCCTAGAAACTCTCAGCAGGCAGCTCCTTCATCACCGGCGTCATCTCATACCACATCCACATCTTCAACAAAGAAACACTCTCCAAGTCCAAATAAAGAAGAAGGTCTACAATGTGAAGTATGCCACTACCAACCAATGAATTGAATGCGTCTCCTCCGAGATCCCACGTCCACTTTATATTGATTACATCTTGACAAATGATGAAGGCTAGAATGAACAAACACCAAATCTTTAGCCTGTTATGGGGCATTTAATGAGTGGATATCACTACTCCACGTCTTACAACATGAGGATGAACAAGGATGCCTAAGCAACTTCAAAGGTAAATTTAAACCCTTCTCCCTCTAGTTGCACTTTAAGAAGGTGTTTGTATTGTGTCCTGATCATAGCTTGGCCGTATCCTGACCATTGACTTCCTGATAGGCCGTATCAGATACATATTGGAGCCGTATGTATATTTGACACATGTCCAATACTGGTATGATGGATTTTTCGAAGTATCACAAGACTTGAGTAAATATTCTATTGAGTAAAAGGATGTCGTTGCACGATACTTGTTTGAGCTACTTGAGGCAAAAAAAAGAAGAGGGGGAGGGGTCTGCCAATATCTTACTTAACAAATACAAGACCTATGGATAGTGTTTCTCTTTCCAACATTGAAGAGGTTAGTTAGAATGTAATTCAAAATATTCTCTTGAAGGGTAGATGGCTAAAATTGCTTGGATCAAGGCTACTTGATGTGGAAACAATTGGCTGTAGCAAAGCCATGTGAATTTCATAAATCAGACTATTAGTATTTGACATCATAAAAAACTAAACAAGAAGAAAAGGTGCTTCTTGTAGAAAAGAAAATGATTTCTCTTTACAGTTGATTGGGGAGAGTTTTCCATCACTTGTCCACTTTCCTATATATGTTATCAGGGGTGAAGCGCTGCCACGGATGAGCTTTTTTTTTTTTTTTTTAAATAGTAGAGAGTTTGATGTGGTAGCCCTCATCTTAACTAATCTTGTCTAATGTATGGACTTTCGGCGGTCTAAGGCCACGGCAAAACATTTTAAAGAAAAATTATAGCCTTTAGAGCCCTGCCGAAGCCGTCCGCCCAACCCAAATAAGACGAATCAAATGTGGATCCCCATGACGTCATTTATGTTCCTGGTGCAATATTTAAAAAAGCACTTGAAGTGTACACTACGTCCCAAAGTTACTACTTTTAGGTTATGTATATTGGAGAAATTGGACGTAGAATCTTAAGTGTTGAAACAGAATGCAATGTAGGAAGGAAGTTAAGGGTCGAGGTGGGGAAAGTTGTGGAGTCATCCCACACCCAACCCAATCAATTGAGGTTCAACCCCGACTCACCCAACTTGAAGTTGACCCCGATCAAAGCAACCCATGGTCCGCCCAATTTTGAATTTATGTATAAAGGTTAAGGCCATAGGCCAAAGTTTTAGGTTGCCCAAGTTGCACCCCATTGTTTTACTCCTAATACATGAGTTTTTGTAAGTATGAGATTTATACATCATTTAGCAAGGAAAGAAACTATTGGAACTTTGGAAGTATCCACTTGCCATTTTTTGCATTTATTTTGATGTCAACTGTGTGTTCAAGTGTCATTTGTTAATGTGCAAAGTCATGGCTTTTATGTGATGGATTGAGGATTCTTCTGAATGCTTCTCTAAACTAAACTTTCAAATTTTTACCAAGAAAAAAAAATAGAAAAGTGTTTCTTAGTTTTGAAACTACAAGAAGAAAAAAAAAAAAGTGTATGGAACTTGATGTGTTCAGTTCTATCATCGCTCATCTTACTGATCTCGAGCCTGCAAAAATAAGCAACGATTTAGTCAGGACCACCGTTGTGGTTGCCGAAGGCTTTTCGATGCTTAAGTTGGATATTGTTGCAAGGAAGACTGAATACTGGAAGTAAATTGCAAAAAATATGCATATCTTTCTTCTTCCCTTTCTTCACGTTAAGTAGCAAGTGCTCCTTCCACAATTGTCCCTGTTATTGAGGGCGTGATGGAGATCTCGCCCAAGATCTTACTTGAGTCTCTTCGATACTTGGCTCTATTTAGGACCCAATGCTTGATTGGGCTAAGAGCTGATTTTGTGCGAGTGGATCCCGGGCCTATGGCAGCTCTGAGATTTATGTTTGGGCCTTATTGTTTTGGGTCGTGCCTCTTGGGCTAGTGTGACTTGGGCTTGGACACCTGATTTTCGGGTTGAACAGTAGTTTGTATATGGGGCCGCTTGGGACTGCGTTGAAGCCTTTCTTGTGTTACGGTTAGCCCGTGCCATATATACGACTGTGATTGAGTGACTGATATCTCATCGAGTGACTAATATCTCATCAGTTAATCCCCCAGTTAATGGGATTGCGTGCAGTTCTATTAATTCAATGAATGATGACTGATGCAGTTGTACTTGAAACCGTCACCTCTTCATTCCTCGCGTAGCAGATAATGCCAACGCGACTGTTGGATGACCTCTGAATGTTGTGCTTATATATTGGTTAGTTCTTATAGGGTCAGGCGTTACCATGTGTATCGCAGAACCTGTGCTTCAAATGTGCCCTTTTAGAGAATGTGCTTCTGTTACGGCTTCTTCATAAGACGAAGGGGAGCCTTCATTGGTGGAGTCTCTAAATGTTCTGACATTTGCAGCGATGAGTCTTAATGAGACTTGCTATTGGAGGAAGCCACCTAGTTTGTTTGCGCTTCTAGTGGTTCTATGGGACCTCCGAATTTGTTTTTATGTTGCGAAGAAGTATGAACTTCCCTTAAGGCCCAAGTTTGTCTTCCATTTTTTGGCGCACTTGTTGCAGCCCTTCACGTTGGATGACTTGTCGCATCGCAAGATCCATCCGTGTGGGGGCGGCTCGGGATTCTCGTCTCCTTGTTAGTCTTTCAGTCTCGGTTCTCCTATCCTAGTGAATTCAACGATGAAGTCTGCCAGTGCTTGCGCCTTGATGGTCGTTTACGGAGTGTAGTGGATGTCAAACTGTCTCAACTCCACTGACCATTATTCATGATAGCTTTGGCTTGTGCAATATCGATTGGAGTGGGTACTCGATCAGGATTGTTATTGAGTGAGCTTGGAAGTAGGCTCTTAGTTTTCTGGAGGAAGCCACCAGTGCTAAAGCCATTTTTTCCAGAGTAGGGTAGTTTCCGCCCCATCGAACATTTTGTTGATATAGTAAACGAGCCCTTATTTCCCTTTTTCCTCCCAAATCAGAGCTAATCTAATAGCGTCCTCTGAGATTGAGAGGTATAGGTAGAGCGTCTAACCCGAAGTGGGTTTTAAGAGCAGCTCTGTGCTTCCCATATATGTCTTCAAATCTTGGAAGACTTGTTCACACTGCTATCCCCATTGGAATTCGTTGTTCCCCTTTAGTATCTTAAAGAAAGAGAGGCATCTGGCTGAAGATTTGGAGATGAAATTGTTTAGGGCTGCCGCCCACCCTGTCAGACTCTGAACTTCTTTAATGTTTGCGGGTGGTTTCATGTCGAGAATAGCCTAAATCTGCTTTGGATCAGCCTATATCCCACTTTGATTGATTATGTAGCTCAGGAATTTCCCTAATTGCACCCCAAAGGTGCATTATGCGGGTTGAGCTTCATTTTGTACTTCCTTAGTTGAGAAAATACTCCTTGGAGGTCCGCCAGATGATTAAGACTTTAGAGGTTTTTACCAGCATATCGTCTATGTAGACTTCCATGGTATTTCTGATTTGTCCTTTGAACATTCGTTCACCAAACGCTGGTATATTGCCCTCGCATTCTTCAGTCCGAATTACATTACTCGATAACAGTATGTGCCTTTGTCTATTATGAAAGAGGTTTTCTCTTGGTCCAGTAGGTGCATACCGATCTAATTGTCGCCAGAATACGCGTCCATGAAGCTGAGTAGGCTGTGTTCGGACACCGCATCCACGATCTGGTCTATCTAGGGCAGTAAACAACTGTCTTTCAGCCAGACTTTATACATCTTCATTAATGGACTGATTGTGTTCGGATGCAATTGACCTTTTTTGCCGGACTGGCTTCAAGTCAGGATTGACTGCCAGTGGGTGCGTGATTACTGATGCGTTGATCCCCACCATGTCTTTCATTGTCTAGGCGAAGACGTCCTGGTTCTTCTTTAAGAGCACAACTAGCTGATATGACAACGCTCTATCTAGGTTAGATTCTATTTGGACTGATTTCATGTTAGTTGGATTGTCTCCAAGTATATTGTGATGGATTCTTCTTCCAGCTGCCCAGTATTAGGTCTTCCCATTGAGCAGGATGGAGGTTCGACGTCTGAAGGTAGAGGTGGGTCATCTCTATTTGGATTCGGGGCTTCCTCCTCCAGATCCTTTTGCTCGGGTCGTTATGCTCCATTTGCGATTGTCTGGCTGTGGCGTGTTGACATCCAGAGCGATAGTTTGGTCTCTTCTGATCGTCCCTACTTCGTCATCAGAGGGGTATTTGTGGCATTGGTGCTGGGTGGAAACTACTACCTCCATGTGGTGTAACTAAGGTCGGCCCAAGAATACTTGTGGGCGTCTACGATCGAGAACTCTATCATCAGGATTCTTTGTAGGTTTGGCTGCCCTGCGACCACCGGCATCGTGATTTTTCTGACTGAGTAGCAATTTTCCCATTGAAGCCGAACATGGGTTCATTTGAAGGTGTTAGCTCTCCTTTTGTCTGTTGCATTTTTAAGAATTAGTCTAGGAATAGTACGTTGACAGAGCTGCATGTATCCACCAACAATCTCCTCACTTCCCAGTTTGCTGTCCCTACTGAGATGACTAGGGCATCGTTGTATGGGAAGTGTATTTCCTTCATGTCCTGTTATGTGAACTTTAAGCTTGAGGTTTTTTTCTCCTCTCATACGTGTTGTACGAGATGATCTCGGTAGTGCGATTAACTCGCAGTTCCCGTACAAATTTCAATAGTAAACGATTCGTCGTCTCTTCTCATTTGTCCCATGAAGGACATGTCTTTTGTTTTTTGTGTCGTTCCTTTGGCTTGGGGATGCATGTCCGCGAAGCCAATGAACTCCTTCAGTTGTCCTCTCTGGATCTCATCTCTGAGGCTTCTACAATCTTTGATGTCGTGGCCTATCTCCTTGTGATAAGAACAATGCTTATCCTTATCACACTTTGAAGGATCTCTTTTGAATTTCGATGGTCACTTAATGTCTTCCCATTTTTCCATGACGGATAAAATGTCAGGCAGATTGGAGTTGAACGGAGTGTAATAGGGGGTTCCTTGAGCCGCTGGGCTTGTAAAACTTTGCTTGGCTGCGTTCTGGTTCTCACCACGTTTTCGCTTAGAACTATTTCCCCTCTCATCCCTATCCTTGGCTCTGGATGAGTGCTTTGGCTCGCTTTCCCCTTCCTGGTTGCCAACATTTCCTTCAGAGTGATGTATTTCTTGGCGCTCCCTAGTAGACCCATCAAGGTGAGGTAGTTGTAAAACTAACATCCTCGGAGGCCGGAGGTGAGAGCGGTAACTGATGTATCATCACTGCAACTGTCGATCAAGGTCAACTTGTCATTGAAATGAGCGATGTACTCCCTAAGGGTCTCGCCATGCTTCTGTTTGAGGCTCAACAGATAGTGGGGCCCTTTCCTGATCCGTTGGCTCCCAATGAATCTAGTAATGAATGTTTTCGCCAGGACCTGGAACGAATCGATAGATCTGGGCTGGAAGCTATGGAACTAGGTGGTTCGCCCTCTTGTACGTGCTCCTGCGCGTCCTCTCGAGTTTGAGATCTTCCCGGATTTTGGCCGGTCTTAGATTACTATTGATCTTGAGTGAGCCTTTCCACCACCCATGTTAAGTGAACAGACTCATGTCAGGGGTAGCCTTGGCCACCCCCATGGCTGGATCACGTGGCTGTTCAACCTCCTCGATCGGATAGATTCGACTATGTGGTTGAGCTTCATCGGCCATAGCATTGTCTGGCTCGGCATCGTCGTTGAGTGTTCGAGATTTGGTGCTGGTGACAATGCTCTGCTTAGCTAGAAAGAACTTTAAGTGTTTGTTTAAGGGAAAAATTGTCGTCTTTCCCCACAGACGGCAACAAACTTATGTGTTTAGTTTTTTCCTCGTTGATCTTGCTGATCTCGAGCCTGCAAAAATGAGCAGCGGTTTAGCCAGAGATCATGATTGTGGTGGGCCTGGTGGCCAAAGGCTCTCCGATGCTTAAATTATACATCGATGCAAGGAAGAGTGAAGACTGGAAGTAAATCTCAAAGTGTATGCGTACCTTTCTTCTTCCCTTTCCAAAACTTAAGTAGCGAGTGCCCCCTCCACAACCGTTCGTGTTATTGAGGGCATGATTGAGGGAGGAGATCTCACCCAAGGTCTTACCTGTGCATGACTGAGTCTCTTTGGCACTTGGCTATGTTTTGGATCCAAAGCTTGATTGGGTTAAGAGCTGATTTTGTGCGAATGGATTCCGGGCCTATGGCAACTCCGATATCTATGTTCGGGCCTTATTGTCCTAGGCCAGGCCCCAAGGCTTGTGCCTCTTGGGCTGGCGTGACTTGGGCTTGGACACCTGACTTACGGATAGAACAATAAATTGTATGTGGGTTGGTTGGGCGATGCTACGTGTACGACTGTGATCGAGTGACTGTTAGAACTATATATTGAACAAGAACTCTACTCTAACATTCAAAACATACATTCATTTTGACATTGGCCGACGTGACATGTTTTCATTGGTTGAAAGGTCTTTTCATTGGATCACTTTTTGAAAAGTCAAAAAGTGTGAGCCAGTGAGGACACGTTGCATCGCCAATGTCAACGTGAATGTAGATTTTGAATGTTGGAGTAGGACTCTATATTGAATTGTGTGCAATTGTGCAATCTTCTTGAACTTTCTTGGTTTCTCAAAGAAGAAATATATTTTCAAGATTTCTTAGAAACATGCTTTTTTCTGTAAAGTTAATGCATATATTATGGAACTAAATGTTATGTTTTTGAACTAAAAAGACAATATTGATTTGTTTGCTAGATAGAATGTTCGTGTCTACAACCTTTCCTGAATCTAATAGATTTGTCTGATTTCTTCTGCAGTGAGACCATCCTATCAAAGTACTTCTCTGGTATATAGAATTTCACGATGTCAACTGGGCCTGGACTCGAGTCCCTTGTAGATCGTATGTACACTCTTACAAATGCTTTTGATTGCATAATGGACTTTGAACCCTTTTTCTGCATAAATATTCTGATCATATGCTATAATTCGGCCACTTCCTGGGCTTTGATGTCAGCAGTAAAAGCATTTGTGATTTGTTTTGTGTGAGTTGCTATACTAGACACTCTTTGAGTTTTCGATCAGAAGTTGGTGATTTTCATTCTGTTCATTTGCAGAAATAATATCAATCATAACAAATGATGGGCGCAATATTGTGGTAAATTCCTTAATCTTATGAGTCCGTACAGAGAGTTGTATTATAGGCTTGAAATTATGTTTGCTTTGTAGGGAGTGCTAAAAGGTTTTGACCAGGCCACAAATATCATTCTTGACGAATCTCATGAGCGTGTTTACTCCACAAAGGTTTGTTTTTCTTCCTTGATATAGCTTCATTCAAAATTGTTGATGAACTTTTCGCACAAATTGTGTAACATTTCACCGTATCATTATCTACTCTGACCTTGAACCCGTGCTTCGTATGATTGAAAATCACCTACTACCATAGGTATCTTATTAGTTTGAGTTTCCCCGACCTTTCTTATTTGCAGGAAGGTGTGCAACAACTTGTACTAGGACTGTACATCATTAGGGGCGATAACATGTAATAAAACTTTCATCTCTCTCCTGTTTGATAATTTTGATTTTGATCAATCTTTTTGCTTTACTTTGCACTCCCACTTATTGTTGTATATGGCGGCAATTGCAGAAGTATTGTGGGGGAAGTTGACGAAGAGCTTGACACAAATCTGGACTTGTCAAAACTGAGGGCACATCCTCTTAAGCCCATAATCCATTAACAAAAGGGTATGACTAGTTACATTTTCGGTGTTAAACTTATTCTGGGATTGTACAGAGAGTGCGAATAGGTAAAACTTCCCATTTATGAAAAAAGAGCAGGTGATGTTAACCGCTCTTTGGATCTCGACAATATGGTACAAATCCACATCCCTACTGTTTGAGTTACAGTGAACAAGTCCCTACTGTCTGAGTTATAGAATGCTTCATTAAGTTGTAAACCGGCTTTATCTTATAACTACTCTGGTGTATGAGATCCTAATTATCTTTCTTTTATTGTCTTATCCTCTTTTTAACATCTTTAGTAGACTCTACTATAATGGGTTATTTATGCGGCGATTAATCGGTGATTTAGTGTAAATCGGGGGTAGACCGATCCGAACTAGGTATTTAGTAGTTGGGTTTAATGGTCACCGATTAATCGGTGATAAATTGAGATTGTTTTGTTGGGTGGTGGTTGTCGTCATATTGGGTGGTGGTGGTTGTTTCTCTATAATGTTTGATGTTTTGCACATGATTATATAATTTGCTCTATAATATGAGTTTTGTTGCTCTATAATACTTGTCTTATTATTCTTTATTGTTCAGATATGTTATTTATTATAATAAACATTAGTGAGGGTATAAAAATGTATACTTTGAAAAAGTACACTGATTAATTCCCGATTAATCCGCTTAATCTTAAATAGGTCCTGGACTGTGAAAGGTCCGTTATCCTCATTTCTACATAGCTTCTATATGCTTGCATTGCCTGCATACTTGTTTT
The DNA here is from genome assembly GCA_963556465.1 of Berberis vulgaris. Classification (NCBI taxonomy): domain Eukaryota; kingdom Viridiplantae; phylum Streptophyta; class Magnoliopsida; order Ranunculales; family Berberidaceae; genus Berberis; species Berberis vulgaris. The sequence continues at coordinate 25,817,253 of OY747130.1, read as the reverse complement.
TGACTGTGATTGCGATTGTAGTTTTATTATATTGTCGTATTCTGGAAATAGCAGTGCTGAGGACAAAGAAATCATTAGAATCGATGTCTGTTTTTGTTTTGTTTGCTTGTATGGTTTGGTCTTGAAGTTCTGAGTCATATCATCCTCGTGAACAATACAAAAATTCCAGTATAAAGAAAGGAAATGTTGACAATTTCAGAATAGACTAATATTTTATAGGAAAACTATCTAGATGATGACATTTTATCTTTCCTTCCGGGGGGAGTTGCTTGTTTGAGTATCATTGACCACCCTAGCAATAAGAGGCGGTTGTGGCGGCTTTGTGGAGAGGGCCTCGAGGACTGAAAGTTAGTGGCGATTGGTGGCAGTAGAAAAATATGATGGAAGTAAATAGTGTGATGATCACATATGTATCCTACCCCACCTTAAGCTGGCATATGCCTACCTTGGTGGTGGGGGTGTATATGTTACAGAATATGTCAATGCCTGCTATGCAGAGGCTTGCAGGAGGAAAGTTGGGCAAGTTAACCTTGCTGGGTGAGTGAGCTTTAACTTGTGTGGTGGATGAGACCAATGGTGGGACTCACTGGAAGACCGGCCGATAGTGGTGAGATAGTAGCTACTAGCTAGTGGTAGTGGTAGAAATAGCGTATTATTATTATATCAAAAATAAGATTTAGAGATCAGCACTGAGAGAGACGCATCGGCTCCATAGTCTGCCCTCTGAGCAAAGTCGCACAATAAAAAGCATATTAAGTTTATCAATATATTGAAACGAATAATGAGAAGAGGGGATAGATCACATAGTTGTTGTGTGAGACGAGATTACTAATGGGGTCCAGAGTCACCCGCAGGGAAGCTGCCTCGCCAATTAGTTATAGATTGTGCAAGAGCTATCCACACAGCCTTTGCTTTCATTTGGCACACATTATTACCAACAGTGAAGCTTTTGTTTCTTCCAGGGAAGCTAGTGGGGGCATTGCATTTCCCTTCCTAGTAAAGCAAAAGAGGGAAAGGAAAGCCCTGTTGTCGTTAAAAGAACCCAAAATAAAAGATGGAAAAACTTTTGCAGTCTAGATTCTCTATCAAGGGCCCTTTTGAACACTCTGTAAGAGAGTCCTTGGCATCTATGTTGCTCAACACAAGGAGCAGGTCCTTGGAGTAGAAAAATAACTTGTCCAATGTAATAACAATTCACTAATCAATAATTTTTCAACCCCCAAGCAAACAATTTTATTTTTTAAATTAAAAAAATAAAAGCTTCGGTTACATGTATTGCATGCTTTTGTTATAAGTATTTTTTTTCCCTCGAGTTCATGGCATATATGATCGTTGTAAAAATATAATGGTTCTTATTTTTTATATGCGTTCTATCAGTCCATCCACTAGAGATGGGGGATACAAGAAAAATATTGGGGTAATGAATTATAAGAGTATATCAATTGCATTGAGAGCCAAAATTAGAACAAAATCACATATTGTTGGAGAAATGAGGTTTTTTTTTAAAAAAATTTATTTTATTTTATATATATTCGAAATCTATCTTAACATTACCAAATAAATTCCGGAAATGGGGACCGGTGCTGCGGTCCCCTAGCTGGTAAACTGCCTCAATCACAATGGTCATGGATGTATGGACTGGATGTGACCCAACTTTTAACGTGTACGCTGCTGCTCACAATATCACAGTATATGCATATATCGAAATTGAGCCCTTCTTGTTGTCTCGTCATTTAGAATTTCTGGTCGAAATTTCAACCATAAACTTTGCCTATATATTCATGCTTAGGTTTTTCATTTTTTCGTTGGAGTTTTGATTGCGACATCTAGCAAACATCACATCAATATATTCACCCATTGAGTACTTAGTAGTAGGGGCTCTTAGAGCACCATGACCAAGTTCCCTTGAGAATCACTCAGCCTCCAAGCACCACTTATTATTTTCGTCACCATTTGTCATTTTCATCTTTGTTCAACGAAAATTGTATTAAAGGAAATCTTATCTAAACTCATAGAGAACCAACTATTGAGGGAACCCAAAACAAATAGTCAAAGGTGTATCCGCTGAGTTGATAGAGGTGTGACGGATGAAATTACACGTCATTCAAATTCGAACAACGTCATGAGTTGGGGAGGGTTAAGGGTGAAATAAAATAAAATTAAAGATCTCATTTTATTCTCTACTTTATTCTCTCATTTTTCCCTTATTTTTCTCCCACTTTATTCTTTCTCATCTTCTCACAAAATTTGTTACTGATTTCAAGTCATCTTCTTCTATTGGTTTGGTCAAATAATTCCCGAAAAATGATTTTTAAGGCTTACTTTTTTCATAAAATAGACAATTTAGATACCGTAGTTGATGTAATGGCTAATTTGTGCATACTTTTATACTTTTATGACCAACAAAGACTATTTCATTAACCCATGTTAACTCATAAACTTATAGGGCATATTTACCCTTCCTAAACAAATTAAAAACCTAATTTTATACTTTTGTGACCAACAAAGACTCATTTATTAATGATTCTAATTTTTATTTTTTTTATTTTTTACTTTTTTTTTAACCCTTAACCCCTCCTACTCCATTAATCATTATTTTTTTTGTTAATTTTTATTCTTTTATGTTATCTTGTTATTTAATTGCAGTTTGAGCAATTATTTTATGACATTTGTTAGTTACAAATGGCTGCATTAATATTTTCATGTTAGCATTTTTTTATTCTTGAATGTTTATTCACTTTGAATGTATTTGATTTGACTGACTGTGAAGGTATATTTGAGTTTGAAGAGCAAATTTTTTTTTGTTTCAATTAATGGATGCTTCAATTATCTGTCACTATTTAGTTTACATGAAACATTTTACCTTTGAGGATATGATCATGCTCTGTGGTAGATAACTTGTGACTAAATAGTGACATAGAATAAAATATATCACTATAGGTACCCATGCATTGAAAAATAGGAAATCAAATTTCGATAGTGGAAAAATTGATTTTATTAACTACATTATGGAATAAGAAGCAATAATAATTAAAATCAAAATTATAATCATCAAAAAGAAAGGTAATGCATGGGTACCTGTAAACTTTTCTAATCAAATTTATGACAAGTTAATCAAATTAATTTTATAATAATTAAAATTAAATTTCTAATCATCATTAACTACATTATGAAAAGTTTATCAAACATTAGCATAATAATTTTATCAACTTGTTAGTCAATGAAAACTTATAATTGGTGGCTCATAATTAGAATCATTAATATCGATACCTACCAGCGACATGGGATGGGAGGGATTAAGGGTAAAATAAAAATAAAAATAAAAATTAGAATTATTAATAAAAGAGTCTTTGTTGGTCCTAAAAGTATAAAATTAGGTTTTCTATTTGTTTAGGCACGGTAAATATGTCCTATAAGTTTATGAATTAACATGGGTTAATGAAATAGTCATTATTGGTCATAAAGTGTAAAAGTAGGCACAAATTAGCCATTACATCAACTAGAGTATCTAAATTGTCTATTTTGTGAAAAAGTAAACCTTAAAAGTCATTTTCCGAATAATTCCTAATGCTCTGCACACATCTGTTTCTAAACAAAATGATTGAGCCACTTACTGATATTCTCCATATATCTTGTGAATGTTTGAAAATTGATAGTAAAAGTGAATATAAGTTTGAGAGCAAAAAATAATCATTAGCCCCACAGGATAAGCAAGCCCAAAGATTTGGGCCATATTCGAGAAGCTCGAAAATTACCCACGAAAGTTACAAATATAGAAAGCCCAAGTCTAGGCCCAATATAACTCAACAGAACACTCTTTTCTCAACAGAGGATTAGTGTTCAGCACAAACCACCATGCTCAGCTGAGTACACAAACTTACACGAGAGGTGTCTCCAAACATGAAGTTACAACTACCAACAGTAGGTTACAATCATTTATGAAAGTTAAAACTACTTACCTCAGAGAAGTTATAACCGCCTGTAAGCAGACGACTCACTCATCTGCCACATGTCTCACTCATCTGCCAACAGTTTACTCGTTCTATTTCTATAAATAGCCAAACACAAAGCCATCTGGAGGTAGCTTTTTTCTTGATTCAAAATTCTCTCTTCTAATACAGAGAAATAAATACTTTTCTAAAGGCATTGCTCTAACTTTGACATCGGAGTCCCTGTGGTAGGCACCACAGGGGTGTCAAGAATTAATCTTCATCTTATGCAGATTGCTCCGAGTGATCAGCACGTGATGCGGTGGAAATTTGCATCCACAAATTGGTGCTTTCAATGAGAGCTTGAATCAAACTCATTGCATGCTCTCTTCCATTCATAAAATTTTTTTGTTCATTCAATTTGAATTTTCCTTCACATATACCTTTTCAAAGTACTTTTTCAACACAATGGTGGAAACTTGAAATCAAACTAGCAAAAATAACATTGAACAATCCTCTGCTCGAACTAGACTGCCATCATCGCCATGGGTTCATCCGCTTTCGGCCGGACAGCCAGTGGTAGTAGGTCTACCATCGTCGATTGATCATCAATTACAATTTTCTTCCCAACAACCGAGCCCAATGGAAATGAAACAAAAAGAAAATCTTGCAAGCCGGGTCGCAAATTTGCATTAATGACGGCATAATGGGTGTGATGACTGTGGAAGCAAATTTTCACCGGATCACATGCTGATCACGCGAAGCAATCTGCACAAGATGAAGATTAATTCTCGACACCAGTATGGTGCCTGCCATGGGGATTTCGATGCCAAAGTTAGAGCAATGCCTTTAGGAAAGTATTTATTTCTCTGTATTTGAAGAGATAATTGTGAATCAAGAAAAAATGACCTCCAGATGACTTTGTGTTTGGCTATTTATAGAGGCAAAATGAATAAACTGCTGGCAGATGAATGAGACACATGGCAGATGAGTGAGGCACGTGGCAGATGAGTGAGTCATATCTTGCAGGCGGTTGGAACTTCTCTCAGATAGTTGTAACTTTCGTAGATAATTGCAACCTCCCGTTGGCGGTTGTAACTTCCTGTTTGGAGACACCTATCCTACAAGCTTATGTGTTCAGCTAAGCATGGTGGTCAGCGCTGAACACTACTCCTTTGCTGAGAAAAAAGTGTTTTGCTGAGCTGTCTGAGCCCAGACTTGGGCTGCATTGGGCCCAAACTTGGGCTTTCTCTATTTGTAACTTTCGTGGGTAATTTTCAAGCTTCTTGAAAACAACCCAAATCTTTGGGCTTCCTTATTCTGTTGCACCAAGGATTATTTTTGGCTCCCACAAATGCTCCTCGTCTGCTTTGCTTTTGAGTTAACCATTTTTCTTTTCCTTCTTACTTAAAAGCAGAGGAGATGTATTTTCACTGGAAAATCGCGCCAAAAACAGAAGTAGAATGCCCCTGATCTTGCTGACTTATCTGTTTTTATTGATACAAGTAAATGATCTGCATGTAGAGGTTTCTGATATTGTTGAAATGTAGTCTGCTGAAGACAAAATGATCTGCAAGTCGAGGATTCTGTTGCAGATGAGGTGATCTACCAGATGAGTCACACATAGTAATTTCATGGGCTCTTGGACTTTGTCCAACTAGAGGATCATCCTTAGGTGAATAAAATAAGTCTTGCTTCGGCATCCTTGTGATTTGACGACCCATCGACATATAAATGCCACATATCTTTGGGTTGACTTTCCCCCGTTTTAGCATGAGTTGAGGAGCCTTCATTTATTAAAGGACGCGACACTGATTTGCTGGCTGACTTTGTTTCTCTGGTTGAGGAGGTAATGAATTCTGCTAAAGCTTGAGCCTTTAAAATGTCATCGGTTGGTAGATCAAGTCGTATTGGCTCAATCCAATCGCCCATTTCATGAGTTTTTGACAAGCATCCGGAAGGAAGTTGTGCCCCCAACTCTTCGCTTGATGAAAGCTGAGCTAACTGATACATTTGAAACTGTCAAAGAGATGTAGATGTCCTCACCTGAATTTGTCTGTTGATATACTCAAGAACAGTGTTCTAAAAAATGCTAGGCAGTGGGCGGGTGGCGAGCAGGTGTCTAGCGCTTCTAGGCGGGCGCCTAGGCGATTTTAGGTTTTGTATTATAACTTTAATAATTTACAAAAGTAAAACATAATACCTTATCAATTACATCCAATTTAATGCTAAGATACATATGTAAAATTTATAAACATGAAAAATTAACAATCATGAACATAATTTATTAAAACTCAAATGACTGAAGTTGGTCATGATAGATATTTTATACAAAGTTGAATTTGTGAACAAATATCCAAACCTACTCTTTTATTTTTCTTCAAATTGCATGAATGACCTCAGGCATGTTTGATAAAATCTATATTACTAAAATTGGTATCGGCAGATCCTTTGAGAATTCCATTAAGTAATCATCCTTGGCAACATTTAGACATATACTGAATAAAAAACAAATAAAATTTTTCTTTCCAAAAAGGGGAAAATAAAATAAAATAAGAACACAATCAACCTATTCAAAAAAAAATAAAACCCGCCCTGACCGCCTAGACCTGCCCAGAACCCGCCTAGGCGCCTACCCAATTTTTCACCTTGACCAACCATTAATCTGGGCGTTTCTCTAACGCTTAGCACTAGGCGGCTGCCTAGGCCTTTTTTTAGAATACTGCTTAACAATCGATCCAAAGCTGTTGCTCTACTAGTAAGACTTTGAATTTCTTTTGGAGTTGATGGCGACTTCATGTCAAGTAGTGGTCTTCTTTGCTTTTATGATCCCCCAAACTTTGTGTATGTTTGTTGGTCTGCTGACTTAGAAATATTTGTACTAAGAGCAAAAAAGTTTGATTGACCTCTTTCATGAGTTTTCAATATGCTTAAGTCGGAATTTAAGCATAACTTGAGGAAATTAATCATTGATTCAAATCTATTTATCTTGAAAATTGCGTGGAAATATTGTGTGATTTGCTGACCACTTGACAAAACTTAAAGAGATTTAAGTAGTCTTGAGCAAGATGCTTCTATGCTCAATGATTGATTAATTGAATTATGTACCCACTCACGAAAAATGACATCCTCTACTGAGACATTTAGCTTGTGTGGTCTGCTAACCACTTGACTAAAAACTTAAACGGATTTAAGTAGTCTTGAGTAAGATGCTTTTATGCATTGAATTACCCACTCACTGAGAGTGTGATCCTCTACTGAGGTGTGATCCTCTATTAAGGCATTTTGCTTGTGTGGTCTGCTGACCACTTGACTAAAACGGATTTAAGTAGTCCTGACTAAGATGCATCATGCATATAATTACCCACTTATGAAAATTGTGATCTTCTACTGAGGCATTTTGCTTGTGTGGTCTGCTGACCACTTGATTAATATAAAACGGATTTAAGTAGTCTTGAGTAAGATACTTTTATGCATTGAATTACATACTCACAAAGAGTGCCATCCTCTACTAAGGTGTACATAAATATTTGTATTTCTGAATGTCTTTCGTTAAAGGATATGTAGAATGAATTATCGTATTTCCCTATTTCAACTGAGAAAGGTGTGTTCTCTGCTGAGAAGCAAAATAATGTATCATTTGCTGAGGTATATGTAAATATTTGTTCAGATATTTTCTATGTAGGATTTTCTTTATTGGTGGCGGTCTCTTCGACCAAGGTTGGTTCTTCTCGCGGAGAATTTGATTGACCGGAATGGAGAACATTGTGCATGTTCTACCTGATGAGGAGTCTCTTGTTGAAGAGATAAAATACAATAAGTAGATAAAATACAACCAATTTTTTCTTACATGTATTAAAAATGAAAAAGCTAGGATGTCTCAGCTTCAATTCACTTTGTGAAATAGTCGATTGCCACAATCATCAGATTCTTCTGCACTGGAGAGTTTGATTGATCGGAACGGTGAACTCTGTGTATGTTCTATTGGATGAAGAGTCTCTTGTTGGGGAGCGTTTTTTTATCCTCATTTTGATATGCATTTGTTTGTGCATGTTGACTATCTTTCTCAGGTATATCTGGTGCCTTATTTTTTTTTTTTTGTAATCTCACAATGCATAGCGTTCTGCCATGGTAAAGATCCCGGTAAGAGTTTTGCCCGGTTTCATGGTCAATTTTCCATACAATATGTGATCTGCGGGCAGACCATTCTAGAAAGCTAAGGATGCATTTTGGTCATCACACCCATTTATGCTCGCCCTTTCTGCCTTGAATCTTTTGATGAAGTTTCGGAGAGATTCATTTGAATTTTTCTTTATGTTGAAGAGGTGGTCAGCATATTTTTTTATGGTTCGATAGAATGAATACTCTTTTTTGAAAATAAGGGAAAACTCTCCAAAGTTGTTGATTGACTGAGGGGTCAAAGTGTGGAACCAATCTTGGGTCGCTTCTTGTAAAGTCATAGCAAATATTTTGCACATAAGTGGGTCATCATTTTTGTGCAGAGTCATGACACTTCGGAAATGCTTCAAGTGTCTTAGGATCATAATCTCCTTTGAAAGTAGTGAAGGTTGGTATGGTAAATTTTGCCGGTGGAGGATACTCTTCAATGTCATTTGTAAAAGGTGAAGTGTTTACCAAGGCCACTTCTCTGCGCAGAACATCATCTGGATTTTCCATGACTCGCGAGTTCCTCAACTATTCATTGATAATTCGTGTTTTATCATCGGTTCTCAAGGCCCTGAGTGCATCCTGCTGATCGGCTGCCTGGTACGACAGTCTATGCCACTCAGCGACATGGTAGTTTCGGGACAAGTTAATATAATGATCCAAATTTGATCCTCTGCGTTGTTCACATCCATCGGGATTCTGTCTTCTGCGCCAACCATTCATATCTGGCATCATCTGTGATCCCAACCTTGAGTATACAGTTGCTTGGGAACCCAACCTTGAGAATACTCATGTTTGAGGCCCGAGCCTAGAGTGCATATTTGCTCGTGGCCCTAATCTTGAATGAATGCTTCTAGATGTATCATTTCCCCTCAGTGGATGACTACTTCTACTCCCATGCACATGGTCTACTGGTAGATGACAATGTGTCTTCTTCCCTGGCTATATACTCACTAATCGCACTACTACCCGATTTTGGTTTTCTAATATTTTAGTCAAATTGGCAATTTGACCTGCAAGATTTTCTTGTTGTGTCATCTTCATTGGGCTTGGTTGTTGGGCATAAAATTGTAATTGATGATCAGCCGACGGTGGTAGACCTACTACCGGTGGTTGTCCAGCAGGAAGCGGGTAAACCATTGGTAATGATGGCGGTCTGGTTCGAGCAGAGGACTGTGTAACATTATTTTTGCTAATTTGTTTTCTAGTTCCCACCATTGTATTGAAAAGAACTTTGACAATGAAAATGTTTGTGAAAGAAAATTTAAAGTGAATGAATGAATTTTTTTTTTTTATGAATGAAAGAGAGCATGCAATGAGTTTGATTCAAGCTCTCATTGAAAGCACAAATTTGTGGAAGCAAAATTTCCCCGGATCACGTGCTGATCACGTGGAACAATCTGCATAAGATGAAGATTAATTCTTGACACTGGTGTGGTGCCTGCCATGGGGACTCCGATGCCATAGTTAGAGCAATGTCTTTAAGAAAATATTTATTTCTCTGTATTTGAAAAGAGAATTGTGAATCAAGAGTGTTTTGCTGAGCTGTAGTGGGCCCAGACTACTCCTCTGCTGAAAAAGAGTGTTTTGGGCCCAGACTTGGGATGCATTGGGCCCAAACTTGGATTTTTCCTATTTGTAACTTTCGTGGGTAATTTTCGGGTTTCTCGAAAATAACACAAATTGTGCTTCCTTATCCTGTTGGGCCAAGGATTATTTTTTGCTCCCACAATGACCAATTGCATCTTTAGCTTTCAAGGAGAGTGTGTCTGCAGGTCATCGATTGTATGGCGATTTGCCCATGAAACCGAGAAAAACTCTTGCTGAAATCTTTGTCATGGTAGAACGCTATGCATTGTGGGATGACAAATATATATATTGTGATATACTGTGCTAACATACCAAACGTACCCGAGAAAGATAGTCAGCCTACATTAATGAATGTAGATCAGAATGTGGATAAAAATATCAAGGGTGATAAGCGTAGAACACACTCTTCAATAAGAGACTCATCAGCCAGTAGAATGTATACACAGTTCACCGTTCTGATCAATCAAACACTCAAACGCAGAAGAATATAATGATTGTGACAACCGACCATTTTACAAAGTGGATTGAAGCTGAGGCGTCCTATCTTTTTCATTTTTATCTTTTTTAAAAAATGGAATGTACATGTAAGTTTGTATTTTATCTATTTATTGTATTTTATCTATTCAGCAAGAGACTCCTCATCCGGTAGAACATACACATAGTTCTTCGTTTCGGTCAATTAAATTCTCCACGAGAAAAACCAACCTTGACTGAAGAGACCGACACCAATGAAAGGAGATCCTGCAAAGAAATGATCCGAACAAATATTTACATATACCTCAGCAGTGGAGACGCTATTTTGCTTCTTAGCAGAGAACATACCTTCTTCAGTTGAAATAAGGAAATATGAGAATTTGTTCTGCATGTCTTTTAGCAGAAAACATTCAAAAATACAAATATTTGTACACCTCAGTAGAGAATGACATTCTCCGTGAGTGGGTAATTCAATGCATAAAAACATCTTACTCAAGACTACTTAAATCCGTTTATGTTTAGTCAAGTGGTTAGCAGACCACAAATGCTAAATGCCTCAGTAGAGGATCACAAACCTCAGTAGAGGATGTCACTTTCCGTGAGTGAGTAATTAAATACATAGAAACATCTTATCAAGACTACTTAAATCCTTTTAAGTAGTCAAGTGGTTAGTAGATCACACAAGCAAAATACTTCAGTCGAGGATGACACTATTTATGAATGAGTAATTCAATGCATAGAAGCATCTTATCTGACTACTTATATCTATTTAAGTTTAGTCAAGTAGTCAGCAGACCACACAAACAAAGTGCCCCAGTAGAAGATCACACCTCTACTGAATATGACACTCTCCTTGTGGGTAATTCATTTGATCAATTACTTAGCATAGAAACATCTTACTCAGGACTACTTAAATCTGTTTAAGTTTTGTCAAGTGGTCAGCAGACCAACCAACATACATAAAGTTTGTGGATCATAAAAGCAAAGAAGACCACTACTTGACATAAAGTCACCATCAACTCCAAAAGAAATTCAAAGTCTCACTAGTAGAGTAGCAGCTTTGAATCGATTTTTTTAGTATATCAATAGAAAAATCTAGGAGAGAACCTGTGTATCTACTTGACAGTTTCAAACGTAGCAGTTAGCTCACTTCAGTGAAGAGTGGGGGGCACAACTTCATCTGAAATGCTTGTCAAAAATCATGAAATGGGTTATAGAGTTGAGCCAATACGACTTGATCTACCGGCCGAGGACAACTATAAAAGCTCAAGACTTATCAGATTTCATAGCATAATTCATTCCCTCATCAACCGGGGTAACAAAGTCAGCCAAAATATCAACGCCGCATCCTTTAACAAAATCTATCAACCGATGACAACTATAAAGGCTCAAGCCTTAGCAAATTTCATAGCAGAATTCGCTCTCACCTCAACCGAGGAAACAAAGTCAGCCAGCAGATCAGTGTCGCGTCCTTCAACAAATGATGACTCATCAACTCATGCTGAAACATGGGCAGGTCAGCCCAAAGATACGTGTCATTTATATGTGGATGAGTCATCAAATCACAATGATGCTGAAACATGACCTTTTTTATTCACCTAAGGATGATCCTCTACTTGGAAAAAGTCCAAGAGCCTCTGAAATTACCATGTATGACTAATCCAGTAGATCACTTCATCTACAGCAGAAGCCTCTACATGCAAATCATTTTATCTTCAACAAACTATATTTCAACAATAATAGATCATTTCAACAACAATAGAAGTCTTTACATGCAAATCATTTTGTCTTCAGGAGACTACATATCAATAAAGACATATTAGTCAGGAAGATCAGGGGCATTCTACTTTTATTTTTGGCGGAGCTACTCAGTGAAAATACATCTCCTTTGCTTTTAAGTAAGAAAGAAAAGAAAAAACGGTTAGCTCAAGAGCAAAGGAGATGATGGGCATTTGTGGGAGCTAAAAATAATCCTTAGCCCAACAGGATAAGGAAGCTCGAAGATTTGGGCCGTCCCTGAGAAGCTCGAAAATTACCCACAAAACTTACAAGTATAAAAAGACCAAGTCTGGGCCCAATACAACTCAACAGAACACTCTTTTCTCAGCAGAGAAGTAGTGTTTGGCCCGAACCACCATGCTCAGCTGAGTACACATGCTTGCAGGAGAGGTGTCTCCAAACATGAAGTTATAACTACCAACATGAGGTTACAACCATTTATGAAAGTTACAACTACTTAAAAGAAGTTACAACTATCTCAGAGAAGTTACAACTGCCTGGAAGCAGATGACTCACTCATCTGCCACGTGTCTCACTCATCTGCCACATGTCTTACTCATCTGCCATCAATTTACTCGTTCTGCCTCTATAAATAGCCAAATACAAAGCTATCAGGAGGTAATATTTTTTCTTGATTCAAAATTCTCTCTTCTAATACAAAGAAATAAATATTTTTCTAAAGACATTGCTCTAACTTTGACATCGGAGTCCCCGTGCTAGGCACCATAGCAGTGTCAAGAATTATTCTTCATCTTATACAGATTGCTCCGCGTGATCAACACGTGATTCGGTGAAAATTTGCGTCCACAATAAGCAAGCCTGGTTTTATCATCAAACCTTATGCAAGGGTAAAAATTCGAAATGGTTATGTCGAACAATGAACCTATTCATTGGTGTGGAATGATTCAATGATTGTAATATCACATTTACAAAAATTTTGTCACTGTGTCAAGCAGAAATTGTAGTCTAGTCTATTATGGTATTATCTAGGGGTGGGCACGGTCCGGATCGGTTCCAAATTTTGAGGAACCTAACTCGAACCGTTTACATTTTAACGGATCCAGTCCGGTTCGGATCCCTTCATTTTGACAATTGGGACCGAACCTAACTTGAACCGTTTGGAATGGTTCGGTTCCTACGGTTCCAAACGGTTCTTGCATCAGTCATGCACAAATCCTCTCAGAATCAAACATCACTGATGCACAAATCAACTCAGAATCAAACATAAAGAAGAAAAAAGAGATACCCATTGAATCCACTCAGAATCAAGCATGCAAAAAGAGATACCCATTGAAGAAAATGAACAAAACAAATGAATTCCAACTGAATCAAGAGCAGAAAAATGGAATTTGGTGAATGAGAAATTACTAGTAACAAGTTAAGAGAGTTCTTTACAGCAAAATACATAGTCCTAATTAAAAAGAAGATTTAAACTTCACCATTTCTGATTCCCTCAGACCTAAATTTAAGTCCGGGAAGAATTTAAAGAGGTAGCTGAAGGTACAGTTGTAGTCTCATGTTCCTTTCCTCCCCATAACCACCATGTCAAATTGGTAAACACCACAACCATTCTTTTCCTATATAAACATACAAATCCAATCAATTCAACTAAATTCAAGCCAATTAAACTAAATTCAAGCCTTTTAGAGACCAAAAGTCGATCTTCGAACAAACTACAATAATCCAACATAAGGGGTGTTTTCAATGAAGCTAGTTGAAAAACCACCAATCAATCCAACAACAACAAGAGTTGGAGAAACAACTGAACTTAAAAAGGGAGAACCTTGAAATCACTATTTATTCTCTTCTTCCCCCCTTCATTCCTCTTCATCCACAATGACACATCACACACACAAACACTCACCGGCAACCCACCTCGTCATTATCTTTTTCTCTCGTTTACAGACACCACAATGTCACCATCTCGCCATTTTTCATCCCACAGTCCATGTCACCAGCGACCCACCTCGACCTCTACCTCCAGCTAGTGCTTGCAACCATCACAACCAAGGACAATCTCCTTCCCATCTCGCCCGCTCCCTCTCTCTTTACAGATCGTAATCTCTTATTTTCTCCTTTACAATAGCCATCAACCTCCTCGCCATAGACCAATCACCTCGCAGCCAACACGCCATCAACCACAAACAGACTTGGATCTCCTGATCTTCACTTGTTCTTCTTCTTGTTATTCACAGTAGATCCACAATGAGACCAACAATTGCAACCCCGATATGGTCGTCAATCTTGAAGATCTTCTTCTGGTGAGAGGAGAGCTCGGAATTTGGCTTGTTATGCTCGCCAACACGACGTGGGTCTTAGATCAGAGACCGATTGCTGCTAACCCATGCTTCACTGCCTCCATCGCGTACTCCAACTGGAACAACCTTTCCATTTGGGTCTTGGATCAGAAAGACAAAGTTGAAGAGGGTGGAATAAAAGAATAAGGTGATAGTGAGAAGAGAGAGAAGGCATAGGGTAGGGGTGCGTGCGTTTGGAATTGCTACAGACTTTAGGGTTTTTTAGGGTTGAAACCAATACGGGTTGGAACCGGACCGTTTGGAATTAAGTATTAGAAACCGGACTCGAACTGTTACACAATGGATCCGGACCGATCCGAACCATTTCTCAATTTATAAATTTAAAAACCGAACCGTTTGAAGCAAAACGGTCCGGTTCGATTTGGATCCGCGGTTCCTCGACCCGTTTACCCACCCGTAGTATTATCCAACTGGTTCGGGAATCCATTCCAAATTTTCTCATCTGGTCAATGGCACTAATTTTTGTATGAAGGAGGTCGGGTTAAATATTTTATTTTGGATATGAAGTTGCAGTTGAAGAAGTAATAAGCTTTAAAAAATGGCGATATCAAATCCTTTATCTCATTCCTGTATTTGAAATGGCGCAAAGATGCAAAATTAAAAAATAAAAATAAAAAAATTGTCATTTAAGGTGTGTTGGGTTAAATGGAATCTATTTATGGGAATCCATGAGGTGACCCAATATTTAATGCTAAATTGAGGTAGCACTCATTATCCATCATTAGATTTTATTATTGGAAAATAACTTTTAAGGCATACTTCTTGTCAAAATATACCATTTAAATATCGTAGTTGATTCTAATTATGAACAACAAATTATAAGTTTTCATTGACTGACAAGTTAATCAAATTATTATGCTAAGGTTTGATAAACTTTTCATACTGTAGTTAATGATGATTAGAAATTTGGTTTTAATAAATTAATAAAATCAATTTAATTAATTTGTCAAAAATTTTTACATTTCAATGGAATTATGTCATAGTTATTATATGTGTAATGATAACAAGTGATTCACTAATCGCTTTCTCTCCATGAATGATAACATGAACCTTATTATAAACATGATTACTCTTTAAAAGTAGAAGACTCTTGCTGCTTAGAGTTTCTTCTACATATTCATACTCTACTCCCTTGATTTCAAGTGTCCATAATCCTGTAAACAAATGGACTCACCCATAAACCCAAAAGCTTCACTTAATCATGCTTTTCCATGCCGACTTCTTCTTCAATAGTTTACAATGTCATTTTGATCATTATTTATAGACACAGATGATACTGTGAAGGCCAATTGAGCATCTAAATTTGACTAATGAGTTCATATGTATAACTAGAGGTTTGGGAGCCATTTTTCTCACCACCAACAATCAATGATGACAAATTCATAGGTTTTTCAGATGACAGATCATTTGTTTGATTTCTTTTCTGCACCAAAAAGGACTTGATATGTAATAGTTCCATTACAAATTCTAAATGTTTAAGGAGGTTAATAAATTGATGGAAGCATACCTTCTTCAAGAAACCAATGACTGAACTTGGAGACTCACCAGTTAGAATTTTGTGAGTTTTTTCCCGATTATTAGGAGCACATTTGCTCCGCCATTGACAAGCCTTCGGGTATTGAATGTAGCTGCTTAGATGGACTAGACCGGAGCGAAAGCGAGTCTTCATGCAAGGTGGAGGTGATGGACCGGAGCGAAAGCAAGTCTCAATGCGAGATGGAGGCGACGGGGATATTAAGTGGCAACAATATTGTAGCCTTTGGGCCTGGTTTGGTTAACCCTATAGGGTCAGTCATGTAGCCTTCGGGCATGGATTAATAAATAAAAAGGGTCAACGACCCAATTTAAAAAAAAAAAAAAACTTAGAAAAAAGTTGGAAAGATGCGAGACTTCTTGCTTCTTAAACTTTGACATCATCGTTGTCACAATTACAACTTAACTGTTAATTTTTTTTTAGCATCAGTGGTCCTAAGTATTGAAGGAAGAAAAGAAACCTGACACAAAAAACTTCTAAAAAAAAGAAAAAAAAATCACTAATAAAAGAGTCTTTGTTGGTCATAAGAGTATAAAATTAAGTTTTCTATTTTTTAGGAAGGATAAATACGTCATATAAGTTTATGAGTTAATCTAGGTTTAGTCCTTGTTGCTAATGGTAGCCTGGTTGGATGGTTAAGGCTGTGGTGGTTTAACCTTCACGTCTTGGGTTCTATACCCACAACGGCACATATCTAAATTGTCTATTTTGTAAAACAACAGGCCCTAAAAGTCATTTTTTGTTTTATTATTATCAACAGTGGAAATGAAATTCTCATAAACATGAGAATTACACTCTTTAATCTCCTCATGAATTCCCATAGAATAATATTTGATGCAACGAGACACAACCTTAATTTATTTTCCCAACAATGCCCTCTAGCTTAAATTAATCCTATCTAACTAACTTGGTCAACGGGTTTAGATAAGATTTTATTTTATCTTATAATACTACTAATGATGTGTATTTATTGAGTGTAGTGTGTAATCTATTTTCAGTACTTGGAGCAGTCAGAAGGTGAGAGGGAGGGAGTTGAAGATCGACACCTACGCCAGATTTCTCCTTATCTCAAACATCGACATCAGCATCAACATCAGGTCAGCTTTCTCAACAAGCGCAAAAGACAACCCCCAAACTTAAACCCTTTTCTTCATCAGAATTTCATGAGATATTTTCATCCCACTCTCATCTCAATCTTGAGCCCTTCTAGCCGTCAAGGAAAGGGGTGAGGAAATGGGCGAGGGGGTGGGTATTACCACTCACCCCCTCGAGATTTGCGAGGTTGTGCATTTCGAGGGCACAAGCGCGCATCTCGAGGGGGATGAGCGGTCACACTCACCCCGCCCATTTCCTCACCATTTAGAATTTTTCCTCAATCTTTGTTTCCCAAATTAGCGAGAAATATTTATAATTGAGATTTGGGACCACGAGAACTTAAATTTAAGGAGAAGAGAAAATGGTTCTTTGTAATGGGTCGGCAAAGATGATAAGATTAACAAAATCAAATATTATAGTGTCTTGTTTTCTCTCTTCCCACCAACACATTTTCTACAATCTCCTCTTGATTTCATTTTCTTACTCTGTTTTTTTTTTTAATTTAAATTTATTATTATTATTATTATTATTATTATTATTATTATTATTATTTTCTTCTTCTTTTGCAGCGACTACTCCACACCATCAAAAGCGCTACTCACACCACCATGTACTTTTATTTTTATTTTTTTTCTACTAATTCACACCTCCACTACCAAAAATCTGACAGTAACTTAGCTTAAAACAGGGTAACTTTTGACAAATTTAAATCCTCAATTGAGATCGATTCTCAAGCTCATCAAAACACAAAATTTTTAGTACTATGAGTTATCTAATAAACACAACTGGAATCACTTGAAAATGTTTTGAAATGACCAAGTTATGATCATTTAACTAAAGTCGCTCAATTCTGTCTCGCAATAAAAATGAGATAGTGTCCCTGACTTTCGGCTAACTTATATGCTCAATCAAGACTGATTATCAATTTGATTAAGTACAAAAATTGTAGTACTCCGAGTTATCAAATAAACACAATTTGAATCACTTGAAAATGTTTTGAAATGACCAAGTTATGGTCATTTTACTAAAGTCGCGCAAACTTGTCTCGCAATAAAAATAAGATAGCATTCCTGACTTTCGGCCAACTTATTTTCTTGATCATGACCGATTCTCAAGTTGATGAAAACACAAAGGTTGTAGTACTTTGAGTTATCTAATAAACACAACTTGAATCACTTGAAAATGAGCAAGTTATGGTCATTTTACTAAAGTCGCGCAAATCTGTCCGAACAAAATCTCGCCTGCCTGGAACGATGCGAGGTTTTTGTAAAAACTCGCAGAGTTCCAGGCGAACAGAAAATTTCAATAAATTTTTTAACTGTTCGCCCAGGTCAATTGCAAAACCTCGCATTGTCTCTGGCGAACAATAATTTTTTTTTTTTTTTTTTGTGATTTCTGAAATATTTTTTGAAGTTTACTTTGTTTTTGTGATTGAAAATATTTCTTAAGTTTTCATGATATTAGTTTGTTTTTCTGAATTATTTTTGGGAATGTTGCAATTTGGGATTTGATTTTTAAGGATTTCGATTTTGAGGGAGAGAGAAGAGATTGATTTCGATTTTGTAATAGATTTGAATGTGGGGAAAATTTTGCAGTAGATTTGAATGTGGAAGAGGGAAGAGATTCGAATAGAGGAGGGATGAATAGCGTTTCAATTTGAATGAGGAGGGGAAAAATGTTGGTTTTTTGTTTATATAGGTGGTGTGAGAAAGAAAGTAGGTGGTGTGAGAGAGTAGAATGATGTGAGAAAACACTTATGATGGTGTGGAGTTGTCGCTGCCTTTTTATTTTTTTATTTTTTATTTACAAAACAATAGCTTGTGTGATTTACGTGAGCCGTCTCTATGGTAGGCGTAGAACCCCAGTGTAGACAATCGGATGAATACATCGACACGTTTTTAAAGTCTTCCATGGAATTTCATGAAGTTCACATGGTCTTGTGTATGGTGATCATGATCATGGGTCACATATTAAACTTTTTCAAATTTTGAATCCATGTTAAAGGGGAAAAACTATGAACTTTGAGGCGTGTATGATGAAGAAGTAATTTATTATTATTATTAAACATAGATGGAAAGACTGTTATTAAAGGCTAATTGACTTAGAGGGAAAAGCAAATAGAAATAATAAATGGAAAAATAATTGTCTTTGTTGAAACCCTCCATTTATGTATGCATATTGGTTGGGGCCACGTTTTATTGATGATTTTGGTATTCTGTCTATGAAACTGATACAAATGTTGTGAGAGAATAATGAAGTATTAATAATTGTGTCATTGATATCATGGGCACCAACGGATAGTTATAGTAGCAAATAATAAAATGGGGTGTATTTTTTTTTGTTTTCTTGTTAAGTCTCTTGTATCCATAAAAGATAGGACAAATTACATATAGATCTCCCAGTTGATTGAGCCAGGTTATGGGCCTTCATATTGAGTTTCCGATACATATATTTACATTCCTAGTTGGGGAGCAAAAAAAGTAAACGTCTGATATTACTAACTATAGGTCGCCAAGCCCAGTCTGTCACAAAAGTGGAGGGGGAATTAGATTCGTCCTCCTAGATAGCTTGTATCAAATTAGCCGAGTCACTTAGCAAAAAACCTGACTGCCATTGCCGAGCTAGTATCATCAATAGAGCTGCCTCCGCCGCATAACCTTCCGCAATTATGCTATCAAAAACTTGTCCAGTGATCAGGCAAGCTAGAGTGGCAAGAATCATACACGCATATCCATAGCAATCACCCCTTGCTCCCTAGAAACATGCATCAAAATTGACAATAACATCATGTGGGTTTAAATGCTAATAAAATGGGGTGTTAAAGACAAAGGTGTGATGGCTCACTGGTTGAGCAGTGGCAGATGGTATCACTAGGTCACATGGTCGATCCCAGCCGGTGACATTTGCGGTGGGAGGGGTTAAGAGATAAAAAAAATGGGGTGTTAAAAAATGAGAAAAGGGGCATTTCTAATAGGAAGAGGAAAATTTAAGAAATTTTCAGATGCAGTTCACCCCGAATAGTACATTCTATAAGTGCACTCCGTGTAGAGCGTTTAAGTTCATCTCTCGTTTTTGGTGGTTTATGTCAAATACAACAGTTGCCTACACACAAAGCTTTCAATATAATATATTTACCATATCTAATTTTTCTCCATTTTTGTAAAAACATAATAATAATAATAATAAATAAATACCCATGGTTGGAAATATTGATTTACTTATCAAGATTTAGTTGATGTATTATAATTATCAGAGGTCTATTGCAATGTAGTAAAAAAGAATATTATAGCGAAAAACAGGCCCGATCCGGCTAGGTCAACTAGACGGCTGCTTAGGCCCCCATTTTTTCGAAAAATTTTGGGCTCCTTTTGGAGAAATTATAGGGAGGGTGGGTGATGCTTTTACAAAATTTAAGGCTATATTATTTTGCAGGATTTATTGTAATATGCCCCGTATAATAAATAAATAATCTGACATTACTCACATAGTAAATCAATAATTTAGTCTCCCCTAAGATTAGCAATTCACGTGCATTGATCGTCATATCACAAGCTTTTTTCAAAATTTCCATATTTTAATGACCAATATACCCTTGAAAAATGTAATGGTTGGTCACAAGCTATTTTCAAAATTTTCATATTTTAATGACCAACATAGCCTTGAAAAATGTAATGGCTGAGATTGAATGTTTTATTCTTCGATTTCTCAAAGAGATCATCTCAAAGAATATCGAATGTCCAATCAAAATAGTAGATGAAAAAAACAATAGTTAACCCCCCAAAAAAAACACTCATCTTCCCATACCCCCTTTTTCTCCATCTATTTGCAATTCACCTTTGGCCATTACTACCCTATTTTTTTTCCTCTTTGTTCACAGATAACATCACCACCCCCACCTTCCTTTTTTCTTTCTCTATTGAGCTTTGCTAGCTGTCGAGGAAACGAGCGAGGGAAATGAGGTGGAGGGTGTGGAAACCGTTCACCCCCCTCGGGATGTGCGCGCAAAAAGTCAACGCACACATCCCGAAGGGGGTGAACGGTTTCCACCCCCTCCACCTCATTTCCCTCGCTGGTTTCCTCGCTCATTTCCTCGACACTTAGAATTTCTGTTCTCTATTTTAGAAGCACGACCACCGACCTCCATCTCCCTCTCTGTTACGAAAGCACCATCCCTCTCTGTTCAAAATTTATCATCAACAACTACACAACCTCCACCCACTCATATTATTCATCTTCCTTGAATCGCCTCCAGCCTAGGCTTCGACCTTGCTTTGGTCATTTCAAATTTCATCAACCCCTCTCTCCGTCCCTCTTTCTTTGTTTCGCCCATACCACAACTGCCCTGCCTCTGTCCATCCTTTCTGCATGAATTATATTCCACTATCTCTCTATGAATTCGTCCCTCCATTTCCCACTTATTCTTTCTTTGTTTAACTTGCCTATCTGCATTGTCTGCCAACCCTTCCATTCCCCTTTCCTCTTTGTCTAAGTTCTCGAACCATCACCATTGATCGGGCCTCCTCCCCCTTAATCCCTTTGTTTCAATTCCCTATTACCACTACTAACCATCCCATTCGCCTTTCAATCTCTCTATAAATTCCTTGTTGTCACGACCGGCCACCCCAACGTTCACCTCATCGTCCTCCTCTATCTTGCATCTATGTCACTATCCATATCTCAGATTCCTTAGTGAGGAAGAGGAAAAAGGTATTTTCTTAAGGAAGAAGATGATGATTTGAACATTGGATTTTTCTTGAGATACATATATGTTGAGTTTTTTTCTTTTTTCTTTATTCATTTTATCCATTAGGTTTTCCCTTTTGATACATGTTTCATATCTTGAGGTATGATGAGACATTGAACAGTCACCTGATCCCAGCCGTATACATGGCATCAGTCAACCCTAACATGAGAAATGCTTAAACGCGGTCCCAAATGTACCCATTCTTAAACTGTTGTTCAGCTCGTAAGTCAGGCACCCAAACCCAAGTCACGCCAGCCCAAGTGGCATAGGTTTTGGGGTTTGGCCCATGACAATAAGACCCGAACACAAATTTTTTTAACTGTCATAGGCCCAAGACCCATTTGCACAAATTATTTCTTAGCCCAATCAAGCATTGTGTCCTAAACATAGCCAAGTGCCAAAAAGACTCAATCATTCACATGTAAGATTTCGGGCGAGATCTCCTCCCTCCATCATGCCCTCGATAGTAGGGATAGTTCTAAAGGGAACACTCGTTACTTAAGGTGAGAAAATGGAAGAAATGTACGCATACACATTGCTAATTACATCTAGTCTTCATTCTTCCTTGCACCGTCGTCTGACAAGCATCGGATTGCCTTCGACAACCACAACGGTGGTCCTTGGCTCACCGTTGTTCATTTTGCAAGTTCGAGAACAGCAAGAACGAACTTGGACGCATCAATTTGGCGCGGTCCAGGGGAAAAATGACTAGTTTTTCGTGAAATGAACATACAAAGTTCTTTCTAGATATGCAGAACATCGAGACATGATCACTAGCACCAAATCTCAAATACTCAACTACAATGCCTAACCATACAACGCACTGGCTGCGAAAGCCCAACCACAAGGCCGCATCGATCTGATCAAGGAAGCTGAACAACCACACAACCCAGCCACTGAGGTGGCCACGGATGACCCTGCATAAGTCACATCCTGCTCCTCATGGATTACCTAGCACGGGTGGTAGAAAGGCTTACTCAGAATCAATAGCAACAATCTTAGACTGGCCGAATTTTGAAGAGGTCCCGGACCCGAGAGAACGCACGATAGCGCGTCCAGAAATGAGAAACCCCCCCCCCCCATAGAGGAGCAAAGAGCTTGCTGAAAGGGGAGCCTAGGAGAAGACGAGGATCATGGTGACTATGGCCGAGGACGGACAAGTCCACAGTCAATAACTCGCTCCGACTGGGCATGGCCGATCCTGATGTCCGTATGATCTCACTGTCCTCTCATTCTTGAAAGAAATAATAAGTGCCCATCTTTCGAAGAAGTTCGTCCCCCAAAACTCGAGTTTTATGAGGGAACACCAGCTTCGTCAAATCATCTGCATCATTACCACCATGTGATGACACTTACAAAATAGAGGAGTGTAATAGGGAAGGTTCTACAACTTACAATCGAGATCTATCGATTCATTCCAGGTCCTGGAGAAGGCATTCATCACTAGGTTCATCGGGAGCCAACGGATCAGGAGAGGGCTCCACTATCTGCTGAGCCTTAAGAAAAGCATGGCAAAACCCTTAGGGAGCATGTTACTCGTTTTAACGACGAGCTGAATTTGATCGACGGTTGCAGCGACGACATGTTGGTCACTGCTTTCACTTACGACATCCGAGGAGGTCAGTTTTACAACTTCCTCACCTTGGAACCCCCAGCGGATGTGGTGCGTCTGGTACATCACCCTGGAGGAAATCTTGGTGACCAGGAAGGGGAAAAACAAGACAACACTCTTTCAGAGCTAATGATAATGACAAAAGGGGAGATAGTTACAAGCGAAAACGAAGTGAGAACCAGGGTGGGTTTGGCCAGGCAACGCCATACAAGATGGTGGTTCCAGGTATCCTATTACACTCTGCTCAACTCCAGTCTGTCCGATATTTTTTTCGCCATGGAAAATAGGGAAGACATCAATTGACCATCAAAACTCAAGGGGGATTCATTCAAAATATGATAAAGACAAGCATTGTTCTTATTACAATGAGACATGACACGATACCAAAGACTGTAGGAGCCTAAGAGATGAGTTCCAATACAGGATCTAGAAATAACGAATGAAGAAGTCCATCGGCTTAAGGGACATGCAACCCCAAGGTGAAGGAATAATATAGGAAATCGGAGACGTGATTCCTGATGTTGTTTGTGTTATTCTTGGGGCAAACGAGGAGAGGAAACACTTGAATCGTGCACTAAAGAGATTGGTATGAGAACTATGAGTTAGATCGCACTACTGAGATCATCTCGTCCAGTACATACAAGAAGAAAGAAAAGTCCCGAGCCTAACATTCATGGAACGGGACATGAAGAAAGTCTGTTTCCCCCACAATGGTGCCCTGGTCATCTTAGTAGGGATAACAAATTGGGAAGTGAGAAGATCGCTGGTGGGCACAGGCAGTTTCGTCAATGTCATGTTCCCAGACACATTCCTAAAAATGCAACTGATAGAATAAGAGTTAACACCTCAAAATCAAGCCATGTTCGGCTTCAATAGGGAAAGCTGCTACCCGGTTGGAAAAATTATGCTGCCGGTAGTCGCATGCTAGCCAGACCTACGGAGGATCCTGATGACAGAGTTCTCAGTCGTATACACCCGCTCCGAATACAATGTAATCTTGGGCAGACCTTGATTATACCACATGGAGGCGGTAGTCGCAACCCATCACCAACGCCTCAAATACCCTTTTGACGGCAAAGTAGGGACGATTAAAGATAACCAGATCATCGCTCTAGAATGTCACTAGGCCGCGACCTGGCAACCAGAAAACGGAACACAACGACCTGAGCAAAAGGATCTAGTCGAGGAAATCACGAATCCTGATAGAGAGGACCCACTTCCGCCTTTGAACGTCGAACCTCCATCTAGCCCAAGATGGAGGCTGAATGCTGGGCAAGCAGAAGAAGAAGCCATCACCATATACATGGATAGCCCAGATAACACGAAAACAGTCCAGATAGGCTCCAACCTTAATAGAGTGCTAGCAGATCAGCTAGCCGCGCTCTTAAAAGAGAACCAAAATGTATTCGCCTAGACAATGAAAGACATGATGGAAATTTAATCCTCAATAATCATGCACCGACTGGCAGTCAATCCTTACTCAAAGCCCGTCAGGCAAAAAAGGAGGTCAGTGACGCCCGAGCTCAACTAGACCATTAACAAAGAAATGCAAAGACTTCTGAACACCGGCATGATAAGGGAGTCTTGCTACCCAGATTGACTGGCAAACACGGTCTTGGTAAGAAAGAAAAATGGGAAATAGAAGGTATGCGTGGACTAGGGAGTGCAGTAGGGTGGATTTTCACGGTTATTAGAGGCGATTTTGAGGATCCAAATAGCATCCGTCAAATATTCAAGACTGATACAGATTTGACCCTATCCTCCCCATGAATATCCGTTATGTATATAATATCCTTAAAAAGAAATAAAAACCCTAACCCACCATCGATCTCTCTCACCGTCTCACTCGGTCACTTTCACCTATGCCTCCCACCTTGTTACCTCCATTAACAACAACAACCCTACTTTCTCTTTATTGCGCCTTCAATTCTTTCATAACTTCACAAGTTTCCATCTTTCTTCTTTTTCTCGAGACTTGAAATGGAGAAGAATTGAATCATTGGAGATACGTATTTCTCCAGTTGAGAGTGGCGGCGTGAGGTGGATGGTGTCTCGTCTCTCTACTCTTCTGAGGAGAGATCTCTGTGAGGAGAGATATGAGGTAGAGCTGGAGAAATATGCGTGAGAGAGATCTCTTCTTCTCCCCTTCTCTTCTTCTTCGTGAGCGAGAATGAGAAATCATAATCTTAGATTTGCAACTTCAGATCTGGTGAGGAGACTGTCGAGTTCTCCATCAAATTTGGTGAGGATCAGAGGACCATGGCTGTAGATGTCACCGGTACTGATGTTGCCAATGTCAAGGTACCACTAGAGACAATGGTAATGGTGGTGGCAATAGGGGAGGCGGACCGGTGGCGGCAGCGGAGGCGGGGCTTGTTATAATTGCAGAGAGAATGGACATGCAGTCACCCCGAAATTGGACACATGGTCACCCCAAAACCAAATCCCTGCATGGACCGTGTTCAGTAGCCACTCTGCAGCCCAACCAACCAACCTCTTGGAAGAAGAAGAAGAAGATGAAGAGAAATAAATGGACAAAAAAGGAAAAGCAAACCCTCATCACCAAATACTTTGAGCTCCAATCCTCAAAGACCCTAACCAAACTCCAAACCTGAGAGAAGAAATTCCAACCAATTGCAAATCACGTCAATACTATGCATCATCTCCAAGACCCAATCACCTTTCCCTTCAAATGGTCACGGAGAGATGTTTCTATCATAATTCCGAACATGCGTCACCAATACTTGGGTGTGAAGCAGAAGAAATTAGAGCTTCAGATGGTGAGTTCAATTGGATGGATGGTCAGGATCACTGGCCTAATTTTTTGAAGTACAAGAAGTTGTCTGGGGATGTTGATATTTAGGATGTGAAGAGGGGTGTGGGTGTTCGAGTGGAGGGTTTGAGGAGGATGGGGTTTGTGGGTTTGGAAAGTTTAGTGATGAGGTTTTGAGGTTAGGGTTGGAGCGTGAGGAATTTGATTGAGTGGAGGATAATTGGAGAAAGTTGGAATGGGAGGAAGGGAATGGGGTGCTGAGGTTTGAGAATGTGGGGGACAGGAGATTTAAGAGGTTGAAGAGAGATAGGGGGATTCATGGGGTTTCAGATTTTGGAGTTAAGAGAGGTGGTAGGGAAGAGATAGGAGGAAAATGAGAGAAATGGAGTTTAGAAGAGAAAATGAGTTAAGTAGATGATGATACATCAACTGTCCTCTGATCAGCATCGTGCACGTGTCATGAGATTCGACTGCATGCTCATTTCAGCGATGCCCAAACAACACTAAGCCCATTATTGGCATGGTTTAGATAGTCGGATCCTAGTTGCAATGAGCCATTAAGTCCACACGTCACGCGATCAGGCCCAATACTCGTAATACCTCTAAGGCAAGTATCTGAGAGATTTACCCAAGACTAGCAGGCCAACAACACATTGGATCCGACTAGGAAACAAATAATAGAGTATACGTTGGGCAAAGAAACTTCCTTGCATGGACAACACTCAGAAAGGGAAACATTTCTCGCAGATCTAGGAGCACGAGTCGTGTAAGAAAACTATTCTACATGAACAACTTCCAATTAGGAAAGGATTTTCAACAAGATCTCTTTCCCTAAACTACGCCACCAAAGGCTTAGTTGAACAAGGATTCTCATACTATAAAAGGGAGATAAGGTCGATGAATTTAAGGTATGCTACAAAAACTCAATTTATAGCTTTAAGCCTCTCCTAATTCTTATTTAACTTAAGCATCGGAGTGCCATCGGCCGTCACATGGTGGTTCTTGACTCACGTGTGCTACTTGTGCAGGTCTAGGTAAGCAACGAGGAAGGAGAATCAAAATCGATTACATCAGTAGAGAAGATAAAAGAGGAATTGCGAGAAAGAAGAAATGAGTTTGGAGTGTTGGTGGCAACAGTGGGTGGGGCGGGGAACCATTATCTACCAGTGAAATCGTAAACATAAACGAATAAGTGGGGCGGGGTGGATATCTGCCAATCCGTGCAGGGCGATGATGGTTTTTAAATAAAAAAATAAATGGTTTGGCAAGGCGGATTCTGGGATCCGCAATCCCTGGCGAGGCATGGACGAATTTGCCAAAATTCGCCCCATTTCTATCCCTAGCGTGGACTACATGGACCTTAACAAAGCCTGCCCAAAAGAATCAGGAGAAAAGCTTTCATAATGGGCAGTGGCACATACTGCTACCGGGTAATGTTGTTCGACTTGAAAAATGCGGGGGCAACTTACCAACATCTGGTGAACTGAATGTTCAAAAGACAAATCGGAAAGACCATGGAAGTCTACATCGATTACATGCTATTAAAAATCCTCCATAGTCCTGATCACCTGACGGACCTCTAATGAGCGTTTTCCCAACTCTGGAAGTACGAAATGAAGCTCAACCCACAATAATGCACTTTTGGGGTACAATCAGGAAAATTCCTGGGCTACATAGTCAACCGAAAGGGAATAAAGGCTGATCCGAAGCAAATTCAGAGTCTTTTTGACATGAGACCACCCACAAACATCAAAAAGGTTCAGAGCCCGACTGGGAGAGTGGAAACCCTAAACATATTCATTTCCAAATCCTCAAACAAATGCCTCTTTTTCTTCAAGATCCTGAAGAGGAACAAACAATTTCAACAGCGAGAGTAGTGTGAACATGCCTTCCAAGATTTGAAGGAGTACATGGGGAGCATTGAGCTGCTCTCAAAACCTATTCCGGGTGAGACGCGCTATTTATATTTCTCAGTCTCGGAGCACGCTGTCAGCTCAGCTCTGATTCAGGAGTGAAAAGGGAAACAATAGCCCATCCACTACATCAGCAAAATGTTCGATGGGGCGGAGGCCGACTACCCTAACCTAGAAAAAAGGCCTTAGTGTTAGTAACTTCCTCTAGAAAATTGAGGCCTTACTTCCAAGCTCACTCAATACCAGTCCTGACCGAGTACCCACTCCTACCAGTATTGTACAAACTAGAGGTATCAGGAAGAATGGTTAAATGGTCATTGGAGCTAGGACAGTTTGACATCCATTATGCCTTGAAAACGACCATCAAGGTGCAAGCACTGGCAGATTTCATCGCCGACTTCACTTGGACAGGAGAACCGAGGTTGAAAGACCAACAAAGAGATGAGAACCCCAAGCCCAGGGTTGGATCCAACAATATGACGGGTCATCCAATGTGAAGGGTTGGTAGAGCTGAGATCGTCCTCTGCACCCTAGAAGAAATCACACTCAATAGAGCCATCAAATTTGGCTTTCGCGCTTCAAACAATGAAGGCGAATATGAGGCCCTCCTAGCCAAGCTAAAACTAGGCAAAGTAGTCAGAGTAGAAGAAATCACGGTGTGCAACAACTTCCAACTGGTGGTTAATCAAGTGAACGGTGAATTTGATGTTAAAGACCCCCGAATGATGGCCTATTGCAGGAAAGCAATTGACTCCAAAAGAGGGTTCAAGAGAATACTACACTGTTGTTCCAGGACAGACAACCAGGTAGCTGATGAAAGGCCTCGTCTGTAGAAGATTACTCTGACACACTCATAAAGTTCTATTAGAAGTCGACCCTAAAGGAATAAGGGTCCCACAAGACCTTCTCCACAAGCGAAGAGACCAATTGGATAAACCCTCTATTCAACTACATAAAACATGGAGTTCTCCCAGCAGAGAAGTTGGAGGCCCGCAAGCTGAAAAATAGAACGGTATGGTACACACTTTTCAATGATCGATGGTACAAAAGATCAACAACTGGCCCCCTACTCCAGTGCTTGGCCCCCAAAGAGGCAGACTATGTCCTCCAAGAGTCTTTTAAAGAGTTCTCCCAGGGTCTATTATAGCGTTTTTAAAACGCTATAGTAAGTTGGTCTTTTATAGCGTTATGGTAGGTATACATAGCAATTTTTTTTTTTTTTTTTTTTAATTTCATTTGCTATCAAATGACTTTTTATTACATCTTATAAGTTTTATTTCTAGAAAATTATATTTGGATGTTTATGCAGCCAATCAACCGTTTATACAATATTATCCTCAGTGGGCAGAACAAGTGAAGAGTACTGAACTAACGGTGTTGACTTTAGGATGGCATCAAATGAACATAACTGAACCAAATTGTAAAAAGGTTCTATTTTACATGGACCGACATACATAACTCGATCTCAACAAAAAACAGTAGAAAATAAGAGATGTCCGAAAAACCAAAAATAAGAATAAAGTCAACAAAGTCTAGTACCATAACACGTCTCCCCTTCTTGCAACCCCAAAAGTTTCTCTTCTATAACTTAGGTATAACCTAAACAGACAAATAAATAAAAAATACTCTCTCTTAGCTTTGTGGTTGCTTAGGGGCTGGCCTGTCACTGGTTGAAGACGACTCAGCAACTTCTGCTCCTGTTATCTTGTCACTTTCAGCACTTGGACTCATTCTGCTCACCCCGTTCTCAACTGGAGGTTTCATTCCCCACTCATGGTCTGATTTTGAAGGCTCCAGCACTTTGACAGATCCATCTGTCATGCCCACAGCAAATTGATGCACATCCTTTGGATGTGTTTCAATCAGAAGTGAGTGCACAACATCTTGGCTGCCACCAACAGAAAACGCATAAGAACTAAAGACTGCTCATGAGCTTTTTATTAAAATTCAGAATAAAACTAATTTATCATCAGTCATAACAAAATTAGGACATGCAGAATGGCCAAATGATATAACAGATAGATTGGTAGAGAACCAAAAGCACATGTACAATATGGATAACAAAACAAAGGCATAAGCAAAGACCAGGCTGGGAAGGCATAGTCCCAGTTGCTTGCTTCAACTCATTAGTGATACAATGGGCTTTTCTTCATTGCTTCCAAAAATTTTGATAATATTTAGGAATATAAGGCGAATAAATTCTATCGTCGAGCAAACATTTTAAGGCAAATAAGGCAGAAAATGCAAAAAATCAGGTCACTGTATGCTAATGCAGCAAAAAAAGTCAATGTTTGCATGGTCACTGTATGCTAATACAGCAAAAAAAATAAGTCAGTTCATTCACCATATGTCAGCGAGGTTTATCTTGAATTCATTCACCATATGTCAGCGAGGTTTATTTTGAAATTAAAAGCTACCAAGTCTTTTCAAAAGAGCTAATATTGCAGACACATAAAAATAGCAAGGTGTTTATTCATACCTTTTACTTAGTCAATTCATTCACCACATGTACGCTCTTGCTGGTGGGATCCTTTCATCTGTGGCAAAAGAGAACTCCTGAGGTACAGTAACTTGACGTTTTGCATTACAATATATTCCCAAGTCTCCTTTGCTCTCAAAAATCTGCAAAATAGTAGCCAAAATATTTAGAATACCTGAAAAGTAACTATTACTAGTCGAAGTGATACTTAAAAATAAGTAGAGTAGCCTGACCTTTTTATTAAGTGGCCTGGCCTTGAACTTCGGTATCTTCTTGAGTTCTTCTTTCTCCAACTCTTCAGTACTTTTAACTCTGACCAATTTAAGACAACAATGCCCATCATCAATCAACAATTCAACCAGGCTTAGAAATTCAAAACAACTTGAAATTCCAAAACAGTGAGGATTAAGGAAACAACAATGTAAAATCCTTTTAAATAGATGGCTACTTACTTCGGGGGACGTGCTCGAAGTAAAGTTTCTAGGCGTGGCATTTTTGGTTCTGTAAGCTTATGAGGATCCCACTGATTCTGTCCGTGCAAGTTACAGTTTTACTATAAATAATCTTGCGTATTGTAATCAATGGAATTGACAAATCAGATAGTCAAGTGGAACACAAATGTAGAACCTGGTGTGAAGATTCTGTTGCTGAGACCACTGTTGATGTGTCATCATCGTGCTGATGAGCCCTCTCCTTCGTCTTAAGATGAAATTCCTGAATGATTACAATTTTGATTAGTGTGCAAAGACTTTTGGAAAAGTTATCAAGGTTCATTTCTTGACCATCACATCCTAAATGAATTTACCTTGAACTCAGGTAGGTGAGGTGTACTTCTAGGCAATGCAGGTAATGTTGGGCCTTCCAGTATCTGAACGAACAAGAAAGTGTCAGTATAACGTCATTTAATTTGATCGATATAGATTCAAATCGCAAAGGAGAACCAACATACTTTCTTGTTTACAGGTCTCGCCTTGAACTTTGGGATCTTTGCCATCATCTCTTCCTCAATTTCAGCTGAACTTTTCAGCCTAACAGGACGAGCTCGCTGAGAAGTTTCGAAGTCAGGTCCCTTGGGTCTTGTCAGGGCGAGCTTCGGCTTCCTATGATTCACGGAAGCAACATCATCCTGAATCATCATCAGAGACTCAAATTGTTATTTAAGAGTTTAAACATGCAAGTGGAAAGAAGAATCATATAGATACAGGTCCAATAGTGAGTGAATTAAATTCATTACATGTGAAAGAGAGCAGTTTTTCTGAGGTAGAGATGTGTTTCTTATACTGGACTGGAATTTATTCACCATTTCTGCTAGTGAAACATAAGGTTGTGCTTGTGCTTGTTTGCGAACGTAAAGCTATAGATGAATCAAAATTTACGAAGTCAATAAACCCTATCGAAACAGTTTTTACTTCATTGTAATGGAAATCAAACAAGAGAGTTCAGAGACAAACCTTTCTGTCCTCTTTGCGAGTTTTGCTACTCGATAAACACGAATTTGCAGAAACACCAGGTCTTGACTTGTGGGGCAGATTTTGTGTTTTGGGATTTAAAATCTGGGATAGCAACAATATATTAGCAAACCCAAAACTCTATTATAACAAACAGTGCTTGATTTCTTGCGAAAAAATAGAAGCAATCTTTTAAGACACTGACCTGTCTGGTTCTTCCACCTTCCAGTTTCTGCCTCTTAATTGCTTGATTTTCTTGAATAAAATGATCAGACGCTTTAACTGGCTTTTTTGCGGTAGTAGCACTATGAAATATTAACAAGTCCAATTAGTTTCTTCACTTACGTGAGTAGATATATCTGTGAGACATCAACTGTAATAGAACTAAAAATAAATAAAATAAACACTAAGCTTCTCACAGGCGTTGGCTTCCCACATTTCATTTGTGATAGTTGGGACTGGTTTCTGAGTTTCAGAGCAGATGGGTTTTTAACCAAACTAGCTATATTTTTAGCTGTTTGGTTAGTTCTAGGGCCGGTGAACCGTGGATCACCTCTCTTAGGAAGCATTTGTGGCTTTGGTGTGCACAATTCAGTTCCTGTTGAAGTATCAAGTTAAAAACATGTTTTGACAAGGCATTGTAATTTCCCGAAAACATAAATTAGTAAACCAAATATCACACCAACCTTGACTCGTATCAGCCGCAGACGAACCTCCACTCTCCGTAGTTGCTTTTCTAGTGACTATAACAGCTGAAGCTGTTGTTGCATATGAAACACTGCAACCAACAAGCAAATTAACAAAAAGTTTAAATAACATACTTGACAATTCAATTCCTAGTAAAGTCAGTGGCTTCATATTTGGACTAAATTACTCATTACAAGTACAGTGAACAAACCTTTCTCGCACTTGAGCACACGCGATATCTTCATCTTCATCAGGCTTCTTAGCAAGAGCAATGACATTAGTATTAGTTTCTTGTTCATGATGATTTGTTGCAGATGAAACACTCTCCGTAGTTGCTTTTCCAGTGACTACAACAGCTGAAGC
The DNA here is from genome assembly GCA_963556465.1 of Berberis vulgaris. Lineage (NCBI taxonomy): Eukaryota > Viridiplantae > Streptophyta > Magnoliopsida > Ranunculales > Berberidaceae > Berberis > Berberis vulgaris. The sequence continues at coordinate 25,784,348 of OY747130.1, read as the reverse complement.
TGTTGCAGATGAAACACTGCAACCAACAAGCAAATTAACTAAAAGTTTAAATAACATACTTGACAATTCAGTTGCTAGTAAAGTCAGTGGCTTTCATATTTGGACTGAATTACTCATTACAAGTAAAGTGAACAAACCTTTCTCGCACTTGAGCACACGCGACATCTTCATCAGGCTTCTTAGCAAGAGCAATGACATTAGTATTAATTTCTTGTTCATGATGATTTGTTGCATCTTCTTCTTTCTTCAATTCGGTTTTCCGAAGTTCATGTCAGCAAGCATTGCTAGGCCAATCTCTTTTGGAAGTGAGCCAATTGAACCAAGTCATGCATGTCTGACTGGCAATAGAAAATTAAATCAAGAAGAACGCCACCATAAAATTCACAACATTTTAATTAGAGTTCACTACATGGGAACGTAAAGCTAATGTTCATTAGCTCAATCATTATCCATATGTACATGCTAGTTATAATTGTCAAACAAACTCAAAACTAGTCCTGCAAACAATGACGAGTTCAAACATGATGATTTGCTTTATGATGCATATTTATATGCCCTTATTCACTGCCACCATACTCCAAAAGTTTAATAAAGCTACCATACTCCAAAAGTTTAATAAAAACATTTTCAAGGTACTATCAAACACCTTTTGTTTTATATCTTTCCATTGTTTGATGCCATAATACAACTATGATTCGATTTATATTAGGAAACTACATGATGTAAAATATAAAAAGTAAACATGATTCAACTTATATTTAAAGTTCTATCACTTTTGGAAAGTAAATGTGATCAAAGGCATAATTTTCTTAATAAGTGGAAACATAAGTGACCAAATCTATACCTTATTATATGGACAACATTTTATGGACAACATTTTCAGAACTCATTAGTCCAGCTTAACTTATAACTTCGAGTCACCTATAGTCCAAATCTATACAAGGAAAAGAATATCAACAGACAAAGTTCAGATCAGATCTGAGAACAACACAGCAACAAGGGAGTATTACGACGTCATCATCAGGAGTATTCAATTCATTCACAAGAAGCTCAGATCAGATCTGAGAACAACACAGCAACAAGGGAGTAGGGCTGAACAAAAAACCGATCAAACCGACTAAACCGACCGAACCGATCAAAACCGAACCGATTGGTTCGGTTTAAATTCGGATCGGTTTCGGTTTTAAAAAATTCAAAACCGAAGTGGTCGGTTCGGTTTTCGGTTTCTATGTGATTTTAACCGACCAAACCGTACCGACCGAATATATATAATAAATAATATATATTTTATATATAAATAATATAATATGTTTAAAATAGTCGGTCGGTTCGGTTTTATTTCGATTTTGGTTCGATTTTAGTCGGTTCGGTTCGATTACGGTTTGCATAAATTAGAATCGGTTCGGTTTCGAATCGGTTTTGTTAATGGTCGGTTCGGTTTCGGTTTGAAAATTTTAAAACCGGCCTAGGTCGGTTCATGGTTTAGGTGAAAAACCGAACCGATGGTTCGGTTTTCAGCCTTACAAGGGAGACAGAAACAGATGAGAAATTCACTCAAGTAGTCATACTCTGGAGTACTGAGCAATTTACTCGTATAACTTGAAACATGCCACTACTAAAGACAGATTTTAAATCAACGATTGCAATGTTAATACGACTAATAATAGCATAGTTTTAAAAGAAGGCATTTACGTAATTGATGAGAATGACCACTACCATTTCAGTGGTTTCAGAAAGAGTTGTTCATAATCAACGCAGATAAAAAGATGGATATACAGAACAACTTTTGTCAGGGATGATGAGAGATAAAGTAAAAAAGTTTAAGCTGACAGTAAGAACAGCTGTTGAGTTTCTGAACCACTTACTGAATTACAAAACCAACAAATCTTTCATGATGGTCCAAAGTCAAACGAGTACAATAAGAACATGGTTTATATTTTTCAAATATAGCAAAATAGGAGCATAATTGTTATTTCTAATAAGATCAGTATTTCTAGCTTTGGAATGCAATATAAGATTGTTTTTATATAATAATTGTTTAAGGGTACACAATATTACCTTAACTTGGAGCCTTAGAAACTTGACATAGTCCACAATTTCATCGAGCATGGCCGCTCTATCGGTCTGTACAAAGAAATATAATCCGTCAATGGGAAAGTGATATTAGAATACTGTGTTTGTCATGATCCTAAAGAGACCAACATTTTCTTCATAAGTCATGCATAAAATGACTTTAGCATTATATCATATAAGGAATAATTCCAATATAAAAATAGGCTATGTATGTCGGGTTTTTTAATATATTAAACATTACAATAAGAATAGAATGATCTTTCCCTTCCCTCTTTTATGAAGAAGTCTCTTATCAAGCTCATAATCAAGGAAAGCTCTCATGATTCACAAGCCATTACTGAATAGCACCAAAATATATAACAAAGATGTTTTCAATCTGCTTCAGTACTTAATTATTAGCACAAAACTTCAATTGGTGACACAACACAGAACCTTGAAACACACTGAAGTTAAATGTTTTGTAAGACAAATAGGGTTCACCATCTCAGAAACACTGTAATAGACCATCTAGGTTCAGAATATTATACTTCATGACATTGAGTTTGTAGATTATAAAGAATGGAGATAAGCTTGAATGAAATCTTGAGCAATGAAAGAATCAAAACTCAATAAGATACTCTCATTTTCTTTTTTTTTTTTGGTATACTTACCAAAGGTTGAGATTGGTAAAGTGCCCGCAAAAGCTAACCAATATTTGCATCTCTTTCGGTCTATTACCATTTAGTAGTCACAGTTTCAATTATGAACAATAAATGAAAACTATATAAACTGTTTGATTCAAAAAACAAGGCACCTGCAAGGCTGAACCTAAGCTTGTTAAAGGGGGTAAAATGACTACAAAAGAGAAAACTACCTTATTGGAGCTAGGAACCAGTTCCTGCAAAGCTTTCATGCGTTCTGCTATTCTTTCTCACTCAAGTACTGAGTTCCTACAGAAGAGTAAATGCTTGTTAGTATTAGGCCCACATTTGTATGTCATAGAAACTCTTTATTATCCAATCTGGCCACTTAAACTAACAAGTGGTCAATCATCTTCTTAGACAAAATGTACAAGTAATGCAGGGAACAGACACAATGGCAGCAGTATAAGCTTTCACAGGTACACATGCATATCCTATTTTTTTTTTTTCGAGATAGTCGTCAGCTTGATGGCTAAATCACAACAAAATCAAACTTGCTCACAAGCAGCATATGCTACCAGATAGATCAAAATATCCTTTGACTGCCTAAGATACATTTCAGAATCATTATGCCTTGGTTTGAGAACAAAAATCTACTAATAACAAGCCGAGAAATGAAACACTGCAACAAAACAGAAATCATGTCTGACATACATTATCTTCAAGCCGTATTCATGTTCCTTCATGATGCAAAATGGGGAGTCCATCCATTGAGTAATCACAACAATAGATATAAAACACTCTTAAGAGTTACAAAAGCTGACACTGGACTGAAACAAAAATGGCAAAACATCCCATATTGGATACTTGTTCTAGAAAAAGGTGTACGGTTTGGAGTCCTATAAGAACAGATGCAAAATAATTCTTGCTACAAGAAAAGCCCCAAAGTCAATTCCTCCATTAGATTAAATTAATAAAAAAAAAATACAAGTTTTTTCACAATACATGAGATCGTCAACGTCAATTCTTATTTGAGATACCACTGCAAGTCTGCAATAAAACATGTCACAGTTCTTTGTATAGTGAACATCTTTTTTTTTCAACACCACCACTCTTTAACATTTACAACGTATTAGTTATTCTTTAGTAATAATATCAGTGGCACCATTATTAGAAGGTCCACTAAATATCTTTTAACATGGCAACTCACTTCTAGGGAATTCATCCTCACCTATATGAGCAAGTGTAACACCAAAATAATCAAATTACAATGAAAAATATGATCTGCATTCCCATGATTAAACACTATTTTGTTGAACAACATATCTGCGTCATTCTTCATAGTGTAAATTGACGAATTGAATTGAGGATTACTTTACCTGTAAGTTATACATTGCAGACTTGTTTATTGGAGTCAGAACTTCTGAACTAGCTAGCTATATCACGAGGTCACTTTCCCAAAAAGAAAAGGTCCCATGTCCATACGTTTTGGAGACGTGATGCTTGTATCTTACCAATTTCCAATTCTTTAAACATGTTATGCGTATACTCTTTATAGTAATACAATTGACACATGTACCCATGACATTGTTACAATGCACATTAGCCATTGCTCATGTGAGCACTGAATGCAACAAATGGATACTTTTTTTTTTTCTTTTTATAAATTAATTTAATTGCATACCAGCCATTGAATCAAAACACATCATAAATCATTGAGCTGATACGTCAGAAACGTCTGCCCAATAATCTTCCTCGTTACTGTGAAATACACTGGAATATAATCCCGAGCTTCTTATACACATGGAGGACTAGAGTTACGGAAACTAACTAACCAATATGGAACTAAAGCAGAACACTCTAAACTTTAACAATGAACTTACTACTTCTAACAACCTTGAATTGTACCCTGTATGTGCAGAATGAATTCCATATTAGCTTTTGGTAGAGCGTGATGACTAATTCGAACTATCCATGCATTGTGCAAACTGCGTGATACTTAACTCGACCATTTAAACCAACAATGTCACAACTCACAACTGTGATTTTCCTCCCCAAACTATCACATCCAAACCAAAATCTCTGAGGGCATTTAACTAGATAACCTAGTTCACTAGGAAAATTCATCTAAACTCTATGTTCTCTAAAAATTTGAGAATGCAACCGTTGATCCATTTTAAGATTGAAATTGATGTACTGCCTAGTTTACCATATTCTCAAAGACTGCGAGTACACTAAACTATTAACGGCAAATTAAATTGATAAGTAGCTAGATTCATGGGAAGTAAAGTCAGCTTCATTCACTATCCACTCTTTCAGTATGCAAGAATAAATAGCATACAAAAATGAAGTTCATATTCAAAGAGGAATAATATGTATGCAAGAAGACATATTGCATACTTCCACAAGTGACTGTTACAAAGCTTCACAATTCCCTTACTTCCATTACAATTTGAACCTACCATCTCATTGAGACGGGAAACGTTTTCTTAGCCGTGGGATCAAACCCCTCCTTGAATCACTTGCCCATTAACAACTTAAGTACAAATAGAATTCCACAAGTATTCATGCTGAAAAATATGCAATCTTGGGGTGTTCCTTTGGAATCAAGTCATGTTTTCTTTAGAGTTCACATTTCTATGATGCAAACAAACTGAGATGGGTGTCTCAGGCATGCATTTCTTTATTTCAGGTGCTTGTATTGTTTCAATTTTCATGTATTTTTTGAGAACGAATAAATTAAAATACTAGGAAACCAAATGGGAACACAAATGACATAATAAAAACCATTAGAACAAAACAAACTAAATGGGAACCAAACAACCACCCATCTCACAAAGCAATCTCATACTAAAAACCATTAGAACAGAAATCAATCCAAGATTCGTACCTCAAAATTGCCTCTAGATGACTCGAAATCCGCCGGAGAGAATTTGGTATTTCTTCGCTGATGGAGAGACTCTGAAATCTATTTCATCTCTCTCTCTGAATATACACCGGAGAGAATTTGGTATTTCTTCGCTGATGGAGAGACTCTGAAATCTATTTCATCTCTCTCTCTCTGAATATACAAACACATTGTCAGTAATTAAAGAGACCCAAAAATCAACATCTCAATAAATTATTGAACAAACTACAAAATGAAATGCAATCACAGAATCCAACTTACCTTCAATCAGAAACCCTAATTTGTGCAAAATGAAGAGGACGAAATAGTGAAGGAGTAGTGAGTAGCAGAGGCAGAGTGAAGTGGAGGCAAAGCGACGAAGTGACAGAGAGCGAGAGAGCTCAGGCGATGCAGCAGAGAGCGAGAGAGATCAGGTGACGGTAAGACGAAAGGTGATGGCGAGAGAAGAGCGAGAGAGATCAGGCAAGGCGAGGTGACGGCGAGAGGAGAGTCGAGGTGGGAGAGCTGCGTTTGTGAGGGAGAGGTGCGTTGCGAGGGAGAGTCGCGAGGGAGGAGATGAAAGCCTTGGTCGCGAGGGAGAGGTGCGTCTGTGAGGGAGTTCTTGTGAGGGAGGGAGAGTCGCGAGGGAGAGGTGCCTGTGAGGGAGTTCTTGTGAGGGAGAGTCGTGAGGGAGGAGATGAAATCGATCAGCAAAAACGCGCGTACAAAATTTTCGATCTCCCGCTCTATGTCAAAACGCTATCTTTTCAATTTACATTGGTTTTGATAGCACAAGTCCAAGAAAAGCTATGGACTTGTGCTATTGTTAATCACTTGTGTTGTAGTGCATCTGGTGTATCCAGGGTCTTCGCAAAACTGAATTGTATGCCGAAGGTGTGTCAATTACTATGAACTCCTGAAACAAGGTTTTATGAGTTGGCCATTCTCCCGTTGTTATTGTCAGCTGTATCTTTCCCATGGGGAACCATTTTTTGCCACTGAAGTCGATCACTGGACAACCATCAGGAATTAATAATGTTTTGTCTAGTTGCCTGTTGCAGAGCGTACGGAGGAAAAGAACGTTCATCAAGCTCCCGATATCGACCAGGGACCTTTTTACCTCCCAACCTGCCAAGGAAACTGTCACCACCAGGGCGTCATCGTGCGGGAGTTTAATGCCCTAGATATCATTTTCCATAAATACTAGAGGTGCTGATGGGCCTTGCTTTCGACCATGTTCCGCCGACTGTTCGCCACGTATTGCTTAAATCCTCATATCTTGTAGAAACCTTTTTCTTAACCTGTTGGATAGCTCAGACTCGGAATGTGCTCCGTGAAGCACATCTATTCTGTTGACTGATGGCTCCCCGGGGTCGGTTCTTATCTTGTAGAATTAACTCACTTTCCTCCTTGAAATCCGTTAATAAAGGCTGAAACAGCCGTTGTAATGTTGCACGAGTGGATGGTGGTTAACTCACTGTTAAAGCGGGTTAGATACGTCTCTAGTGTCTCGTTAGGGCTTTGCTTCACTGATGTGAGCGCCTTAATTATAGACAGAGCCTGGTGCATGAAAATAGATCGTTCATTCGATTCGGGTTCAATGGTGCTGCCATCGGCGCAGGACCGTGAGTTGGATGCTCGCGCATGACATGAACTACTAAAAGGGGCGGTACAGAGACGACCTGAGCGTTGGACGTGTCCCCTTGTTATTCGTTGTTGCGTGACCTAGTGGTCACCATCTCTATTTGTTTTTGAAAGGAGACGAAACTTAGTGTAAAGTTACGAACTATGTCATCCCCACGGACAGCGCCAAACTGATGCAGTCATTTTTTGCTCCCTGCTTTAACCTGGTTCCTGCTGACCTGTTGACTCGCACAAGTAGCACACGTGAGCCACAGACCACCGTTGTGGTGGCCGATGGCTCTCCGATGCTAAAGTCAGACATGGCTCTGAGCAAGGTGTAATGTTGTAACAGGGAATTTGTAGCGTACATTTGCTTACCAGCCTCATGTCTTATTTACAGTGCAAGGAGTCCTGGTTTAGCCAGGCCATCGTAGGCGAAGTTTTGGGAGGAGATCTTCGTGAAGATCCCTCTCAAATTAGGAGTCGTGCTGTAGAAGGGAAGTTCCATGCTAGCTCTGTGTTCCTTGATATGCGAGAGATAGTTCCCAATCCAAGAGCAATCTATAGAAGGGAGTTTCCTTGTGTGGAAGATACTCTAGTGTTTACTTCCTAGTTGGAAGCAAAGAGCAGTTGTAGTTGTCCGTCTAAGGATAACTGTGAGACATGTGGGCCTAGCATGCTGTGAGAGTTCGGGTCCGCCTGACGGACTGAAGTGAGCAGGCTTAGAACTGCTTGGGCCGGATCAACATTGGGTTGATGCTGGGGTCTGTAGTTCTTTGAGATCATCATGACACGTGTACGACTAAGGGGTGTGACTGTTTTTTATGTATCATAACATCTTATAATCATTATGTTGGAATGGTGTGATTCTCATACCCTTGAGATTTCTCTCTATTTCCTTTTTGTTACAAGGTAATTATTTTGTTTTGAAATCATATCATCTCTCAACATTTCACCATCCATTATTTTGTTATTATCTTTATTCTTTAAATTGAAATTGAAATATTGTTTTCTAATCCAAGTGAAGTAGACGATATCCCCTACTTCCACTATGCATTGTTGAAGTGTATTGCAGGTTGAAAGAAAAATAAAAGGAATTAAACAAAAAATAAGTATTTCTTTGATTGATGTTGAAAATCATGCAACGAAATTAATGCCGATATTTGGCATCAATCACATACCCTCCATTTTCCGTTATTCTTCATGACCAAAACTGGCTTTTTTTATTAGGCGATGCACCTCATCATTGATTGCTTGATTATGTTCCGAGGCAACTTGCCTTTTTTCTTTCGGACTGGCTTCTTATTCGGGTTGTCTTGCAACTTGTGAGTGATGATGAAGGGCTCAATGCCTACCATTTCCTTTATTGTCCAAGCGAAGACGTCCTGGCTATCCTTCAACAGTTGGATCAATTGTTCAGTTAGTGTCGGGTTACTGTTGGATCAGTTGATTAGTTAGTTCCGGGTTAAGTTTCGTGCCGATTTGAACTGCTTTGCTCCCTTATTCACTGTCCAGATGGATTAGTATTGTCTCTTCTTCCAGTTGGCCAGTATTCTGTCGGCCTCTTGGACTAATTAGAGCTGCATTGTCCTTTAGGAGGTCGTGACCCATCTGTAGTTGACCGGGTTGCTGTGATGGCTACCCTGGTTGTGATTGTGATTGCTATCTGTTTGGAGTCTTCTATGCTGCATAATGACATTCACGCACAACCGGCTAGTCTTTTTTGACGATTCCAACATCGATGCCAATGTGATACTTCAGGCATTGGTACATGGTGGAAAATACTACATCCATTTCGTGTAGCCAGGGTATTCCCAGAAACATATTGTATGCTGAAGGAGCGTCAACAATGAAGAAGTCTATTAATAAGACTCGTTGTTTACCTGGTGTTCCTACCACGACTGGTAGTCGGATTAGTTCGAGTGGGTGGCATTGCTCGCCTCTAAAACCCACCATAGGTTGGTTAGTGTTTGTAAGTCCCTCTTCATTGAACTGCATCTTGTGGAATGCCATCGGGAATAGAAGGTTGGCCGAGCTACCGGTGTCAATGAGTACTCTTTTAACTTCCTACTTGACTATACACACTGAAATCACCAGGGTGTCATTCTAGGGGAAATGAACTTCCTGTGCATGTTTCTCGAAAAAGGTCAGAGTTGGGTTATTAATTCTGACGCGTTGAGCGGGAGTTTCAGATATCGTATCCTCGTCCATAAGTTTTAGATGGATCGCTTTCGTGATCGGTTAGATCGTTCTTTTTCTTTAGCAGTGAGACGTATATCAGTTATTTGGAATGTTCATTTGACCTCGTGGTAACATCCGCTTTCTTTTTCCCTTTGGACTGCTTGTCTTTCAACCCAATAAATTCACCGAGTCGTCTCTAGATCCAGTACTAGATTTCACTCTTTAAGTTGTAGCAGTCTTCTGTGTCGTGTCTGTGGTCTTAGTGGAAAGAACAATATTTGTTCTTATCTTGTTCGGCCGGATCTCCCCTTAGATTGAGTGGCCACTTTACGTCTTCCCAGTTTTCCATGGGCTTTAGAAAAGTTATCAAACTCGTTTTCAGTGCAGTAAACGGTTTGTACTTGGCGTTAACCGAGTGTGTTGACCGTTAATGTCTGGCTCTTTCGGATTGCAGATTTTCGAGTCCCTGTTTGCTGAATTCGGACCTGTCGTTGGTCTAATGCCTTTTGGATTGACCGCTTTCCTTCCGCGACCTATCATCTCTCATTCTCTCCTCTCTTCTTACCTGATTCGTTGGGAATGACCTTTTCTCGAACTTGTTTTTCGTTTTGGCGGCCCACATCTCCTCAAAGGTGATGTATGTTTGAGCACTTTTCAGCAAGGTTGACATCTTCTCAGAGGATCCAGGTTCATAGAGTTGTAAAATGGTCCTCCCTTTAGTTCGAAGGTAAACGTGGCTACGGATGTGTCGTCCCTACATCCATCAATCATGGTTAACTCGTCAGTGAAATGAGTAACATACTCCCTAGGAGTCTCATCAGACATTTGCTTGATGTGAAGCAAGTAGTAAGGACTCTTTTTGATCTGTTGACTACCAATGAACCTTGTGATGAAGGTCGTAGCCAATGCTTGGAAAGAATCTATCGATCTAGGTGGAAGGCTATTGAACCAACTCATTGTTGTAGATGTGAGGCTAGTCAGAAAGGTTATGCACATGTTGGCCTCCGTGCTTTCTTTCATGGCCATCATATGGTGAAAATTTCATAAATGATCTGACGGATCAGTAGTGTCATCATAAGTTTCAAACTTTGGCGGAGTGAACTTTTTCGGTAAAAGGGTCTTCATGATTACGTCGGAGAATGGTGGTCTGGCCAACTTGTACAGTACATTAGGATTTATAACTCCAATTCTGAATGGAACCTATGGGAAAATTCCATCAGTTGGGGATCCATCTTCATACGGTTTGCTTCCCTCGAAGTTCATTCTACGAAGCTCTGCAGGAGCTTCGTAGTTTTCTTGAACAGGGTTGGCAGAATTTTGGTGAAGTGGTGTTCGGATGTGTTTGACAGGTGCAACACCTTCCTGAGTGAGCTTTTCGACCACTTTAGCTAGATAATCCATATGGGCCAAGTGTTGGTCCACTCGAGGATTCGTCATTGTACCAGCGACTGTATGGGCTTGTTGGATGACCATATCATGTGTTGACACTGTGTTACCTTGTATAATTGGTTTCCTAGTGTTGGATTTGGGGTATGCCTACTTGGTAATTTAGTTTCATTGGTGGAAGGGTTGTCTTGATTATTGCTAAGCTGAGAATTTGTAAGAGGTTCCATTTGCACTAAATCTTTTCGATACTGACTTGCACTAAGGAAACTACCAACAAAAGACTTTAAAAAAAAAAGGAAATTGTCGTTCTCCATGAACGACACCAAACTAATGCGTCCAAATCTGTCCTCCTAGAAATCTAACCTACAAAACAGGGTTATACTACCAAAGACCACCTGTTTGGTTGCCGAAGGCACTCGATGCTTAAGTTAGTTAATCTGTGGGAGAAAATGAATTTGGATAGAGTATAGTTCAGTTGTGTTTGCACACCTTCATGAAATCTTCCCTTTACCTTTTATAATGCACATAATTAACTCTCTGCGTGACTTAAGCATGTAGGGCGTGATGTGAGGAGACGTTTCTCACAATGGTCTCCTCCTTCATTGAGATAAGTCTTTGGGAAAGTGATTCCCGCCATGACTTGTCTCCTTCGCAACGTCTCTTTTCTCTAAGGGAAGATATTCGTTTGCCCTGGGCTTGGGCATTTGATTATGGTCTATTATTAAAGATCTTTATAGGTTTTAATGATCGGGACTGCATCTTTGGGCTTTTGGAACCGGGCATATTATCCGTGTCTGAGATTGAAATGCCTATTCCTCGTGATGGATGGTCTTTGTCACGTGTACGTCCATGATTAGAGGATTATTTAATGTATCATCAACGTGTTTTTGGTTGCACATGTTATGTTCATTGTCACACTGTCAATCATGGCAATCTTTCTCCTTGGTTTGTTATGGTTGTTTTTCTAGGATATAATGACACCTAAGGAATGTGATTTCTCAAAAAATGTCGAAATTTCACGAAATATTTCTTTTATTAGGCCAATCTCAATTTCCTTACATTTCAACCCTTTATAACATTTGATGTAGTCGATTTCTGCTCTTCTTCCTCGTTGCCAAGACCTGCACAGGTAGCAAACATGAGCCAAGGACCACCGTGTGGGGGACGATGGCAATCCGATGCTTAAGTTACATACGGCTTAGGAGAGGCTTAAAACTATAAACTAGGTTATATTGTATACCTCTAGTTCATCGACCTTATCTCCCTTTTATACTAAAGTAGTCCTTGTTCGGCTAGGCCTTTGGTGGCGTAGTTTAGGGAAAGTGATTTGTGGAGTATATTTCCTAATTGGGAACTGTCTATGTGGGATACTTTCCCTACACGAATTGTGCTCCTAGATATACGGGAGAGATTTCCCTTTCTGAGCGTTGTTCATGCAAGAAAGTTTCCTTGTCCGACTTATATTCTAATATATGTTTCCTAGTCAGATCCAATGTCTTGGGTAGATCTCTCAAATAATTGCCTTAGAGGTCTTACAAGTATTGGGCCTAACCGCTTGACGTGTGGGCTTACTGGCTTATTGCAACTCGAACTCGACTGTTTGGATTCTGCCAATGATAAACTTGCTGCTATTTGGGCCTCGCTAGATTGTGCGTGCAATCGAGCCTGCTTTGTTCAGCTGACGAGATTATCATGACACGTGTATGGTGTTGATCAGATGATGGTTTGACGTATCATTAGCTACTCCCCTGAGTTAGTGGGTCATCCTATCGGTCCACTAGGTCTTTTCATGAAGCAGCTGTACAATCATGATGATTGAGTATGGGAGATTTCCTTGAGCGGTGCATTGCATTATTTGCTTGCGCCAGCTTGAAAGCGAAAATGGCGAGAGCTCAACTTTCTATATAGATCTCTGCTTGTTTAGTATAACTCCTTTACTCTTTCGATCTCTGAGATTCTGTTTTGCTGTATTGTCTGTTGTGCCTTTGACTTTGCTCAACCTTCGTATTCAAAAGCTTATACTTTCATGGTAGGCCGAGATCAACTTTCTGATGAACTGTTCGCTAGGGGCCATAAGTATTTTTAGGAGAGATTGCTCTCAGAATCTGATCTGGAAGTCCTGCGTGACATTCGGGATTCCTGATGATCTGGTGCTTTGCACTATGAGCGTCGATCTGACGCCATTGTACCCTCAAGAGGGGTTTATCTACCTTCACCGAGGTATGCTACAATTGGGTATCTGCTTTCCTGTCATTTAGGAGATATGGGAGTTCTTGGCGTACCTCGACATTGCACCCGCTCAACATGTGCGTAAAGAGTATAGGACTTTGATCGCCATTCTGATTAGGGCTAAGGACATTGGTGTCCGAGTGTCTTCGAGGGCGATGCAATTTCTCACTTCTCCTCGGATAAACAAGCACGCTGTGTGTGTGCTGATTTTGCCGGACTGCTTTGTCAAATTGCCTGATGATTTTAAATCGTGGCAGAAATAATGTTTCTTGGCTCTTGCGGACTCCCCATACTTTGAGCTTGCTGGTTGTCCGATTGAGCGTGAATTTAGACCACCGAGTAAGTTGATTCCTTCTCCAGTCTTACTTGCGTAAATTTCATATTAAATTAACCTGTTGTGACTTTTGCAAGCAGATTTTCTACTTTGTGTCTTTCTGCTGAGGATAAAGCCACTCTAGATGCGTTCCGTGACATGCCTCGTCTAGAAGTAGAAGATGTAGTCGAGCCTTCTAATGTTGAACGCAACGGTTTGTGGGCTTATTGGCACGTGGCTCCTACTGTGTATCAGGTGAAAAAGCCAAAGTCTAAAGGAACACTTGTTTCACGGAAGAGGAAGCTTCCCAAGCCCTTCTAGAAGGGCAGAAATAATTGAGGCGCTTTCTTCTCCTGTGCATTAGAAGAGATCTCATGTTTTGTCTAGGTCCGTCCACAGGCGTCTGGCCTTGTCCCGAAGGATGTAATGCTGTTGGGCAAGAGCCTGGTGAGACTGTTGTTTATGAGGAATGGATGCTTAAGTCGCGGCCCTCGTCTCTCTTCCTGACCTGGAGAGAGAATGTCTGCAAATGGTGGGCGTGGAGGATGTTACCAAGCTGAGCACCCAACAGGCGGAGTTTATTAGCAGGATGTTGCTGCAGGCAGGCATGGAAGCTTCGAATGGTCGTCCTTTTTCAATAAAAGATTTCGAGCTCCACCTTTCCTCGGATCATGAGCCTATTGAAAAGTCGTCTGATCATTGGCGTCGTGGCAAATGTTCTTCTTCTTGTTGCCCGTGTTGTGTTCCATCTCGTTCCCACCCTCATATCCAACTGATGACGGGTCTGAGAAATAACTCGATAACCTCTTCCCCTTAACTGGGCCGACACGTGAAAGAGAGCTGCCTGCTATGGGCAAAGGAAAAGTTGTTGATGAAGGCCCTGATATAGTGGAGACGGCTAATGGCGGGGCTGTAGTGATTTCGAATCCAAATGATCTTCATCCGAATGCACGTATCAGTCTGTTTGCCCAGATGTAATAAGGATGGGAAACCAAGCTTGGCATCAGGAGCAGGTGGAATGACTAGCTAGCGAACTGTGACGCTTGAAAAGCGTTTAGATAAAGGGTAGAAACACCTTATGCTGGGGATGTTATATCTGAATCAAGTGGTTTCGTCTTGAATTGAAGTCGAGGCCGCTCGTGAGAGGGTGTATACCATGGAGCGAGTCTTCAAAAATCTACAGAAGTCATACTTAGATGTTCTTCACAAGATTGAGTCATTGAGGAAGCAACTGAAAGCTTTCTCAAATACTGAAGTGGGGTCTAGGTCCATTAGGTTAGAGGCTCAGAAGGCTCACTTAGAAGCGCTTATGTCTGACCTGGCAGGGGCTGTGTCCGCGAGGGATCGGTTCGAGAATGAACTGAACCTTCTTCGTCGTGACTTCCAACTTGCCCATAATTTTGCTGATGGAGTGTGGGCTGAACTATAGGCTCTACAAGTTGAGAGGATTAAGAAGGAGTTCGAGTAGACTATCCGGTGTCAGCAGTTGGAGGCTAGTGATGAGTTTCATTCTGAGCATGCGCGGATCGCATGAGAGGAGTTCCAATTGGCGCAAGTGAGCTAAATAATGCTAATGATAAGCTAGATGTAGAGCAGTCCAAGACTGAGATCTTGTCAAGCGAGTTGGAGCAACTGAAACAGGAACTTGCCGAGTTAAGAGGGCGCAAAGAGAAGTTTCTCAAGGCCTAGGGCACATTTGAGTTCAGCAGAGTCATGCATGGAAAGCTGGAGCTGTTGCGTCTGATGGAAGAGGAACATCCCGAATGGGATCTCTCCTATTATAAAGATATTGCATATGCAAAGTTTGGAGCAACCACCGATTCGTCTGAAGAAGAAGTTGACCCTAATGAGCGGGGTCAAGAGGTATCACAAACAGATGTGTCTCCTGCTTTTTCCCCTACTAAGTATGGGTTTTTTGTATCTGACTCTCCTTCTGATTAGGGGTGAATCATGTACTTGAGTTTGCAAATGAATAGTACTTTGCACATTTTTGTCTTCATTTGCTTTCCTGCTAGCTTGTACCTGCTTTATCTTATTTCAACATTAGTTGTCAGACGAGGAACTTTGCTGGGCTAAGTAGCTCAAGTCTGATTCATTGTTGGGAGCTCTGACTTCTTATGCTGTAGTAATTGGTGCAGTTCTGGTCAGATTCCTTTGTAGAGATCGGGGAGTGTAATACACCCCTTGTCTAGTGGCTTGGCTGTCTGTTGGACCAACGGTTTCTGCTGTTGTTATAAGCGTGTTAGTCAGACTGTGGTCCTAGCGCTTGTGTTCTTGTAGATGAATGGACAATAATCTTTGCGAGTCGTCTTGGTCGAGCTTTTAGAACTCTGACAGGATGTTTGACTCGTCTTTATTTGCTATTCGTAGAATAGGTTAACTGGACCAGGGATTGTTATTGCCAATTATGACTGACTAAACCGGGTTCATGTTTCGACAACCATGGTGGTTCCTAGCAAGCCATCTTCACAGGTTATATGAGCACTGACTAAGCTCCCACTTTCCAACCCATCTTGATCCGTTTGGAGCGAGCCTGCAGTTATCATCGTCAGTCGTTGTGACTACACTTTTGGTGGGGGTTCAACCATCATTGTCTGTAGTTGGCCAATGATTCCTGGCAAGCCGTCTTAACCAAGCTACATGAGCACTGACAAAGCTCCCACTTTTTAGGCCGTCGGAATCTGCGCGCAGCGAACTAGGCTTCAAACAGACAAAAACCATCGTCATCACCGGCCACTAACTGAGCTTTGGTCGGGGTTCGACAATCACTGTCTGCGTACAGGCAAGCCATCTTAATCAGTCGTTGAGAGCGCTGAATAGACTCCCACTTTCTAAATCGCTGAAATCCGTTATGTGTGGACTAGGCTTCGAGCAAACCAGAAGCTATCGTCGTCGGTCGTCACCGACTAAGCTTTGGTCGGGTTTGGTCTCTACCATCCATGCTTGGACAATGATTTCTGGCAATCCGTCTCAATCAGGCATCAGAGTGCTGACTAAGCTACCACTCTCTAAACCATTGACACTCGTTTAATTTAACGGACTGGGCGTTAGAGCGTACCAGAAGCTGTTGTCATAGGTCGAAACTGACTAAGCTTTGGTCAGAATAAGAGTTTGGGTGCGTAAGTTTGACTTGGTGGTCCTGATTCACTTAACTCGCTTGAGAGATTCGAGGCATGTAAGTCTGACTTGGGGGTCCTGACTTACTTAACTCGCCTGAGAGATTCGGGGCGTGTAAGTTTGACTTGGGGTCCTGACTTACTTACTTGCCTGAGAGATTCTGGGCGTGTAAGTCTAACTTGGGGATCATGACTTACTTAACTTGCCTGGCGGTCTGATTCCAGTGTCGGATCGATTGATTGACTAATAATAAGTTGACCAACTTTAATGAACAACAGCGAAATAATAGTCGAGTTGATGCCTTTGGTTTAATTGTACTCTGTAGGCATACTCCTTATTCTGTTGGCACTTAAGGCCTTTGTTGTTTATTCTTTTGAGCGTGCTTGGCCAGATTTGGCAGGGCATCAGCTTGGGCCCATTTAGAAAAATCTTTGTCGATCAGTGTGCCAGGGATATGGCTTATTCTGTGAGACGGTTAAGCATCAATTACTCCCCCAGTTAATGGGGCTACTTGTAGGGCCATTAATTCAAAAGATGTGGACTTCTGCTGTTGCTATTGGAACCATCATTTTCCCGATTTCCCGTACGGCCTTTAATGCTGAAGTAACTGCTTGTTGACGCCTCCTCGTAAATGATTTCACCTATATATGGGTTGGCTATTATGCATTCAAGCATTGCAATGCAAATAGAAGAGCATGTTAATCAGTGCATCTTACCAGAGAGTTTTCTTTGGGTTTTCCAAAGGCTGTAGGAAGATCTCCTCCGCTGGAGTCTTTGAATGTTCTGACATTTTCACCGATGAGTCTTTATAAGACTTGTTATGTGGTGTCGCTTGATCTAGGTGGGCACTGGATTGATCTCATGAGATCCTGTAATATCTTTTTATTTTCGAAGAAGAATTACACACTTCCTCTTGGGGGTTAGACTTGTCTTCCATCCTCCAATGCTTGAGCACTCCCTCATCCGTTTACTGTTATCGAGGGGTGGTCCTCGTAGCTTGTTTATGGTTGATGAGAGAGTTGGAGGTCTTGACTCTCATTCCTGGGGTGGAACCTCCACCTCCCGCAGGCATTGCACGTCTGAGAGTCGCCCTTGCTTGGCAGCACTGTGAAACCTCGATCGTCGGCTTTTCCGGGGACGTTTTCGTCAGCTTTCTACTGCTTTCTTTTGTTCCTTCTCATGAGGCAGATTGAATCGAGGTTTCTTTTTCAAATCGTCTTTGTGGGATGATTTGACGGAGCAATGAATTGAGGGTGTTCCTTCGTCTTTTACTCCCGACGCTTTGCTTTCACTACCTTCTATTCTGGATGCAGAATAGCAGATCAGAGTCTCTACCCTTGTTTTAGCGGAAAGATGCTTGCATCGGACTTAGATACTTGTAGTGATAAACTGATGTACTAGTTGGTCGGCAAGCTTTGTAATAACTCTCATTGCAATCAATATAATCTGTTTTATTTCTGGAATGTGTCTTGTACGAACAACTCTTAAATGACAAACAGAAAACAAGAAACGAAATCAAAAAACAAATAATTTAACTCCGAGCAGAGACTAAGCTAATCTGGCCTTGTTTTAATTTTAAAACTAATGAAGTTACTGAATAGTGGACTTCGTGCTGGCGGGCAGTTCCTTGCTAATGAACAACTCTTGGAATTGGTGCCCGTTTGCTTCATTATTGTTACTTAGCTCTTTGTTATTCTGGATTGCTCGCTAGCCTTGACTTCTGGATCTCTGCATAGCTGCTTCTCGATTATGTGGGCTTCTCCACCATCATTGAGTAGTATACCATTTATGTCCTGGCTCGATGCTTGACATGTTTGCTCTGTGTGCCCGAGCTGTAACTGGCAACCATTCAACTGCTTCTGGGCTGTATAATGACAGTCTCTTGCTGCTGTCTGATCTCCTCGAATAGTCCCTTGAGCATGGTTGGCTGTGTATTTTATGCATTGATGAAAGGTGGATACCACTGTTTTTATATGATGTAGCCAAGGCCTTCCCAGAATGATGTTGTAGGTGGATGGGGCGTCTATTACCATGAACTCTTGGACAAGCCACCACCATTAGATTTATCTTCCCGATGGGAAACATTTTTCTCTGTTGAATTCGACCATAGGGTGGCTGGCGGGCGTTAGATCTTTCTCTTGTAGTTGCATATTGCGGAATGCATTGAGGAAAATGACATTTAATGAGCTTCCAGTGTCCACTAAAGCTCTATTTACCTCTTACTTAAGGATAAGGACGGAGATGACCAGGGCGTCATTGTGAAGAGAGTGTACCCTTGGAGACCATTCTCTGTAAATGTCAATGATGTGATCGGGTTGTGAACTCGTGCGTGCTGCACTAGTCAGTCCTCATACTAAGATGGTGTCTGCATATCGGTTAGTGTCCTTTTGCGGGACCTATTTGACTGTTCTCCCTCAGGACCGACCCCTTAGAGAACGTAGATGTCGCTAGGAACCTCCTTTTTGATATCCTTGACAGTGTCAGCTCTTTCCTTTCCTCGACCCCGCCTCCTGTCCGAACCTAGGAACTCCTTGAGTTTGCCTTTCCTTATCCAGTACTCGACTTCTCCTCTGAGGTCTCTACAATCCTCAGTATCATATCCACCTTCCTTGTGGTAGGCGCGATATTTGCTGTTGTCGCGCCTAGCAGGGTCTCCTTGCTGCTTAGGCGGCCAGTTCAACTCATCCCAATCCTTGATGGAATCAAGGATGTTAGACAGGCTGGTGTTGAGAGAGGTGATAGACCTGGACCCGATGTAATTCGAGGCTTTGTCCTGCCTGGGGCAGCCCGAGTCGGTGTTGTTATTTGTGGTCTTCCTCTTGTTAATGTAGTCATCTTCTTTCTTCTTCCCCTCTTTCCTATCCTTCGGGACAAAGGGTTTCTTGTCTGACTTCACCTCTCTCTTGGTGCCAACATTTCGTTCTGAGTGATGTATTTATGGGCGTCTCTAAGCAAGTTCGTCATATTGGCTGGGGGGTTCAGAGTGAGAAAGTCATAGAGCTTGCCTCTTATCAAACCCGAAGTGAAAGTCGTAACGACGATGTCATCACTACAACTGTCGATGAGGGTCAACTCATCATTAAAGTGAGTGATGTACTCTCTTAACATCTTGTTCTATTTTTGCTTCAGGGTTAGCAGATAATGTGGGCCCCTTTTGAGCCTTTGGCTACCCACGAAGCGTGTAAGGAACACTAATGCCAATGACTGGAATGAATCAATGGATTTCGGAGGAAGGCTGTGGAACCACGTCAGTGCTGACATCTTTAGGCTTGCAGTGAATGATTAACACATTATCGCATCAGACCCTTCTTTGAGCGCCATAACGTGCTGGAAGTGGCGCAGGTGATCGGTCGGGTGTCCCGTCCGGTCATAAAACTCCAACTTCGGTGGGGTGTATTTCTTGGGCAGCGGTTCCTCCTTGATATAGTCCATGAATGGAGGGACCGTGAGGCTGAACAACACATCTGTGTTTGTGGCCCTGTTGCGAAGAGGGTTGTACGAGACGTGCCTATCGGCTCTAGGCGTCGGGTCTCTATTGGCCATGCCTCTGTCTCTTTTCCATTGAGAAGTTGTTGGGGCCGCGCGACTCTCCTGAACATGCTCCTTGGAACTTTCAGGGGAACGAGCCCTTCGCTGCTCACGATTTCCCTTTGCAGGTGGAGGATTTTGCTGTCTGAGATCGTCCAGTGTCTCTGCGATCTGCTGCATATGTGTTGAGAGTAGGTCCACCCTCGGGTTTGCTGCAGTCGCCACCTGTGCAGGGGTGTGAGGAGGTTCCTCCCGTCGCGGTGGTGGAACTGGTGGCGTTCTGTTAGTTTGAGCGTTTGAAGGTTCGACAACATCTCCATTGTTGCGACACCTTGTCATCACCATCTCATTGATTATCTGGAAAAGGTGGAACTACAATTTTTATTGAAGAGCTCTGTCGTTCCCCACGGACGGTGCCAAACTGATGTAGTCGATTTTTGCTCTCCTTCCTTGCTGTTTACTTAGCCCTGAACAGGTAGCAAACGTGAGCCAAGAACCACCTCTGTGGTGGCTGATGGCACTCCGATGCTTAAGTTAGATAAGGCTTAGGAGAGGATTAAAACTGTAAACAGGGTTATATTGCGTACCTCTAGTTCATCGACCTTATCTCCTTTTTATAGTAAAAGAGTCCTTGTTTGGATAGGCCTTTGTGGTGTAGTTTAGGGAAAGTGATCTTGCTGTGGAGATCCTTTCCTGATTAGCAGCTGCACGACTTGTGCTTCTAGATTTGCAGGAGAGATTTCCCTTTCTAAGCGTTGTCCATACAAGGAAGTTTCCTTGCCAGACTTATACTCTAGTATATGTTTCCTAGTCGGATCCAATGTGTTGCTGGCCTGCCAGTCTTGGGTAGATCTCTCAGATACTTGCCTTGGAGGTTTTACGAGTATTGGGCCTGACCGCATGACATGTGGGCTTACTAGCTCATTGCAACTCGGACTCGATTGTCTGGATTTTGATAATGATGAGTTTGCTGCTGTTTGGGCCTCGCTGGATTGTGCGTTCAATTGGGCTTACATCGTTCTATTGGCGAGATACACGTGTACGGTGCTGATTAGAGAACAGTTTTATGTATCATCAACATTAGTTTAATATTAAAATTTTGTTATATAAATGACTCTTATGCAATATGTAATTTGTATGACATTAGGAGTCTTATGGGACTCTTTATGTAGTACGTAAGAGTTTAAAATGCTTAAATTATATTCATAACTTCAAAATTACAACCAAATTTTTTTTGACGATTTTTATATACACAACAAAATATTCCTTAAAATCAACTTAGCGAAATTACCTTGAAAAATGAAATCGCAATCCTTGGTGACACCCAAAAGAGTTATCGATAATATGATCCTCTTGGTATAAAATTGTATGTCTCCCGTCATGTTGTCTTTCTTAAGCACACCCCCTCTCTACTATATACCTGCCCAGTCTGGTGAGTTTCATGAATCTGAGTTGATCTATATTCATCCATTTGCAGTTGATTAGCCTAGTCCCTCCCATATCCCTCCACCCTTAATTGGTGACTTTAGTTTTTCTATTGTTCCTCCTCCCTCCCCAGATATACCATCCATTACATCATCTATACCTCTCCCAGATACGCCTTCATCTATGCTATTGTCCTCTATAGACGTCCTTCCTCCTCGGTATCCTAAACATTCTAGACATCCAACTTCCAAGTATGGGTTTACTAATTCTTGTTATTTCACAAGTTTTGTCACTCTTCTGACCTCTATTGATGCTCAGGTTGATCCTAACTCCTATAAAATGGCTTGTACGAATCCTTTTTGGCAACATGCCATGGATGAGGAATTATCAACTTTGCAAAACACGAGAACTTGGGATATGGTCCCTTCCCACCAGGGAATATGTTGTTGGTAGTCATTGGGTCTTTAAAATAAAACTAAAGTAGATGGGTCCATTGAGCGATATAAGGCTTGCTTGGTTGCATGTGGGTTTACTTAGCAGCATCGGATTGATTATGAGGAGAGTCTTGCTCCAGTTGCTAAAATGACTTTTGTTTGTCTTTTGATGGTGGTTGCTTCTGCGAGGCAATGAGGCATCTCCTAGATGGGCTTTAAAAATGCCTTTTTGAATGGGCACCTTCAAGAAGAAGTGTACATGACTCCACCTCCTAGTGTTCCCACAAGCCAGGTGAAGTATGTAGAATTTGTAAAGCTTTATATGGTTTTAAGTAAGCTCCTCGTGCTTGGTTTGAGTTGTCGATCGTGGTCTCTTAGTTTGGTTTTTGACCTAGTGTTAGTGATTTTGCTTTGTCCGTTCATTTTATTATTGTTGGTATTATATTTCTTTTTGCTTTATGTTGATGATATGGTTTTGATGGGAGATGACACATTGGCTTTGTTGATTTGAAACATCATTTGCATATTCAGTTTTAGCTGAAGGACTTGGTCCACTTCATTATTTTCTTGGTATTGAGGTAGTTCATTTTCCCAAAGGTTATTTGCCTTTCAATCTAAGTATGCAACATATATTATTGATAAAGCTCGTCTCACTAACACTTGGACTGTTGACACTCCTATTGCGCTCAATGTTCAGGTACAATTCCCCCAATGGTATGCCTTTGGTTGATCCTACTATTTATTGAGCTATTGTTAGTAGTTTAGTATACCTAATAGTTACTCATCCTGACATTGCATATGTTGTTCTCGTGGTAGCTCAATTTTCTCTTACTATGCTACAACTCTTTACTTGGTTATCGTACTTCGCATTATTCGCTATCTTCATGGTACTTTATTTTAGAGTTTGTTGTTTTCTTCTTCCTCCAAGTTGAAGCTTCATGCATTATTACATGTTTACTAGTTAGGTGACCCTACTAATAGGAAGTCTACTACTGGCTTTTGTGTCTTTTGGGACGATTCTCTTATCTCTTGGAGGAGTAAGAAACAAACAGTTATTGTCCATTCTTTGGCTGAAGCTGATTACATGGTCATGGCATCTAACTCTACGGAGATTATTTGGCCTTGATGGATTCTAAGTAATTTACAAGTTTATCTTTCTACTCCAACTCTGATGTTTTATGACAATCAAACTGCCATCCAAATCGCTCAAAATTCAGTCTTTCATGAACGTGCCAAATAAATTGAGATTGATTTCCATTTTATATGTCATTATTTTCAACATGGTTTCATCTCTCCCTCATGTTTTCTTCCCAGATGCAATTGATTGATTTCTTCACCAAGTCTCACACTATTGTGCGTTTTGCTTTTTGCTTAATAAAATTTCAATGCTACTCACTGTACCATCACGAGTTTTAGGGGCGTGTTAGAGGGTATACTTTTAATTTAGGATGCAATTGTAATTTTCTTAAATTTGTGGATATGGGCCTTTTAGCATTTTCTCCTTTATTAAAGACTACTCTTGAACCCTTATTTTGTAATTATCTCAATGTAATGAACAATGAAGTTGATGTTGCTCTTCTTCTTCTTAAGATATATGAAACCTTATTATTCGATTATCATGATATTTTTTGAACAAAAGTGAGACAATATGCTTTAATTTCCCCAAATCATGGAAAGTGGATTCCTTGTTCCTCCTAAAGAATTAACATTCTCTGTTCTTTTAGAATTACATTAACTTCCATTCCTCCTATACCAAACATAACCATAGCGAAAAACATAATTGCAACTCAACAACCTAATGGTCTTTGTGCCAACAAGATAATCGCCTAGTGTTGTGTACATACTTTAGGCTATACACTAGAAGTTTAGGTAATTTTGGTCACATAGGCCTTTGGGTTTAGTTATTATTAGGTTTAGCTTCACTTTGTTTAGGGAGTGTTTGTTTGAGTTAGAGGTCTAACCTCTTAATTAGACGTAGCATCTAACTAGAGCTGAATCTCTCATTCAAAGCTTTGCTTATATTTGATGAAATGCATACCCAATATCTGAATTAGACATCCAACCAAACATAACATTCATAAAACATCTATATATATTTTTGAAAAATCAGATATATTGTCTGGTTAAGAAGTGTAAACAAACACCCCATTAGTGTCCCACGCTTTATAGCATTCAATTGTAAGTGATTTCATGCATGAGTATTAGTTATGTAAAAACTCTATTTAAAGAGTTAAAATCAATGAAAATAATGGCCTAAATTTTTTTATCAGCACAAATGTATTCTTGGGAGGTTTGAGTTTCCTTGAATTAACAATTAGGAGGTTTTGATTCTCTCGATAAAACCAATTTATCATTTATTTTTAAAAGTATTCAAGATAGATACAACAAGGTTCTATCAATGGGTATTAGAGTCATTCGATCTTTGGCTCCTTCATTGCCATGTTCAAATCGTCGCCTTTGCTGAATCCATTTGGTGTTCTTGATCGAGAAATGTTTAGGAAATTAAAATTGAGTAGATGTGAAAAATTTGAAAATCTGTCAAGCTAGGATTGATGATCATCAAGGAGCATGTTGTGCCCGTAATGCATATCATGCATCGATGAAAGAGTTTTGGCAACAAAGTGGGTGCTACTTAAATAATTTTCTTTGATACATTTAAAGAAAGAGATGAAGAAATTCGCAGTACGTTTCGAAGCATCATCTCATTTGACATTGGAGATATGTTCTTGTTGTTCATAAAAGAATTTCAAGTCATCATGAGCAAGTATTGTCTAATGTTGCATTGAGTAAAGTTTCATATATCAAACCAGTTTGCGAAGGCAAAAAACAACATTACCAGAAAAATTACTTTTTGGTTGTCGCAACTATACCGAAAATTAGCTCTTAAAGAGTTTGTAGAAGGATTGGAATAGGCATTTTCAAGAAATTTGAACTTGCAAGTGACAAATCAGATGTTTGTAATCTTGACGTAATTTGGTCAAATGGTCTTTGGGTTTAGTTATTGGTTTTAGTTACACTTTGATTTTAGTGTTCCACAATTTATGGAATTTAATTGCAAGAGGTTTTATGTATGAGTATTAGTTATGTAAAAACTCTATTTAAAAAATTAAAATCAATGAAAATAATGCTCTGGAATATTTTATCAACACAAATGTGTTTTGGAGAGGTTCGAGTTCCCTTGAATGAACTCATTGGAGGTTGTGGCTCCCTCAATATAACCCATTTATTACTTTGAAAAATTGAGTAATTTGGAATGAGTCAGTAATTCAATGAGGTTAACCTCACGGGACTTGAAGAAGTAGTCACAACTGTTGGATCTAATAAATTGATCTTAGCCAATTTCGCTCTTCACAATTGATGCAGTCGATTTTCGCTCCCTGCTTGACCTTGAACTGCTGACCTGCACAAGGAACGCACATGAGCCTTGTGGTGGCTAATGGCACTTTGATGCTAAAGTTAGACATGGCTCTGAGGGAGGCCTAAAGATGTAAATAGGTTTGTAGTGTAACTTTGTTCACCAACCTTCTGTCTTATTTATAGTGTTGGAGTCCTGGTTCGGCCAGGCCATCGGTGGCGTAGTTTAAGGAAAAAGATGTTCCTGGAGATGCTTCTCTAATTACGAGTCTTCTAGAGGGAAGTTTCCCTGTTAGACCTGTGCTCCTAGATACACGGGAGATAGTTACCGATTGGAGTGTTGTCCATATGTAGAAGTTACCACGTACGACGTATACTCTAATATTTGCTACCTAGTTGGAAACAAAGTATTGTTGGCTTGCCCGTCCGAAGCTGATCCCCGAGATACTTGCCACATAGATCTTCAGGTATTGGGGATGGCTGTGAGGCGTATGGGCTTAGCATGACACAGTAATTCGAATCCGTTTGTCTGACTGCATTTTGCGGGCTTACTGCCGATTGGGTCGGATCGGTGCTAGACTGATGCTTGGGCATGTTATTCCTTGAGATCGTCATGACACGTGCACGATGTAGATTAAAGGGCGTTTCGGTGTATCATCATCTGCTCCCCCTGAGTTAGTGGGCTACCTAGTCGGTCCACTAAGTCACTTGTCGAAAAGATGTGCCGCTTAAGATGATTGAGTCTGAACTGTTACTTAGCGACGCGCTTCATTTATTAAGCATACATCTGTTCGGTGGAAAAAGGCGAGAAATCAATTTCTATTTAGATCTCCCTTTCTACAGAGATTGACTCTTTCATTTCTTTTTTTAGAGACTCTATCTTTTTAGCTTTTAATTCAAAACTTGTTAACTTTTCCCATGGCTCGCAAGAATCAACTCGACGATGAGCTTCTTGCTAGGAGCCTCCTAATATTTGAAGATAGGTCGGCCTCCGAACCAAGCCAGGTTAAGATTCAGAAGATGTATGGGGTCCCTGACGACCTGAAATTCTTCACATTAGGTGCTGATCAGACGCCAATGTTTCCTCTGAAAAGATTCATCTGTTTGCACCGTGGCATGCTTTAGACGGGCGTCTGTTTTCTTGTGATTGATGAGATCTGAAGCTTTCTGTAATTCCTTGCTATCCCTCCTGCACAGTTGGTACCGAATGGGTACAAAATTTTTTTCCTTATATTGATCAAGGCAAAGGACAATGGTGTCCGAGTGACTCCGAGGGTGATTCAGCTATTTACTTCTCCTCGACTAAACAATCACGCCGTGTGTGAGATGTAGTCGTTGGCTTGCTTCGGGAAACTACTGGATGATTTAAAGTTCTGGCAGAAACATTGCTTCCTGGCTCCTTCAGACCCATAGTATTTCGAGTTCAATGGTCGCCCACTTGAGCGAGAAGATGTGATCTTATCCACCGATGGGTCTTGTTCTAAGCCCAACCCTTGTGTTGATTGTATGTTGATCATTGTGTGTTCTCTGTAGCTAGGTTCCCCAATACTCATTTTTCCCCGGAGGAGGAAGATGTTGTGAAGGCATTCCATGGCATGCCTCGAATGAGAGTAAAGGATGTTACCTGCACCTCCAATGTCGCACTGGGTTATAGGCCCATTGGCATGTGGCTCCCACTCTTTTCAGAGTGCCGAAGGTTTAGTCTGAAGGTAGAACTCCTTCCAAGAAGAGGAAGGCCTCGAACGGTAAGATCTCCAGTTTGTCAGATATGGACGGGCTTTCTAAGACGATTTCTTCTTTAATAGGCTTGAAGAGGTCTCGCATTGGAGCCGAGCCTGCTTCCAAATGGTCTGCTCCATTGAGGGAGGATTGTGATTCTAACATGTCCACCGAAGCGGAGGTTGTAGTATCTGATTTGGAAAAGGACCACCTGCGGCTAGCTGGGTTAATAACGCATCGAATCTAAGGCAAGTGGTCGTCACTAGGACGAAAGTTGAGGCAGCCCACTAGAGGGTGTACACCATGGAACGCGTCTTCTCTAATATGCAAAAGTCTTATTCTGTTGCACTCTTTGAGATTGAATCATTGAGAAAGCAGCACGAAGAGAGGAGGTTGGAACAATCAGCCACCGATGCTGAGGCCCAGAGCGTTTGTCTGGAAGCCCTTGAGTCCGATTTAGCATAGGCGGTGTCCGCCAGGGATAGAACCAGAGAAGAACTGAACCTGCTTCGCCGTGGCTCAGAAGTTGCGTAGGGAACTGCGGCTAAAGTACGCTCTTAGTTGTGGTCTCTTACTGAGGAGAATACCAGGAAGGAATCTGAGCAGCTTGTCCAAAGACAACAGTTAGAGGCCGACGTTGATTTCAAAGCTCTGGAAGCAAGAAAAACTGGGGAACATCTCGTTCTGATGCAGCATGAACTTAGGGCAGTTAAGGACAACTTAATTACTGAGCAGTCCTAGACCGACGTGCTGACAGGCAGGCTGCAGCTACTGGAGAGTGAGCTTGCTGAAGAAAAAATGCACGAGGAAGAACTTCTCAAAGCGCAAGGCACGTTTGAATTGCACAGGATCGTGCATGGGAGGTTGGAACTGCTAGCTTTGATGAAAGAAGAACATCTAGACTGGGACCTTTCTTACTAGAGAAATGTGTCCTTTGCGAATTTCGAAGAGATCTATGAGCTGTTAGAGGAAGACGCCGATCCAGATAATGGCGTTCAGGCTGAGGCACGCACGCATGCAACTCTTGCTTATTCTTCTGTTAAGCTCAATTCCCTTGTAGTTGTACCTTCTCTAGATGAGGAGAAAATTTTGTACATCTGTACCTTTTGTTTTAGTATGCTAATGAAAACAAGTTTCTTTCCAGTATACTTCGTGTATGTTCTATCTGGTTCTACTGTTGCATGTTTTCCATTTCGCCTTGTTGTTTTATTTTGACGTAGGTTTTGTCACGTTAGAGGGGAGCCGCGTGGTCTATCCACTGTTGAGAGTTTGGCTGTTTATGTCGCGAATAACTTTGACCTGTACTTCCATGAGGTCTCAGAGTCGCCTTCACGTAGTTATGAACAATAGTGAACATTATGTATGATGTAGATGGTTTGGCAGTGGGCTAATTTACCCAGACTGCAGCTCATCCTCGAGGTAAGCCATTAGAGGCTTAAGTTAACAGCTATAGTCGTGCACATGAGTGAACAGCTATAGTCGGTTGCGGTTGTTGGCATGAGTGAACAGCTATAGTCGTGCACATGCATTGTCGCCTGTAGTTGAGCAAGAGCGTTTGGCATGAGTTAGGTTTCGTAAGATCGGGCTGGTCTGCCATGTAGTATTAGTCTGCGTTTAGCAGATTGGTTTTCAGTTCAGCTCACGCAGCCGTTGCCGATAATGGGATTTAGTTCGTGCATGCGTGAAAACGCTGGCTGAGCTGAAATCGGATTCGAACCACTGTTCTGTTGAAGAGCAGTGTTCCAACTGATGACTAGGCTCCCACCTTCTAAACCATTTACACCCGCGCGGAGCGAGCTACATACTTGGGATGAGAAAATTTGGTGACCAAGGTCTGTAGAAGAGCAGTGGTCCCATGGCAAGCTGTCGACATCAGTCGGAGTTGATTAGGCTCCCACCTTGTAAATCATCTACACCCGTGCGGAGTGGGCTATAGACTTGGGATGAGAAAATTTGGCGATCATGGTCTGTAAAAGAGCAGTGGTCCCGTGGCAAGCCGTCGATATCAGCTCCCACCTTCCAAACCATCTACACCCACGCGGAGCGGGCTACAGACTTGGGATGAGAAAATTTGCGACCATGGTCTATAGAAGAACAATGGTTCCGTGACAAACCGCTGACATCAAACGGAACTGACTAGGCTCCCACCTTCCAAACCATCTACACCTGCACGGAGTGAGCTACAGATTTTGGAGTTGAAAATTCAGCGACCATGGTCTGTAGAAGAGCAGTGGTCTCGTGGCAAACCGTTGACATCAGTCGGAATTGACTAGGCTTCAACCTTCCAAACCATCTATATCCGCACAGAGCGAGCTATAGATTTTGGAGTTGACCAAAAGCTATCGTCATAAGTCGTCACTGACTAAGCTTACCTGATCAGGTTCGGCGATCATCGTCTGTGGAAGGGGCGATGATCCCTGGCGTGTCATCGTCATCAGGCGTGCGAGCGCTGACTAGACTCCAACTTCCTAAGCCATCGACATTCACGTGGCTGTGAACTAGGCATTGTGATGAAGCAGAAGTTATTTTCATCAATCGAAACTGACTAAGCTTACCTAGTTAGGTTGGGGCTCCGCCTATTACGGGCGTGCGAGCCTACTTCGGATATTGGATTGCATTGTGCGGATTAGTTGCCACTAATTTTAATGAAAGTTATTTAAAACGAGGTACCTTAAATCAGCTGGTGATATGTAGGTGTGCTCCATGTGTCAAGAATGACTAGGACCTCTATTGCTTGCTGTAGTGCACGTGGTAGACTGCCGCTCGGATAGTGGGGCCGAGCTGGTAGGCCATATAAGAGAAAACTAGGACATGTCGCAGGATCATGGTGCCATGTGTATGACGTAGATTGCGAGGCGATTGAGTATCAGTTACTCCACAAATAATGGGGTTGTGTGAAGCATCATTAATTGATTGCACGTGGACCTGTGCAATTTTCATGGGAATCGTCGCCTCCACGTTTCCCATGCGGTATTCAATGCTGGTATTTAATGCTGACGCGCCTGTTTGGTGAGCCACTACGCCTATATAATGGTGTTTCTTCATTGTTGTAGGTATTATCTTCTGCAGAGTACACTCGTCAGATGCTTTTACTCAAACGATAAGCTTTGGGTTTTCCAAAGGCTAATGGAGCATTTATGTTCTTTGACTCTCAGAATGTTTTGGCATTTACAGCGATGAGTCTTGAGAAGACTCCCTATTATGTCTGGTCACCCGCTCTGGGTGAGCACCAGATTGTTAAATGAGACCTTGTAATTTCTTTTCGTATTTCGAACAAGTAGTACGGACTTCCCCTCAAGGGACTAGTCTGTCTTTTATGTGTTGGTGCTCCATTGGCGCTTCAACCCGCATAATTTCTGAGATAACACCAGGAGCCACCTTTGGAGCGGTTGCTTTCCTCCCTCCTCAGCTAGCCTTGACACGTTGTGCTACACTGGAACTCGAAGTTGCAGGGTGGAGTGAAGTTGGACATGGCTCGTCGGAGTGGGCCATTGACTCCTAGACGCCCCACTCATCCCTCAACAAAAGGGTGCACTAAATCAGTTTCCACCTAATTCTTGTCCCAAGTTCGGCTGATTGTGCGGATCGAGCGTGTGAGTTGGCTGTAGTTTCAGCCGGCGTGTCACGAGGTCTCTGATTGCTGATTTTGTACCACCTCGGGTCATCCTTGCGATGTGGGTCCGACGAAGTATTCAATTGAGTGCACTTTTCATACTTCTTTTTGTACATTTACTCTTGCTCGTAAACCACCTTCTCCGGAGAAGTCGCATAACAAAATTTCTAGTGGGTATCGTAGTCTACCTTGGGTACCTTTATTGTCACTTCTGAGTCCTCTTCTGAAGTCAAATTATTAAAGTGAATTTTTACTGTACATCGCATCAGATTTGGATGCTTGTAGTTTGCGATCTTTTGTACTCGAAATCTTAGCAAACATTGTAACATCATTCCAGTTAACAGTAGAGTGTGTTTGCGTAATTCTCTTTTATTTCTCAAATGAGTGCAAATTAGATAAGTTCCTAAGAATTAAACCTCTAAACTTACAACTGAAAGAAAACTAAACAACTGGATAGATTGACTGTTGGAATAAGGAGGCTGATTCGACATTGGAGTAAATTTGCATGGCCTTTGCTTGGATCGTAAGTACCTTTGGCGAATTGTCAAGTTTCACCGACACCGTGGGAGGTATTGTTGTATTGTGCTCCCATTTGCGTTGACTTCTCCGCTAGGCCAGACGTCTCGTCGGGCTAGAGGGCAGACCGCTTCTGTAATGCTTGACTTCCTCTGTCGCTAAGTTGAGCCACTGTTGCTGAGTCTTTGTCCTTATTTTGGAGGAGCGACTCCTCCCTAGTTTTTGCATCTGGCTTCTGCTTAGCTTGTTTAACATACTATAGTTGTATCTGAGAACAATCTATCTACTTTAGTGTGGCATAGTGGCAACCTCGTACTGTTGGTTAGTCCCCATGAATTGTTCCCTCTGAGTGGTTGGCGGTATACTTGACGCACTAATGAAAGGTGGAGACCATTGCCTCCATCTGGTCAAGCTAGGGCCTCCCCAAGATGAGGTTATAGGTAAATGGCGTGTCTACCACCATAAAGTCCAGGAACATAACTTTCCTTAGTTGTGACTCTCCTGCCACCACCACTAGTTTTATCTTCATGACGAGGAAGCATTTTTCTCTGCTAAACCCAATCAGCGGGTAGCCGGAAGGTGTTAAGTTCTCTTCGTTGAAGTCCATGTTGCGAAATGCGTTGTAAAATAGGACATTGAGAGAGCTTCCCGTGCCTATCGGGGCTATTTTTACTTCCCACCTTGCAATAGAGACCGAAATAACAAGAGCGTCATTGTGAGGTGCACAGACTCAAATTAGGCTCTGTACTCACGAGTAATACACACGTCGGGCCTCGTTGGTGGGCTGTGTCTGCATCTCAAGGAGTGTCCACTTTCCGGACTTGATTGACTGCTCTTCTGACCCGACTCCGAAAAGGACATATATAATGCCTGGAGCCTCCTTTTTGATTTCCTTGACCGTCTCCCCTCATTCCTTGGTCCAATCTTGCCTTTTTCTCAAGCCCAGGAATTCCTTCAGCTTGCTCTTTCAAATCAATACTCGATCTCATTCCTCAGACTTTTACAATGAGCAATACTTGCTATTGTCACGTTTGGAGGGGTCTCCGCGCTGTTACGGGGTCAATTTTAGATCCTTCCAATTCTTCATGAAATTGAGGACGTCTGTCAAGCTAGAGTTGAGGGGGGTTATGGTTCTTGATCCAACATAGTTGGAAGATTTTTCTAGTCTTGCACAGCCAGAGTACGACCTGTTGTCGCTACACTTCCGTTTGTTCCTATCTTCGTTTTCTTTTCACTTTCCTTCCCTTCTGTCTTTAGAACCGGAGGGTTTCTTTTCTGTTTAAGTTTCCTTCTTGGTCATTCTCATTTATTTCAAGGTGTTGTACCTCTGGGCGCTTTTTAAGAGTTCGACCATATCAATGGGGGTTTCAGGGTGAAGAAGACGTAAAAATTTCCCTCTCTTAGTCCCGCAGTAAAAGTCGTAACGGAGGTATCGTCGCTGCAGCCGTCAATGAGCGTCAGCTCATCATTGAAACGCATGACGTATTCCCTTAACATTTCATTTGACTTCTGCTTCAGGGAGAGTATATAGTACGAGCCCTTCCTGATCCGTTGGCTGCCAACGAAGCGTGGAAGGAATGTTTTGGCCAATGTGTTGAATGGGTCGATTGACTTTGGCGGGAGGCTGTGGAACTATGTTAGCGTTGACTTCTTCAGGCTGGTAGGGAACGTTCTGCACAACATCGATTCAGAACCTCTTTGAGCGTCATCACGTGCTAATAATGACGCAAGTGATCAAACGGGTCACCGGTCCCGTCATAGAACTCAAGCTTCGAAAGGCTGAACTTTTTTGGGAGAGCTTCGTTCATGATGTGGTCCACGAACGGGGGAACAAAAAGGTTGAACAACACATCTGGGTCGTGAGCCCCTCGGCGGAAGGGGTTCTGCGTGGCGGGTCTGTCTGTCTTGAAAGTTGGATTTTCGTTGACCATGCTGTTACCTTTAGTCTAGTGAGAGCTGGCGGGGACTTGACTCTCCTGTGCCTGCTCTATGTTGTCGTCTGGAGATTAAGGTCTGTGTTATTCCTGATCTCCATCAGTGGGTGGAGGGTTCTGCTGAGTAAGGATCTCCACTGCTTTAGCGATCTGTTGTATCTGGGATGATAGCAGATCCATCCACTACACTAAAAATACCCATCAACAACGGTTTGGGACCATGGGGATAACCTATTGCCACGACTTAGAGGCCTGGCCATTTGAGGCGTCGCCAAATCACCATTGACGGCTATAAACCGTGGCAACACATATTAGCAACGGTTTTATGTTCAAGGACGCTTGATGATTTAGCCACGGTTTTAAGCCGTTGCAAGCATGATGGCCACGGTTTTAAGCCGTGGCAAGCATGAAGTACCACGGTTTTAAGCCGTGGCCAGTCAAAACAAATATTCAAAAAAAAAAGAAATCTGGTTTGTTGCGAGGGTTTGAAACCGTTGCAAATTAATATAATAAAAAAAAATGACATTTTTTTTGCTGCTGCAGCAAAATCATAGCCCCACACCTGCAAAATCAGTCCTTACTAAGATGAATATTTTCTTCAAGTTATAGAGTATATCATAACAAAGCATCCATATAAAATCAAATCCTTAAAATAATCAACTCAGACTACTATAAGGCAATAACCACAACAATCTTTGCAAATAAATACTTTATTCCTAGATTGTAAACATCTTAAGTCATGAACAGGCAAAAATGAGGAAATGAAGAAAATATAAGACATGGTATTGTATGAACCTGAAGAATCAAACAACAACGACAAAGTAAAGCCTTAGTTCTATACATTTACTCATGACACCCAAAATACAAGAAGTTCTAGGCACACCACACATCTGTTATTTATCCAGATCTCAAGTTTTACAACAGAATTTTACACAAAAACACAAGGACAAGACTGCATAAACACATAAAGGTTTGCCTTCAAGACGACTCTTTGCAAAAAGAGTTCACTTCCTCCAATCTACTTTTACAACCTTCTCTGAAAATATTCAACAACCTAATGTTAAACATTCAGAAATTACAAGATACTCTCATCGCTATTAAAAACTACTTCCAAGTGATGCCAAACTAATACTGCTAGTAAAGTCAAAGTCAACAACGCTTTTAAGTGAAAGTTTCTTTAAGAAGCATGGGAAGACACTGGTTCATATTAGATCATTTGCTTCATGGGTGAAAAAAAAAATTTAAAATTAAAAAGAAACTTGTACCAAATATCTCAAATGGCCTGTTTTGCTTTATTATGAAATCTCTCGACTCTTGATGTTAATAAGAAACAATGTCTCCCATATCAAACCTACAAGAGGAGAAGGTAGAGTCCTTAAATATACCCCAAGTAAGACTCCAAATCCATTAAGTCACCTTGATGTCAATCCACAAGGTATTTACCTGTTTATGAACATCCTTAAAGATCTTATTGTTTCATTCCCTTCAAATCACCCAAGTTAATGCAGGAAGCAATCTTTCAAAGACCCAATCTATACTCAACCCAATGTGACACTGCAACAGGTTATGGAAAAATGACATAATAAATATGCATATTAGCCAAAGCATTTCAAGCACAAATTTGCCCCTTTTTAACAATAGATTGACATTCCAAATTGCAGGTCTCTTACCTATAACCTCTATTACTGGATCCCATAACTACTAATGTTTTTGACACCCAATGGGAGGCCCAAATAGATTATTGACAATTTTCTAACCTGACAACCCAACAAGTAGCTCCCAATATATTGCAAGTTTTCTCATCAACACCATAAACCGCGTTTTTTATTCTTGTTAAAACCTAAGCACGTCTTAAGAATAAAAAAAATATCCCTCAAACTCTACTTTTGGTCTCTTAGAAAAGCTTAGTCCCCAAAGTTTTAATGAAACCCAGGTTCTCTAGAGCACGGAAAAGAGAGGGAGGGGGGTTGAGTCACCTGGAAAGCCCCAAGAGTCATGGAGTCGAGACGAAGACATAACAAAAAAATGTATCTTGTGGTTTGTGATTTTTTTCTTCCTTCCAATCCGAAATGGTAGGCTTCATTATTTTAGTGTGTATATATATATGTATGCATACTAGCAGACTTAAACAGTCACAAGCATTAAAGTGCTTTATCTAGGGCACTATACGCTTCAAGACAATCCAAGGCATTTTCAAGCGCTTTAAGGCTAGTGCGTAATGCTTTTATTTATAAATAAAAAGTAGTAAAAAAATTAAAACAAAACCTTCAGTGAAACGTAGCTTTGTCGACGCAGAGCTTCAGATAGCGTAATTAAAACAAAATTATTGTAAATTCACATTCCAAAGCACAATGGACTTCCAATTTTAAGCTCTCAATATAAAAAAAACACTACACCCTGTCAGGCAATACAATTTAGCTTCACCTCACATTCCATTACATGAATTCAGCTATTATTATATTCCTATAAAAAAACACCTTGTCAAGACTTTCAAGTAGTAAAGTGCTCACACAGAAACAGTTGAAAGTGGAGACAAGATCTCAGAACAGAGCTTTAAGCACAAGGAAAAAAAATGGCATTAGAGAGCAGCTGAACACATACCTCCTCAGCAAGATCACCAGCAACTCCTCTAACAATTTCACACAAATTGTTCTTAGTAAATGAATCACTGATCCAGAAACTCATGTCCTTGTAACAAGGAGGAAACTGCAAATGAAAATAATTCTTAATGTGGAGAGGTATAGCATGCATTCAAAACCATGTGGTGTATAAGCGATTTAATCGTAAAGAAAAAAAATTCAAAGACAACTTATATGCTCATTGATACCAGTTAAACATAAAAATAACATGTCTGTAATGGTAAGAACTTAATTCTTGCCCACCAAAAATGTCATCTCAACGAATTAGTTTCACTCATCGTTAAAAATGGAAATTCATTCACCATGAAGCTCTAAATTAGATAAATAGACACTGCAACCAAACTCTGCCCCTCAGTTCAGTTGCCTGCACTCTAGTCCTTTGATCAAGCAGATACCATCCTCTGATCAATCAACTCTAACTGATATATTTATAAATAAAGAGCTTCTTTCATACCTTCGAAAATGGCTTGAACTTGGCCCCAAGCTTGCCTGCAGAAAACTGTATACAAGAGTAAGAAAAAGGCGAAATGGGAACCTTGAACTCAGGCATTCTATGGACTTAGTAGTAGTAAAGATATTATAAAGAAGCAGACCTTCTGTGATGTTATTGCCACTGAGTCCCTGCCACGCGATAGTCCATCCACCACATTGATAACCCAAGTTGTTTCCATGACTTCCAGCAACAAGAATTAGCGGTGCCTTCTTAGGTAATGGTAGCAGTGGCTGATCAGGGGATTTTCCATTCTTGAGTAGCACAAGTGACTTTCTTACAGCTTCCCTTGCCAATTCCCTGTGCTCCTGCATTATTCCAAGATAGCACGCATATGGTTATTTCATTCAAATCATCGGTGGAGTATATGTAATTGGTAAAACAGAACATAATCTGTATATTCTACTAGTAGTGGAGCACAGACTGTAATTTCGTTTGTTTGTGTAGCTTTGTTCTGTCTTCTTAGACGCTAAAAATTAGCTTACCTTGCACCCAACCTTGTCGGCAAGGTTGTAATCAGCCAATGGATTTTCAAACAGTCCCATGCTGAACTTGACTTGCAGTATTCTCTTCACTACATCATCAATACGACTCAGAGTAATGACATTCTTATTGATCAGGTCTGTCACAGTATTGATGAACTCTGTGTAGTTGTATGGAACTATGACCTGAACCATAGACAAAGAATTGGAGCAAAAGGTGTATTATGTTGAAAAAATTAAGTATATATTGTAAGACACTGCGAATACAGATCTCCAAAATAAACCAGAACACTTTTACCATGTGTGTGAGACAAAGGACAATCAGAAACCTTTCGTCCAGATCATTGGAATGAGACCACATCAATAATAGATGTTGCAAAAGATTAGTGTAAGTAGAAGCACCTTGAAAAATAATAAAACGAACCTTTGTTGCCTCCATTTCAGCTTTTCTTAGAGCTCTCTCTTCCCTGCAAACAGATGGAACTTTTATTTTAAAATAACACCAAAAACAAAAAACTCAGCCGCAATAAATGTGTTTATGAAGTATGAACTTAAACAAATTATTCTTCAATCATACCTCAATAAAAGATAAGTTGAGAATTCAACATATACCTTATCCTCTTCGAGTTTCTGACGGATCTTCTCCCTTGCTTTTCTCTCTTCCTCATTCTCTGCTTTCCGCAAGGCAATTATCCTACAACAGGAAAATGAATCTATTTTAGTTTTAGGGGGCAAACAAATAAATTGCACAGAAATGGGTGAAGTGAAACAAGATAATGGTGAAGACTGAAGACAATAAAACATTTTCCAACCAAAAAGATTTTTCGTATCAACACAAACCGTTTTGTTTCTTTATCTTCCTCAATCCGCTTTGCTTCAAGAAGTTCCTTACCTATACAAATTCTCTCCTACAAATAACGGTACTATTAGGTTAGACATTATTCATGCCTGACCAAAAATATCAACAAAATCAACAGAATGCAAAACTCTTTCAAATTTTGTCCAAAATATGTCCTAGAACTATGCATCAACAAAGTTGAAATCCTAAAGAGGGAAAATAAAAAAAGGGAAAAGTCTAATACATCTTAAATAGTCAGTAGGTTATAGTGATTACTCAAAAGCATTAGTTGTAAAGCCATTAACCTACTAATATTTACATCCTCTTCCATTATGTTTGTTTTTTTTTTTTTTTTTTTTTTCATTCATTTTTTAAATGGCCTTATATAATATACATCAAGTAACTACATTAGTTGGCCATAGATCAATAGAGCTTATATAAACACACCTAATGAATGAGTGAGACAATCAAACTTGGAAAGTTGACTTACAATGTGAAAAATAAAGTGCAAGTAAGAAGAGAAAATGTCAATAGATTCTGTCAGATGCATTAAATCCATAACTATGCAACTTCCCAATCCCATAATAAAATTTTGAATCAGAAAGAAAAAGACAAGTCATTGGTGAACCATAAAATGTCAATGCTCGGAACACCAACAATTAAAGCCATTTTTATATTAAAAACACGCTTCATTTTGTTACTATCCAAATGACCCAAAAAAAAAAAAACTCGCATTGTGTATCTCAATTTCTGTCAGCTGATTGATAGATCTAGTGTGTATTACTTTCAAATAGTTTGTTTGAGAAGAGCAGCTCAGCTGTAGCTATTCAAATTTCTATCAGGAAATATTAAGCAGATTGAAACTAAACAGATTCAACAAATTTCTATGTGTTTGTTTGATGAACTATTAAGCAGGAAGCTAAACAGATTCAACAAACACAAAATAGTGCTGCAATCCAAACCAAACATTAGTCAGCAAGAAATCACGAATCGAAACCAGATCGAATTGAATCACAAATCGATCAATATCAATAACAACACAGTACAGTAAGTGCCAAAAAAAAACCCAAATAAGTGCAAAAATTACCCAAATAATAGCAAACAATCAAACAACCCAAATAACAGTAAGTTCAATCAAACAATCGCAATTAATCACGAATCGATTCAATACAGTAAGTGCAAAAACAAAAAAAACCCAAATAACACATAAATCACGAACCTCTTTCACTTCTTCTTGTTTGTCTTCACACTTTCCTCTGCTCCTCTCTCTCACTATTTGATTTTCTAACAGACCTAAAATGAAATTGGAGGCGGGAGAGCCAATTATTTTCGCAAGCGAAAGTGTTTTCGCAATGACGCGCCAAATCGTGAAATGGATGTGAGCCGTGGCAACATAGGTGTTTTCGCAATTACACAGGTGCATTTCTTTTTTTAGCAACGGTTTTAGGCCCTTGGCCAATCTAGCCACGGTTTATTAGCCGTGGCGAATTTACTAACGGTTTTGAGCCGTGGCCATTTCCCTGTAGCTAATCAAGCCTTTTGGTGTAGTGATAAAAGATGCCTGAAAATCCAACTACATTCACTTTTATTTATTTAAAAAAAAAACAAACAATCTAACATGTCTAGCAGAATCATGCATCAACAAAGGTTTATCAAACAATCAACAGAATCATGCATCAACAAAGGGCTAAAACATTACTTCAATCTAACATGTCTTGAAAAAATTCTAAAAAAAAAAAAAATTGAAGAACCCAAGAAGTAAAAAACAAATTCATTATGGTTCACTGATTGATCCTCCACTGATTGATTATGGTTCACTTCTTCTTTCTCTTCACACTCTCCTCTGCTCCTCTCTCTCACTCTGATTTTCTAACAAACCCTAAAACGAAGGAATGGAAGGTTCGCCAAAACGTGAAAGTGTTCTCCACAAAGTGTTCGCAATGATCGCGCCAATGTTTTTCCCCAATTATTTTCGCCAAAGCGTGAAACTATTTTCGCCAAAGCGCGAAACTGCTCTCTCCACACCGGCACGTGCAAAACTTATAGCCCTGGTTTTAAGCCGTTGGCAGTTATAAACACGCTTTATCAAAATTCATTTTATTAACATTTGCCACGGTAAATTATTTAGCCACGGTTTTTGGCCGTGGCAAATACACTAACGGTTTTGAGTCGTGGCCATCTTTATGTAGCTAATCAACCCTTTTGGTGTAGTGATCCTGGGGTCTGTCGCCGCTGCTGCTAGCACAAGGGTGTCAACCTATTCCCTCAGTGTCGCCAGTACCGCTGGAAGCAGTGGTATGGCACCAGTTTGAGCGTTCGATGTGTCCCCCTAGTCTCCATTGTTACGGGATATGGTGGTCACCATCTTATTGAACTCTGAAGAGATATGATGTAATGCTTTGCTAGAAACTTTGTCGTCCCCACGAACGGCGCCAAACTGATGCAGTCGATTTTCACTCCTTGCTTGACCTTGACTTGCACAAAGAACGCAATGATCCACAGACCACCATTGTGGTGGCCGATGACACTCCGATGCTAAAGTCAGATAGAGCTCTAAGGAAGGCTTAAAGCTGTAAACAATGAATTTGTAGCGTACTTTTGTTCACCAACCTCCTGTCTTATTTATAGTGCTGAAGTCCCGGTTCGGCCAAGCCATCAGTGGTGCAGTTTAGGAAAAGAGATAATTTTGAAGATTTTCTCTAATTAGGAGTCGTCTTGTAGAGGGAAATTTCTCTGTTAGACCTGTGCTCCTAGATACGTGGGAGATAGTTACCTATTGGAGTGTTGTCCATATGTGAATGTTTCCATGTACGACGTATACTCTAATATTTTCTTCCTAGTTGGAGATGAAGTACTGCTGGCGTGCCCGTCCGAAGCTGACCCCCGAGAAATTTGCCTCAATAGATCTTACGGGTATTGGGGATGGCTGTGAGATGTATGGGGTTCACAGAACATAGTAATTCGGGTCTATTTGGCGGACTGCACTTCGCAGGCTTGATGCTGTTTCAGCTGGATCGGTGCTAGACCGATGCTTGGGTCTGTTATTCCTTGAGATCATCATGGCATGTGTACGGTGTAGATGAAAAGACATTCGGTGTATCATTAACAATAATAAAAGGTAAGTTGAAACCATACAAGATTCTCCCCATGTCTCCAAAAAGCTAAATCGCTAACAAAAAAATAGGAAAACTAGTTACATTAGACCTCTTTCCTACTTAAACTTCTCGTCCCTTCACATTAAAAAAAACTGCATATTTTCTATGGTTTCTTTCTCTTTGCACATTCTACATACTTCTTATGAGGCAAAAAACTTTGCAAACTCTATAAGATTCTGTAAGTTGTTTGATTGTGTTGAATGTGAATTTATTTATAACAAAAAAAAAACATAATGTGTGCATAATCTTCCAGCGATGCACAAACTTTGCAGAATCTATGGGATTCTTTAAGTCGTTTATGTTGAATGTGAATTTATTTATAAAAAAAAATAAAACAAGATCCTATAGAATTGGTTGTGCAGCCTCAGATGGGAACACAAAATGTACTTGTCAAAATTTAAACCAGGCAAAAGTTATGGATTCAATTATGTGGTAAGGTATTAATCAATATTAAGGTTACAATTTTTTTTTACATTAGATATTTTTATATGAATTTGTAAAACTTTGTAGAGAAAGAAAAGTCTGTAAAGTTTTACAAAGTTTGTAAAAAAATGAAGAGTCCTATTGATAAAGGAAGTTTTAGGGGAAGAGAAACCTAATTAGCTAGTATCGAAAATAAGTGTAATGTAAATTCTGGTAGAGTATTATAGGTACAGGTGTGATATTGTGTTAAAAAAAAATTAAAGTATTGAATGCACGAGTGCTACTTTCATTTTATAACCTAAGAAGTTTTTTTTTTTTAAATTTATTAAATTTTTTTTTAATCAATTGTACGCACATGCGATCTTAGTCTAAAATTATAAAATTAATGGAGAGTTATCCAAGGATAACTGACTTTTAGGAAAAGTAGATAGAAAGACTAAATTGGGAATAATTGCCCTTGAAGTTGGGCCACACTTTATGATAATTCACTATATTAAATGGACAATTTTGTAACAATTCTAAATATTGTTACTTTTGTGATGTAACAGTCCACCAAACAATTTCAAATCATAACTAAATTAATGCAAAAATTTTAAAAACAATTTCACAAATAAATTGGACCACCATGAATAACATCACTTACACTTCCATACAATTTATGAAAATCTAATTATTGTATCGCCGTATTGTTTTTCCGATTGTTACAAATTTGGTATAGTGATTTGTTCTTCCTCTCCCTTTGCTCTTGGTCGCATCTCTTCTCTCCCTGCTCTTTGCTCGCCTCTCTTCCTCTCCCTCTCCTCTTGCTTCCCTCTCTACCTCTCCCTTTTGCGAGCAGCTCGCCGTGTGTTGTACACTTGAGCAAGTTGTGGGCCAAGTCGGCTGCAGGCTCTGGAGGCAACTCCACAGACACATTAGATATTGTGTGCAAGAGAAAGACACGATCTCCAGCCCAAGCAGTAGAGTTTGATTCGATCTCCTCACCATTTATAAAGACATTGCTTTGCATAAGAGGGCTCTGAATCTCAGTATCTAACTCACTCTTGTCAAGGAGCTGCAAGTGGTGATCAAGGAATTCCCAACTCACTGCTCTTCGTAGGAAACTAGATACCTCTGACAGTAGAAACCAAGCATCTGGAGGAGCCATCCACTTTTCTATTGGCATTAACTGGGCCAGCCAGACCGACTCAGATGTTCTGATGATATTTTGAAAACTCATTTAAAAACTCGATTAATTCTTTTGTGGGTAAGCTTTCGATTTCGATTTCGATTTCAAGCCTGTGACACAGTGATTTACTTTTGCAAATTTGGTAGGTAGAGTGTTCTGGTCAACAAATACACTACTACTCTGCAGATCTGAAAAGGTCTCCTCCATCTTCAACTGGGTGAATTTTTTTATGTAAGATGATAGAGGCACCTTTGCTTTGTGCCTCTCACTTCTATTTACACAGTGAGAGTTGGACAATTCTTGCCTCTCTTGGATGAATGTTGTAATCTTTATGTTTCAATATAGGTTTTGATTAACTCCTTTACACGTGTTTTTGCTAATTTCTAAGCTAAAAAGTGTAGATAAATTATGCTTTTCAGACTAGTGAATCTCTTGAGAGGACCTTGACAAAGAAAGAGGCAGACTCTTGTGCAAAAACAGAAGTTGAAAGAATGAAACAAAGGTAATGGTTCAAAGAGATTCATTCATCTCATGGTTGCCATCAACAAATCCTCAACGGATATGGAATACCACCAAAAATGATTCTTTCCGTAGTTGTTTGCAGATTGGCTTCTATATGTATGTGCTAGTTAACCACTAGATTCTATGTTCCTATAAGTGACAATTCACAATTGTTGTTAGCCATTAACCATCAATGTTTGTGAGACATTGTCAAATATATATAGATAATTGTCACTGGATCCTTACCTCATCTTAATCCATGTTTAGAAGCATATCATTATATACTTTAGGAATCTATGAAATTGAGTTGATAAAAGTGTCATTAAAAAATTGTGAGGACACCCTTCCTAGTAGTAAATAAGTTAAGGAATTATAGACCGTTTATTTTCAGCATTAACTTTATGGAGCAGCTTGATAAGATTAGCCGAATCCAAAAAAAGAAAATATGTACTCCATTGCTAAGCCTAGAGGAGAAAAAATGCTATTAGTATTGGATGTTGTTATAAGCCAATGGGATATGCCAAGAATTAGTATTTTTTTTTCTAGTAGATGTTGATGATAAAAGTATAATATATACAAATGCTAAGGTCCATATTCATACAAATAGAATTGTTTTTTTTTCGTGTTCATTTGTTTGTTAAACCAAGCATTTCATTCAAAACAAACCAAAGCAGGGCATCAAAGTT
Source organism: Berberis vulgaris (assembly GCA_963556465.1). NCBI lineage: Eukaryota > Viridiplantae > Streptophyta > Magnoliopsida > Ranunculales > Berberidaceae > Berberis > Berberis vulgaris. Next base: position 25,741,014 of record OY747130.1, on the reverse strand, counting down.
TTTATTATTCTTACATACATAGATTACTGAAAATACCATACAAATAAACATACTTACATCCCACCGTTTGGTTGTTTTCCCTATTTGGATGGATGTATGACAAATGCTATGATGTATATAATAATTATTCTAAAATTTTAGATAATCCATTCGTGCATTTAAACAAAGTATTTCACTTAATTATTTTAATATCTGCCATATTTCAACAGTTTTGGGATGTCTATGACATGTTTTCAAGGTCTCCAACTAAAATTTGCAAGACTAAAAATTTTCATAATGCAGTGACTCATATGTTCGGTCGATTGAATTGCGATTCTTGACATTTGTGAGTGAAAAATCTATTGAAATTTGTGTGTTTCTTGACTGATTTGGTTTCTAGGTATTTCTTGATCTTGAACTGTTGAAAGCATGTGTTGAACTTTTGTTTAGCTGTATTGGTTGAATGTGTTACTTCATCATCATTTCTTGTGTGTTTTCTCATGATATGTCGAAGGTTTCTCATGACTTGTGTTTTCTCATTTCTTGGTAAGGTTTTCACATCCAAGATTTATAGGAGAAAACCTGGAGAAGAACAAGTTGAAAACCCTAGAAATCAAAGGTAAGGTTTAAATCCTAGTTTGCCTTGTGCAAATCAAGATGTTGTAGTAGTTTTTTGTTTGAAACTGATCTGATTGTTATGCTTCAAGAAGTTCAGTGACTGTAAGGAAATAATATTAGTGCACAAATGATGTACATTTAGACTAGTATGCTTCAATCACTCCTTAAAAGTCAATAACTATTTTCTTACACAATTTAAAGCAAAATCGCGTACTGTCCATTGGTAAAACTTGGTATTTGTGTATATAAAGATGTTCAAATAAGATACTTGACTGAGCTTTACTTTTTTATAAGCAAGAAAAAGGTTGTTCTTCATTCAAAACGTTGTTCTTGTTTTTGTTGTTTTATTCTATTTTGTGTAGTTGATGTTTTTGTTGTTTTATTCTATTGTGTGTAGTTGATTCTTATACTATTTGTTTACTCATTTGTTCAAATTTCTCATAACTGTCATTATGTGTATGCATAGTTGACGAATTTGAGATCCAAACACTACTTCTTGTCCTTATCTTTTTCGTAGGTTTTGGTTGTTCTAGTTCCAGCTGGTTTTCTGAGATTTCCACTCTCATTTTCTAGTTTTACTAAAGTCAATGTGAATGTACACTTGTTTTTAGATAAGATTTCAAAAAGTAAAATAATATTAGGGCAGATCCTTTTGCACTTTATTATACATAAGTGTGGTGTTGTTGTATTATTTGAAGTTCGCCGCTATTTGTGTAACACGACCTAGTGGCAAGATTGACGCTGGATTTGGATGTAAAATTCCAGTAGAAGTGAGAAAAGAATTGACTCGATTCTAGAGTCCAATATCAAATCCTTTGCATGATTTTTATTTCCTTTTTTTCCCTCAGAATACTTTAAGATATCACTGTTGTTCATTCAAGAAAACAATAGGATTTTCCAGGAGTGACTTGCAGGTATTCATAAAGTGAGGCAATGGATGATTTCTAAATTTAGTGCAAGTCGGCGGAGGTAGGTAGGTATAAGAACATATGGCAATATGGGTTAGTGGTTGCATCAGTTTGCAGTCGTTGGGATGAAAGATTCAGAAGTTTGGTCTTTTGTCAGGTGTGTGCAAGTAAAGATGGTGATATGGTTGGGAGTTTAAATTAGAATTTCCTTGTTTATTATGTACCGAGTAAAAGGTTTTCTTACATTCATTTTTTTAATCGCCTTTTAGTGATTTTGATTTTCTCGTTCATGCCTAGTAACAAAGATCGATGGGTTACCAAAATTTGTTGAAAGGCCACATCTACGCTGTAAAGTGGCTGAAATTTTAACAATTCAGCGTCGTGCAACAAATCAAAACATGCTCTTTTCAAATTAGGTCATCATGTGTTGAAATGGATTTTTAGTTTATGTTTGATTAGGTTGTTAATGGGCTGATTTGGCATGTTTGTTCTGTTTTTGACTTGATCATGACCCCACCACCTTAATTACCCCAACTTTTACTCCAGTTAGAAGTCCTTGATCACTTCTTGAATTTGTGAAGATGGATAAAGATTGGGTGCATCTGAACTGGTAATGTAACCATACAACATAATGTGACATTTAAAGATTAATTACTCTAAGTGAGTCTTACAATTTTTTTTTTATTTGTTTGTTAACTACAGGTACTCCGACGAGTGTATGCGAGGAGCATGGAATTTTGTTAAAATAGTGGAAAAGAATTCAAAAAATGTAGATAAAGTTCTATGCCCTTGCAAAGTTGTCAAAACTTAAGCCATCACTGTTACTATGAAATATATGAGCATTTGGTGATAGCGGGGATGGATCCTACATACACAAATTGGTATCACCATGGGGAATCATATTTTACATGTGAGCAAGATGAAGACATTGATATGTCTGAAGCATATAACTTATATAAAACAATCAACTTTCATGATAAAGACTATGTTGAGTCTACTGAAGAAATACGAGAAAGGGATTTCAATGAGAAGTTAGCAGATGCAAAAACTCATTTGTACCCAAATTGTAAGAAATACACAAAGTTGTCGGCGATTGTAATTTTGTATAAACACAAAATATTGAGTGGATGTCCGTATAAAAGGTTTGATGAACTTCTAGAAATTTTGAATGATATGCTGCCAAAGGACAATGTACTTCTGAAGTCCTTGTACCAGGTAAAAAATTTCTAAGGATGTTTGATCTAGGGTATGAAAAGATCCACGCTTGCGAGTATTATTGTTGTCTTTATAGGAAAGAGTACAAGAATCTGGACAATTGCCCAAAATGTGGTCTTTTAAGATGGAAGGTAAATTGACGTACAAAGAACCCTATAAAAGGTATTTCCGCTAAAGTTTTGAGATAATTTTCTTTCATTCCAAGATTTAAGAGGATGTTTAGGTCAAGGGAAGTGGTTGAACAATTACTATGGTATATAAATCATAAAAGCAATGATGGGAAGATGCGCCATCATTTTTAGCCGATCCGCGTAGTCTTCGGCCTCGATTGGCCACTGATGGCTTTAATCTATTCTCCAATTTGAGTTGCTAACACAACACTTGGCCAATTATGCTTGTTACATGCAACTTTCCTCCCTAGTTATGCAAGAAAAGTAATAATATTATGTTAGCATTACAGATTTCAGGATACATGGGAAATGATATTGATATATTTGTGGTGGAATTAACATGCTATCTCTCTTCTTTGTAGCAGAGTAGGCATGACTAGCTTAAGGAAGTCAAAGAGAAGATTGCTAATGAGATAAGATAGCCCTGAACTTCATACACAGGCTTTAGAAGCATTTGAAATCCAACAATCTCCTTGGAATAGACATAGATCTTCACAAGTAGAAGTGGACTCTCTAGCAACCCGTACTAAGGGAGCACTTAGCAGGTTGGCTCGAACAGATGATGAACCTAATACACAACCTGGAGAAGCATCTTTGTAATACCTGCGTTTTTTAAATAAAAAAAAAAAATTCGGGCAGGGGTGTACTCAGTAGAGGTGGTGGGGGCACATAGCCACCCACCTTTTAAGAGAAAACCAACCCCTTCCCCCCTTTTCTTCTTCTCTCTCTTTTCTTTTTTCTTTTCGTTCCAGTGAGCGACGCGACGAGCTCTTCGTCTTTTCTCCAGCAGATTTTCGGTGGTTTTGTGGATTTTTCGAAGCTCACCTCCTCCTCATTTCTTCCTCTCTTCTTTCCTCTCTTCATTTCTCTGTGGTTTTTCGCAAAAAAAAAAAAAAAAAAAAAAAAAAAAAAAAAAAAAAAAAAAATCAGTTTTCATTTGGGTTTGGGGTTTGATCGGTTTCCATAGCTCCGATCAGCCGTGTTGGGGCCTTGGTGGCATCCTTGGGAGCCCTTAGAACCGACATGCAAGGTTGATTTTGGGGTTGGCCGAAATTTTTCAAAAATCTGGTTGCATGTTCATTTTGAGGGTTCTTCGGCATGAATCCGGGCTTTGGGTGCGTGGGTGAGCCTCACATTCGTGACTCCGAGGGTTCTTAGACCCATTTCTGGCTTGTTGTGCGGTTTGAGGCGATCAGACCGGATTAGGGAGGGTTTCGACGCATTTTTGCCAAACTTTGGGTTTCGCCGGGGTGTTTGCCGAATTTTTATTGCCTGTAAATTTTTCTTTCAGTCACGCGCCGCTTGTAATTTATTTATTTTTTTCAGTTTTCGGCTAGTTTACTCATTTTCGAGTCCGCCTTGCAGTTTTAAAAATTTTCGTGGTCCCGCATTCGTGGTTTTGCGTGTTAGGAGCTTCGACTGGTAGGAATTGGGTTTTAAAAATCCATTCCGCTCAGGTGAGTGGAACTATAATGACATTGGACTTGTATGCTTCGTTTTCGAGTTTGCATAGTATGTCATGTTTTACCGTGGATTTCCGAGTCTTGAGCATGTATGATAATCGACTCGAATAAATTTATTGTGGTGAATTGGGTCATGTTGGGACCCTGGCATAGTCGTGGTTTTATAAAAATTGCCGAATTGTTTATGATTGCACGTCTGTACCTTTGGTTATGTACAGACTTGTCATTTGTGCATGTGGATAGTAGTATAAGTGTCTTTACCCCGCTATAATGCCTGTTGTGCCGATGCTTGGGAGCTTGCTCGCATCGTGAATTGGATGGTGCTTGAGATGACTCGCACCTGACATTGTAGACGCTATTGCATGTGGTAAGCTTGTTGAGGTGCGGTGAGCTACCGCACGCACTTGCCACTATAGAGTGCAGTAGGACGGGTCCCGGAGGTCGTGCTTTGGAGATTACTCGTTTTCCCTCCCACCGCGCTTGAGTTTGATTGTGTTAGGTTGGCCATGTTAGGCCAGTCGTTCGGGATGTTGGAGTTTGTATCCTGGCAGATGGCACCCCATTAGGATACAAACAAGCCCGAAGTGGTACTGGTGCACGTTGTGGGATGTGTCTGGGTGAGACACATTCGTAGGGTATGCGGATACCTACGATATGAGACACTTATACAAACTTATACAGAATTTTACAGATTTTTTGGTTTCAACCTGATTGTTATACCTAGGAGACTAGGAAGAATTATGAGATTGTCTTTATTTCCATCGCTTGATATTTACGATGTTTGAATCACGTGTACTGATCGGCATATATCGTAGACTTGTAGTTATTGTTGAATCTGAAATGCTTGTGTTGTTGCTTGTTACTTATCATTTATTGTCAGGCATGAATTTTCCTGGTATAGTATTCTGTTATTTGTATTTAGTTCGCTCGCACCAGCTAGCTTTGTGCTTTGCTGACCCCGCAAGGGGTGTGCTTCTATTGGAGTGCAGGCAGTGTTGGCGTTCCTACTGAGCGTGGCGCGTAGGCCCCGTTTTCCGTTGTAGGCGCGTTTTGTGGTGTTTGGTCGTGTCCACCCTGTACGGGTTTTGTTTTGCTTCCTCTGTGTTTCAGATGTACTATATGGTTATACTAGATGTTTGTATACTGGTTTTGTCGCTATGACTTTGGCGGAGCGAATCAAATATATATTTATTTTGTTCAAATTTTATCATAGTTTTTATTTCCGTTTCATTCTCGTATCAAGAATGTGTTATATTATGATGTTGTGGCCGGTTACGATCCGCCTGTGTTACGGGTTAGTTCACGCATTGGCATGCTGCGATTCCCGTGGCGGGTCGGGGCGTGACAGAGCTTGGTATCAGAGCCATTGTTTACTAGTTCACATAGAACATCATCTTATACAACTTTCTTGAATGGATTGGGTAGAGGAGTTAGGACTTTTGTTGTGTTGTTTGATGTATGGTATGCGTGTTTTCTTTTTCGTAGAGGTTGTTTGGTGATGGCACGTGGTAAGAGATCTTAGGGTGAGGGATCTGGCACTGCTGGAAAGGATGTCTCTCAGGCTTTTATGGAAATGATGACCCAGTTGGCACAGAATATGAGGCAGGGCAGTCAGTCATAGGATCCGTTTACTCGGCGCAAAAGGGATTTCGTCAGCTTGGGTGGTGAAAGATTTGATGGTACTGGAGATTCTCTAGCTGCGGATCGGTGGATCCGTAAGGTAGAGTTCATATTTGAGAGGATGGTGCTGACACATATACAGCGTACTGAGTTAGCAGCACACCAGTTTGACGGAGAGGCTATGTACTGGTGGGATTCAGTGAGGCAGAGCTGTGATGTGTCAGAGATGCAGTGGGATACATTTTTCCAGGTGTTTGAACAACATTTTGTTCCTGATTCTGCCAGAGCTGAGATAATGGACATGTTTCTACATTTACAGCAGGGTTCTAGATCGGTTTCTGAATACTTGGCCGAGTTTACACAGTTGAACCGCTATGCCACTTGTTTTATAGATACTCCAGAGAAGAAGAACAAGAAGTTTTTGAGTGGTCTGAACCCGTTCCTAAGGAAACAGTTGATGGTGATGATTGATCGTCCTTTTGAGAGATTAGTGGACGTCACTTTGAGTCAGGAGCGAGTGGACGCCGAGTGTAGACAAGAGATTTTGGTTCGACGAGCTAGAGGTTCGGAACGCAGTCAGAGGTTTGGCCGAGGAAGCCAGACAATTGAGTAGGCACAGCAGCCAGAACGTGCCGCGGTCCAGCAAAGAGACCCTGGTAGAGGGGGACCAGTTAGGACTGACAGAGACCGCAGAGGTGACAAACGTTCTCGAGGAGATCATCGATAGCAGCAGCAACAGAGACAGCCTAGGTGGGATGGTCAGACCGGAACTAGCAGCGGTTGCTTCACTTGTGGTCAGGAGGGACATGTAGCCCGTGATTGTCCAAGAGGTCAGACAAATCGATGGGAGTATGTAGTTTGTTATACTTGTGGACAATTGGGGCACTTTTCTAGACTTTGTCCTCAGAATAGGGATGGACCAGCACAGCAGAGGGCGCCTCAGGGACAGTTAGCACCTGCATCTGGAATTGGTCAGAGAGTCCCTCTCCCAGCACCGCCTGTTCGCCTAGCAGCTATTACCGGTCAGGGAAATGTTGAGGGTATGTTATTTTTTTTTATTGTCGTTGTGTGTGCCAGATGTAGTAAGATTTGTGTTATGTGCATTATGCGTAGGGAAAATTGCATGTTAGTGTGTTGTTATGTGACTCAGGATACATGTGTTGTGTGCCAGGTTTTGTGCATTCATCGTCTTCCCTGTTGAGGGCTCTTTTCGATACAGGAGCATCTAGGTCTTTTATTTCTAGACAGTTGGTTGTTAGCGACAACCTTGAGGTAGTGCCTTTGCCGGAGCCCTTGTGCGTTGTGTCTCCCTTGGGCAGTTCGGTTTGGTTGTGGGAATATTGTCCCCGTTTCGAGTTTTCCTTGTTGGGGTACAATTTCGTGTTTGACTTTATTGTCTTGGGTTTTGAGGGCTATCATTTGATTCTAGGGATGGATTGGTTGTCCAGTCATCCGGTGATCATTGATTGCTTGCATAGGTCGGTGATGTTAGCACCACCTGATGTTTTGCCTCGTGTGTTGGCTTGTGTGCACGATTCGGTTTCTTTGATGTCGAGTTTTCTTAGCTCTCTTGAGATTTCTTGTCCCGACACCAACTCTGTAGAGGTTGTGTGTGAGTTCCCTGATGTGTTTAAGGAGATTCCTGGTATCCCTCCACGTCGTGAGGTAGAGTTTCGGATTGACCTGGTTCCTGGTACTGCACCTATATCTAAATCAGCGTACAGGCTTGCTCCTAAGCAATTGGAAGAGATGAAAGTACAGCTTGATGAGTTGCTTCGTAAGGGGTTTATTCGGCCGAGCAATTCACCTTGGGGAGCTCCAGCAATATTTGTGTCCAAGAAGGATGGATCATTGAGGATGTGCATAGATTATCGAGATCTGAATAAAGTGACCATCAAGAATAAGTATCCATTGCCTCAGATTGATAATCTATTGGATCAGTTGAGGGGAGCCGTAGTGTTTTCATAGTTAGATTTGCAGTCTGGGTATCATCAGATGAGTTTGAGGAACATTCCGTTCCAATTACCGCTTTTCGGACTCGTTATGGCTTGTATGAGTTTCCAGTCATTCCATTTGGATTGACAAATGCACCAGCTTTCTTCATGGATTTGATTAATAGATTGTTCAGTCCATACTTGGACAAGTTTGTGGTAATCTTCATTGACGATATCTTAGTGTACTCGAGGAGTTTAGAGGAGCACAGAAAGCACCTTCGCATTGTTTTGCAGACACTTAGAGAAAATCAGTTGTATGCGAAGTTCAGTAAGTGTCATTTCTGGGAGCCTGAAGTTCGATTTCTCGGGCATGTCATTTCTAGTGGAGGTATTGCAGTGGATCCCGAGAAGGTCGAAGCAGTGAAGTCTTGGAGACGACCGAGTAGTGTGACAGAGATTCGTAGTTTTCTGGGTTTGGCTGGTTATTACCGACGGTTTATCGAGAAATTCTCTGATTGCGGCACCACTCACTCAGTTAACTAGGAAGAATGTTCCTTTTGTATGGTCAGAAAAGTGTGAAGAAGCTTTTGAAACTTTGAAGCTTCGATTGACTTCAGCACCAGTGTTGACTATTCCGACACCTGGTAGCCGGCTGGTGGTATTTACTGATGCTTGCGGTACAGGATTGGGTGGAGTGTTGATGCAAGGCAAGAAGGTCGTAGCCTATGCGTCTCGACAGTTGAAACCCCACGAGCAAAAATATCCGACACATGATTTAGAGTTGGCAGCCGTAGTCTTTGCTTTGAAGATCTGGAGACATTATCTGTATGGTGAGAGGTTTGAGTTGTTCACAGATCACAAGAGTTTGAAGTACCTATTCACTCAGAGGGAGTTGAATATGAGGCAACAACGATGGGTTGATTTCCTTAGCAGCTATGACTTCGAGATACAGTATCAGCCTGGTAGAGCCAATGTGGTTGTCGATGCCTTGAGTAGGCGACATGCAGTGATGGCAGCCATGATGATTCAGGAATACCGAACACTTGAGACATTAGTTTCATTTGCAGTTCAGCCTACTTTTAGTACAGAGGGCAGCATGATAGCGGGTTTAGCAGTTTATCCTCCGTTGATCAGTAGAGTGGTGGAGAGACAGACCTCTGATCCAGTGATTACGAGGCAGATAGGAGATTTGGTAGTGGACACATTGGATGAGTGCCCTACCGATAGGTCGGTGGGTTCAGATGGAGGGTTGCCATTTCGTGGGCGGCTTTGTGTTCCGTCTGATGAGGAATTGCAAAGAGATATCTTACAGGAAGCTCATAGATCTCGTTTCACCATTCACCCCGGTGGAACAAAGATATATCGAGATTTGAGTCGTTCTTTCTGGTGGCATGGCATGAAGAAAGACATTGGAGAGTTTGTGGCACGGTGCGCGACTTGTCAGCAGGTGAAAGCCGAGTATCAGAGACCGTCTGGGTTATTGCATCCATTGGATATCCCGACGTGGAAGTAGGAGTATATCACTATGGATTTCATCGATGGACTTCCACGGTCGAGGAAAGGTAATGAGTCGATATGGGTCATTGTTGATCGGTTGACGAAGTGTGCACATTTCATTCCTGTTAGTAGGAATCGGACGACAGACACTCTAGCAGTATTGTTCATTCGGGAGATAGTCCGCCTTCATGGGTCACCTGTTTCGATTGTATCCGACAGAGATACGCTTTTCACATCCTACTTCTGGCAGAGCTTTCAGCAAGCTATGGGTACTAGATTGGACATGAGTACAGCTTATCATCCACAGACAGATGCCCAATCTGAGCGAGTGAATCAGGTAGTGGAAGACATGCTTAGAGCATGCATTTTAGACTTTGGGAGCAGTTGGGAAGATCACCTACTGTTATGTGAGTTTGCGTACAACAACAACTACCACGTAAGTATTGGCATGGCACCGTTTGAGGCACTCTACGGACGACCGTGTAGGTCCCCTGTTTGTTGGGCAGAGATTGGAGAGTCAGTTGTGATGGGGCCGGATGTGATCAGAGAAACTACTGAGAAGATTGAGCTGATTAGAGCGCGTTTGTTGACAGCCCAGAGTAGACATAAGAGTTACGCTGATAGGAGGCATAAGGAGTTAGAGTTTGATGTTGGTGACATGGTTTTTCTGAAAGTTTCCCCGATGCGCGGAGTTGTTAGGTTCCGAAGTCGTGCGAAACTTGCACTGAGGTATGTAGGGCCATATGAGATTACTGAGAGGATTGGACCAGTGGCCTACAGATTGACTTTGCCGCAGAGTATGTCAGGTATCCACGACGTGTTTCACGTATCCATGTTGCGGAAGTGTTTGGCAGACCCGTCACAAATTATAGAACCTGCTGAGGTGGAGATTTCGGATGACGTGACTTGGGAGCTGGAGGACAAGATGAGACAGAAATACCCCGAGCTTTTCGCTTAGGTTTTCTTGTCGTGGCTTTTGTCCGATCTCGAGGACGAGATCTCTTTTAAGGTGTGTATGATGTAATATCTGCATTTTTTAAATAAAAAAAATTCGGGGAGGGGTGTACTCAGTAGAGGTGGTGGGGGCACATAGCCACCCACCCTTTAAGAGAAAACCGACCCCTCCCCCCTTTTCTTCTTCTCTCTCTTTTCTTTTTTCTTTTCGTTCCAGTGAGCGACGCGACGAGCTCTTCGTCTTTTCTCCAGCAGATTTTCGGTGGTTTTGTGGATTTTTCTCCCCCAAGCTCACCTCCTCCTCCTCATTTCTTCCTCTCTTCCTTCCCCTCTTCATTTCTGTGTGGTTTTTCACAAAAAAAAAAATAATCTGTTTTCATTTGGGTTTGGGGTTTGATCAGTTTTCCTAGATCCGATCAGCCGTGTTGGGGCCTTGGTGGCGTCCTTGGGAGCCCTTAGAACCGACATGCAAGGTTGATTTTGGGGTTGGCCGAAATTTTTCAAAAATCAGGTTGCATGTTCATTTTGAGGGTTCTTCGGCATGAATCCGGGCTTTGGGTTAGTGGGTGAGCCTCACATTCGTGACTCCGAGGGTTCTTAGACCCATTTCCGGCTTGTTGTGCGGTTTGGAGGCTATCAGACCGGAGTAGGGAGGGTTTCGGCGCGTTTTCGCCAAACTTTGGGTTTCGGCGGGGTGTTTGCCGAATTTTTATTGCCTGTAAGTTTTTCTTTCAGTCACGCGCCGCTTGTAATTTATTTATTTTTTTCAGTTTTCGGCTAGTTTACTCATTTTCGAGTCCGCCTTGCAATTTAAAAAATTTTCGTGGTCCCGAATTCGTGGTTTTGCGTGTTAGGAGCTTCGACTGGTAGGAATTGGGTTTTGAAAATCCATTCCGCTCAGGTGAGTGGAACTATAATTTTATTTTAAGAAATAAGTATTTGAAATCCTGAATTTAAGTTTTACATCATATCGTGAATTATGTATTGGGTTTCCTGAAAGCATGATATACTTGAATGAAATCGAATAGTGAATGAATTTTGGTGTGATTAGGCTTTGGTGTAATGACATTGGACTTGTATGCTTCGTTTTCGAGTTTGCATAGTATGTCATGTTTTACCGTGGATTTCCGAGTCTTGAGCATGTATGATAATCGACTCGAATAAATTTATTGTGGTGAATTGGGTCATGTTGGGACCCTGGCATAGTCGTGGTTTTATAAAAATTGCCGAATTGTTTATGATTGCACGTCTGTACCTTTGGTTTTGTACAGACTTGTCATTTGTGCATGTGGATAGTAGTATAGGTGTTTTTACCCCGCTATAATGCCTGTTGTGCCGATGCTTGAGATGACTCGCACCTGACATTGTAGACGCTATTGCATGTGGTAAGCTTGTTGAGGTGCGGTGAGCTCCCGCACGCACTTGCCACTATAGAGTGCAGTAGGACGGGTCCCGGAGGACGTGCTTTGGAGATTACTCGCTTTCCCTCCCAGCGCGCTTGAGTTTGATTGTGTTAGGTTTGCCATGTTAGGCCAGTCGTTCGGGATGTTGGAGTTTGTATCCTGGCAGATGGCACCCCATTAGGATACAAACAAGCCCGAAGTGGTACTGGTGCACGTTGTGGGATGTGTCTGGGTGAGACACATTCGTAGGGTATGCGGATACCTACGATATGAGACACTTATACAGAATTTTTGGTTTCAACCTGATTGCTATACCTAGGAGACTAGGAAAAATTATGAGATTGTCTTTATTTCCATCGCTTGATATTTACCATGTTTGAATCACGTGTACTGATCGGCATATATCGTAGACTTGTAGTTATTGTTGAATCTGAAATGCTTGTGTTGTTGCTTGTTACTTATCATTTATTGTCTGGGATGAATTTTCCTGGTATAGTATTCTGTTATTTGTATTTAGTTCGCTCGCACCAGCTAGCTTTGTGCTTTGCTGACCCCGCAAGGGGTGTGCTTCTATTGGAGTGCAGGCAGTGTTGGTGTTCCTGCTGAGCGTGGCGCGTAGGCCCCGTTTTCCGTTGTAGGCGCGTTTTGTGGTGTTTGGTCGTGTCCACCCTGTACGGGTATGTTTTGCTTCCTCTGTGTTTCAGATGTACTATATGGTTATACTAGATGTTTGTATACTGGTTTTGTCGCTATGACTCTGGCGGGGCAAATCAAATATATATTTATTTTGTTCAAATTTTATCGTAGTTTTTATTTCCGTTTCATTCTCGTATCAAGAATGTGTTATATTATGATGTTGTGGCCGGTTACGATCCGCCTGTGTTACGGGTTAGTTCACGCATCGGCACGCTGCGATTCCCGTGGCGGGTTGGGGCGTGACAATCTTGAACCCCACATTCTCCTCAGAATGAACTTACATCTTCACAAGTAGGTTTGAACTCTCCAGCAACCCGTACTAGGGGAGCACTAAGCGGGTTGGGTCGAAGAGATGATGAACCTTCTCTAATACCTCCCCACCAGGAAGAGGATCAAAATGAGCCTGTAGATGAAACTAGCCTGAATTCTGAAGTAGATTCACAAGGAGTTAAGCGAAAGAGAGGTCCGACCAAAATGAAGAATATTGCTTTGGATCCTAATAGTCGGGTAGATGTTGAATGGACTGTTGGCGGTCAACCATACAGGCCTAGATCTATTAGTTTGTCCTCTTACTTAGGACCTTTTGTACGAGAGATAGTACCGGATGAAGCTTTCCTGGAGCATAGAGAAATAACTTGGGGGCTTGTTTTAACGAGTTTTAATTTTATTTTATAGGGGGCTTGTTTTTTTAATGAATAACTTGCAGGCAAGATACAAGGTAGAGGAGGAGTGGAAAAAAGATTACATATTTAAGGAGATTAATGCCATGTTTAGGGCTTCAAAATCAAAATTGGTTCAGAAAATTCTTGAGGCACCGAATAAAGAAGAAAGACTTAAACTTCGTCCTGATAACATAAATAAATGTTGAAGAATGGAAGAAATTTGTGAAGACAAAAACAAGTGAAGAATTTAAGGTAAATTTTGCATAACTGTTTGGGCATACTTTTTTTGTACGAATTAGTATCATGATATGTTTTCACCATTGCATTTTTATTGATAATATCGTTACAGGCTAAAAGTGCAAAGTTTAAAGCATTGAGGCAAAACCAAGTGCCACACACATGTAGTCGAATGGGGATGGTTCGATTGGCTAATGATATGGTGATATCATGTTTAGTTTATAATTTACTTGTGGAAAAATTATATTCCTAATACATTAATTTGTACTTGAGTTTGACATCTGAATTCCATTTTAATGCAGAGAAAAAAAACAATAACTTTGCTTCCCGCTCTAGAGTTGAAGTATGGATTAAATCATGGATAATGAGAAATGGTAAACCTGTGAACACAGCAGTAGGAGAAATTATTGTAAGAACATTCCCCTATGCACTTGTTTTTTTAAACTGTTAACATAGCAGTAGGAGAAATTTGATTTCTAATACTTATTTACTATTCTACTTTTTTATTCCTTTAGGAAAAAGATAGAAATAGATTCGCCATCATCTTCAACAACTAATGTAAAGGAAGATGCTATTTCTAAAGTACTTGGTCAGGATCCCAAAGGAAGAATTAGAGGGATGGGAAAAGGAATGACTTTTACTAAATTATCTTTCTTACAAGCAAGGGATAAGCATGTGGCTCGGCTTCAAGAAGAAAAGAATGAAATGAAGACCAAGATAAGCAATTTGGAGAGTTTACTTGAGACTTTATTGAAAAATCAGGCAGGTAAATTAGCAACATAAATGCTTTGTTGTTTATTCAAATGAGCTATGAGTGCACTTGAGCAATTATTTTCTAGCTTCTAATTTGAAATCTTACATTGTAGGGTCCCACATGTGGGGAACATGATAAAATACCTTCGCCAAAGAGTGTGAATATTAATTTAATCAAAAAGAGCAAGTTGCTTGATTGGACTGGATCAAGGGAAACAATGGCTGAAGCACGATTCTCTTCAAGTGATCCAAACGTACTCTTTAATCTTATTCCACTTGGACCGAAAGCCATGAAGGTTTACATAGATATAGAAATGCAACCTCAAACACATTTGTGGAGGCCTACGGCTGATATGGTTTGTATGGAAGAAGTTGTTGGTAATACGATTGCATGGCCTGCCGACAAAGTCATTATGAGTATGAGTTTCTATTAAAACATTTTTGTGGAGGCCAACACTTGATATGGTTTCTATTGAAGAAGCTATTGGTAATATAGTTGCATGGCCTACTGACAAAGTTATTATTGACAAGTTTGGAAAATGAGAGACATGACAATATGTTAATACCAAAGGTGAGAAATATTTAAAATGCTTCATGATCTGTATTTTAATGCCGAAAATATTAATGTAATATGGCTACTAGCTCAAAGAACATTTGCAAGCTGCTGGATTGGTGTGGGAGAAACAATAGCTGAAGGATGATGGTTTTTAAGTGATCTGAAACAACTTATTCATCATACTCCTTTAGGACCTAATGCCATATGTGTTTGGATAGATATTGCAAGGAAACCAAATGCAAATTTATGGATCCCTTCATCTGAAATGAGTTCTATTGAAGAAGCAATTGGAAGTCGAGTAGCATGGGCCGCTGACAAAGTTGTTAGGCCATGATTAATAACTTGCTGGCTAGGTAAGCTTTTATACATATTATTTTCCAATTATTTAGTTGTTTTTACATAATGTTGGTGTCTTTATAGTGTTGTAATAGTAGTGTCAATAGATAATCTCCTGCCTTCATTTCCACTAGTTTGGGCATGTGGGTTTATTCATGTCCAATGAACCACCTGTGTGGATGTCACTCATGACATCATTGAGAACATCAGCTGTTGTTGTTGTCATTGCAAACTTTGTTTTCTATTTCGACATTTCTTGCAATTTTTTTACAACCTAGTTGGGGTACGTTACGACTTTACCTGATGGAAAACAAAACAACATAAATATATCTTAAATCCTTGCCAAAACAAATAACATTACCCGACCCTTGAAGCAACAAAACACAACATCAGGGTAATTGGTCAGAACCTATGAGCCAATTAAATCCACGCAACTCTGCCCAAAACAGAGTGCTCTAAAACAGAGACAACGTAGGAATATCTTGCAAATTCCATGCCACTTGCCATCAAGAACTAAGGCCAACACCACTATGAAACCATCACGCATCAGGAGCATGAAACGCTCTCTATTCCAGCACCCAAAGTCTGCAGACACATAGTGTATGACACTGCAGAAACCAGGGAAGTTCATTTACCCTGTATCAGACCCTGCAAAAATGTAAAACTGAGTACAAAGATTTTGGATAGCAAATGGAATGTCCAAACAATCTCAGAAAGCACATCAATAGAAACCATAACCGGCATGTGGTCCTATGCATGAACTGCATACTTGTACTACATGCTTGTGGTCCTCTGTAATATAGAGACATTATTTGGTTATGTGGTGCCATCAGCTCATGTGTTGCATGCGGTCATGTGCATGTATTGCAGAGTAACATGTCTTCATTAAATGTGGTGTTCTATGGTGTTTGTTTCAGTTTTCCCAAAATTTTCATTTTCAGTTTCCTCTTAGCATAAATCTTGCTTTCAGTGTTTTATCTATTCAATTCTACTCAAAACAAGACCAAAATCATTGGTTAGATTCTATGAACATAATAGGGGATTTTTTGTTTGTATCGATTGAAATGAATATGGGTTTGAATTTAGTTGGATGGATTGGGATTTTATCAATTTGGGATTTGGGATTTTTTGTTTGGATGAATATGGGTTTGAAAGTATGATTTTGATTATGAGATGAAATTTTTGATAAATGAGTTTGAAGTTTATTGGCAATTATGTATATATATACACCCTTAGATTGTATTGTTGGTTAGTACTATCTTGCTCAATTATATGTTGTAGGGATACACGCATTTTGTTTTCATTGATCTGAAGTGAACCCCTCTTTTATAAGATAAAGTTCAAACTTTGTCTAAGACATTTGTTTCTTAATTGTTTTTTTTTTAGCTAAATTGATTGGGTACTCATAAATTTATGAATCCCTTCTATTGATTATTTTGAAAAAAAAGAAGACAACCCATTTCTTTGTTTCAACATTCTACTTTTATATACTTCTTCTTTGATATACCGAAAGCCATGAAGGTTTGCATAAATATAACAATTCAGCCTCAAACACATTTGTGGAGCCCTACGACTGATATGGTTTGTATGGAAGAAGTTGTTGGTAATACGATTGCATGGCATGCCGACAAAGTCAGTATGAGTTTCTATTGAAGCATTTTTGTGGAGGCCAACACCTGATATGATTTTTATTGAAGAAGTTATTGGTAATAGAGTTGCATGGCCTACTGACAAAGTTATTATTGACACAAGTCTGGAAAATGAGAGACATGACAATATGTCAATACCTAAGGTGAGAAATATTTAAAATGCTTCATGATCTGTATTTTAATGTTGTAAATATTAATGTAAAATGTAGCTACAAGCTCAAAAAACATCTGCAAGCTGCTGGATTGGTGTGGGTCGGGAGAAATAGTAGCTGAAGGACGATGGTTTTCAAGTGATCCGAAACAACTTATTCATCATATTCCTTTAGGATCAAATGCCATATGTGTTTGGGTAGATATTGCAAGGAAACCAAATGCAAGTTTATGGAGGCCTTCATCTGAAATGAACTCTATTAAAGACGCAATTGGAAGTCGAGTTGCATGACCCGCTGACAAAGTTGTTAGGCTGTGATTAATAGCTTGTTGACTAGGTAAGCTTTATACATATTATTTTCCAGTTATATAGTTGATTTTATATAATATTGGTGTCTTTATAGTGTTGTAGTAGTAGTGTCAATAGAGAATCTCCTGCTTTCATTTCCACTAATTTGGGCATATGGGTTTATTCATGTCCAATGAACCACCTGTGTGGATGTCACTCATGACATCATTGAGAGCATCCGCTGCTGTTGTTGTCATTGCAGACTTTCTTTTCTATTTTGACCCTTCATGCATTTTTTTTATAACCTAGTTGGGGTACGTTACGACTTTACCCGATGGAAAACCTAACTACATAAATATATCTTAAATCCTTGCCAAAGAAAATAACATGAACCAGACCTTGAAGCCTCACCATTCCATAGCCTTCAACTACCAATACCATGGTTAGTACCTATGAAGCAACAAAACACAAAATCAGGTTAATTGGTCAGAACCTACGAACCAATTAAATCCACACAACTCTGCCAAAAACAGAGTGCTCTGAAACAGAGACAAAGTTGGAATGGCTTGCAAATTCCATGCCACTTGCTATCAAGAACTAGGGCCAACACCACCATGAAACTGTCACGCATCAGGAACATGAAACACTTCATGTTCCAGCACTCAAAACTGCAGCAACCTTGAGTAACAAAATCTGCAGAGACAAAGTGTATGACACTGCAAAAAAACAGGAAAGTGCTGCTTTGTTTACCCTGTATCAGACCCTGCAAAAATGTAAACTGAGTACAAGGATTTTGGACAGCGAATGGACAGTCCAAACAGTCCCAGAAAACACATCAAAAGATACCATAACCAGCACGTGGTCCTGTGCATGAAAGCATGCTTGTACTACATGCTTGTTGTCCTCTGTAATATAAAGAGACATCATTTGGTTATGTGGTGCCATAAGCTCATGTGTTGCATGTGGTCTCGTGCATGAACTGCGGAGTATGAATTTTTGGTAACATGACTTGATCAAATGCGGTGTTCTATGGTGTTTGTTTCAGTCTTCAAAAAACTTTAATTTTCAGTTTCCTCTTAGCATAAATCTTGCTTTCAGTGTTTTATCTGTTATATTCTGCTCAAAACAAGACAAAAATCATTGGTTAGATTCTATGAACATATTGGGGAGTTTTTTGTTTGGATGGATTGAAATGAATATGGGTTTGAATTTGTTTGGATGGATTGGGATTTTATCAATTTGGGATTTACGGTTTTGTTATAGTTTATGAGGGGTTTCTTGGGGGCTGGTTAGAAAGTATGATTTTGATTATTCGATGAATTTTTTGATAAATGAGTTTGAAGTTTATTGGCAATTATGTATATATATACACCCTTAGTTTGTATTGTTGGTTAGTATTATCTTGCTCAATTATATGTTTCTAATATGCTCGAATTTTGTTTTCATTGATCTGAAGTGAACCCCCTTTTTATAAGATAAAGTTCATACTTTGTCTAAGACATTTGTTTCTTAATTACTTTTTTGAGCTAAATTGATTGGGTACTCATAAATTTATGAATCCCCTCTGTTGATTATTTTGAAAAAAAGAAGACAACCCATTTCTTTGTTTCAACATTCTACTTTGATATACTTCTTCTTTGTGGTGTTTTATAGTCCACGAGTTTTCCAACAAGCTTTACAAGGAGCTCTAGGAACTCTGAATAGTTGTTTGAACAACGAGTTACATTTATTAGAATAACTTTTCAAGATTCCTTTAATTTTATTGCATTGCAACAGCTTGCAATGTAACTTGCATTGCAGCAGCTTGCAATAACTTCCTTCTCTCAATTTCATTCTTTAATTTCCATTTGTTCACTCTATATTGATTCTGGGTGAAATGTGTGTTGAATGTTACACTAATTGTTGACTTTGGTTCAGATTTCAACCAATGCAAGTCTTTTGAGTCATCTTATTTGAAAGTGCAAATGATACTAATATAGCTAAAAAACAAATGGGTTAAAAAATGTCGTACACTTTTAATAGCACTTTTAAAGTGGCGTGGTTACTAATTTTATAGCATTCTAATAACGTTGTATACAACAATGTAACAACATTTAATAAATGCTATAAAAAATGTTACAACAGCGTTTAACATTATACAATAACATGTTCTAAGCACTATGAAAGTGTTACAACAACGTCTAAAAACGCTATTAAAAGTGCGCTATGAAAGTGTTACAACAATATTAAGCGCTATGAAAGTGTTACAACAACGTCTAATAACAAGGGTTGTCACAGAATGTCATTTAATGCTATCATATCCTGTTATAGCATTTTTGGCATACTATAAATGAGGATTTTTGTTGTAGTGAATAGAGATATTAATTTAAGACAAAAATCTAATAATTATAGAAAAATGGGAAATACATCTCAGCACATGACCAATGCAAAGATTAGTCAGATTTGGATGAGGTATATCGTTTAATGCTTGTGAAAAGGGGTGTCGGTTATACATATAAGTCCCAACTGATAGCCACGTAGTACTTTTCCATGGATGCGATCATCTGCCCCATGGATATATGAGCCACACATACCACTTATATATTTTTATTCTGTTAAAAGTTGTTAATTACATATAAAATGCTAATAAGTAGTAATGCCTACAAACTATTGTGATCGATGTTTAGAGACGGATGATAAGATAAAATTGAAATGAGGCAAACAAGCGGTCGGCCGAATACAAAAGGATGAAAACAAAAAGAAAAGATTTAACCCATGGGGTAATAACTTCTGAATAAATTGCTTCCATATTATTAATTAATGGTAATAACTTAACCCATAAAATAAATTTGAATTTAATTTTTCCCCTTGAAACAGAACAGACCTAAGAGATGATCAAGAAAATTTTGATTATCTTCTTCTTCCTCTTCCTCCCTCCTTTTCCTCCCCTTCTTCTTCCTCTATCTCGCAGACTCGCCACCACTTGCCCCTTCATCTTCCCTCATCTTCCTCATTCCTCCACTTTCTCCTTTCTCCTGTTCCCTCCTCCTTCCTCTTCTGTTTCACAACCCCTATAATAAAGTTAGGGCTTCATTCCTCATTCCTCATTCCTCCACTTCCTCCTTATTCTTTTTCCTTCTCCTTTCTCCCCCTTCATATCTCATGTTTGTTCTATTTTAGGAGGCAAAATTAAATTTAAATTTATTTCAGGGGGCAAAAATTAAATTTAAATTTATTCAGAACGTCATATTTCCTCGATATGCATGCACGAATAATTCTGAATTGAAAAAATTTCCTCGAGATGCATTCAGAATCATCAGATTTTCCTCAAGATGCATGCTAGATCGTTAGATTTTCCTTGAGATGTGCACACATTTAAATTTGGACCGTTAGATTTTTCTCGAGATGAGTTGTGTTAAGATGAAAGATTTTTTAAAATCAACTGTTGGATTTCCTCGAGATACGATTACGATTTCAGTTGGGTCTTAGAATTTTCCTCAAGATGAGATGTTCGAGATATGAAAGATTCAATCTCAGCCTTTGATTTCTCAGGGGTATTTTGGTAATCTTCTTTGAAAACAGACGGTCAAGGCACGTTGACTGCTAGTCTTAGGGCGAAAGTGCAATATGAATGATAATTGAGTGCAAAGCTGAAGAAGGCATGTATTATAGGAGGAAAAGTACAAATAACCCAAAAGAAACTAGAGCGTGTGTGTTGTTGATTTGGACATGAACCATTTCTCAGCAAGACTACAAGTACGTTATATATTATCAAACAAACACTCCTCCAAATTTAAAATATGTATAATATGGATTGTAGAGCATGATATAAAATTATGCATGGTCTCTTCTTCACTCTTTTTCTTCCTTATCATAGCCGGATTGCATAAGGAAATTAAGATGAGTGGCCACCAACCCTACCCACTCTCATTTTATCCTACTGCTTCACATCTGGGTACCACTATGTAGCGCACATTCCGATGTGTATTCCCACCAATTTAACCATCCATAATCACATCAAGCCCTATTTTTTTAGTATCATAGGAGTGCTTTTAACGTAAATTTGTAAATGAAAGGCCTTTGCTAAATGACATCACCATTTTTGCTGAAAAATGCCACCAACTCTTTTTTTTAATCTATTGAAGGACACCACCACTATATACACACAATTTTTATTTTCTTTTCTCTCAAATCTAGCGATCAAAGCCCTTCCACTCACATGAACGACCTTTCTTCTCCCACCACTCCTCTCCAAATCTCTCTAAAAAATGAACGTCCTGCCACCGTCTTCATCCTTTCTCTCTATTTCTTACACGTTTTCATTCTCTTTATCTCTCTTCTACTGTTTCATTTTATCTCTTGCATGATGAATCGTCTTCATCCTCCCTACTTCATTTTCTACTGCTTGTCTTTCATCCCAAACTCACCGGATGACCCCAACATCGACATCTCTCCCTCTCTTCTACGTCTTCGTCATTTTTCTCTCTCTTCCACTTCTTCATATTCGTTTGTTAGGGTTTGGGTGAAGTTTGTATCTAGAAATGGATGAGTTTAGTGAAAATGATTTTGGTAGGCTTGAAGATGATAATGCCGGAGTTAGGAGTAAGCATCGTGCTCCATTTATAGGAGTGAACAAAGAAGATGACCATTTTCAAGATAAAAACAACCTACTTCACTTGAGGTACACTCTCAACTTGAGATGAGCTTGCATGGGTACTTTTTATTGTTGTGATTATCATAATATCATGCTAAATTTCTTTTTTCGTTTGTATTTGACGCAACATTGTTATTTTTAGGGTTAACTGTTAATATTTTAACCTATAACTTGTTTATTTATTTTTTAAAGGTTAGTTTGATCATTGTTGTTGATACAATAATTTTTCCCTCCCTGCTCTGACCTGTTCCCGCTGACCTGTTTGACCTACACAAGTAGCACACGTGAGCCACATACCATCGTGGGGTGGTCGATGGCACTCCTATGCTAAAGTCAGACAAGGATTTGAGAAAGGTGTAATGCTGTAACAGGGAATTTGTAGCGTACCTTAGCTTACCAACCTCATGTCTTATTATAGTACAAGGAGTCCTGGGTTAACTAGGCCATCGTAGGCGTAGATTAGGGAGGTGATCTTTGTGGAGATGCCTCTCTAATTAGGAGTCGTGTTGTAGGAGGGAAGTTCCCTATTTGCTCCGTGCTCCTAGATACACATGAGATATTTCCCAATCCGAGAGTATTCCATTGAAGGGAGTTTCCCTATGTGGAAGATACTCTGGTGTTTGCTTCCTAGTAGGAAGCAAAGAGTAGCTGTGGTTGCCCGTCCAAAGCAGATCCTCAAGATACTTGCCTGAAAAGGGCTTACGAGTATCATGGATAGCTGTGAGATGTGTGGGCCTTGCATGATATGAGAGTCCGAGCCCGCCTGGTGGGCTGGAGTGAAGTGGGATGAGAATTGCTCGAGCTGGATCCGTATTGGGCTATTTCTTGAACCCGTGGTTCCACGAGATCATCATGACACGTGTACGGCTCAGAGGTGTGATTGTTTTTATGTATCGCCAGTGTGGAAGATACTCTGGTGTTTGCTTTCTAGTTGGAAGAAAAAAATAGCTGTGGTTGCCTGTTTGAAGCAGACCCTCGAGATACTTGCCTGAAAAGGGCTTACGGGTATCGTGGATAACTATGAGACGTGTGGGCTTCGCATAATGTGAGAGTCCGGGCCCACCTGGTGGGTTGGAGTTGAGCGGGATGAGAATCGCTCGTGTTGGATCTGTATTAGGCTATTGCTTGAACCTGTGGTTCCTCGAGATCATCATGACTCATGTACGACTTCATAAGTTTGACTCTTGTCTTGCAACTTTTATGTGTTTGACGATAAATTAACTTACCGTTGCTCATGTTCTTCTACAGGGAGGTTCCCTACTACTCCTCTTGCGTTGGAGGAGAGAACAACCATGGAGAAATTTTGTGACTTGCCTCAAAGGGAGGTGACTGATGCAATCATAGTTTTCAACTTCATTCGCAGTGGGCTGTGGGAAAATTGGCACGCAGGTCCCACATTGTACCGAGAGGTGCGAATCAAATCGGAAGATGGGGCCCCTTCCAGAAATAGGAAGGCTGCTAGGGTCAATGCTCTTGTCCTGTCTGATGTGGAGGAGCCGTCTGAGACGCTTGCTTCAATTATGAAGAAGAAGCCTCGTGTTAGAACTGATTCGTCTTTGGGACGCCCTGTTCCACCGAAAAGAGAGAGCGAGTCTACTAGGCCCGTTGAGGTGGTGTCTAACGTTCCCAGCTTGGAGGAAGATTATCTGCGGTTGGCAGGAGTCACAGATGGGTCAAAACTTAGTGACGTGCCGGCCGAGGCTCTGAGTGATCGTTTGGTGTGTGTTGCAATGGCGGCTTCTGCTGGTACTGATTTGTGTGGGGCTATTCCGATAGAAGTCCCTTTTGAAGATTCGCCCAAGGTAGTGGAATCTGATCGCTTCACTGATGACTTGCTTGAGAGTGGCCGTGGTACCGGTCGTATTTCTTGCAGTCCGCGTGGTTTACCATCTCATCAAGGGCCACGGTTAGAAGTGTTGAAGGGCCCTTTGGATACTTTGCTTCCTCCTCTGCCTCCGGATCCTGTTGAGCCATCTCGCAGTAAAGGGTCGGCTACTCTTGATAAAGGAAAAGCCACGGAGGAGACTATGAGGACTATAGTGATTGTGAAGGGTGGGGTTAGCGTAGTTCCAGATTAGGGGACGCTTCATCCTGATGCGCGGATAAGCCTGTTTGCACCGGACCTGGTGAAGATGAGCTCGTATGTCTGGCACCGAGAGGTGGATATAGAGTATGCTTCGAGGAAACATATAAACGGGCGTCACAACTGGCTGATGGACTACACTCCAAAACCCGAGGAGGATTCGCTTGAAGGGTGTATGAATAAGGGTTTGAAGTACCTTATGCTGGGTATGTCTCATATGAGCCAGCCGTTCCTGGAATGGAACTTGAGGCAGCTCGTGAGAAAGTGTATACCTTGGAGCATGTCTTCTCTCATGTGCATAAGCTATACTCTGCGCTTCATTAAATTGAGCAGCTTAAGAAGCAGGCCGAAAAGATGCGGTTGGATCAATCAACTGTGGTCGCTGAGGCTTAGAGGGCTTGTCTGAAGGACCTTGAGCACAAGCTGCCAGCGGTAGTGTCTGAGAAGGACAAACTCAAGCAGGAGCTGAGCCGGATACATCGAGAAGTCGAGGTTGCGCAGGAGGCGGCGGATAAAACGTGTTCTGAGCTGCAATCCTTTGCTGAAGAGAGTGCTTCAAGGGAAGCTGGCTGGGCCACTGAGAAGCAACAGTTGCAATCCGATGTGGAATTCTATGCTTGAGAAGCTAGGAAGGCCGAAAACTAGCTGAAGTAGGGGTGTCATGAACTTGGTGCTGTGGAGAGCTGTCTAGGCACATAGCAGTCTCATGTTGATGCGTTGACTGGTAAGTTGGAGCTCTTGGAGCGCAAACTTATTGATGCAAAGGTGCGAGAGGAAGAGCTTCTCTAGGAACAAAGCAAATGTGAGTTCCGTTGGGTCGTACATAGCCGGCTAGGGTTGTTTTCGCTGATGAAGGAAAAGCATCCGGAGTGGGACCTTGATCGTTATATGAAGATGTCATATGTGGACTTGTCTGGGACTAACTAGGCTTCCACCATCCAAATAATTTATGACCGATCAGGATTGACGACAAATTCAGGGAGTAAGGGTTTAGCCACCAGGCTGAAGAGTAGTGGTGTCATGGCAAGCTGTTGGAATCAGTTTAGGACTGATTAGGCTTCCACCTTTTGAACCGTCGATGCCCTCCCCGCGCGGTGAGGGCTACAAATTCGAGAGGGTTTAGCGATCACGCTGAAAAGCAGTGGTCCCGTGGCAAGCTGTCGAAATTAGTTCAGGACTGACTAGGCTTCCACCATCCACTTCCTAAACTGTCGATGCCCGCGCTAGGCAGACTATGTATCGGGATGAACCAGAAGTTATTGTCATTAGTAATGGCTGACTTAGCTTGCCTGGTTTGAAGGGAGGTTTCGTCTGCTAAGGGGCGTGTGAACCTGATCCATCCGCTTGGCACATGGTGTGGATGAAGTTACCTTAAACCGATTACGATCTGTAGGTACGATTCATATGCCAGGGGTAACAAGGATCTTCTGGTGCCCGTGCCATGCAAGCGATGAGGTGTTGTTTGATTATCAGGCCGGGCCCAAGGGCCCGCAGAGGAAGGGCTAGGGTTTCCTACAAGGCGCGTTTTGTGTACATTGTAGATCGTGCGGTGACATGTGTACAGTGCAGGTTGCGTGGCGGTTGAGTATCGGTTACTCCTCCTCAATTGATGGGGTTGTGTGCAACGCCATTAATTGATTGACGTGTTCTACGTAGTTTCATTGGGAACCGTCACCTTCTTATTTTCCAAATGCTATTAATTACTTGGCATTTTATGCTTGAGTGCCCGTTTGGTGAACCATTACTTCTATAAAATGGTGTTTTCCAATCATTGTAGACAGTATCTTTCGCAGAGTTTATCTCCTGTAATGTTTTTGTTTGAAGAAGATGCTTTGGATTTTCCAAAAGCTGAAGAAGATGTTTTGGGTTTTCCAAAGGCTAAAGCCGTATCTCCATGTCTGGAGTCTCCGAGTGTTCTGATGTTTATGTTGTTCAGGCAGGGCAAAAGTTGTTGTTATGCGTGGTCACCTGATATAGGTGAGCACGCAATTGATCTGCTAGGGGTCTCATAATTCTTTTTCATATAGCAGAGAAGTAGTACAGATTCCCTTCCAAGGGAAGAGTTCGTCTTTTAAGAGAGGATGCCTTATCGTTGTTCCTAAATGTTTGATCTCAAATAGCTTTGTCTCCCTGGCTCGTGCTGGGGTTCAGGATATTTAGGCGAAGGCGAGTTGGACATGGTCTATGGAATTGGCCGTTGATTCCTGAATGCCAACTCACCCACACGAGCGGATGGTGCACTCTACATGTGGTGACTTGATACTTGTCCCAGGTTTCCTGTTCCGTCGGATATGAGGGTGTGAACTGACATGTGTCTGGTAATGACTCGCTGTGAGACTTCTGGTCATCGATTTTTTACCCCAACATACCATATTTGATGGTGTCTGTATCTTTACATCGTTTGTGAGGTCGGGCAGTACGAGCAAGTCCTCCATGTTGACTCGCAGTATGTAGTTTTTTGTACCCGCCTCAGGGCGTTCACAATATGTAGTTTTTTGTATCCGCCTCAAAATGCTTGTTGTTACATCTTTCCAATAATCAATAGAGTTTGTTTCCGAAATCCTTGTTCTTAAATGATTGTGAATCACATAAGTTTCTTAAGAACTCTAAACTCAATATTGACTATGAAAAGGGAAACAAACAACTTAAAGCAAGCTAACTGTTGATGGAGATAAACTGGTCTTTGTCCTCGAAGCAAATTCGGAAAGCTTTTGCGGATCACTTAGCGGATTGTCGAGGGATGTGTTCCCGCTTGCCATTGTCGTTACGACTCGTTGGGTGGGAGAGTTGACTGCTTTCAAAAATGGTGCCCCTTCCATTTTTAGGCCTTGCACATGGTTAGACTGCTCTGCATGATGTAGCTGGATCTAGAAGCACTCTATCTGTTTCAGTGCAGCGTAGTGGCAGCCTCGTGCCGTAGGTTGGTCTCCATGTATTGTCCCTTCTGAGTTGTTAGTAGTATACTTAAAACACTGGTGAAGGGTGGAGACCACTGCTTCCATTTGGTGTAGCCACGGCTTTCCCAAGATGAGGTTGTAGGATGATGGTGCGTCTACCACCATGAAGTCCAGAAATAGGACCTTCTTTAACTGTGGCTAGCCTTATCCTTCCGACAGGGAAGCACTTCTCCCCGCTGAACCCTCTTAGCAGGTGCTCTGATGGCGTTAGGCTTTCATCTTTGAGGTCCATGTTGCGGAAAACATTGTAGAACAGAACATTGAACGAGCTACCTGTGTCAACCAGGGCTCTCTTCACTTCCCATTTTGCGATGGACACAGAGATGAATAAGGCGTTGTTATGTGGCTCTCGTACTCCGTCTAAGTCCATGTTCATGAAGGTCAAAGTGGGAATGGGGTTCTGAATTCTTGAATAGCAATTGCGCTGTTCTCGTCCACGGGTTGTGTTTGCATATCCAATAGAGTCTGCTTGCGGGATTTGTACGATTGGTCTTCATTTGGTCTGACTCCATAAAGGACGTATATTATGCAAGGAGTCTCTTTTTCTACTTCTTTAACCGACTCCCCATGTCCTTGGTTGGTTCTGGTTACTTCTCAGACTTCAGGAAATGTTTCAATTTGCCCTTGCGGATCCAGTGCTCTATTTCATACCTCAGACTCTTGCAGTCATTTGTGTTGTGGCCGCCTTCTTTGTCGTACTTGCCACTTCAATTTGTGTTTCAATCCTTTATGGCGGGGTCTCCGCGTGTCTTCAGGGGCCACTTCAATTTCACCCAAATTTTCATGGAGTTGACTACATCCGACAGACAAGCATTCAGGGGTGTCATGGCTCTGGATCCAATGTAGTTGGATGACTTCTCTGGTCTGGGACAATCGAGATCCAGTTTGTTGTGAGTGTGCTTCCTCTTGCTCCGCTCATTTTCCTTGTGTTTCTTTCCTTCTTTCTTATCCCTCGAACTAGAGTGATTTCTGTCGCCTTCGGTTCCCACTTGGATGTCCTTGATTCTTCCAAGGTGATGTCTCTTTGAACGCTCTTGAGGAGCTCCGCCATGTCCAGAAGGGGCTTCAAGGTGAGGTCCTCGAAGAGCTTTCCTTCTCTGAGGCCCACAATGAAAGTCGTCATGGCTGTATTGTCGTTGCACCCATCGATGATGGTCAGTTCATTGTTGAAGCCACTACAACACAAATGCTCATTAATAATGTTTCAAAAACGCTATTGTAGGATATCATAGTGTTTTAGAAAACGCTGTGTCTACTGGAGCTATAATAGATACAAGGTTATTTATAGCGTTTTAGAAACGCTATTGTAAGTAGACCATTTATAGCGTTTCTGAAATGCTATAGTAACTGTACAATAACATTTCAGAAACGCTATTGGTAACTATACAATAGCGTTTTAAAAGTGCTATTGTTTAGCTTGTGACAATACTTAAAAAACGCTATTGTATAGTTACCAATAGCATTTCTGAAACACTATTGTCTTCCCTCGCGTAGCATTTAACAACTGCTATTGTATTAGTTTCTATAGCGTTTCTCAAGGCTTTTTTTTCTAAAACACCCATCAAGTGCTATCAAATGACTTTTTATAACATCTTATAAGTTTTATTTCTAGAAAATAAAAACCTAAATGTGCCAAACACTTAAACATTTCCATGAACGAAGGCACAGTAATGTAATTAATAAGATAATGTATTACATCGAGTAAAAAAATCTATCAAATAATAAAGATCATACTACATTTATTTCAGTTGAAGCATGGTCACACCATACCAAACATCGACCCAAAAGCCTATAAAAACTCTGCCCAAGACGCCATACCAATCAGCGCTCAGCGACAATTTCAGCACTACGCCCTCAGCGCAGCAGCCAACGCCGACCAGTCCATAGCGAGCCAATACACCAAGGATAAAAGACTTGATAAGCCAATTGGCAAGTACTTAAGCACTGTTCCACAGCTTGCAAACTGAATTTGCAACTTGCATACACGTACCAGCTAGCGCAACTCACAGCCAAGAGTTGTGCTAAACTTTCCAAAACAACCAAGCAACGCAACTTGCGCACCTGCAGCAATAACAACAAACACAACAACCGCACCCTCAACAGCAAAAACCGCAACACAGCCCGCAGACCAGCCCCAACAAACCTGTTGCACGCGACTTTCACTCGAACGCAGCAAAGTTGGACAAAGACTAAAACCACTAATAAGGCGATCAACATTATTAAAATTTAATGTAATTCTAATCGGGTGATGTGAACCTACAGGAAAATGCATGAGTCGGTTAATGTTTATCAAAAATGGGGAACACAAGATTTCAAACCTCATTTGAATGTCGACAATCTCTTTACCAACTTTGTCAATGATGCATTTCCAACTCTTAGCATGTTGTGTACTTCCAGGATGCGACAGAACTATCTCGAACACATGTGGTGCTGGAACACTAAGGGAGACACCAACACACAAAGAGATTGGGTTAGCAGAAAGTTTATGTGCACCACTGGATTCAACAGACAGTTAACAAGTCTAATGATGAAATGGAACTAAGATGGCTAGCAGCTGCTAGAACATCTATTTAAAACCCTTTCAATACACCCATAGAGCATACAACAACAACAACAACAGACATCTGAGTTTGCAATACGTGCTAACGAGGCACACAAGAACTTGTGAACTATAATAACATCTCATAATTCCAATTTTGGATATGCTGCCAAGAAGAACTAAGAAGATCTATTTGACAGGTAACTTGGTGGATCAACTCAACATAGAACCGGTGTGATCGCTAATCCAAACAAGGCCATGACAAAGAAACATGAAATTTGGTAAACTACTGATTAAGATAACTAGCTTATCTCATTACGGAATATGCTTAATAATAAGCTTTTACGAAATAAGCCCATTAAATTGGTTCAGTGGTATAAATGTTCTTCAATAGAAATTATATCATTCAATGAAAATATAAAGAAGAAATCACAAGGTGACTTACCTCATTTAGCATCCTATGCAACTCATCCCTCGCTTCAACAACTAGATCTCTGTCATTACTATCTACCACAAAGATTAGACCTTGTGTGTTTTGGAAGTAGTGCCTCCACAATGGACGAATCTACAAGAGGAACAAACAAATAACATTTCAAACTCAAAACTCTGAGCAATTACATACCAGCTAAGATGATTTGAATTCTACTACTAAGGCATGAACTTTAAGGTATCTAGCTTTAAGTAGGGCTATGAACAGTGAAACTAAGAAATAACTGAAAATAGTTAAAAAATACTTTATCCTGACCACCAACATCTCAAACTGTGAAGCTGATGTTCTTGTATTCGACAGTCTCCACATTAAATCCTGCAAAATTGTGGTTGTGTCATGCTTAGGGCTTTTTTCATGCATCTGATATTAGCACTTAACAAAAGAAGATCCATAAGACTACATGGCAGTACAAAATACAACCCAATACTGAAGATGCTTTAAGATATTAACGAACATGCACATACGCCAAAGGAAGAAGACATCCTCAATGCAGCAAAAATATACTATTACTGATTAAGAAAAAGGACCAAACAAGGCTCTATTTAATTAACTTAATGTTTGCCAAAAAAAAAAAAAAAACTCAATTGCTTACGCATATTAACACTCTTGACATTAGACCATTAACCAAAAAAGTCTCAGAGGAACAACATTTATAATTATTAAAAGCAATTGAACTTTGAGATCTATTATAAACTGCAACAGGACACTCTAAGCTAGCCTTAAAATCAAGAACATTGAACTTCACTTGAAATCAATAGAGATAATAAGCAATAAGCATTTGCAGAAAATACATGGAAAACAACACAATTAACTGTTTGCTGAAATTATAAACTTACTAATGGTTGGAATTGTTGTGACAATCTCTCCACTACAAAAAAAAAGCCCTTTAATAGCGGTTCAAAAACGCTATGGTAGGATACCATAGCGTTTTAGTAAACGCTATGTCTGCCGGCGCTATAATAGACCCTGGGTCTATTATAGCGGTTTAAAACCGCTATAGAAAGTTAGCCTGTTATAGCGTTTTAAAAACGCTATAGTAGAGTCTATGATAGCGTTTTAAAAATGCTATAAAAGGCCAGCTTTCTATAGCGTTTTTTTAAAATGCTATGCTAGAGTCTACCATAGCGTTTTAAAATGCTATGCTAGAGTCTATGATAGCGTTTTAAAAACGCTATGGTAAGTATACATAGCAAAAAAAAATTTTTTTTTTTTTTTTTTTTTTTTTGGCTATCAAATGACGTTTTATTTCTAAAAAATAAAAATTTAAATATGCCAAACTTAAACATTTCCATGAATAGAGGCAAATCAATAAATGGATTGAAAAATCAGTAGTATTATTGTTCCTACAAGTAACACATCAATTGTTTACATACTTGTGTTCCAATCAACTCAAAAGTACATGGGTATTGCAAGCAAGTCTTTACTGGACAAACATTTTTTGAAACGTGAATGTTAAGCTAAGTTCAAGTACATTACATAAACTTGATAAATGACAAGAAATAACACAAAATAAAAACATAGCTGTGTATCTAGGTCGGGAGTGATGAGGTTTGGCTTCTCAATCTAGCACTGTCCCCTTGTAAGCTCTTTATGAAAGAGCCACTCTTAGTCAATTCACGAAGTGGCTTGTCTGTGAACCTAATCAGGTTGTAAGCAAATCCTCCAAGAATTGCACCAGCAAATGGTCCAACCATGTATACCCATATTCCTTTGTAATTGTTCATGATAATGGCAGGTCCTGGAGTCCTTGCAGGGTTCATAGATGCTCCAGAAACCGGTCTGCATTGGCAAACAACATATTTTTTCGTTCATGACAATTCAGTCTTTGAAACTTGTAGTTGTGAAAAACAATTATTTTTCTTTCTCTAGAGTATAGTCGATTACCCAGCAACAAAGACGTCTAATGTTATGGTCATTCCAACAGCAAGGCCTGCTAGCTCTCCTATCTGCAAACAAACAATAATCAAATAACTGTTATATTATTGAGATGAGGCATTTGCTTAAGGACATCCATACCCTATCTGATATTGACATCTATACCATTTATAATGTTGAAAATTTATGTATCCAAGGTCCATATGGCAAAAAACTAGTTTAGAAAGTTGGAAATTAGGATCAGAAGTTTAAGGATTCAATTTTATCCATTTATTACTTTTATCAGTCTCACCATATGATTGCAATCAGATGGGGATGATCAATTAGGCAACAACTTTAAAAGTAATTTCCCACTTTCTCTCTTTGGAAGCAGAGTCAAGTCTTGTATTGAAGTGCTTTTCATCCACATTCTACAAATGTTAGAATAAATACTCTCTTGATTGTATTTATAACAACAAGTGGCCTTGAAATGGAACAGAAAACAAAGAGTGTTTAAACAATCAATAAGAGATAGTGTCATACCGCTCTGCTATCTGTTGCAACACCGGACACGACGAACATCAGCAGAAATGTTGTGAAGAACTCCAAGATTAGAGACCTAACTGGTGGTCCTACTGGTACTGTTCCAAAGAAATCTTCACTTTTCACATCAAACACAAGGCACAATGTTCCACTAGCAAGAATCGATCCCACACACTGGGCTATGATATAAGGTACAACCTGCACAACGAAGGCCATAACAAACATCATTTCAAATCACTTTGAATAAAAAAAAGTTGGTTTTATGCAAATAATGGCAGCCAGTTCAATGATCTTGTATCTCAATCACTGACTTAATAATGTATGTACTCACCTCCTTATATGGGAACTGTCGAAAAATGGCCATGGTGATGGTGACTTAATAATCTAACCATCTCCCATCACTCCTCTGTCTGCATACCCTCCACTCCCCACCAAATTATCTGACACCCATCAAACAAAAAAAAGAAAAATCAACCACGCCTGTTTATAGTAAAACATAATAAGTAAAATATATAATATATAAAAAGAAAAAGTATGCTTCCACCTCCAAAATCAACCACAACTAGGAAAATGCACCATCGAGGACAAGTAGGCATTGTTGGATTAGCAAAAGTAATTACTAGACTTTATGTGTAAGGCACTAACCAATTTTACTGCAACGCCACCTCGCTTTTTTTCTGAGTTGAATGAGAACACATGAAGAACTGAGGACTCTGACTTCACAACATCAAACTTCATACCAAGCTACAAAGAGAAAAATAGATTGGCTACCGAAAATGGAAACTAAATTGGAAAGAAGTCGCATGATGTCGGAAAGATACCTTGACTCCCCAAGAAAGGATGGCCTTCTCTGTAGGTGATCCAGAAAGCTCTATTTCACCACTCTGTCACAAGAAAAGCAAGCAAAAAAGGTATCTCAGGAAAAAAAAATAGTTCTCAATAACTTAGCACCACGACAAAAGCATGTACAGAAATTTGACTCGCATAGAAAACACAAGTTCAAGGAAAAGATCAAGAATAAACAATTACATAGCAACGCCTACAAGAGACGACTGAAATTTTGAAAATATATTAAGATTATTGTGAATGAAAGAGGGAACAATACAAAGATATACTAGATATATAGCATATCAATGAAAGAACAAGTCCCACACACAGGCAATTTCATGTTTGGGAATAATTAGAAGATCAAAATACTACTCAGGGCCAATTGAAAGGCCTTGCTAGGTAAGTAATAACAAAGGTTAGTTGGCACCTTCCAAATGCAGCCCTAAGAGCCCTTTATAGATGGCCAGTTGTGTTTTATCGACTCATTTAATAAAACTTAACAAACTCACCCCAGAAGTGAAAACACTGCCCATGGTATTCTGTGCAATGCCGTCAATAATCAGAGATGAGGCAGTAGAAGTCATCGCCCTTCCATCATCGGCTGAATCCATTCTTTGCCCACCAACATATGACTCAACAACAGTCATCTGCAACATGAAAGCAACTTTCAGAAAGGTATGTGATATATAGTGTAAATAAATATACTATAGGCTATTTACACGTGAAAACTGACTCTGGCTACTAGATTTCAAAAGCACAACCTCTCACTAGAGAGGTGATGTTGTACCAACTGAACTACAGCTTGTTGACAAAAGAAATCAAAGTGTATGTATAGAACATTAAGCACCATCTAAGAAGAAAACTATTTAAGCACTAAGAATATTGGAAAGGGAGATACAAAACTCAGCTACCAGTCCAAAATCCCTACAGACTAACCAACTATTCACAACCCCCTAATACCCGGCGGGAGAACCAGACAAGACAACAACAAAGACCTAAACAGCTAATCATTGCGATCAGGCAGAACAACCTGACTAAAAGCCATTTCACCCCTAATTCCTCCCCTAAAACCAAAGGAGGTAGCTTCAGAAGAAGCATAAACTTGCTAGCTTCAAAGGAACAGCTGTGTGACTTGAATTCATAAAGACCTACCTGATTCAAGGTCAATGTCCCAGTCTTGTCACTGCAAATCGTTGTGGCAGAATCCATTGTTTCACAGGCTGAAAGCCTTCGCACCTGCACTTCAACTAGGTTAAGCTACCATATATAGCATATAGGTCTAAGGGAAACAACATCATCATTAATACTCTAAGAAATGTTAAAGAAGAAATTTGAATAAATTTGTACCAAAGCCTTGTCTGCCATCATCTTCCGCATCGAATAGGCAAGGCTGTGTTGAATTAGAGAAGAAAAATTACAAAAAATGGTAAGAATAACAACAGCATAGCACTGAATATAAAAAAAACTAAGAAATGATGATAAATACTTACGTCAAGGTTACTGCCAAAGGAAGTCCTTCAGGAACTGCAACTACCACAATCGTGACCTACAACATTTGGTGTCAGTAACTTTGGCATCACTTTTTTTATTGATAATAACGAATTAGCCATACACGAATCTGCCAATCTAGTGTCAAATATACAAGGAAAGTATACGAACCACAATAGTGATGATTTTAATAGTGTCATCTATTGCACGACTGAATTTTGTCTTTCCTCTGATGAATTGAGAAGTTCCATCTGAATTCGTTGTATGTCCAGTAAAATATCTGCATGTGATGATTAGAATGAGTCGTTAATAAATCTCAGAGGAATTATAAAGCAAAATCTATCTTCTCCCTAATACTTACAAGTTCAACCCTGAATTTTTTTGCTCAATAAAACATGACAATCACAAACAAATCAACAATAAAAACTCATGGATGACTCGCACAGATACAAAAGGATGAAAAGAAATTAACGAGCCAGATGTTACCTGGCTAAAAGTACAACCAGGACAAGCAGGGCTACCAACAGTCCAACAATGCCAATAATTCAGTAACTATAAGCACAATAAGTACCAAGTAGGCAGTTAGGTGCGCTACAATCATGTGCAATCTCTAGATATAACTCAATTTTCTTCCTAACCTGTAACTTCAGCCACCTCAGGTAATCAAGCATGATCATGTAACTTGTGTTTTTTTCACCTCAGGCCAAGTTATACATTGATGGGGTAGTTTTCTGCCCCTTTGTCGATGACTTTTGATCTCTTTGTACAAAAACTGCATACCCTCCTCCGTATAAAATTGATAACAAGCTTCCAATGAACACCAGCTGGAGAACTATACTCAACTTTTCCCAGAAACATGGTGAGCTCAGCTGTGATCTTGTTTTCCAGTTCTGAAGAACTTCAAATGCTGCAGTTAATTGAAAAGATAATGATGTTATATGACTAGCATAATATCTATGTTCGAGAAGAGAAGCTAAACTACAACTGATAGATATCTGTATGATTTAGTATATAGCTCAAATGGACCTTCATTAATAAAAGCAATTTGTTCTTGGCTTCAAATAAAAAAATAAAAACACCCTGAAATCCATTCGACTATAGTTAGGAAGGATGGAAATACTTCCTCTCACATGAACAACGATCTTGTTCTACTTACTTGTGGCTACTATTTTCATCAATCTTTGGCAACTCTTCACCAAGAACAAAGGGCGGAATAAGCAACTCTTAATCTATATTCTCTAAAATAATTTTTATTCAGCTTCAGTTCTCAAATCCAGAATTACAAATTCGGCTATTTTTATAGTTGGGAAGAATGGAAGTACTTGCTCTAAACACAAGCTTGTTCTAGTTACTTGTATTGGCAGATAGGTTTTTTTTCTTCTTGTTTTTAATTAAAATTTTTTTTTATTATCTTCATGGAAGATAGGCTCCATGACTGCTAAGTAAGGATATCGAAGCATCTCAGGCAACAGCTCTTAAATACAAATTTTCATTGTAATTTAGAATAAGCGAGAGCAATAAAGGCATCAGATTGTTGAGCCATTTCTGCTTTTCGCTCATGCATGTCTGCTACAATTTTAACATCACCCACACTTTCACCAGAAGAATTATTAAGAGGTTTATTACAAAAAAAAAAAAAAAAAAAGAAGTGGTTGTTGCTAAGAGACCGTAAAGACATTTAGCATATATAATTGAAACTCATGCCCAATGTGAAAGGTTATAAGAGCTTATCATAAAGCTTCACCAGACACAAGTGACATTTTTCTATCAAGATAGCTTTGTGAAATTATAATGCCAGCTCAGGATATCTGTTAGAAAGTTTTAAGAGCTTTCTTAGGTCATCTATCAAATGGCTATTTTGGGCGAACTGTTAAAAGCTATAAAAGTACATGATGCACATATATTTTCATCCTTTTTTATCTACAAAAAATGTGAAGACACCAAAGCATTGTAATTGAAGATATAGTGAAGGCATACCGCATACCTCAATAGGCACAAGAGCTGTTGGAATGACCCTGAGTAGCAAAAACCAAGATAAGAACTCCATGAGACCAACAAGTAAATAGCTTAACAATAATGAATGATTTATGTCAATAAAGATTGAACAACTAAAAGAATAAACAACACCCCCCCTCCCCCCCCCCCATCTTTCTTAATTACCCAAGAACATGGCAACCACCATCATATACCTTTTGAGATATCAAACCCATCAATCCAACACTTCCACCACCTTATAGTAAATCTATTCTTCTTCTTACCTGCAAAAATCAATAAAAACTAAGACACCAATCTATAAAAATCAGTACAACACAAGTAATCACTAAACCAATCTCTAATCCAGAAACCCAAAATGAATGAATAGAAGAAGAAAGAACTCAATATGATAACAAAAAACAATAAAAACCCATTACGAACCCTTAAAGATTGAGTTCAGAATAACACAAACCAGTTCATTTCCCAAATCAAGAGCAGCATCACTGAAGGCTTTCTTGTTGCCAGATTTGCTCCCACAGAACCCTAGCTAATCACTGCCATTGCTAATCTACAGCGAAAAAATCAGTAAAAGAGATACCTGAGCTACTGAGCAAGAGTTACTAAAGCTCAGATTGCGAACCGATTCAAGCAAAAAATTGCAAAAACGAACGAAAACAAGCGTACACTCACCTGCGTCTTTTAATGAAACAGAGATCAAATCTGTGAAGTCGCGAATCGGTGATATTCGATGTTGTTCTCAATGAAATTGAAGTTGCTCCGGGAGTTGACGAAGCTAAAGAAGATCAGATCTCGGAGAAGGAGTGTGTTGAGAATGAGAGACCAGAAAGGGAGAAGGAGATGAAGGCGAGAAGTAGAGCACGTTGGAGAGGGAGAACACGGCGAAACAGGGGGCGTTGACAGCACAGGGTGATCAATAGGAGAGGGAGAGCGATCGAAGAGGGAGAGCAGAACGGTGAGGGAGACGAGAGCAGTCGGAGAGGGAGAGGGAGAGGGAGAGGGAGAGGGAGATACGGCTTCGGCTTCTGCTTCCTTCCTTCCTTCTTTCTCTTTTTCTTTTTCTTTTTTTTTTTGGTTTGGATCGAGCGGGCACTTTGGCGCCCTAAATCCCATTCATCAATTGACCAAAAATACTTTGGCGCCCCCAGCGAAAATCTCTTTCATAGCATTTTAAAAAAAAATGCTATTACCATATGCTATCTTTAACTATTTGTGTTGTAGTGCTCCGAGCTTAAGTTTGTACAATATAGTAGTCTTACCAGCCATAACTTAAGAACTATACAGACATAACTTGATCAAAGTATTGGAGAATGGTGGTGAAATGCATAAAAATGACACATGGGAGAAGAAGCTAAATAATGAATAGAAGATAACTTTAAATTCTTAAAGGTCATTAATCCAAAGAAGAAGAAGAAAAATAATGAATAGAAGATAACTTTAAATCATTAATTAAATGTAATTTTATAAAATTTAAAGAAGGTACCAATGTCTAACATTGGCGGATATGACATACTGAACAAAAAAAGAAGCTTCTTTAAGCACATGCACATGGAGCCTAAGCATTCCTCCATTATACTTCATACTTTTTCGGGTTCGGCCAACACAAGATAGATGAAAAGAACAAAAAATTCTCGAAAATAGATAGATGAAAAGAGCCGAATCAATTCGCGCAACTAGATAGATGAAAATAACCAAATTTCTCGAAAATATCAGATTAAACCATACCTGACATTGGCGCTGCATTTATACTAAAATTGAAGCATACCTCAATAGTTGCCTCCGATCATTAGTTGATTCAGTCCCAAATTTCATACTCAAATTGAAGCTGAAGTAGAAAAGCTTCAACATACCCATGCAAGGATATTCAGCTGCTACATAGCTACAAAATCGATATGTCCATCATAACTATTTTGCTAAGTGTAGAGTAGATATTTGATGAAGGACAAAAAACTTGTATAAGAAAGATACTAACCCATATGTTCCCATTGGATGAAGTGATACCTGTAAGCTCCAATTGTAAGTACTTGAACAGCAGGGACTAATGAGTGGCAAAATGACCAAATTCATTTAAAAGGTAAAAAATCTCAATAGGAAAGTGGACCTGTGATTCCAACTGCTGATTTTTTAGTCTCCAATCTTCAGATGGTGTCCTGATTTCCTTTCGCAATTTGTCTCTCTCATCATCCTTTGAAGTTAAGGGCTTAATAAAACACTCTAAACATTTTGGAGAAATCTCATCTAAGATTTTCCACCTGTGACCAAGTGTGGTGTAATTCCTTCCCTTTCTCAGCTTTCTCATCAGGCTTGGCTTCAGCAATAACAATATCAATCCCAACTTCATTTGCAATGGAATTTGTTGTGCCCCAATTATCACCAGTAACCATAATGCTATTGACATTCATGGACTTGAGGATGGAAATAATGACTTCATGAGCACCAAGTTGTAACGGATCAAATATGGATATTATTCCAACCAATCTCCTCATTGTTCTATCTCTGAAAACTCCCTAAAAACCTATTTAGATGAATACAACTCCCTAAAATGCAAAATCAATTGACATCTGAAGCAGTGAAACATCTTATTATGCAATACATAAACTAACATTTAACAGTATTCTACAGCATTACAGCATTACGCAACAGCAGCATTACAACATTACGCAACAACATTACAGCAGTAACAACAACATTATAGCAGCAGCATTAACAACAACGGTAACAACAACATTACACAGTAACATTACATCATTAACATTCCTATAACATACGTACACATGCATGGATACAAGTGGATCTACAAAATTGGTAGTAGTTCAAGCATATATTCAAGAATTCAAAACCAAGAGAGATATTCATTCAGGCATTCAAATATATATTACAAGTCTCGATCAATGCTTACCGAAGCTCTAAATCATAACAACTTTGTCTGCTGGCCATGCTACTGTAATACCAAAGGCATCTTCAATAAATTCCAGCTCAGATGTAGGCCTCCAAAACCATCAGTAGAAAGCATTGAAGATATTTGTAGCATGGCCGGCCAAGAGAGTTATTTTGCAAAACCATCAGTAGAAAGACCAAGTCTGAGATTGTGTGGATCAGCTACAAATGATTCCCATTTATCATTAACCAATTCCTATGTTACGGAATCAACAGGGTGCTGCATTTTTCCATCTTTGCTTTTATTATTGAAATGCCACCTTAAATCTGT
The DNA here is from genome assembly GCA_963556465.1 of Berberis vulgaris. NCBI lineage: Eukaryota > Viridiplantae > Streptophyta > Magnoliopsida > Ranunculales > Berberidaceae > Berberis > Berberis vulgaris. The sequence continues at coordinate 25,701,310 of OY747130.1, read as the reverse complement.
AGCCATTTTTTCAGACCTAAACATCTTTTTGAATCTTGAAATTATAGGAAAGTACCTCAAAACTTTAACTGGAATACCTTTTCTAATCTCTTTGGTCCTCGTATTTTTCTTCCATCTTGAAGCACCACATTTAGGACAATTGTCCAAGTCCTTGTACTCTTTTCTAAATAGACAACAATCATTCTCACAAGCATGAATCTTTTTATAACCAATCTCAAATGACTTGAGAAACTTTTTAACCGAGTAAAACGACTTCAAAAGTACATTGTCCTGTGGAAGCATGCCTGCCAATGTCTCAAGAAGCTCACCAAAACTTTTATCAGACCATCCACTTTGAGTTTTAAGTCGATATAAAGCTACAATGGCTGATAGCTTGTTATAATTTGAACAGTTAGGGTACTAAGGGGTTTCTGCATCTTTTAGTTTTGCTATAAAATCATTAACATGTATGTATTTAGTAGGCTCAATGTAGTCTTCATTAACCAACTGAGTAGGCTTCATATATTCTTCATAAAAAAAGTCGGCAGCTCTATATAAGTTATATGTCTCGTCGTTCCACAATTTTTCAGGAAAGTTGTCATCAATAATTATCTGTTCCCCATGCTCATACCAATCTTTACTTTGTTTGTACTTCGCATTCATTCCCCTTGTAATGAAATGTTCAACAACAATACTGCCACACTGATGCTCTACATTGCGACAATCTATGCAAGGGCATAAGATCATTTTAGGATTTCCCAAGTTGTTTGTAACCATTTTCACAAAATTCCATGCTCTTTTCTCGTACTCAGGATCAACTCTATGACAAGAAAGACAAAAAAAACCTATTGCTCTAAGACCTCTGACATTTCTAATTCTATAATAAATAGCTAACTACGCACATCTAATTTTGTACCTGTGAAGACCCACCCAAACTTTATCCAGCATCATATATTCTTGTAGTACTCGGCCCAACGAATTCTAAAATTCAAACAAATAACTACTTAAATCTTCATGGGGTAATTGAAAGTTTCATATATATATAAGCAGTACTTGAAGACAAGTCCAATTTAATACTAAATAGATATTCATATCCGTTCTGAAAGCATTACAAACTTGCAGCATAAATGTTAAACACAAAGACATAAATTAAATTCAGACAACGCTACAGCATAAATGTGATGAAGGGGTACAAATTGGACAAATTTTGGCCTTTTCATAGCACTAAGTGAAAAAATGTTATTGTCATATGCTATTAATGAGCAATTGTTGTCTAGTAATGAATTCCATCTTTTCAAAGAAATCGTAATTATAATACGTTCAGAATATATGTTAGAAACTTTTGAATGATACCCGCTACGGCATCATTTCCTTGCATACATGACAGTGGCCTAAAAACTATAACTAGATCAACCAAGAAAATGAATCAAAACACCATCTTTCAAAAAATAAAAAAATTGTATTACTCAAATAACACAATTTACATAACTTTTGAATAGTATCCCCTCTGCAATATCATTGACATGCATATATAATTGAACTAAAAAACTTACACCTATTCCCTAGTGATCACTTGCTGAGTGTGTGTGTGCATTTTTGTTCTTAATGGATAACTTGTAGAGTGTTAATATGGCCATTTTCCTGTTCTGTTGTTTGTTTTGGATTAGATGCTAGTGCTAATTCATGAGAATAGAGAAGTACTCTAATCTTATCAACCATCCATCCATGTATTTGGGTGAACAAAATTGCTCTAGATCTCCTGGGGGATCTAAGTTTGTCCAACGACTTCTAAGTGGATGAGCGACAATACTGATCATGAACAAAGCTGTCCACTATATATATTATGTACATGCATGGCACTACTCCCATAATCTATATTATTATGATGAGTTATCGCAATTATAGTTGGGTCGATGTCCTCTTGGTTGGCAAGAGTCACGACAAGTTTGCATGTCATTTTCTCTATTTGATCAAGTGGAGAGAAGACTCTTCATTCCACAAAAAGAAGAATTTCATGATAATGATCATGAAGGAAAGGAATCATTCACAATATCTATATGGTAGAAGAAGAAAAAAAAATCAAAAAAATTCAAGTCAATCAGCTTATTATTGTGAGGTTGGGAAATATGAGACTTTTGGGCACTTAGTGATTAGTGAGAGAGAAAGAAGAAAGGGAAGAGAATCTTATTCCTATTTTTCAATAAAGGAACGAGGTTCTTCCCCCACAAACACAACCCATCGTTGACTCTCTTGGAATATAAAATCCCAAACAATTAGCAAAAAAACAATGGAAAGTCTTGAAGCTAACTCTTCCTCATTCATCATCATTATCATTTCAACTCATCACCCCCATTCAACCATGAGTCAGTGCCCTGCCCCGACCGTGCATATAGGTGTAATTTGGAATCAACAAAACATGTAATATAGTATATATCCTCATTTATCTCCTATAGAAATATTGATCTTCTCATAATTAAACAGTGTGAAGCTGATCAGTCTTTACATACATAGTAGGATGTTCTTGACATAAGTACGATAGATGCTATCTTTACACACATCTTTAGAAAAATATATATAAAACAAACCCCACTACCCAATTGAAACCTTTTTGTTGAAGAATAATCTATATAAATGACTCATACTACTTAACAAAAAAACAAAATAGAGCATGTATTAGTTAGTGTGTCTTGTGTGTCTCAGTTTTAGCCATTTAAAACAACCCATTGGTGAAGTAGAAATCATTGTAGATATGCTATATATCTACTCTCTATATAAGACTGATACTTCAAAGCCTAACCCACTAAAATACTTTCTCCTCTCATATGTACGTGCAACTTCTTTGCATAACAAACAAGGAAGAAGAACAAAAATGGTGGTAAATGTTCGAAACAAGCTAAGAATAGCTCTTGGTTCAGTCAAGATAGTTTATAATAAAAAATAACTTTTACTTGGCAACAATAACAAAGAATGGAGAGATTAAACTTTCATCTCCATAATTACACTATGCTAAAGGTTGGAGGAAAGCTTTAAATCACACCACCTATAGAGGTGCAATTCCCCCTTTCATTTAGTCTGCTAGACTGCCACACTACTTTGGCTTACTTCTTTTTTTTCCCGACCTTTTAGGGGGTATTGATATGACTCATTTTATTGAATGTATCTAACATTATAACAGAAGATAATAATTACTCAAAATTTTCTAGTTATTTACTCAAATGGTATGTATGTTTGCCTAAATAAATTACTGAGGTACAAAAATTGGCTTCAGAGCTAATACAGAAATATAATAAAACATAAATCCTTATCTTTTATGAAGATAGAAAAAGTAATTCAAGATAGCGAATAAACTAAATGTTGTTTCAAGAAAGAAAGTGACAAACCTTTTAGTTTTCCTCCTAATAGAACTATTTGAATTTTCCCCCCTTCAACCTCTGCGTCACCTGGGAATAAAACCATTACATGGGAATCATTTAGTTCAACAACGAAATCACATCTTCTCGAATGGAGTATTAATTAAATTATCCAAACCATAGGAGATTCTCCAATTGAAACAAATGTTATAGGTGAAATACTTACATTTTCTTTATAAGAACAACCAAAGAGGTTTGCATTTATCGAACAAAAAAATTTGTTTTCTATGGCAAAATTTGGACCTCTAGTTAGTTTAAGGGCAAAAAGAAAATGCCTCCAAAAAAATAAATAACTAGCATTGAACAAGAGAAAAAAAATGTAGGGTATGATGAAACACTAATGTGGATATTCAAATCTTACAATCTCGTCAAATTTGATAGTCGACCAAGCTCTCTAGGAAGTAGTCCTCCAAGTAAAGTATCTTGCACGTCCCTGTAAATCCAACTTGACTAACTAAGTAAAATTGCTCACTTCAAAACTTGTCTATAGGAGTTCCAGACTCACATTAATCTTAGAACTCTTGTAAAGTAGATATATTTCCGATTTCGCTGGGAATCCATCCACTGACAAGGTTTCCCAAAACAGACCTGTAATAATCGAAATGTAACAACATGATTTGAGGTCAATAAGGTCTGTAAAATTATGACCCAGTTAAGAAGGTTATGAATCTGATGAATAAAAAAGATCAAAATTGAAGAACAAAACAACTCAAATTTAATAACAACACAACTCAACCAAATTAATACTCTAATAAGGAAATCAAAGAGGAAAAATAAAAAATTACAATTCCTCTCCCCTAAAAACATTGACAATTACCTATCTGAAATATTGATCCTTCAAAGCCTTCAATCTACCAATCCATAACATCCATTACTTCAAAAACTGATACAAAAAAAAATTGTTAGGGTTTGTAGTGAAAGCAAAGCAAGAGAAAGTGAGTGTGTTGAGAGCCAGAGACCTGAAACGGAGAGGGAGAACATGGCGAGAAGTAGAGCACGTTGGAGAGGGAGAGCACGAAAAAATAGGTAGTCGGAGAAGGGGTTGACAACTAGAAGGAGAGCGATTGGAGAGGGAGAGCAGAACGGAGAGGGAGAGGGAGATGAGAGCAGCCGGAGAGGGAGACAGAGAAGCAGAGGAACTTCGGCTTCCTGCTTCCGGGTTCCTACTTCCTGCTTCCTTCTTTCTTTGTTTTGTTTTTTTTTTCGATCGAGAGGGCACTTTGGCGCCCCGCAAAATACAACTCCCGCCCAGCCTTTGATAGCATTTTACAATGTGAAGAAGGGATACAAATTGAACAAAGTTTGGCCTTTTCATAGCACTTTATGAAAAAATGCTATTGTCATATGCTATTAATGAGCATTTGTGTTGTAGTGAGCATATGACATACTCTCGGAGAGTCTCACCAGACCTCTGCCTTAGAGAGAGTACGTAGTGCGAGCCTTTTCTGAAATGCTGGCTTCCAACGAAGTGGGTCAGGAATTCCTTCGCAAGTGTTTTGAAAGAATCAATTGACTTCGACGGAAGGCTATGGAACCACGTCAATGCGGGGCCTTTGAGACAGGTTGGAAAGGTTCTGCACATGACGGATACAGATCCTTCCTTGAAAGCCATCACGTGCTGGTAATGGCGTAGATGATCGAAGGGATCGGTGGTCCCATCGTAATAATCTAGCTTCGGGGGAGTGAACTTCCTTGGGAGGGCCTCATTCATTATCTGGTCTACGAATGGTGAGATGGAGAGGCGATACAGGACGTCAGGATCATGTGCTCCTCTTCGGAAGAGATTCCTAGGGCCAAGCCTCTCTATCTGGGCAGCTAGATCAGCGTTAGTCACACAACCTCCTTTAGTCCTATAGGAATTGGCAGGGGTCTGGCTCTCCTGCGCTTGGTCCCTATCGTCCACTAGAGGTGCATGTCCGTGCTGTTCTTGGTCTCCATCAGCAGTGGGTGGATTATGCTTCGTGAGCGTCTCTACCGCCTTGATAACCTGCTGTAGTTGGGATGCCAACACCTCGATTCTGGGGTCTATCATTGGTGCCATAGGCTGGCCGTGCATGGCAGGAACCGGTATAGGAACAACTGGAGCATTGGATATGTCCCCTGGTTCATTGTTGCGTGACCTAGTGGTCACCATCTTTATGGGATTTGGTATGAGACGACGCTTAGTGTAAAGTTAAGAACTATGTCGTTCCCACAGATGGCGCCAAACTGATACAGTCATTTTTTGCTCTCTGCTCTGACCTGTTTAACCTGCACAAGTAGCACACATGAGCCACAAACCACCGTGGTGTGGTCGATGGCACTCCGATGCTAAAGTCAGACAAGGATTTGAGGAAGGTGTAATGCTGTAACAGGAAATTTGTAGTGTACCTTAGCTTACCAACCTCATGTCTTATTTATTGTGCAAGGAGTTCTGGGTTAACCAATCCATCGTAGGCATAAATTAGGGAGGAGATCTTCGTGGAGATCCCTCTCTAATTAGGAGTCGTGCTATAGAAGAAAAGTTCCATGTTAGCTCTGTCCTCCTAGATACGCGGTAGATAGTTCCAAATTCGAGAACATTCCATCAAAGGGGATTTCCCTGTCTGGAATATATTCTAGCCTTTGCTTCCTAGTTGGAAGCAAAGAGCAGCTGTGGTTGCTCGTTCGAAGCAGATCTTTGAGATACTTTCCAGAAAATGGCTTACGGATATCATGGACAACTATGTGACGTGTGGGCCTAGCATGCTGTAAGAGTTTGAGCCTGCCTGGTGGACTGGAGTTTATTCTCTAATCTTGTTTCGCAAGTTCATTGATTAACAAGTTTATTAGTGTTCCTAACATCAGTGTGATTGTTTTTTGTAGAAAGTCGTCCTTGATAGCTTGGTGCCAAGGTGTTGGTAGGGATAATAACATAATTCCAATTATCCCAAAATCAGAATCCACTGATAACAGACGTAAAAAAGGATCCGCTTGGGATGTGAGAAGGATGGGAAGATCAAGAAAAATCAAAGACAAAAATTGAAGGTTGGTCAATCGACCAGTACAAAGAAGCGTGGGTGCCCATTTTAGTTGAGAGAGGTGCTACAAGGTAATGTTAGTTGGAAGCTGCAAGTGACCTGTGGAACCCACAATCATCCATGATCAAAATCTCTTCTTGGTCATTCTTTTGGTGACAAACTCAACAAAGCAGAGATCACATATTTGCATAACATGTCAACATCTGGTGTAGTCCCTCGCTACATATTGTCCGGTTTGAAAGAGATGTTTTCTAACAATGTGTTGTATTTGAAGATTGTTTACAATGTCATTCATCAACTAAGACACTCCAAATGAAAGGCATGACAGCTTTGAAAGCCACAATGCACTTGTTGAGCAAGAATGGCTATATTGAATAACATTCATTCGATGATCAAAATAGAGTAATCAATATTTTTTGGTCGCAACCCGAGTCAATTCTACTAGTAAAGTGTTTCCCAACGATGATACTTATGGATTGCACCACAAAACCATTTGCTACAGGATGCCGCTATTTGAGGTTGTGGGTGTCACGTGGACTTACAAGACTTTCAATGTTGGTTGTTGTTTTATGTTTTCTGAAAATGAACAGTGGGCATTTGAAAAACTACTAAGAGTGTTTGAGCCAGACAATTTGCCAAATGTGTTTGTGACTGACAGAGAGTTTGGGTTGATCAAAGACATTGAGCGAGTCTTTCCAGAAGCAAGAAAGTTGTTGTGTAGGTGGCCCATAAATACAAATGTGGAAAAGAATAGCAAAAAAGAGATTGAGGATAATGTTTACGAAGCAATAATGGAACAAGGGCATTGTTGAGTTCGAGAGAAGTTAGACATCACATCCCAAGTGTTTGGACTATCTGCGGATTGTTTGGTATCCGCATAAGGAGTCTTTTGTGAATGCTTGAACCTACATTTTCATGCATTTTGGGCAACGAAAGACTGACCACATTGAAGGCGCACACTCAAGGTTAAAGAAAATGTTGGAGAATTTTCAAAGCACATTTATAATGTATGAACAAAAATGCATAACATGTTCCAAGTCAAACTTGTAGAGATTGAAGGGCCATTTATAAAAAGTCTGACGAAGGTCTCTTCCCTTATTTTTGAAACTTTATGGGTCCTTGTCGCATAAGGCTCTTGACTTGATGCTACTAGAAATTCGTAGGTCTGAAGCTGAATTCGTGGGGACCGACCCAGTCAAGTGTCGATGTCTGATGAGAACCACTCATGGGTTTCCTTGTGCTCATGAAATGACAATATTTAAGTCCTACAGGACAACTTACATTGTCTATCTTACCAAGCATTGGAAGCAAATTGGCAAAACATCTCTCCGTGCAACTGCAGATGTGATTATAGATCCAGTGGTTGACGTCGTTAAACAAAATTTTTTTTGAATCCAATCATGATAAGCAATTGGTGTTGAAAAGGAAGTTGTTAGATTTGAGTTGCCTTGATTTAAGTGTCATGATAGAACCAAGTGAACCTATAAAGGGCAAGGGGAGACCTAAAAAGAATAAATTGTCTAAACATGAGAAGTCCACGAAAAGGGACCCTTCTAGTCATGAGTAGGCGAAGACACAATAAGAGCTTAGAAGTCAAGAAAGTATTTCTAAGCCAAAAGAGAAGGCATCGAGTAGAAAACTACGTTTATGAAGCAAATTCCTCAGTGGATTCGGGATTATGTCGAGGACATTTAGAATATACTCGTTGATGGTCATTGCGTATTCATATGCATAGACAACTTCTTAGGTTACGACGAGAATAATGGTTGAAGGCAAGTGAGACGTGAACTACTAATGGAACTAAAAAGTAACCATGGCTTGTGGCTTCAAATGTCGAATGAGGTAGGGGTGAACATTGTGAAAAATGCTTTGATAATTCCCAAAGGCACTATAAACATTACAAGGCGAAATTGGTTGATTCAACCAGATATGTTAGTGTAACAACCCCATAATATGACAATTTTAATGTGCTAGGGTATTGTTTATTTTGTGAATAGGTTATATAATAAATTAATTAATTAATTAAAAAAAGGTGTCAATATAATTTTGTTTAAACCCTAATCTTTAGAGTTGTAACTTTAGGTTAAATTGGAGTTCATTCTTCTCTGCCGTATGAAAAGTCTGTAGAAGAAAAAGAAAAAAAAAAAAGGAATAAAAAAATAAGCAAGTGAATTTTCTTCCTTTCCGTTATATTTATATTTGTGTAGATTTATAAAAACTGCAGTTGCTACACTGAGCACCACTGTCTGCCACTTTGCATCTCATTTGTCTTTCCTCTTTCTTTTAAACCAAATTTTTAGATTGATTTGATTTGTTTTCAGTGCTTAAAAGTAATTGGAACCCACTATAAGTCCATCATGTCTCCCCACTGATGACAACCTTTTTCCCTAATTGTCCCATCCCCTTTTTCATAGTGTGTATGTTGCAATATATTGAATCAGTTGAGTGTTCACTTTGATTCGAATTTTCCCTAATTGTACCATCACCTTCTTCATAGCTTGTATGTTCCAATATATTGAATTAGTTCAATGTTTACTTTTATTCGAAATATACAAAACTTGTCTTGTTATGAATGGATCCCTATTTTGAGAGATTATGATTTTGATTACAGGCAATGAATGACCATTGATAATGGGTTCAGTCAGAATCATATGGTGTAGAAATTATACAAAACTTGTCTTGTTATGAATGGATCCCTATTTTGAGAGATTATGATTTTGATTACAGGCAATGAATGACCATTGATAATGGTTTCAGTCAGAATCATATGGTGTAGACTTAATGGTATGTTTTGATATGAATGGATTACCATTTTAAGTGATTATGATGTGATTGTCGACAATGAATGATCATTGATAATGGGTTCAGTCAGGGAGTAGACTTAATGTTTCGTAATTAGGTGATTAATGTACTTGGTTCAACTTTGTCTTTTTTCCATTAGTCCATCTTAGGACCAAAATGGATGCAAAAATCTTTATAAACTCCCATGAGCTAAATGCGTAAATGTATAATTTCATTTTGTTAGGTAGATAATTAGTAAATCTTAATCGCATAGAATTGTGTTCCATAGAACTACCACATCTCTTGTGTTTATGTTTTCCTTCTCCTATAGAAAAGTTAAGTAACATTCAGGTTGAGTCTTGTGAGAAGGGGGTGATTTTTGAAATGCCTAAAATAGGCGTGATTATTTATTGTACTAAATATAGTTAGGGGTATCCTGTGATGCATGTTTGTATGTGATGTTTCCAATTAGGCATGGATGACGGAGAAATTATCCTTTATATATGAGAGGCATACAGACATGTATGTTTGGCACGGAGGTGGTATAGTCTTAGTGATCAATTCATTATAAATGGATAACTTGTTTAATATAAATAATTTTTGGGTTGATAAATTCTGATTAATGAGAATATTACCACTATTTGTTTTCTAACCATTTTGTGTTAGGATGGCAAGTCTAGTAATGTTTTTGTAGGTAAAACTTTCCATGGTCAACTTCCACAGAGTAAGTATAGGTAAAGTAAATAGCTACTAAAATATACTAGAAATTTTAATTAGCTTTATACATTTGCCTCGTGGAGGAACTACATGTTTGGGTTTGGTCATTTTTTATATAATTTGTTTCATGTCATTCCATGATATTTTATTGATTTTAGGAACGAAGAAATTTCACACTAGCTTAATTGTTGACCCAAGTGGGCTTTGGCTTCTTGGGTACATTCCCTTAGGAATGTAGCCGACTGGTTTTGTTTAAGGATTAGTAGTTTCGACGAGGTTAGAGAAGTTCATTTCGTACGGGACAAGCCTGGCTAGAGAGTTGCACCAGAGTCTAAGTTCTTTTGTTCGTTAGCTGACAATTTAATCTATTTGTGGAAAATAACTTTTAAGGTCTACTTCTTCACAAATACACCATTTAGATATCATAGTTGATGTAATGGCTAATTTGTGCCTACTTATATACTTTTATGATCAGTAAAGACCTTTTTATTAACCCAGGTTAACTCATAAAGTTATTGGACATCTTTACCCTTCATAAATAAATAAAAAAACCTAATTTATACTTTTATGACTAACACTGACTCCTTTATTAATATTTCTAATTTTTTTTTTACCTTTAACCCCTCCCACCCCATGCCGTTGGTAGGTATCGATATTAATGATTCTAATTATGAGCAACCATTTATAAGTTTTCATTGATTGACAGGTTAATCAAATTATTATGCTAAGGTTTGGTAAACTTTTCATAATGTAGTTAATGAAGATTAGAAATTTAATTTTAATTATTTAATAAAATCAAATTGATTAACTTGTCATAAATTTGATTAGAAAGTTTACACGTACCCGTGAATTACCTTTCTTAATGATGATTAGAAATTTGGTTTTAATTATCATTGCTTCTTATTCCATAATGTAGTTAATAAAATCAAAATTTCCACTATCGAAATTTGATTTCCTAATATTCAATGCATGGCCACTTGTAAAGTAATATATTTTATTCTCTGTCGCTATTTAGTCACAAGCTATCTACCACAGAGGATGATGATCATAGCCTTAGAGGTAAACTGAGAATCAATATTGAATAAGATAATTTCATGTAAACTAAATAATGACTGAGAATTGAAGCAATCATTAATTGAAACAAAAAAAAATTTCCTCTTCAAACTCAGATATACCTTCACAATCAGTCAAATCGAACACATTCAAAGAGAGAAAACATTCGAGAATAAAAAAAATGCTAACATGAAAATATTAATGCAACTATTTCTAACTAACAAATGTCATAAAATATTTGCCCAAACTGCATTTAAAGAACAAGATAACATAAAATAAAATAAAAATAAATATTGATTAATACGGTGGGAGGGGTTAAGGGTTAAAAAAAAGTAAAAATAACAAAAAAAATATAAAAATTAGAATCATTAATAAAAGAGTCTTTGTTGGTCACAAAAATATAAAATTAGGTTTTCTAGGGGTTTAGGAAGGGTAAATATGTCCTATAACTTTATGAGTTAACATGGGTTAATGAAATAGTCCTTGTTGGTCATAAAAGTAGAAAAATAGGCACAAATTAGTCATTACAACAACTATAGTATCTAAATTGTCTATTTTGTGAAAAAGTAGGCCTTAAAAGTCATTTTCCGGAAGATTTATTAGTTGCATTTTACTTTTGGAAAGTTATGTTACTGTTTAGTTGAACTTATTAGAGTTAGCTCTAAAAGATTTTAATATTAGTTTCCTCCATTTTGATTGACTATGTAGATTAATCATGTTTCTCTCTATTCCAGTAAATTATGCATTTGATTATTTCTCTTAGATGCCAACTGCTACTTCTAGTGAATCAATTTCATGACTCGAATTTCGGGGAAATGGATAATCCTATGTGGATATAAGGGTTTTATATTTTTGAAAACAGAGGCATGACAGTTTGGTATTAGGCCATTTGGTTAGCCTAGGCTGAGGTAGAGTCTAGGTGATCCTTGAAATGTGGATATGGGTGAGTGAGAGTATAAAGGTCTAGAGATGAAGTGTTAAGGGTGAACCTTGAACTTTAGTATTGTTTTTTCTTTTTCTTCGTTGAATCTTGTATCAAGATTCCTTTGATTGTGTCATTTTTTATTTGTTTAGTATTTTCTTTAGTGGTTTTGATAATACCAGTGTTTAGTTAGCCCTATCAGCGAATCTCGGGACAAGATTTCTTTTGAGTTGTATATATTGTAGCCAATCATATTTTTTCATACTTCCCGAATTTTTATCGTATATCTTTCGAGTTTTTTTCTTCATGAAGTTATGTGCATGTACATGTGCTATTTGCTTGTTATTTTTATGTATGACTATGTTTTAAAAGGTTGTTAGTAGAAAATTTAATGAGGATTGGTTGCTCTATGTTTGGACTCTAGTGATGCTTCATTTGGTAAGTGATAGTTTTCTGGTAAATTATTTACCTAGTTATTCCCTCCATCGAATCTTGGGACAAGATTCTCTTTTAGGTGTATATATTGTAACACTTGTACTTTTTCAATGACCTTAATAAATATTTTTGTATCTAAAAAATTAAAATTATTATGTTTATGTTCTTATTAAAATAATATAAATATATGCATGTGGTAGTCTTGTGTATATGCATGTTTGGTGTGTTGATGTGTATGATGTAAATTCTCACATGAAATTTTATAATAATAATAATAATAACAATAATAATAATAATAATAATAATAATAATAATAATAATAATAATAATAATAATAATAATAATAATAATAATAATAAGTAAACCTTATTTCGTTTGCCAAATTGTTATTTTTTTCAAAATTCACTTAATGATCTTACTTTTCGAATCTCATGACAAGATTCCTTTAAAGGTATGTATAATGTAATGACCCCATAATTATACTATGTTATGGTATTATTGAGTTGTGATTAGATTATATAATGAACACATAAAAACAGGAGTGCTTATATAATTATATATCTCTTTGAGTTTATCGGAGGAAGATTATTGTTCTCTAACCATACAAAAAACATAGGAGAAGATGGAAGAAGAAGAAAAAAAAAAGACAAAATGTGTGTGGGTGACATGCGATTGCGCGGGTGCAAAAGTCTTTGTGCCAGGTTACATAATTGTGAGTATTTCTCACTCTCTTTGCGCGTTTTTCTTGAATTCTTTATGTTTATATTTTTTTTACTAATTTTAGATCTTGTTCATGTTCTATGCATCATGGTTATTATTGCTTTTGTTGAATGTTGTGTGAGTAGACCAAGTTATTTTGATTCTTTTGTGTCTAGGGATGCTAAATATTGTTATTTTTAAACTTCTTGAATTGGTGTGTAATTGATGGTTATGTAGTTGCTGTATTATTGTTTTAGTTACGTGGAGGTGATTGAAATTTCATTGAGAAATTTCTGGTTGGAAGTTGAATAGGAAGTTGAAAATTTTCTTGATAGATTATGGTGAAGTGGGTAGAAAAATATTGTGATAGTTTTCATATGGGTTTGAGATTGGTTTTTGATGCAGTCGATTTTTGCTCCCTGCTTGACCTTAACCTATTGACATTCACAAGGAATGCACATGAGCCACGGACCACCGTTGTGGTGGCCTGATGGCACTCCAATACTAAAGTGAGACCAGGCTCTGAGGATCGCTTAAAGCTGTAATTAGAGAATTTGTAGCATCCCTTTGTTCACCAACCTCCTGTCTTATTTATAGTGTTGGAGTCTTGGTTTGGGCAGGCCATCGGTGGTGTAGTTTAGGGAAAGAGATCTTCCTAGAAATAGTTCCACATTTAGGAGTCGTCTTGTGGAGGAAGTTTCCTTGTTAGACCTGTGCTCCTAGATACGTGGAAGATAGTTCCACATCGGAGTGTTGTAAATAGGTGGAAGTTTTCATGTACGACGTATACTCTAGTATTTGCTTCCTAGTTGGAGACAAATACTTGCCTCAAAAGTTCTTACGGGTATTGGGGATGGCTGTGAGACATGTGGGCTTAGCAGTACACAATAATTCAGGTCCATCTGGCAAACTGTACTTCGCGGGCTTGATGTCGCTTGGGTCGGATCAGTGCTAGACTGATGCTTGGTCATGTTATTCCTAGATATCATCATGACACGTGTACGGTATAGATGAAAGGACGTTTTGGTGTATCATCAGGTGCTCCACCCAAGTCGATTTACTAAGTTATTTCTTGAAAAGATATGCCGCTCTATTTAGATCTATTTTTCTGCAAAGATTGACCCTTTTATTTCTCAATTCTTAGAGACTCCGCTCTGATCAAGTTTTAATTGAAAGCTTGTTCATTTTTCCCATGGTTCGCCAGAATCAACTTGACGATGAGCTTCTTGCTAAAGGTCTCCAATTCTTTGAAGATAGGTCGGCCACTGGTACAATAATATTAGTGCACAAATGATGTACATTTAGACTAGTATGCTTCAATCACTCCTTAAAAGCCAATAACTATTTTCTTACTCAATTTAAAGCAAAATCGCGTAGTGTCCACTGGTACAAATTAGTATTTGTGTATATAAATATGTTCAAATAAGATACTTGACCGAGCTTTAATTTTTTATAAGCAAGAAAAAGGTGTCCCGTATATAAATAGGTTCTTCATTCAAAATGTTGTTCTTGCTGTTTTATTCTATTGTGTGTATTTGATGCTTATACTATTTGTTTACTCATTTCTTCAAAGTTCTCATAACTGTCATTATGTGTATGCATAGTTGACGAATTTGAGATCCAAACACTGCTTCTTGTCCTTATCTTTTTCGTAGGTTTTGGTTGTTCTAGTTCCAGCTGGTTTTCTGGGATTTTCGCTTTCATTTTCTAGTCTTACATTAGTCAATGTGAATTACATTTGTTTGTAGACAAGATTTGAAAAGGTAAAATAATATTAGGGCAGATCCTTTTGCACTTTATTATACGTAAGAGTGGTGTCGTTGTATTATTTGAAGTTCGCCGCTATTTGTGTAACACGACCTAGTGGCAAGATTGATGCTGGATTTGGATGTAAAATTCCAGTAGAAGCGAGAAAAAAATTGACTGGATTCTAGAGTCCAATATCAAATCCTTTGCATGATTTTTGTTTCCTTTTTTCCCCTCAGAATACTTTAAGATATCATTGATGTTCATTCATGAAAACAATAGGATTTTCTAGGGTTGACTTGTAAGTATTCATAAAGTGAGGCAATGGATGATTTCTAAATTTAGTGCAGGTTGGCGGAGGTAGGTAGGTATAAGAACAGATGACAATATGGGTTAGTGGTTGCATCAGTTTGCAGTCGTTGGGATGAAAGATTCAGAAGTTTTGTATTTTGTCAGGTGTGTGCAAGTAAAGATGGTGATATGGTTGGGATGGGAGTTTAAATTAGAAGTTCCTTGTTTATTCTGTACCGAGTAAAAGGTTTTCTTGCATTCACTTTTTTAATCGCTTTTTAGTGATTTTGATTTTCTTGTCCATGCCTAGTAACAAAGATCGATGGGTTACCAAAATTTGTTGAAAGGCCACATCTATGTTGAGAAGTGGCTGAAATTTTAATTATTTAGCGTCATGCAACAAATCTAAACATGCTCTTTGCAAATTAGGCCTCAACACTTGATGTGTTGAAATGGATTTTTAGTTTATGTTGATTAGGTTGTTAATGGGCTGATTTGGCATGTTTGTTTTGTTTTTGACCCCATAACTGATCATGACCCCACCACCTTAATTACCCCAGCTTTTACTCCAGTTAGAAGTCCTTGATCACCTCTTGAATTTATGAAGATGGATAAAGATTGGGTGCATCTAAACAAGTAATGTAACCATACCACATAATGTGACATTTAAAGATTAATTACTCTAGGTGAGTCTTAGTTAATTTTTTTTATTTGTTTGTTAACTGCAGGGCCTCCCACGAGTATATGCGATGAACATGTAATTTTGTGAAAATGGTGGAAAGGAATTCAGAAAATGTAGATAAAGTTCTATGCCCTTGCAAAAGTTCTCGAAACTTAAGCCATCACTGTTAATATGAAATATTTGAGCATTTGGTGATAGCAGGGATAGGTCCTACACACAAATTGGTATCACCATGAGGAACCATATTTTACATGTGACCAAGATGAAGACATTGATAAGTCTGAAGCTTATAACTTATATAAAGCAGCCAACTTTCATGATGAAGACTATGTTGAGCCTACTGAAAAAATATAAGAAAGGGATTTCAATGAGAAGTTAACAGATGCAAAAACTCTTTTGTACCCAAATTGTAAGAAATACACAAAGTGGTCGGTGATTGTAATTTTGTATAAACACAAAACAGTGAGTGGATGTCCGGATAAAAGGTTTGATGAACTTCTAGAAATTCTGAATGATATGCTGCCAGAGGACAATGTACTTCTGAAGTCTTTGTACCAGGTAAAAAATTTCTAAGGATGTTCGTTCTAGGGTATGAAAAGATCCACACTTGCGAGAATGATTGTTGTCCTTATAGAAAAAAGTACAAGAATCTGGATAATTGCCCAAAATGTGGCCTTTTAAGATGGAAGGTAAATCGACGTACAAAAAACCCTAAAAAAGGTATTCCCGCTAAACTTTTGAGATATTTTCCTATCATTCCAAGATTTAAGAGGATGTTTAGGTCAAGGGAAGTGGCTGAACAATTACTGTGGCATATAAATCATAAAAGCAATGATGGGAAAATGCGCCACCCAGTGGATTCAGTAAGTTGGGACTTGATTAATGATAAATGGCCATCATTTTCAGCCGATCCACGTAACCTTCGGCTTGGATTGGCCACTAATGGCGTATATCCCTTCTCCAATTTGAGTTGCAAACACACCACTTGGCTAGTTATGCTTGTTACATACTACTTTCCTCCCTGGTAATGCATGAAAAGTGATAATATTATGTTAACATTACTGATTTCAGGATACCTGGGAAATGATATTGATATATTTGTGGTGGAATTAACATGCTATCTCTCTTCTTTGTAGCAGAGTAGGCATGGTTGGCATAAGGAAGTCGAAGAGAAGATTGCTAATGAGATAAGATAACCCTGAAACTAGTACACAAGCTTTAGAAGCATTTGGAATCCCACAATCTTCTTGGAATGGACCTAGATCTTCACAAGTAGACGTGGATTCTCCAGCAACCCGTACTGGGGGAGCACTTAGTAGGTTGGCTCGAACAGATGATGAACCTAATACACAACCTGGATAAGCATCTTGAACCCCTCATTCTCCTCAGAATGAACCTACATCATCACAAGTAGGCTTGGACTCTCTAGCAACCCATACAAGGGGAGCACTTAGCGGGTTGGGTCGAAGAAATGATGAACCTCCTCTAATACCTCGTTACCAACAAGAGGATCAAAATGAAACTATAATTGAAGCTAGCCTGAATTCTAAAGTAGATTCAGAAGGAGTTAAGCGAAAGAGAGGTCAGACCAAAATGAAGAATATTGCTTTGGATCCTATAGTTGGGTTGATGTTGAATGGACTGTTGGCGGTCAACCATATGGGCCCGGATCTATTAGTTTGTCCTCTTACTTAGGACTTTTTGTACGAGAGATAGTACCGGTAACACCTGATAATTGGAGGAAGCTTTTCTTGGAGCATAGAGAAATATTGTGGAGAGACATAAATGTATGTTATTATTATAGTTTATAAAGTTGAAATTTTTTAATGAGTTAAATATTTTTTTATAGGGGGGTTGTTTTTTTAATGAATAACTTGCAGGCAAGATACAAGGTAGAGAAGGAGCGGCAAAAAGATTACATATTTAAGGAGATGAATGCGGTGTTTAGGGCTTCAAAATCAAAATTAGTTTGGAAAATTCTTGAGGCACCAAATGAAGAAAAAAGACTTAAACTTCATCCTAATAACATAAAAAATGTTGAAGAAAGGAAGAAATTTGTGGAAACAAAAACAAGTGAAGAATTTAAGGTAAATTTTGCATAACTAATTGGGCATACTTTATTTGTACTAGTTAGTATCATGATATGTTTTCACCATCGCATTTCTATTGATAATATCGTTACAGGCTAAAAGTGCAAAGTTTAAAGCATTGAGGCAAAAAAAAAGGTGCCATGTTTCGATTGGCTGATGATATGGTGATACCATGTTTAGTTTTTAATTTACTTGTTAAAAAATTATCTTTCTAATACATTAATTTGTACTTGAGTTTGACATCTGAATTCCATTTTTGCAGAGAAAAAAGAAGCAATAACCCTGCTTCCCTCTCTAGAGTTGAAGTATGGATTAAATCACGGACAATGAAAAATGGTAAACCTGTGAACACAGCAATAGGTGAAATTATTGTAAGAACATTCCCCTATGCACTTTTTTTTTTTTATCCTATGAACATAGCAGTAGGAGAAATTTGATTTCTAATTCTTATTTACTATTCTACTTTTCGATTCCTTTATGAAAAATTGAAAAAGATAGAAACAGATTCGCCATCATCTTCAACAACTAATGTAAAGAAAGATGTTCTTTCTAAAGTACTTGGTCAGGATCCCAAAGGAAGAATTAGAGGGATGGGAAAAGTAATGACTTTTACTAAATTATCTTTCTTACATGCAAGGGATAAGCATGTGGCTCAGCTTGAAGAAGAACATAATGAAATGAAGACCAAGATAAGCAATTTGGAGAGTTTACTTGAGACTTTATTAAAAAATCAGGCAAGTAAATTAGCAACATAAATGCTTTGTTGTTTATTCAAATGAGCTATGAGTGTACTTGAGCAATTATTTTCTTGCTTCTAATATGAATCTTACACTGTAGGATCCCCCATTTGGGGAACATGATAATATACCTTCGCCAACAAATTTGAATATTAATTCAATCAAAAAGTGCAATTTGCTTGATTGGACTGGATCAGGGGAAACAGTGGCTGAAGCACGATTCTTTTCAAGTGATCCAAACGTACTCGTTAATCATATTCAACTTGGACCAAAAGCCATGAATGTTTGCGTAGATATAGCAATGCAACCTCAAGCACATTTGTGGAGGCCTGCGGCTGATATGGTTTGTATGGAAGAATTTGTTGGTAATACGATTGCATGGCCTACCGACAAAGTTATTATGAGTATGAGTTTCTATTGAAGCATATTTGTGGAGGCCAACACCTGATATGGTTTTTATTGAATAAGCTATTGGTAATAAAGTTGCATGGCCTACTAACAAAGTTATTATTGACACAAGTCTGGAAAATGAGAGACATGACAATATGTCAATACCAAAGGTGAGAAATATTTAAAATGTTTCATGATCTGTATTTTAATGTCTGAATTATTAATGTAATATGGCTACTAGCTCAAAGAACATTTGCAAGCTGCTGGATTGGTGCGGGTCGGGAGAAACAGTAGCTCAAGAGCGATGGTTTTCAAGTAATCCAAAACAACTTATTCATCATACTTCTTTAGGACCTAATGCCATATGTGTTTGGATAGATATTGCAAGAAAACCAAATGAGAGTTTATGGAGGCCTTCATCTGAAAGGAGTTATATTGAAGAAACAATTGGAAGTCGAGTAGCATAGGCCGCTGACAAAGAGGTTAGGCCGTGATTAATAAGTTGCTGGCTAGGTAAGCTTTTATACATATTATTTTCCAGTTATTTAGTTGTTTTCACATAATATTGGTGTCTTTATAGTGTTGTAGTAGTGGTGTCAATAGAAAATCTGCTGCCTTCATTTCCACTAATTTGAGCATGTGGGTTTATTCATGTCCAATGAACCACCTGTGTGGATGTCACTCATAACATCATTGAGAACATCAGTTGTTGTTGTTGTCATTGCAAACATTATTTAATATTTTGATCCTTCATGCAATTTTTTTACAACCTAGTTGGGGTACGTTACGACTTTACCCGATGGAAAACAAAACAACATAAATATATCTTAAATCCTTGCCAAAGCAAATAACATGAACCGGACCTTGAAGCCTCGCCATTCCACAACCTTCCAATACCAATACCATGGTCAGAACCTATGAAGCAACAAAACACAGCATCAGGTTAATTAGTCCGAACCTATGAACCATTTAAATCCACGCAACTCTGCCCAAAACAGAGTGCTCTGAAACAGAGACAACGTGGGAATATCTTGCAAATTCCATGCCACCTGCCATCAAGAACTAGGGTCAACATCACTAGAAACTGTCACGCATAAGGAGCCTGAACGCTCCCTGTTACAACACCCAAAATTGCAGCAACCTTTAGTAACAAAATCTGCAGAGACAGAGTGTATGACACTGTAAAAAATAGGGAAGTGCTGTTTCGTACCCTGTATCAGACCCTGCAAAAATGTAAAAGTGAGTACAAAGATTTTTTACAGCAAATGGAATTTCCAAACAATCCCAGACAACACATCAAATGAAACAATAACCAACACGTGGTCCTGTGCATTAACTGCATACTTGTACTACATGCTTGTGGTCCTCCGTAATATAAAGAGACATCATGTGGTTATGTGGTGCCATCAGCTCATGTGTTGCATGTGGTCCTGTCCATGTACTGCAGAGTATGAATTTTTGGTAACATGTCTTGATCAAATGTGGTGTTCTATGGTGTTTGTTTCAGTCTTCCAAAAACTTTCATTTACAGTTTCCTCTTAGCATAAATCTTGCTTTCAGTGTTTTATATGTTCAATTTTGCTCAAAACAAGACCAAAATCATTGGTTAGATTCTATGAACATAATGGGAATTTTTTGTTTGTATGGATTGAAATGAATATGGGTTTGAATTTGTATGGATTGATTGGGATTTTATCAATTTGGGATTTAGGGTTTTGTTATAGTTTATGAGTGGTTTCTCGGGGACTGGTTAAAAAGTATGATTTTGATTATGAGATGAAATTTTTGATAAATGAGTTTGAAGATTATTGGCAATTATGTATATATATACACCCTTAGTTTGTATTGTTGGTTAGTACTATCTTGCTCAAATATATGTTGTTAGCATGCACATATTTTGTTTTCATTGATCTGAAGTGAACCCCCCTTTTATTAGATAAAATTCAAAGTTTGTCTAAGACATTTGTTTCTTAATTATTTTTTTGAGATAAATTGATTGGGTACTCTAAATTTATGAATCCCCTCTATTGATTATTTTGAAAAAAAAAAAAAGACAACCCATTTCTTTGTTTCAACATTCTACTTTTATACACTTCTTCTTTGATATACCGAAAGTCATGAAGGTTTGCATAGATATAACAATGCAACCGCAAACACATTTGTGGAGACCTACGACTGATATGGTTTGTATGGAAGAAGTTGTTGGTAATATGATTGCATGGCATGCCGACAAAGTCAGTATGAGTTTCTATTTAAGCATTTTTGTGGAGGCCAACACCTGATATGATTTCTATTGAAGAAGTTATTGGTAATAGAGTTGAATGGCCCACTGACAAAGTTATTATTGACAGAAGTTTGGAAAATGAGAGACATGACAATATATCCATACCAAAGGTGAGAAATATTTAAAATGCTTCATGATCTGTATTTTAATGTCGTAAATATTAATGTAAAATGTGGCTATTAGCTCAAAGAACATCTGCAAGCTGCTGGATTGGTGTGGGTTGGGAGAAACAGTAGTTGAAGGACGATGGTTTTCAAGTGATCCGAAGCAACTTATTCATCATATTCCTTTAGGACTTAATGTCATATGTGTTTGGGTAGATATGGCAAGGAACTCAAATGCAAGTTTATGGAGGCCTTCATCTAAAATGAGCTCTATTGAAGAAGCAATTGGAAGTCGAGTAGCATGACCCGCTAACAAAGTTGTTAAGCCGTGTTTAATAGCTTACTGGCTAGGTAAGCTTTTATACATATTCTTTTCCAGTTATTTGGTTGTTTTTACATAATATTGATGTTTTTATTGTGTTGTAGTAATGGTGTCAATAGAAAATCTGCTGCCTTCATTTCCACTAATTTGAGCATGTGGGTTTATTCATGTCCAATGAACCACCTGTGTGGATGTCACTCATAACATCATTGAGAACATCAGTTGTTGTTGTTGTCATTGCAAACATTATTTTATATTTTGATCCTTCATGCAATTTTTTTACAACCTAGTCGGGGTACGTTACGACTTTACCCGATGGAAAACAAAACAACATAAATATATCTTATATCCTTGCCAAAGCAAATAACATGAACCGGACCTTGAAGCCTCGCCATTCCACAACCTTCCAATACCAATACCATGGTCAGAACCTATGAAGCAACAAAACACAGCATCAGGTTAATTAGTCCGAACCTATGAACCATTTAAATCCACGCAACTCTGCCCAAAACAGAATGCTTTGAAACAGAGACAACGTGGGAATATCTTGCAAATTCCATGCCACCTGCCATCAAGAACTAGGGTCAACATCACTATGAAACTGTCACGCATAAGAAGCCTGAACGCTCCCTGTTACAACACCCAAAACTGCAGCAACCTTTAGTAACAAAATCTGCAGAGACAGAGTGTATGACACTGTAAAAAATAGGGAAGTGCTGTTTCGTTTACCCTGTATCAGACCCTGCAAAAATGTAAAAGTGAGTACAAAGATTTTTGACAGCAAATGGAATTTCCAAACAATCCCAGAAAACACATCAAATGAAACCATAACCAACACGTGGTCCTGTGCATGAACTGCATACTTGTACTACATGCTTGTGGTCCTCCCTAATATAAAGAGACATCATGCGGTTATGTGGTGCCATCAGCTCATGTGTTGCATGTGGTCCTGTCCATGTACTGCAGAGTATGAATTTTTGGTAACATGTCTTGATCAAATGTGGTGTTCTATGGTGTTTGTTTCGATCTTCCAAAAACTTTCATTTTCAGTTTCCTCTTAGCATAAATCTTGCTTTCAGTGTTTTATATGTTCAATTTTGCTCAAAACAAGACCAAAATCATTGGTTAGATTTTATGAACATAATGGGGATTTTTTGTTTGTATGGATTGAAATGAATATGGGTTTGAATTTGTATTGATGGATTGGGATTTTATCAATTTGGGATTTAGGGTTTTGTTATAGTTTATGAGGGGTTTCTCGGGGACTGGTTAAAAAGTATGATTTTGATTATGAGATGAAATTTTTGATAAATGAGTTTGAAGATTATTGGCAATTATGTATATATATACACCCTTAGTTTGTATTGTTGGTTAGTATTATCTTGCTCAATTATATGTTGTTAGCATTGCACATATTTTGTTTTCATTGATCTGAAGTGAACCCCCCTTTTATTAGATAAAATTCAAACTTTGTCTAAGACATTTGTTTCTTAATTATTTTTTTGAGCTAAATTGATTGGGTACTCTAAATTTATGAATCCCCTCTATTGATTATTTTGAAAAAAAAAGAAGACAACCCATTTCTTTGTTTCAACATTCTACTTTTATACACTTCTTCTTTGATATACCGAAAGCCATGAAAGTTTGCATAGATATAGCAATGCAACCGCAAACACATTTGTGGAGACCTACGACTGATATGGTTTGTATGGAAGAAGTTGTTGGTAATACGATTGAATGGCATGCCGACAAAGTCAGTATGAGTTTCTATTTAAGCATTTTTGTGGAGGCCAACACCTGATATGATTTCTATTGAAGAAGTTATTGGTAATAGAGTTGAATGGCCCACTGACAAAGTTATTTTTGACACAAGTTTGGAAAATGAGAGACATGACAATATAGGGCTGAAAACCGAACCATCGGTTCGATTTTTCACCTAAATCGTGAACCGAACCGATCTAGGTCGGTTTTAAAATTTTCAAACCGAAACCGAACCGACCATTAACAAAACCGATCCGAAACCGAACCGACTCTAATTTATGCAAACCGTAACCGAGCCGACTAAAATCGAACCAAAACCGAACCGACCGTCTATTTTAAACATATTATATTATTTATATATAAAATATATATTATTTATTATATATATTCGGTCGGTTCGGTTTGGTCGGTTAAAATCACATAGAAACCGAAAACCGAACCGACCACTTTCGGTTTTGAATTTTTTAAAACCGAAACCGATCCGAATCGAATTTAAACCGAACCAATCGGTTCAGTTTTGATCGGTTCGGTCGGTTTAGTCGGTTTGATCGGTTTTTTGTTCAGCCCTATGAAAATATATCAATACCAAAGGTGAGAAATATTTAAAATGCTTCATGATCTGTATTTTAATGTCGTAAATATTAATGTAAAATGTGGCTACTAGCTCAAAGAACATCTGCAAGTTGCTGGATTGGTGTGGGTTGGGAGAAACAGTAGCTGAAGGACAATGGTTTTCAAGTGATCCGAAACAACTTAGTCATCATATTCCTTTAGGACCTATTGTCATATGTGTTTGGGTAGATATTGCAAGGAAATCAAATGCAAGTTTATGGAAGCCTTCATCTGAAATGAGCTCTATTGAAGAAGCAATTGGAAGTCAAGTAGCATGACCCGCTAACAAAGTTGTTAAGCCGTGGTTAAGAGCTTACTGGCTAGGTAAGCTTTTATAAATATTCTTTTCCAGTTATTTAGTTGTTTTTACATAATATTGATGTCTTTATTGTGCTGTAGTAGTGGTGTCAATAGAGAATCTCCTGCCTTCATTTCCACTAATTTGGGCATGTGGGTTTATTCATGTCCAATGAACCACCTCTGTGGATGTCACTCATGACATCATTGACAACACTCACTGCTGTTGTTGTCAATGCAGACTTTGTTTTCTATTTTGACCCTTCATGCATTCTTTTTTTTTTATAACCTAGTTTGGGTACGTTACGACTTTACCCGATGGAAAACCAAACTACATAAATATATCTTAAAGCCTTGCCAAAGCAAATAACATGAACCAGACCTTGAAGCCTCGCCATTCCATAGCCTTCCACTACCAATACCATGGTTATAACCTATGAAGCAACAAAACACAACATCAGGTTAATTGGTCAGAACCTACGAACCAATTAAATCCACACAACTCTTCCCAAAACAGAGTGCTCTGAAACAGAGACAAAGTGGGAATGTCTTGCAAATTTCATGCCACTTGCCATCAAGAACTAGGTCCAACACCACTATGAAACTGTCACGCATAAGCATGAAGCACTTCATGTTCCAACACCCAAAATTGCAGCAACCTTGAGTAACAAAATCTGCAGAGAAAGAGTGCATGACACTGCAAAAAACAGGGAAGCACTGCTTCGTTTACCCAGGTACACCCTGCAAAAATGTAAAACCGAGTACAAAGATTTTGGTCAACAAATGGACAGTCCAAACGGTCCTAGAAAACACATCAAAAGAAACCATAACCAGCATGTGATCTTGTGCATGAAAGCATGTTTGTACTACATGCTTGTGGTCCTCTGTAATATAAAGAGACATCATTTGGTTATGTGGTGCCATAAGCTCACGTGTTGCATGTGGTCCTATGCATAAACATTACTTGATCAAATGTGGTGTTCTATGGTGTTTGTTTCAGTCTTCCAAAAACTTTCATTTTCTGTTTCCTCTTGGCATAAATCTTGCTTTCAGTGTTTTATCAGTTCAATTCTGCTCAAAACAAGACCAAAAGCATTGGTTAGATTCTATGAACATAATGGGGGGGGGGGGGGGGGGGGGGGGGGGGGGGGGGTTTGTTTGTATGGATTGAAATGAATATGGGTTTGAATTTGTTTGGATGGATTGGGATTTTATCAAATTGGGATTTAGGGTTTTGTTATAGTTTATAAGGGGTTTCTTGGGGGGTGGTTAGAAAGTATGATTTTGATTATGAGATGAATTTTTTTGATAAATGAGTTTGAAGTTTATTGGCAATTATGTATATATATACACCCTTAGTTTGTATTGTTGGTTAGTACTATCTTGCTCAATTATATGTTGCTAGCATGCCCGAATTTTGTTTTCATTGATCTGAAGTGAACCCCGCCTTTTATAAGATAAAGTTCATACTTTGTCTAAGACATTTGTTTCTTAATTTCTTTTTTTGAGCTAAATTTATTGGGTAAAAATTTATGAATCCCCTCTGTTGATTATTTTTGAAAAAAAAAAAAAGGCAACTCATTTCTTTGTTTAACATTCTACTTTGATATACTTCTTCTTTGTGGTGTTTGTACTCCATGAGTTTTCCAACAAGCTCTAGGAACTCTGAAAATAGTTGTTTGAACTACGAGTAACATTTATTAGAATAACTTTTCAAGATTCTTTTAATTTCATTGCATTGCAGCAGCTTGCAATGTAACTTGCATTGCAACAGCTTGCAGTAACTTCGTTCTCTCAAATTTCTATATTGATTCTGGGTGAAATGTGTGTTGAATGTTACACTAATTGTTGGCTTTGGTTAAGATTTCAACCAATGCAAGTCTTTTGAGTCATCTTATTTGTTTGTACTTTCTTTAAGGATATCTGTGTGGTTGCATTTTCTTTAAAGGTATATGGAATGATGACGAAGGTGTCTTAACTAATTACGAGTCTTTCAATTTTAATTTCTTAAATAGAAGTTTTGCAGGGACACATAACTTTGGCTTAAAACCCCTTTATCATTAAGAACCAAGTGGCTTTTCACAAGTGCTTGTACTATAATTAAAACCCCTTTTACTTCTGGTTTATTTGTTTTACATATGCGAGGGATTATTGTTTGTTCTAGCGTGACTTATAACCTTTGGATATATCTTTATGTTTATTTGGCAGGATGAATAAGAAGATGAAAAAGGATGAAGACGAAGAAAATTACTGAAAAAAATGAGTTTATGTACTTTGAAGAAATGACTTCATGCTATGCTGAAATGTTTTGTAAAATGAGATTGATTTAGTTTACCATGTATTAAACTAGTATGATTATGCTATAAATGAGGATTTTTTTACATTGTCGGATTATATTTACTATTGCACTTTCAATAGCAGGTAAAACATTGCAAATGATATTAATATAACTAAAAACAAATGGGTAAAAAAATGTCGTAAACTTTTAATAGCACTTTTAAGGTGTCGTGGTTACTAATTTTACAACACTCTAATAACGTTGTATAAAATTATGTAACATTTAATAAATGTTATGGAAAGTGTTACAACTACGTCTAAAAACGCTATTAAAAGTGTGCTTTTAATAGTGCCCCAAAAACACTATCATAGAGGCCAATTTAATAACCGGGACTGTCACAACATGTAATTTAAAGCTATCATATCCTGTTATAGCGTTTTTGGCATGCTATAAATGAAAATTTTTGTTGTCGTGAATAGAGATATTAATTTAAGACAAAAATCTAATAATTATAGAAAAAATGGGAAATACATCTCAACACATGACCAACGCAAAGATTAGTCAGATTTGGATGGGGTATATCGTTTAGTGGTTGTGTAATGGGGTGTCGGTCATACATATATGTTCCAATTGATAGTCATGTAGTACTTTTCCATGGATGCGACCATCTGCCCCATGGATATATGAGCCACACATACCACTTATATATTTTTATTCTGTTAAAAGTTTTTAATTACATACAAAATGCTAATAAGTAGTAATGCCTATAAACTACTATGATCGATGTTGAGAGACAGATGTTAAGATAAAATTGAAATGAGGCAAATAAGCGGCCGACCAGATACAAAAGGAAGAAAACAAAAAGAAAAGACTTAACCCATGGGGCAATAACTTTTGAATAAATTGCCCCCATATAATAAATTACTGGCAATAACTTAACCCATAAAATAAATTTGAATTTAATTTTGCCCCCATAAACAAAACTAACATGAGAGATTATCAAAAAAAATTTGATTATCTTCCTTCTCCTCCTCCTCCCTCTTTTTCCTCCCCTTCTTCCTCCTCTGTCTCGCAGACTCGCAACCACTTCCGCCTTCATCCTCCCTCCTCTTCCTTATTCCTCCACTTCCTCCTTCCTCCTCTGTTTCACAACCCCTATGATAAAGTTAGGGCTTTATTTCTCATTCCCCCACTTCCTCTTTCCTTTTCCTCCCTCCTCCTTCCTCCCCCTTCATCTCTCAGGTTTGTTCTATTTCAGAGGGAAAAATTAAATTCAAATTTATTTCAGGGGGCAAAAAACTAAATTAAAATATATTCAGAATGTTAGATTTTCTTCGAGATGCATGCATGAATAAATCTGAACCATCAGATTTCCTCGAGATGTGTGCTAAATCATAAGATTTTCCTAGAAATGCATACCGAATCGTTAGATTATTCTTGAGATGCGCACACATTTAAATTTGGACCGTTTGACTTACCTAGAGACATGTGTACGATTAAATTTGGACCGTTAGATTTTCCTCAAGATGTGTTGCTTAAGATGAAAGATTTTTTAAATCAAATGTTGGATTTTTCTCGAGAAACGATTACGATTTCAGTTGGGCCTTAGGATTTTCCTCGAGATGAGATGTTCGAGATACGAAAGATTCAATCTCAGCCTTTGATTTCTCAGGGGTATTTTGGTAATCTACTTTGAAAAGAGACGGTCAAGGCCATGTTGATTGCTAGTTTTAGGGTGAAAGTGCAATATAAATGATAATTGAGTGCAAAGTTGAATAAGACATATATTATACGGGGAAAAGTGCAAATAACCCAAAAGAAACTAGAGCATGTGTGTGTTGTTGATTTAAAATATATTATCAAGACTACAAACACTCCTCCAAATTTAAAATATGTACAATATGGATTGTGGAGCATGATATACAATTATGCTCGGTATCTTCTTCACTCTTTTTCTTCCTTATCATAGCCGGATTGAAGAAGGAAATTAAGATGAGAGGCCACCAACCCTACCCACTCTCCTTTCATCCTACTGCTCCACATCATATCTCCAAACTTTAGATGATGTAAATTTTTTATTTATAATTTTAAATCTGGTTTTTTAAGAAAAAAGTGTTTTATGACCATGAAAACGATGGGACTTAATTCATACAGTTCATTATTACTTTGATTTAGCAGGCAAGTCACTGTAGGTGGATGGAAAAATGTTCAATAATCATAGGTGCAAAAATGGTAAATGGTAAATGGTAAATGGTAAATGAAAGGCCTTTTGAGGTTAACGGGTACCACTATGTAGCGCACATTTCGATGTGTATTCCCACCAATTTAACCATCCATCATAACATCAAGCCCTGTTTTTTAGTATCATAGGAGTGATTTTAAACGTAAATTTGTAAATGAAAGGCCTTTGCTAAATGACATCACTATTTTTGCTGAAGAACACCACCAAATCCTTTTTTTGAATCTATTAAAGGACACCACCACTATATACACACAATTCTTTTTTATCCCAAATCCAGCGACCAACGCCTTTCCACTCACATGAACGAATCCTCTTCTCCCACCCTTCCTCTCCAAATCTCGCCAAAAAACGAATGTCCTGCCACCATCTTCATCCTTTCTCTCCCTCTCTTACACGTCTTCATCCTCCCTATCTCTTTTCTACTGTTTCATTTTATCTCTCGCACGAGGAAACGTCTTATTCCTCCCTGCTTTATTTTCTACTGCTTGTCTTTCATCCCAAGCTAACCGGATTATCCCAACATCGACATCTCTTCCTCTCTTCTAAGTCTTCGTTGTTTTACTCTTTCTTCCAGTTCTTCATATTCGTTTGTTAGGGTTTGGGTGAATTTTGTATCTAGAATTTGATGAGTTTGGTGAAAATGATTTTGGTAGGCTTGAATATGATAATGTTGGAGTTAGGAGTCAGCATTGTGTTCCATTTATAGGAGTGAACGAAGAAGATGAACATTTTCAAGATAAAAACAACATACTTTACTTAAAGTACACTTTCAACTTGAGATGGGCTTGCATGGGTACTTTCTATTGTTGTGATTATCATAATATCATGCTTATTTTTATTTTTTTTGTATTTGAAGCAACGTTGTTATTTTTAGGGTTATTTGTTAATATTTGAACCTATAACTTGTTTATTTATATTTTTAAGGTTGGTTTGATCATTGTTCTTGATACAATCGTTTTTTGCTCCCTGCTCTGACCTGTTTTCGCTGTCCTATTTGACCTGCACAAGTAGCACACGTGAGCCACAGACCATCGTAGGGGGGGTTGATGGCACTCCGATGCTAAAGTCAGACAAGGATTTGAGAAAGGTGTAATGCTGTAACAGGGAATTTGTAGTGTACCTTAGCTTACCAACCTCATGTCTTATTATAGTGCAAGGAGTCCGGGGTTAACCAGGCCATCATAGGCGTAGATCAGGGAGGAGATCTTCGTGGAAATGCCTCTCTAATTAGGAGTCTGGTTGTAGGAGGGAAGTTCCCTATTAGCTCCGTGCTCCTAGATATGCGGGAGATATTTCCCAATCCGAGAGCATTCCATCGAAGGGAGTTTCTCTGTGTGGAAGATACTCTGGTGTTTGCTTACTAGTTGAAAGCAAAGAGCAGTTGTGGTTTCCCGTCCCAAGCAGATCCTCAAGATACTTGCTTGAAAAAGGCTTTACGGGTATCGTGGATAGTTGTGAAACGTGTGGGCCTAGCATGCTATGAGTCTGAGCCTGCCTGGTGTGCTGGAGTTGAGCGGGCTGAGAATTGCTCAGGCTGGATCCGAATTTGGCTGTTGCTTGAACCCGTGGTTCCTCGAGATCATCATGACATGTGTATGGCTCAGAGGTGTGATTGTTTTTATGTATCATCAGTGTGGAAGATACTCTGGTAGTTTGCTTCCTAGTTGGAAGTAAAGAGCAACTGTGGTTGCCCATCCAAAGCAAATCCTCAAGATACTTGCCTATAAATCACCTGTGGGACAATTGGCACGTAGCTCCTATGTTGTACTGAGAGGTGCGCATCAAATCGAAAGATGAGGCCCCTTCCAGAAAGAGGAAGGTTGTTAGGGCCAATGCTCATGTCCTGTCTAATGTGGATGAGCCATCTGAGACGCTTGCTTCCTTTATGAAGAACAAGCCCCGTTTTACAACTGGTTCGTCTTCGGCACGACCCTCTCCACCGAGAAAAGAGAGCGAGTCTGCTAGGCCTGTTGAGGCGGTGTCTAACATTCTCGGCTTGGAGAAAGATTATCTGCGGTTGGCAGGAGTCACAGATGGGTCGAAACTTAGTGACGTGCAGGTCGAGGCTCTAAATGACCGTTTGGTGCGGGTTGCAATGGCGGCTTTTGCTGTTGCAGATTCGTGTGGGGTTGTTCCAATAGAAAGCCCTTTTGAAAATTCGCTCGAGGTAGTGGAATTTGATCACCCCACTGATGACTTGCCTGATAGTGGCCGTGGTATTGGTCGTGTTTCCTGCAGTCCACGTGGTTCACCATCTCATCAAGGGCCATGATTAGAAGTGTTGAAGGGCCCTTTGGATACTTCACTTCCTTATCTACCTCTGGACTCTGTTGAGCCATCTTACATTAAAGAGTCGGCTGCTCTTGATAAAGGAAAAGCCACGGAGGAAAGTCTGAGGACTGTAGTGACCATGAAGGGTGGTGTTGGTGTAGTTCCAGATTAGGGGATGCTTCATCTCGATGCGTGGATAAGCCTGTTTGCACCGGACCTGGTGAAGATGAGCTCACAGGTCTTGTACAGAGAGGTGGATATGGAGTATGCTTCGAGGAAGCATATAAGCAGGCGTCACAGATGGCTGATGAACCACACTCCGAAACCCGAGGAGGATTTGCTTGAAGGGTGTATAGCCACGCGGCCATTGCTGGAACGGAAGTCGAGGTGGCTCGTGAGAGAGTGTATATCTGGGAGCGTGTCTTCTCGCACGTGCAGAAGTTGTACTCTGATGTGTTTCATGAAATTGAGCGGCTTAAGAACCTTGAGCACAAGCTGGCAGAGGCAGTGTCCGAGAGGGACGAACTTAGGCAGGAGCTGAACCGGATACATCGAGAAGTCGAGGTTGCGCAGGAGGTTGTGGATAAAGCGCGTTCTGAGCTGCAATCCTTTGCTGAAGAGAGTGCTTCAAGGGAAGATGGCTGGGCTGCTGAGAAGCAACAGGTGGAGTCTGATGTGGATTTCTATGCTCGAGAAGCTAGTAAGGCCGAAAACCAGCTAAAGTTGGGGTGTCATGAACTCAGTGCTGTGGAAAGTTGTCTTGCCACAGAGCAATCTCAGGTTGATGCGCTGACTGGTAAGTTGGAGCTGCTGAAACGCGAACTTATTGATGCAAAGGTGCTAAAAGAATAGCTTATCTAAGAACAAGGCAAATGTGAGTTCCGTTGGGTCGTACATGGCCGGCTGGAGCTGTTGTCGCTGATGAAGGAGGAGCATCCGGAGTGGGACCTTGATCATTATAAGAAGATGTCATATGTGGACTTGTCTGTCTCTTCTGATTCGTCAGACGAGGAGGATGATTCGATCCCTGACGTCCATATTTAAGTGCATATGGATGCAACTTCCGCCCCTGTTTCTATTAGGCTTAACTCTTCCATTTTTGTGCCTCATCCTGATTAGGTGCGATTTTGTGTACTTGTACTCTTTTTTTCTTGACCATTAATGAAAACAGCGTTATCTATTATACTTCTTTTGTTTCTATTGCATGTTTTTCAGTCTTGCCTTATCATCATGCTTTGGAGTAAGCCAGTTGAATCAATAAGACGTTGACTGGTCTGTCTGCGATAGAGGGTTTGACCACTTTGTATTGTGAATGACCTAAGTCATTGCTTGTTTGTCTGACTAGTCGGTTGTAGCTGTTGCCTTGGGCGAGCCATGGTGGCTGAGTGTTTGGCACGAGCGGCATTCTCCAATGTTGGGATGCTAATTCGTTTGAGCGTGAAGGTGCTAACTTGGCTAGATTCATATTTGTGTCTGCTGGTTGAGAGGGGCAGCGGAGGCCGAGTGGCGAGCTGTTTGAGACTCCCACCATCCGAATCATTTATGACCGATCAAGGTGGACGACAAATTCGGGGAGTAAGGGTTCGGCGACCAGGCTGAAGAGCAGTGGTCCCATGGGAAGCCGTCGGAATCAATTCGAAACTGACTAGGCTTCCATTATTCGAATCATTTATGATCGATCAGGGCGTACGACAGAGTCGGAGAGTAAGGGTTTGGCGACTAGGCTGTAGAGTAGTGATCCCGTGGCAAGCCGTTGGAATCAGTTCGAGACTGAATAGGCTTCCACCATTCGAATCATTTATGAGCGATCAGGGTGGACAACAAATTCGGGTTGTAAGGGTTTGGCAACCAAGCTGAAGAGCAGTGGTCCCGTGGAAAGCCGTCGAAATCAGTTCGGGACTGACTAGGCTTCCACCTTTCGAACTGTCGACGCTCTCCCTGCGTGGTGACGGCCATGAATTCGAGAGGGTTTGGCGATCACCCTGAAAAGCATTGCTCCCGTGGCAAGCCGTCGAAATCAGTTCAGGACTTACTAGGCTCCCACAATCCAAATTATCTACACCTGAGTGCACCATGCTACAAACTTGGGAGTGTTTCGGCGACCGCACTGAAAAGAAGCGGTCCCGTGGCAAACCGTCGAGATCAGTTCGGGGCTGACTGAGCTCCCACCTTCTAGACTATCTACACCCTTGCGTTGAGGCTACAAGTCTAGGGTTTGTGATTCAATGGCCACGCTGAAGAGTGGTGGTCAGGTGGCGAGCCGTTGGAATCAGTTCAGGACTAACTGGGCTACCACCTTCTAGACTATCTACACCCTCGCATTGGGGTTACAAGTCCAGGGTTTGATCAAAAGCTTTTGTTGCTAGTCGTCACTAGCTAGGCTTACCTGATTAGGTTCGGCAATCACTGTCCGCGAAGGAGGCAATGATCCCTGGCAAGTCGTCGTTACCAGGTGTGATAGCACTGATTAGACTTCCACTTCCTAAATCGTCGATGCCCGCGCTAGGAGGACTAGGTGTCGGGATGAACCAGAAGCTATCGTCATCAGTCATGGCTAACTAAGCTTCCCTGGTTTGAAGGGAGGTTCCGTCTACTAAGGGGCGTGTGAACCTGATCCATTCGCTTGGCACATGGTGTGGAGGAAGTTACCTTAAACCGACTAGCGATCTATAGGTGTGATCCGTATGCCAGAGTTAACTAGGATCTTCTGGTGCCCGTTCCATGCATGTGACAGGGTACCGTTTGATTATCAGGCCAGGCCCATGGGCCCGCAGGGGAAGGGCTAGGGTTTCCTACAAGGTGCATTGTGTGTACAACGTAGATCGTGTGCTGACACATGTATGGCGCAGGTTGCGTGATGGTTGAGTATCGCTTACTCCCCCTCAATTGATGGGGTTGTGTGCAGCGCCATTAATTGATTGATGTGTTTTGCGTAGTTTCCTTGGGAACCGTCACCTTTTTGTTTAACAGACACTATTCAATGCTTAGCATTTAATGCTTGAGTGCCCGTTTGGTGAATCCTTACATCTATAAAATGGTGTTTCCCATTCTTTGTAGGCAGTATCTTTCACAGAGTTTATCTCCTGTAATGTTTTTGTTTGAAGAAGATGCTATGGATTTTTCAAAGGTTGAAGAAAATGCTTTGGGTTATCCAAAAACTTAAGTCGTATCTCTGTTTCTTGAGTCTCCGAATGTTCTAATGTTTATGTTGTTCAGGCAAGGCAAAAGTTGTCGTTATGCGTGGTCACCTGATATGGGTGGGCACGCAATTGATCTGCTGAGGTGTCATAATTCCTTCTCATATCGTGGAGAAATAGTACATATTCCCTTCCAAGGAAAGAGTTTGTCCTTTAACAGTGAATTCCTTATCGTTGTTCCTGAATGTTTGATCTTAGAGATAACATCCGCGTCCAATTCCGTGGTGGTCGCCTCCACCATTCCTCGATTAGCTTTGTCTCTCTTCCTTGTGCTGAGTTTTGGATCTTTAGGCGAAGGAGAGTTGGACATGGTCCATGGAATGGGCCATTGATTCCTGAATGCTTTCTCACCCACATGAGCGGATGGTGCACTCTATTTGTGGTGACTTGATACTTGTCCCAGGTTTGCCGCTTTGTCGGATATGAGGGTGTGAACTAACAAGTGTCTGGTAATGACTCGCTAAGGGACTCCTAGTCGCCCATTTTGTACCACCACATACCATATTTGATGGTGTTCGTATCTTCACGTCGTTTGTGAGGTCGGGTAGTACGAGAAAGTTTTCCATGTTGACTCGCAGTATGTAGTTTTTTGTAACCGCCTCAAGGCATTCACAGTATGTAGTTTTTTGTATCCGCCTCAACGTGCTTGTTGTTACAACTTTCCAATAATGAATAGAGTTTGTTTATGAAATTCTTGTTTTATTTATTAAATGATTGTGAATCACATAAGTTTCTTAAGAACTCTAAACTCAATATTGACTATGGAAAGGAAAACAAACAACTTAAAACAAACTAATTGTTGATGGAAATAAACTGGTCTTTGTCTTCGAAGCAAATTCATATAGCTTTTGCGGATCGCTTAGTGGACTATCGAGGCGTTACATAGGTCATTGAAGAGCAAGCCTTGCAGAGAGGCGGATCACCTCACCGAAAGAATGTCGGAGGATGTGTTCCTGCTTGCTATTGCCATTATGATTTGCTGGGTGGGAGAGTTGATTGCTCATGTACTGCTCGTAAATGGTGCCCCTTCCGTCTTAAGGCCTTGCACCAGGTCAGGCTGCTCTCCATGACGTAGTTGGATCTGGGAGAACTCTATTTGTTTCAGTGCGGCGTAGTGGCGGCCTCGTGTCGGAGGTTGTTATCCACGTATTGTCCCTTCTGAGTTGTTAGCAGTATTTAACACACTAGTGAAGGGTGGAGACCACTGCTTCCATTTGGTGTAGCCACGGTCTTCCCAAGATGAGGTTGTAGGACGATGGTGCGTCTACCACCAAGAAGTCCAAAAATAGGACCTTCCTTTACATTGGCTTTCCGGCTACCTTTGCTAGCCTTATTCTTCGGATGGGGAAGAACTTCTCCTTGCTGAATTTGATCAGTGGGTTCTCTGATGGCGTTAGGCTTTCCACTTTGAGGTCCATGCTGTGGAAAACATTGTAGAACAGAACGTTGAGCGAGTTGTCTGTGTCAACAGAGATGACCAAGGCGTCGTTATGTGGCGATCGAACTCAATCTAAGTCCCTGTGCAACTGGTCTTCATTTGGTCTGACTCCTTGAAGGACGTATATTATCCCTGGAGTCTCATTTTCTACCTCTTTGACCGACTCCCCTTGTCCTTTGTCGGTTCTGGCTGCTTCTCAGACTTTAGGAAGTCTTTTAATTTGCCTTTGTGGATCCAGTGTTCTACTTCATACCTCAGACTCTTGCAGTCATTGGTGTTGTGGCCGCCTTCTTTGTGGTATGCACAGTACTTGTCGTTATCCCTTCTGGCAGGGTCTTCACGTGTCTTCGGGGGCCATTTCAATTCCTCCCAATTTTTCATAGAGTTGAGTACATCCGATAGACTAGCATTCAGGGGTGTCACGGCTATGGATCCAACGTAGTTGGATAACTTTTCTGGTATGGGAGGATCTAGTCTATTGTAAGTGTGCTTCCTCTTGCTTCGCTCATCTTCCTCGTGTCTTTTTCCTTCTTTCTTATCCCTCGAAGCAGAGGGATTTTTGTCGCCTTCAGTTTCCCTTTTGGTTGTCCTTGATTCCTCCAGGGTGATGTGTCTCTGAACGCTCTTGAGGAGCTCCGCCATGTCCAGAAGGGGCTATAAGGTGAGACCCGCAGTGAAGATCGTCACGGCTGTATCATCGTTGCACCCGTCGATGAGGGTCAGTTCATTGTTGAAGCGTGTGACATACTCTCAGAGCGTCTCACCAGACCTCTGCCTTATAGAGAGTATGTAGTGCGGCTAGGATCATGCGTTATTCTTAGGAGGGGATTCCCAGGGTCGAGCCTCTCCGTCTTAGCGGCTAGAACAATGTTAGCCGCAACACCTCCCTTAGTCCAATAGGAACTGGCGGGGGCCTGGCTCTTCTTCGCTTGCTCTCTATCGTCCATAGGAAGTGGAGGTCTGTGTTGTTCTTGGTTTCCATCAGCAGTGGGTGGATTCTGCCTCGTGAGCGTCTCCACCACCTTGATAACCAGCTGTAGTTGGGATGCCAGTACCTTGATTCTTGGGTCTGCCGTTGGTGCAAGGGCGTGAGTAGGTTATCCATGCATGGCAAAAACTAGTATAGCGACAGCCGGAGCGTTGGACGTGTCCATTGGTTTATTGTTGCGTGACCTAGTGGTCACCATATCTCTAGGATTTGGTAGGAGACGACACTTAATGTGAAGTTAAGAACTATGTCTTCCCCACGGACGGCGCCAAATTGATACATTCATTTTTCGCTCCCTGCTCTGACCTATTCCCGCTGACCTATTTTACTTGCACAAGTAGCACACGTGAGCCACAGACCACCGTGGGGTGGCCGATGGCACTCCGATGCGAAAGTAAGACAAGGATATGAGGAATGTGTAATGCTGTAACAGGGAATTTGTAGCATACCTTAGCTTACCAACCTCATGTTTTATTTATTATGCAAGGAGTTCTGGGTTAACCAGGCGATCATAGGCGTAAATTAGAGAGGAGATCTTCGTGGAGATACATCTCTAATTAGGAGTCGTGCTATAGGACGGAAGTTCCTTGTTATCTCCGTGCTCCTAGATACGTGGGAGATAGTTCCCAATCCGAGAGCATTCTATCGAAGGGAGTTTCCCTGTGTGGACGATACTATGGTGTTTGCTTCCTAGTTGGATGCAAAAAACGACTGTGGTTGCCCGACCGAAGCAGATCCTTGAGATACTTGCCTGAAAAGGGCATACGAGTATCGTGGATAGCTATGAGACGTGTGGGCCTAGCATGCTATGAGAGTTTGGGCTTGCCTAGTGGGTTGGAATTGAGTGGGCTGAGAATCGCTCGGGCTTGATCTGTATTGGGCTATTGCTTAAACCCGTGGTTCCTCAAGATCATCATGACACGTGTACGGCTCAAGGGTGTGACCGTTTTTATGTATCATCAGTTGTTATTGTTGTTTTGATTGTTGTTATTTTGTGCATAAGATTTCATCATCGATGTAGTAGCTTTCGAGATACCTTCAAATAATCTTGACTATCCAAAAACACTTAAAGCGTATTTGAAAGATACCAACCTTATAGTGGTAACCTTTGCCTTAATGACTTTATTCATTACCTTTCTTAATATATGATTAGAATAACAAGAAAATTATTTACTTAATGTAGAAGGATGATGATGATGTTGGCACGAATGATGAACGAGCACTAGAAGTTGTAGACGATGATGGCGACTTACTTATTAAGCAAGAGGCAAGGTTATTTCTTGTAGGCATGACATTATTCTCTAATGTTGTTTCACATGTTCATTGATTAACAAGTTTATTAGTGTTCCTAACATCAATATGCATTATTTTTTGTGGAACGTCGTCCTTGATAGCTTGGTGCCAAGGTGTTGGTAGGGATAATAACATAATTATGATTATCCCAAAATCAGAACCCACTGATAGCAGACGTAAAGAAACGATCCACTTGGGATGTGAAAAGGGTGGGAAGCTTAATAAAAATCAAAGGCAAAATTTGAAGGTTGGTCGATCGACCAGTACAAAGAAGCGCGGGTGCCCATTTCAGTTGAGAGATGTGCTACAAGGTAACGATCGTTGGAAGTTGCAAGTGACCCGTGGAACCCACAATCATCTATTATCAAAATCTCTAATTGGTCATTCTTTTGGTGGCAGACTCAACAAAGCAGAGATCACATAATTGCATAACTTGTCAACATCTGGTGTAGCTCCTCGCTACATATTGTCCGATTTGAAAGAGATGTTTCCTAACAATGTGTCGTATTTGAAAACTGTTTACAATGTCATTCATCAGCTAAGACACTCCAACTGAAAGGCATGACAGCTTTGAAAGCCACAATGCACTTGTTGAGCGATAATGGTTATATTGAGTGGCATACATTCGATGATCAGAATATAGTCATCAATATTTCTAGTCGCAACCCGAGTCAATTCTACTAGTAAAGTGTTTCCCAACGGTGATACTTATGGATCGCACCACAAAACCATTCTCTACAAGATGCCGCTATTTGAGGTTGTGGGTGTCACGTGAATTGACAAGACTTTTAATGTTGGTTGTTGTTTTATGTTTTCTAAAAATGAATAGTGGGCATTGGAAAAACTACTGAGAGTGTTTGAGCCAAACAATTTGCCAAATGTGTTTGTGATTGACAGAGAGTTCGGGTTGATCAAAGACATTGAGTGAGTCTTTCCAGAAGCAAGAAAGTTGTTGTGCAAGTGGCACATAAATATAAATTTGGAAAAGAATTGCAAAAAAGACTTTGAAGATAATGAGGGGTAGAATGAGTTTATTGAATCTTTCTTGGATCAATAATGGAACAAGCACTACACCACAAATGTTTATTCATAGTGTTTCAAAAACGCTATTGTAGGATACCATAGCGTTTTAGTAAACGTTGTGTCTGCCGGAGCTATAATAGGTACTGGGTTATTTATAGCGTTTTAGAAACGCTATTGTAAGTAGAACATTTATAGCGTTTTTCAAGTACTATTATTTAGCTTGTAATAGCGTTTAAAAATCTATGACTAAATCTATAATAGCGTTTTAAAAACGCTATGGTTAAACCTATAATAGCGTTTAAAAAGTGTTATTGTTTAGCTTGTGACGGCACTTAAGAAACGCTATTGTATAGTTACCAATAGCGTTTCTAAACCGCTATTGTCTTCCCTCACGTAGCATTTAACAAATGTTATTGCATTAGTTTCTATAGCGTTTCTCAAATCCCATTTTTTTCTATAGCACTCATCAAGTGCTATGATTTCTTTAACCATAGAAGATAATATTGCAATATCTATCTTTGGAGATGTACGACACTATTTTTTTTTTTTTAGCTGTAAGTTCTTGTAAAATTAATTCAACACTAAAAAATCCAAACAATGGCAATATCTATCTTTGGAGATGTACGACAAACAATCTGTAAACTCTTATAACATTGTACCAATTCAACATTAAGATACAGTTCCCACTGCAAAAATTCTAGGTACTTGTGTAACCAACAGACAAAGACCTTTTTATATTTGCAAAAACTGTAAGAGTTATTTTACTCTTCCATTTCTATCTCTTCTTCTTGAGGTCTTACACGCCAATTTCATGTCCTTCCAATTGCAAAACAGCAGCAGCACCGCACCTCAGCAATTCAGCAAACACAGCAGCAACTAGCCATTTCTTCACTTTTCTGTGCATTCAGCGTACACAGCAGCCACAAACAACATCAAAACAACAACGCGAGACAACACCTGATATCATAAACATCATGGTCAGTTCATTGAGAAAATATCTTCAAATAATAGTTTTTATGCTAACTATATATAGAAGTTTTGACTTGGAGTAGGGACAAGGGCTTACAGTACTGGTAAAGTTGTCTAGCGTGAATCCTGCCATGCCAATAACAGTATGAACGGGAGCAGTGTAATTGTTATTATCATAAACAGCAATCCCATTTGCATCTTTGCTAGGAATGCCCTTGCATACATTTTGATAAACAACGCATGTTCTCTCGTAGTTGTGTACATGCCCCCATAGAACCAAATCAACCTAATTCGATATCACAACATGAAGAGGAGAGTTGAGTATTTATTTCATCAATCAAGATTACCATGATAATGATACTAAATCAACAATGAAAGTGGGGTTGTATTGCAGTTCGAACTAACACCAACACACACGGATACAATATAGTTAAACATTAGTTTAGACCCCCTTACCTTGTATTGCAGTAGCAATGGTTCTACAGCTTCAACAAACTTAGTATCCACGCTTGGAATTAAACCCCCTTTTACAGATGAATACATAGGTCTGTGTCTGAAGAACCATATTCAACAATGGTTATGTCACATATGCATAAGCCTACCTGTAAGAATAAATAGGTTTGATCATGTTTACCCTGCGAAAACTACCCATGATGTTATTGATCGGTTAACGGATCCCAAGTCTTTCTTCATCCAGTTGTACTGTACAAGTTTCTAGTTTTCATTAGATATGAAAAATGACTAAAGTATGACAAAATAACTTTTTTTTCACAATGCCTTAACTACCAAAAAATAGAGAATCATATCTATGAAGTTAGAATGAAAGCTGAAACTATTCAAATGATGAACAAAAATATCAACTAATACTCTAAATCACCATTGTAACCATGCACGACAATCACCCGGAGCCTAGACCAACATCTCTTTCATCCAATGAAATTACTTATAAACATTAGTTGTCCAAATAACAAATGAGAATGATGGATTACCAGATACAATTGCATAGAAGTCAATTGTGCTTCTGTTGTGCAGCGTCTCTATCTCTTCTGACTCTGTCCAATCGACACCTCTTCGCTTGGGTTTGGACGCATAGAAGTCATCTTTTCCTAGATGCAAAATGGATCTGGACTCCAACCCTTCTATCACTCTGTAATCCTCCTGCATCAGCAATCTGGTCTGTTAGCAGAGGTGGCATCAGTGCAATGCAGAATACAAGTTCAAATATCACTTTCTAGAAGGAAATATAAATATAATAGAGGAACATCATACTTTGCATGGCCTTAACCTTATTTACAAAATCTGTTTGCTACAAATTGAGACCCCTTTCATGAAGATATCCAACTCTCTGCACTTCAACAATCTACAACAATAAGCTAGAAAGTTGAACAAAAAAAAAGGATATTGATAAACTCAAACAGAACCCAGTATTTTCTTCGAAAAATTAAATGAGTTAGGAATTGGTAACTTGAAAAGTTATATTTAATGATGTTATTTGTTGTTAGATCTATCCATTCATTTATGTCGAGATAGAAGAGAGTTAAACAAAACATGAGCATAGATTCAGATGCATAATCAACAGCTTCATTTATAGCACAACAGCTACCTTACCATAAAACTTT
Source organism: Berberis vulgaris (assembly GCA_963556465.1). Taxonomy (NCBI): domain Eukaryota; kingdom Viridiplantae; phylum Streptophyta; class Magnoliopsida; order Ranunculales; family Berberidaceae; genus Berberis; species Berberis vulgaris. The sequence continues at coordinate 25,659,681 of OY747130.1, read as the reverse complement.
CAAGCCACAGTGTTCGAACAATGATGTTAGGGTTGTGAGAGTCTGTATTTCTGCACCCACACTTTCAAGCCACGTTCCCTTCCCTCATTTTCGAACCCTCTGTTGCTACTTAATATTCTTTACTGAATCTGTGTGCTACAACTTGAGGCCCCTTTATGAAGGCAGCTAACTCCATGCTTTAACAATCTACAACAGGAAAATAGAAAGTAAAAAATAAAATAAAAAAATCTTGATGGAACTGAAATAGAACCCAATACTTTTTTTGAAAATGAATTAGGAATTTAAAACTGAAAAAGTTGTATCTAATGATGTTAATAATTGTTACATATATCCAGTCATTTATGTAAAGATAGAAGGGAGTCAAACAAAAACATGAACATACATTTAACTGCATACTCAATAGCTCCAACTATAGCATAAAACTTTCAAGGTACGATGTTCAAACCAAAAACGATCATTAAGAGGAAATGAACCAAACCTGACTGGTGCAATTATTTCCTTAGTCGCATCCATGATCTAACACAAATATGGTTAACACAATTATTTCCTTAGACGTTATTCCCTTGCTTCACTTCTCGGCTTAACACCACACCTCTGTTATCTCCACAACATGACTTTCCATAAACCTCTATGCACCACTTCCCCGTTCAATGCTTCTGTTATCTCAACAGCCTACACCTTCCATAAACCTATATGACCAACTCTAAAGTCCAAACTTGGCATTGCTACTTAAATATTCTCCACTACACCACACATGAATAGTTGACTATATCATAGACACATGAATAGTTGACTATCTTGAAGAAAAAAAAAATGTCTGATCAATGATCCAAAGTTTTCAGAGATTTATACAAAGAGTTGGACTTACTGTTGTTCTGCTGGAATCAATGCTGGAGAGATGGACATACAAGGTGCTTTTGGATTGGTAAAATTTAGAGCGTTCGGCCTTTTCAAAATGCAAGGGGTATCGAATCCACCAGCAAAGAATACAAACTCTATATTGGCTCAAATGTTAACAACGTGAAATGTTAACGACCCAGAGCAAGTCGATACTAGGCAATCACCGTCTTCGTTTATCTTGCATTCCTTCTTTCCACATCCAAGGTACTATGGATCATTCTTCATGTATTGTGCCTGAATTCCTTGTTCTTGAATTTAGACTTCACCTTAACAGGATAATGGCACAGCAGAGGAAGACTACCGAAGTCTCCAGTCTGCTCGTATTCAAAAGCATCCAACAGACAACTTGACACACTGCCCATGCAATTCAACCAAAAACAAATCAGTACACAAAGAGGTTTCAATTTCCATTTCTTCCTATTCAATGGCTTACTCTGTATTGGAAGGTGAAATCATAGCAACAGTGAAATTTGGGGGAGAGGAAGCATAAAGATCGAGCGAAATCTTTTTTTTGGGGGGAGGGGGCGCCAAAACAATGCGCTTTGCCATTTCCATATTAGCCGATTTATCAACATAAACATGGCAAATCCCATCTGGATGGTAAACATGCATTTTAGTACTATGTCAAGTCAACCATGTATGAATACATAAGAATATAAGATGGAAATATACCAGAATGACCAAGAACAAGAATTTTTGTAGATTCCTTGATTTGACTAACAAGTTTATTGCTGCCTCTTGGGATCACCAGATCTATCACATCATGGGTTTGATTCCATCAGCCTGAACATGTGATTTAATAATACAATTTGGGCAACCCTTAATAAGTATTAATAGACTAAAGTCATTGCATAATAAAAAGATGTACTACTTATAAACTATAAATTCTATTACTGGAAAATGAATTGTTTTCCAAATTCTGAACATAGTATAGAAGAGAGATATTTATCCTTTATCAATGTCATTCAAACGTAACACCGATAAAAATCAAAATAACGTATGTCTAAAAAAATATCTAGGAAAAATAATGACCCAGAGGAAAAGGAGAAAATAGAACCATACCTTCTAATCCTATAGAGGTGTGCCTTTAACTGCAACCAGTGCGTTGATAGGAACACTCTCTGGGTGTTTAGGAAGTGTTGCTAGTGTATGCAATAGGCCTACTCAGTCATCTTCTACTTTTCCAAGCCCTATTATTCCTCCTGTAGGCAGACAATATGCATTTCATCATATTTCAGACAGAAAACATAAGATCAGAATGGATATGGAGAGAAGAATAACAGTTCTCTCATCAATATTTACAAAGCAGACCACTTTCCAACCGCATGCTTGGACAATATGTCTTGCCTCTTTTACTGAAAAGTCTAAAGGGTGTCATTGAAAACCAGGGCATGTGTTTCGTCATATATTGTTTTATTTTTTTAACAACTAAATTTAGCAATAAAATGACCTTGCAGAATACCAACGAGCATTCATGGAATAGTGATTTTACAAATAAGATTCACAGCGTTCAGATATAGAAATTATTTTACTTCTTATACTACGGGTTTTGTTAACCTTTTTTAGAAATCCCATAGAAAGTGATCAAGCTCTTATGGTGATTCATCACTGAGGATAAAATACAACAAAACAGATTACAGGTCATAAACCAAAACACAAAGAGAAAAAAAAGGGTTGCAGGCTTCCTGCAATAAGAATTACCAGAGCAAACACTAATCCCTGCTTCACGAACAAACTGAAGAGTTTCTAGGCGTTCATCATATGATCTTGTAGTTTTGATGTTAGGGTAATACTCTCTTGAAGTATCAAGGTTATGGTTATAAGTTGTCAACCCTGCCTTCTTGAGTTCCAAGGCTAGCAATTTATCTAGCATTCCTAAAGTGCAGCACGCCTCCATGCACATACATTTGCGAGAATTATTATTTAAAGGGTTGGTAAGTAACAAATTATGAAGGGCAAAAGATTAAACAATTAGAAATATACTACTTTATGTAGTCCATGGGCAGGATAGAAGTAAGATCCACAAGTAGGTTGTGGGAGTCATGCTCATATGTAACCAATAGGTTCATTCCTTAGAAAAACAATGGCTAAACGCAGTATCAATTTAACATGCTCTGATCAGTGATGTGTTTGTACGCTATACTGAATTTTGTACATGCTCTGATCTGATCAATAAGAACTGGTACAAAGTGCTTCTAAAGTTGATACCTTTCCTTGGCAATATGTGGAGGAAGCGTCAATGGTACAAAGTGTCATGAATATCATGCACTGGACAGTAAAAAAGGCTATTAACCAAGATCATGAAAATACTGATTAAAAAAAAAAGGGTATTGGCATACCAATGGCATAAAAGAAAGTAACTTGATGAATTGCGGCATAGTATAAATGTGCTATGAATATTATACAGAGGACAACAAAAAAAAGGCTAATAACCAAGATCATGAAAATGCTGATTCACAAAAAAAAGTTATCCTAGGTATTGGATATCAATGTCAGTAACGTGTCAAGCAGAATATGCAAGATCATACACACATATGCTAATATTCGCACACAAAAACACATCCTAACCTCCTACATACAAGCATGGCATTTGCTTAGGACAAGCACCAGTAGAATACATATAGTCTAATGAAACACATTTGCTATCACAAATTCCGAAGATAAAATGCATCAAATATAAAATTCTCCTAGGTTAGGTATGTACTTTATTAAGAGAACATAAGACATTTAGTAAATATGCTCGAGTACTTTTATGGAATATCAGATGTTGCTACAGGATGCAAGCAACCAAATCACACATACATGTGGGAAATGATACCGTACAATTACCAAGTATTGATACCTTTGTGAATTCCAGTGCTAGCGTCATCTCCCTCCACACGTCTGGCAGCTCATCCTCAGCACCATTCCGAATGTCACTTTTCTTTCTTGCTATGTCATCTTGTACACCAAGATATACACCTTTGTCTCTTCTTACATCGGTTTCAACAGTCAGACTTTGTTGTTCTTTAACAACTTTAGACTCTCGAACATTTTTGTCCTGAATACGATTAGAGCTTTCATCATTTTCACAATAATATAAAATCACCAAATGCCCATTTATAAATAATAAAATGTTAAAGCACAATGGAAAAAACAACCGTCTATCAATGAGTTGGAATCAGGCAAAAAGAAAAAATATTAATTACTATGTACTTAATAATTGTACAAGCATTTTAGCCCTGTTTACTCCTCACAACCCTCCAACAAAATTTATTGTTGTAAAAAAAACTTAAAGGGAAAAACTACAAAAGGGATAGAAGAGCCAATAGTGTCCGACAATCACTTATGGTTATGACAGAAACAATATCCAACAGCAGCCCCTCAGTATAACCTAAACTTTACTCTTTGAGATAAAAGGATTGAAAATTTTGACACCCAATAGTAAAAGCACAACAGTTTGATGGCACATAAGTAACAAAGAAACCTAGCCTGCACATAGTTTATGCCAATGTACGAAGCAGAACTTGAAATACCAAATCATTAAAAACTTACTGCAAAATCCTTAGTTGTCTTTTCATCAGTTGGCTTCTTAAAAACATATATAAAAAACAAGTAAACTTGAGTAAAAGAAGTGTTGGAAGTTAAACAAAACACAAAAATATGACGCAAACACACAAATACAAGTATAATGCATGATTCATTAACATAAGTCTCTAGTTAAAGTTTATCACCTGAAATTGGGTACTCTTGGTGACAGTGCTTGTGAGTTGAGTTGGAATAACAGGGCGAGGATAATTCATCATTCATATGCTCTAATCCCAAACCTTTAAACGGCTTCTTCCTATTTTGAGCACCTATATATTCTCCAATTAGTGATTTACTAACTTGACTCAAAACATTCGTATCACAGATCAAGCTACTTCAGACAATTTATTAACATAGAAAAGAGCAACATTATTTCTGGATCTATGCAATCTTAGCACTTGAACATGTCAATTGGATGTTCGAGAAAGTTTATGACACCTAGGGTAACAACAGCTCAAGACATGAAAGTCGATAACCACATGTTTAAAAAGACACTTCTCTCAGGGAGAAATTCCCATCATTGATCAATTAATAAAAACCATTTCAAAATGGCATGGGTACATGGATATTGGACACAGGTGACTAAAAACTCACCAATACAAGTTCTCTTGAGGGATTAAGATATTATCAAACCTTACATAAAAGCAGTTCCATGATGAACTCAGAAGCATATATAAGTAGTTAAAATGAGAATGGGCTGAGAAATGAAAGAAATAAATATGGCTATTATCCACACCATTCAGTCCAGTTTTATGACCGCAGTCTGCAATATACGAATGTTTGGGCATACATTCTCTTATTAATCTCTAATTTGAGCTATGGATGCATGGACCCCCCGATTCTTCCCTTGAATATTGAGTTGGGAAAAGACTATTGTATGTGTTGCATGCTGTGGGAAAAAGGGAAGAAACAGATAACCAATTATTAAAAAAAAAAAAAAAAAAACTGAGCATCAATTTGCGACTGTCACTAATAATGTCTTGATTGTCACAACTCTTTTCAGATTGTAACAACTAGGGTGGACAAATGTTTCAACATTGTTCACTAGAACAAATAGACATTTAGATTGGCTCTGAATTTAAACATGAGGATTTTATAAAACAATCACCATAGAAGACAATATTGAATAATTGAATGGGGTTTTGTAAAACAATCACCATAGAAGATAGTATTTAATAATTGAATGAATAAAAAAAAGGTATAATAAATTACTTGCCGAGATCGATGTGCTCTTGGATACCGAAACCAAAGCATCCACTCTTATTGAAGTTCCTCCTTAACAGCTCGTACTCCTTCACCTTCAATCCACTCTCAAGAAGTTGCATCGCCTTGTCACCTCGACAGTGACATAGCAAGAAATCTTCTCATTACACCCGATTCTGAAAGATTTTTGTTAACACAATGTTAGGATACCAATCCTATTTAGTATTTACTTGAGATTAGAATGTCTTAGTTATAACAATATTCTATTTAGAGAATATTAGCTTGTTTTGAATTAGGAGTTATTGTTTGATTAGAATTAGGATTGAATTCAATTAGGAAGTATTATTCTTTGCTTTCAGTTATAAATACATATGATGTAATAGAGTTTAGGCAAGCAATACAAGTTTTATTTTAATTTATTTGGTGGCTGATCCCCAATCAAAGGATCTAGGTGGTTTGATCTCCAATCAAAAGGTCAAGGTCTCTATTATCTGGTATCAGAGCATCATCGATTCTGAGCCAAATTTTTTTTCTTGTTACTTCATTCTTCACCCTCCACACAACCTCCGATCTCCCATATTTTCATCCCCACAAAAAATACAAAAAAAAAAAAAAAAAAAAAAAAATTACCTCGCAACAGCTCCGCCGTCGCCATCATCCTCAGCATCATCTCCGATTCAGAGCCCTTCGCAGCAACCGCCATCGCATCAGCCCCTTCGCCCTCGCAACAGCACCCCTTCGCCCTCGCAACAGCACCACTCCGCCTTCGCATCCGCCTCGAAACAGAGCAACCACCGCTCCTCTCCCTGTTTCTTTCTCTAGCAGCCACAGCCGCAGACCACCACCTTCTCCGCCATCACCTGAGCACCACCACCATCGACCGTCTTCCTCTCTGCCACCTGGAAACAAGCCGGACAGCACGCGACCACCCTCAATCACAGTCCGAGCAGCAGCCAGCACCGAGTTTTCGTCTCGGCCTCTCTTCGTCTCGCCCTCCGACCACACCTGCGCAGACCCAACCATCCTCACTGGAGCATCCTCTTCTTTGCACGCCCGCAGCTGCAACAGGTCACGGACGAGAACAACACGACACCTGCGCTCCCGCCTTGTGTCTGATTTGAATCGGGAGAGATAGGATTAGCAGCTATTTGCACCCCGGGGCAATTACTCTGTGTACTACCACAGTAGAAGAAGCTGCTATTTGCACCCATATCGATATTCATACCCAGATATTTGCACCATCGCGATTCTCCCCAACAACCCTCTTTATTATGACGATTGCTGCATTACAAGAGCAGGTCAATGCGCTTACTGCTCAAGTTACCGGGATCTCTTCCCGCCTCCATACACTTGAGACCACTAATGCCACTATTCTAGAGACATTAAGGAATCTCCAGCCATATCGCCCGGCACCATACGTTCACCTGGAACGACAACGACCGATTATTCCAATTTCTGGCAAGGCCCTTGATGCAGCTAAACCCAAAAATTATGATGTTGTTTCCAAGGCACCACCACCATTGCCCACCACTCCAAGGCGCAATCCTGTGCAGAGACCATTCGTGCAACAAAAAACAGGTGGGCTTGGTAGCCATAATCCTTACCATAAACAACCACCGGCCCATCATCCGCAAGCGGGTATTATTAAGTGTAACCATCCTTCAAATGGCGTGCCACCCTTTCCTGTAACCATACCTTATCACGTACCACCAATGCTGCCTGTTTTTCAACCAGTTGTACCTACTCCACACATTCCAGTACATGAACATGTTTACCAACATTATCCTGGCAACTTCGATCCTCATATGTTAAGATCTCCATATGAAACCCCCGCGCATACTTTTGGTGCACCACTTGGTCATGTTGGTGCTATGGATTACAATAGAAGCTTTCAACCTCCACCGAGAGAAACCAATGCATATGCTGACAATTTTGCTAATCGGAGACAAGTTGCACAAGAACATGCTGGTCGTTTAAATAAATTACGGCGCCATCATCGAGCATTCAATCCGAGAGAAAATTTTAGCATGCATCGAAGGGGACCATGGCCTTTTGTGTGGCCCCCTCCCTATCTTGGTCCTAGTCCAGGGCTTATGGAGGGCCCTTGTTTTTCTAGCCCTACCCATATGTATCATCATCCAAGTGCATTAGGAGGTCCTCCACTTCGCGTTATTCCACATACTTGGATTCCTGCAACTGCCTCAGAGACGTTGATTTTGAGGGCTAATATTGTTAAGCAAATTGAGTATTATTTCAGTAATGAGAATTTGCAAAAGGACAACCACTTGATTTCTTTGATGGATGACCAAGGATGGGTTCCGATAACCAACATTGCTGACTTTCATAGAGTGAAGCGAATGACTACAGACATTTCTTTAATTTTGGATGCAATGCATAGTTCTAGTAAGGTAGAAGTTCAGGATGACAGAGTTCGAAAGCGTGATGGCTGGTCGGAGTGGGTTTTGGCTTCTAGACAAAATGCATCTTCAAATGATCAGAAAATGCAAGCCGATGTACGGGCTACTATGACAAGGCTTAGTGAGTGCAATGATGACAGTGACAACAGTGATAGCAATGCATTAGGCACAGATTCAACTATTTTAATTGCTCGGGAACATGCTAGAAAGTTCGATACCAACTTCCGTATCATATCTGATGTTGAAACTGCTAATTTTATTGTACCTAAAACTGGGAGTCTCTCTTGTTTGCCAAAGCAAAAGTCACACAATTCCCAATCAAATAAGCCCCGGAGAGACTACTTGATTGAGGATTCTTTGAAAGCCATAATAAGCCCATTACACGTTGGCTTAACAAGGGGACCGACCGTCCTGTGGAGGAAGCTACTTGGGATGACTATGAGCAGTTTCTTGTCCGTTTCCAGATTTTCAGGCTTGAGGACAAGCCTTGTTTCAGGCGGCGTGGGATGTTAGGATACCAATCCTATTTAGTATTTACTTGAGATTAGAATGTCTTAGTTATAACAATATTCTATTTAGAGAATATTAGCTTGTTTTGAATTAGGAGTTATTGTTTGATTAGAATTAGGATTGAATTCAATTAGGAAGTATTATTCTTTGCTTTCAGTTATAAATACATATGATGTAATAGAGTTTAGGCAAGCAATACAAGTTTTATTTTAATTTATTTGGTGGCTGATCCCCAATCAAAGGATCTAGGTGGTTTGATCTCCAATCAAAAGGTCAAGGTCTCTATTACACAAAAATTAAAGGGTCAAAAACCCCATCAACCAAATCAATGTAAAATCAAAATGAAGAAAAAACATAAAAGAGAGAAACCCTTTTTGTTTGTTAGATACATACCTTTGGAGAAAATTGGGGTTTGTCCAGATCAGATCTTTGTCTCTCTCTATATCTCTCGATCTCCCTGGATCTAGATCTCTATTTCTTGATCTCTCAATTTCTCTCTCCCTCATTCTTTCCCTCTCCCTGGATCTCTCTCACTCTCGCTTGTAGAGCGGCGTGCCTTGGTTTGAAGCTGCTGTGGGGAAATGGGGAGAAAGGCAAAGAGGATGAGAGGTCAGCGGAGAAGAAAAATGCCTCTGCGATCTGCTGCGATTGACAGGGGAGAAGAGCGAGATTGAGAAGGAGAAAGACAGAGAGATGCAGAAAGAGGTTTTCTAAAAATTGAAGTACAATCACGCTATTAAAATTTGGGCTTTTAAGAAGCAATTTGTGGAGTAGCGTGCGTTTCTTTTTTTAGTTCCCGCCTGTGTTTTATAGCATTTTCAATTTTAATTGTCCAGGAATTCATTCAATCATAGCACTTTGAACAAAAACGCTATAAATATATGCTATAAATGAGGAGTTTTATTGTAGTGAAGAACATTGTTGAGTTCGAGAGAAGATAGACATCACATCTCAAGTGTTTGGACCATCTTCGGATTGTTTCGTATCCGCATAAGGAGTCTTTTGTAAATGCATAGACCGACATTTTCATGTATTTTGGGCAACGGAAAACTGGTCACATTGAAGGCGCACACTCCAGATTAAAAAAAATGTTGGAGAATTTCCAAAGCACATTTTATAATGTATGGATAAAAATGCATAATATGTTCCAAGTCAAACTTATAGAGATTGAAGCATCATTTATAAAAAGTCTTACGAAGGTCAAGAAAGAGCATATTCTTCCCTTATTTAGAAAACTTTCTGGGTCTGTGTCGCATAAGGCTCTTGACTTGATGCTATTAGAAATTCGTAGGTCTGAAGCTGAATTCGTGGGGATAGACCCAGTCAAGTGTCGATGTGAGACGAGAACCACTCATGGGTTTCCTTGTGCTCATGAAATGACACAATATTTCAGTCCTACAGGACAACTTACATTATCTATCTTAGCAAGCATTGGAAGCAAATTGGCTAAACACCTCTCTGTGCAACTGCAGATGTGATTATAGATCCAGTGGTTGACATCATTAAACAAAGTTTTTTTTAATCCAATCCTGATCAGCAATTGGTGTTGAAGAGGAAACTGTTAGATTTGAGTTGCCCTGATTTAAGTGTCATGATTGGGCCAAATGAACCTGTAAAGGGCAAGGGCAGACCTAAAAAGAATAAATTGTCTAAACACGAAAATTAACCCTTCTGGTCATGAGTACGCAAAGACACAATAGAAGCTTAGAAGTCAAGAAAGTATTTCTAAGCCAAAAGAGAAGGCGCCGAGTGGAAAACTATGTTTATGAAGCAAATTCCTCTGTGTATTTGTGATTATGTCAAGGACATTTAGATTGTACTCGCCGATGGCCATTGCGTATTCAAATGCATAGACAACTTCTTAAGTTACGACGAGAATAATGGTTGAAGGAAAGTGAGACATGAACTACTAATGGAGCTAGAAAGTAATCATGGCTTGTGGCTTCAAATGTGGAATGAGGGAAGGGTGAACATTGTGAAAGATGCTTTGATAATTCCCAAAGGCACTATAAACATTACAAGACGAAATTGGTTGATTCAACCAAATATGTTAGTGTAACGACTGCATAATATGACAATTATAATGTGCTAGGGTATTATTTATTTTGTAAATAGGTTATATAATAAATAAATTAATTAATTAAAAAAGGTGCCAATATAATTTTGTTTGAACCTTAATCTTTAGAGTTGTAACTTTAGGTTAAATTAGGGTTGATTCTTCTCTGCCGTATGAAAAGTCTGTAGAAGAAAAAGAAAAAAAAGAATATGCAAGTGAATTTTCTTCCTTCCCGTTATATTTATATTTGTCTAGATTTATAAAAACTGCAGCTGCTCCACTGAGCACCATTGTCAGTCAAACTCACAGACTCAAAAGACCCCCCACTATTTTAATTCAAAAATTCTAATTGTCGAGGGAAATGGCGAGGAAAACAGCAAGGGACCCCACAGGGGGGGAGAGAGCCGTCCATCTCTCAGGGATGCACGTTTGAACCCTCGAGATGCGTGCGTTGAAAATTCAAGCGCGCATCCCGGGGGAGATGGACGGCTCTCTCCCCCCCTGTGGGGTCCCTCGCTGTTTTCCTCGACACTTAGACGGGTTCATTTTAATTTCCTTCACTCCGCATCTCATTTGTCTTTCTTCTTTCTTTTAAACCAAATTTTCAGATTTATTTGATTTATTTTCAGTGCTCAAAAGTAATTGGGACTCACTATAAGTCCATCATGTCTCCCCACTAATGACAACCTTTTTCCCTAATTGTCCCATCCCCTTTTTCATAGTGTGTATGTTGCAATATATTGAAGTGTTCACTTTGATTCAAATTTTCCCTAATTGTCCCATCACCTTTTTCATAGCTTGTATGTTCCAATAAAAAGATCTAGGGAGCGAGGAAAAAGGAGTGAGGAATGGGTGTAACCACCCATCCTCTTCGAGATGAGCGCATCGCTATCGAGATGCACACTGACACTCATCTCGAGGAGGATGGGTGGTTACACCCTTCCCTCGCTCTTTTACCTCGCTCCCTAGAAGGGTTGTGTTCCAATATATTGAATTAGTTCAATGTTTACTTGGATTTGAATTATACGAAACTTGTTTTGGTATGAATGGATCTCTATTTTGAGAGATTGTGATTTTGATTGTAGGCAATGAATGACCATTGATAATGGGTTCAGTCAGCATCATAGGGTGTAAAGGTAATGGTTCCTAATTAGGTGATTAATGTACTTTGTTCAATTTTGTCTTTTTTTTTCCATTAGTCCATGCTAGGACCAAGATGGATGCAAAACTCTTTTTATAAACTCGCATGAGCTAAATGCGTAAATGTATAATTTCATTTTGTTAGGTAGATAATTCGTAAATCTTATTCACATAGAATTGTGTCCCCCTAGAACTACCACATCTCTTGTGTTTATGTTTTTCTTCTCCTATAGAAAAGCTAAGTAACATTCAGGTTGAGTCTTGTGGGAAGGGGGTGATTTTTGAAATGCCTAAAATAGGTGTGATTATTTATTCGTAAAAATGTGATATAAATTATGCATTTTGTTAGCCCAATAGCGGTTTTTATTATACTAAATATGGTTAGGGATATTCGGTGATACATGACCGTATGTGATGTTCCCACTTAGGCATGGATGACGGAGAAATTATCCTTTATATATGAGAGGCATACAGACATTTATGTTCGGCACAGAGGTGGTGCGAATGTGGTACAATATCAGTAATCAATTCATTATAAATGGATAACTTGTTTAATATAAATAATTTTTGAGTTGATAACTTCTGATTAATTAGAATATTACCACTATTTGTTTTCTAACCATTTCGTGTTAGGATGGCAAGTCCACTAAAGTTTTTGTAGGTCAGACTTCCCATGGTTAACTTCCACAGAGTAAGTATAGGCAAGGTAAATAGCTACTAAAATTTACTAGAATTTTTAATTAGCTTTATACATTGCCTCGTGAAGGAACTGCATGTTTTGGTTTTGTCATTTTTGATATACTTTGTTTCTTGTCATTCCATGATATTTTATTGATTTTAGGAACAAAGAAATTTCACACTAGCTTAATTGTTGACCCAAGTGGGCTTTGGCTTTTTGGGTACATTCCCTTATAAATGTAGCCGACTGACTTTGTTTAAGGATTAGTAGTTTCGACAAGGTTAGAAAAGTTAATTTCGTACGGGACAAGCTTGGCTAGAGAGTTGCACCAGAGTCTAAGTTCTTTTGTTCGTTAGCTAACAGTTTATTCTATTTGCGAGAAACGACTTTTAAGGCCTACTTCTTCACAAAATAGACATTTAGATATCGTAGTTGTTGTAATGGATAATTTGTGCCTACTTATATACTTTTATGATCGATAAGGATATTTTTATTAACCTAGGTTAACTCATAAAGTTATAGGACATCTTTACCCTTCATAAACAAATAAAAAACCTAATTTTATACTTATAACTAGCAATGACTCTTTTATTAATAATTCTAATTTTTATTTTTAATTTTTTTTACCCTTAACCCCTCCCACCCCATGTCGTTGGTAGGTATCGCTATTAATGATTATAATTATGAGCAACCAACTATAAGTTTTCATTGACTGACAGGTTAATCAATTTATTATGCTAAGGTTTGGTAAACTTTTTATAATGTAGTTAATGATGATTAGAAATTTGATTTTAATTATTTAATAATATTAATTTGATTAACTTGTCATAAATTTGATTAGAAAAGTTTACACGTACCCGTGCATTACCTTTCTTAATGATGATTAGAAATTTGGTTTTAATTATCAATGCTTTTTATTCCATAATGTAGTTAATAAAATCAAAATTTTCACTATCAAAATTTGATTTCCTATTATTCAATGCATGGGCACTTGTAAAGTAATATATTTTATTCTTCGTCGCTATTTAGTCACAAGCTATCTACCACAGAGGATGATGATCATAGCCTCAGAGGTAAAATGAGAACCAATATTGAATTAGATAATTTCATGTAAACTAAATATTGACAGAGAATTGAAGGAACCAATCAAATCAAACACATTTAGAGTGACAAAACATTCAAGAATAAAAAAATGCTAACATGAAAATATTAATGCAGCTATTTCTAGCTAACAAATGTCATAAAATAATTGCTCAAACTACATTTAAAGAACAAGATAACATTAAAAAAAGTAATTATAATAATAATGATTAATGGGGTGTGAGGGGTTAAGGGTTAAAAAAAAGTAAAAATAACAAAAAAAATTAGAATCATTAATAAAAGAGTTTTTGTTGGTCACAAAAGTATAAAATTAGGTTTTCTAGTTATTTAGGAAGGGTAAATATGTCCTATAACTTTATGAGTTAATATGGATTAATGAAATAGTCCTTGTTGGTCATAAAAGTATAAAATAGGCACAAATTAGCCATTACAACAACTATAGTATCAAAATTGTCTATTTTGTGAAAAGTAGGCCTTAAAAGTCATTTTTTGGAAATACTATTAGCTGCATTTTACTTTTAGAGATATATGTTACTGTTTAGTTGAACTTGTTAGAGTTAGCTCTATAAGATTTTAATATTAGTTTCTTCCATTTTGATTGACTATTTAGATTAATCATGTTTCTCTCTATTCTAGTAAATTATGCATTTGATTATTTCTCTTAGATGCCAACTGCTACTTCTAGTGAATCAATTTCCTGACTCAAATTTTGGGGAAATGGATAATCCTATGTGGATATAAGGATTTTATATTTTCGAAAACCGATGCATGATAGTTTGGTATTAGGCCATTTGGTTAGCACAGGCTGAGGTAGAGTCTAGGTGATCCTCGAAATGTGGATATGGGTGAGTGAGAGTGTAAAGGTTAAGAGATGAAGTGACAAGGGTGAATCTTGAACTTTTAGTATTGTTTTTTTTTTCTTCGTTAAATCTTGTAACAAGATTCCTTTGATTGTGTCATTTTTTGTATTTGTTAAGTCTTTTCTTTTTGTGGTTTTGATATTACCTGTGTTTAGTTAGCCCTTTCAGCGAATCTTGGGACAAGATTTCTTTTGAGTTGTATATATTGTAGCCCATTGTATTTTTTCATACTTACCAAATTTTTATTGTATATCTTTTGTGTTTTTTCTTCATGAAGTTATGTGCATGTACATGTGCTATTTGCTTGTTATTTTTATGTATGACTATTTCTTAAAAGGTTGTTAGTAGAAAAATAATGAAAATTGGTTGCTCTAAGTTTGGTCTCTAGTAATGCTTCATTTGGTAAGTGATAGTTTCCTGGTAGATTATTTACCTAGTTATTCCCTCCATTGAATCTTGGGACAAGATACCCTTTGAGTTGTATATATTGTAACACTTGTACTTTTTCAATGACCTAAAAAAATATTCTTGCAAATAAAATATTAAATTATTATGTTTATGTTCTTATTAAAATACTATAAATATATGCATGTAGTAGTCTTGTGTCTATGCATGTTTGGTGTGTTGACATGTATGATGTAAATTTTCACCTGGAATTGTATGATAATAATAATAATAATAATAATAATAATAATAATAATAATAATAATAATAATAATAATAATAATAATAATAATAATAATAATAATAATAATAATAAAGTAAACCTTGTTTCGTTTCCCAAATTGTATTTTTTTTCAAAATTCACTTAACGATTTTACTTTTCGAATCTCATGGCAAGATTCCTTTAACGGTATGTATAATGTAATGACCCCATAATATTACAATTATAATATGTTATGGTATTATTTAGTTGTGATTAGATTATATAATGAATAAATAAAAATAGGGGTGCCTATATAATTTTATATCTTTTTGAGTTTATTGGAGGAAGATTATTGCTCTCTAACCATACAAAAATAAAAGTAGGAGATGATGGAAGAAGAAATAAAAAAAAGACAAGATGCGTGAGTGTGGGTGACATGCGATTGCGCGAGTACGGAAGTCTTTGTGCTAGGTTACATAATTGTGAGTATTTCTCACTCTCTTTGTGCATTTTTCTTGGATTCTTTGTGTTTATATATATTTTAAAAAATTTAGATCTTTTTCATGTTCTGTGCATCATGATTATTATTGCTTTTGTTGAATGTTGTGTGAGTAGACCAAGTTATTTTGATTCTTTTGTGTCTAGGGATGCTAAATATTGTTCTTTCCAAACTTCTTGAATTGGTGTGTAATTGATGGTTATGTAGTTGTTGTATTATTGTTTTAGTTACGTGGAGGTGATTCAAGTTTCATTGAGAAATTTTTGGTTGGAAGTTGAGTAGGAAGTTGGAAAATTTCTTGATAGAGTATGGTGAAGTGGGTAGAAAAAGATTATGATAGTTTCCATATGGGTTTGAAATTGGTTTTTGATGCAGTCGGTTTCCGCTCCTTGCTTGACCTTAACATGTTAACATTCACAAGGAATGCACGTGATCCACGGACCACCGTTGTGGTGGCCGATGGCACTTCGATACTAAAGTGAGATAAGGCTCTGAGAAAGGCTTAAAGCTGTAAACAAGGAATTTGTAGCGTTCCTTTGTTTACCAACCTCCTGTCTTATTTATAGTGTTGGAGTCTTGGTTCGGCCAGGCCATCAGTGACATAGTTTAGAGAAAGAAATCTTCGTAGAAATCCTTCTATAATTAAGAGTCGTCGTGTGAAGGGAAGTTTCCCTGCTAGACTTATGCTCCTAGATCCATGGGAGATAGTTCCACATCGGAGTGTTGTCCATAGGTGAAAGTTTCCACGTACGACGTATACTCTAGTATTTGCTTCGTAGTTGAAGACAGAGTATTTCTGGCTTGCACATCCAAAATTGTTCCCCTAAATACTTGCCTCAATAGGTCTTACGTGTATTGGGGATGGCTGTGAAACGTCTGGGATTAGCAGGACACAATAATTCGGGTCCATCTGGCAAACTACACTTTGCGGGCTTGATGCCGCTTGGGCCGGATCAGTGCTAGACTAATACTTGGGCCTATAATTCCTAGATATCATCATGACACGTGTACGATGTAGATGAAAATACGTTTTGGTGTATCATCAAGTGCTCCTCCCGAGTCGGTCTACTAAGTCACTTCTCAAAATGATATGCCACTCATGATGATTGAGTCTGAACTGTTACTTGAGCAGTGCGCTTTATTAATTAAACGCGCGTCGGTTCAGTGGAAAAAAGGTGGGAAATCAATATCTATTTAGATCTCTTTTTCTGCAAAGATTCACTCTTTCATTTCTCTATTTTTAAAGACTCTACTCTATTCAACTTTTAATTGAAAACATGTTCACTTTTCCCATGGCTCGCCAGAATCAACTTGATGATGAACTTCTTGCTAGGGGCCTACAATTCTTTGAAGATAGGTCAGCCTCCGAATCGAGCTTGGCTGAGATTCGGAAGACGTATAGGGTCCATGAAGACTTGAAATTCTTGACATTAGGTGCTGATCAGATGCCAATGTTTCCTCCAAAAGGATTCGTCTGTTTGCATCATGGCATGTTTCAGATGGGCGTCTGTTTTGCAGTGATTGATGAGATCTGGAGCTTTTTGGAATTCCTTGGTATCCCTCTTGCCCAGTTGGTACCGAATGGGTATAAGATTGTTCTCCTTTTATTGATCAGGGCAAAGGACGTTGGTGTCTGAATGATTCCGAGGGTGATTCAGTTACTAGCTTATCCTCAACTAAACAATCACGTAGTGTGTGAGATGCAGTCGCCGACTTGCTTCGGGAAACTACCAGATGACTTCAAGTTATGGCAGAAACACTGCTTCCTGGCTTTTTTGGGCCTGAAGTATTTCAACTTCAATGGTTGCCCACTTGAACGGGAGTTCAGGCCACTCCATAAGTATAATTTCGTCCTTTGATTCCATTGTGTTGATTGTATGCTAATCGTTATGTGTGTTCTCTATAGAGAGGTTCCCCACTACTCCTCTTTCCTCTGAGGAGGAAGCTGTTGTGAAGGCATTCCTTGACATGCCTCGAATGAGATAGAGGATGTTATCCGCACTTCCAATTTAAGTCGCAATGGGTTGTGGGCCCATTGACATGTGGCTCCCACTATTTTCAGACTGTCGAAGATTCAGTTTGAAGTTGAAACTCCTTCCAAGAAGAGGAAGGCCTTGATAGGTAAGGTTTCCAGCTTGTTAGACACAAAGAGGCTTTCTGATACGCTTGTTTCCTTCATAAGCTCAAAGAGGTCTTGCATTGGGGCTAAGCTTGCTTCCAAATGGTTGGCTCCGTTGAGGAAAGAGCGTGATTCTGACTTGTTCGCCGACGCAGAAGTTGTAGCATCTAATTTGGAAAAGGACCACTTACGGCTAGAAGGGGTTGATGACACATCGAAGCTGAGTATCGAGCCGGCATAAGCTTTGAATAAGAAGTTGATGCTGGCTCCTGTGCTTCTACTAATATTGACAAATCTGGGCCAGTTTTACTAAAAGGCATTGATTAAGATTTGTCTGTGGCTCCCGAGGTATCTCATCTTGCTGGTGGATCGTCTGACAATAACCATTGTAGTATGGACCCTTCTTCTTGCAGTCTGCATTGCCCTTCATCCTGCTTTAGGCCATATATCGAGATAACAGAGGGTCCAATAGACAATTAGCTTCATTCTCTCCTTTCGGATTCTATTGAGCCGGCTTAAAACAGAGGGTCGACTGTTGGTGACAAGAAGAAGGCGGTGGATGAGGGCCCAGGTGGGTGAAGATTGCAAAAGGCGGTGCTGGTGTAATTCCACATCCGGAAGAGCTTCATCCAGACGCACAAATGAGTCTGTTTTCTCGGGATGTAGTAAAAATGAGCAACCAGGCCTGGCACCAAGAGGTTGATATTGATTATTATGCTTCAACGAAGCATAGCAACAGACATTATAGCTAGCTGGTGAACTACACTTTAAAGCCAGAGGAGCATGCGCTGGGAGAGGATGTCGCATCTGAGCCAAGTGGTCGTCGTTGGGACAAGAGTTGAGGCGGCCCGCAAGAGGGTGTATACCTTGGAGTGCGTCTTCTATAATATGCAAAAGTCGTATTTCGGTGCACTTTTTGAGATCGAATCACTGAAAAAACAGCTTGATGAATAGAGGCTAGAACAATCAGCCGCCAATGTTGAGGCCCAAAGGGTTCGTCTGGAAGCCCTTGAGTTCGATTTAGCAGAGGCGGTGTCCCCCAAGGACAGATCCAGAGAAGAGCTTAACGTAGTCCGACGTGGCTTAGAAGTTGCGCAGGAAACTGCGGCTAAAATGCGCTCTGAGTTGCGGTATCTTACTGAGAGAATACCAGGAAGGAATCTGAGCAGGCTGTCTAAAAGCAGCGGTTAATGGCCGATGTTGAATTCAATGCTCAGGAAGTGAGAAAAGCTGGGTGGCAGATCCTAATGGTACGAAACGAACTTAGCGTAGTTAAAGATAGTTTGATTACTGAGCAGTCCCAGACTGACGTGCTGACAAGCAAGCTGGAGCTGTTGGAGCGTGAGATTGCTAAAACAAAGACGCGCGAGGAAGAACTTCTCAAGGCGCAAGGAACGTTTGAATTCAGCAGGATCGTGCATGGGAGGTTGGATTTGCTGGCGTTGATGAAAAAAAACATCTGGACTGTGACCTTTCTTACTACAGGAAGTTGTCCTTTGAGGATTTCGGAGAGATCTCGAAGCTGTCAGAGGAACAGGGCGATTCGGATAATGGCGCTCAGGCTGAGGCATGGATGCACGCAACTGCTGCTTCTTTTTCTGTCAAGCTTAGTTCCCCTGTACTTGTACCTTTTCCTGATGAGGAATAACTTTTGTACATCTGTACCTTTTGTTTGGACTGTTAGTGAAAACAAGTTTCTTTTGAGTATACTTCGTACTCGTGTTTTATTCAATCCCCCTGTTGCAAGTTTTCCATTTTGCCTTGTCGTTTTATTTTGACGTAGGTTTTGTTTGGTTAGCAGGGAGTTGCGTGGTCTATCCGTTATTGAGTGCTCGACCGTTTATGCCGCGATTAATTTTGACATGTACTTCCATGAGGTCTCAGAGTCGCCATCACTTAGTTATGCATAGTATTGAGCATTTTGTATGATGTGGATGGTTTGGCAGTGGGTTACATTACCCGGACTGCTGCTCATCTTCGAGGTAAGTCATCTGATGCTCAAGTTATATATTTGACTGTCGGTTGTAGTTGTTGGCATGAATAAACTATTATAGTCGAGCACATGTGTTGTCGCCTACAGTTAAGCAAGAGTGTTTGGCCCGAGTTAGGTTTTGTAAGCTCAGCCTAGTCTCCCGTGTAGCATTCGTCTGTGCTTAGCGGATTAGTTTTCGGGTCGGCTCAAGCGGTTATTGCTGAAAATGGGATGCCAGCCCATGCGGGTGTGAAGACATTGACTGAGCTGTAATCAGATTCGGCGACCACTGTCCCATGGAAGAGCAGTGGTTTTGTGGCGAGTCGTTGACATCAGTCAAAACTAATTAGGCTTCCACCTTTCGAACCATCTACACCCGCACGAAGCGAGCTACAGATTTGGGAGTTGGAAATTCGGCGACCATGGTCTATAGAAGAGGACTGGTCCCATGGAAAACCGTTGGCACCAATTGGAACTGAGTAGGCTCCTACCTTCCAAACCATCTACACCCGTGTGCAGCGAGCTACAGATTTGGGAGTTGGAAATTAGGCAACCATGGTCTGTAAAATGGCAGTGGTCCCCTGGCAAGCCATCGACATCAGTCGGAGTTGACTAGGCTCCCACTTTCCAAAGGATCTACACCCGCACGAAGTGGGCTATAGACTTGGGATGTGAGAATTCGGCAACGATGGTCTGTAGAAAAGCAGCGGTCCTGTGGCAAGCCCTCAACATCAGTCAGAGCTGACTGAGCTCACACCTTCCAAACCATTTACACCTGCGCGGAGCTGGTTACGGGCTTGGGAGAGAAAATTCTGCGACCATGATCTGCAGAAGAGCAGTGGTCCCATGGAAAGCCGTCGATATAAGTCGGAGCTTACTAGATTCCCACCTTCCAAACCATCTACACCCGCACGGAGCGGGCTATAGGTTTGGGATGAGAAAATTCAGTGACCATGGTCTGTAAAAGAGAAGTGATCTCGTGGCAAGCCATCGACATCAGTCGGAGCTGACTAGACTCCCACTTCCTAAGCCATCAACATTCACGTGCAGCGATCTAGGCATCGTGATGAACTAGAAGTCGTCGTTATCAATCAAATCTGACTAAGCTTACTTTGTTAGGTCGAGGCTCCGCTTATTACGGGCGTGCGAGCCTATTTCTAAAATCGAAATTCATTGTGCGGACTAGTTTCCACTAATTTCAATGAAATTATTTAAAAAGATAACCTAAATCAGCTGGTGATATGTAGGTGTGCTCCGTGTGTCAGTGACTAGGGCCTCTACTGCTTGCATCAGTGCACGTGGTAGAGTGTCGCTCAGATTGTGGGCCCATATAAGAAAAAACTTGGTCATGTCGCAAGATCATGGTATCACGTGTACGGCGTAGATTGCGAGACAGTAGAGTATCAGTTATTCCCCCCAATTAATGCAGTTGTGTGCAACGTCATTAGTTTATTGAACGTGGATCTATGCGGTTGTCATGGGAACCGTCGCCTCTTATTTTCTCATACGGTATTCAATGTCGACATTTAATGTTGACGCACCTATTTGGTGAGCCATTACGTCTATATAATGACGTTTCTTCACCATTGTAGGTATTATCTTTTGTAGAGTGCACTCTTCAGATGTTTTTACTCAAAGAATATGCTTTGGGTTTTCCAAAGGCTTATGGAGTGTTTCTGTACTTTGAGTCTCTGAATGTTTTGACATTTGCAGCGACGAGTCTTGAGAAGACTTGCTATTATGTGTTGTCACTAGCTCTGGGTGAGCACTCGATTGGTTCATTGAGACCTTGTAATTTCTTTTTGCTTTGCGAATAAGAAGCAATGACTTTCTGTCAAGGGACGAGTATGTTTTTTATGTGTTGGTGCTCTGTCAGCGTTTCTAACCGCATAATTTCTGAGATAACACCAGCAACCAACTTTGGAACGGTTGTTTTTCTCCCTTCTTAGCTAGCCTTGACACGTTGCGCTGCACTGGAACTCGAAATTGCAGGGAGAAGTGAAGTTGGACATGGCCTATCGGACTAGGCCATTGACTCTTAGACGCCCTTCTCATCCCTCAACGGGAGGGGGCACTCGATCCATTTCAACATGATTCTTGTCCCAAGTTTGGCTGATTGGCGGATCGAGCATGTGAGTTGGCTATAGCTTTAGTCGGCGTGTTGCGGGGCCTCTAGTAACTGATTTTGTACCACCTCAGGTCGTCCTTGCTTGGCAGATCCGACAGAGTATTCAATTGAGTGCACTCTTTTATAATTCTTTACATTTTCTCTTGCTCGTAAATCATCTTCTCTAGAGAAATCATAGAGCGGAACTCTTAGTGGGCTCCGTAGTTTACCTTGGGTACCTTTGTTGTTACTTTTGAACCCTCTTCTAAAGTCAGATTGTTTAAGCGAATCTTTACTGTACATTGCATCGGATTTAGATGCTTGTAGTTTGTAACCTTTGTACCCTCCATTTGGGCAATCATTGTAACATCTTTTCAATAATCAATAGAGTGTGTTTGCGTAATTTTCTTTTATTTCTCAAATGAGTGCAAATCACATAAGTTCCTAAGAATTAAACCTCTAAACTGACTGCTGAAAGAAAGCTAAACAACTGGATAGATTGATTGTTGGAGGAAAAATGTTGATTCGGCCCTGAAGTAAATTCGCATGGGCCTTGCTTTGCTCATAAGTACCTTCGGAGAATTGTCAAGTTTTGTCGACGCCGTTGAGGTTATTGAAGAGTAAACCTTGTGTGGGAGAGTTCTTCCGCCCCCACTGACAGTTGTGGGATTTCGCTATCGTTTGCGATGATTCTCTACTTGGCCAGGCGTCTCGTCCGGCTAGAGAGCGGACCACTCTTATAATGCTGGCTCCGTCACTAAGTTGAGCCACTTTTGCTGGGGTTTTGTCCCCATCTGGGAGGAGTGACTCCTCCCCAGTTTCTACGTCTGGCTTCTGCTCTACTTGTATGGCAGGCTCCAACTATATCTGAGAACAATCTATTTGCTTTAGTGCGACATAGTGGCAACCCCATGCAGTTGGCTGGTCCTTACAAATCGTTCCCTCTGAGTGGTTGGCGGTATACTTGATGCAATGATGAAGGGTGGAGACCCCTGCTTTCATCTGGTAAAGCCAAGGCCTCCCCAAGATGAGGTTAGAGGTAGATGATGCGTCTACCACCATGAAGTCCTGAAACAAAACCTTCATCAGTTGTGGCTCTCCTGCCACCACTGCTAGTTGTATCTTCATGATGGGGAAGCATTTTTTTCCGCTAAAGCCAATCAGTGGGTAGCCGAAAGGTGTTATGTTTTCTTGCTAGAGGTCCATGGTGTGGAATGCGTTGTAAAATAGGTCATTGAGGGAGCTTTCCGTGTCTACCAGGGCCCTTTTTACTCCCCACCTCGCAATAGAGACCAAAATAACAAGAGTTCCATTGTGCGGTGAGCGGATGGAGGTCTTTATCTATGAAAGTCAAGGTCTGAATTGGGTCCTGTACACGCGAGTAATACACACGTCGGTGCTCGCTGGTGGGTTGTGTCCGCATCTCAAGGAGTGTCCACTTTCGGGACTTGTTTTATTGGTCTCCTTCTCATCTAATTCCGAGAGGGACATATATAATGCCCAGAGCCTCCTTTTCAATTTCTTTGATCGCCTCTCCTCTATCCCTGGTCCAGTTTTCCCTTTTTTTTTAGCCTAGGAACTCCTTCAGCTTGCCCTTTCGAATCCAACACTAGATTTCGTTCCACAGACTCTTACAATCGTTGGTGTCGTGGCTACCATCCTTGTGGTACGAGAAATACTTGCTGTTGTCGCGTTTGGAGGGCTATTTGCACTGTTTCGGGGGCCATTTTAAATCCTCCCAATTCTTCATGGAATTGAGGACATATGTTAAGCTAGAGTTGAGGGGGGTTATGGTCCTAGATCAGACATAGTTCGATGATTTTTCTAACCTGGCATGGCCAGAATCTGACCTGTTGTAGATGCACTTCCGTTTCTTTCTATTTTCGTATTCTTATCTCTTTTCCTCCTTTCTGCATCTAGAACCGGAGGGTTTCTTTTTTGTTTTAGTTTCCTTTTTGGCCGTTCTCATTTCCTCCAAGGTGATGGGGGCTTTCCAGGAGTTCTGCCATATCAATGGGGGGGTTCCTGGGTGAGGAAGTCGTAAAACTTTCTCTCACTTAGCCTCGCATTAAAAGTCGTAACGTAGGTTGGCTGCAGCCGTTAATGAGCGTTAGCTAGTCATTGAAGCGCGTGATGTATTCCCTTAGCGTTTCATTTGACTTCTGCCTCAAGGAGAGTATATAGTATGAGCCGTTCCTGATTTGCTGGTTGCCAACAAAGCGTGTAAGGATTGTTTTGGCCAATGTCTTGAATGAGTCGATTGACTTTGGCCGACGGTTACGGAACCATGTCAGCGCTGACTTCTTCAGGCTGGTTGGGAACGTTCTGCACAACACTGATTCAAATTCTTTTTTTAGTTTCCTCACGTGCTGATAATTGTTTAAATGATCAAATGGGTCACCAGTCTAATCGTAGAACTCAAGCTTCAGGGGGCTAAACTTCTTTGGCAGAGCTTCGTTCATGATGTGGTCATGAACGGGGGAACATAAAGGTTGTACAACACATTCTGGTTATAAGCCCCTCGGTAGAATAGGTTCTGCGTGGCGGGTCAGCCGCCCCTGAATACTGAATCTCCCGCGCCACCACCTCTAGTCCAGTGATAGCTGGTGGGGGCTTGACTCTCTTGCTCCTTCTCTCGGTTGTCGTCTGAATATTGAGGTATGTGCTGCTCCTGGTCTCCATCAGCGGGTGGAGGGTTCTAATAAGTGAGGATCTCCATTGCTTTAGATATCTGCTGAATCTAGGATGATAGCAAATCCATCCTAGGGTCTGTCGCCGTTGCTGCTGGCACGGGGGTGTTGCCTGCTCCCCCTGTGTCGCCGGTACCACTGGAAGCGGTGGTATAACGCCAGTCTGAGAGTTCAATGTGTCCATTAGTCTTCATTGTTACAGGATCTGGTAGTCACCATATTCCTGAACTTTGAAGAGGGATGATGTCAATGCTTTGCAAGGAACTCTGTCATCCCACGGATGGCACCAAATTGATGCAATCGATTTTCGCTCCCTGCTTGACCTTGACCTGCTGACCAGCACAAGGAATGCACGTGAGCCACATACCACCATTGTGGTGGCCGATGGCACTTTGATGCAAAAGTCAAACAGGGCTCTGAGGAAGGCTTAAAGTTGTAAAAAGGGAATTTGTAGTGTCCCTTTGTTCACCAACCTCCTGTCTTATTTATAGTGCTGGTTTGGCCAAGCCATCGGTGGCGTAGTTTAGGGAAGTGATCTTCCTGGAGGTCCTTATTTAATTAAGAGTCATCTTATGAAGGAAAGTTTCCCTGCTAGACCCGTGTTCCTTGATACGTGAGAAATAATTCCCCATCGAAATGTTGTCCATAGGTGGAAGTTTCCACGTATGACGCATACCCTAGTATTTGCTTCCTTGTTGGAAACAAAGTATTGTTGGCTTGCCCGTTCGAAGTTGATCCCCGAGATACTTGCCTCATTAGGTCTTACGAGTATTGGGGATGGCAATGAGACGTATGGGCTTAGTAGGACACAGTAATTCGGGTCCGTCAAGCGGACTGCACTTCACAGGCTTGATGCCGCTTGGGCCGGATCAATGCTAGACTGATGTTTGGGCCCGTTATTCCTAGAGATCATCATGACACATGTACGGTGTAGATGAAAGGACGTTTCGGTGTATCATAAGTTTTGAATCATGTTCCATTAGAAAGCTAGTTGTCTTGACTTTCAAAAATCATATAGATTGTAGTTTTTGGTTATGATATGTGGGTTTTCGATTGAACGGAGTGTGTCTGCTCAATCTAAAATGTGTTGTAAATTTGTTGTTTGTTTGGAGAAGATGATGAATAGGGTAAAAAGAAGTGGTGACACTTCCCATATTGGAATGTAATTAGGTTTAATTTTTATACCATCTAAAAGCTTACACCTTGAGCTTTCCAATGGTATATAGTTTGTAAAATTTGGCTGTTAAATGAGGTTTTTGTAGTGATTCGAAGTTGGTTAGTTGCAAATTGAAAATTTGCTGAAATTTTTGCTGTGATGCTGATTATAAGAGTTGACCTAAGTTTTGACCGAGTTACAAGATAGACCTTAGCTCAGCTTTCGATGAGGTTTTGACCGTTGGAATCCTCATCTTAAGATCTATTTAATTGAATTGTAATTTTCTTAATTTAGAAAACTTATATTTTTAGCCTTAACTCCTTTATGCATCGATATGCGTGTTTTCGGTAATCGATTGTTAATAGTCGATGGATGTATGTTATTGCATTATGATGAATTTAGAGATTTGTATTGTTATACATATTGACTTGTTGATGCATTATGAAGTATTTGGATACTTGAATTGTTATAGGAATTGTCTTGTCACTGAGTAGCTTGATTGACGTTTTGTTATGAAGCATTTGTTTATGAAAATTACATGTTTCTCCAAAATTATTAGTGGATATTGTGGTAAAATTATTTGTGAATGACAAAATGATTTTGTGAAAGAATTTTGAGATATCATAATATATGATGCTGACTATTTTGAGTCCTTAAACATTAATCCTCTGGAAGTGTATCACTTAGAACTACCATACATCTTGTTGTTTTGTGATTTCCCTCTCCTATAAAGAAAATAAGTAACTTTTGGGTAGTGTCTTGCAGAGTAGGGCACCCCTTTCTTATAGAGAAACTAAAGTAACTTTTGGATTAGTCTTACGGAAATGAGGTGGTTTTTATGCCTAAGATAGGCTTGGTATTTTTTTGTAAAAAATGTGACGTAACTTATGCGCATAGATAGCCCAAGAATGAATTTTATGTTACTCATATAGTTAGAAGTATCGGGTGATGCATTGTCCGTATGTGATTTGTCCCCACTTAGACATGGATGACGAATAAGTTTTTTTTTATATGAGAAAGGCATATAGGCATGTATGTTCGACACAAAGGTGGTGCGAATGTGGTATTGTCTAAGTGATCAATTCATTAAAAATGAATAATATGTTTAAGACAAATAAGATATGGACACAATTGTATTAATTGACGAATACTGATTGTTTGATAAATTATGTAGCTTTTGTTTTTAACCCTTCCTTGTAGGATGGCAAGTCTATTAACATTGATGCAGGTCAGATTTGCCATGGTCAACCTCTACAGCATAAGTATAAGTAAAATAAATATTTACTTTTAGAACAATGAGAACTTATTAGAATGATAAGATTGCTTCGTTGAGGAACTATAGGTATATGAATTGTTATTCCTATGTTATTGAATTTCACGTCCCGAATTTGAAGGAAACGAATAATCCTACGTGGATATAAGGATTTTTGTTTTCTTTAAAATTGAGGCATGACAATTAGAGCTGGTGGCGAATCGTTATGGTTGTGTGTTATGGGAACCAAAACATTACATGTTTTCCATATTTTCCGCTGTCGTCAAACTTGAACGACATACAAATATGTTTCATGACACACCTTGCCAGAGTTTCCACATCATCTGCTTCATATGATACCATGACCACCATTGCCTCGGACAGTATCGACTTCACCTTATCACATGTTTCCAGAAGCAGTATCATGGAAAACTTTGTTCGATAGCCAACTACAGATAGATGACGTGATGGTTAAAAGGTACAATGCATCCAAAGTTAAGAAGAAATCGAAAGGGGTCACTTACATTGATGATTGAACCACATTTATTGACTTTTCACACATTTTGTTAATGACATGTATACATACGATGATCTAATTGTAAAGAAGTCAACAAATTATAATTTACATTTCATGAATATTTTTATTGGCTTTGCATTTTATGTATGACTAGTTGTATGGATGATTTATATCATGGTAATGGTTAAAAAGTTAACTGATAATTAATTAAACATTATAACTTTGATCAATCAACCCGGAAAATTGAACATACAATTTCAAAAAAAAATTGATAGCAAAAATATTAGACTGCAAACGCACGAGCCACTGTGAGTGTAATACATATAATCGTCGTAGGCGATGCGAAAGCAATAATTTGAATCCCACCCAAATCTGGGTAAGGTACCTGAAAACCAATTGTCGCAGACAATGCAAACAATGTTTTCTAAGTCACAGTAGTTAATGTGAATGGAACAATCCAAGTCTCAACATCCGCTACGATTGGACACATTTCGCTCTTTATCCAAAAATGTGATTTTTTGTATTTGAATTTATTATTGGTTTTTTTTATTCTTATGGCTTAGATATAGTCTTGGCATATTCGACTTATTGCAAAACTCCAATTTTGACGAACCCCAGCTTGAGAATTCCAAAATTGGAATTTTGAAATAAATCAAATATGGAACACATATGGACAATGCATCACCGGATACTCCAATTTTGACATTCTCAAGTTGTGGTGGTCAATAAATCAAATGCCCAAAACTGTATCAAAGCCATAGGAATTTAGAAAAATCAAAAACCGAATCAAATACAAAAAAAAAATATTGGACAGAGTATGAAATCTATCCTAGTGCAGCGGATGCTGCGAGTAGGATTGTGTCATTCACTGCATCCTGCAATGGAACACATTTCACAATTTCGAAAAATGTGCTTTTTTGTATTTTAATTTATTTTATGTTTTTTTCAATTTCTTGGCTTAGATACAATTTTGGCATATTTGATTTATTGCAAAATCCAAAATTTGAACTTCTCAACTTGTATACCTAAAAAATGAGGTTTTGCAATAAATCAAATATGTAAATACTGTATGTAAACCATAGGAATTGAAAAAAAAAAAAAAAAAAAAAAAAAACAAATCAAATCAAATACAAAAAAATCCAAAAATTGGATAAAGTCTGAAATATGTCCCATCGCAGCGGTTCCTACGAGTGGGACAATCGTGATATGACAGATTTCATACTCTGTCCAATTTTTGGATTTTTTTGTATTTGATTAATTTTTTTTAAATTCCTATGACTTAGATACACTCTTGGCATATTTGATTTATTGCAAAACCCCAACTTTAACTTTATCAACTTATATTCCTCAAAATTGGAGTTTTGCAATAAATCAAATATGCCAAGACTGTATCTCAGCCATAAGAATTGAAAAATACATAAAACATGGAATCAAATGCAAAAAAATCAAAAAATTGGACAAAATGTGAAATATGTTTCATCACAGCGGTTCCTGTGAATCAGATAACCATCATCGCACGAGTCGCTGCGTTTATAAAATTGTTACTCACAATTTTCACTGCGATTGGGTTTCAGTTATCTAACGCAAATATTATTGCATTTATGGTTCTCTTATTCGCATTTTTTTGTGCGATTGTTTTTGTTGCACTCGCAGCGGGTCGTACGTTTACAGTTAGAACTTTTTGTTTTGACAAATAGGTGACTTTATGTCTAATTTTCAGGTTAATTGAAAAAGTTTCTTACTTTTAATTGGATTACATTTAACTTTGTAACCATTACAGTGATATACATAAATATTGAGGAGAATCATAATTCATTTCATAAACGTATAATCATTACATTTTCTTTAACTACAAAGATTACAACAACCAAAATTTTATACATCAAGTCTTCTTAGTTTTTCTCCGTGGTTCAGTTAGAGTGATATTCTTCTCATACCTCTTATTCGTTTTGCCCTCACTTCCTCTACCAAAAAGCACTTTTTCAGTGTCATCAGCACCACCACCATCCCTTCTTCTACCTCTACCTCCAGGACCACCAACACATCACCACCATCACCACTTCCCCTACCACTCAGAGCACCAGCACCACCATCATCATCACCCCTTCCTCTACCATTAGGAGCACCAGCACCACCAATGCCATCAACCATTCCCCTACCACCACTGGAAGCACAACCACTTGGAGCACCACCACCATCACCAGTTGGACCAGTCTGTTGTTATTCCTCATTATCTCATAAGGTGACATGTGGAGACATTTGTCTTAGCAAGCCACCAATTTTCTTTTGCCTCATGAGCAACACAGCCTTATCTGCATTCCCGCGTTATTCAATAGAGACGTCCACCAACTGAAGAGCCTCATCAACCAACTTGTTCTGCAAGGAAAACATTGATCTTAGTAAAAATCAAATAAATTTTATATTTCAAATGTTTGCAAATTTGTTAAAGTATAGATCAATTACCTGATTGTGAGATATGAACAATAGATTTCTTAAGGGAGGTGTCCTCCTAGTCGTCGATGTTTGGGTGAACAGATGGCTAATGTCATGAAACCACTCCAAGTGGTCTTTACTGCAATACCATGGAAGCTTCACTGGCACCTTGATTTTCAATTGACACTAGATGATTCTGCCAAGTTGCAGGCAATATCTCATGCGTCACCGAGTAGTTATGGGCATATCGACCTATATTCTTCATTTTGGCTTGAATGGGGGGCGGGGGATTTGGAATTACCTGTACCCTTCCCATCTCTCTCATCATTCGATCTGGGTGTTAAGGTACTTCAACGTCAGGGCATAACAAGCAACCTTGGAACCATGTAATTCTGTGAAGTGGAGTTATTCGCTTGGATTTCTCATAAAGGTCCCAAATGACCTAACAATACAAACATGAACTTATAAAATTATATATGAAAAATGAAAACAACTACTTGAGATGAAACTTGAACTTAAATGACTAGCTTTTACCTTTTCAGAAGACATGTCATTGAGATGCTCCTTAAGAATCTGGATTTATTCAATCACAATCTCGCTAAGTTGAGCGCAATCCCACTTAGCCATGGTGGGGAAACGATCATTCCACAAGCCATACCCCAAAGCTTAAAGTTATCATATATCAAACATTAAAAAAATATTAACATATCAATACATTAGTTCAATATTTGAAACACTAAAAAGATAATTAAATGAACAATTAACCCGAAAAATATACCTCCAAAAGCTGCAGATATCCAAATATTTGTTTGGTTCCCGCTCTGCTAGCCCAACCAAGTTGACGATACAAGAATGTCAAAGTACCAATTCCTCTTGCAAATTTCCCAACATCATCCACCTTCATCAGCAACTTCAAATATTCAGTGCGAACCTTAGTTCCATTCTTATCAGCAAAGATAGTCATGCCAGAAGAAATAACAAGTAACCCCTAGCAACTTGTCGTTTCTTTTGAAGAAATCAATTCTACTCACTTTCCCACAATAATGATCCTTAATAAATTTCATATCCACGAAACTAAGATTCTTTTGGACATGGTTTTGTGCTTCACTCTTTTGAATTCTTAAACCATTCACCAACAATTGCACATATTCCTCTGCCTCCATTTGAGTTTTGTTACCATAATCGGCTTACTAACAAACGACAAATGAGTGATACGATAGACATCATCGATGGTGATGGTCATTTATCCAAAAGGGAGGTGAAAAGTGTTGGTCTCAAGTTGCCAACGATCAATAAAAGCACTAATTGTCACCCTATCGACATGATCCTTATAATGGTTTATCAACTGTTGTAGACCACTCTTATAGACCATTGAAATTACTTTTTTAAGCTTCTCACTCAACTTCCAAACTATGAAATTTTTATATTGATGCCGACATCTCAACTCGCCTCCTTCCTACATCAACAAGCAGTAAGAAAAACAAGTCAGTGTCCAAATAATAAAAAAATAATAAGTAACGCATATTTTAAAAATTGAAAATACATCCTTACCAGTCTAAATGGACTGAGACATGGCCATCATAATCCTCTAATAGGGTGCATTTTCGCGACCACCAGGATAAGAAACTTTGCCAAGTTCATCATCTTCATCATAACCAGGTTCGACAGAAATAATTGGTTCTCTTGACCTTCCGCATCCCCCTGACCCTCCTCATCTCCATGACACTCGTCACCCTCCTTACCCTTCTCCGCTTCCTCAACCTCACAAACCACACCATGTTGACTTTGCGATAGCAATAGGAGTGTCGCTGCTTCATCCACGACAATCAAATCATTCCCCATTTCATCATTTCTCATTTTCATCTCCTATTCTATCTCCCTCAGTTCTTGCATTTTTTGTTTTTTTCTTGCATATATCTTTTCATTACTTTTTTTAGAAATGACATTTCTCAAAGATGTCGTCATTGGTCGTCTTTGAGTTGGATGATCCCCACTACTACCGACATCACCCCCACCAACCACCAAAGCAATGTCTTTGTTTGTATTTGTCATACTAAACATTCAAAACAAGGCTACTTACTTAGCGTGCTTGTAAAGAAACTCTACACGTTTTGGGTTGTATGAGGTGCTATATAAAATGGGTTGGAACTGATCATTTTGAATACAAATATTTGAAATCGGACTCAAACCGTTCTACAACAGATTCAGATATTTTTTTTGTTTGCACAATAAAAACTGGACCGTTTGGAGAAAAATGGTCTGGTTCGGTTTGGATCCGTGGTTCCTCAACCCGTATGCTCACCCCTAGTCTTCCTCACATCACCAATTTCTCTCTCTACACATATCACACTCATGTTGGCCCTTATTCTGGGCTTGGGCCTTGGTGGGATATTATTGTCCATAAATTAAACACCACCATATTGACCCACATCTTGTGCCTTGGTGGTGTGGGGTTTCCTCCAAATGTCTTCATTACTATTAGCGAGTGGATCAACTCCTTATTTCATGTGGGACTATTCAATCCAACACTATCCCAACAACTCACTCTCTAACTCTTCTGATATTTTTCTTGGATCATGTTTAATGTATAAAAATAATTTTATAGGAAATACACTTCATGTCTTGATCAATGTTCTAAAAATCGTTAGGCGGTAGGCGGGGGGCGAGCAAGGGACTAGTGCCCAGACGCCTAGGCAACTTTTTATTACAATTTATAATTTATTATGGGTAATTTTGATGAAATAATCATGAATACTCACATTGGGTATTTGCAAAATCCAACAATTTGGGGAATTTTAAACCTTGACTCTAAGTTCATATATAAGAAATAAACATGAATTGTCCAATACAATCAATCACTAGTTGAAGACACATGTAAAATAATGCGTATATAAAACAAAAAGTGCTTAAATTTGTTGAGATCCATTAGAGAAATAAAAAGGGGAGAGTGATTAGCAACTTACAAAGGCTAATTTTGGGGAAGGAAAGAGAATGGGTCAAAACAGATCAGAAGTAGAAGCATGCATAACCCAAACTTGAAGAAGCTTTCAACATAGCTGAGTGAGTCTTCCTATGTGAGCCTAAAGGGCAATCAATTGTTGGCCACACTAGTTTTGCTCGATTGTTGCTTCACCCAGTAAGCCCTACTGCCAATTCACCCCCCACCCTGTAGCCCTGATCTCCCCCATGCCTTCTCTCTTGGTCTCCTCCCCATCCTCTTGATGTCTCTACCCTCTCCATCACTCTCACTTTCTCTTTCTTTACCTCTATTGTTCTATTTCTTTTTTTTTTCTTTTGCAACACTATAATTGAATGGGAGAGGAAAGGAAAACTTTATCTAGGGTGTTGTTTGCATCTAGTTAGGTACTATTTGCAACCAAAAATATTAAAAAAAATAACCCGCCCAGACCCAGTCGCCCTAGCCTGCCTAATTCGCCCAGAACCTGCCTAGGCACCCAATCGATTTTTCCTACCGCCTAGCCTGTAATCCGAGCATTTCTTAGGCACCTAGTGCCTAGGCGGGGATTAGGCTCAACTAAAGCTTAAAAAATATAATAATGATATTAGACAACTCGTCTTTTCTCTTTCCTTTACAAAACAAATAGGAAGTTGCAGATTCAATTTAAATTCGGATACTAGAAGGTTACCATATATAACACAAAATTTCTCCTCTGATTCCTTCTAGTCGAGCTTCTCGGTCTGTCACTATACCTCGAGTTGCCTAGGCCAATTTTTAGAACACTGGTCTTGAGTTGGCATGCATGCATTATGCTAAGGTTCCTAATGAGACCAGCTGCTCTAAGCGAACCCATCTTGAAACATTGTTCAGCCCTTAAGTCAGGCGTCCAAGCCCAGGTCACATAAGCCCAAACGACACTGATCTTGAAGAAATGTATGCATATACATTGCTAATTTCGTCTAGTCTATATTGTTCCTTGCACTGTCGGCTGATTTAAGTATAGGAGTGCATTCGGCCACCACAACGATAGTCTCTGGCTCACCGTTGTTCATTTTGCAGGTTCGAGATCAACAGTGACGGATTTGGACGCATCAGTTTGGCACCATTTCTGGGGATAAAAGACAAGTTTTCCTTGAAATAAACATATAAGTTCTTTCTTATTAGCAGAGCATTGAGACGTGGTCATCAACACCAGATCTCGATCCCACAATGACAATGTCGATCCAAATCCAGCCGAGAAAGCTCAACCACGGGGCCAAATCGATCCAATCGAAGAAGCCGAACAAGTGCACGACCTAGCCACTGAGGCAACTATGGCCGACCCTCGCATGGATCAGATCCTATTCCAAATGGATCATTTGGCATGGGTAGTATAAAGGCTCACCTAAGATCGACAACAACAATATGAAACTGGTCGAAATTCAAGGAGGTCCGACACACAAAAGGACGCTTGAGAGCGCACCCTGGAAGGCAAGAACCTCCCCTTAGAAGAACAAAGAGCTGGCCGAGAGGGGATCTTAGGAGATGACGGGGATCATGGAGACCTTGCCCTAAAGACAAACATGACCACGATTAAGAACCTGTTCCAACTAGTGACGACCGATCTAGATGTCCGGTGTGATCTTATTGTCCCTCCTTTCTCGGAAGAAATCTTGAGCACCACCTGCCAAGGAAATTTGTCCCTTCAAAGCTCGAGTTCTATGATGGAACATCAGATTCGTCAAATCATTTGTGTCATTACCACCATGTGATGGCGTTGAAAGAAAGTTTAGAAGCCATCTTGTGCAGAACTTTTCCCACTAGCCTGAGGAAGGTCGTGCTAACCTGGTTCCACAAAGTTCAGCCGAAATTTATCGATTCATTCTAGGTCCTGGTGAAGGCATCCATCACTAGGTTTGTCGGGATCCAGTGGATCAGGAAAGGGCTCCAATATCTGCTGAGCCTCAAGCGAAAGCAAGGGGAGACCCTCAGGGATTATGTCGCTCGCTTCTACGATGAGCTGACTTTGATCGACGGTTGCGACGACGGCGCGTCAGTTGCCACTTTCACTTCTGACCTCCGAGGAAGTCATTTTATAACTTCCTCACATTGGAACCCCAACAGATATGACGGGTCCGTGGATTGGAGAATCCACCTCTTAGCTTTGTAGAAATTAATTTAATACATTTTTCTAAATCTATTTTTTGAATACTTGCACAAATTCCTTTAACTTTTAATTCAAAACCCAAGCTTAAATTTTTTTTTTTTAAATAGAATTTCACTTACCTCTTTTGATGAAAGAGAAATTCATTGACCATCATTAATCCACCCCTCTCGATAGCGACTTTTTTAATGAATGGTTATAATTTATAAAAAAATTGAAGAACAACAAAAAACAAATATAATTCTTGTTTCCATGTCCTTATCTTTATTTCGCATAATCCTTCATTGTTTATCTTTTTATTTTGACAACTTTGATTCATTGGTTGAATCAAGGACTAATAGATATTATACAAGCTTTATTATTAATTTTTTTGTGGTAAAAGAATTTCTACATCACTCGAGTAGATTTCATCACCTCTCCTTGAAAGGAGAAATTTAGCCTACCATTGTCATTGTGATGAATTAATCTAAATGTGAAACTAAGAAGGTGGATGAGGAAGTAAACTAATTAAATTGAAAGATAAGTAATGCATAAAGAAAATACTAACTTTAATTAAATTCAAAACTAAAAAAACATACATGTAAGAACCTTCACTTGAAAAAAAACTCCAACGAAAGAAAGAAAATTAATCTAAGCTATGCTAGAGATAAAAGAATGATGTAACAATAAATTAGATGTCTCTTTTCCAAGAGTTTGAGAGCCTATTTATAATGTTCTCCTCCAAAGCTAGAAATGGGGATAAAATCTCACAAATCCCTTGATTATACTCCAAACCATATCTTACAAAATCAATGGAGCCATAATTAGGAATAGATACATCAAGGGATTCCTAATTGAAGGTAGATACGGTGATAAAAAATCAAGGCCATGAAATATTTTTTCAATTGATCCTTGGAATATGCTTTGAGTTGATGTTTTATTTGTCTTTATGATTGCATACTCCACAATTGAAGTTTTTATCTTGAAAATTGCCACATGTCCCCATAAACGTGCCCAAATGCCTCGAATTTCGTATTTTTCATAGATTTCATAATTTCTCCAATTGCTCCTAGCAATTCAAATTTATGATAGAATTTCTCGAATTTTGCACACTTCTCGATTTCCTGAAAAAATTATAACAATAATCAAATTCAAGACAAATAGAGACATTTAATAAATTTTAAGCACAACTAGAGACAAATAAAATACTAAATGGGGCACAAAAATCGATGTTTTGTTTTTCACTTTTGATCAATTTACCCGCAAAATTCTAAGAAAAATACAAGTAAAGTAGTTCGTAGGGGTTATAGTCCTACTCACCAAATTAAAAGGATTCAAGCTTAAAATTTAGAAACACTTTAGAAGATCAAATAAAATATAGAATTGGTGGAAAAAATGGAAATGATAAAAATAAGATTTGGAAAAAATTTTGATTTTTTAAGTTTTTGAAAACAAAATTTGATTGAAATTACTAAATAAATGTATCAAGGATTTGAGAATCCACCTCTTGGCTTTGTACAGATTAATTTAACACATTTTTTAAATATTTTTTTGAATACTTGCACAAATTTCTGTAATTTTTAATTCAAAACGCATAATCAAAAAAAAAAAAAAAAAATTCGAAGATAGAATTTCACTTACCTCTTTCGATGATAAAAGAAACTCATTGATCATCATTAATCCACCCCTTTCTCAATGTCGATTTTTCAATGAATGATTATTATTTACGAATAATTAATGAACTTCGAAAACAAATAAAATCTTTGTTTCCAAGTCCTTATCTTCATTTCGCCCAATCCTTCATTGTCCATCTTTCGAGTACAACTTTGATTAATGGGTTGAATCTAGAATTAACATAAATTGTACAAGTTTAAAGTTATATTTTTGTTTTAAAAAAAATCTTTATATCACTCAAGTAGGTTTCATCTCCTTTTCTTGAGATGAGAGGTTTAACCTACCATTGTCATTGTGATGAATTAATCTAAGAGTATATCTAAGAAGGTGGATGAGGAAGTAAACTAATTAAATTGAAAGATAACTATTACATAAATAAAATACTGACTTTTACTAAATTCAAAATTAAAAACTTACATGTAATAAACTTCACTGGACCAAAATCTCTAACGAAAGTAAGAAAACTAATCTTAGCTATGCTAGAGATAAGAGAATGATGTAACAATGAATTAGATGTCCCTTTTTTAAGAGTTTGAGAGCTTATTTATAATGTTATCTTCCAAAACAAATGGGGATAAAATCTCACAAATCCCTTGATTGTACTCCAAATCTCACAAATTCCTTTATTATACTCCAAATCATATCATATAAAATTGATGGAGCCATAATTAAGGATAGATACAGCAAGTGATTCTTAATTGGAGGTAGATATGGTGAGACAAAATCAAGGCAATGAAATATTCTTTGATTTGATCATTGGAATATGCTTTGAGTTGATGTTTTATTTACTTGTATGATTGAATGCTCCACACTATAAGTTCTTATCTTGAAAATTTTCACATGTCTCCATAAACGTGTCCAAATGCGTCGAATATCGTACTTTTCATAGATTTCACAATTTCTCCAATTACTCCTAGCCATGCAAATTTATGGTAGAAATGTCTCAAATTTTGCACATTTCTTGATTTCCTGAAAAAATTATAACAATAATCAAATTCTCGACAAATAGAGACATTTAATTAATTTTAATCACAACTAGAGACTAATAAATAGCTAAATGGGGTGTAAAATTGATGTTTTGAGTGCTTATTATTAGGGATAGAAAATTGGGAAGTAACAACAAGCGCCTTTAGGCGGATACAAAAGGCTACATACTACAAGCATCTGAAATCAATGCGACAAAGGTAAAGACTCGCTTAGACGATCTAACTACATAAGGGTATCCGAAGAAGGCCGCGTAGACCCTCCGATGCGAGCAATCTGCAATAATAGCAAATATATGCGAACAGACTTCACTCGACCCCTTCCCAAGATAAAAGCCAAAGTGTTAGAGAGAATTGAAATGACTGAGCGGTCGATTTCTCTGACGAATCACCCCAGGAAAGTGCCCGTACAACAACGTTGTAGACCTTATAACGGACTGCTGATTTCCTCATGAGACATCCGTCCCCCCTTATAGACTTCTTCAAATGGTTTTTGGCTTCAGGGGGATGGAAGAAGGTAAATGAGGATGGCCACAAGCAACGATGCCGTCAAGGTCTCCTAGTGCTGTCAAGCAAGGCCACCTTTCCCATGTGCGATACCAAGAGTGACTGAGAGCTACCACACTCGAAAGCATCGCACATCGGCTAACATTTCCATTAGCCATTGGTTAGCAGTGGGATCCATGCACACACGAACACAAGCAACACGTAGTAACACCAGGGCATCTTTCTTGGTATGAAACCCGTATTACTTCTCCGCATTATGAGAAGAAATTACGAGATCTCAACAGATAAACTACGTGTCCACCCAGAACAGGTGACCACGCGTAACAACTATCGTCGTTCCTGATCAGTGCAAATGTCAGAACATTCAGAGACTCTATAAATGGATATCCACCTTCAGTTTTTGGAAAACCCAAAGCATTTTCTTCAAACAAGAACATTTTAGGAGATAAGCTCTGAAAAAGATAGTTCCTACAATGATTGAAAAACACCATTATATAGGCATAATGGTTCACCAAACGGGCGTTCCTACATTAACTGCCAAGCATTGAACTTCGTATGAGAAATAAAGAGGCAGCAGTTTTCGAGGAAACTGTGCAGACCACGTTCGTTCAATTAATAGCGTTATACGCAACCCCATCAATTGAGAGGGAGTAACCAGTACTCAACCACCCCGCAGCTTACGCTATAAACGTATCACCGCGCGGTCTATGTCGTATACGTAGCTTAACCATACAGGAAACCCTAATTCTGCCTCTGCGGGCCCAAAGGCTCGACCCACCATTCAAACAATATTATGCTAAATGCTTGACATGAACATAAATCCAAATTAGCTTTGACACACGGATCGTACCTACGGATCGTTGTTTGTTTTAAGGTAATGTTGTCCACACAGTGCGCGACACTAGCGGACATGGGTTCACACGCCCTCAAAATGACGGAACCCCCTCTAACCGAGCAAGCTTAGTCAGCCAAAGCTAATGACGACGGCTTCTTGTACGTCCCGACACCTAGTCCGCCCAACGCGAATCCCGATGGTTTAAGAAGTGGGAGTCTAATCAGCGCTATCACGCCTGGTGACAACGACTTGCCAGGGATCATTGCCCCATTCACGGTCAATGACCCCAAACTCGATCAGGTTAGCCTAGCCGGTGATGACTGACAACAAAAGCTTCTGATCAAAGCCTAAACCTGTAGTTCCCCATTGCGCGGGGGTAAATGGTTTGGAAGATGGGAGCCTAGTCAGTCCTGAACTGATTTCGACGGTTCGCCACGGGACCATTGCTTTTCAGCGTGGCCGCCGAATCACCAACCCTGGACTTGTAAACCCCTACTGGGCGGTTGTAGATAGTTTAGAAGGTGGGAGCCTAGTCAGTCATGAGCTGATTTCGACGATTCGCCACGGGACCACTACTTTTCAACGTGGCCGCCGAAAAATCCAAATTTGTAGCTTAATGCGCACGGGTGTAGATGATTTGGACGGTGGGAGCATAATCAGTCCTAAAGTGATTCCGACGGCTTGCCACGGGACCACTGCTTTTCAGCCTGGTCACCGAGCCCCTTTACCTCGAACTTGTAGCCCCCAACGCGTGGGCGTAAATGGTTCGAAAGGTGGGAGACTAATCAATTCTTTACTGATGTAGACGACTCGCCACGGGACTACTGCTCTTCATCATAGTCGCCAAATCTTTACTCCCCGAACCTGTAGTCCATATTGTTCGAACATAGATGGTTCGGAAGGTGGGAGCCCCAAGCAGCTCGCCACGCGACCACCGTTCTTCTTCAAAACAACGACCGCAAAGATGAATCTAACTTAGTCAGCGTCTTCACACTCAAACGGACATTCTATTATCAGCAAAGGCCACTAGCGCCGATACATAGATCATTCGGCCAGTGCTGGGGTAAATGCTACATAGAATGTCCACTCGAGCTTACGACGTCTAACTCGGCATAAACGCTCGGCCATCGCAACTCTCCCATAGCAATAGCTGCAGCCGAAAAAATCAAACAAGCAAGGCAAGCCTCAAACAGCTTACCTTGGGGACAAGACACAGCTCGAGCAACCCAACCCCAGTTAAACTGTTTGCAGCGTGCCCACTATCGGACATGACTACGCAACAACGATCCTGGGTCATTTGCAATATAAAGCGGTCAAGCTCTCTACTACAGATAGACCACTTGGCTTCCTATTGTTCGACCAGCCTATGTCAAATCAAGACGACAAAACGAAACAAAAAACATGGAATAGAGGCAAAAAACACACAACTGATAAAATTGTTTTCATTAACGGTCAGAATGGAAAGGGTACAAGTATACAAAGTTTACTCCTTATCAGGAGAAGGTACAGAAACAGAAGAGCTAGGCCCATTGGAGGAAAGAGCACGAGTCGCACCTGCAGGCACCACGGCCTGGGCATCAGGGCCCGAACTGTCCACCTCGTCCAATGATAAAAAGGCAACAGACAAGTCCACATACGATATCTTCTCGTAACGGCCGAGGTCCCATTCTAGATGCTCCTCCATCAACGCCAGCTGTTCTAGCCTACCGTGTACAACCCAACAATACTCGCATCTACCTTGTTCCTAAAGAAGGTCTTCCTCTCGCGCCTTCGAGTCAACAAGGTCATGCTCCAACAACTCCAACTTTCCAGTCAGCGCGTCAACCTAAGACTGCACCGTGGCAAGACTGCTCTTCACAGAACTGAGATCATGCCATTCCAATTCGAGCTGGTCCTCCAAACAAGCTCTCTGAGTCTCAACGGCCATGGTTGACTGATCCAGCCTCTTTTCCTTAGCCTTCTTCTGCCGTTGCTCAATTTCATACAGCACATCAGAATACAGCGCCTGCATGTGTGAGAAGACACGCTCCATGGTGTATACCCTCTCACGAGCCAATTCGACTTCTGTCCCAACAATGGCCACCTAGCTCAAGTGAGACATACCCTGCATAAGGTACTTTAAACCCTTATCCATATACCCTTCCAGCGTATCCTCCTTAGGCTTCGGAGCGCAATCCATCAGCCAGCTATGACGCTTGCTTATATGTTTTCTCAAAGCATACTCCACTTCAACCTCTTGGTGCCAGACCTGAGAACTCATGCATCCTCACCAAGTCTAGTGCAAACAAGCTTATCCGCGCATCCGAATGAAGCTTTCTCGAATCTGGAATCACGCCGCTACCACCCTTTACAGTTGTCACCGTTCCCAGGCTCTTCTCCGCTGTCTTTCCCTTATAACGAGCAGCCAACCCTTTAGTGGGAGACGGCTCGACAGGGTTCTGAGGAAGTAGAGGAAGTGAATTATCCAAAGGACCCTCCAACACTTTTAGCTGTGGCCTATAACCCGATGGTGAACAATGCGAACTACAAGAAACTTGGCTTGTGCCACAACCACTTTTAGACGGCGTGCCAATGGGACGATCAGATTCTACAACCTCAGGCAAATCTTCATAGAAGTCTTCTACTGAAATAGTCCCATGCGAATCAGCACCAGCAAAAGCCACCATTGCAACCCATACTAGACGCTCATTCAAAGTTTGGGCCTGCGCATCATTGATATTTGACCTGTCTTCAACCCCTGCAAACCGTAGGTAATCCTTCTCCCAGCCAGACACATCAGTCTCCACTTTGATAGGCCGATCAGACTCGCGCACTTCTCCCACTGAAGCTGGTCGTGCTGAAGGCAACCCAGTTCTGACATGGGACCTCTTCGAACTCATGAATGAGGTAAGCGTTTCAGACGGCTCTTCCACGTCTGACAAAATGGGAGCTATGACCCCAACAGCCTTCCTCTTCCAAGAAGAGGCCCCATCTTCCAACTTAACTCGCGATGCTCAGTAAATAGTGTGGGCCACGTGTCAGTTGTCCCACACTCACTGCGGATGAAGTTGGGAATGCCTATGACATCCACCACATTCTTCATTGATAAGTGGCGGAACGTCTCCATAGTGTTTTTCTCCTTTAGGGTAAGAGGAGTAATGGGAAACCTTCCTACAAAGAAACGTGAAGAACGATTAGCTAGCATGCAATCAAGCATACCGAAGTCAAAAAAAAAATTGAACTTACGAAACGGCCTGAACTCTCGTTCGAGCGGACGACCAATGCACCGGAAATACTTCGAATCCTCGGGGGCTGGGAAACAATACTTTTGCAAGAACTTGAAATCATCAGGCAGATTCATGAAATAGACCGGTGACATCATCTTACAGAAGGCATTACCCTTCAGCCGAGGGGAAGTTAGTAGTTGGATTACACACGGAGTGACGCTGAAGCCAGCCTCCTTCACCCTGATCAGGATGAGAAGGATGATCCATTAAGCCCCAATTGGGCCGGAGGAAGCCCTAGAAGATTCAAGAATTCCCAGATCACGCCCAGGACGAGAAAGTGCATTCCAATTTGAAGTATCCCACGATGCAAACAGATGAACCCCGCCGATGGCATCATTGGCGTCTGATCACCTTTCAAGACATACAGCGAAAGGTCTTCAGGGACCCCAAACTTCGTATGAATTTCAGCAAGGCCAGACTCAGAAAGAAACTTGTTTTCGAAAAACTTCAGGCTCTTGGCCAAAGTTACGTCATCAAGAAGATTTTGTTGGGCCATGAAAAAGATGAACAATCATTTCTAATCAAAAGATGAATAGAGTAGTAGATTCAAAAGCAAGGAAAATAGAAGAGTCAGACTCTGCACTACGGATGACTTAAATAGGGATTAGGTTCCCGCCTCTTTTCCGCTGAACCGACGTATCTTTTCAAATATGTGACTTAGCAAACTGATGTGACGGCCCACTAACTCAGGGGGAGTAACTGATGATACATAAAAATGGTCACATCCCCGAGCCATACACGTGTCATGATGATCTTGAGGAATTACGATCCCCCAGTGTCAGCCCAACACTGATCAGACCCAAGCGGTTCTAAGCCTGCTTAATTCAGTTCGCCATACAGACCTAAAATCTTACAGCATGCTCGGCCTACACGTCTCACAACTATTCTCAATACCCGTAAGTCCTACTAAGGCAAGTATCTCAAAGATCAGCTTCGAACGGGCAACTACAGCAACTCTTTGCTTCCAACTAGGAAGCAAATACCAGAGTACATTCGACACAGGGAAACTATCTTCTACAGATTGCTCTTAGACTGGAAACTATATCTCGCGTATCTAGGAGCACATGGCTAACATAGAGTTTCCCTCATACAACACGACTCCTAATTAGATAATGATCTCCACGAAGATCTCTTTCCTAAACTATGCCAGCAATGGCCTGGTAGAACCAGGACTCCTGCATTATAAATAAGACATGAGGTTGGTAAGTTAAGGTACGCTACAAATTCCTTGTTTACAGCATTACGCCTTCATCAAATCCCTGTTTGACTTTAGCATCGAAGTGTCATTGGACACCACAACGGTGGTTCGTGGCTCACGTGCGTTACTTGTGTAGGTCAGAAGGTAAGCGGGACTAGGTCAAAATAGGGAGCAGAAAACGACTACATCAATGATGTATAAACCACTGCGCCTCACCGTATCATCAGTAATATTGGACTCCAATGGGACCACCGAAAGCCCCAAAAAGCACTCGATGATAATTTGTTCCTCAACAGTGAATTTCATATTCTTATGTTTAAGAGGAACTCAGAAAGACCTTACTATCGAAGACCTCGCAAATTGAAGTGGCCAGAACCGACAGACACATAAAACCAATCTCGCGACCAACTCTTGATGTCGTCATTAAGATCATTGAAACATGCAAGAAAATACAGAAAACATGTATGATTGGGCCTCACGCTGAACCCGACCAAGGAATGCAAGATTCGAGAGGTTAAAGAGATACTAGAGAAAATGGCCTTATCATACGTGGCAACCATAACCTCCAGCTGTTCGGCCCCATTTAAGTATGAGGAATACCCAAGAAGTCCAGATATGACCAGAAAAACTTTGGAACAGGTAATCGGAGATCGGCGTAGAACATGCGAGGATAATTGGCGATATATCCTTTCCTCGGGCAACAAGGACTGTCGATTTTTCG
This sequence comes from Berberis vulgaris, assembly GCA_963556465.1. NCBI lineage: Eukaryota > Viridiplantae > Streptophyta > Magnoliopsida > Ranunculales > Berberidaceae > Berberis > Berberis vulgaris. Next base: position 25,615,592 of record OY747130.1, on the reverse strand, counting down.
AGGAATAATGATTTCAAGATCCTCAGGCAAAGAATAGTTGGAAAGGACACTATCCAGCGTAGCCCAGGAGGCTTTGTTTGGAGAAAAATGAGCTTCAGAAGTGGAAAGGTGATTACCAACCAACATGTCGTCAACAGGCATCACAAACAGGGAAGAACGAACGAGGAAAAAAATAGTAGAAGAAAAAAAATAACACTAAAGATGGCGTAAAGAAATAATGAGAGTAGCCAGCACACCATTTAAAGAAACTGGGAAATGAAGAGACTACTCATGGAGCAACATATGGGACATAATGGCACATTGAAAATATGTCTGAAGACGAAGTAACCAAGACGATCAGGGAACTAAAGGTAATTAGGCATCAAGTTCAGTGCAAAAACACAATCAAAATACCAACCGCCACACAGTTAGTGAATACGCAATCATACCCACTAACTAAGAGGGGAGTAGCTGATAATACATAAAAAAAAAACCGATCATCATGGTCGTACACGTGGCATAAAGTCCCATCACGAGAATACAGCGCTCTGGCCAGCTCATAAATCTCAAAAGGATTTAGGCCAATTATAGAGGCCCAGGCTAGGCCCACCATCAATGAGGTGTAAAAAGGATCCAAATCCAGGCCCGGTATATGTTCTCTCATAAATAATAAGAACGTTGCACCAAGAAAGAGCCGTGGAGGGACCTATGCCTCCACGAACGCATCACCATTAAGGAGAACATTGTTACAGAAACATCTCCTTCCATTGCCCTTCACATGCTTAAGTCACGCCGAGAGTTAACTACGACTATATAAAAGGTAAAGGGAACATTCAACAAATGTATGCAACTTTAACTGAGTTTTATCCAGATTTACTTCCTTCTTCCAACAAAGTTACTGACTTAAGCATCAGAGTGCCTTCGGCCACAAAAAGGTGGTCCTTGGCAGTCTAACAGTGATTCTACAGGTCAAACTCAAAGGGACGACGATTTTTTGGTGCATCGATAAATATGTTGTTGTTATTAACAAGTTTTAATTTTTTTTAGGTATTTTCATCAAAGTCCACGTTGATAGTTTGGGTCCAAGGCATTGGTAGGGATAGTAACATAGTTGTTATTATCACTAAATCGAAACCTGTTAATCAAAGACGGAAGGGAAGAATCCATTTTGGTTGTGAAAGGGGAGGGAGGCCCGTTAAAAGGTTAAAGAATTTTGTTCGATCAAGCAGTACAAAAAAGTGTGGCTGCAGATTTTAGTTGAAAGGGATCCCACTAGAGAATGACCATTATGTTGCAAGTAACATGTGGAACCCACAATCATCCTCGATCAAACTTACTTGTTGATTATTCGTTTGCTGGAAAATTGAATGAAGATGAGATGATATATGTGCAGAATATGGCGAAGTCGAGTGTGAACCCTCGCCGCATCTTGTCTCGGCTGAAAGAGATATATCTGAATTATATCTCAAATTTGAAGCATATTTACAATGTAATTTGTCGGATAAATATACTCCAACAACAAGGCAGGACGGCTTTGCAACATACTCTATACTTGTTGAGGGAGCATAAATACATAGAGTGACATGTTGTTGATGAAAGGAATAGAGTCGCCAACCTATTTTGGGCGCATCCTAAATCTATTCAGTTGGAAAAGTGTTTTCCACAAGTAATGCTTATGGATTGTACATATAAAATGTATCGCTATACGATGTCATTGTTTGAAATTGTTAATGTGACGTCGACCGGAAAGACCTTAAATGTTGTATTTTGTTTTATGTGTTCTAAGAAGGAAGAGTCATACGCTTGGGCATTGGAAAAACTTGCAGGAATTTTCGAGCGACACAACTTGCCAAGCGTGTTTGTGACTGATAGAGAATTGGGTTTGATCAAGGCTATTGAGCGAGTTTTTCCCAAGGCAAGGAGATTATTGTGCACATGGCACGTCAACACAAATGTTGAGAAAAACTACAAAAAACACTATGAGGATAATGACGGGTGGGCCGAGTTTATAGATTCCTTTTCAGATTTGTATAGATCAAGTTTAGAAGAGAAATGGAACAAGGCCACATTGAGTTTGATAGAAGATTGGCATCATACCCAAAGTGTTTGGAATATGTCAGGATGATTTGGTATCCCTAGAAGGATCACTTTGTCAGTGCATGGACCGATACATTTATGCATTTGAGCCAACGGACAACCGGTCGAGTGGAAGGGGCACACTCGAAGTTGAAGCACTCGTTGGAAAATTCACAAAGTACATTCTTGAATATATGGACAAAGATGCATTATATGATCTAAATCCAACTGGTAGATATAGAATCATCATTTCAACAAAGTCTGACGAAGGTGAAGACTGATCATATGTTCAATTTATTTGGAAAACTTAATGGGTGTGGCGTACAAGGCTATTGATTTGATCAATTCAAAATTTTAGAGTTGTGAAAATGTGGGCATTAACCCTATCAAGTGTGGTGGTGTACTTCGAACCACTAATGGATTACCTTGTGCTCATGAACTTACAGATTATCTAATTCCCATGGGACAAATTCCAGTACGCACCATAGACAAGTATTGGCTTCAACTTGGCACAATACCTATTCGTGAATGTGGGGATGTGATTATAAACCCAATAGTCGATATCCTTAGGAATAGGCTTAATGATTCAACTCATGATCAAAAGTTGGTGATGAAGAGGAAGCTTCTAGAGTTGAGTTGCCCGGGTGACACTGTAATGATTGAACCATTAGCACTTGTAGCTGGCAAGGGAAGACCTAAAAAGAAGAAGTTGTCTAAGCACGAAAGGTCGACAAAAAGGGATCCAAGAGGAACTAAAAGGCAAAAGTAAAAAGTTGTCAAACAAAAAGGAGAAGCCAAAAATCCGTAACAATTGATTGATGATCCAAATTCCAGGTGATGGAAATTGTGGATTTTGATGCATAGCTAAATTCCTACATTACGACGATAAAAGTGGTTGGAAACAGGTGCGGAAAGACCTACTGATGGAGCTTGAAAGTAATGAACAATTATGGGTTGGAATGTGGCACGAGTCAAGGGTCAAGATTGTTAAGGATGTTTTGCTAATTCCAGAAGGCTAGGTGCCGATATGAAGGATAGGCAGAACAAATTGGTTTATGAACCCCGATATGTTAGAACTCGCAGCGAACCATTACCAGTGTGTCTTTGTTTTATATGAGAACCAAAGCACGACCTGTTTACCATATCTTTACCCGGCACCACTTTTTGATGAAGGACGTGTTTGTTTCAGGGCACACCTTGCATAGAGTAGTTACTATGTCTTCCTTCATATGCAATCGAAACCACCATTGCCTCCGATAGTACCAACTTGGTCGTGTCGCATATTTTCTGATTTAATCTCATTGAAGAGTAGTTTCGATGCCCAGCTTGGGATTGGTGCAACAATGCTAAAGAAGTTCAATGAGAAGAATCAGAAAAATGTCAACAAGTCGAGCGAGGTCATAACCATATTGGACTGATGCACATATTGTATTTTGCTAACAAATATTGTGATGAAAAAAATGTAAATAGCAATTGTAAATTTTTTGTGACATAGGAACCATTCTGTTGTTAGAAAAGTAACCGTTTTTTGTATTTACAGAAGACTTGTATGGTTCGAGTTTTTGTTATATATTATGTGGAATTTGACTCTATTTAGTTCGAGTTTTTGTTTATGTTTGATGTGACAATGCAAAATCACAAAAAGGATTAGTTTGATGCGACAATAGTAGAAAATAATGACAGAAACATTGCTGTAAAAATTGCAAAAATAATGTTTGATGCGACTTGTATGGAATTCACATAAAAGATTAGTTCAAAAGACTTATTTCTGAAGTTTAGCTTTCGAAATTTAGTTGCACTGTCGTATCAAACCTAAACTCAAACCATACAAGTCTTCCGAACTAATCCTTTGTGAATGACATGACTTTTTGCTGCAAATGTTTTCATTCTCGCGTTTTTGTCGCATTGTTTATTTCTTTATCAAATGTTTTCTGAATTTTTTTCATTTGCCCAAGTTTTTTCAGTACTTTGTTACAACAATAGCCACGCACAACACCTATTCATTGTAAAAAACTTAAAATATGAAAGCTTCTTAACAAATGGAACAATCAATATCGAAGAGAAGTAAAAACTTATATCTTGTTAACAAATATTTATGAAGTTTACAAAATGGAACAATAGAACAAACAACACATTTATCTTTGCACCCGGATATAATGTCTTTGTTCATGCCTCAATTTTCTTCTACGCTCACTTCCTCCACCAACAATTTCACCATTGTCAACATTGGGGCGTACGTCAGGCTCTTCTTCCTCTTATTCCAAGGTAACATGCGTAGACATTTCTTCTAGCAAATCTCGTACTCTATTTTACCATGCAAGCAACGTAACCTTGTCAACATTCTCCCTTCTTCAATAGAGGCATTGACCACCTTAAGAGCCTGAGAAATGACAATCTCCTACAGGGAAACATTAGATGTTAGTGCAAACCATGTAAATTTTAAATTTTCCATAAGTGTAAAATGTTTGTAATTACCCTCTTGTTTGAAAAAAAACAAATGTCTTCTTAGAAAATGGCTTCTCCTCTTGTTTGGTAGTTGTACGAAGGAATGGCTAATGTGGTGAAATCAATCCAAGTAATCCTCCCTGCAATCCAATGGAAGCTTCACGGGGGCACCTTATTCGTTAGTTGGCATGACATGATTATGTCACCTTTCAGCGAACAAAGATAAAACCACGTACTTCACGGAATAGTGCTTGCCAGATCGAGTTCTATTCTTGAATTGGGCTTTGATTGAAGATTTGGGATGACTTGTACCTTTCCCATTTTTCTCATAACTCTATCGAGGTGATAGGGTTCTTCTATGTTGAGGCATAACAAACATCTTGTAAATCATGTGATGCCATGAAGGGGAGTGTTTCCTTGGACTCCACGTAAGGGTCCTAAAGTACCCGCGAATTATAATAATTAAAACTTATAAATATATGATACATCATAGAAAGAAAATTTATTGAACTTAAAGATGCATAGTTACCTCTTCAGGAGACATGTCATCAAGATGTTATCTAAGAGTGATGATTTGTTCATCCAAAAGCCCTACAATTTGTGGGTTCCCACTTAGCTATTGTGGGGAGTCTAACATCCCACTTCAGTTTTGCATTACCCCAAAGTCTGAACTGATCATATATCCATGTCTATAAACGGAAACAACATAAATAAATATTAAGAAATTCTTATATATTATGAGGGTAATTAACAAAATATAAAATTCGAAACATACCTCCAAAAGAGGCAAATATCCTGAAATTTGCTTCGTACCCTTTCTGCTAGCACCGCCTAACTGATGAAACAAGAATGCCAAAGCTCTTGTTCCACATGCATGCTTTTTAACATCATCCACCTTCATCAGCATCTTCAAATATTCAATCCGAACCTTTGTTCTACTTTTATCAGCAAATAGTGATACCCAGAAGAAATAACGAGTAACCCCTACACACTTGTTCTTTCCTTTGAAGAGAATCAGTTTTCGTAGCGATTCTAAAATGGGTGTCCTGAATAAACTTCATTTCCACATATCTACCATTCTTCTTGACATGGATCGTTGCTTCTTTATTTTCAATCCCTAGACCATCCACCAATAATGTAACACATCCATCTGTCGTCATCTTCATCGACGTTCTAACCGGCTTACCAACAATCGGTAAATGAGTTATACGATAGACGTCGTCCAGGGTGATGCTCATATTTCCAAAAGATAGGTGGAAAGTGTTGGTCTCAGGTTGTAAACGCTCCATGAAAGCACAAATGGTCACCTTATCAAGACGGTCCTTACAATATTGAATCAAGAGATACAAACCACTATTATAGATCATTCCCTTTACTTCTTTCGGCTCATGTTTCAAATTCCAATCTAATAAGTTCCTATATTGATGCCGATATCACAATGCGCCTCGTTCCTAAATAAAAATAACATATATATTAAGTAATTCAATGTCCAAATATATATAAATAACACGCTTATATAATTTACAACTAAAAATATTAACTCACCTGCTCACTATCCCAAATGGCACGAAAAATATGTCCATGGTAATCGTCTAATGTGGAATAATCCACAGGACCACCAGGATAAGAATCTCTAGCATCTCCTTTACCCTCCTCTACAGTTGTTTCTTCATCATCCCCTGCTTCCTCATCATCCACAGGTACATTTTCACTCTCCTCTAACTCTTCATCTTCATGTCCAACCCCCTCACCATTCCAACCTGCTTGCCCTTTTGATTGGGGTTGACTTTGCGATACAATTACCAGTCTACCTGCTTCTTGAGCATCTGATTGAATCCCCATTTGATCTTCTCTCATTTTTTTTCGCCCTATTTTTTCGTCCTTTTACATGTTCTTTGCTCTTTTCTGCTCATTGTTTTTGGTGAGACACTATCATGGGTCGTCTTTGACCTCTATCACCTCAATCATCCCCACCAACATCACAACTAATAGAAGACATAATAAACCTTCAAATTAAAGGAAAAAAATAAATTACATTCAAACAAATACTTCAAGTCAATTTATTTGTACAATAAAATCTACTAATTTTTAAGAAATACTTTAGCCAATGCGAGGGTTACCAACCACTTCAATCTTACACGATTTCGATGTAAAACAACATTATATATCTCATTTCCCTACATTCTAATAAGAAAATACCAATTTGGAGCTCTAGTGAGCACCAAATCCGCCTTCCCTATTACTTTCATTACCAAGAGATGAGCTAAATGATAAATGCACAAAAATCATAACAAATATACAATTCTACTTTAAAGATTGAAACAAATACACAAATGCATAAAAGCAAACATTGGATGGCTCACTTAAAATCCAAAAAAAAATCATAAACCCAAAGATAGAATGGATGACTCACTTACAAAAGAGTTGGAGTCGATTTTGCATTTTGCAGCGTTTTTTAGAGGTTGCGTTTTGGGAATTTTGAGTGTTTCAATTTTTAAGGGTTTCAATTTTGAGAGATTTTCGAGGGTGATTGGTTTCGATTTGAATGTGGGGAGAGATTTGAATGTAGGAGAGGGAAGAGATTCGAATGGGGGAGGGGAGGGGATTGCGTTTTGATTTGAATGAGGATGAGAAAATTGTTGTTTTTTGTTTATATAGGTGGTGTGGGAAAGAATGGTGGTGTGGGAAAGAAAGAAGGTGGTGTGAGATAGTTAAATGGTGTGAGAAAGTGCTTTTGGTGGTGTGGAGTAGTCGTTGCCTTTTTTTAATCAATGGAAACCATTTTGTGATGGATTTCTCATTTATGAGCATTAACAAATTAATTAAAAGAAATATAAGTGGTTGTAACTATTAAAACAATGCATTCAGACCCAAGAACTCTACATCCAAAGTTTTACAATACGAATCATCCGTACTAAATCAACAAATAGTTTTATTTTAGGATTAGCAAAAAGTGATTGTTATGCTAAACAATTTTAAAACTCTAGATCTAAAAAAATAAAATGGGGGTCATTGAGCTAAATAATCAAGTACACGTAGCAACTCTCTTTCATTTTCATAAATTAAAAACTAACCATGTATCTTCCTTTTCTAAATTAAGATTAAACCAAGCTCCTAGCTCGTAGTTAATTAAACAATCTTAAAAGCTCAAATACTGGCATAGTACACATGGTGTAGAATGCAAACTCAAAACTCCACAAGAAAGCAGCTAGTGATTTTTTTTCTCGTTAATTGTAGACCACCGTGTCTTTAACATGGAACAGACAATCAAGACTCTCTTGAATTTTTATAAGGGCCAATTGCTACTTACCCCCTATTATAAGTAGCCAATTACTAAGTACCCCCATCATTATTTACTATTTCAATTACTCCCTAGACTAGCAGTCAACGTCTATTGACCGTCAGTTTTCAAAGCAGATTACAAAAATACTTCTTAGAAATCAAAGGCTGAGATTGAATCTTTCGTATCTCGAACATCTCATCTCGAGAAAAAATTTAAGGCTCAACTGAAATTGTAATCGTATCTCGAGAAAAATCCAACTGTTGATTTAAATTTTTTGTATCTCAAATAACTCATCTCGAGGAAATTTAACGGTCCAGATTTTATCGTACATGCATCTTGAGGTAAATCTAATGTTTCAAATTTAATCATTCATTCTCGAGGTAAATCTAACAGTCCAAACTTAATCGTGGCGTGCATCTCGAGAAAAATCTAAAGGTCCAAAATTTAAACTTGCACACACCTTGAGGAAAATCTAACATTCAAAATTTAACTGTGCATGCAAACGGCTGGAAAAAACTTCTTCCTCATCCTCTCCTTCTTCCTCCTCAGTTTCACATCCACGCCATCATCGAAACAGAGGAAAAAGAAGGGGGAAAGGAGAAAGACGGAGAAGGAGGAAGAAGGAAGAAGGAAGAAGGAAGAGGGAGGAGGAGAGGCTGCTAAACATAAGAGGAAGAAGGGGGAAGAGAAGGAGGAAGAAGGAGAAAGAAGAGGGAGGTGGCGGCGGTGTTGTGAAACAAATGAGGAAGAATGGGAAGAGGAATGAGGAGGGAGGAGGATGAAGGAAGAGGAGGGAGGAGGTGGCGACGAGGCTACGAAACAGATGAGGAAGTGGAAGTGTTTTTTGGCCGTTATATTTCCTCGACATGCGTGTATGATTAAATTTAGACATTAGATTTCCTCGTGATGCATGTGTGACTAAATTTGTGTTGTAGATATAGCTTGAGATGCGTGTACGATTAAATCTAGATTGTTAGATTTTCCTCGGGATGAGCTATTTGAGATACAAATTTTTTAGACCAACTATTGGATGTTCCTCAAGATATGAATACAATTTCAGTTAAGCATGAGGATTTCCTCAATATGAGATGTTCAAGATACGAAACATTATATCTCCGCCTTGTGATTTATCAAGGGTATTTTGGACATTTATTTTGAAAATACATGGTGAATACACGTTGACCGCTAGTCTTGGGGGTAATTGAAATAGTGAATATGATGGAGGTACTTAGCAATTGGCTATTTATAATAGGGGGAAGTAGCAATTGGCCCTTTTTGTAATTGATGATCAACACATTTTTAACAAAAACAATAAAAATAAATAATTATATAAAATACTATTGTCTAATCACATGGTATGGTAATTGTATCTTGTTGAGCTGAGCTAAACTACTTGACACAGACTCATTTAAGCTGGCAAGGCAAGCTTTTTTCTTACATAGCCTCCATATAATAAGTATTAATTTGGCTAAACCACGTATGGCTTAATTCTGTGGCGAGTTGAAGAATATCCCTTGGCCTTTTTCAGTGATTGCCTTCTTCTATTGTCACTTAAACTATCAATCCTATCCCACCTGTAAACTTGGAAGCCCCAAAATTAAAGTTTAAAAAAAAAAAAAAAAAAAAAAGAGGTTGTTATGCGTACTCGATCATTTGGCTTGATTGCAACAACTTTTAGTTTACATATTCAACTTATAAAAGTTACTTAATGTTCTCAACCACTATTTGTTAACCCTAAAATAATAATACTTAATTACTGAGAGTAAGAGAAACAACTCCTAGCCTCCTCTCCATATTTTACATTCATCAGCTTGATAGTTATTCTTTCGAGCAACCATACAATGAATTCACAACTCCAATTATTGAAGTAAGAAAAAATGTCATTGAAATAAAAAGTTAGATGTAGTTCTAACATCTAAGAGCATTGCAATACTTGTGAATAAATTTTTTTTTCAAAATCTAGCACATATTTAATGTAGAATATGTAATTATGTATGAACCCAATTTCAAATGTCATTGATTTTTATTTTATTTTTCGCTCAAATAAATAAGGGCACCCAATAAAATTGTTTTCATAAAAAAAAGTAAGATGGTGTTACACATTCTAAGTTGGTGCAACAAAGCGAAACATTTAAAAAAGCCGGTGCAACAAAGAGTTAGTTCAATCGAGTCAAATAGTCAGGTACACATAGCAACTCCAAAAAATAATACCTTATTTTATAAACCGAATATCTCTCTGCATTAGAAAATATTGTTTTCTCATTTTGAGATGTGAACTTATAGAAAAATTTAACAAATAATTATTTATAATGTACAAGGAGAAGAGAAAAGTTTAGTAAATCTTAATAATTTAATTAGGCCCACTAAAAGAATATCCGGCCAAAGCTAGCAGGATATTCTAGAATTTATAAGTCATAACATGTCCGTGTTTTATAACTTTGAATAGGGGTGGGCACGGGACGGGATGGGACGAGATATGCCCATCCCTATCCCATCCCGTTCATACGGGATCGGAACGGGACGGGATGGGAAAAACCTCATCCCGACCTCGTCCCATCCCAAACGGGTTCGGGACGGGACGGGACGGGACGGGATCAGCGTGCTAATCTGGACATATCAAATAGAAGCCTGGACTGCTGGAAGCCTGCTGTTGCTGCTGGAAGCCTGGAAGGCCTGCTGGGCCTACTGGAAGCCTGCTGGAAGCCTGGAAGGCTGCTGCAGCTGGAAGCCTGCTGCTGAAAGCCTGGAAGCCTGAACATTTTATGCAAATGTTCATAAAATAAATAAATAAGTAAATAAAAATATTAATAATTAATATTAAAAAATTAGTTCGAGGCGGGACGGGATTGGCGGGATTGAAAATCTTCATCCCATCCCATCCCATTCTAGATCGGGACGGGACGGGATCGGGATGAAATTATTCAATCCCATTAAGACCCGAAAAAATCGGGACGGGACGGGACGGGAACGGAATCGCGGAATGGGATGCCCACCCCTAGCTTTGAAGCATATATGATATATTTAATACTTTTTAGGTAAATTCTGACTTTTGTCAAAAGGGACAAAGAAAATGAGAATTTATATTTTGACCCCTATTGGACTAGACCAGTTGTCAAAACATCCTAACGTACGTATAGTGTGAGACATAGTGAATTTTCTTGTTTTCGTTTATGTAGTTATGGTCGGATATATATGTTGTAAGTATCCATCAATTTACTTCGTGTTCCATCGAGGATATGTTGGGATATTATATCGGTGGTAATCACACATAAATTTAATTTTTGTTATATCTTTATGGTATAAAGGAACACCAAAAGCTTTTTTTATATAAATTCAAAATCTTGTGCCGGTGGTGATGTTTCTGAATTTGGCCATAAATTGGGCTATTTTGACATAGTTTCACAAATTTAGCTTTGTTTGAGCATTTTCAACAATGTCTATTTTGAGCTTTGACGGGATATTTTCATGCTCCAACGTAATGCCCAAAGGTCACGTATACAAGAATATATCTTATTTTTGAAAATTTAGCTTTTTCTCTCCTTAGTTATTATCATAAAAAATTAATAAAATAAAATAAAATAAAGGGAGTTGTCAGATATACTTGACTGTTGTCCACCAATTGTAGCCCAGTTGGTCGGAGGTGAAGGCGATGAACCGGAGCGAAAGCAAGTTTCCACGCGGGATGGAGACGACGAGAATATTAAGGTCATGCCTGGTTTGGTTAGCCCTATAGGGTCAGTCATATAGCATTCGGGCATGGGTTAATCATCATTATCATCATCAAAGCCCATTCTTGATATTTTCGGGGTCGACTACACGGATTTGGTTATCCAAACAATGCGTTCTTCCCTAATATCCTTGCCTAATCCAAGCTCAATGATGTCTTCATTCACCGCCTTCATCCAAGTTTTCAACGGTCGTTCCCTCCGTCTACACCCTCTATTAACTTTCCAATTTAGACATTTTCTAATTGTCATCATGTTTGGTGTCGTCCTCACGTGACCAAACCAAGTTAAACGTCTTTTTCTAATTTTGTCCTCTATGGGCGCTACAGTGTCTCCTAATTTTTTCATTCCTAATGGATTTTACCACACATCTACCTTAATATACGCATTTCTGCTACTGTCATCCTATGTGTATCTTGTCTCGTAGTAGCCCAACATTTTGAACTGTATAGCATGGCTGGTCGAACAATTATCTTATAGCATTTCCCTTTTAGCCTTCCAGACATCCTTCTATAGCATAATACTCCTCACGTCATTCTCCATTTCAGCTAACTAGCTTTAACCCTATGGTTTACATCTTCTCCAATAGCCCCATTCGTTTGAATTATAGATCTTAGATATCGAAAAGCCTCACACTCTGAGACCTCCACACCTTCGATCTAAATTGCATTACTCATCCCTCGTGATTCACAACCAAAGTTGCACACTAGATACTCCATCTTCGAACGACTAATTCTAAAACCCTTACTCACTAAAACCTCTCGCCACCTATCTAATTTTTGACTTAAACTTTCACTAGTCTCATCAATTAAGACAATATCATTTGCAAATAGCATGCACCAAGGTACGTCTTCTTGCAAATGTCTCGTCAACTCATCCATGACCAAAGCAAAGGATATGGACTTAAGGCCGACACTTGATGTAGTCCTTCTGACACTGGAAATTCACTGGACATCCCACCCACTGAGCGAATACTTGTTACAGCCCTTTCATACATATCCATAATGATATCGACCTAGCATTAAGACACTTTATTCCTTTCAAGCACCCACCAAATTAACTCTCTGAGGACTCTATCGTAAGCTTTCTCTAGATCAATAAAAATCATATGCAAACTCTTATGTTCCTCTCGATATTTTTCTATAATTTGCCGAAGCAAGAAGATGGCCTCCGTAGTAGACCTACCCGGCATAAATCCAAATTAATTCTCCGAAACCGTGGTTAAACTCAGAAAGTCTTCGTTCTATAACCCTCTCCCAAAGTTTCATCGTATGACTCATAAGCTTTATCCCTCTATAGTTCGAGCAATTCTGAATACCCTCTTTGTTCTTATAAATTGGTACCACAATGTTATGCGTCCACGAATCTGGCATGGGTTAATAAATAAATAAAAATGGTCACCGACCTAAAAAAAAATATACTTGACTGTTTGACTCAATGCCCTCAACTTTATTTTTTACATTTTGTTTGGTGTACTTAATCACATTTTATTAACGCTAAAACAACTCTGATTAATCACCCAGAGAAAAAGAGTACCAATGTTGTTGATTGATGACTTTGTAAAAAGAATCCAACTTATTAATTTTTGGATGTAGGATTTTTTTGGTTTTTAAATACAATTTTTTTCGAATTTGTTATAATAGTTGCAATAATTCTTTAAATTTATGCACTTACTTAAATATTTATTTTTAATACATATTGATAAACACATTATACCCTTGTGCACCTTAGATTAGATGCATAAAGAAGAGAGAATTTGTTTGCAATGTGGTTTTAGAAGATTTTGTAAGACGGGTTTTTTTTTATTTCTATTACACAACCTACCATAGTGTTTACTATTTGTTACTGAACTTGCGACGATGGTTAGTATATATTTGATGTTTATGTGAAAATTTGAAAGTTAAGAATTTGTGACTAAAGTTTTGTTTTATCAATATATTTACTTTTATTCTTTAGTCAAGAATAAATTAATGCTTATAAGCGAGAAAATTAACCACCAAATGGTTTTTATTTATAAAAATGGCAAGTCGATGTTACATATTTAAGGCTGGTGCAACAAAGTCGAAACATCCCTAAATGTCGATGCAACAAAGAGTTTGTGCAATCGAGCCAAATGATCGGGTACATAGTTTGGTGCAACTGAGCCAACCGTAGAAACTCTCAAAATAAATTAAATAAATAAATAATAGTAAAGATAAAACTAAAAACATAGTTTGGTTGTTAGGCCAACAAAGCTACCTGCTCAAAAGAGTTGTGTTGTGAGACTATTCTAGCGTAAATATAATAGAATTAGCATATTTATTAATATTAAGAATAAAAGTATTTTTACAATATTAGGCATTCTATTATTCTTGTAATAGATATTCCAATTAGGATTCTCATATTTGTTTCCAACTAGGTTTAGGGTTTGTTTTAGAAAGTATGTTAGTTATAAATAAGTCATTCTCATAAATTTGTTTTAGAAGGTAGGTCTAAGATTCTCATATTTGTTGCTCATTGTTAGTTGGATGATTGAATAAAATTTATTTCGTTATAGTTTATTTGATTTATTATTTATTTCATTATTTCCATTTATTGCACTTCATTTATTTTCATTGCAATTTCATTTATTTATTAGTCAAAATCTATCAAAATATTAATATGTATCTCTTATCTCCTTTAGGTGCACTAAATCTCTGAATTATAATCGTAGTTGTCACCAAACTAGTTATAATCAAATTGCAATCTTAGATGTTGTCGTTTGGTCCCAACACGCTCAAATGACTAACCTATTTGTTAAAAAACACTGAGAGGTTGTTTCTTAAATATTTATTTTATCACTTGAAACTTATCTCTGAAAAATTTAGTATTTTCCCATAAAGTGGTATTTGTTAGCGTGTCTGAAGTTTGAACTAAACTAGTGGTCAGTGCCAAATTAAGTGTTTGATTTATACATTTTGGGTACATATAATTTAGACGTATTTTACTTAGGGTCCATAAGTTTTGAATAATTACACATTGGGTACAAAATTGAGTGTTGACTGCTAGTTCAATAAAGCTAACCAAGGTCAAACGTCTTACATTTGATAAAGATGAAATAACCTTCAGTAAAGAGCATGTGACTTGCACGAAGTATCCAAATTGCAATTATATTAAAAATAAGTTATCCAAAGTTAAATTATAGTAAAATTAAAGGTATTGCTAATGCAGAAAATGACAATTTGTTTCTTGACGAGAAAATTGAGATTCGATTACTTGTCCTTCCCCGGTGAAATAAGCCATATGAGATTTTTGTTAATCCCGGAAAGATCAACCATTAATTCGGGCATTGTAAACATGAGTCTTATTTCCAGTTATAGATTTTTGTCTATAATAGTCTTTAATCGAATCAAATCATGCTCTATTTTAGACCAATTTGACCCATTATATAATCTAATCCTTTTAATCCATCTACTTGTACATTAAGAAGTAGGTGGGGGCAATGGTGTTGAAACTTGGAAGGTAGGTAGGTTTCAATTGAATCAAACTCGTGTTATGTTCCTAACTTGCAGGTTGGGGTGGGTGGTTTGATTCAATGAGAGGAGGTGGGGTGGGGACAACGGTGGTTTTGAAAGGGAGGTGGTGGTAATAATGGGGTTGTAGAATACAGCAGGAATGGTGGTGTGGATTGCAGGGTAAAGGCCCCTACTAAATAACACCACCATTTCTACTGATGGACACTACTAACCCCCTACTTTCTGAAGGACACCACCACCTTTTTGAAGGACGCTGCCACTACTGAAAAATACAACCAATAAAAGGGAAAAAACCCTAACTCCTTATCCTCTCTTCTTCTTTTTTCCCTCTCTTTTCCTCTTTCCCTCTCTTCTTCATCAAGAACCATCACCACCCTACCACCATCCCACCACCATCAACCTTACCACCACACCGCCAGCCTCCTCCTCCTCCACCTCCTTCTTTCTCACTTTCTTATCATTTTCCTCTCATGTGTTTTTTCTTTTTCTCCTTTCTTATTTTCTTCATATTCTTCTCTTATTTTCTACACAACAAAATGTCATGAATTAACAAAAAAAAATTGGAATTCTAGAAATACAAAAAAAAAAAAAAAAATTACAAAACATAAACATTAATATTTTCAATTACAAAACAAAATACAAAAAAAATACATTAACTGTCTTGGAGACGCTCAACAAAGTCCTTCAGGGGTGACATTGGCGGCCTTCATCATCGGAAAAGTAGTAGTCCACTAACGAATATCCACCATCACCATCATCATCGTCTTCATCAGAGGACGATGATGATTCACTGTTCTCTTCCTCTTTTGACTATTCTTCCTCATCATCTAAAAAAGATGATGAGTGGGGGTCCTCGTACCAGAAAACGTCGTCTTTCGAATCGCCCATTTCATCCAATTCTTTGTCTGAGTTTTCTTCTTTGAACATTGACCATTTTCTCTTCATCTTTTCTTCTTTCTCTTGAATTGGTGATGAATACTAATAGACTACTCCCATTTTATAATGCTCAACTTAAATGACGTCATTTGTCTTCCCAAGTAATTTTCTTGTGATTATGCAACCATGGTGGTTTTCCCATGTATGCATTAGTACTTCCTAAAAGGCTGCTTGAATCTCATACACAAAGGAAAAAGTGAAAATAATAGGAGGATAATGACCAATCCTTCCCTGAGATACCAAAACGCAATAGCACATGCGAGCCCAATAATCATAATCGCGGAACATGGATGCGAATGTGATCTTAAAAATCGTAAAAATTTTGCGATAGTTTGAAACAGAGTCAAGTTTTTGCACAATGTGTGAGGGTAAGACACATCCTCGTAGAAGCCGCTGCGTTTGGATAGAAAACAAACTTTGTCCATTTTTTTTGATTTTTTGTATTTGAAACTTTTTTTTTTTCAATTCCTCTAGGGTTCGCTACACTATTGACATATTTGATTTATTGCTAAACCCCACTTTTGACTTTATCAAGTTGGGGTGTTCAAAAGTGGGGTTTAGCAATAAATGAAATATGTCAATAGTGTATCAAACCCATAGGAAATGAAAAAACCCAAAAAATGTTCAAATACAAAAAATTTGGACAAAGTCTGTTTTCTGTCCAATCCCAGCTGTCACTACGAATGGGATCAATATCCTCGCAGTGACCGCTGCCTTTGGACAGAAAACAGACTGTCCATTTTTTTATTTTTTTTATTTTCATTTTTTTCAATTCCTATGGGTTTGATACACTTGGAATATTTGATTTATTGCTAAGCCCCACTTTTGAATAACCAAACTTGAAAAGGTCAAAAATGGGATTTAGCAATAAATCAAATATGTCAATAGTGTAGCAAACCCATAGGAATTGAAAAAAATGAAAAAACAAATTCAAACATAAAAAATAAAAAAATGAACAGAATGTGTTTTTTGTCCATACATAGCGGCTTCTGCAAGTATGTGTCATAGTTTTACCCTCGCAATTTCTGATACGTCTTAGTCTTTGTAGGCATTTTGGACAGTGTCGCATAAGCCGATGCAATTTTATTCATTGTATTTGCAATTTAGTCTACGAATGTGAGTGTGTATCTCGCACGCATCGTTGCGTTTTGGTACAAACTCTTACTACTCAGTTAGGTTTCAGGGCACTTACAAGGGTTATTTTCAAATCCTCGAGAGGACTTAGACAGGGAGACCTCTTCTCCCTTTTTTTATTCATTTTGGCACCTGAAGTCTTGAGGAGGAATTAAAAGGCAAATTTTAATTTTTTGAATTTAAAGGGAAAAATAAAATATTTTGTGAAGCGAATCTGTAAATGGTAGTGCTTTTGTTGCGTTTTTATATACTATGTGATGATACATCAAAATACACCGATTATCACTGCCATACACGTGGCATAAAGACTCATCACGAGAATACAATGTTTAATCAATTGGGTTAGCTCATAAAGCCCATAAAAAAATGAGGCCAAATATAGAGGCCTAGACTAGGCCCACCACTGAGGAAAAGTAAATAGGACCCAAATCTAGGCCCAACCGAATTAGAGCTCGGATCCAAGCCCGATACGAGTTTTCTCATAAAGAAGAGGAATGTTGCACAAAAAAAGCCGTGGAGGGAGTTACACCTCCCCGAACACATTTTCGTAAAGGAGGAGACTGTTACAAGAAACATCTCCTCCCGTTGCACCTCACATGCTTAAGTCATGCAAAGAGTTAACCACGACCATTATAAAAGGTAAACAGAAAATTCGACACAGGTATGCAACTTTAAATGAGTTTTGTCCAGATTTACATCCTTCTTCCAATAGAGTTACTGAGTTAAGCATCGGAGTGCCTTCGGCAACCAAAGGGTGGTCCTTGGCAGTCTAATAGTTGTTTTGCAGGTCAAACTCACAGGAGGACGATTTTTGGTCGCATCAGTTTGGCGTCGTCCGTGGGGAACGACTGTTTTTGAAGATTCATAGTAACAAAGCTTGCGCAACCCGAGAAGAAGATCAATGAAATACTCCACAAATATTCAACCTGACGACACAATGCCCAATACTGATTCAAAGACAACCATCGAAACAGCCATACCTACTGTAAGAGATATCCAGCGGGTAACAATTCAGACATCTCTGACATCATAGGGAATCTCCTCGGCTCCCCGAGTGGAGATGCTTATGGCTCAAATGAAAAGTGTGATCGAGACGATAGATAGGATCATTTGAAACCTGCAGGGCAGCAACTTTCGAGAAGAAATCACCCATCTTAAGAGACATTGGGCTAACAATAGCTCCAAGTACAATCAAGGAACGTCCGAAAGCCTACAAATGAAGAAGCCACAATACGGGAGAACATTCTCAACTCTGATAACAAGTCAGAGCGAGATTCTTGAAGCCATTGCAGGAAGAGAAGATGTCAAATGATCGCCGAGGATGAGAGGAGATCCAAAAAAACAGAGCAAGCAAGAACAAGCTCTACCTTTTCCACAACGACTACAACCACATTACCGAGGATTGTCGCAGCCTAAGAAACAAAATTGAACGCCATATCAAAGAAAGACGACTCAGAGAGTTTGTCGAACTCAAGGGTGAAACAATCATTTCAAAGGAGCAATCAAAAGAAACAATCTATGTCTTGCATGGCATGGGCGGGAAAAAAAGAAGCAATCCAATCGATCCAGGAAGCGTATAGTCACAGACTTACGCACAAAAATTAAATTCCAATAACCATCCGCACAGCGTGCAAGGACAATGCAAAGGACCCTAACCTTCTTAAACGAAGATGCTTATGGGTTAATTTCCCACACAATGATGCTTTAGTGATTTCGGTCATGATAGCTAATTGGGAAATCGAAAGAGTATTGATGACACCGGCAGCTCGGCCAACCTCTTATACTTAACAGCTTTCCAAAGGATGCAGTTCACCACCGAGATGCTCTCACCAAGTGATCAGTCTATGGTAGGTTTAAGTGGGGAGCAATATAACCCACTAGGAATGATCCAATTACCAGTTGAAGCGGGAAAGCAAGGGAAGCAACGAGTGTTAATGACAAACTTTCTCGTTGTTGACGCTCCTACTGCGTACAACATGCTACTCGAAAAACCATGGATACATAAGATGGGTGCAGTATCCTCCACTATGCACCAATGTGTGAAGTTCTATTCCGACAACGACATTGGAAGAATAAAAAGGGACCAACCAGCCGCCCGGGAGTGTCATTTTGTTGCTATAAAGACTCCCCACAAATAGCAATTAATGCAACGACTGGAAGAGTCTTCACAGCAATCTGATAAAACGAGTTTGGATTCTCCGAACAATAATATGGCTCCAACTAGTCCACGAGATCGACCCAACACCGGGCAACTGAAAGAAGAAACGGTCGAGGTCTACTTAGACAATGAAGCAGAAAAGGCAGTCTGAATCAGCACAAAAATCCAACCTGAACCCTCGCAAAGGAGCTGATTTAACTGCTAAAACATAACCAAGATGTTTTTGCGTGGACAATGAAGGACATGGGGGGAGTAGATCCATCCATCATTTCCCACAAATTGCAAGTGAATCCAGATAGGAATATGGTTCGACAAAAAAAAAACTGGTGGCCTCAGAACGCAATCAGGTGATAAACGAAGAAGTGCACCGACTGCTCAGTGCAAGAATGATAAGAGAAGCTCATTACCCGGATTGGTTTGCGAACAGTATACTAGTAAAGAAGAAGAATGGGAAATGGAGAGTATGCGTGGATTACACCGACCTAAATAAAGCATGCCCCTTAAACAACTTCTCACTTCCACAAATAGATCAAATAATGGACGCAACTGTCGAGCACGAAATGTTAAGCTTCATGGATGCGTACTCCAGGTATAATCAAATACAAATGTACCCCCCCCCCCTGACCAAGAAAAAAATCTATCATAACGGAAAGGGGTTCGTACTGTTATCGAGTAATGTCGTTCGGACTGAAGAATGCGAGAGCAACGTATCAACGGCTAGTCAACAAGATGTTTAGAGATCAGATCAGCAAAACGATGGAGGTTTACATCGACGATTTGCTCGTCAAAAGCCCACACAGAATAGACCATGTTACGGACCTCGAATAGGCTTTCTCCCAACTTTGGAAGTACAAGATGAAGCTATACATAAAAAAAAATGCACATTTGGAGTAGAGTCAGGGAAGTTCCTCGGGTACATGGTCAACCAGCGAGGAATTGAAACTGATCCAAAGTAGATACAAGCACTTCTCAACATGCAATCACCGACAAACATAAAATGTGTTCAAAGTCTTAATATGAGGATAGTAGCTCTGAACAGATTTATCTCCAAATCATCAGACAAGTGTCTGCCCTTCTTCAAAATCTCGAAGGGAAACAAGACATTCGAATGGAATGACAAATGCGAGAGAGCCTTTCAAAGCCTTAAGACTTACATGGGAAACACGAAGCTGCTAACAAAACCAAACACAGGAGAAACGGTGTATCTGTACTTATCAGTATCCAACCACGAATTGAGTTCAGCACTGCTACAAGAAGAAAAAGGGGTGCAAAAACCAGTGTACTACATCAGCAAAATACTTGCGGATGCAGAGATCAACTATCCGGCCCTGAAAAAACTTGTGCTCGCCCTAATCGTATCGTCAAGAAAATTGAAACCATACTTCCAAGCACACCCAATCACAGTTATGACCGAACAGTCGCTTCGATCGGTGTTACACAAACCGGACCTGTTGGAAAGAATGGTGAAGTGGGCGATAGAGCTCGGACAATTTGACATCAGCTATGCCCCTAGAACTGCTATCAAAGCTCAGGCATTAGTGGATTTCATCGCAGAGTTCACGAGAAGCAACAACCAACCCAAGGATAAGGAAAGATGAATAGAACAGCCAGAACCGATCCCTGAAGGACGAATCCTTCGCTGTGATGGGGCGTCCAACAAGGCAGGAAGCAGAATTGAATTAGTCTTATACAACTTGGAAGGTATTGCATTGGAAAATGTGATAAAGTTCATTTTTAAAGCCTCATAGGGAATGGGGAATGGACATCATAGGAGCACTCCCAATGTCCAATAAAAAGAAGTTTCTCCTCGTCGCAGTGGACTACTTCACCAAATGGGTAGAAGTAGAACCCCTCACAAAGATAGGGGAAGCACAAGTTGAGAAATTTCTACGGAGAGACATCATATGCAAATTCGGGATCCTAAGAGTAATCGTCACGGACAATGGGAGGCAATTCGAAGGCATAAAGGTTAGGGAGTTGTGTGAGAACCTGAATATCCAGCAACATTTCTCCGTGCCAGCTCATCCGCAAGCAAACGAGCAAGTCGAGGTCACTAATAGGACAATCTTGGAGGCAATCAAAAAAAGACTCGAGGCAGCGAAAGGACTATGGATACCGAATTACCTGGTGTCCTTTGGGCGTACAGAACAACAAAACAAACTCCGACAAAAGAAACACCTTTCGCCCTCTCTTACGAATCAAAAGCAATGGTACCCGTAGAGATCGAAATGCTGACATTCCTAACCCAAGACTTCCGCGCAAAAACAACGTCGAAGCATTAAGAGTTGGGAAGGATCTCCTCGAAGAAAAATGAGAATCGGCCTTGATTAAGACAACAGCCTATCAACAACGCATGGCAGGGTGCTACAACAAGAAGCTGCGAATATGAACCTTTAACATCGGAGACTGGGTGTTATGAAAAGTCCAACTAAACACGAAAGAGCCCAGTGCAGGCAAGCTCAACCCGAACTGGGAAGGGCCATACAAGGTAACAAAAATCAACAGACCAGAAACATACTGGTTAGAAGACAAAACAAAAAAATCAAAATGATACCTTGACCATGAAATGTAGAGCACTTGAAATGATATTATCAATAGAATTTTTTGCTCTCAATTTCGAAACAAAAAAAATCTAATCAGGACAAAAGGTCAGATTAAAATAGACTCAAGAAAACACTTTGCATGGCTAGAATATTGAGCAAACACAAATACATATGCTGGACGAACGAATCAGACATAAAAAAAAAAAACTTCTGGCCCGATCAACCACGAAGTAATAAAGTACCAGGACATAAGAGACAGACTTTCACGTTAACTGTAATATGCAACATCGTAATCCGAATGAGAAACAGGATTTCATAAACTAGAACTTCCATACGACTATAATGTTGAGTGTCGAAGCCACTCATAAAAATTCGGACAACCAAAATTGGAAATCTCCCATAAGTGTCATAAAAAAAGCTAAACAAGCTAGACATACATGACACAAAATGCCAAATAATAAATTTCCATTTATCTTCTAAAAAAATAGATTACAAACAAAACAAAACAACAACTAAGAAGAGGAATCAGTGTTGTGAACAACGTCTTCAGGCAGCATTGGATTAGTAGGCTCCTCGACATTTGGATCACCCATTGAATTTGGAACAACTTCCTCGACATCATCGAATTCCCACCCCGCAAAGCAATGGTATGGGGACATGTCCAAACCTTGCGTCTCCTCGAAGTACAGGTAATCGTGGCGCCCTTGGCCACTCTCTTAAAATTTGTGGCCTCCCCTGCCTTTAGCTTCTCAGTAACAGTCGACGGCTCGACTTAGGTTGGTGCTAATTCTTTGTCAACATCAGCAAGTTTAGCAGAGACCGCTGATTTGGTCTCTACGAACTAGAAACCCAGCTCAACGATTTGAATAGTAGCAGCCTTAAGCTTGGAAAAACACCCGTTGACAGAACGAATAGCCGCGTCATGTTCGACCTTTCGGTCGTACAACTCTTTCTCAGAAACATCTAGACGGGAATGCAACCTACCCAATTCCACCTCGGATGTCTCGAGGTCGGAAGCAAATGCCTCACGCATAGCCTCGAGTTCCCTCATCAACACCCGTGTAGAGTCGGCGACCCTCTCATGCTCTGTGCACTACGCCTTCAACAAATACAACTGATGGAGAACATGGGAAAGGGCCAGAATGTGTCCTGAAAGCTTCCGCTTGATGTGTGCAACCTGGTCGCTAGACGCCTTACAATTCGACCCCATGATAGCTGCATAAGTGAGATGTGTCATTCCCTCCATAAGATGTTGGAGGACATCATCAATGTGACGACGTGGTGAACGCACGGGCATAGGAGTTTTGTTAGCCAACCACTCGTGACAGCTGCCAATAAGATTGTGAGCACTATCTTGCACATCAACCTCGAAAGGCCAGAAGGTCTCACCAAGAACAAAAGAAGCGGGGTGAGACACAGAAGGAGCAGTAGGAGATCCCGAAGTCCCAGCTACGACGAAAGAAACAGTAAGCTTGTGGTCTCTAGCACGGGCAACAACTTGATCCTCTATTGACAGATCATACTCGAAGTCATCCAAGGTCTTAGTACCCTTTGGATTCTCCGATAGATAAACACCTAGTTGAAGCATTTTATTCTCGATAACGCGCGAATCGTTAATCGAGAGGCTGATAGAGTCCGGCAAGCCATAAGAAGCAACAAGCTTTTTCTCATGGTCATCCAGAATACGAGAAACTTCCTTCTTACTTATCTTGAGAACTCGGTTTACCTCCTCGTCCTTTGATAGGGGCATATTTAGGCTATTTTTAGTACCATATTTCTATTTATTTTTTTAGCTATTACTTGTTAATTATGATACTAATTGATATTTTCGTGTTTGTGTAGGTTTCCAATTATAAGATTCTAAAATAGAAGCTAAGTGAAGCAAATTGGGAACTAGTTGCACAAGGAAACCACACAAACAAGGAAACTACACAAACAAGGAAACCACACAAACAAGTAAACCAAGCAAAGAAGGAAACAAAACAATTATAAAAGGGATGATACTTGCCCTGGAGCAATCACGTTTGCAACCAGAGCAAGCCGTCATCCATCATCCATCCATCCAGCAATAGCCTTCATCCATCCACACCTTCCATCGCCTACGCTAGCCAACAACCCTCGCATTCACGACCTCCACAACAAGCCCTAACCCATCATCGCAACAGTCCCTTAGCCATTATCCTCTTCTCCTTCACAACACCTAGATACAACCTTTCATCCATCATCAACCCTAAACCCAATCGAACCCCATTCTCACAAACCCCTCCTCCTCGCAACAGTCCATCAGCAACTACAACCATCATCGACAAACCCTCTTCACCATTTTCATCTCTCTCTCCCCCTGACTGAATCCCGACTCCCTGATCACCACCAGCCATGAACAACCACTCAATCCACTGCCTTCCTTCTCCCTCGCAACCTTTTCTCACCAGAGCACAGATCGTGAAAGCAAATCGAAGAAGGAGAGGTCGTGAAGCAGGACGAAGAAGGAGAGATTGTGAAGAGGAGAAACTTATTTCTCTTCCTCTCTGCTATCCGCACCCAACATTCCTCTATCTACCACCACGAATTAGGGGACAGTGTTTTGTTTCATCTCTTAATTCTTTCTCTTATTTTAGTTTGATATTTAATTATGTATTACTATTCAAACATAATTAATATGTCTAGCTAAACTTCTCTTAGTTAGGGGTGGATTCGAAGCCCCGAACATGTGTTTTATAAATTAATTGAAGCCCCGAACATGTGCTATTAGTGATTGTGTTTTGCTTAACTGCTTTATAGAGAATTTTTCTTTGTATGTTTGTTAAGGTGGCCAACTTAGTAAGCATGCTAGGATCTGGGGCTAGAGTATAGGAGAGTTTCACCTAATTGTTATAATCTTGTACTCACAAGTAGTAAATACCAAGGAACGTTGGTAAGGTTAAGTAAAAACCTAGGTAAGAACAAGATGTTGATCATACTTGTAATTGCCTAGTCAGTATTCATATTTTCCACAAAACTTAATGATCTTAGATTGTTATTTAACTTGCGATTCCTGTTTAGATAGCATGATAAGAATAGTTTGAAAGCGACGCTTAGTTTAATTCAATAAACTTGGGAAAATAATAAGATTAATGCAGTGCGGTCACAGTTAATCTTGAGCATTGTCTCTCACGAGTTAGCAAGTGATTATTGAGGATTGATTTATAAGCATATGTTTGGTGTGTGGAGATAAACCCTTAGCTAATTTCTCATCTTTGCCATCCCTTTAGTTTTATTATCTTTATAGTAATTTTCGTAGTTATTTTCATACTTTAATTTAGAAAATCCAATCCCCCATTATTTAATTAATTAGGTTGTTAGTTTTCGTTTAGTTATTATTAGTGTTAATTGACAAGCCCTCTAATCCCCCGTCTGGAACGATCCCTACTAATTCTATACTACAATCACAAAGCAGGGTATTAAGTTGTGTGCTACTAAAATAGCGCATCATCCTCACGGTTAGAAGAATCATCCCCCAAACCACGACCTCCTTTCTCAAGAGAGGCAAGATGAGAAGGGGTCCTGGCGGATTCAAGGACGGAGGAACCAAGCTTTTTCCTCTTCGAAACACAACCAGAGCTAATGGCCGATACCTTGGAGGGACTATGAGGCTTAGGAACTTTCTTTTTCTTAACAATTGAACCAGTGTTCCTAGGACCTCGAGCAAAGGCAGAAGCGGAGACTTCTACATCACCAACGCGTGCAACAATAACCTCCGATGGGAGGCCTACCCGGTGAAAGTAGACCACCACAGACAATGGCATCTATAGTAAGGAAATCCTCCACCGGGTACTCGGGGAAGATCACAAAACTGATGGCAGAACTCATGCTCTTCTAAAGACAGTGACAACTCAACCTTCTTAGGCTCCCAAAATGATTGCAGAATCTGTTATCTGTGAAACCTAAAGTGGTTGGAAGAAAAAGAGGCAAGAACCAGGACCTCGACCAGCCCACATACTCCTCTTACAGGTCCTCAAAGCGGGGAGGAAAACGCAGGCGATGAGTGTAACTAGGGTCTACGTTGAACCCTACTAGAGAGTGAAAATCCCTAACATTCATAAGGATATGAGCCGAGGCAACCCTCGCCAAGGTTGAAATCATTATCTTCCAACCATTTGGGACCAACTGAGCCGAGGCAATTCCAACAAAATCCAAGTATTCCCAGATGATAGTGGGAGTCGGATGCCTAAAACAAGAATGAAACATACCAAGATACAAAGGAATGTATCCATACCTAGGGCGACAAGGACTGTCACCCTCTACGGGGAGATCGATATCCAAATCGGCTGGCAACGAGTAGTCGTGACGAATGTTATCTAGAGTCACACGTGTTGCCCTCTTAGGCATAAAGAAAGCTTCACAAGCATTAAGGGCATCACCACCAAAAACCCTGGAGTTAGACAGGACTATAGAACAAGTGCAAGGAATCAAAAGATTAACAATCAGAAAATGAGAAGATGCATAAGGAAGCAGAGCATACACAAAGCTTTTTTTTATAAGAATGGACAACAAAAGGACCGCTCTTGGAGAACGTTCAAAGTGTAACAACCGCACGAAATCCCAAAAATTGCGTCGAAACAAACAGGCGGATGGAACAACGGAGAGAAAACAGTTGACACAGAAAGCAAGACCACTAACCAAGCTGTAATGTTGCAATAAAAAAGCGAAACCGCCGCATAGTTAGTGGATACTTGAACATATCCACTAACTAAGGGGGGAGCAACCGATGATACATCAAAATAGACCGATTATCACGGCAATACACGTGGCATAAAGACCCATAACGAGAATACAGCGCCCAATCAATTGGGTCAGCTCATAAAGCCCAGAAAGAATGAGGCCAATTATAGAGGCCCGGACTAGGGCCACCACTGAGAAGACGTAAACAATGCCCAAATCCAGACCCAAACGAATCAGAGCCCGATATGAGTTCTCTCATAAATGAGAGGAACGTTGCACCAAAAAGAATCGTGGAGGGAGTTACGCCTCCCCGAACGAATCTCCATAAAGGAGGAGACTGTTACAAGAAACATCTTCTCCCGTTGTGCCTCACATGCTTAAGTCACGTAGAGAGTTAACCACAACCGTTATAAAAGGTAAAGAGAACATTCGACACAAATATGCAACTTTAACTAAGTTTTGTCTAGATTTACATCCTTCTTCCAATAGAGTTACTGACTTAAGCATCGAAGTGCCTTCGGCCACCAAAAAGGTGGTCTTTGGCAATCTAACAGTTGTTTTGAAGGTCAAACTCAAAGGAGGACGGTTTTTGGACGTATCACTATGCATGCAAATATTATAAGTAATGAAAATGCAATTGCAAATACTCACAAAAAGCTTTGACATCTAGTATAAAGAAAAGGCTAATAGAAAGCTAATTCACAAGTCTGATCAAGCAGGAACTACAAGCTAATTTCATTATATAACCAGCATCCCAAAATTCATATATATTCAAACTAAACATATGGGCATCTCGGATCAGACATCAACATTTACAATTGGCTATCAAGAAGATCAACATTTCCCGTAAAATAGTACTTTTCGCATTCTTTTTACAAATTGAGGCGGTAACTCTGTTCTTACTACACCATCGATATGACAATCTTAGTGTTTTTTGCATTCCTTTTACAAACTAAGGTCGTCACTGTGTTCTTGCTACACCATCGACAAATTTATTTACCCTCGCGGAGGTTCTGGCGAGTGTGGGTTCCCCTCCTTGTAGGAATCGTGGCAAGGGAAAAGGAGAAAAAGTAGGGCTAAAAACAAGGAGAGAAGAAGAAGAAAAAATGGGATGAGGTGGGATGAGAGGTGTCGGTGGCGAGGTGGTGGTGGTGAAAGAGAGGAAGACGAGAGGTGGTGGTGGTGAAGGGGAGGATGAGGAGGAGAGGTGGTGTTGTGGGTTTAACCGGCCTAAACAAACAAGCTAATTTGTCCCACTTGTAATAACCGCAAGTGCACGGTGTCTAACTGGTAGACAACGACAAGTACGGGTCGATCCCACGAGGAAAGTGGATGCAATTGAATTTTAGAATTTATCTAAACTAATTTACAGAAGAAAAAAAAATAGGGTTACAGTGTTTTTAAAACTAACTAAAAAAAATTAAAAATAAGAAAAATAAAATAAAAGGAAAAGATGGATGAGATTGATTTTGTAGGGTTTGGACTCACCGATGAGTAAGCAAATATATTTAAATCTAAATTACTGAAATTATAAACGAGAAGCTTTAGGGATGAGGATCCCTTGCTTGCATCGAAGATGTGATCATTAAAATCCAATTCCAATCATATCAAGTTTCTATCAAACATTAACAACTTATCTCAAGCAAATAAACTCTTACCGAGCATTAAGTGTCTTTTTAAGGCACGCTTAATCAAAGTCTAAGCTTAATAATTTTTAGCACATGCTTTGAATATTGATAAAATGTGAATCTAACTACAAAAGATATCAAGTTTTAATCGAACATGAAAGGTGAAAGCAATTTATCAAATTTCTGAAATAAAATTGTAATTAACAATTAAGCATTTAAGTCAGTAAAATAAATTAAAATAAATTATACAACCCTTTTGGTTTGTCGCCGCCTCGGTGTGGTGGTACTCAATAGAGAATCCAGGCGGTACACAGCAAGCTCGGGGTGCTCAGCATGAAACAGGGGGTGCAAATAGCCAACTATTTTTAAAAAATAGTTGGTTCCCGCCTAAAACTCCTGCGCTTTCTTCTCCAGCGAGACGCTCTGTTGCTGTTGCTTCCTCTTCGCTCCTCGCGAGCTCTTTCTCCCTTCGAACGGCTCCGGCAGTGTTGCTCTTCGCTCCTCGAGAGCCTTTCTTCGATTTGAACAGAGAGAGGCGGGAAACTCCACCGAAGCAGGAGCGTTATTCAGAGAGAGACCGGAGGATCTAGTGATGCTCAGGGCACCCGACCGAGATTGGAGGATGGAGGAGATCCTCTGGTTCTAGTTTGTGGCATTGTGACTGCCCCGCGAGAGAGAGAGAAATACGGGAAGGAGGACGAGAACGGGCGAGAGAAACACGGGGGTGCTCCCTGTTTGCTGCTCCTGTCTTGGTGGTGGTGTGCGAGCTTGTCCGAGGTTGATCAGAGGAAGGAAGGCGAGGTGGAGAAGAGAGGACAAAGGGGTCGTGCTCCTATGGTGGTGGTGGCTGTGTGGCGTAATGGAACAGGGAGAGGGAGAGGAGTGTGATATGTTGCTTTATGTGGTGCATGAAAGATGATGGTGGTGCTCGGTGGTGGTGGTTGCTGTGTGGCGTGATGGAACAGAGAGAGGAGAGATGGTCTGGACAGAGAGGGAGTGAGAGATGGATGGTGATGAGATGGGTGTGATGAAAATCACTTTGTGAATGAAGGAGGATTTGTTTTTGGCTATTGAGGCTTGATTCCCTTCTCTTCCTCCCCTTTCTCATTCATTTCTCTTGTATTTATAGAAAATTAAGAAAATGAATATGGACAAGTTAAGGGGAGGGTTCAATGAGTGATTTAAGGCTTAAATCAAATCAGAATCTTGGATAATTGAGAGAATATGCTTTGGGTTTGATTGGGCTTGGCAATGGGTTTGGGTTGATGGATTTGGTTTTGGGTTTAAGCCAAGGGCTCAGGTTATTTTCACCTCCACTTTCTCTGAAGTCACCATCTGTGATTTGTTCATTTCATTTTTCTTCGATTTCTTCATTATTGCTTCAAATTCTACAAAAACACAAAAATTTAATAATTAATCTAAAATAAGATAAAACAAGGATTAACAAAATTATAATAACAGGTAATAATGTTATAATTATGTGATTATCAAATACCCCCAAACCTATATTTTCCTAGTCCTCGAGCAAAACAAAGAAAAGAAAACCACAAATAAAATCCTAATTCACTTTCACAGGAATCGTCGATTGCACTTACCTTCGAAAACGTGCAACAAGGCTTTGAACTCCTAGATTACCTCTAGGGGACGAGTTATAGTCTCGTGACGGTTTCCAGAAAATGTTACCCACAAACATTACTGACTCAACAAAACTTGGTCAAACAGTGTTTATATTAAAACTTCAAGATATGCAAGAAACCAACAGTGTCATTTTAGTGTATCAACAAATCTCCAAATAATTTAATATTCTCCAAAAGTTAGAAAAAATTCATAATCATTATCAACTAAATGTGTGTGTGTGAAAAGCACTATCAACATAACTTTTCATTTCAGAGTAAAAATGACTAAATCTCCTGTAGAAAGTTTGTTTTGACTTCAAACCTCTCATGTCACTCACAATAAAACACTCAGAGATTTGGTATTTCACTCAGTTTATATGTGAGGAAAAGAGTAAATAATGGAAAAAAATCATCTCACATATAGTAAGAAGAAGAACGGACTTTTCAAGAATGGAATGAACATGATCTCATGGAAAAGAATATCAATTACTTTTGGGAATGTTGAATCAAACACCATAGTTCTTAGTTATTTAATCTCCACATCTGTGAAACCAACCTCTACCTAAGATCAACTAGGACTTTGTTGGGTTGTAGCAGGGCTTGGGTAATGGTTAATAAGGAATGTCAAAGGATTCTAAGAAAATTTTCTAGGAATGTATACACCCATTCAACGAACAATTAGGGCTGACAAGAATAAACCAATGTTGCGCATCATCAATTTTTCTTCATTCTCACATCTTTATCCTCATTGACATTCTTCTTCTGTTTTTTTTTTTTTTAACTATTTTTCTTTTCTTCAACCTTTTTTTTCACATAGAGGATTTATGAAATATCTCATATTTTGCTTTTTGATACCCTTTTTACACCAAGTATATCCATCCATACACATTCCCAGAAAAGTTGGGTAAAGGTTAATGGGTTAACAAATAAAAGTTATTTTAAGGCTCAAAAGGCTACAAAAAGGTTAATGTTATGGGTAAGTTAAAAGGCTAGTTAATGGTCTAAAGAAAGAAAAGGAAAAAAAATGCCTAGATCATTTCCTAAATTCGGGTCAGTATTATGACATCTCAATTGAATAAGCCAAGAAGTTCTAGTGTAATAATTCAATTTTGATGTCATTCCCAAAGAATTTGATTAGAAAAATGAGAATAATGAGATCATCAACGAGATAATACGGACTCAAGAAAAATTAGAGTTTATGTATAACCCTCGGAAAAATAGAAAGGTTCAAAACTTTCAGGGTTAAGTCTCCACTATTATTCTGGTTTTCTAGTATATACTTCACTCGTCAACTTCAAGTTATGCTAATCAAGGCTCATGGTGCAAAAATAATCGAGTTGAAAAATCTTATGAACTAGATCTAACTTAAGGATCATACTAAACTTTCAGTCATTTATCAATATACCAATTTGTCAATATGACTTGCATTTTCTTGAGCATAAAACATTTTAAAAATCATTTTTATAATCGCAAAAGACCAAGTTTTCTTGACAGAAAAGCATTTTTTTTAAGAACAAGAAAAGAAGAAAACACTACAAAAAATTCACCGACTCATGAACCCTACCCCCAAACCTAATCCAAACATTGTCTTCAATGTTTAACAAAATAATTTTGACAAATGAATGAAATAAGTACATGAGAGGAGGTTAGAACAGTATTACCGCGGTGAAGATTTTACCAATTCTCACAAGTAATCCACCGATGAGAGCTCAGAGACAAAAGAATTGTGGATTAGTTAATAGAGATAGATAAAATACACACTCAACATGCACCTTTACAACAAAAGTTGGGCTGCCTCCCAGTAGCGCTTGGTTTAACGTCATCAGCCCGACAAATATTCTTCCTAAAAAATGGTGTATCGAGAAGTGGAGAGGAAGAACATGACAAACACTTAGTCCATGGTCGTATATCAACAACCTGAACAGTTGAGGATCAATCCACCCAAATATAGCAATCACATGGGGCACCAAATACACTAGGACATCCCAAAAGTGACCAATAGTCATACACAACAGAGGATTCTTGCGTGCTCCAAAAAGGTAACATCCTAGGTCTGGTTCCAAATCAGAAGATTGAATATTTTTTACAACAAGATGGTGAAAACTGAAATCCTCACTACAGAACAAGGGATCGATGAAAGTAGCCTCAGTAAATGGGAATGTGATGCAAGTAGATGAGACAATGGATATATCAAGTGGTACAGGCTCATCACATGAATCACATAGAGATATTGGTCTAGACAACTCAATGAATCAGGCATTTCTACCTGATTTTCAACCAGTTTTTTTTATTTTTAAGGGTAGTAATGCATTGGACATCTTCATCATCTGGCTCAGATGTGCCACTAATTTTGAATTGACCCTTTTGATTAAAAATAGGTTGTTTAGGGAATTTTTCTGACTCTATCTCAGGAAGTGACTCAGCTATCTGACTCACAGTCATCTCAAGTTTTCGGATAGCTTGGGAGTTTTGTTGAGAAATAACTGTCAATTCTGTAATATCCTAAAAATTTTGCTCAAGCATTTCTCCTGTTCGCTCTATAAAAAGGTTCAAAATATCCTCTAACCTTGCTGTGTTGGATGGAGGAACAACATGATGAAATTGAGACTCATTATCAAGAATGAAAGCTTAAGGAGTCTGAGGAGTGTCTAGAGGGCCTTCATGGTACTGACTATGAGGCCATGAGAAGTCAGGATGATAGGCTAAACCTGGGTTGTAATAATCTAAATATGGATCATAATCAGGTCGTCGCATGTCATAAAATGAATTGACTTGCTCGGAAAAATAGGCTGGATAATCCCTTGTGTTCATTTTTTTTAAATCACTAACTCTAAAAATATACATAGACTCACACGCAATCAGCAACCAATAAATGCACAAGAAACATGCCTCCCTAAGCAATCAACGTTTTTTAGATCAATTATCTTTTTATCTTTGGGGGACAATTATTTCTTATGTAATCTTTATGACAGAGCAATGGGTGCTACAAGTTGATCCTAAGAGTGTACACTTTACACCGCAAAGTTCAAAATTAGTAGGCTAGAGTTTTGTTTCAAAGAAACCGGATCATCACACAAGGGAAGGAGGTCACAATGGTCCAATTAAGTACTTCCTTGTGCTACCGCTCTGTAAGCCAGTAGATGTGAGAACGATGTGATGTTAGATGTACACTTGAAGCTTGTGTTCCTAACCAAAACTGTTGGTTACACCAATTCTTTCTGTGGATCGTAGCTTACTTATGACTCGGTGTACCGGGTAAATTACCCTTGTGGCAGTGGCCTCTCGGAGTTCATTGAATGATTAAACCCATCGTCACTTTTAGCTTTGGTCAAACACAAAAATTATTGGATTCACTTTGGTCTTGGTTGTCTTATGAACACCGTACCTAAAAGATGGCTCTATCTAACTTGCTAATTGATTTTAATTATGTTTGGCTATTGGTTGCACACAGCTGGAGTGATGAGGTGGGGATATCAAGTCCCACCAGTTTCTATTTAGAAGCAGGGTCTGCTTATTATGAATTACTAAAGTTTAGCATCCACAATTACAGAAATTAAACAATCAATCACACAATTTCAAACAATTACACAAAGCACCCGGGTCGCTAATACATTGCGTGTGATAGAAGTACTTACAGTGTGCGTATTCCGTTCTGCACAAAAAGTTAGCACAATAAAAAAAAATGTTCGACTTCTTTTTATCCATTTCAATCAGCACACAAGCATATGCAATCAAATTACTGGTTTTGGTCTTAGAAATCGGATTTCTAAATCATAAAAAAAATTATTAGGTAACAATTAAAATTGTTTCCCTATAATTTCTTTTGACTTGGAAAATTTGGGATTTTTTTTTAAGTGATTAAAAATGGAAACAATAGAGTTTAAAAATTATTACACCACACACTCGTAAAACGAAATTAAAATAAAATTAAAACTATCCTCACAAAATAAAAAAAATTTTAATTAAAATTAAAATTTGCTTGATGTTTGCAGGATCGTCCAATTTCCTCGAGAAGCGTGTATTCTGCAAAATCAAACAAATAACACGAAATGAGTGTAAAAATAACTTAACAAAATAAATTTTTTTTTTCTGAATATTATTATTATTATTATTATTATTTAAATTAGTAAAAAAAATCTTAAATTCAAGTACACCGCTACCTTCCCCGGCAACGACGCCAAAAACTTGTTGCGGGTTTAACTGGCCTAAACAAACAAGCTAATTTGTCCCACTTGTAATAACTGCAAGTGCACGGTGTCTAACTAGTAGACAACGGCAAGTACGGGTCGATCCCACGAGGAAAGTGGATGCAATTGAATTTTAGAATTTATCTAAACTAATTTACAGAAAAAAAAAATGGGGTTACAGTGTTTTTAAAACTAAACTAAAAATAAGAAAAATAAAATAAAAGGAAAAGATTGATGAGATGGATTTTGTGGGGTTTGGACTCACCGATGAGTTAGCAAATATATTTAAATCTAAATTGCTGAACTTATAAACGAGAAGCTTTAGGGATGAGGATCCCTTGCTTGCACCGAAGATGTGATCATTAAAATCCAATTCTAATCATATCAAGTTTCTGTCAAACATTAACAACTTATCTCAAGCAAATAAACTCTTACCAAGCATTAAGTGTCTTTTTAAGGCACACTTAATCAAAGTCTTAGCTTAATAATTTTTAGCACATGCTTTGTATATTGATAAAATGTGAATCTAACTACCAAACATATCAAGTTTTAATCGAACATGAAAGGTGAAAGCAATTTATCAAATTTCTGAAATAAAATTTTAATTAACAATTAAGCATTTAAGTCAGTAAAATAAATTAAAATAAATTATACAACCCTTTTGGTTTGTCGCCGCCTCGGTGCGGTGGTACTCAGCAGAGAATCCAGGCGGTACACAGCAAGCTCGAGGTGCTCAGCATGAAACAGGGGGTGCAAATAGCCAACTGTTTTAAAAAAAACAGTTGGTTCCCGCCTAAAACTCCTGCGCTTTCTTCTCCAGCGAGACGCTCTGTTGCTGATGCTTCCTCTTCGCTCCTCGCGAGTTCTTTCTCCCTCCAAACGACTCCGGCAGGGTTGCTCTTCGCTCCTCGTGAGCTCTTTCTTCGATTTGAACAGAGAGAGGCGGGAAACTCCACCGAAGGACGAGCGCTGTTGAGAGAGAGACCGGAGGATCAGGTGATGCTCAGGGCACCCGACCGAGATTGGAGGATGGAGGAGATCCTCCGGTTCTGGTTTGTGGCGTTGTGACTGCCCAGCGAGAGAGAGAAAAAGACGAGAAGGAGGACAAGAACGGGCGAGAGAAACATGGGGGTGCTCCCTGTTTGCTGCTCCTGTCTCGATTGTGGTGTGCGAGCTGGTCCGAGGTTGATCAGAGGAAGGAAGGTGAGGTGGGGAAGAGAGGACAGAGGGGTCGTGCTCCGGTGGTGGTGGTGGTTGTGTGGCGTGATGGAACAGGGAGAGGGAGAGATGGTCTGGACAGAGAGGGAGTGAGAGATGGATGGTGATGAGATGGGTGTGATGAAAATCACTTTGTGAAGAAAGGAGGATTTGTTTTTGGCTATTGAGGCTTGATTCCCTTCTCCTCCTCCCCTTTCTCATTCATTTCTCTTGTATATAGAGAATTAAGGAAATGAATATGGACAAGTTAAGGGGAGGGTTCAATGAGTG
Organism: Berberis vulgaris; assembly: GCA_963556465.1. Lineage (NCBI taxonomy): Eukaryota > Viridiplantae > Streptophyta > Magnoliopsida > Ranunculales > Berberidaceae > Berberis > Berberis vulgaris. Next base: position 25,580,199 of record OY747130.1, on the reverse strand, counting down.
ATTTAAGGCTTAAATCAAATCAGAATCTTGGATAATTGAGAGAATATGCTTTGGGTTTGATTGGGCTTGGCAATGGGTTTGGGTTGATGGATTTGGTTTTGGGTTTAAGCCAAGGGCTCAGGTTATTTTCACCTCCACTCTCTCTGAAGTCACCATCTGTGATTTGTTCATTTCATTTTTCTTCGATTTCTTCATTATTGCTCCAAATTCTACAAAAACACAAAAATTTAATAATTAATCTAAAATAAGATAAAACAAGGATTAACAAAATTAAAATAAGAGGTAATAATGTTATAATTATGTGATTATCAGGTGGCAGTGGTGAGGTGGTGGTGGTAAAGGGTAGGAGGAAGAGGATGATGAGGAGGAAGCGGTGGCGAGGTTGTGGTGGTGAAGGGGAAGAGGAGGAGATGTGGCGGTGGCAAGGTGGTGGTTGTGAAGGGGAAGAGGAGAGGTGGTGGTGGTGAAGGGGAAGAGGAGAGGTGGTGGTGGTGAAGGGGAGGAAGAGGAGGATTGATGGCAGCTATGAGGTGGTAGGGCGAAGGGTGAAATAAAGAAGAGAAGTGGCGGTGGTGAGGTGGTGTGGTGAAGGGGGAAGGAGGAGTGGCAGTTGTGATTGATGAAAAAGAAAGGGAGATAGGAAAATAGGGGTTAGGGTTAGTTTTTTTTTTGTTTATATAGTGGTGGTGTTCTTCAGTAGATCCAGAAAAAAAGTGGGTGGTGGTGTTCTTCAGTGGAGGTGTTGGTGTTATTTAGCAGGAGGGAAAGGGTGAGACGGGGATAAAGACACAAAAATTTTAAAGAAATCTTAATTACTTGGTTGCACATCAAGATATGTTTTGATAATCACGAATAACTTATTTATTTGGAAAAGTCTAAGTAATCAAATGTCCATTTTCTCATCAAATAACAAGTTGACAATTGTTTTTGTTTTTTTGTTGCACTTTGGATACTTCTATTTTACTATAATTGCAATTTGGATGCCTCTGTTTTTACTGTAATCACATTTTGGATACCTCTTGCAAGTTACATGCTCGTTTACTGTGGGGTATTTGGAGATTTACTGAATGTGGGGGTACATGACCTTGGTCAACATCGTTGAACAAACCGTCAAGACCCAATTTCGTACCCATTGTGTAATTATACAAATCTTTTGTACCCCATGTGAAATACGCCTAATTATGTGAACCCTAAAAAAATCCTTTAGTGTTTAAAAAAAACTAGATTTTTTTTGCTTACAACAAAACACCGAAAGTTACAAGTGTTCAAAGCCTATAATTTGTTTCCTTTATTATTATACTTCACATTATTACAATGTTAAAAAGTTTAACTGAAGTTTATTGCTCATTAAAATGAGTCAAACAAATAATATTTTCAAATATTTGATATTCAACATTCAAGGTTTCTTTTCAGCATCAACATTCAATATCAACTTTCAATTTTTTTTAACCAACAAACTATGAATTTGAAGATTTATTCTAAAAGCTGATACTGAAGACTTGTACTAAATGCTAATAGTGAAATAAAATCCAAGTGCCAAATATAAAAGTTTGGGAAAAAATAGTTGGAATCATAATAAAAATTGAAAAAAATCAATTAACATTTGTAACATGTTAATGATGGCAAAGATATAAATATAAGACAAAAAAATGAAGGAATGAAACATTTTCAACTTTCAGTAGTTAGAGATAAGCAAGAGTATACACACTTAACCCAGTCTACCATTGCAATTGGGCTTAGCGGGCTGAATCAATTAGTTTTGAATTTATCTATGAGATTTGATGCGTCCAAATATCGTCCACCTTTGAGTTTGACCTGCAAAATAATTGTTAGATTGTCAAGGACCACCTTTTTGGTGGCCAAGGCACTCTGATGCTTAAGTCAGTAACTCTATTTGAAGAATGATGTAAATCAGGACAAAAATTCAGTGAAAATTTCATACATTTGTCGAATGTTCCCTTTACCTTTTGTAATGGTCGTAGTTAACTCTTTGCGTGACTTAAGCATGTGAGGCGCATCGAAAGGAGATGTTGTTCGTAACAGTCTCCTCCTTTATGGAGATGCGTTCGGGGAGGCGTAACTCCCCGAACCACTCTTTTCGGTGCAACAATCCTCTTCTTTATGTGAGAACTCGTGTCGGTCCTGGATCCGGGCTTTAATTTGTTTGGGCCTGGATGTAGGCTCTGTTTACATTTCTTCATTGGCGGGCCTCGTCTGGGCCTCAGTAGTTAGCATTATTCTTCCTAGGCTTTATGAGCTGGCGCAATAGATTGAGCGTTGTATTCTCGTGATGAATCTTTATGCCACGTGTACGGCCATGATGTTCGGTCTATTTTGATGTATCATCAGCTACTTCTCCCCTTAGTTATGGGTATGTTCATGTATCCACTAACTGTGTGAATGTTGGTATTTCGATTGCGCTATTCCAATGAACTTAATGTTTAATAACTTTCGGTTGGTTGATCATCTCGGTTAGTTCGTTGTCTATTCGTTTTCGTGCACATTTTCTGGGAGTTTTGGTGCGCCATTATGTCTTGTATGTCGCTTCGTTAGAGATCTCTTCGTTTCCCAATTGTATAAAGGGTGTTATAGCTACTTTCATCATTTCTTTACGCCATCTTGGTTGTTAGTGTTATTTCTTATCTTCTATTGCCTCTTTTTCTTCGTCTATTATTTCCTATTTGCGATGTATGCTGGTAACATGTTGGTCGGTGATCAATTTTCTACCTATGAGGCTCTTTTTTCCCCAAACAAAGCTTCTCAGGTACTCTGGATAGTGTCCGTTCCAACTATGCTTTGCGTGACGACCTTGAAATCGTTCTTCCTCATGAAAATGATAGTCCTTGTTGCCCGAGGAAGAGATACATTGCGCTTTATCCTCGCATGTTCTATGCTGGTTTTCAGTTCCTAGTTTCGAAGTTGTTCTAGTCATATCTAGACTTCCTGAGTATTCCTCATGCCCAGATGGACCCGAATGATTGGAGGGTTATGGTTTCCACGTATGCCAGGGCCATTCTTTCTGGTATCCCTTTAACCCCTAGAATCTTGCACTCTTGGTGGGGTTTAGCGTGAAACCCAACCGTACCTATTTCCTGTGTGTTTTGTTAATCTCAATGATGACATCAGGGGTTGGTCGCGGGATTGGTTTCATGCATTTGTCGGCTTTGGCTACTTCAATTTGAGTGATCTTCAAATAGTAAGGTCTTTCCAAGTTCTTATTAAGCATCAGAATCTGAAATTGATTGCTGAGGAGGAGGTTATCAACGACCGCTTTCTGGAGCTTCCGGTAGTTCCATTGGACTCCTATCGTTCCGATGATATGGCGAGGCACAATGGTATGTACATCATGAATGAGACCGATTTAGCTTCGTTAACCGAAAGGCAGGCCGCGAAGATTGTTGCCCGTGTTGCTCGAGTGTTACGGATCTCAATGCTCTTGTCCATAGTGCTACTGATCCTTCTTTTAGAAAGAGAAAAATATTGTGGCATGTTAGTCTGTCGAAGCGGTTGTTTCTATCTTCCGAAGAAGAAACAACTTGTTGACTCTGTGCGTCGCACATCTCTTTATTCAGATTCTATTGATAGAGATCCTTTGAGGGAAGATCGTTGCTCTCTGCAGGAGGTGGAAGAGATGAAGTTGGCTTTGGAGAGGAGTGAGAAAGATATCGTTCGTCCGCTGGACGATGGGGAAAAAAGTTTTTTTCTGCTATCAAGTTTCTGATGAGGATCCTTGGTCCTTAGATGACAAGATGCTTCAATTGGCTGTTGTTAAATCTAAGGAGCTTAACAGTCGCGATCGGGTTCCCGAGTTGTGATCTTGTCCTTTTTCCCCTCTCGTTGATGGAGGGATGGAGATCCCTCCTTCCACAACTTACTTGAGTTCTTCTGTTCTTGTTGGGACAACCATTCAATCCATTTCTGCTGAAGGACGAGAGGGGGATGGATGTTCTCCTGTCGTTCCTTCCTCTTTTTCGACTGTGGTTGATGGAAGTTCCTCCATACTATCGGATCCTAGCGTTCTTCATTCGCGGGTCAATTCGAAGGAACCTACTCATGAAGAGATTCGAGTCAAATCATATGGGAAGTTCTGCTGGTTTTTTCTTCTGGCGTGCAGGATGGCACACGTGAGCTGATTAACGAATGACACATGCGGTCGATGGAGAGGCCTTCGATGTCCGTGTTGAACCCGAACCTTCATATTTAGGATGGTGTCAGGCTTATAATGGACGGGATGACCCATTTTGCCTATGCAGGAGTGATGGGTTTGAGTCATCTGGTTAATCACAATCTTATGGTTTTTTTGGAGAGGAAGCTCTCCGTACTGCTACTGGTATTCTCCCATGTTCTTTATCAGTATGATGCATTAAAAGCGCGATGCTCTGAACGGATCAAAGCAGATGAGGTTGCTCAGGCGTCGTTGGTCTAGGTGGAGGGTGTGTGGCCGCGCTTGAGTCCCTGAGAGCTAACCTAGAAGACATCCGCACACGTTTTCACGATGTGGAGAAGGATCTTTCCGCTGAGAATGTGCTTCATGACGAGGTTGCGCGTGCCATGATAAAAAACTCTAACAATCGCGACATCATGGAAAAAAATGGAACAATTACTGGCTTTGCTTGACAAGGTCAAGGTCGATTCCTCCGTGATGCTCACTATTGTTGAGTGTCAACTCATCGCGATAAGAAGTGAGCTTGCATCTGTCAAGGATAAACGACGTGTTATGGAGGTGGCAGATTGACAGTGCGTTGTTGTTGGTCGGACTGAGCTTCTCAGTGTTGATTTGTCTCAATATCATTATCTGATCTACTGAACCTTCAAAGATGACGAAGGTGCCAAAACTCCACCAGGCGATCCAATGGCTGAATAGTTGCCTCCTCCTCTTGAAGAATGAGTTCTTGTCGACGATCCGGCTCCTGCAGATGGTAATGCTGACGATGTTGTAGATTTTTTCTCCTTAGTCTTTCATTGCTACCTTCGAATGTAATCGAATAGGTTTTGAATGAGTGATAGGAATTGGCTTATTTATTTTTCTTTGTGTCGATTTTTTTTGTCTGTCGTTGTCGTGACAACTTGCGTTTGAGCTTTGAAGATTCACAGGCATATTTGTGACAATCGTTTGGTGATTTGAGTTTTCCAATCCTTTAGCATGCATGTCATGATCTTGTGTTTGTCATCTCTGAATTTTTGTGGAAAACTGTTTTGTTTGCTCGTTTTCTACTTTGTTGAATCATCCGCTCGATTTTTACTTTACTGACTCGACGTTTCAGTCGACACAAAGTCATTTTGACTCGTTCGGTCAATCTTTTACTTCATTAACTTGGTATCTCAGTCGATTTGAAATTTTTGCGTTTAGTTGAACTGTTCGCTCAACTTTTACTTTGTTGACTCAACATTTTAGTCGATTCGAATTATTTGTGTTTAGTTTACTCGGGTGTCCAACTTTTTCTTTTTTGGTGCGACGGTCTAGTCAACCAGAAGTCATTTTACTTAGTTGACTCATTCGTTCAACTTTTACTTTGTTAACTCGATATCTCGATCTATTCAAAGTTTTTTTGTTTAGTTGACTCAAGTGCCCAACTTTTACTTCTTTTGTGCGACACTCTAGTCGACCAAAAGTCATTTTACTTAGTTGACTTGTTCGTCCAACTTTTACTTAATTAGCTCAACATCTCGGTCGATTCGAAGTTTTTGTGTTTAGTTGACTCGAGTGTCCAACTTTTTCTTCCTTGGTGCAACACTATAGTTGACCCGAAGTCATTTTACTTAGTTGACGCATTCGTCCAACTTTTACTTCATTAACTAGACATCTCGGTCGATTCAAAGTTTTTGTGTTTAGTTGACTCGGGTGTCCCACTTTTACTTTTTTGTGCAACACTCTAGTCGATCTGAAGTCATTTTACTTAGTTGACTCGTTCGTCCAACTTTTACTTCATTAACTCGACGTCTCGGTTGATTCGAAGTTTTTTTGTTTAGTTGACTCAGGTGCCCAACTTTTACTTCTTTCGTGCGACACTCTAGTCGACCAGAAGTCATTTTACTTAGTTGACTTGTTCGTCCAACTTTTACTTAATTAGCTCAACATCTCGGTCGATTCGAAGTTTTTGTGTTTAGTTGACTCGAGTGTCCAATTTTTACTTCCTTGGTGCAACACTATAGTTGACCCGAAGTCATTTTACTTAGTTGACTCATTCGTCCAACTTTTACTTCATTAACTAGACATCTCGGTCGATTCAAAGTTTTTGTGTTTAGTTGACTCGGGTGTCCCACTTTTACTTTTTTGTGCGACACTCTAGTCGATCTGAAGTCATTTTACTTAGTTGACTCGTTCGTCCAACTTTTACTTCATTAACTCGACGTCTCGGTTGATTCGAAGTTTCTTTGTTTAGTTGACTCGGGTGTCCATCTTTTACTTCTTTGGTGCGACACTCTAGTCGACCCGAAGTCATTTTACTTAGCTGACTCGTTCGTTCAACTTTTACTTCGTTAGCTCGACATCTTGGTCGATTTGAAGTTTTTGTGTTTAGTTGACTCGGGTATCCAACTTTTACTTATTTAGTAATGACACTCTAGTCGACCCAAAGTCATTTTACTTAGTTGACTCGTTCGACCAACTTTTACTTTGTTAGCTCAACATCTCAATCGATTCGAAGTTTATGTGTTTAGTTGACTCGGGTGTCCAACTTTTACTTCTTTGGTTGATCAGACCAGAAGTTTATTGTGAATACCCGACTTGCGTCTCGATTTCTTTTGGGCTCTTTACGCCGATTGTATCGTATAGCTTTGCTACGAAGTTGTTCGCCTTTGTGGGATGTCAATTTCAAAAATGAAATTTATTGATTCTTTGACCGTTTCTAGCAATCGTTTTTTCCGAAGTAGCGTCGTTACACTGTGGAGTGTTTCTTTTTTATTCTAGCATTGCTAACGTCTATCCTCGCGTTGGCGTCTCGTGCCTCTTGTTGTTCCTTTTAATTTTTGAACTTCTTCGCTTGGACCATTATTGCTCCCCGTTTGGCATTGCTTGTTAGGGCCTGATAGAATTGGTCGTTGCTAATTCCCTTATAAGCAATTTTGGCTAAATTTGTATCTGTTGTCAGAGTCTTAGAGTTGGTTTGTGTAGCCTCCTTCAGAGCCTTGACCTTTCAACTTTGATGTAGGTCTGTTTGAGCGGGTGGTGTTTTTTTACCGGGGCGGATGCAATGTAGAGCATATATTAATTCCCTGGACAGTTCTTTTAATCTTGTTGCTGCAGCGTTTTCTTTTTCTTTACCCTTAAACTGTTTGTCTAGTATGTCGATAAACTCATCCAGTCATCCCCTTTGGTTCCAATGCTCGATTTCTTCTTTTAACTTGTAGCAGTCCCCGGTATCATGTTCGTGATCCTTGTGAAAAGAGAAGTACCTGCTCTTGTCTCGTCCTTCCTTTCATCCTGGTGGCCAGTTGACATTCTCCCAATTCGATATAAAATTTAAGATGTCGGTTCGGCTTGCTTTTAGGGCTGTTTATGGTTTGTTCTTTTTCCTCATTACGCTAGTTATTCGCTCATGACTAGGTCGAACCAATTGCGATTTCCTGGATTCCCGCTGGTTGGACTCAATACGACTGTCGTTTCGATGTTTTTTTGAAAGACTGTTGTCATCTCGCTTTCTTTCATCTTTCCTTTCTCGTATCATCAAATGGTTCTGCCTCTCATGCTCATTCTTTCTCCTTCCAACTTTAATTTCTTCAAGGGAGATATGTTTCTGTGTTATTTTCAGTAGGAACGCTATGCCTTTTGGAGGTTCCATGTTAAGGGCATCGAAAAAGGGGCCTCTCTTAAGTCTGACGAAGAAAGTTGCAATGGTTGTGTCGTCGCTGCATCTATCAATCATCGTTAACTCGTTGGTGAAGCGGTGACATACTCCCGTATCCTTTCTTCAGGCTTCTGTCGGATGTGCAAAAGGTAGTGGGGTCCTTTCCTCATCCATTGGCTCCCAATGTATCTGGTAATGAAAGTTGTGGCTAAAGCCCAAAAAAAGTCTATTGACCACGGCGGTAGGCTGTTTGACCAGGTCATTGCTATAGATGTGAGGCTGGTTGGGAACGTTCTGCACAAGATCGACTCTTATGTGGTGAAAATGTCTTATGTGGTCTGTTGGGTCGGTGGTACCATCATACACTTCGAATTTTGGCAGAGTAAACTTTTTTGGCATTGCATTTTTCATGAGTGCGTCGAAAAATGGAGGCTTGGCTAATTCGTACAGTACGTTGGGATTCGTGACTCTGATCTTGATCGGGACCTCAGCAATCATTTTGTCGCACTGCAGAGTCTTGTCTTGGTGGAGCTCGCTGCTTTCGACGTTTCCTTGTTGGGGTTCTGTCAGGGCTTTGTCACTTCCTTGAGTTCGGATAGTGGAATTTTGTTGAGGCGGTGCTAGAGCAGAGTCAGCTGGCTGAACGCGTTCCTAGGTGATTTTTAGGGATGGCAACGGGGCGGATTGGGGCAAATCCATCCCCGCCCCGCTGGAGATCACGGATCCCCGAATCCACACCGAATATCCGTTTATTCAAAATTTTAAAATCCATCTCCACCCCACCCAAATAACCACTTAACAAAAAAAAATATCTTCTTAAGAGGCGTATGTGTTCCTGCAAAAAATCTTCATCTCAACAAAAATTTTCAAAATCAAAGTCCAGCAAAATTTTGCAATAATAAAATTTTTCAAAATCAAAATGTTCTTCCTGAAAAAATACTTCTTCTCAGTCAAATTTTGCAAAAATACTTCATAGATCCACTTCCCAGATTTGTTGATGGTGGGGTTGTTGAAATGTTCGCTGAATCTTGTATGAAGATTGGGTGTTATTGCTTCTGTATTGAAGCTTGTTGCACAAGAAGGCAAATGCACTCAAACTCACCTACAAACAAAAGTCAACACAACAATCAGACTTAAAATTGCAAAAAATAAAAAAATGGAGTTTCATATCCAAATCTTGAAAAAGTGAGAGAGTAGATACCTCTTGCTTGCCTTTGTTGAGGAGTTTATCGAGAACGTTGGTGTACTGTTTGATCTTCCCTCCTCCAACTCCGATCATATTTTCTTTTCTTTTTCTCTTCTTAAATCAGTAGTCTCGAAAGAGAGAGAGATGAGATCGAGTGACACACAACAACACAAGAAATTTTGCAAACACACAAATGTTGTTGTTACTTGTTTGTAGATCTTGATGGGGAGAGGGCGGGCCTTTCTGGGTGAAGGGGTGGATCTGTCTTGTTGCTTGGATCTGTGAGAGGAGAGGACTAAAGAGAGGAGGCAGAGTGAGAGTATGAGAAGCCGCAAAGAGGAAGCAGCCTTCAAGGGCCTGCATCTCCTGGCCCAGCCCCTGCCCAACGACGACATGTCCACGAAAAACTCACTATCGAGTATGAGAAGCCGCAAAGAGGAAGCAGCCTTCAAGGGTCGATGACGCTTCTTGGAGCTCTTCGGGCGGCCATGGAGAGAGCTGTGAGAGGCTTCAAGTGAGAATGTGATACCTCTAGGGTTTATTTCCCTTTATATAGTCCAAGGGCATTTTATTAATTTCACCGGTTAAACGGATATCCGTGGGGCGGATATGGTCAAATCCGTATCCGCCCCGAATAATAAACGGATGCAGTTTGGATATCCGTATCCGCCGCAACCTCCATACACCCTTAACCAAATCTGCCCCAAACGGGGCGAGTGAGGCGGATATTCGTGAAAATCCGCCCCACTGCCTTCCCTAGTGATTTTCTCCAGCATCTTTGTCATGTATTTCATCTGGGTCATGAGCAAATCTACCTGAGGGTCCGTGGCAGCGCCACCGGTTGTTTGGGTTGTCTGGACTATTGCATGCCACAGACTGCATTCTTGAATGTTATTGGTCCGGTGACTCGGACTGCGTCTTCTCCCTGAGCTGTCGGTGATGTGTCGGTGGAAAAGTTGTCGTGATCATTACTGGATTGAGGATATGTAGACTGCATTATTTCCTTTGATAGCTCGTCAATCTTTCATTAGGTTGTGGTGAGCTTTGTCATTGTGTGTTCTGTTTTTTTTTTTTTAGAAAAAAGGAAACTCAACTTTCCCACGGACGGTGCCAAACTGATGCGTCCAAAAATCGTTCTCATGTGAGTTTGACCTGCAAAACAATTGTTAGACTGCCAATGACTACCTTTTTGGTGGCCAAAGACACTCCGATGCTTAAGTCAGTAACTCTATTGGAAGAATGATGTAAATCTGGACAAAATTTAGTTAAAGTTGCATACCTTTATCAAATATTCCCTTTACCTTTTATAATGGTCGTGGTTAACTTTTTGCATGACTTAAGCATGTGAGACGCATTGGATAGAGATGTTTCTTGTAACAGTCTCCTCCTTTATGGAGATCCATTCGGGCAGGTGTAACTCCTCAAACGACTCTTTTCAGTGCAACGTTCATCTTCTTTATGAGAGAACTCGTGTTGGTCCTAGATCCGGGCTTTGATTTGTTTGGGTCTGGATGTAGGCTTTGTTTACATTTCCTCATTGACGGACATCGTCTAGGCCTCAGTAGTTAGTTTTATTCTTCCTGGGTTTTATGAGCTGGCCCAATAGATTGGGCGTTGTATTCTCGTGATGGATCTTTATGAACATGTACGGTCGTGATGTTCGGTAAATTTTTATGTATCATCAAGATTATTATATTGGCCTAGTTACTATTTGCAATAAGCGTTTATTGGTTAAAGGGTTGCTTAGGGCCGAAGCTAGCAAACACTTATTTAAAAATATTTCCTTTTATATCATGATTTTTTGAAAATCACTGCGAAATTTTTATGTTCAGCATATCTTACTTCTATAATTAAAATTGAGATTCACTATAGCATGAACATTGATTTTCGTATGTCCGTCATCTTTTCAATTCCAAAAATACCCTTGCTCATATTACAAAATTCCATAATGTCAGATACAAATCAAACAAAACATGTCATAAGTAATCATGTCCATTCAGATTCAAATTTCGAGTTTAGTCCAACATAATTCATGTTGCCTCTCTATCTTGCCAATAATAAAATTTCTTTTAATGCGAGATGACTGAAATACCCTGACTTCACAAGTTGAAGAGAAGCTCTACCAAAGCATTAAAGGAGTCACCTCATACGATGACGACCTTGTGAAAGCTGAAGACTTATAAGTTACAATACTTAGAAGCAGTGATGGAGACAATAAGAATCAAACCACTAGCACCTTTGGCAATCCCACACAAGGCTTCTAAAGACACCACACTGATGGGTAGTAAGGTGGCGAAAGGAACGCGTAATGGTGAATCTTTATGCTGATGGGTACTATGGTCTGATCCACAGAAGTTCAAGCCTGAAAGATTCTTGCATTGAGATCAAGGTGTTAATGTCAAGGCAATGGAACAGTGCTTTTTACCATTCAGTGCAGGTAGAGTTGGGAAAGCTTCAGTTTTCAATTGCACTTGCTAATTTGGTGAGTTCAACTCCAGTGAGATTGATTTCCGTCCATCCTGCCACGAGCCATCCCGAGTCAAGCTCTTCTTTCCGATTTCTGCCATTTTTAAGCTGAGCGAACCGAGAGATATTGAGGGATTTTTGTCCCAAATTTGCTTCTCAGTGTCTCCCTCACTGATGTGCTGTTAAAGTAGAACTTCTGAGAGTGGACAGATCCATGGCATGCTTCAAACGCTAGTTCCTGGCACCCATTCCTTGATGTCCACGATTCTATAACAAACCAAGAGGACATTCATCAACACAAAATGCATGCATGTTCTTCATTCTCTCTTCATACTTTCTTCCTCTCCATTCTCACTATTGGCAAATTTTCTTGGAAAATATTTCTTAGAATCAAACACACCATAGGTCAAGGAAGATGTAGCTACTACTCAAAATCTACCGAAGATGTCGCTACCACTCAAAATCTAACTCGAAAGAATATGTTCAACTTAGATCCCGGTTGTTGTCGTGATTGAGGGCGCAGAAGTATCTAGCATGCTATCAATTTGAACAATTTCTTGGTCCTTTTAACATGTTTTTCAAGGCTTTACTAGTTATCTACTAGTATTAACCATAACTCATATAATCGCTAGAACCTTCATGGCATCTGAACTTAGTAATCAGCATTGCATAATTTAACCTATGAGACGTGAAACGACTCATAGTTTGAAAGACAGACTCTAATATCAAGTGCATTCAAGTCTAGTTTGTAGAAGAAATCTCATATGAGAAACCACTACTTCTAGTAGATACGAGAAAGATGCAAGCAAAACAAATTATGAAAGGAATTGAAAGTTCATGCAAATTCAGACTGTATGTTTGAAGTTAAAACTATATAAAACTGGAAAACCTGAAATTCGGACAAGTAGCACTTGTTCAAGAGTTTTCACAACAGAACAAAGTAAAGCATCATACAAAGTCACAACTCTAAATTAGCATTCTACAACCTAGAGAACATCTTATAGCACCTTATGTTTTATCTCATAGAAATGTTCTTCCCACCAACAATGGCAACGCAGTATAGACCACTTAGACTATGCAAATGGTCGATACAACTCCGATGGTTATTATTGGTTTCATAACCAAATGAGAAACTGAAAGCAAGTGTCCACACCACAACTATGAAAGACCTGTCATAGTCAAGGCAAGAAGTTCGCACTAAAACAGACTTCCAAAGTGTACCCTTATTTGGCCCTACGCTGTAAACCTTCATCCTGCTGTCAAGCACATTCGATTCCATATCTAACATGAACAAGTTCAGCTGCAGATAATTAAAAAAAATCAGAAGTCAATTTTTATTTTTATTTTCTATTTACAAAAAAAATTGATATGATAGTAAGGGAAGAAGATAAAACTGCTGTATTCAAACATTGTAATGGTTGTCAAAGAAAGTATGCATGATAAGGAAGACTTAAAAACCCAGCAGCTGCCAATGGTAGCCAGGTTGGATGGTTTAACCCCCACGTCTTGAGTTCTATACCCACCGGCGGCACGGTTGCCTTTCAAAAAAAAAAAAAAACCCAGTAGGGATACAGAAAATGGCGACAGCAGGCTATTTATTAACTTGCAATATTTCCTGATCATGCAAGTGGTGATGTTTATGTTGAGTTGAACCTCCAAAAGCATAGAAAAGTTTAAAACTGCCTCTATTTATACTTTATAGCTAAATGTACTTCGCTTATGTTATTCCTATTGAAACTGTAGCTTCTCAATCGTCCATTTGGGCATCCTAATTTCTAATAGGAGCTCTAGCTGTTGTTCCTACTGCTAACACAGTTTGGTGCAAGGCTGATGGTGACCCAGAGACGGTGGCTGTGGTGTTATGTTATTGTCCTGATGGTGGTCAGTGATGGTGTGAGAGCACCGGGGTTGTCCTGGCAGTGTATAAAAACAGTGAAAATCATTCCTAAACCTCTATGAGACAAGTTCGGTTCCAAAACATGGGAATGTAGACTAATTGGACATGTGGAAAATGGTAGCTACTATCGCATAAAACATCAATAAAAAGTTGGGCATCCCAACTTGTATCACACATCATTGCTTCACCAGAACAAATAGATATTCTCAATGAAGATGTTCCACCACTTGATCACATGAATCCTGCTCTCATAAATCACTAAATCACAGCTTGAGAATAGTGGAAGTGTCAGAAATGGATGTGTTTAACAGGATTCTTAACCCATGAATAGTGGGAGCAACCCTATCTGCTTCAAGGTCCAGCTTGTTTATCAAAAAGGGTACAAAATTGAGTCCGTTGGAACATTTTGTTTACATGAAAATATAGCCATATCATTGCGTTATGTAGAAACGACTGTATGACGAAAACTACAAAAGAATGTCCGGGCTTCACATTTGAAAGGAACACGAGTAATCAGTTACATATTTGTAATAGAAGTGAGCAACGATAGAAAATCTAAGTTATTGTACTAAGATCAAGAAAAATACTTCAAGGAAATTGTGAAGAAATTTGGCGTGCAATCAAGAAAGCATGTTCTCTGGTGTTTAAGGAGGATTTTTTGGCTGAGGTGGGTTAAGACATGCATGTCATGTGTTGGTTGCCTGATCATAAGTTGTTTATGCAACATGTTTTTGTTTGCAATTTTGGGTGAGGCACTTAGTAGATTAATAATAATAATAATAAAAATAACAATAACAATAATAATTATTATAATAATAATAGATAATAATAATAATAATAATAATAATAATAATAATAATAATAATAGTAATACTAATAACAATAATAATACTAATAATAATAATTTTATTATTATTGTTGTTATTATTTATTAATTAACTTTATCCCTTAACCCCTTCCACCCCAGATGCCGCCGGCAGGGTTCGAACCCTAGACCCATGATTCCATCCACCACAGGCCTACCGCTGGGCTGGTACCCCATTGACTACTTAGTAGATTAATAGCCAAGGCTATGTTAACCGGGTTGCTTTCGAAGGTTTAGGTTTTTTAGGATGGACTCATCTTTTGTTTGTAAATACACTTCATTTTTTATCTAGAGGATGATATGTGACAAGTCGTGAAGTTGAAGTACATTTTGTGAATTGTCCCAGATTCTTAGGATTGAATATCAAATTGGCTAAAGTGAACGTAGGATATGATAGAGCTAACAATCGAATCGGAGCACGATTAATATGGTGTACGTTGGAAATTGTAGTACTTCCATTTGGGATAAGAACGTAAGTAAGCATCTTTGGAACCGGATGGTGAAGATGGTTGGGGAAAAACTTTTTATTTGGAAGGCCAAACTACTGATTTCTGTTCCTAAACGAACGGAGAGAATGATGAGAAATTTCCTTTGGTACGGTGGAGATGAAGATAAAGGGTTCTATGCATTAATCAAGAAGTTAGTATATATGCCAAAGGATGAGGATCTAAACTTTTCAAGTCATAAAGCATTGTTATGTAAATGGTTGTGGAAATAAATTACGACAGGGGATTCTCAATGAAAAAAAGTTATTAAAGTTGAGCATGATCTAACTAGTACGAACCAGCCAAACCAAAGTAAATGGTTAGGGCTGAACAAAAAATCAAATGAATTGACCAAACCAACCTGCCCGAAGTGAATGGTCGGTTTGGATCCGATTTTTTAGCTTATTCGGTTTGGTTTGGTCTATACCGATTTTTTAGCTTATTCGGTTTGGTTTGGTCTATAAAATTTCCAAACTGATTAGATTGGTTTGGTTTTATGGTTCTTGACAAAATTTTACGCGAAAACCGAACTGACCAAAATATATTAGATGTAACTACAAAAATTTACAACACATTAAAAGATTCAGTCCAGTTTTAGCAAACATTTTGGTCGGTTAATCGGTTACAGTTGCCGTATATTCATTTCTCTTTGTTTATGTTTTTAGTAAACTTCGGTTTGGTTCGCCTTGAAATTTGCCAAACTGACTGGTTTTCTTTGGTTAGCTGTTTTAATAAGATACCGGAAATGGCTCAGTGAACAAAAAGGTCTTCATTACCCTTTGGGGATGGATATGGATGACTATTCTTCCATCTTTCAAAGGGATTTATTTGATAAGTTAAGTTCACCATCTGGTAATTCCATGCAGTTCTATATAATAAATTTTACCTTAAAAAATAATAAAACTAAAAATCTTGTGGAAGGCTTGCCCAACTAAACCAGTTCTCTTTGCCATGCAAGTCTATTGGTGGAGAATTTTATTTCTCCCAAGGTTTGTTTCGATCTGTAACAAATTTTAATGGAAGATTGGACATCTGTCCATTGAAAATTGTTACCTTAATGGAGGATTGGCTTTTTGGATTTGAAATCTTGGAAGAACGCTACCATCACTCGACTTCTCTTCAATATAGCCCAAAAAGGTTATTCAATTTGGGTTGAATGGAATTGGAGATACAATCTAAAACAAGAATATGTGGTCAATGCCAGTTTCCCCAAAAGCTATATGGCTATGGACTTCTGATTTAACTAGAATGAAAGGTATGAAACATGTACATACCTTATTCATGAAGGTGATAGTTTGATAATGCTAAGTTCGGGGGTGACCCTTTGGTCTAATGCAAGATCCTCAGTATAAGGCTATCTTTTCTAAAGGCAAAATACGTATGAATATATTTAAGCGTACTGAAAAAATGTTATAAAGGGTGAGTGGGAAATTCAGAGAAAGCAGTACATACCAACGACTAACAAGAGTGGAGACTAAGAGGTATGCCAATCAAACATGAAAACATCAATGGACCCTTCCTAAAGTTCAAACAAAGTGAAGGCCACGTGCGCAGTCAGAACCTGAACTTGTTACGGTCATTTAGAACATCTTGCTCGGATTGCTAATCATGGCAAAGATCAGTCTGGTCAATCATCCTAGGTAGGTGCTTACTATACCATGGATTTTTCATTTTCTTATCCTTCATCTTCAGGATATACGACAATGAAGAAGAGGCAATATCTTTCATGCATGCGTAATTTCCTTTTCAACAGTATAAACTGGATAATTAAACATACACACTCAGATTATATAGAGCAAGATACAAAGTTCAGTTTACCTTGGTTGCGATATCTGGCTACCATTTTTACGAGACAGGGATGCAAAAGCAGCTGCCCATTCACGCTTCACTGGTTCAGGCACCATTTCATCCCCAACAAAGGGAGACCATGATCCCTGAACCCCCTTAACCCTCTCTTCTGGTTCGGCTCTGCAATCCTTAGCAGTCCCTTTGTGTGTCTTATCATGCGATTTAGAGCTCTGCATAGGCTACAACACAAAAGCTTTAATTGTTAAACAGTGTACTCCATAAAAGGTGCAAACTCTTATTGGATCAACCTAACCTATCAAAATAGAAAATCCCCAAGAAAGCCACAGGAATAAAAATAAAAAGAATACCGTATTGTCTGTCTCCCCATTCTTGAAGTTTAAGTACTCACAAGGCTACAAAATGAAATGCACAAAAGTGTAAAATATCATACATGATATATAAACCATCCAAGAAAGAACTCCTAGAGTAGTACCCTTCATAGAAAATGCTATGCCCAGCTTACCGTGGCGTTGGCTTCAGTCCCACTCTTCATGTTTGAGCTCTTAGGCTATGCATACATGCAAGTGTAAGCTATTAGATAATATTACAATTTACTATCATAAGAAAGAAATATTAATGGACAATGACAAGAATAAGCTACTGCGTACCTGAGTGTTTTCTTTGGTCTCCTTACTCTTCACTTTCGCTCTAGGTTTCTTAGGAATTCCTTCCAAATAATCACGCACTTCCCTTAGTGATCTGAATTTCCGCCCAGTGACTGGCTCATAGTAATACTGCAAAATATCATAAAATTTTCTCATGATATTTTAGCTAAAGATTTTCAGACAAGCACTAAGGAAAACAGAAATGAAGATGAAATCCTTTAAAACTTTAATTATTTCTGCCTTGCTAATTTTATGTCAGTGGGATTTGTCCTGGTTTCCAAGTTATGAGAGTGTATTCCTTGTCAAGTTCATCATTCTGCCAATTTGCTGTAGTACCAATAAAAAAGTAAACTAAAGTGTCATTAGAGATTTCATAATCGAAATAAAAGTCATTTGCTGTGGAAATGCCATTAAAGAAACAACCCTGTAGAACCACCAGCCTACAAGCTCCACAAGACTCATCTTTGTTGATTTATGGTACATCGGTAAATGCATTAAATTGCACATGAAGTGAGGTAAAAGCTTATCGTCTCTTGGGGCAGCTCAAAATAATGTTACCAGGTTGACATGGCAAGAATATTGCCAGAGTTGATTTTTCCCTTCATCTTATGAGGTGGCTGTAACTGTAGCCAACAAAACGAGATGTCAGGACTTTTGCACCTCCCCATGATCTGGGTAGTTAAATAGCTTCGCGGTCCAGGAACGATTTTCAATTAATCGAGAATAGTTGGAAATAATCGGGATTTAATCGGTATATTTTTTTAAATCATATATTTTTAAAATTTAATCATAGTCATATACAAAAATAAATAATTAATCAAAATACTATAAATTCATAATTATATTACTTCACTAATTCATACTGGTTGCTCCTCTTCTAAATTATCTTCTCCACCCAACAAAATGTCGCCCTCGAGAATTTGTGCAACTCTAGCCTTTTCAATTTTTTTCTTTTTTACATTTTGTAATGCTTCGGCACACTTCATTCGCACATCATTCTGCACATCAGGACATGATCTCACATTCCCTTTCTTATGCGCAAGATGTTCTTTAAATCTTGAGATTCCAGAACTAATTTGTGTTTTGCAAAACTTGCACCATATCAAATTTTTGTTGTTAGGTACTCTGCATTCTCCCCATTCCCATGCTATGTCATCAGATGCCCTTTTCAAGGTACTTGATTCTGATGTTGAATTGGTACAAGGGTTTGAATTACCTCCAGAAGACATGTCTATCATAGTCATTAGACAATTATTCAATTTAAGAGCCAAATTTGAATAAAAACAAACACAAAATTTCAAAATCCAAAAATGAGCAAATCGGAAGCCCTGCCGATTTTTGGCCGATTTTCCTGAGTCCGCGAAGCCCTGCCAATTTTTACACAAACCGGAACGGTCTAGTCCCGTTTTCCGATTAATGGGCGATTTAACTACTCAGCCCATGATGTCTTCAAAATAACAAAATCAACAACTAAATTCTTAGTAGAAGCAGTGTCACTTAAATCATAGTTACTTGAACAGGAATTACTTGGACTGCCAGAGTTACTTCTGATATCACTTGTGCAATTTCTTCCAGGATAGTCAGCTAGTAACCAATCAAAGAAAAACAAAAAGGAAGAGAGCATGGTTATCCTAATTTTAGAGTGTCAGTAACCAAAAATTTTAATCTTGGGCCAAAAAAGTTAAGTTCAAAATTTTTCAGTTGATCCATTAAAATATCCAGTCACCTGAACTGATTTCTTCCTCCAATAGAACATTATATTTCGTCATTCCATCAAGGTTCATTTCAAGCCATGTTACCCACAATTCAATCAGCATCCAAAATGATGAGGTCAGACTATAGACCAAGGCAAGCCCAAGCACTAGGAACATAGTGCCATGGTAGGCCGGATCTGTAGGGATTTATAAGTATTATATATATATATATATTGGCACAATAGGGACAAAAAAACATTTTGACTGCCCATTTAGGACCCCCTTAGTTTTCATTGTAGGACAATGCATAGACATGACTAAATGAAAACTATATCATTTCAGCTCAAACAATTTAGAGAAAAATTAAAAACCAACATCAGAAACAACGTTTTAAAGTTTTAGCTTTTTCTGACATACGTGCCTCGAGATACACATTAAAATGTGAAAAGTGGATCTCTCTATTATAATCACAAAGCGGGCGCTTTTCCACCTTGGGCATGACACAAGCTCCAAGACCATTCAAAAGGGTGGTACTTAAACACCAATAAATATCATTTGTCAAGATATTAATGGCATGGACCTAAACACATTTCGGGGAACAATGTCAAAACAAGTTAAAACTTTGGCATGTTGTTTTTAGTATAAATCTATGATTTTTCTAAGAAATTCAACTCAAATAGAACTCAAAAAAATTAAAATGTAATTTCATTTAGTTTAGTAGTGTCCTTAATTATAAACGTAAGTGGGTCTTCCTTGGTTGGTAAAACTATTTTTTGCCCCTCAACCCAATGCCCCTTATTTTTTCACCCAAGGCCAAACCAAGCATTTCAGTTTGTTTTTCCCTAAAGTCAGTTTGTGGGTTGATGGCACTAAACAAATTGATAAATGAGTTGTCCTATATCAAAGTCATTATTTGCAGTTTCCATACAAAAGCTCTTAATTTGATTAAAAAGAACTAAAAAAATGTCATGTGCGTTAGAACATGTTTTAAAAAAAATTCTCTAGATATCAAACATTTGTTCCTCTATCAAAAGCAGTATTTGTAGTTTCAAAACAATAGCATTTTAATTGTACTTTTGAATTGCGTAATCAAAGCAAGGAAGAACATAAGGACATTTTTCAAAACACTAAGATCTCCTTGTAATGCAAAACGACAACTATAACAAAAGGTGGAAATCAGGCATGCCCAATCCCTTAGCCTTCTAACCCTTTCAATCCCCCTTTCTCCCTTTCTCTTTTGACATTTGTCAACGTCTGTCAGATTCTACTCTTTCATCAACTTCTATGTCGATGAGTTAGTATAGTTGAGATTATGAAGGAATTTAGATGAAAGATTTTGTGTATATAAGTTAGATACTAGGACAAGGAACAAGAGGGTACATGGAATAAGAACAAATAAGGGCCACACTGGTCTCTATCAAATGGAATTCAAAGGAGTAGGCATAGTCAGTACCATATTTCCGATCATGATTCGTGAATATTTTAATTTGGTATGAAAGGTTATGTATACCTATTATATTTGTATAATATAAAAAGGAGAAAAAGTATGAATGTATGAATGTGGATAATATTATCAAAAAAAAATAAGATTATCAACAAAAATATACAAAAAATAAGATATTTATGGAGTCTAATTATGATAGAATTAGTTCAAAATTTAGAGGAGACTAACTTAAATTTTTTATTTGATATAAATTAGTTGGAAGTTAAAGATCTTTAAAAGAGTTGTGCCTTACTTTCCAGCAGTTGGATCTTTGGAAAACTCCCACCAATTATTGAATTGAAGGACCTAACATCTTCCACGTCTTTCACCTCCATGATGCTTTCTCTTAATTTCTCTCTTTCTAGGCTCTCTATTTCCATGACTCCCACCATCGCTTTCTCTTTCCATCGTATTCTTTCCATTACTCTTTTTTCACGACTCTCTATCGCTCTCTCTTTCCGTCATGCTCTCTCCATCACTCTTTTTTCATATCTCTATATCGTTATCCCACTGTAGGCGACTCTGGTTTATGCTCAGAATGATCGATGAAGTCTTGATAGCAACGTTGATCCATGCACTATTATTGAAATTGTAAGAATCACAAGATTCAAATCGAAATCCATGCACTGGTGTTGAAATTGTATGAATCATAAGATTCAAATCAAAATTCAAATAGTAAGGATACCACTTCAATCATTTGAAAGAATCGTATGTTGATTAAATCGTAGGACTTGATTTGGATCAAGTCGCAAAATCGCAAAAATCGTAAACATGTGAAAGCTAACTATTGAAAAAATATTTTTTTAGTAAGAAAAATCATATTTCTTTTTTAAGAATCAGGGATTTCACTTGGGAATGTAATTGAGTCTTGGAAGAAAGAAGATCTAGAAGACATACTTACAAATCTTGTCATGGCTACAAAAGAATTGACTTTAGGACTTTTCAAGCTTCAACTCTCTCTAAATGAAACTAAACTGAAATTATCCAATTTTATACAGGTGTTGCGCTTAAAATTTGAGGATCGACCCTTATTCACATCTAACTCGATTTGGGCATTTATTTGGTTTTTGAAGAACCTAACTCTATTGGATATGATGGCACTACCACGCAACCCAAGTTTTTAGACGTTATTTTACTCAAATATTTTCTCATACTTATTTAAAATTTACTTAATAAGTATACATTTACTTTTATATAATTATGTTATAATCTTATGTAATGTTTTGAATTCCAACTTGAATCTTACGATTCGCGATTTGAAACCATTAATTCTTCAAAAAATTCGATTCATGCTTTGATAGAGAAGGTTCAAAGTAAATGTAATATTGTTAATGCGTGAATCAAATCGAAAATTGAAAATTGTTAAGGCCTTTTGAAAAATCAAATTGATTCAAAGGTGAGATTTAAAACATAGTATAAAAGTATGTTAAGACATGTTAAATGTGAAAAATATTTAAAATAAAGTACAAAACTTGGGTGGCCTATTATTCCCTTCAATCATATATATCTTATAAACCCATACAATAATTTTTTTTCATTTATTACTTTTTTTTATAAATATAAAAGAACATGTTGGAACAGCGCCCAAACCTTTATTTTGATAAAAAAAAAAATCAAAACAATAGGTTTCCCCATCAAATAAATTTCTTTTAGGATGAATATTCCATACGCACATCCATCAACAAAAGAGCCAAACTCCGAGACCCACCACATATTCCTTGAAGAAACTAAGAAGAGCCTCAGGAGTCAACCTATGTTGTGTGGTTACGAACACGGGTGTCATGACGGAATAACATGGCAAGTCTAAAAAAAAGGACACGGTCATCTTAAAAATGCAAATAATAACCAAGGAATGTGATAAAGTGCTAAAATTTATAATTTTTTAAATCACCATACAAATTAACAAAAAATCGATAATCAGTTCAAGTAAGTGTCCAAGAAGTGTCATGTCTAAGAAGTGTTCAAGCATGCTGACCCCATGACAAATGAGAAGCCATGTCCGAGTGTCTGACACGTGTTGGAGCCTGAAGGAGTATCAAAGGAATGTTGTGTCCGACACGGATACACAACCTAAATGAAGTGTTTGTGCTTCAACCAAACATACCAACACCAAATATGGTTCCCCCACTAACTTTGAGGTTCAATTGTTGTAGGAATTTATTTGAGGTACAGGTGATGTTTCCCAAAATGTTAGGCATCTAGGTAACCAGCCTCTTGGTTAGCTTCATACTTTGTTGCAATGATTGTCATCCACTAATCTTCATTTTCCTTTCAAACTGCCAAAATCCATTTTCCAGGAAAAGCTTGGTTCATGAGTCTAAATTGCCTATTTCTTATACTACCCTACACATTTGGCAAAACAAATCAATTACCAATTTCATATTTGAAGCATGTTGTATGGCAAACAAATCGTTTCCCAATTTAATGTTAGTTGTTATATTTGAAAAGTGTTACAACTGTGTGTGATTTAACTCATTAATTTAATGTTTCTATTTTTCTTTGTTAATGGAGCGTATTTAACATAATTAACTTCTACCTTTTTGGGTTATATATCCCCCTTATGTGAGGTTTAATAAAATGACCAAGTGTTGGACTATATGAAGCGTATAATAGAGTTAAGAATTAGGTATCAACTACATGCACAAGCAAGAATCATGAAATAGTTCACAATTTTTCCTTAACACTTGATCAATCACCTTACAATCAAAGATTTCTTGCCAACTTTAGCACATGCAAATTTCATATATTGATTGAGATGTTTCAAAATAACAAAATTATACAACACAAGCAACTTTGCTATTCTACAATGTAATCGTTCTCTGTCTCGTCCATGGTATGCCATTCAATGTAGTTATGCTCTTGTGAAAGCTTCATTGTGTGATTCATAGCCGCTCTTCTCTGCATTTCTAGAACCCTCATCCTTGCCTTTGCATTGTATATCATTTTCCTAGTTGATTTATTTTCTGCATTGTGTTCCTTGAGCGTATTGAGGACTACCCGGGGCCTCACCCATGCTTCAACAAGCCTTCTAGCATTCTCCTCATTTCTATTTAATCTTCCAATGTAGGAGTGTCCACCTGAAGAAGAATTACGGCTATGATTATGCAGTCCACAATGCACATGAAGCCCCATTTATCTTCACCTTGTGGTACTCCTTTCAATGTAAAAGGACAACCACACTTTTTCGTTCTCTTTCGAGCTTCCAATGAACTTGACCTCTCTTTGCACTTAGGGTTCCTATGGTAATGACCACCTCGCTCGCAACCTAATATCAACCTTCCATTTCTACATGGAGTTGGTTTTTCAGACTTGACAATAACAACTACCACATTAGTTGTTCTTCCAACCCCTTGGCACCATTCAATGAGTGCATCCCGGAAGTCAAATAACTACAATAATTAAACAACCATAAATTATGTTTATATAAACATAAATGGTTTTTACATTCAATCTATTGAAGACACTAACCTGGTTAGTTTGAAAAATATGAGAATCGTCATGATTTTCTTGGAGCTCTCGGTTAGTATCATTGGGGTTCTCATCTCTCAACTGACAGCTCATCAACTCCAAACTCATCCTATAAGAAAAAGGAATATAATTTATGTCTTTTAATGAAAGAATTGATGTTCAAAAAACCATGTAAGTGTTAACATTGAATTTTGGGATATACCAACCTCATACAAGTTTCCTACACAATTTTCTTCGGGTTTGATCTCCATAGGAAACTTGTCAGAGACTAACTGAGAATTTGGCTCATCAAACCTTATTACATCCTATGTGAATAACATAATTCCATCAAACTTAATTTAGAGGGACAAAAAATAATAATAACTATTTTTTCAAGTCACTCAAAAGAACCACAATTGCAAATTTCGTACTAAAAACATTGAAGAGGAACCATGAACATTTGTTGATTCCAACAACACATGGTTTATCACCATTGTGCACAGCAATTGATGACATACCCTCTCCAAAATTCAAACGGAAGAAGAAACTACTTCTTTGGGACTTTACCTATATAGGATTTATTTTGAATTGAGAAACCACATTTTCAAGGGAAAGAAACAATATTTTTAATCAATTAATTGGATAGCATGCCCACTGTAGCATTGGTATCATATCCAATATTTTTACCAGCTTGCAACATTGCGGTGCCCCAACTCAACCGAGCACTAGCATAGGCGTTTTTGGGGCGTCAATTGAAGAGTTCAATTTTCTATGACAATTAGTATTAAATATTAACTAGTAACTACAGTTAAAAATAAATAATAAATACTACGTAATATCTTAATTACCCATTATGGGGAAATTCAAGAATTACCCTCTCTCGTGCTCTCTCTTCGACTTAAGCCCTACAAAAGGGGGAAGCTCAACTATCAACATTTCTTCAAGCCCTCAACTCGAGGTAATTTCTTCTCTCCTTCTCCTACATTGTGCATCACATGTTTTCTTGTTTTGTTGTTCATTTACTCCTTTTCTTCCTCATTCTTTATGCACTCACACCTTGTTTTCTACTTCCTCCTCTCTTCGTTCCCCTCCATTTCTTATTCTTTTGAAGATTCATAAGACTTTATACAAAGCATTGCAATTTTTTTTGTCCTTTCTTCTCCTATTCTTCCTTTTCTCTCTCCTCTTCTTTTTACGTTTTGCTAATATCTTTTTCTTCTTTGATTGCTGAAGTGGGTTTTGCCCTGAATTTTGGTAAAGATTTTGTGTGATATTTTTGCACGAGAAACACAAGTCTAATGTGGACTAAGAAGCAAAACTATGTTTAGTTTCCTCGTGAATTTACATAATTTCTTTCCCTTGAAAGAAAATATTAATGGACTAAACATAACTTATTTGCATAGTTTCATTGAGAAGATGAATTTGAATATTTGATTCCTCTTAAAATAGGGTTGAAGTTTTCAACTGAATCAACATCATAATTTATTTGAAATTGGTGTTGATGAATTAAATCCAATACCAATTTCTAGATCATAGAGTAGGTGTGTTTTATTGGATATGTTGACTATTTGTTTTCAGTGCTTAACTTCATTTACGTTTTATTCTTTGGCAACGTGTTCTCCACTTACATTTTCCTATCACATCAGTTACATATATACTAAGAAAATCGTGTGCAATAATATACAAGTTGCATTAGACTGCCACTATAAAGTTTAATGTGGAAGACTAAGATATTGCATTTGCTAGTATTTATGAGTAATGAGTATGTAACACGAGTGTTTTAAAAGGCGTTTGAGGCCTTTGAGTCGACTTGAAGCGCTAAGAAAACGCCCCAAATCGTATGAGTTAAGACCCTGTTTCAAATCATTCGTTTTTCTTTTGCGACTCGGCCAATTTGAAGCGTACGAGTTGACTCGGATGGAGGCGTACAAGTCAAAAATCAGAGCTTATCAGATCTGTTTCAGATCTTGAAACAGATCCAATGGCTAAGACATTAGATCTTAACACAAAACCTAATCGACTCGATTTAGCCTTTTCATTTTCAGACAGAGAAGAGAAGAAGAACTGAAGAAGGAAGAAGAGAAGAGGAAAAAGAGGATAAGATCGAAGTCGATTCCATGGAAACAGCTCAAAAAGAAAAGGATCAAGATCAAGAGCGAAGAAAGTCGTCTGGTAGATTTGGAAGACGTTTCCATCGCTGAAATCAAAGCAAACCGAGACATTGTTTTGAGTCAGACGATCGATCGATCTACAAGGGTTTGAGTTTGACAATTGTTGTTGTGTGCTACTGTGTTGCTTCGTCGTCGATTGTTGTTGTGTGTTGCACTTGCACTCTCTATCTTTGTTTCAAATCTGTAAGAAGTATTAAAATAAAGGTTGTTTTCTCTCGATAACAAATCTGTAAGAAAGATATTCCAGATCACTATAAGGTTTTGCTTAATTTTTTGATGAATAAAGTCTGGTTAGAGAAGTTTAAAAAATTGTGATTAAAATATGTTGTGGAGTCTCATGAGGTCATGTTGATAGTGACTTGATTTCTTTTAATTAATGATAGAAAATTACAAGTGGTATGGCATGGTCAAGATGACAATTAATGAGTATTAGATTGAAAATTGACTTGTTCATATATTAATTCTAATTGAGAAATTTCGTATCTTAAATTCAAAAAATTGTTTTAAACATGATTTCTACAATTCTCTTATGATAATTGCATTTACAATTTTCAAAGTATTATTTTTGTTGGGACATAACAACCTATTTTTTTCATCATTTTTTTATGAAAAAACGCCTTGTTTCGCCTCGAAAAAAAGTTTGACCGCCTCGAGGCTGAAAAACGCTTTTTAACGCATTGTGTAACACAATGGAAATTGGCAAAATAAATCCGATTGAAAATTGTTACACGTTAAGTTAACTAATAACAAAGGTTCACATCAAAGTATCACTCATGTAGCAATTATTTGCTAAGATGACTTGTTTTATTGCATAATTTTTATTTGTATTATTTATTTTTTTGGAAGAATGCTTGTAAGTTTCAAGCAACAGATTGTAAATGGTCTCAAGGATGCGAAACAAAAGAGCCCAAAAGAACCCAACGAAGTGTTTGAGAAGGCTAGGGCTTTTATTCGAGGAAAAGGAGAGAGCTAAGACTCAAATAGTTAGTACAAACATATAGGGGGTGAGCATAATGAGGTAGCAGGAGTTATTTTGGGACATCACTGATGTCAAATGGGAAAGAGGCCTTTGCATAAATTTCTCACTCATGTAGATACTGATTTTTCCAGAAGAGCCCATTTTCTGGCAAACAAAAAGGCATTTGCATAGATTTTATTAAAAACTAGGGGCGAGTACGGGACGAGATGGACCTCATCCCTATTCCATCCCATTCGTTTGGGATAGGGACGGGATAGACCTCATCCCGACCTCATCCTATCCCAAACGGGGTTAGGACGGGACGAGATAAGCATATACTAAATAGTCCTCCAATAAAAAAATAACAAAAGAATTTTATCTAACATTGCCCACACACTAATAATGTCAAATTTATGTACATATAACTTTTATCATAACAAAATTAAATGTCATATAAAATTTGTGGAGGGTTACCTTACAATAGAATTAAGTTTGTCAAGTAATTGATGGGAGATCGATGGAGCCCCTCCATAAATCCATCTTGCATATTTCGACAAAAGTTAAGAGCAATGTTCTCCAACTACATAACTCGGTGCAAAATTAACCCAAACAATCATTTGCGTTTATTTTTTATGCATGAGGGTTTTTAGGGTTCCTAATTTCGGTTTGTAGAGTTCCTAATTTGGGTTTCTAAGGTTCCTAATTTGCTCTCAAAGTTATTTACTAAATAACTTTGAGTAATCTTTCAATTTAATTAGGAGTCTTTCTAGTTTTCTTTTAGAATTAGCCTTTACTTTTTCTTTTAGGAATAGAATGTTTGTTATTTTAGTATTTGATTCTATTTTTTTTCTTTTAGGAATAGATTGCTTGTTATTTTAGTATTTGATTCTAATTTTTCTTTTAGGAATAGGCTGCTTATTATTCAAGTTATTTGAGCACTATAAATAAAGTTTTTCCTCAATATTGTAAGAGAACTTTTGATTTGAGTAATTTAATTAACATTAGAGTTATTTCTCTATATTTTGGGTTATTATCTTGTGTTCTTCTCTGTCAATTATCTGTTGCTATTAGCCTGCAGAATAATCGCTATTCTGCCAAACGTCAGTTGATATCAAAGCATCAGCATCTTCTTGTGGTGAGATTTCATCAATTTCTATGGCCGGTGGTTGTGGTCGTGGTCGTCGTGGGCAGGTTCCGAACGGGGAAGCCCCTCATCGTGATCGTAACGTTAAGAATATGATGATTGAGGATTTACAGCGGCAAGTTGCAGAGTTAACCCAGCGTCTAACGGCGCAGGATTTCGATGATCGTGAGATTGAATATCATGATTCTGATTTCAGTTTCAAAAACCCGTATCACCATCGTGCCCGATTCTGGGAGCGCCGTGGTCGGGAGGATCGTCATGGAAATCTCGGTTTCAAAGTAGATCTACCCGAGTTTCCTGGTACGTTACAGGCCGAAGGATTTGTGGATTGGTTGAGAAAAGTAGAGCGTATTTTTTATTATAAAGAAGTCTCAGATTGTGTCAGGGTGAAATTGATCACCATCAAACTCAAAGGCAGAGCATCTGCGTGGTGGAAGCAGTTGAAGCGAGCACGAGACAGGCAGGGCAAGACCAAGATCACTGATTGGGAGAAGATAAAGAAGAAGATAAAAGGTCACTTCCTTCATTTTGGTTACACTCAAACCTTAATTCAGCGACTTCACTCGTTGAGGCCTTTAGGTGTTGAACGCCACAGCCAAACTGGGAGTAGGACTTTCCTTGAGCGTTCTGGTTTAGATGGAAATGGTACCTCTAGTTACGGAGATTATGTTACTGATAGGGAAATTAAGAGACGGTTATCCAAGTTGAATAAAAGAACTAGAGATTCAGAAAGTGAACCTTATGATGATTCTGAGAGGTCTTATCAAGATGCTCGCAGGGATGGTGATAATACTGCCTCTGATACAGAGAGTGATCCGGAACGGTATGCAGAAGTTGGAATGAGCAATCATAGAAGAGATGATTACTTGCTGGATGATCATTCCCTAGATTCTATTTCTGAAGATCGTGAATGGGGTGCTCGCATGACAAAAGCCAGTCTTGTTCCTCCTGTTACTAGGAAATATGAGGTTCTTGATCAATATGTTATCATAGCAGATGAAGAGGAGGTGCAGCGGAAGATGCGTGTTGTTCTAGAAGATCAATTCTCAGAAAACTGGAGTCAAAGAACCAAACCCCTCTCTCTAGCGTCTGTAATGGCGACAGTGGAAGTGTTGGAGGCAAGAAAACTACCTCGACTAGACTGCGGAGTGCTAAACCATGGATTCAGCGAAGAAGAAACACGAGTTCGGGCCATAGCCGAGATAGTTAACGGCATGGTCGAACACTCACGAAGAGGCGAAGATGTAGACCTCAACGCCCTAAAGTCGTCTGCTTGTCGCAAGTACGGCCTTGCTAGTGTCCCGAAACTGGTCGAGATGATTGCCGCTTTGCCCGAGTCAGAACGCGAGTCACTTCTCCCTTGCCTCCGAGCTAAACCTGTTCGTACTGCTTCTGGAATTGCTGTGGTGGTTGTGATGTCCAAGCCCCATCGGTGCCCACACATCGCCACCACTGGAAACATCTGTGTTTACTGCCCTATCAATCCTGACTCTGATTTCGAGTACAGTACCCAATCTTATACTGGCTATGAACCCACTAGTATGAGAGCCATTCGTGCTAAATCGATTGGGTCACAGTGTTGATAAGATCGAGTTCATTTTGATGGGGGGTACTTTTATGTCACTATCATCAGAATATCGTGATTACTTCATAAGAAATCTTCACGATGCTTTATCAGGACATACTTCTGCAAATGTTGAGGAAGTTGTTTGTTTCTCTGAACACAGTGCAATAAAGTGTATTGGCATGACCATCGACACGAGACCTGATTATTGCCTTGGACCTCACTTGCGCCAAATGCTTTCTTATGGTTGTACACGTCTGGAGATTGGAGTTTATTCCGTAAGACCAATCGGATATGGTGAGGAGCTCTTTTTGATTACAACTCGGTAACAGAAAGCAAAGAAGAGTATGAAGCATCTATTTGTTTGTGTGGCAGTCAAATTTGCCGAGGAAGCTACTTGAATCTGACTGATGAAGGGGCTTATCAAAAGGTAATTTTAGAGTGCCACGGGATACTGGATAGACTTCGATTGATGCTAGAGGCTTGTCTGTTGAATTTTGTTTCTGAAGAAGATTATATCGATTTGGGAAAAGCTGGTTTGGGCACATGCTTGCTTGCTGGTTTGCCTGATTGGCTTATTGCATATACTGCCTGTTTGGTGAGGTTCATCAACTTTGAAAGAACAAAACTTCCTGGGGAGATTCTAAGACATAACGTAGAAGAGAAGAAGAAATTCTTCTTAGATATTTGCCATGACGTTGATTTGGACCAACAGACTCAAATGGTTGCTGAGCTAGATGGTCATGTCATGCGTTGCGTAGGTGATCGAAATGGGAATCATGTCATCCAAAAGTGTATTGAATGCATTCCTCAAGATGCTATTCAATTTATTGTCTCCTCCTTCTATGATCAAGTTGTGACATTATCCATGCATCCGTTTGCAAACTATGTTGCACAGAAAGTGCTGGAGACTTGCGATGATCAGCAACGTGAACTACTCCTGTCACGAATAAAGGTTCATTTGAATGCGCTGAAGTACACTTATAGGAAACATATAGTTGCTCGTGTAGAGAAGCTTGTTCAAGCTGGAGACATGGTCTATGCTCTGCTACCTTGTGGGGATAGTGTAGCAAACGCGATTCCAAATTTGCCAGCAGAGGTGCAACAGCAGCTAGCAGAGTTTTTTGACCTGATACCAGAGGATCTTCCTCCTGGGCTGCCGCCAGAGGATTCCGATGAAGCTGTTGTGAACTCGAGGAATAGTTTTTTCCAACCCGGGGCGACTGATGCAGGAGGGTTTTTAGGGTTTCTAATTTGGGTTTCTAGAGTTCCTAATTTGGGTTTCTAGGGTTCATAATTTGCTCTCAAAGTTATTTACTAAATAACTTTGAGTAATCTTTCAATTTAATTAGGAGTCTTTCTAATTTCCTTTTAGGATTAGCCTTTACTTTTTCTTTTAAGAATAGACTGCTTGTTAATTTAGTATTTGATTCTATTTTTTTTCTTTTAGGAATAGATTGCTTGTTATTTTAGTATTTGATTCTAATTTTTCTTTTAGGAATAGGCTGCTTATTATTCAAGTTATTTGAGCACTATAAATAGAGCTCTTCCTCAATATTGTAAGAGAACTTTTGATTTGAGTAATTTAATTGACATTAGAGTTATTTCTCTGTGTTTTGGGTTATTCTCTTGTGTTCTTCCCTGTCAATTATCTGTTGTTATTAGCCTGAAGAATAATCGCTATTCTGCCCGGCGTCAATTTTCTACAAGAATAATTATCCTATAACTAAACTAAAATGTGAAAATAACATAATCATGGGTTTGACCTAAAATATCCAAATTGAAGTTTCTACCAGAGCAAATAGTACCAAATCAAGCAAGTAAATTTTCAAGCACTAGATGTTTTGATTTAATTTCAACATATCCAAAACTTTCCTTTAGAAAGTAGGTTGATTAAAATTAATAATAATAATATTAATATTAATATTAATAATAATAATATTAATATTAATATTAAATAAATAAATTAGGGATGGGACGAAATGGGATGGGATGGGACACAAAGGGTGAGATTGAAAATCTTCATTCCGATCCCATCGCACTCTAGATCGACACGGGGATGGGTTTGATCAATCCCAAAAGACCGAAAATAATTGGGATGGGACGGGACTGGATTGGGATGGGATGCCCATCCCTACCAAAAACTCGACTATATCGAATTAGCCCCAATTTTTTTGGTTGAATCAGCCCCAATTTTGCACTGGCATAAATTCTACTATATCCCTCTTTTTCGTGAATTAGCCCCAATTTGGCATTGACCCGTACCAAATTACTGCCAATTAGCCATCAAGTTCAATTCGGAATCCAACCCAATTTAGACTATAACTTCAAATACACAAAACACAGTAAAACAAACTCATAAACTAAATCAATTTATTTCTTTACGAAGAAGAGTAGAAATTACCGTATCAACCATGCCGGCAGTCGATCCGCTAGCTCGAGTCTTCCTCTCCTTTCGCCAATCCGGAGGCAAAGTGAACTCCTCCTCCACAGGATTTTTTCTCTTCTTGGGCTGCTGTCGCTTCCAAGGTGGAGTCTTGGTGGCAGACTCGGTTCCTAATTGAACCAACTCAGCCGGTTTAGCAGCCGATTCCGCCGCTGCTTCCACTACAACCCCATGCATGCTCTCCAGGGTTGGGGTGATTTCGTCATTTGGGGCTGGTGGATCGGCCACTGTTTCGTTAACTGGGGCGTCTGGGACTGAGTTTGTGGCGAGTGGTTCGTCCATTGGAGGGTTTGTGAGGGTGAATTTTGGTGAGTGAGTCGGATCGCTCTTGCAGGGGTTCAGAGACCTGTGGAGGGAGGGAGAGAGAGATTTCGAGAAAAACTTGCAGATGGGCGAGTGTTCTGTTTGCTTTTATAATGCCGTACTGCTTTGCTTTTAAAATAGTGTTTTCTATGCGTATCGCAATATAATGTGTTCCATCCAATGGGTTTTCCCTTATTTTTTTTCTTCTTTTTTTTTTTTTTTTTTTTTTTTCAGTTTGCCATTCATTAGTTTATACCTATTAAAATTTGGCATTTATTTTGAAAACTATTTGAGTCTAACCTTCATTTTCTGACAAAATCGTTAAGTCCATGTCATTGACCGGTCAAGATTAATTTTCGTACCTTTTTGCCCTTACCTTAGGCGAAACCATAATTAATGAGATTACGCCTTCATCTCTTCCACCTCGCCCCTTTCTCTTCTTAGACCCACGTATCCTTCGCCTTCATCTCTTCCACCTCACCCCTTTCTCTTCTTCCAACAGACCATAATGATCCCTCCTTTCACCGTCACAGCCACCACAAATTACCGCCTATCTCGTCTTTTCCTTCATCGCAACTCACCTGCTTTTCTGTCCTCTTTCTCTTAACACTTTCGTAGACAACTCTCTCATTCTCTGTCATCCTCTAAGTTGGTAATATGATTCTTTGTGGCGAAATTTGGATTTGGTAAGAGACTATGAGGTTGGTTACGCTGAGATAGTGATCTTATACCCCATTGGGGAACCTGTTTGATGAAGCTTTGAATTTCATCTGGTGACGTGTATGGCGATTTTTCCTCCTGAAAACAAAACAAGCATAAATAGACTGGTGAAATCTATACTTGCTCAATTAAAAATCAACACAAGGAGCATATCTATTATGGATTTTTTGGATGATGGTTCAGTAAATGGATGTGTTTACTCAATGAAATTAATTTTTGATTTCTACATTAGCTTTTACAATGCAACATAAATGTTCAGAGAGTCCAGAACAAGGAAAGAACCAAGAAACAGTTGATCATATAATATAAACATTAGGAAAATGTTAATAAAAACCAAATATTTTGCATATATGAAGAAAGTGCAAGTTTATAGTTCACAAAAAATCAATAAAAACGAGAATTAACCTAAGGTAAGGGTAAAAGGGTCTAAAAATTAATTTTGACCGGTCAATGACATGGACTTAACGGCTCCATTACAAATCAATGGTTAGACTCAAATAGTTTTTAAAACAAATGCCAAACTCTAATAGGTATAAAATAATGAGTGTCAAACTAAAAAAAAAAAAAAAAAAAAACCCTTTTTTCATAGTTAAGTCATACTCATGTATAGGGTTGGCAACCATATCATACCAGCTCACATATGCATAGATCCGAAATCAAACTACTAATTATCGAATCCAAAATTAATGAACCAGATCTGGATTTAAAATTCTAACCCAGAATCGCTTTGCCCGAAACTAGATCAAATCCGGGTTGTAATTAGATATATTGCTAGCATATTAAAATTATAAAATTCTACCAATAAAATAGTTTCGAATGATAAAGATACGATACATTAATACCTACCAAAAATAAATCAAATAATGTAATATAAAAATGTAACCAACCAATTTTTGTAAATGACTTCAAAAATCTCAATAGGATTTAAATTATACACACGATTTAACTAATTTAAGTTTGTGATTTAAGATTTTTCAAAAAATTAAAATACTAGGTTTGAAACCTTAGATAAGATTATCTTTCATTGGATTTCATTTCAAATATTATTTTTACATGTTTTTTCCTTAGATGAATGTTGTTAAATTGTTTGCACATGACCCGCTCCACTTCTTTTAATTTCACTATATACCCAGTCTACTTCTTTTGTTTTATATGACATAGCGTATATTTAGGTAATGAGTAGGGGTAAAATGGAAAAAAAAAATTAGAGTCGACTATATTTGAGGCTACAAGCATTATCTAGTCTAGATATTGTTTTCACCGAGGAATAATTACCATGCATTGCAACCGGGTTGATATTTCTATTTTGACCCTCTCCATTACACTTTTTTTTTGCATAGTACAATAGTTTGCATAATGGCACAAACATAAACTCACTCATAGATGTTAGTGTAATACTTTTGCTTTCAACACGTGGAAATAAATTCACTTATTGGGTCTCACCATGAACATTGTTTTGAATCTTTTGATGGTTTGAAATAAATTCCTTTAGAATGCACTGGAATTTGTTTTACTTTGAGCAAAGTCACTGTCTCCAACACAATAGTTATCATAATACACCAAAAAATATGCCTATTTTCCGAATATGATCACCCTCTTTTTCGTAATTTCTGAGTCCATTATGTTTAACCACTGAAGATACGCCCTCAAAATACAAAACCTTCCTCTCTGATCACATAATGTCACATATATATATATATATATATTATTTTTTTTATTTTTTTTTGCTTTCTCAAGTGACAATATAATATGAACAACCAATAATTCTATTCAGATTTTTGAAAACTTTATGATTTTGAGACATAGAAAAATTAAGATTTTAAATATTCCAAGGTTCCAATGTGATTTTAACCCTTTTTAGTTTTATATATTCTTCACCGTGAGTTCTATTTACAAATATTTACATTAATTATATAATTACTTTATAGATTTGTTAAAAAACGATAACAGTTTCGAAGTCCATGGTCGTTTGTGTCTACAAACGATATATTGGGAAGTCTTTTTGTTATTTTAATAAAATGAAATTGTGTTTCAATCTCTGATAAAACGAGTACTTAATGTTTTTCTTCATATCTTTCATATGATTGTTAATGCATGTGTAAGGGTCAAAATTGGAGATATGTTACTAGAATTTGCAATGTTTCCTCGTACAAATTGCATAGTAAGAACAATCACTAGAAGTTAATTACATATTTTAGAATAGCTAATATCATGTCAGTGGCTAAACATGTTTTTTTGCTTATACAACTCATAGATGGCTTCACCTACAAATTAAGTTTGCATTTATGTCAATATGCAAAGCAATACAAAATGGGTTAAGCTCTTGAATATAAATCCTAAGATCATACTCACTGACGCCTCTTTCAACAAGATAATGTAAGAAAATTCCCTTAAGATGGGCCTACATAGTTCATGATATTATACGTTGTAGACTATCGAACTATAGGTGAGTGGTTTTTAATTAGACCCGATTTTGTGATCATTAAGAAATAAGTTTTTAATTATATGTTGTAAGTTTTGACATGTTTACTAAATTGAGTATCTAGGTTATTTATGTGTAGATACAAATTTAAGCTTACTATAATTCTATTAATGATGATGGGTTAATAATAGAATTGAGGCTATATATATTATATATGCGGTTGAGGTCCTCACTCCAAACCTAATTCTCTACTTCTTACTTTCCCATTCGATTTGAGAGAAATAGGGGAAAGGTTCTGGAAGTGGAAGACTTATCCGCTGCATAATTGCTTGATTCGCGAGGATTACTAAGAGGATACTCTTCATTAATCGCTTCAGGTATGCATTGATTTAGGTTGTTCTTCATTGATTAATGACATAAGGTCTTGGTGTGGATCTATTAATATTCCAACAAGTGGTATTAGAGCCAGTGGTTTGGCCTTGGACTTGGCGAGTTGGAAGTGTAGGATAACACGATGAGGTAGAGTTTATCAAGGGCCAGGCTAGGATCTAAGTCTCGCCAAAGTGGATATTGTTGGAGATGTTGGTATTGAGATTTGATTTGATATTCAGCATATTCTGTGAAGATCTCTACTTAATAGGCACAAAATAATATCCTTTTATGTAGACTTTATTCTATACATGTATATATATCATCTTTGTAATGATCAATAATCAATAAATAGAAATACATTCTTTCATCTTTAAATTATCATGGTATCAGAGCGTTGATCCTAACGTCTCTACCAAGCTTTTGCAAATTTTTATGGAGGATATTGATTCAATAAGTGTCATCCAAAACACTTCCAACACCAACAAAACCACCGACTGAGAAAACCAAAACATTACTCATTAAAACATGTCTTTTTCCACCATTGACCCATCTGATCATCTTTTTATCCATGCCTCAGATCATCTAAGTATGATTCCTGTGCCAAAAGTTATAGATGGAACCAACTATGCTATGTGGAGATGTTCCATGTTGGTGAGTCTTAGTGCCGAAAACAAACTGGGATTCATCAAAGGGATTATACCCGCACCAAGTGGATTTGATCCTAAATATTCACTGTGGCAACGATGCAATGATATGGTTATCTCTTGGATTCTTAACTTTTTAAATCAAGTGCTTGCCAATAGTGCCCTCTATGTGGAAACTTCTTCTAAAATCTGGTTGGATCTGCAAGACGATTCTCACAAGGTCATCTTTCTCATCATTTTCAGATTCAACGTTCCATTGTGGAGCTAAAGCAAAATCAGGACTCCATCTTCACATATTACACCAAGATTAAAACGTTATGGGATGAGTTGAAAATGTGTGGTCTATCTATTCCATGCACTTGTGGAGGACTCAAGCAACTGTCAGACAAAGAAGAAAAGGTGAACCTTGGATAGTTTCTTATGGGGTTGAATGAGACCTATTCAGCTGTTAGAGGGAAAATCATGTTTATGCACCCTTTACCAACTGTTAAGAAAGCATATTCACTTTTATGTGAGGAAGAAAAACAAAGAGGACTAGCTGAACACAAGATTATTGAACAAGTTCATGTCATGACTATCAGACAATCAAAATTTGTTTCACAATGACAAGATTCATCTCGGACCTGGACGTCTGCTCATCAAAGACACAAGGGTCTAAGAAACAACTTTATTGTACCTACTGTGATGGAACTACACATACAGTGGAAATATGCCTCATTTTAATTGGATTCCCTATTGGACACAAACTTCATGGCAAAGATGTTCAACTTCCAAATCTAGCTCGAAAGGTTTCAGCAAATCAAACGGGAGTTGAATCATCTCACACAGTCACCAAGGCCACCCAGACTTTTGATCAACCTCTTCAATTCACTCCTGAAGAATTTTCACAAATCAAAGCTTTTTTTTCGAAAGGAATTCACTGTCTCGGCCAAATATATTGGTTATTTTACTCCATTTTGTTTATCATCCACATCACAAAATTTCAAGTCTCTTCATTGGATCATTGATAGTGGTGCTACAAACCATATAGCTACTTCATTTATAGAAAAGCCAATGTTCCTATGTTTTTTCAAGTCACCTTACCAAATGGTTCTTATGAAAAAATCACAAGAGTTGGTTCTGCACATATTACACAAAAACTGCGTGTTCATGATGTTCTCTGTGCACCCTCATTTCATGTGAACCTTCTTTCTTTCAGTCAACTCACATCTGTCCTCAATTGTTCCATTCACTTCTTTCCTACTTTTTGTATATTGCAAAACCTAGCTACGAAGAGGATGATTGTCCTGGGGAAACATAGTAAGGGATTGTACAATCTTATTTCACAATCAGAGTACATCTACCTTCACCAACCTCCTATCAAGTCTCTTTCTCATCAGCAACTATTTGGCATAAAAGACTAGGACATCCACCTAAATTTCCTTCTTAATTTCTGTCCAAAATAATTTCATCTTTTGTCCATGATCCTCAACATTCATGTGATGTTTGTCCTTTAGCTAAACAAACAAGGTTATCTTTTCATATAAGTTCTATTCAAAGTACTCAATCTTTTGATCTTATACACTGTGATATTTGGGGTTCACCTAAAATTGTAACACACACCGGTGCACATTATTTATTAACTATTGTGAATGACTACACCCGCTTTACGTAGATTTTTCTTATGAGATTCAAATATAAACTCAAGGCTTGTTAAAAACGTTCATCACTTTTGTCAACACTCAATTTAACTGTCAAGTTAAAAGCATACAGAGCGATAATTGTCTAGAATTCACTTTTTTAAAGCCATTTCTTTCTACTCTTGGCACCCTGTTCCAAACTTCATGCCACACACACCTCAACAAAATGGTGTTGTCGAAAGAAAACATCGGCACCTTCTCAACGTTGGTCGTGCCTTGAGATTTCAAGCAAATTTACCATTGAAATTCTAGGGTGAAAGTTCACTCACCACCACTTATCTCATAAATTGACTTCCTACCCCAGTTTTGCACCATAAATCACCAGATGAGCTCTTATATGGCAAACCTCCCACATATACACACCTGCACGCTTTCGGTTGTCTTTGTTATGCCACCAACTTGAAACCTTTGGCCAAATTTTTACCAAGAGCTCGTCGATGAATTTTCGTTGGATATCTTTCTACTAAAAAAACCTACCGAGTTTATGATCTTACCACTCGATAGTTCTTCACTAGCCGTGATGTTGTTTTCTATGAAAATACATTTCCTTTTTCCATTCTTACTTCATCCAATTCTTCACCATCAACCTCCCTACCAACTGTATCTCCCGACTTCAATGATTTTCCAATTCCAATTTCATCCTCTACCCCTAACTCATCAACCGAGACACCTTATCATTCATCTCCCTCTTCATATGATATCTCATCATCATCATCACCAAACCCAACAACTTCTTTCTTGCCTTTATCTTCTCATTCTCAAAACTTAAACACATCTTCTCCTATTTTTCTTCACATCAACAACCCTCTGTTATTCTTCATGACTTTCATTGTGATCAAGCTGGTACGTTATCTTCTTCTACAACTGTTGGCAAGTCATCATCTTCTTGGTCAGGTAGTAAATATCAATTATCAAACTTTATTTCCTACCAATCATTATCTCCTTCTTATCAGTTATTTGTTAACACAATTTCTGGCACTCTTGAGCCTACAACATATGAATAGGCACTACGTGATCCAAAGTGGTGTGAAGCAATGAAAACTGAGCCCACCGGTCTTAAAAATCAAAAGACATGGTCCCTAATTCCGTTATCTCCCAGTCATCGTCCCATAGGTAGCAAATCGGTTTTTCGAATCAAATATAAATTAGATGGCTCCGTAGAACGGTACAAATCACGTTTTGTAGCCAAGGGGTACACTAAAAAGACACCTTGGACTATCACTAGACTTTTGCTCTAATTGCTAAGTTAACTACAGTTAGTTGTCTCTTTGCCTTGACAACTATTCGAAATTGGCCACTATTTCAAATGGATGTCAACAATGTTTTCTTTCATGGTGATTTGCATGAAGATGTGTACATGATGCCACTATCAGGACTTTGTCGATAGGTGGAGAAGTTTGTATGTCGACTTCACAAGTCCCTTTATGGACTCAAACAAACGCCTAGAAATTGGTTCTCTAAGTTCTCAGAAGCCATTAAAATGGTTGGTTTCTCTCAATCACACTTAGACCACTCTATTTTGGTGCAAGAAAAAGGCTCAACTCTAACCATGGTCCTTCTTTACGTGGATGACATGATCATCATAGGAAACAATGATAAAGCTATTCAAGATCTCAAGCTTTTTCTTCATAAATAGTTTCACATAAAAGACCTTGGTAATCTCAAGTATTTTCTTGATTTAGACGTAGTAAGATCAAAAACTGGGATTGTCATATCTCAGCAAAAATACACATTTGAAATTCTTGATGATGTTAGACTTCTTGGAGCTAAACTTGTTGACTTTCCCATGGAACAAAATTTGAGGCTTACAAATGATCAAGGTGAATTATTGAATGATGCTTCATGCTACAAAAGATTAGTGGGACGATTAATCTATCAGATATCATGTGTTCTGTGAACATCTTAAGTCAATTTATGCATGCACCAAGGAAACCTCATTGAGATGCTGCTCTTTGTGTTGTGAGATATTTAAAGAACAATCTAGCATGGGTTGGTTTACTATTTTCTTCCAACAACTCTCTACAACTAAGAGCTTACTGTGATGCAAATTGGCAAATTTTCCTATGACAAGAAGATCTACATCAAGTTACTGTGTATTTCTTGGAGACTTTAATTTCATGGAAGATAATAAAATAAAAAGTCTCCAGGTCATCTGTTGAAGTTGAGTATAGGTCCATGGCTGCTAGAACATGTGAACTTACTTGGCTTAGATACTTGTTTAATGATCTACAAGTTCGTTTGAAACCAATTACATTGTTTTGCGATAATCAAGCAACACTCCATATTGCTGCAAATCCTGTCTATCATGAACGTGCTAAACATATCGAACTTGATTGCCATGTTGTGAGAGAAGATCCAAGGAGGTGAAATTGTTACCAAAAATTTTCCTTCCTATCTCCAGTTGGCTCATGTCTTCACTAAGGCTTTAGGAGGAAACGTTCTTACGAAATTAATAAGCAAGTTGAACATCTCGATATTCATGCTCCAACTTGAGGGGTAGTATTGAGATTTGATTTGATATTCAACATATTCTGTGAAGATCTTAGCTTAATAGGCACATAATAATCTCCTTCTATGTATAACTCCTTAGAATAATTTCCTTCTATTTAGACTTTATTCTATAAATGTATATATATCATCTATGTAATGATCAATAATCAGAAATACATTCTTTCATCTTTAAATTATCAGTTGGCTTGAGTTGAACGTGCAAATTTAGTCTCACATTGGGTAATGGACAACATCATGTAAAGATAATAAAGGATCGGACATGTACTCAATAGCAACGAGGCCTTTTGTGGAACCCTACACCTGGATGTGGCGGGTGTCTAAGTTTGGGACAATATGGTTGCTTGAGACATGTCCGCTGGCCAACAATCTCATTTGCACACTATGAGGTGGTTTAAGGGGGCTTCACCACCTTCACTCCCATATGCACATTATCAGAATGGAGTTTCAGGTTAAAATGGAGTTCGATTTAAAAGTTGGACAAACACTAAGATTCAATCATCAAAAGTATTCAATATATGTAGTTGATGAATGATGTCTATCACTACAAAGAATTTTCCTGTGATTTTTTCTTTTATTTTAGTTGTTACTCATGTTTGTAGTTTTAGGTGTATTGATATCTCATCTTCTTGACTGTGTGTTGCTTGCAGCATAATCTAATATGAGCTAATATATCACCTGAATTGGATGTCATTTACTATAGTTTATGTAAAAGACGATGTATTACAAATTAATTAATTTTTTTTTTCAAATTTGTGAATGGAGGAGATTAATTACATGATTATCTCAAATGATGGCTCAAGTATTGTGTATAGATTTTCATTGAGCTGCAGATTCTGAAGAACAATTTGAAAGAACACATTAGACTTGATATAGTATTCTATATACTAAGATTGAGCATTATTTTGTTGTAGATGAAAATCGGATGCTTTTTGGTAAAGGATATCTTCCCAGTTGTCACTTACATATTTATATCCACCTCCTAGAATGTTTGATAGGAAACAAATGAAAAAAATTCACAGATATTTCCATTGAACCAAAACTTCTGGAATTTTGGTTTCCCTTAGTTTTTGTTTCAGTCACCCGAGTTCTTAATTTTATGCAAACTTAACTTCTTTGGTACCAAAAGAGTAAGTTATCTATGGTCAGAATGAGGAAATGGGTTGGCATATGTCTGACTTCAAAGACCTGAAACTGGGAGGATATAGACCCATGTTTTAGCTCTGGCTAGCTAATTGAAGGTTGGGGTTTATTAGAGGTAAGATTGTAGTTCTCTGTGGCATATGGTTAGAATTGAAGTTTTATCTATCTCTCCCCACCCCAGCCCACCACCCATCACCCACAATATCACCTACAACAAAATGACAATATTTTGATCACAGTGAAGCGAAAATCATACACGACAATATTTTGATCAGTGGGGCAAAAAATCATACACATCATATTAAACATTTATGATTCACTGTTCTATACCTATTATGTTTGACGTGACTTGAATTAGTATAAACTTAGCCACTCTCTTTTCTTCACTTGATATGTTCTTCAAAAATTTTGTAAAGCTGATTTTGAAAAATATGTGTATCAAATGGGCAAAATCTCATGTCTATAGAAAGTTCAGCCCTGTAAATCTTATTCATGACTTTCAGACAACTTTAAAATTTAACCTAAGCTTACTTAGATGCGCTTGATTTGAACAATATTACAAGATATTAGTCGACGCAGTTTTGTGGCCTAAAATTACTTAAGCCATTATAGTACTTTAAAAGTACTGCCTTTGTACTGAAATTATTTAGCTGCTTCAGTTAATGATGGTAGTGGTAGTATTACATTACAAGTAGTGGTAATGATAAATGTTTGGAAATGGGTTGTAACCTAAACTTGGATGGCTTTAGTTTTTAGCAATGAAGTATTTTGGTTTGCAATAAAAAAAAGTAGATGGGATTAATCTATTTTGCCAGTCGCAATTTCTATAGTCAAAAGTGCATGGGATCTTAAATTCAGAAAATATGGAGATAAGAAATTAGTATTTTCATTTGAGCATTTGAGCTATCTCATATATTCATAATTA
Organism: Berberis vulgaris; assembly: GCA_963556465.1. Taxonomy (NCBI): domain Eukaryota; kingdom Viridiplantae; phylum Streptophyta; class Magnoliopsida; order Ranunculales; family Berberidaceae; genus Berberis; species Berberis vulgaris. Next base: position 25,537,437 of record OY747130.1, on the reverse strand, counting down.
AACATCAAAATTAAGTTAGGCAACTGTATCTTGTCATTTGTTTAGCATTAAATAAAAAATATAGGAGAAAAAAAAAAAAGGTATAGAAAGGTAAGAAGAATAAACGATTTTTTATACGAATTAAAAGGAAGCACGGGCTCCAAAGCTAGTAACCATTAACCACAGATGAAGCTGATATCAAGTAGCTAGTTTCATGTGAAAGAAATAATAAACAATCTTTCGTCAAAAGAAAAATAAAAAGTCTCAATTAAGGCCGGGCGGTAAAAAGTATCCTAATAGAGCCCTTCTATTGAGTGAGGGAAGGAGCGGGTAAGGGGCGATGCTGCGTATCTCGAGGCAGTTTTGCTTATCTCAAGGGGGATGAGTGTCCCATCCCTCGCTCCCTAGAATTTCTGATCCTAATAATGAAGAGAGTCGTTCTTCCCCGCCTGGAGTTGGCACCTCGTCTGCATGCCTGAACCCTCCTAGGCACGTGCGGTGGAGGGTCCTGGGCACGTTGTCACGTGCTGACCTTTTTCCCTTGGCTAACACGTTGCCCACTAGCGTCACACTCCCGTCGGACTAACTAGTCAAGGCACTTCGATGCTTGGCTAATGCTAAGTGATGCTACGGAAGCTTAAGTGAGGAAAATGCTAAGGCACAAGTGTTTAGGCTTTTTGAAAGAATGCTTTGTATTGCTTGAGAGAGTTGTACAAGTGTTTATGATCTGTACAAATGAATGCCAAGGCCTATTTATAGGCCCTTAAAGTCCTAGAGGCTTCTAGCCTAGAACCTTCTACAATCCTCCTTCAAAGGAGTATTCTCTATGCGTCTAGAAAGTTCCCACTTCCAAAGGAACCAGAAAATACAAGGAGGCTTCTAGAAAATACTATACAAATCTGTATAAGGGTGTTCTAGACTCATCCATGCTAGAACACTCTAGAAAAAGCTAAGCTAGAATGTCCAAGAGCACTCTAGAACCTTCCGGAGGCATCTCGAAAAGCTTGCTGCTCCATCGGGCCTTTGCGGGCCTACTGCCAGCGCCCATATGATGCCTTGTTGAGGGATATTTTGAAAGATGGCTCGTGACATTCTCCCCCACCCAAGTCCTTGACGACCCCGTCAAGACCGTGCCTCGAACTCCGCGATCTTGCCCCGGAATTGCCATAGGTCGTCATCTTTCTCCCATGAGGCCTCACTGTTCGGTAGTCCCTTCCATCGAATGAGATACTCATTATAGCTTGGCACACCCCTCCGTCGGATGAGCCTCTTTGCCTCGATGCTCTCGATCTCTCGATCAAAGGAAGCCACGACCGCGGTTGGTGCCCGATGTGACTCGCCCCTTGTTGGATCTTCTTTATCACCATGGTAGGGCTTGAGCATGCTCACATGGAACACCGGATGAATCTTGAGTTTGGGCGGCAACTCAAGCTTGTAAGAAACTCTCCCGACCTTCCGTAGGACGGGAAATGGCCCCTCGTACTTCCGCACTAGTCCCTTGTGCACTGAGCGGAAGACCTTGAACTGTTGTGGCAGCAACTTGACCATGACCATCTCGCCCACTTGGAACTCGAGAGGGCGTCTATGCTTGTCTGCTTACTTCTTCATCTTCTTAGACGCCTTGTCCAAGTACGCCTTCGTTATATCAAGCTGCTCATGCCACCCTCGTGCAAGCTTGTACGCAGCGGGGCTGCTACCCGTGTAGCCCGACGCAACGGCTTGTGGAGTCAAGGGCTGCTGGCCCATGACGATCTCGAACGGACTTTGTTGCGTCGATTCGGACCGCTGCAAGTTGAATGAGAATTGAGCCACATCCATCAACTTGGCCCAATCCTTCTGGTTGGCACCCACAAAGTGCCTCAAGTATAACTCCAACAAGGCATTCACCCTCTCTGTTTGCCCATCGCTTTGCGGGTGAAAGCTTGTTGAGAAGTGTAGACCCGAACCCAAGAGCTTGAATAACTCCGTCCAGAATTTTGCTGTGAACCTTGGGTCCCGATCACTTATGATGCTTCGAGGCAAGCCCCAATACTTCACCACGTGCTGAAAGAACAACTTGGCGGCTTGCTCGGCTGTGCAATCGCGTGGGGCAGGTATGAAAGTCCCATACTTGGAAAAGCGATCGACCACCACCATAATAGAGCCATACCCATCAGACTTGGGCAAGGCCGATATGAAATCCATCGATACACTCTCCCATGGCCTTTCCGAAATCGGCAAAGGCTGCAATAGTCCTGCCGGTACACGTTGCTCTATCTTGTCTTGTTGGCACACAAGACAAGTCTTCACATAGGCCTCGATATCGTCCCGCATATGAGGCCAATAGTAGTCCGCCTCCAAGAGTGCCAATGTCCGCTGCATCCCCGGATGGCCAGCCCACATTGAATCGTGGCACTCCTTCATGATGTCTCGCCTAAGATTATCCCACTTAGGCACATAAATGCGACGACCGACGGTGTAGATCACCCCATCCTCTACCCAAAACCGTCGAGTCTTCCCCTCCTTGGCCATCTCCATGAGTCCCTTGGCCAAGGGGTCTTGAGAAGTCCCCTCCTTGATCCGATCAAGAAGATTGCTAGCAGCGCTGCTTGCGCTAGCGAGCATGGCCTTTCGGCTGAGAGCATCAGCAACAACATTAACTTTGCCCGGCTTGTACTCCATGACATAATCGAACTCCGCTAAGAAATCTTGCCACTGAGCTTGCTTGGGGCTGATCTTCTTCTGATTTTGAAAATAACTCGTAGCCACATTGTCGGTCATGATGGTAAACCGACTCCCAAGCAAATAGTGCCTCTAAGTTCGCAAGCAATGAATGATGGCTGTCATCTCCTTGTCATGCACCGGATACCGTCTCTCGGTATCATTGAGCTTGCGAGACTCATAGGCTATGGGATGCCCCTCTTGCATAAGCACCCCTCCGATGGCAAAGTCTGATGCATCGGTGTGAAGTTCGAACGACTTAGCATAATCGGGCAAGGCAAGGACAGGTTCCTCGGTGACTGCCTTCTTCAAATCATCGAACGCTTCTTGGCATTTCTCACTCCAATGCCACTGCACCTTCTTCTTCAGCAAGTCGGTCAGTGGGGCTGCTCTCGCCGAGTAGCTCAAAATGAATCTCCGATAATAATTGACCAGCCCAAGGAAAGAACGTAGCTCCGAAACGTTCTTGGGTGGCTCCCATTCATTGATGGCCTGCACTTTGTCCTGTTCCATCATGATCTTTCCAGCCTTGATGCGGTGCCCCAAGAAAGACACCTCGTCTTGGGCGAACGAGCACTTCTCCAATTTCACGTACAACTCGCTTTCCCGCAATGCTTGGAAAACCTGTCGCAAGTGATGCACATGTTCTTCCAAGTTGTCGCTATACACGACGATATCGTCGAGATAGACGACTACAAATTTATCCAAGAAAGGCTGAAAGATTCTGTTCATTAAAGTGCAGAAAGTAGCCGGGGCATTGGTGAGACCAAAAGGCATCACCAAGAACTCATAAGACCCATAGCGAGTGACGCATGCCGTCTTTGGCTAATCTCCTTTGGCTATGCGCACTTGCCAATACCCTGATCGGAGATCCAGTTTAGAAAAGTACCTGGCTTTACCGAGCCTATCGAAAAGATCGGCAACCAAATGAATTGGATACTTGTTCTTGATGGTTACTTTGTTAAGTGCTCGGTAATCGATGCACATACGCAAGGACCCATCGTGCTTGCGTTGGAACAATACTGGTGCACCGAATGGGGCCTTGGATGGCCGAATGAACCCCGCGTCCAGCAGCTCCTTGAGTTGCTTGCGTAGCTCTTCCAACTCTGGCGGTGCCATCCGATAAGGTGCCATGGCTGGAGGCCTAGCCCCTGGCTCCAGCTCGATCATATGATCGACTTCCCTTCTTGGAGGAAGTCTCTTGGGTAGCTCTGGAGGCATGACATCTTCGTACTCTTTCAAAACCGCAGCTACCTCCTTTGGAACCTCGCTGGGTTGAGGCCCATCTTCGATCATCGTGGCCACAAATGTTGCTTGCCCCTTTTTCACGCCTTTCTTCACTTGAATGGCTGACAACATCTTGGCCTCCACGATCTCCCGAGTGACAGGGACAGAGCATGCTTCTCGATCCTTTGCAATAGTCATCGACCCGTCCCTTTCAACGTCCATGGCTTCACCGTATCCATGAACTCCATGCCCAACACCAATGAGAAGTCGTCCATCGTGACGACAGTCAGGTCCACCGTCCCCTTCCATTCGCCCAAATGAAGGGAGACGCCTCGTGCTACACCATGGATAGGCACCGGTGCTATGTTGACGGTCTTCAAGGTGCCTGGCTCCTTGGTGTACTGCACGCCCAACCTTGTTGCCTCCTTCAAAGCAACAAAGTTGTGCGTTGCACCCGTGTCGACGAGTGCCTTTGAAGCCTTGCCATTTACCTTGGCTTCCACAAACATGAGAGCGGATTTCTTCGAACGGGGCAGCGTACTTACCTTAGCCACGTTGCTTTGCTCCACCGTAGCCTTGACGCTGCTTAGCAAGCGCAAAGTCCCCATTTGCGCCTCGTCCCCCGATGATTCCCCGGACGATCCACTCTTGCCAGCGATCATCGCATTGAGCTTCTGTCGTTGTGAGCACTCCCTAGCCCAGTGCGGCCCTCCGCACAAGGAGCAGTGGCGATTTTTCACCTTGCTATCCGAGAAGGACTGCTTGGCTTTGTCCTTCCTCTCGAACTGCTTCCCGCCGGTGCTACTGCTGCTTCTTTCGGTGGGTTTTGCTCCCCCACCTTTTCCCTTGCCGCCACTCTTGCTGCCGCCCTTGTGGCTTTTCGAATCAGCCTTGTATTCGAACAAGGATTCGGCAACTGCGATGGCCTCCGCAAGTGATTGAACGTTGCGTCTCTTTAACTCTTGCTCAGCCCATCGTTGTAGTCCATCCATGAAGTAGACGAGCTGGGTCTTCTCCGGCATGTCCGAGACTTCAAGCATAAGAGAAGTGAACTGCTTGACGTACTCTTTGATCGATCCCGTATGCTTCAGTCCACGCAGCCTCTTCATAGCAACTTCCTCCGCATTCTCCGGATAGAATTGCCGCTTGAAATCCGCCTTGAACTCGTCCCAAGTATTAAGCGAGCAAAGACCCTTCTTGATATCCGACTCACGCCTCCTCCACCAAAGGATGGCATCATCACCCAAGTACATGGTGACGGTGGTGATCTTGGACTCATCGTCGTCCAAGCGCATCGCGTCGAAATATTTTTCAACACTCCATAGGAAGTTGTCGAGCTCCCTAGCATCGCGCTTCCCATGGTACCTTGGCGTCTCGGGCACCTTCATCCTTGGTCCCTCTTGTACAGTAGCACTACCTACCACAGCCGCCTTGCATAGGTTGACGTTCGATTGCAAGGACTCAACCTGCTCCCGGATGGCTTGGAGCTGCCCCATCAGCGTGTCCTTGAGCTGGCCCATCTCGTTGCGCATGGCATCCGCAACTTGGTTGACGAGAAGTTGAGTCTCGTCCTTGGCTTCCACAGTGCCAAGCTCAAGGTCATGGACGCGACTATCGAGTTGCTCGATATCCGTAGTGACGCTAGCCAACGTCCCATGGAAGGACTCAACCTTCTGTTCCATCTCCCCGACGCTGTCCTGGAAATCGCCCACGGTCAGCTCCACCTTGGCCATACGATCCTCAAGCATGCTAGTCCGACTAGTCTTTCTTCCAGTCTCCTCGACCACGGACCCTCCAACAACACTCTCTTTGTTTCCCGACATGATCAGATTGCTCCGCACCTAACCTTCGTACACACAACAGCTAGCACAACGCAACTTCAGCAAGACCGCCCCTACGATCGTCGCTGCTCTGATACCACGTGTCACGTGCTGACCTTTTTCCCTTGGCTAACACGCTGCCCACTAGCGTCACACTCCCGTCGGACTAACTAGTCAAGGCACTTCGATGCTTGGCTAATGCTAAGTGATGCTACGGAAGCTTAAGTGAGGAAAATGCTAAGGCACAAGTGTTTAGGCTTTTTGAAAGAATGCTTTGTATTGCTTGAGAGAGTTGTACAAGTGTTTATGATCTGTACAAATGAATGCCAAGGCCTATTTATAGGCCCTTAAAGTCCTAGAGGCTTCTAGCCTAGAACCTTCTACAATCCTCCTTCAAAGGAGTATTCTCTATGCATCTAGAAAGTTCCCACCTCCAAAGGAACCAGAAAATACAAGGAGGCTTCTAGAAAATACTATACAAATCTGTATAAGGGTGTTCTAGACTCATCCATGCTAGAACACTCTAGAGAAAGCTAAGCTAGAATGTCCAAGAGCACTCTAGAACCTTCCGGAGGCATCTCGAAAAGCTTGCTGCTCCATCGGGCCTTTGCGGGCCTACTGCCAGCGCCCATATGATGCCTTGTTGCCTTGTTGAGGGATATTTTGAGAGATGGCTCGTGACAACGTGCTTGCTCTTTGAGAAAAAATAAGAGGAGCAAAAACCAGAGTTCATACTTATTTGCTCTGAATTCCATGGCTTGTATTCTTATGGCTTGATACAGAGCAAAAACCAGATCCATACACTCCATCAAATTCCTGCCATAAGGATCCATTTTCCAACCTATCAAAATGGAGGAGAAGAACATTGCATTTGGGGCACTCTTCAACTCTTTTGGGAGGCATAAAGTACATCATACAACTTTTGCAACCTGCAACAACAAGAATGTGTTCTCCATCTTCATTGAAATCTGACTTCACTTCACCATCTCTTGAAGGTGAAGGTGACAGAACAGATGATGATGATGAACCTTCACTATCATATGAGTTGTTATCATCTTCTTCTTCATCAAAGTAGTAGTTTTGTTCATCAAATCTTCCTACTTTCATCCTTGGATCTTCCTTCACTTTCCTCCCATCTTCCCAGTTTATGTAATACACTTCCTCAGTCTGCAAAATATTTGAACCAACCCCATAAAAGATTAGACTCAATCATCACAAAACTCACTAAAAATTGAAAAATAATGAATACTCATTTTAAAATTTGCAGATATGAATCAAACCCAAACTTTGGAAATTCAAGTTGAATCAAATACATGAACATTAGACTAAATCATAAAGTAAAAAAAATAATGGGAAAATTTTGAAAACAAAGCATAGCATTACCCATTAGAGTTTTCTTAAGAAAAAATTTAGACCAGAATAAAAAAAAAAATACATAAACATTAGTCTCTAAACCATCAACTAAAACACAATCACAAATTAAAATGAAGGATACCCACTGTAAAATTTTCAGAAACATTAGTACCCAAATCATTGAAACACCCAAAAAAAAAAAATTTGCTTGAGATGTTCTTCAAACAAGCTTTTAGGAACCATCTCCTATGAAAAAACTTTTATACTAATGATGTTAAGAGCAATAAATATAAGAAGGAAAAAAGGGGAGAAGATCTAAACAAGAGCCAGGTTTGATTTGAGTTCCAAAGTTGTATCATTGTGAGTCAGATTCTCCTGCACATATGAGGCTCCTCCTCTTGGCCTCTCAATCGCACCACCAACACCACCACCACCTCCTCCACCAAGTGAACAGTTTTGAAGAGACTTTTCTAAGGCAGTGATCGACGCCATGCTTGGAGCTGTCATGGATTGTGAACCAAAACTACAAGAAGAAAAAATAAAGGAAAACAATAAATAAATATTGGAGATTTCAGAGAAAGGAGAGTGCAAAAAGGGATTGCTTTTGGTTATGGTTTTTGGTTTGGGTGTTGTTGATGTTTGGTGATGGTGGGGATTGATGAGGAGGAAGAGGAGTGTTTTTTGGTTGTGGGAGCCAAAACCAGGAGCACGTGCCCAACACCCTCCTGGGCGCACGTGCCTAGGAGGGTCCAGGCATTGCTCCAGGCGCCAATACCAGGCCGGCTAGAATTTTTGTAATGAAGAAGCTGAGAGACACAGCATGGTAACATTCATAAGAATTACAAAAAGAAAGGGGTGGAGTGACAAAGGCATGGTGGCACCAGGGCTTGAAAATGTACCCTGATCAGTCCTTGTATGATATAAGGGTTTGGTCATCCTGACTCTGTTTTAATAATCGTGAACCTAAAGCGCCCCTTAATTGAATTACCAAGAACAGTTGTCATATGACAGATCTACGATATCACTGTTCTTTGTGTATTTGCATGACTCAATACCTTTTAATTAGTATCTGTCAATTAATAAAACATCCCCAATCAATGGAAGACATTCAAATGTTGGTTATTGACAAACAAAAAAAAACAAAATGAGTTGCACTATAAATAAATTAGTAAGCTGTTGATCAGTATAGGATCAGCACGGACTTGCCCAGTGCTATTGGTGAGATCCTTTGCAATTCCTGGAACTCCTAACAATTTGATCGAGTGCAAAATATAGAACAGGAGAATGATGTACACTTAAAAATATTGAGCTTAATGCGCTTACTCTGAGTTTAGGAAGAGATAGGACATATGAATTTAGTATTGGTTTAGAATTATGCTATTCGGTGCAGGGACTAGAATATACGGGCAGAGGCGAAAGTGATGCTAGACTGCTTTAGATTTAGTTAAATTGTTCAAGGGTACTTGTGAATAACTATAGTTTTTCTATGTACCAAGGAGCGATAATGACAATGGGGTACCAGCTCAGCCATAGGCCTATGGCGGCATGTAGGGAGGGAGGGGCTAAGGGATAAAAAAAAACAAATACAAGAAAAACAAAAAAAAAACACGAGGGATAATTTCTGGCCCGACTATAGCCTCAAGGTTGTACTCTTTAATGAAGTGGTCCTTTTATCAAACAATAAAAGGAGGTAAAATCTACTTTAATTTATCTCGATATGCTTAAAAGCTATTTTTTTGGACATATATTCTAAAGTTAACTTGAAAAATTATTCTAAACATGTTATTTTACTGATATTATGTAGAGTTTACTTTTCAATAGTGATATTTATGGAGGTTGAGATCAATAACATTTTTTGTGAAATTATATTTATATATATTTCCTTCAAATTTTAACCGACTATTATCAGTGGTTAGGGAGGATCTTTATCTCCAAAATTATCTTCATTTCTAGTTTTATTCCATTAACAAATATGGATTTTATACCATTTTGTTCGATTTAACAATTTTAATCATATTTTTCTCAAGAAAGTAACTTTCCTAATTTACTATAATCCGTAGCTTGAGATAATAAAAATTTATTAAATAAAAATCAAGAATAAACTTTCCTCATTAACAAAAGATCAGCAACATTTGTGATTCTACAAATATTTTCTAAATATTCGGAAATGTAAAACACATTTTAATTTTATTGTTTTTCTATGCTTGTGATTATAGATAAGCTAAGTAAGCAAAAAAATTTGATTTAGTAATCCAAATTTATAAAGAAGGTGATATTGGTGGAGATATGTTAAAGAATTGCAGTAGATCTTCTACCATTTTTAGATTCACACATTTTTATATAAATGCATTCTAATTAATCACCTCATGTAGAAGAACGAACCATTGTTAACTGTGGCAGTCATGGAAGTCAAGGTTAGTCAAGCTTTTCTCTTTAACAATGGCTGTTCTCTTACAAACTCTACATTGTTCTCTTACAAACTCTATTCTTCAACTGTGTTGAATCATGGTTTCGTTTGTATAGGGGTTTGCCTGCCTCTTCTTTTTCTTGTTTGCTGCAATCGCTGTGGGTTGGGCTTCCTTTGCGTTGGCAGGCCGAGGACATCGGATTGACCGTGATGGCTCCTCCTCAAGTACTGCTTTTAATGTGATGAGTTTTGGAGCTGTTGGAAATGGCAGGACTGATGATTCACATGTTAGCTTCTTCTCTATTGTTTGTATATACACACACATATATGTTTTCCTTGAATCTAATTTTTCCTTGTTTGTCAGGCATTTCTGGAAGCATGGGAGGTGGTATGTAAAACACACAACCCTTCGACCTTACTAGTGCCTGCGGGAAAATCTTTCTTATTGAATCCTTTACGTTTCAAAGGTCCTTGCATATCTACTTGGGTTAATGTCCAGGTATATTTCATAACACAATATACATCTTTGAGATATGTAGGTATGCTCTTATAGGAAAAAGTTATCTAATGCAAATGAGTGATGCAGATTTTAGGAAATATATTGGCTACTGAGGACCCTTCCGATTACACGGATGTTGATAATGGCTGGATTTCGTTCGAAAAGGTTAATGGGCTAACAATATTTGGGTCAGGTCAGATTGATGGCCAAGGTTCACAGTGGTGGAACTGCAGAGACAATGGAGTAACTTCATAACTTTGCTTGATCACTTCAAATTTTTTTTTTTTATGCATCTCCCCATTTATTTACTCATATTTTTCCTTTCAGAAATGTTCGGAGGGCCCAACTGTAAGTATAAAGGTTTTGTTTTGACAATGTATCAATTTTATAAAATGCTCAAAATACAAATGGTTTTCTAATAAGTTTGTGAATTGCAGGCTCTTGTTGCTGATAAGTGCAATAACTTTAAAATAAGTGGAATAAAATTCATAAACAGTCAACAGATGCATATATCCTTAGACCATTGTATAGGAGTGAAGATTTTTGAAATAGAGATAAATGCACCTAAAGAGAGTCCCAACACTGATGGTATACATATTGGGCAATCCCAACAAGTTGAAGTTTGGCGTTCAAAGATAGGAACAGGTACTTATTGCATATATATATATATATATATATATATCTGTGTGTGTGTGTCTATTCATTTTTGTAACTTTGTTTCATCATATATGCAGGGGATGATTGCATTTCCATTGGCACTGGAACTTCCAATGTGAGTATTACAGAAGTCTTATGTGGACCTGGGCATGGTATAAGGTTGGTAAAATACCGTGTTATGCTACATTTGAATGGTGAATAACTCAAATTGGCTATATCAAGATTTATGTGTTAATCAATGTTTATTTGCTATTTCTAGTATTGGAAGTCTTGGAAGAGATTCTGAAGCCGCGGCTGTTGAAAGCATTCATGTTCGCAATTGTACTTTCACTAATACAATGAATGGCGTTAGGGTAAAAACATGGCAGGTAAATAATATTTTCTTTTGCATATTGTGTTCTCCCCACTGGATCATGTCATTCACGCAGAACCGAATTGAAGTCTTTGTTATTATTCTCTGATTTTGTAGGGAGGTTCTGGTTATGCTAGAAATATCATATTTGACGACATTATAATGCTGTCTGTTGACCAACCTGTTATCATTGATCAATATTACTGCAATGGTAAACATGGTTGTGGAAATGAAGTAAGCCTAATGAGTTCACCATTTAGAGTCTTATATCTTCTTTCTCAAATTGCTTACTAATTTTTTTTTCTATTGAACTTGAATTAAAATACAGACATCAGCTGTGAAACTGAGTGACATATCCTTTGTGAATGTACGTGGGACGTCAGCCAAAGAGACTGCCATCAACCTCGCCTGCAGTAAGACGGTTCCATGCACAAACATCAATCTTGATCATGTTATCTTGGCTTTGAATTCTAATAAGGATAATGTTGTTTCCTACTGTTTAAATGCCAAAGGAAGATCTAGTGCTGTTAGTCCACCAGTCTCTTGCCTATCTTAGGAGATTGTAAGGCTTTTTTAGGACTACTGTATTTTAGAAGCTTAGATTAGTTAGCTAGATGGGTAGGTTGCAGTCTGTCCTCTCTTAAATAATAGAGAAGTGACGAATAGGGAAATTAGGTAATAAAGAAAACTTATTGCATGAGTTTAGAAAATGTGATTAATTACTCAAACTAATGATCTGTTATTTTTGGGATCTAATTATTATTATGTTTCAATTGCCATGATATTGAGTTTTTTCATTTGTTAAGTACCAATGTCAAAGTTTTGATGGAGAATGCGATTTTATGTATCATAAATATACTATCACCATTGAATCATATCAAAATTGGTGACCTTGTTGGAAATATTGTACAAATGGCTTAACATAGCACCTACAGATGGAAAAGTCTTGGATGCTTGTACGATTGTGAAGGAGGTATGTGTAGTGGGAACATCATTGGTGCACTAAAAAGTGGTGGTGGTGGTGGTGGTGGTGGTGGTGGGGGGGGGGGGGGGGGGGTGTAAATGAAAAGTAAAAAAAAAAAAAACTACCCGAGTTAGTAAAATAAGAAAAATACAACTATAAAAATACATTGCATATATCAAATTGAATCAAGTGTAATCCAATTTTAGGCCAAAATAAGGCCACAATAACCTTAGTAAGGGGTAAACGAGCGTAATAACTAAAATATATAACTAAAATCACAAAATAATTAAGATAAATATCTAATTGAAGCTAAAAAAACGGAAAATTTCGAACATAATAAAATCCTAATACAATTTCATCGAAAAATGTTTATATGAAGCTCAAATTTTGTACGAGTTAGCTTGTGGCAAACAAAAACAATACATGGTAAATTGGTGATTAGTTGGCGATTAATCCTTGAACACAGTTACACTTGTGCTGCTGAATAAGGTGGCAGTTAACAGGGTGAGTTGCCCATTAATCCCCAAAGTGAAACTCCAACCAACTTGATTATGAAAATTTAAAAATTAACCCTACATTTTAATTTTAACCTTAAAATATAGACCTAAACAGAGCAAAACTGTTTCCAAGGTGGCAGGAAATTACATTTGGAAGACGTAAATCTTGCTATGCCACTTATTAGTTATTACTTAAAAATCAAATATGAACCTTTTTACCATGTGAACGTAATCTTAGCGCTTATTGTTGTTTTATGCTCATGAAAGCCCTCCCTAATAAACTTGCTGGGTCGCCTGTCACTGATATCAAGATAAATGGGTTAGGCGAACTTTTCATCTGCCCAGGTACACCACCGCATGGCTTCTTCCATATCCTCCAAGGCATTTTTCTCCCTCTTCCTCCTCTTACTAGTATCAGGAAAACATTAGAATTTAGCAATTTCCAAATAGAGAAAAACTTTCAAGCGTTTTTGCACAATGTTGGCTTCTAACTAGGGGTGGGCATCCCATCCCGCGATCCCGTTTCCGTCCCGATCCCATCCCGTCCCGATTTTTTCGGGTCTTAATGGGATTGAATAATTTCATCCCGATCTAGAATGGGATGGGATGGGATGAAGATTTTCAATCCCGCCAATCCCGTCCCGTCCCGAACTAATTAATTAATATTAACTATTAATATTTTTATTTCATAGTTAGTGTGCCAATACCCATTTCTTGTTAAAAGCTTGTTAGTGTGCCAATACCCATTTCTGTACATTTCATTGAACATTATTTTCTGTTAGTGTGCCAATACCCATTTCTTGTTAAAAGTTCAAGTTGCGAGGAAAGCCACAAGTATAAATTATCAAAACCAGACAAAAAAAAATTGGGATCATTACAAAGATCACTAACATAGAAAACTGCAAAAATGAAGCATCTAGTTGAATCATAAATTCACGTTCACTGAATACTGGAAACTCATTCAACAAAATATTTTAATTGTCTATAGTAGCATATAGACATGTAGAAAATTCCATCGTTCTTAATTTTCAGCATTGAATTACTTAACAGGATTTGCCTTACAGCAGACTCAAGACTGTTCCAGGCTTCCAGGCTCAAGACTTTCAGATTAGCACGCTGATCCCGTCCCGTCCCCATCCCGTATGAACGGGATGGGATATGGATGGGTATATCTCGTCCCATCTCGTCCCGTGCCCACCCTTACTTCTAACTATAGAACATTGTGACCAGGTGAAAGATGGATGTCTTTGCTTGTACTCACTCAACAAAATGCCAATGGGAAACCAACTCAGTGGTAGACCTATCGCTGATGAAATCAAAGTCCAAGGTTTGAACCCTTTTGGCGTCATTTGGGGTGGGAGAGGTTAAGGGATTTAAAAGAAAAGTTAAAAAACAATTAAAAAAACCTCACTTAACAAAATGTCATTTGAAAGTTTCTCAGTTTTATCATACAGTGCGAATTCAAATAGTCCTTTTGTTATGTGGCTCCATTGTAAACATTTACATTCATTTCATTTTTACAGGTGAAGCAAGTTTTGAAGATGAAATTTTTCATTAAGCTTCAACATTAAGTTATTCAATGATAACATACTGTTTTTGAAATGAAGATCTGATGGTTGGTTGTCTAGTAAGTCCTCCGGGATGCAATTTGCACCCTCTTAATGTCTACTATTCATTATTTCATTAGATGAGACCTTGATTATCTTTTTATTAACAAAAACTAAAAGAGTGAAAAACAAGTGATGAGGGCTTTAACCTCGTCTTTTGTAACAGTTAAGAGCTTACCAGTTCATCACATATTTCACTTTTTTGTGATACTTGATTAAATCTTGGTATGATTTTTCTATTTTGGAACTTGCAATGCAAAACGAGTTGTTGAGATTTCATCTTAAGGCTTTTAAGGCCCAATTTTTCACAAAATAGACCATTTAAATATTGTAGTTGATGTAATGACTAATTTGTACCTATTTTTATACATTTATGACCAATAAAGACTATTTTATTAACCCAAGTTAACCTATAAAGTTATAAGACATCTTTACCCTCCCTAAACAAATAGAAAATATATTTTTATACTTTTATGACTAATAAGGACTTTTTAATTAATTATTCAAATTATGACCAACAAATTGTTGGTTGGGTTATGGTGTATAAGTTGATGATTTATAGTTTATTATTTCCACAATCACTCTCCAAAACTTATCTAATTGAGCCAAACGTATCACATTGTTTATTATTATTATTATTATTATTATTATTATTGCCCATTATAGCTTACTGTAATAATCTGTCATAATTTTTTTTTTTGTTCTTAATAACCTCCTCAACTTCAGTTGTCACTTGTTGATGGCAACTTTGATGTATCTCTAATGACATAATGCTTAATTCCTTCTTTATTTCGCAAATATTAATCTTTGTAAGAAATTAATTAACTTGAGTATTATTCATGTAGACTAAGTTTCTTGATTTTTTTACAATTTAAGTTTTGAGGCTATTAATGATTTGAGTTAAGAAGTAAACACTGCGACCTTTTATAGTTAAAATCATGCAAAAAAAAGAATAATAATAAATAAAACAAGTTTGTGGTATTTGTGACTCCATTTGATGTGTTTTGAAATATGTAAATTGAAAAAAATCATCAACTTAAATAACCTAACCGAAACAGATCCAACGATTATTGAAGTCATGCGGTATGCAACGTTGAATAACAAACTGATGACACTTTCAAAAAATTTGACAGCTTAAATTTGAGGCTATTAATGAGTGAGTTAAGAGGTAAGGACTATCATCTACTTAGAAATGAAATCGTTATTTTCCCCACACACAAAATAATAATAATAATAATAATAATAATAATAATAATAATAATAATAATAATAATAATAATAATAATAATAATAATAATAATAATAACAACTAAATGAATAAATGATTAATAAATAAATAATAAAAAAAAATTGATACTTTGTTAGAATAATTAATAAAAGAGTCTTTGTTAGTCATAAAAGTATAAAAATAGGTTTTCTATTTGTTTAGAAAGGATAAAAATGTCTTATAAATTTATGAGTTAAACTGGGTTAATAAAAAAATCCTTGTTGGTCATAAAGTATAAAAAAAAAATATAAATTAGCCATTACATCAACTAAATTATTTATTTTATGAAAAAGTAGGCCTTAAAAATCATTTTCCTTGCTTTTATTCTGTTCAAGTCAAAATAACCCTATTTCTTCTAAGATGGGAACCAAATTAATGTTGAAGTATATATGTTGAGTACGAGCTTACCATTTATTCACATTTTTTTGTGATACACGTTTAATTCTCCTTCAAAACGTGGTCACTGAACATCATTTGACTTGCATTGCACAAGGATTTCTTTTGAAGAAGAGATTGAATTTATTGCTGGTGATAAAAACAAATATGTTAGGAAATTATTTAAGAGGTTTATTCCTTTATTCTTTCCTTTATTCTAGGATAGCTATATATGGGTACTTGCTTTGTTATAGGAAACTACTTCCTCAAGAAGTTTAATATTTCCTAAACTATTGCTAGGTATTATGAGAAATTAGGGAAGCTACTGTTGGACTTCTTGTATAAATATTTTCCATTGAGTTAATAAGAATACAGAAAAACAATTACCCTAAATCTTTCATGGTATCAGAGCCAAAATTGCTTCTTCAAAATTTTTTTTCCCCTAAACCATGGCCGGCGGCGCTACCCCTCCACCACCGGTAAAACTTTATCCTAGTTTTCCTTTCTACTTAGGGTGGCAAGATCGACCAGGCGACTTCATTACCCCAATTCGCCTCAAGCTTGACAATTTTGATGATTGGTCTCATGCCATTCGAGTAGCCCTTTCCTCTAGGCGCAAATTCGGCTTTCTTGACGGGACGATCACAGATTTTGTCTCACCTTGTACGAAAGATGATTGGTTCACGATCCACTGCATGCTTGTGTCATGGCTCACGAATACAATTGACCCCGAGGTACGTTCTATGCTATCAAATTATGATAATGCCAAACGCTTATGGGATGACTTGCATGAACGATTCTCGATCGTGAATGGTCCGCGTATTCACCAACTTAAGGGAGATATTAATCGCTGTGCGCAAAATAAAACTATGCTTGTTGCTGTCTATTTCAGTAAATTGAAAGTTTTATGGGATGAACTAGATAAACATGAGCCTTTGATTTCTTGCAAGTGTGGTAAATGTACTTGTCAGGTTGGTAAACAACACGAGAAACGGCGTGCAGATGATAGGCTGCACCAATTCTTTCTTGTCTTGTGTTCTGAATATTATGCCCAACTGCGCTCGACTATTTTGTCGCAAGACCCTTTACCTTCGTTGAATCGGGCATTGCAACAAATTGCTCAAGATGAGCGGGTTCGGGGGATCACACGCATCACTGAAGAGAAACCCAATGTGGTAGGTTTCGCGGTGCGTATGGAGAATAAACCAAAACTGCGTCTTGATAGAGCGGAGAGAGCTGCCTTGATATGTTCACACTGTCACAAATCAGGCCATGACATAGCTACCTGCTTTGATCTTCATGGTACTCCAGATTGGTACTTGGAGAAATATGACAGAAATTTGAAGGGCAAGCCAAACACTGCTTCAACAAAGCTCACGACTGGACGTGGACGTAACGGAGTGCGTGCTAATGCCACCAATCCAGACATTACTCACATCGCATCTCTTGGGAAGCCGAACCCGCTCCTGCTGCGCTACCTCTTCCAGGTTTTACTGCAGAACAGTGGGCGGCGTTAACAGCCGCATTTGGTACTCCTCACACTCCTTCTAACAGGTTGCATGGTAAGTTGAAAATGGATTCTTGGATAATTGATACTGGATGTTCTCATCATGTTAGTGGTGATGAATCTTGTTTAGTGGATACTACAGTAGTTTCGCCATGTCCCGTGGGCCTTTCGGATGGTCAAACGGTGGTTGCTACTAAGGAGGGTGTCGTGAAACTCACGGACAAAATAATCCTCCAACATGTTCTTTTTGTTCCTAAGTTAAACTGCAATTTAATTTCGGTTTCACAACTAAATGATGATCTAAATTGCTTTGTCCAATTTAATTCTAACTTGTGTGCTATACAGGACCTGCATTTGAGGGAGGTGATTGGCACGGGTGAGAGACGAGATGGACTTTACTATCTACAGCATGGATTACAGGTGCAAGCGATTTCGGTTGATAATTCAAAGTCCTTGGAGCTATGGCATAGTCGTTTGGGTCATCCTTCCGAGACAGTAGTGAAGTTGCTTCCTTTTTTTTAATAATTCTAGGAGTCATTTGAATAAAGCACGTGAAGTTTGTCATCGTGCTAAACATTCTAGAGATCGTTTTCCTTTAAGTGCCAATAAATCAACTCGAATTTTTGAGTTACTACATTGTGATTTATGGGGTCCGTATGATGAAGTTTCTTCGTGTGGTGCTCGTTATTTTTTAACTTTGGTGGATGATTATTCATGTGCTGTGTGGGTTTATTTATTGATTGATAAAAGAGAAGTTTTCAAGATGTTTATTTCCTTTATTGCCATGATTGACCGTCAATTCTCTCAAAAGTTGAAAATTGTACGTAGTGACAATGGAACAGAGTTTAACTGCATGAAAGATTTCTTTGTGGTTAATGGAATTTTATTTCAAACCTCTTGTGTGGGTACCCCTCAACAAAATGGAAAAGTGGAAAGAAAACATAAACATATTCTCAATGTCGCTCGTGCATTGAGGTTTCAAGGGGGGTTGCCAATCTATTTTTGGGGAGAATGCATTTTGGCCGCTGCTCACCTAATAAATCGGACTCCCTCTAGTGTTCTCCTAAACAAAACTTCATATGAAATGCTATTTGGTTGTACACCTTCTTTTAGTGACTTGCGCGTTGTTGGTTGCTTAGCTTATGCCCATAATCAACGCGCTAAAGGTGACAAGTTTGCCAGTCGAAGCCGTAAATGTGTTTTTGTGGGTTATCCGTTTGGTAAGAAGGGATGGAGTATATTTGATCTTGAGAAAAAGGAGTTCTTTGTGTCGAGGGATGTGAAGTTCTATGAAAATGTCTTTCCTTATTTGAATGTTGAAGTCACAAATCATACTCCTCCCCTTGACAGTGATGTGACTTATAATGAGGGAGCCCAGGCAGAGCTTATTGAAGGTATGGGGGATCATCAGGTGATGCACGAGGATGCCATCGTCGGTCCTCAAATGGTTTCTCCCACGACTAGCGTCACGCCTAGTAATGCTGAGCCATAGTCTACCGTGTTCGTGCCAAGTGAAAATGCTCGGGATGTGCCACCAGTGGACGCTTCATCCTCGGCTGTCGGGGTGGGGGGGGGGGGTAGATGGTGCTCCCGACGGAACGGGGAGGGACAATTTGGGCCGCGGGTTTCGGGAGAAGTTCCCATCAGTAAAGTTGAGAGACTTCGTGACACATACGGTTATCAAGGACAGTCCATCTCTCGCTCCATCTACTCCGCCATATCACACTCCCTCAGGTACGCCTTTTCCTATAGCACATTATGTTAGTTGTGATCAATTTACTGTGAAACACCGAAATTTTCTTGCAGCTGTAACTGCAGGTGTTGAGCCACAGTCTTTTAAGGAGGCTGCAAAAGATATAAGATGGTGTACTGCTATGCAAAAGGAGATTCGTGCTTTGGAAGATAATGGCACTTGGACTATGAAAAAATTACCTCCTGGAAAGAAAGCTCTCGGAAGTAAATGGGTGTACAAAATTAAGTACAACTCAGATGGTAGCATTGAGAGGTTAAAAGCCAGATTAGTTGTTTTCGGTAATCATCAAGTTGAAGGAATTGATTATAATGAGACATTTGCCTCAGTCGCGAAAATGGTGACAGTTAGAGCTTTTCTGGCCATTGCAGCATCCAAGCATTGGGAGTTGCATCAGATGGATGTTCATAATGCCTTCCTTCACGGCGATTTAGATGAGGTGTATATGAAACTTCCGCCAGGTTTTAGCTCCACTGATTCTGATTTGGTTTGTCGTTTGCGTAAATCGCTGTATGGTTTGAAACAGACACCTCGATGTTGGTTTGCAAAGCTTGTGACAGCTTTAAAGGGGTACGGTTTTCTTCAATCATACTCCGATTATTCCCTCTTTACTTACTCTAAAGGGTCTGTACAAATCAACGTCCTAGTATATGTTGATGATTTGATAATCTCTGGTAATGATTCCACTGCGGTGACGACTTTCAAAGCCTATTTGAGTCAATGTTTTTATATGAAGGATCTTGGTGTGCTTAAATATTTTCTTGGCATTGAGGTGGCTAGAAGCTCCTCAGGGTTGTTTTTATGTCAAAGGAAATATGCCCTTGATATTATTTCAGAGGCAAGACTATTGGACTCGAAGCCGGCTTCATTCCCGATTGAACAGAATCATCAGCTGGCGCGTGCCAAGGGGCATTTTCTTACGGATCCCGAGCCCTATAGGCGTTTGCTTTGGCGTCTTATCTATTTGGCGGTTACTCGTCCTGACTTGGCATACTCGGTTCATGTCTTGTCACAATTCATGTAGGAGCCGCGACAAGAACATTGGGATGTTGCATTACGGGTTGTTCGCTATTTAAAGAAATCCCCCGGTCAGGGCATTCTATTACGTTCAAACAGTGAGTTATCTTTGACAGGTTGGTATGACTCGGATTGGGCAGCCTGTCCCCTTACTCGGCGGTCTCTCACTGGGTGGTTTGTGTTTTTAGGGCATTCACCAACTTCATGGAAAACTAAGAAGCAGCATACTGTAGCTCGTTCTTCGGCAGAGGCCGAATATCGCTCTATGGCTTCTGTTACTTGTGAATTAAAATGGTTGAAGGGTCTACTTTTGAGTTTGGGAATCCATCATCCTAAGGCGATTCCTCTTTTTTGTGATAGTCAGTCCGCATTGCATACAGCGCAGAATCCGATATTTCATGAACGCACGAAGCACATTGAGGTTGATTGTCATTTCGTGCGAGATGCTATCCAGGAAGGTCTTATTGCTCCGTCTTATGTGTCGACGACGGACCAATTGGCGGATATTTTTACCAAGGCTTTGGGGAAGAAGCAATTTGATTTTCTCCTTGACAAGTTGGGCATTTTAGACTTGCATGCTCCAACTTGAAGGGGGTGTTAGGAGATTATTTAGGAGGTTTATTCCTTTATTCTTTCCTTTATTCTAGGATAGCTATATATGGGTACTTGCTTTATTATAGGAAACTACTTCCTCAAGAAGTTTAATATTTCCTAAACTATTGCTAGGTATTATGAGAAATTAGGGAAGCTACTGTTGGACTTCTTGTATAAATATTTTTCATTGAGTTAATAAGAATACAGAAAAATAATTATCCTAAATCTTTCAAAATATAACCTGGTTAAGACTGGAATCACTCATGAGGTTCAATAGCGGCCTGCGTATGACTTGCTCTCTCATAGAGGAACAGAGTTGGTCAAAATGCCCAAAAAAGGCGATTTGGAAAGCATGTTGATAACTGAAAATAGTCAACAAGACACAATCCTAGCTCCCTGTCATTGCTATAGTTGGCATGAGAGGATTGGGCAAGATGAGTCTTGCCTAATGAACTTTCAATGATGATGATGTGAAGATTCATTTCTCAGAGGGTGTGGGTCTGTGTCTCTGAACATGTTGATGTGATAAGTGTTGGAGAATAATCAGACAACGTGTATATTTATATTGAAATAATACTCTAATAGTACAAAGAATATGTATAAAATTACACAGTGAATTCAACGAAATCAATATTATCTTCAATGTGTAGACAACAAACACTTGCATCCTTTGAATTTGAAAGTGTGAAGTGTGGTCAGCCATTCCACCGTTCTAATTCAAAATTAAAGTGTTAAGTGTAATTCTTATTGAAAATGCACAAAAATCTGTTCTCCTCAAGATTTGATCTACAAAACAGGGTTAGATTGCCAAAGACCACCTTGTTGGTGGTCAAAGGCACTCCGATGCTTAAGTCAGTGAACTGAGGAAGAAGATGAACTTGGACGAAGTATAGTTGTAGGGTTTTTCGTACTTACCTCATCTTCTCTCTTCTTTACCTTATATAATAAGAGTAATTAACTTTGTACTTGACTTAGGCATGCATGGCGTAATTAGGGGGACGTTTCTCATAAATGTCTTCTCTTTCATTGAAAGACGTCATTGGATGAGAGATTACCATCATGACTTGTCTCATTCGTAATGTCTTTGTCCTTTAAGGAGAGATTCATCGGGCCTGAGGTTTGGGACTTTAACATGATCGTCAAATCTGACTAGACAAGCTTAGTCATTTTCAATTAATGACGACGTCTTCTGGAGCATCCAGATGCCTAGTCCATTGTGTGCGGATGACGATGGATTAGGAAGTGGGAGTCTAGTCAGCGTTTTTACGCAGGATGATGACGACTCGCCAAGAGATCCTTGCTCTAATACAGTAATGATTGTCGAACCTGACCAGGCAAGCTTAGTCAGTTCTGACTGATGATGACGGCTTTTGGTGCATCCCGACACCTAGTCCGCTTGCGTGCGGATGACGATGGCTTAGCAAGTGGGAGTCTAGTCAGCATTCTTACGCATGATGACGACTCACCAATGGATCATTGCTCTACTACAGACAATGATCGTCCAACCTGACTCGACAAGCTCAGTCAGTTTTGACTAATGATGATGGTTTCGGTGCATCCCGTCGCCAAGTCAGTTGCGTGCGGATGACGATGGATTAGGAAGTGGGAGTCTAGTCAGCACTCTTACACCAAATGACAGCGACTCGCCAAAGGATTGTTGCCTTACTACAGAAAATGATCGCCAAACCTAATAAGGTAAGGTCAGTCAATTCCGACTGATGACGACGACTTCTAGTGCATCCCGATGCCTAGTCCGCTGCGAGCGGATGACGATGGCTACGGAAGTGGGACTCTAGTCAGCACTATTATGCCTGATGATGACGACTCGCCAAGGGATCATTGCTCTACTTCAGACAATGATCATCGAACCTAACCTGGCACGCTAAGTAAGTGTCGACTGATTACGATGGCTTCTGGTGCATCCTGACGCCTAGTTCGCTACATGCGGATGACGATGGCTTAGGAAGTGGGAGTCGAATTGATGATATTAAACCTTATAAAGATGAATTACCAAGGAATCATTGCTCTACTACAAACAATGAGTATTGAATGTGACCAGGCAAGCTTAGTTAGTTCCAACTGATGACGACGGCTTCCGGTGCATCTCGACGCCTAGTCCGCATTGTGCAGATGATGAGGGCTAAGAAAGTGGGAGTTTAGTCAGTGCTCTTATGCCTGATGATGATGAATCACCAAGGGATCATTGCCCTACTACAGACAATATCGGCGAACCTGATCAGGAAAGCTTAGTCAGTTTCGACTGATGATGAGGGCTTCGGTGCATCCCAACGCCTTGTTCTTTGCGTACGAATGACGATGGCTCAGTAAGTGAGAGTCTAGTCATTGCTCTTACTTCTAATGACAATGACTCGCCAAGGGATCATTGTTCTAGTACAGAAATCGATTGCCGAACCAAGCCGGGCAAGTTTATGAGTTTCGACTGATGGTGACGACTTCTTGTGCATCCCTACCACTAGTTCGCTGCGTGCAGGTGACGATGGCTTAGGAAGTGAGAGTCTAGTCAGCGATCTTATACCTGATGAAGATGACTCGCCAAGGGATCATTGTTCTACTACAGACAATGATCGTTGAACTTGACCAGGCAAAGTTGGTAATTTTCGACTGATGATAATGGCTTCTGATGCATCCCAACGCTTAGTCCGCTGCGTGCGACTGACGATTCAGTAGGAAGGGGGGGTCTAGTCAGCGCTCTTACGCCTGATGATGACGACTCACCGAGGGATCATTGCTTTACTACAGACAATGATCGTCGAACTTTACCAGACAAGCTTAGTCAGTTTCGACTAATGATGACAGCTTTGGTGCATCCTGACGCCTAGTCAATTGCGTGCGGATGACATTGGCTTAGGAAGTGGAAGTCTGGACAGAGCTCTTATGCCTGATGATGATGACTAGCCAAGGGATCATTGCTCTACTACAGAAATTGATTGCCGAACCTGACCAGGCAAGCTTATTAAGTTTCGACTAATGATGACAACTTCGGTGCATCCCGACGCCTAGTTCGTTACGTGCGGATGACGATGGCTTAGGAGGTGGGAGCCTAGACAGAGCTCATATGCTTGATGACGATGAGTCGACAAGGGATCATTGCTCTATTACAGACAATAATCACCGAACCTGACAAGGCAAGGTTAGTCAGTTCCGACTGATGACGACTGCTTCTGGTGCATCCCGACACTTAGTCAGCTGCGTGCGGGTGACGATGGCTTTGGAAGTGGGAGTCTAGTTAGTGGTCTTACACTTTATGACGATGAATCACCAAGTGATCATTGCACTATGACAGACAATGATCACTGAACTTGACCAGGCAAGCTTAGTCAGTTCTGACTAATGACGTTGGCTTCTCGTGCATCCCGACACCCAGTCCGCTGTGTGTGGATGACGCTCACTTTGGAAGTCGGAGTTTGGTCAGCGCTCAGATGCCTAATGATGATGACTTGCTAAATGATCATTGCTCTACTATTGACAATGATCGCCGAACTTGACAAGGCAAACTTAGTCAGTTTCGAATGATGACGAAGGATTCTGGTGCATCCCAATGCCTAGTTCTCTGACGATAGCTTAGGAAGGAGTTTAGTTAGTGCTCTTAAGCCTGATGACGATGAGTCTTTGAGGGATCATTGCTCTACTACAGACAATGATCGCCAAATCTGACTAAGCAAGCTTAGTCAGTTTCGATTAATGACGACGCCTTCAGGAGCATCCTGATGCCTAGTCCGCTGTCTGCGGATGACAATGGCTTAGGAAATGGGAGTCTAGTCAGCGTTCTTACGCCTGATGATGATGACTCGCAAATGGATCATTTCTCTACTACAGAAATGATTGCCAAACCTGACTAGGCAAGCTTAGTCAGTTCTGAGTGATAACGCCGGCTTTTGGTGCATCTCGATACCAAGTCCCCTTGTGTACGGATAATGATGGATTAGGAAGTGAGAGTTTATTCAGCGTTCTTACGACTGATGATGACTCACAAATGGATCATTGCTCTACTACAGAGAATGATCATCGAACCTGACTCGGCAAGCTCAGTCAGTTTCGACTAATGATGACATCTTCGGTGCATCCTGTCGCCAAGTCCGTTGCATGCGAATGACGATGGGTTAGGAAGTGAAAGTTTAGTCGACAGTCTTACACTAGATGACGGCGAATCGCCAAGGGATCGTTGCCCTACTACAGAAAATGATCACCAAACCTAGTAAGGCAAGCTCATTCAATTCTGACTGATGATGACGACTTCTAGTGCATCCCGATGCCTAGTCCGCTGCATGCGAATGACGATGACTTAGGAAGTGAGAGTCTAGTTAGCACTCTTACGCCTGATGATGACGATTCGCCAAGGGATAATTGTTCTACTACAGACAATGATCGCAGAACCTAACTTGGCATGCTAAGCAAGTTTCGACTGATTACGACGACTTTTGGTGCATCCCGACACCTAATCCGCTGCATGCAGATGACGATGGTTTAAGAAGTAGGGAGCCTAGTCAACGATATTAAACCTTATAAAGATGAATCGCCAAGGAATCATTGCTCTACTACAGACAATGATTGTTGAACTTGACCAGGCAATCTTAGTTAGTTCCAACTGATGACGACGACTTCTGATGCATTCTGACGCCTAGTCCGCAGCGTGCAGACGACGATGGCTTAGAAAGTGGGAGTCTAGTCAGTGCTATTATTCCTGATGACGAAGAATTGCCAAGGGATTATTGCCCTACGACAGACAATATCGCCGAACCTGACCGGGCAAGCTTAGTCAGTTTTGGCTGATGATGACGGCTTCGGTTCATCCTGACGCCTTGTTCGTTGCGTACGAATGACGATGACTTAGTAAGTGAGAGTCTAGTCAGTACTCTTACTTCTAATGACAATGAATCACCAAGGGATCAATGCTCTAATACAGACAATGATCTCCGAACTTAACCAAGCAAGCTTAATTAGTTTCGACTGATGACAATGGCTTCTGGTGCATCCCGACGCCTACTTCGCTGCATGCGGCTGACGATTCAGTAGGAAGTGGGAGTCTAGTCAGCGTTCTTACGCCTGATGGTGTTGACTCGCTGAGGGTTCGTTGCTCTACTACAAACAATGATTGTCGAACTTGACCAGGCAATTTTAGTCAATTCCGACTAATGATGACAACTTTGGTGCATCCCGACGCCTAGTCCATTGCGTGCGAATGACGTTGGCTTAGGAAGTCGAAGTCTAGATAGAGCTCTTACGCCAGATGACGATGACTCGCCAAGGGATCATTGTTGTGCTATAGACAATGGTCGCCAAACCTGACCAGGCAAGCTTCATCAGTTTCGACTAATGATGACAGCTTCAGTGCATCCCGATGCTCAGTCTGCTGCGTGCAGGTGGCTATGGCTTTGGAAGTGGGAGTCTAGTCAGTGGTCTGGCACCTTATGACGATGAATCACCAAGTGATCATTGCTCTACTAAGGTTCGCTGGACTTGACCTGGCAAGCTTAGTCATTTCTGACTAATGACGATGGCTTCTAGTGCATCCTGACGCCCAGCCTGCTGTATGTGGATGACGATCGCTTAGGAAGTCGGAGTCTAGTCAGCGCTCTGATGCCTAATGATGATGATTCACCAAGGGACCATTGCTCTACTACACACAATGATCGCCGAACCTGACAAGGCAAGCTTAGTCAGTTTCGACTGATGACAACGGCTTCTGGTGCATCCCATTGCCTAGTCCACTGCGTGCGGATGACGATGGCTTAGGAAGGAATCTAGTCAGTGCTCTTAAGCCTGATGACGATGACTCTCCAAGGGATCATTACTCTACTACAGACAATGATCGCCAAATCTAACTAGGCAAACTTAGTCAATTTCGATTAATGACAACGCCTTCTGGAGCATCCTGATGCCTAGTCTGCTGTAACGATGGCTTAAGAAGTGAGAGTCTAGTCAGCGCTCTTATGCCTGATGGTGATGACTCGCCAAAGGATCATTGCTCTACTACATAAATGATTTTCGAACCTGACTAGGCAAGCTTAGTCAGTTTTGACAGATGACGACGGCTTCTGGTGCATCCCGATCCTAGTACATTGCGTGTGGATGACGATGGCTTAGGAAGTGGGAGTCAAGTCAGTGCTCTTACGCCTGATGAGGATGACTCACAAAGGGATCTTTGCTCTATTACAGAAAAGGATCGACCAACCTGACCAAAAAAACTTAATCCATTTCGACTGATGACGACAGCTTCTGGTACATTCCGACGCCTAGTCCCCTGCATGCGAATGATGATTGCTTAGGAAGTGGGAGTCTAGTCAGTGCTCTTACGCCTGATGATGATGACTCGCCAAAGGATCATTGCTCTATTACAGAAAAGGATCGACCAACTTGACCAGGCAAGCTTAATCAGATTCGACTGATGATGACGGCTTCTGGTACATTTCGACGCCTAGTCCGTTGCATGCAGATGACGATGACTTAGGAAGTGAGAGTCTAGTCAGTACTCTTACGCTTGATGATGATGACTTGCCAAGGGATCATTACTCTACCACAGACAATGATTACCGAACCTGACCAGGCAAACATACTCAGTTTTGACTAATGACAACGACTTCTGGTGCATCCCGACGCCTAGTTCGCTATGTGCGGATGACGATAGCTTAGGAAGTAGGAGTCTAGTCTGCGCTCTTATGCCCGAGGACGAGGACTCACCATGGAATCATTGAAGTACTATAGACAATTATCACCGAACTTGATCAAGCAAGCTTAATTTGTTTCAAATGATGACGACTTCTGGTGCATCCCGACGCCCAGTCCGCTGCGTGCAGGTGAAGATAGCTTAGGAAGTGGGAGTCTAGTCAAAGATCTTACACCTTATGACAATGAATCGCCAAGGAATCAATGCTCTAGTACATACAATGATCATTGAACTTGACCAGGACAGCTTAGCCAGTTATGATTGGTGATGACGGCTTCTGGTGCACCCCAACGCCTAGTCCACTGCGGGCGGATGAAGCAGGCTTCGGAAGTCGAATTCTAGTCAGCGCTCTTATGTCTAATGATGACAACTCACCAAGGAATCATTGCTCTGCTATAGACAATGATTGTCGAACCTGACCAGGCAAGCTTAGTCAGTTCGACTGATGATGACGGCTTCTGGAGCATCCTGATGCCTAGTCTGCTGCGTGCGATTGACGATGGCTTAGGAAGTTGGAGTCTACTCAACAATCATATGCCTGATGATGACTACTATCCAAGGGATCATTCCTCTACTACAGACAATGATCACCGAACCTGATCATGCAAGCTTAGTCAGTTCTGACAGATAACGATGGCTTTTGGTGCATTTAGACACATAGTCCGCAGCGTGCGAATGACGATGGCTTTGGAAGTGGGAGTCTATTCACCGCTCTTACTCCTGATGAAAATTCAGCAAAGGATCATTGCTCTACTACAGACAATGATCGCTGAACCTGACCAGGCAAGCTTAGTCAGTTTCGACTGATGACGATGGCTTTTGGTGCATCTTGACACAGAGTTCGCTGCGCGTGGATGTCGATGGCTTAGGAAGTAGGAGTCTATTCAGTGCTCTTACTCCTGATGACGACTCAACAAGATATCATTGATCTACTATAGACAATGATCGTCAAACCTGACCTGGCAAGCTTATTCAGTTTCAACAGATGATGACGGCTTCTAGTGCATCCCGACGCCTAGTCCGCTGCCTCCGGATGACGATGGCTTAGGAAGTTGGAGTCTAGTTAGCGCTCTTACGTCTGATGGCAATGACTCGCCAAGGGATCATTGCTCTATTACATAAAAGGATCGACCAACCTGACCAGGCAAGCTTAATTAGTTTCGACTGATGACGGCGACTTCTGGTGCATTTCGACGCCTAGTCCGCTGCATGCGGATGATGATGGCTTAGGAAGTTGGAGTCTAGTCAGCGCTCTTACACCTGATGATGACAACTCGGAAAGGGATCATTGCTCTACTACATAAAATGATCGCCAAACCTAACCAACAAATATTAGTAAGTTTCAACTAATTACAATGGCTTTAGATGCATCCTGATGCCTAGTCTGTTGTGTACGGATGACGGTGGCTTATGAACTTGGAGTCTAGTCAGCGCTCTTATGACGGAAGACGACGACTCGCCAAGGGTTCATGCTCTAATTAGACATGGATCGATGAACTTGTCTAGGCAAGCTTAATCAGTTTCGATTAATGACGACGTCTTATGTTGCATCCCGATGCCTAGTCCGCTGCGTGCGGATGACGATTGCTTAGGAAGTGGGAGTCTAGTCAGTGCTCTTATGTCTGATGATGACGACTCGCCAAGGGATCATGGTTCCACTAAAGACAATGATCGCCGAACCTAACCAGGCAAGCTTATTCAATTTCGACTGATGACGATGGCTTTTGGTGCATCTCAACACATAGTACGCTGCGTGCGGATGGCGATGACTTAGGAAGTGGGAGACTATTCAGTGCTCTTACTTTTGATGACGGTTCACCAAGAGATCATTGACGTACTACAGACAATGATCGCCAAACTTGATCAGGCAAGCTTAATTTGTTTCAACTGATAATAATGGCTTTTGGTACATCTCGACACATAGTCCGCTACGTGCAGATGATGATGGCTTAGGAAGTGGGAGTCTATTTTGCGCTCTTACTCCTGAAGACAACTCACCAATGGATCATTGCTTTACTACAGACAATGATCGCCAAACCTGACCAGGCAAGCTTAGTCAGTTCCGACTGATGACGATGGCTTTTGGTGCTTCTTGACACATAGTCCGCTTCGTACGGATGACGATGGCTTAGGAAGTGGGAGTCTATTCAGCGCTCTTACTCTTGATGATGACTCACCAAGGGATCATTTACTACAGACAATGATCATTGAACCATACCAGGCAAGCCTAGTCAGTTCCGACTAATGATGACGGCTTTGGTGCATCTCGACGCCAAGTCTGTTGCGTGCGGATGACGATGTCTTAGGAAGTAGGAGTACAATCAGCACTCTTACTCCTAATGATGATGACTCACCAAGGGATCATTGCCCACTACAAACAATTATCGCCAAACCTGACAAGGCAAGGTTAGTCAGTTTCTACCGA
Source organism: Berberis vulgaris (assembly GCA_963556465.1). Lineage (NCBI taxonomy): Eukaryota > Viridiplantae > Streptophyta > Magnoliopsida > Ranunculales > Berberidaceae > Berberis > Berberis vulgaris. Next base: position 25,507,755 of record OY747130.1, on the reverse strand, counting down.
TGACGACGACTTCTGGTGCATCCCGATCATAGTCCACTGCGTGCGGAAGACGATGGCTTAGGAAGTGGGAGTCTATTCAGCGCTCTTACTCCTAATGACGACTCACCAAAGGATCGTTTACTACAGACAATGATCATCGAACCAGACCAGGCAAGCTTAGTCAGTTCTGACTAATGATGACGGCTTCTGTGCATCTCGACGCCAAGTTTGTTGCGTGCGGATGACGATGTCTTAGGAAGTAGGAGTCTAGTCAGCACTCTTACTCCAAATGATGATGACTCACCAAGGGATCATTGCTCCACTACAGACAATTATCGCCAAACTTGACAAGGCAAGGTTAGTCAGTTTCTACCGATGACGACGACTTCTGGTGCATCCCGATCATAGTCCACTGCGTGCGGAAGACGATGGCTTAGGAAGTGAGAATCTATTCAGCGCTCTTACTCTTGATGATGACTCACCAAGGGATCCTTTACTACAGACAATGATCATTGAACCAGACCAGACAAGCTTAGTCAGTTCCGACTGATGATGACGGCTTCGGTGCATCTCGACGCCAAGTCTGTTGCGTGCGGATGACGATGTCTTAGGAAGTAGGAGTCTAGTCAGCACTCTTACTCCAAATGATGATGACTCACCAAGGGATCATTGCTCCACTACAGACAATTATCGCCAAACCTGACAAGGCTAGGTTAGTCAATATCGACCGATGACGACGACTTCTGGTGCATCTCGACGCCTAGTCCACTGCCTACGGATGACGATGGCTTAGGAAAATGGAGTCTAGTCAATGCTCTTACACCTGATGATGATGACTCCCCAAGGGATCATTTCTCTATTACAGAAAAGGATCGATCAACCTGACCAGGTAAGCTTAATCAGTTTTGACTGATGACGACGGCTTCTGGTACATTCCGACGCCTAGTCCGCTGCATGCGGATGACGATAGCTTAGGAAGTGGGAGTCTAGTCAACGCTCTTACGCCTGATGATGATGACTAGCCAAGGGATCATTTCTCTGCTGATCGTGGCACTTAGGCCCAGTTTCCAACTGTAGACTTGTTTTGAATTGTTTAGTTGTGTCCACCATGTACGGGTATGTTTTGCTTTCTTTATATTACCTTGTTAAATACTAGATGTTTGTATATATTGGTTTTGTCGCTATGACTCTGGCGGGGCGAATTGAATACTTTTTATTTTATTCAAATTTTATCGTAGTGATTTCTGTTTGATTCTCGTTTCAAGAATATGTTACATTATGATGTTGTGTCCAGTTACAATCAGCCTGTATTGCAGATTTAGTTCACGTACCGGCACGCTGCGGTTCCCGTGGCAGGTCGGGGAGTGGCACAAGTAGTAGCATTCCTTTCATGATATCATATATTTAAATAAGGAGAAAAAGTGTCAGAAAGTGTCTTTCTTTCTTGTCATATTATATGTGAGCAATTGTTTTCCTTTTACATCAATCATCTCACATATATCTAGATATAAAAAGTGACTTAACCAAAAAATCAATAGTATTACAAGAGTGTAGCCAGCGAGATTTTTTGGTTAATTCTTTTTTGCATGTGTTTGAGTTTCACTTGTTGATTAGATTAATTGTGGAATTTCATACCATTGCTATCAATGTGTTATTTTTCAAATGATGTGGACTTTGTTGTGTTTATAAAAAGTCTTAACATGTCATGATTGATTCCTCCCTCGCTTGACGTTCTCTTACCGTCCCCTTTTCACTAGCAACTCAGACACTCGACAGCTCAGCACATCACCACACAGTAGAAAAGCAGATGATCAAACACAAAAAAGAGGTATGTTACATCTCTTACGCTATATGCACACCCACATAGCTTCTTTCCACCACCACCACCATGCAACAAACAGGTGATAATGTTCTATCTTTATCCCCTATTTTCTTGTTTTAGTTTCATTTTAAATTATATATTGCAATTCAATCATGATTAATATGTCTAGCTAAACCCTTTTTAGCTAGACACAGATACGAAGCCTGAAGCATGTGTTTTATGAATTAATTAAATTCAATTTTTCCTTACTAGTTAGTGAATGTGTTTTGCTTAATTGTTTTATGGAGAACCTATCTATATATGTTTGTTAAGGTGACCAACTTAATAAGCATGCTAGGATTCGATGCTAGGATATAGAAGAGTTTCATCTAATAGTTATAGTCATATATTCATAAGAAGTGACTATCAATGGACATTTGTATGTTAAATACAAACTAGGTTAAGAACAAAATGTTGTTCATACTTGTAATTGTTTAGTCAATGTTCACATTTTTCATTGAAGTGGATGATTTTGGATTGTTTATCTAACTTGGAATCCTAATTAGTTAGCATAAAGATAATAGTTTGAAAGCGACGCTAACTTTAATTAAACAAATTTGCAAAAACAATAAAATTAATTGGTGCAGTCGCGGTTAATCTTGAATATTGTCATTCACGAATTAGTAAATGAAATTTTGGAGTTCAATTCATGAACATGTGTTTAGTGTGTGAGATAAAACCTTAGCTAATTTTTCATCATTGATTATCCTAAAGTTTTTATGTAGTAATTTTCTTAGTATAAAATTAGAAAAATCCAACCCCCACCATTTCCTTGTTTATTTAATTAGTTTTCTTTTCATTATCCATAGCACTAGTTAGCAGACTTTCTAATCCACAGTTTAAAACGATTCCTACTTATTCTTTACTACGACTACAATAGCAGGGTTTTATGTTGTGTGTTAGTAAAATAGTGCATCACAAATTACCCTGACCATAGCATTCATCAGCCCATCCCAAGCCCATTTGCCAAATGGAGTGAAGTGGGGCATGTGTTTGGTTGTTGAACATTTTCAATATCGGATTATTTGCTAATTTAACTTCTTTTGAGCCAATGGTGTTCTGGTCGAGTGGTTAGGGCTGTGTGGGTTTATCCCCCACGTCCTAGGTTCGAAACCCGCCGGCGGCATGGTTACTTTCTTATGGTGTTGACCTGTAGGTCGCACCTTGTTGATAGATTATGGGATCCTATAAAAACTCATATCGCTTTCCAAAAAAAAAACTTCTTTTGAGAAAACAACAAAAAGTTGATGAGAATGAGTCAAGTGATTGGAAATCTTAACCATCTTAGACATCTTAGAGTGGGTCTCTAATATTCAGCTTCAGAGAAGAGGTTTTTAAAGAAATTAACAATATGATCTCTGCAATTTTCTCCTTGTCCGAGACGGACTCATACTAAATCAGGAGGAATCAATGTTGTTCGCAATGCGACCATGATTTGTGAGCTTGTGAAAGAGTTTATTGCAACTGTGACCTTGTATGCCCCATTTCGAACCTAATTTAAGCTTCCAAAACATGAACTCCCTTTCAGCAACTAGTCAATGTCATGTTTAGAAATTTTCTCAACTCAAATCTGCTTGAGAAAGGTCAGAATCCTCTTGAGATCAAGCAATTAAGATTTCAAGCTTACCAAAAACATTTTTATTGCAATCTTTCAAAAGTGGTTTTATGGCCTTTAGCTTACGCCAAAGGACAAAAATCAGGATTGCTAGCAGTATTCAAACCTTCCCATGAGCTCTTAAAGAAATCCATTAAGTATGGTGCTCAAACCAATAAGCTTAAATCGAAAAGGCTTTTGGGCTAGGGTGGAGAAAAAGGAGAGAACAACCGAGTTGTGATCTGACCCTACTTTACCCGGAAGAATTTCATAGTGACCTCAGACGCGATCACTACAATCGTTGGAGGCAAGAAATGTGTGTAAAGGTGAAATAGACAGACATTGTTGGCCATTGCTCCAAGTGAATCCCCAACCCCCACCCCAAGAATGAAATCAACAAACTTAAAGTTATTGAACTCATTAAAATATATAATGTTTTCTGTAATTCCGATTCTCCATTTTTCTTTCAACACGACGAAGAAAACATTAAAACCTCCCCTAAGAAACCAAGAGTGTGGCCATAAACCAGGGATAAACTATAAATCTTCCCAAAATTGGAGACGGGAAGCGTCATAAACATTATTTTGCATACTCCTTTGGCTTTTCATTACAAATAACAAGAATCTTGTGGAAGGGAGGAAACGAACGAGACACTAGGGTTCTGATTCATTTTGATATGGATCTACAGTTTTTATTCATAGATTGATGTCGCAGCAGCAAGTACAAAACCCTGATTCCCCACTGCCTCTCTTGGGTGATTGCACCAATGAGGGAGGTGCACAACGAAACCCCAAGGATCCTGATACTGGAACCATGACTATAACATTGAATGCAACAATAAATACACATGTAAACCCCAAGGATCCTGATCCTGATACAGAACACGTTGAATCAGCACAAACGGGACAAGAAGCCAATATGGAGACTAGGGAGAACCCTTTATTTGATTGAGACCAATAAAGCATTGAATGCAACAATAAATACACATGTAAACCCTAACTTGGGATCGCAGCAAGACGTTGGCCAGAGGTTGTTGATGAGTTGGGTATCATTGTTTGCTAATCACAATAATAGAGGAACATCCAAACTGCAATATGTGCCACTGTATATGGTAGAGGGTAAGCGCGTAGTCCATATAAAACTATCAAACTTTCAGATTATGAGAAGCAACTAGGAGAATGCGAACACTACCTTATTGGTAACTTCGTAGGGAAGAGACTAGCATACGGTTATGTTAATGACAGATTGATATGTATGTGGGGGCTGAAAAGTGATTTCGAAATGTCAATTTATGGTGAACGAGCATTTGTATTCAAGTTTCGAATGAAGAAGATAGAGTAAAAGTGTTAGAAATATAGTCAGTTCACATAGCAAGGGTTCGGCCATGGAAACCTTATATTGAAGAAAATGTGGAAATACTCAACTCAGTACCAATATGAGTGAACTTGAGAAGAGTGTCATTGTTCTTATGGAGCCCGAAAGGGCAGCAAACTATTGCTATTGCACTGGGGTTCCCATCATGCTTGACAAGGCAACAGAGAATAGATCACAACTTTTTTTTTGCCAGATTATGCGTTGAGATAGCTGCTAAAGTCCGTTCCTGAACACAATTCCAATAATAATTGATGATGGGAAGATAGCCACAGAGGAGGTGGAGTATTCATGGCGCCCAATTTAGTGTGATCACTGTATGGGATTCAAGTATGCTTCAATGTGCTGTCCGAAACACGGGAAAACCAAAACTAACTCAACAAATTAGTGGCAAGGAACTAGAACTGTTAATACGGGAAAGACAACAACGTAGACTGAAACGGAGGAAAGATGGACCATTCCCTCGAGCATACATACCTTCAGGCAAAGGACTGATCCGTCCCAAAAAGTAAGGATGATGGAGCTGCAAATACTGTGAACACCATCGAGGAGCCAAATGTAACTCCAACAGGTCTGGATGGGGTAACTAAAGATGATAAGGAGGATGAACCAGTTGAGATTATTGAAGCTTAACAAAACGATAAACTGGTTGAAACTAGTGAAAATGGGTAGGTTGGACACAAGTACAAAATTGGTTACCAAGGATGGGAGCAGATTCACACCTCTTGTAACCATGGAGGAAGCCTAGTGACGAAAATGATATTAGTGAATAAGATTTGGACTTACATCCATTACGATATGTGGAAGCTGGGAATCGAGCAAAGTTACTAATAGGATAAAATCAAACCTTCGTAAATCAAACAAACCGAGGAAGGTCAATCCCAAGTGCATGGAGCATGAATCACTTACATCCAAAGATGCACGGATTCGGACACGGATACGACACGGCAACTCGGCAATTTTCAAAAAAATAGGACTCGGCGACACGGTCAAACTTAATTTTTTAATATATTTGTTTTGTAACTCATAAGAACATAAAATCATAAATAAATTAATAATACTATTAAACAATCCAAACATATCAATAAAACATTCAAATTCATTCGTTCAAAATTACAAATGCATCATAAAGTCAAGCTCAACTGCTCAAGTCATACTCATAAAGGCTAAAGCATAAACAATATAATTTCATTAACTTGATAATGTAAATAAAATGTAAATTGATAATTTCAAAAATTCACCAGCGAGGCGGCTACATCTCTTCTTCTTCATTAACTGGCGGATCAATTGTCGCATTTTCTTCATTCAACAGCCCAACCTCTAGCTCAGGTTCATCAAGTGAAAGACTGGCAATCTCAAGCATTCCAGTAGCATCCAAATCCAACGAATCAATAGTATCTCCGCGATATCCCACATCATTGTCTCACCTTCTTTGTACTCTTGTTTTCTTCTTGACAAAAGACGAAGGTTGGAATGCACATACACTAAATCTTCAGCTCGTTGTGGGGTCAATTTGTTCCTTTTTAATGAGTGGATGTTGTTATACGTGTTCCAATTCCTCTCACAACATGAGGAAGAACAAGGTTGCCCAAGTAACTTCAAAGCAATATTCAGGAGTAATGGTGCACAGGTACCATGAGAAACCCACCACACATCAGGTTCTAGGTATGCTCTATTCTGTAGAGCATCACCTTCTGCAAACTGCCCAGTACCCGTTGAAAACCTAGCATACTTTGTAATAACCAATCTTCTTTCTTCAATATTAGGAAAGTATCTCTTGAACACTTATCTTTCTCCATTGTAATCTCAGGATCTCTGTGTGGCGAAATACGACTAGGATCCTCTTCAAGCCATTCTCTGCTATAATATCTATATATAAGCAATGTCAATCACAAATTAATATATAAACATTAAGTGCATAACTCATGAATTCTAGTCTTCTAGTCAAGACTCAAGAATAAGTAGAATAAAAAGTTAAAAACAATGTAATTATTTACCTTGGATTCAAGGAATGTGCTAAGCAATGCAGTGGTGTGTTGTTTTTCTCCCATCGATCTACCAATATTTGATGCACCACTGGAAAAAACTCTGACTCCTCACTATTTTCCTTTTTTTCATGGCTGTAAATAACTTGTTTCACTTTCTCAATCATAACATCCCACATCTCATACACCCATTGTTTTAAAAGGCGATTGAGGCGTACGCTTTGAGGCGCGAGTCGAGGCGGGGCGCACAGAAATCGCCTCTGCGCGTACGAGTTGAGGTGCCAATTGAAGGCGAACGCCTTCATGTTCCGAGGCGTAATGAGGCGTACGCTTTTTCAATTCTTCAGTTCTTCTTCTTCTTCTTCTTCAATTCTTCTTCTTCTTAAGTTCTTATTTTCTTGTTGCATCCTCTTCCAACTTTCACTTGTTGCTGTAAGTGACGATCTGCCTTACAAAGCTGTGAATCTTGGAGGTTGGCTTGTTGCAGAAGGCTGGATGTCACCACCAGAGCTCTTTGATGGTATACCTAACAAGTATCTTCTGGTATGGTTTATAGCCTAATTGTCCAAAAATAGAAAGTTTAGTTTGTTTTCCTTTGTTTGTGCTTAGTTGTGTTTTGGGTCTCAAATGCATGTATAGTACTATTAATTCTAGTCACATGCTGGTGCTCGACTTCGAATGCAGTTGAGTTTGGCACAGCCTATGAAACTTTATAGGCCACATATTGGTCATATGAAGCTCACATTTGAATTCTATTGTTGATGACTTCTCAATATAGATGAGGGCATGAGGCCATGAATACTAAGGTTAGTCTGATAGTCTCAACTCAACAAACAATACATGTAGGCACATAAATACTAAAATACTGAAATACATAACTCATAAGTCATAAGGAGATAATGGTGTGATTTAATTTCTTTTAGTATAATGCTATATTGCTATTTCACTTGATAATTGATTTTATTTTTCTTTATTTGTTTGAATTTTTTATATATATTTTTCACTATTTTTTACAAAAAAAACGCCTCGCTACGCCTCGAGGCTACGCTTCGCCTCGGAAAAAGCTTGACCGCCTCGAGTCTTAAAAACGTTTTTTAAAACATTGCATACACCAAGTGAAGACAAGACTTATCTGTATCAGCCCTCCGCAACATTGAATAAATAGGCTCTGTGAAACGAAGTACATAGTCCACTTTGTCCCGCCACAAGTCATCCAATAGTTTTCCTTTCACAATCCGTGTTTTCTCAACATCATCTTCCCTATAGGAATCTCACTGATCTCCAATCACCATACTTTGGATGCTACTTTTAATGTCTTTCAACCTCTTGAGCATAATTATGTTTGAAGCAAAGCGTGTCTCTACTATGGAAAACAACTTCAATCTCGAATGCTCATTAAACATATGCAACCTCATGGAATGGTTCATGATAAAGTTCTTGATCAGCACCCCATCCCCAACAACATCAATAATCCAACTACACAAACTGTAGACCTTTTCATTTGCAGGCGTGTTCTTTGGAGCGCATATGTTCTTCAATACAAGGTTGAGAGTGTGGACTACACAAGGTGTCCAAAAAACCTCAGGATACTGGCTCTCAACAAGTAAACCTGCAGCCTTACAAACTGGAGCATTGTCAGTTATAACTTGAACCACATTACGTGGCCCAACGTCACGTATGACTTCCTTGATCAAATCAGCAATAAAGAACTTATCTTTGTATTCCCCTGCACAGTTCACAGCCTTCAAGAACATTGGACGACCCTCATTAATCACTATGAAATTAACGAGAGGCATCCTTTGAGAATCAGTCCACCCATCACAAACAATGGTTTGCCCTTTAGTAACCCATGTGAACTTTGTTGCCTCCAACAACCTCTGAATGTTGCCCCTTTCATTTTGAAGCAATGTCGTCCTCAATGCATTATACCCAAGGATCTTGTAACCACTAATGGACTTTGCTTTATTCGTTGCATAGGTGAAAGCCTCCTGAAAATACGGATTCCTTGCAAGGTTGAATGGCAATGCAGCTGAGTAGAACGCCCTTGCAATCAAAGCATCCAACTCTTGTCGCTCACTCGTACTGAAAGCATTTGCAATAGGATTATTAGTGGCTCTCCTATTTCTTTGTTCATTGTATGGAACTGAAGGACCAACCCCCCACTACTTGAACCCGGGTGCGGGTGACTACTTGAGCCCACTGAAGGAGGTAAAGGAACACTTCGCGCCCTTGAACTTTCTGCTCTCAATGCAGCTTCATCAACAAATTGTTGCACCTTTCTAAGTTGTATGGGAGAGATTTTGGCACAAATAGCTATCCCACGCCCTGTTATCTTCAACAAGTGGTCCTCCAATCTAGTAAAAGATCTCGTATACTTTTTCTGACAAAAGTTACACCGCCATCTAAGGTTTCCCCCACCTTCACTTGGTCTTCTTATTATTGTCACATGCATCCAAAGATCATCTCCAGTTACTTGGCCTAAAACCAGTTTTAGTTTCTTATTTAGTTTTCAGCCAATAGGTGCAAGCTCAAATATGGGGTATTTGAAGTATTTCATGCATGCTTTCATATATATGCCAGTGCCAGCAAAAAACAGAAAAAAAAAAACAGCAAAAAAAGGAAAAAAAAATAGAGAAAATAGCAGAAATCATAGAAAACAAAAAAAACAAAAAAAACAAACGAAATCGATCGATCTCAGGATTCGGAGGAAAAAAATAGATAAAATAGCAGAAATCGCAGGAAAAAAAAACAAAAAAACAAACGAAATTGATCGATCGAAGGTACCTGGTGTTGATGAGGACGCCATAGATCCTGTCGATCGATCTATCCTTCTCTGTCGAAACCGATTTCTCCTCTATGTCGAAATCGATCTCTTCGTGTCTGTCAAAATCGATCGAAATACCTCCGTCTCTGTGGTTCGATCGATCGATTCTCTGTTTTCTCCCCTCTTTTATCTTTTCTCTCTTCTCTCTGTTCTCTGTGTTGTCTCTCTTAGGGTTTGTGGGAGGAAGGATCGAAGGGAGAAAGAATTAGAAAATATGATTTATTTGCAAAATTTACAAAAACCACGTCCGGATCGTGTCTGGACCGTGTCCAATACGTGTCCACGCGTGTCGGGCGCGAATCCGTGTCCGACACGCATTTGACGCGTGATACGGAGGTTTTCCGGAGAGTCAGTGCATCCTTGCTTACATCTAAACCTAAGAAAAATGTAACATTTCAACTCGATGAAGACAATTAATATAGGATGCAGATGTCTTTCAGATTCTTGTATTGATGCTAGATTAGAGCTAGTAGTCAATGGGTTTACTAAAACTTACGTTGACTTTTCTTATATCTTGAATACCTTATTAGGTATAAATCATGTCATAATAAGGATGATTATGATTGGTGCTTATAAGAAAGTAAATTTATGGCATGTGTGCCAAGAAAATACTACTTGATGTTTATGAGAAAGTAAACTTATGGCATGTGCACCAAAAAACTATTACTATTATACTATAGCAAACCACCTTACGAGATTATTTCTCAACTTTGAGACCGTTGACCTAGATCTAATTAATTTGTTTGTTGAAAATTTGAAGAAACTTTCCATTTCTATCAATGATGTAACGAGCGAACAAATGAGCAATTGTATTTGATTTACCTTTCTTTTTTATTAATATAAAGGTTTAGGGATCCTTCAAACCCCTGCTCGCTTTCCCAAAAAAAAAATTAAGACAGCAAGTGTCATCACAAACCAAAGAGAGGCCTCTTTCCACATTTCTCAAGTGTATGGAAAGAGAAAAGGCTCCCTTCTGAACATTGATGTTTTCAATTGATCTACTACTACTACTATTTGTATTATTATTATTATTATTATTATTATTATTATTATAGAAGTAGTAGTAGTAGTATAAAAGCTTGGTTGCTGCTATGCCCAGAGAAGGAGTTCCCACTAGCAAGCAACTCATTCATCACTATACACAACCTACCTTAAAATTTTTACACATAATTGAGGAATTCTTGGATATCTAACACTACTTACAGAATCAGGAAATTCCAATAGGTTTAAAAGACTTACATAATTGAGGAATTCTCGAAGATCAAAGATTACTCAAGCTTCCATGTAGCAAAACATGCTCGCTGCAGTCTGCAAGCCTTTATGCTTCAATGTAACACTTGTAAACTACCTTTGCAAGAAAACGTGTGACCCATAAGCTAGCAGTGACTTTGTATAAGTGTAGACATGCTGAAAACCTAAGCAATGATATTTGTTCAGCTAGTCTAATATAGATGCTTAAACTGAATAAACATCAAGGACGATAAAAAAAGGTAAAGAAAGAAGAGACAAGGTGGCAAGAAAGGACCTTAAAAGTTCTGCATCAGCTTTGACATCGACTTTCTCTTTTTCTCTATTGAGTGTTGTCAACAGCAATGTATACATTGCTTGTAGAAATTGAGAATAATTTACAACAACAGCCTCGACCGCATCAGGTAATTCCTCACCAAAATCAACACCTAACTTGGAATTCATGAATGTAACTTCATTCATAAGCTAGGAACCAACTGTGTACTTTTCAACCATGAAAATTGCTAGTGTTTCACAGGCCTTAGGTATATTCTTTACTTAGTAGTCTCAATGAAAATCATATGATCTCATGACAAGTAGTCTCGATAAGAATCGTGTTGTTTGATGACCTGTTCCCCTAAGAGTTGGATAAACAGCCTCCTTGTCATTATTTTCAACTAGATCATCTACTGCATCAATGACTGTGACGCGGACTTCTGGGCATTCTCTGCTTGATTATAAAGCCCTTTCTGAAACTGGAAAAAATTCCAGCGGCTTCATCACACTACAGATCATAAGCTTCCAACGCGGTTTGTTTGTGTCTACAGCATATATTTCACTTCACTCTAAAAATTCTTGTAGCTTTCTTATTAGGATACTAAATTCTAGATCCAGCATAGGTGACACCCAAATGGGCTCTGACCTTGACATTCTCCTCATATCACTTAAATAATATTCGCTTCTCTGTCACTCAGTGTAAGGTCATGAGATCTACCCTCATCAAGCAAGGATCGCAAGATTATGGAAGCCTCTGAATCATTTCCATTATGTATCTGCTGATCAAATAACACTGAGTACCTGAGCGAAAGTTTGACATCATATTGATCAAGATTGCAAGAGAAGAAGTTCTTCCACTCTCTTGATCTTCCTTCCACACAGATACCATGCAACAAGGCAGCAAAACTAACAGAATCAGGTAGGTATCCTTTTCCAATCATCTTATCTCTGAACTGAAAGGCAGCATTGAGCATTTTATGTTGGCAAAGGCAAACAAGAATAGAATTCTGTGCTGCAATCCTTGGATCCCACTTATCTAACATCATTGTCCTGAAAGCATCCAAAATCAAGAACCTTCCATTTTCTTGCAACCCATTTCCTTCAATGGAAACTAAATTGGGTATATTATTGGTGAGCCCATTTATCAAATAATGGTAGGTGACATCATTAGGAAGACATCTATTGATTAGCATTTCTTCATAAAGCAAGGCAGCTTCAGCAAGTTTTCCTGCCCTACAAAAGTTGCCAATAAGAATACTATATGTAACAACATTTGGGACCAGACCATGAGATTTCATCTCCTTGAAGAGTTCTTGGGCTCTATGAGAATCTCCCTTCCGGCAAAAACCATTGATTAAAGATGAATATGTGACAACATTAGGTTTGCAATTTCGTTTGGCCATATTGCTAAACACCCTTAATGCCCCATCCATGTCATTTTCTTTTATATGCCCATCTATAACTGTGGAGTAGGTAAACTCATCTGGATGGATGTGTCGCTTTAACATTTCATCCATGCATGAAATTGCATCCTTCATCATTCCAAACTTACAGTAGCCCTTGATCATAACATTGTAGCCAACAAGTCCAGGCTCTATGCCCTTTTCAACCACAAGTGTAAAGAGTTTCTTTGCCTCACTTATGTCATCACCATGTCTCACAAACGCATCAACCATTGTTGCATAAACATAAGCATCAGGTAAGATGTTCTGGCCAATCATCTCTAATAGCAGTTGCTTTGCAGTAGGAAACTTGCCCTTCTTGCAAAGACCACTTAACAGAATATTATAAATACCTGCATCCGGACACACTCTCCTCTTTATCATATTATCACGGATTGCCAAAGCCAGATCAAGTTCACCTGCGCCAACAAGCCCATGTACGAGAGCTGCATAAGTTACCAAGTCAGGCTCATGACCTGTCTCCATCATTCGAATAAGTAAATTTGACGCCTTAACAAACTCCTGCTTCCTACAATACCCTTGGATAAGAGGGGTATAGCTGAATTTATTAGGCGTCAATCCCCTCTTCAAAGCCTGCCCAAAAATATTATTGGCATCACAAACCCTGCCCTCCCTACACAACCCATAAATCAAAATATTATGTGTTACAAGATCAGGCTCACAACCTCTTCCAACCATTCCCTTGAGAATCTCTACTGCTTCAAATACATAATGATGCTTACATTTTGCATCAATAAGATTATTATGAATTTGAACATTAGGACTTATACCCCGTACCTTCATCTCTGACAAGAGCTTATAAATCACCTCGAAATTCCCTTCCTTACAATACCCATTGATCAAAGCTCCATATGTTAATAATGTAGGCAAAACCCCCTTTAATTTCATTTCACAGAAAAGGGTATAAGCACGTTCAACTTCACCTTTCTTACAGTATCCATCAATCAAAGTGTTATAAAAAACAATATTCGGAATGCAGCCCTCACCCCACCTATCCTCAATTAGCTTCCTACCCTCCTCAATTTTCCCTTCCCTACACAACCCTCTCACCATTATACAAGTAGTATAATTATCGGCACAAGTATTTTCATCATCATTTCTCCTAAGCATTTCCTCATACAACTGAAAAGTAACATGTATTCTACCATACTTGGTAAGAGCATTAAGCAACGCATTACAAGCAAAAACACTTGGAAAAGAAGAATGGGTATTCACTAACCTTGAATAAAATTCAAGAGCTCTATCAACCAAACCAGATTCCGAATACACTCCAATTAAAACATCAAAAGCTTCATTCGAGGGCGGTTTTTCTTCGATTCTCATATTCTCCAATACAGTCTCTATCTCAGCAAACCTTGTCGATTGAGCTAAGACCTTCAGAAGAGATGAATAAGCTTGAGAGTCAGGAGACCATGGTCTTCTCGAAACCCAGTCGAAGAACTTGAGACCCAATTCGAAGTCATTTCGAATTCGATCAAGAACAAGTGGAGCGACGTCTGAGACAAGAACTCCTTCGTTTTGAGAGAAACGAGTTTCGAGATTCTCTTCCCACTGCTCATCGTTGTGGTGAGTTCTGAGGATTGCTGAGACGTCGTTGAGTAATTGTTTGATATGGGGCTCAATGGGGAAGCATTGAAGAGACTGACGAAGAGGTTTGGGTGGGTTGAGAGGTTTGATTCGAGAGAGAACTGCTTTCGACATGAGCGAACTTCCAAGGTACTAATAATAGTATTCATTTGGATCTAGGAACAACTGTGTTACAACGAAACATTTGCTTTTTCATTGTTTGAAGCAATGCTGCAGAAGGGAAACCCCTCACTCTCTCTTCAGACGAAGAAGAGAAGGTGATTGTACCCACTCTTTCGATGAGCATCCACGATATTCAGATGTCACAGTCACGTCCAAAGCAAATCTCATTAATTTAACTCGAAATCGAACTTAGAAAAACCAAACCAAATAAATTAGGGGTAGGGGTGGGAAGGGGTGGGACGAGTTTACTGAATAGATCTTCAATAAAAAATAACAAAAAAATTACATCTCACATTGCTCTCACACAAATAATACATGATTTATGTACATATAATTTTCATCATAATATTATTAAATGTCATAAAATTTATGGTCTAATGAAGTTATAGTTTTTTATGTTAAGCATCATTTATATGATACAAGAATAATTGTCGTATAACTAAACTAAAATATAAAAAAACATAAATTTTCATGGATTTTATTTGACCTAAAATATTCTAACGAAAGTTTCTATTTAAACAAAGAGTATCAAATCAAGCAAGTAAAATTTGAAACAATAGATGTTTTGATTTAATTTCAAAATATCATAAATTTTTCTTTAGAATAATAATTTGATTAAAGTTAATTATGAATATTAAATAAATAAGTTTAGGACCAGACGGGATGAGCGGAATTGAAAATCTTCATCCCGATCTCATCCTACTCTAGATCAGGATGGGACGAGATCGGGTTGGGTTTTATCAATCCCAAAAGAACCCAAAAAAATCGGGACGAGATCGGGATTGCGAAATGGGATACCCACCCCTAAAAGTAATTGCAAAAGAAATTCAATCAAACCGAAAATTGAATGTGACAAAATAAATATTTTATGTAGTTGGTGAGACATCTAATCACAGCCATACACATGATACATGCCCATACCAAATCCAGCCCAGTCTTAGCCTAATTACTGTGTAGCCCGTAAGTCAGGCGTCGGAGCTCAGAGTATAAGCCCAGCATAATGCAAATCTTGGAGCCCAAGATAATAAGGTACGAACACATATTTCTGAGTTGTAACAAGCCCATGATCCCCATGATCCATTTGTGCAACTCTCGATCCAATTAAGCATTGGGTCCTAAACAAGCCAAGTGTATAGGAGATTCAGTCATGAGATGTAAGATCTTGAGCGAGATCATCTCCATTCGTCATGCCCTCGATGACAGAGTTAGTAAATGAGTGAAATGTTCATTATATAAGGTGAACAAAAGGGATGAGAAATGTACCCACATGCAACCCCACCTTTAACCAATCTCATCCATCCTTGCTCAGTTACCTTACTTTATATCGGAGTGCTCTCAGCCACTACAACAGTCTCTTGGCTCACCGATGTTCATTTTTGCAAGTCAGAATTCGACAGTGATGAAATTGGACACATCATGTTGGTGCCATCACATAAAACCACTTCTTAAGAAGTTGAATAGAACCAGTCCTATGATCCACTTCTTGGTGCCACGTATGTTGACCGCTAAAGCCGTGATGGGTAGTGCTCGGAGCACGAAAGATAATTTGTGCCTCAGTATGGAGAGCCTCAGGATCATAAAC
Source organism: Berberis vulgaris (assembly GCA_963556465.1). Lineage (NCBI taxonomy): Eukaryota > Viridiplantae > Streptophyta > Magnoliopsida > Ranunculales > Berberidaceae > Berberis > Berberis vulgaris. The sequence goes on along the minus strand of OY747130.1, from coordinate 25,491,844 downwards.
CAATCATGTTCCTCCTTTTACAATTTCTAAAGAAGGATGAGACTCAACAACCTGCTTCCTCTTATCAACAGTGAGAGATGATGCAACCAAACGAAATAGAGGTTCCAGATGGGGAGTTGTGGGCTCAGACAATAGTCCAATCGTGGGCCATTATTACACACAGGGGACGACGAGCTCGAGCTCGACCCCTCCTTACAGGCCTCTGGATCCACAGACAAATCAAGAGTGACACTCTCTAGAAAGGCTAAATCCACTTCTAGATTGGCGGCGACAAAGGCTTTTGCCGAATCCTCCTCCATGACGATCATCATAGCAGGAGGAGTGGGAGGTGGCTTCTTAGCAGAGTTGACCATAGCCTGCCAAAAGCCACTATCAGACTCGGTCGTCAACTCCTTGCTTACACGGCTAGGAACCACAGTCAAAGGAAGGTCCACAACATCCTTCCCTCGGTCAATCAGTGAGGCAACAGGGAGTAGCCTGGACGGCTCCCACCTTGATCCTTTTGGATCGACAGAAGGGGAAACAGTCCCTTGAGAGTTTTCCTCTTGGACGGACTAGGCAAGAACCATCAAGAATTATCAGAGGTCGTTCCACACCATTAGTCTCACTAGAGAACAAATCGCTGAGAATATCCAAAATAGGCATTGGAAAAGGAAGTCAAATTTCACTTTTTCCTCATCATGAGAAAGAACAACAGGGTCGTGGCCCCTGGTTGAAGACAAGTGACAAGTTAGACGACAAAAGACACTATGTTAAAAATAAAAGCAAATGGAGTATTTAATAAGATCCCTGAAGTTGCATATGATCAACTGGCCATCATAGGTGAAATACCCGGACTTCAAATAAGCAATATCGTTGCTAGTCTTTCCTGTCATCTAAACTACCGTCCAAGCAAGAGGGCTTCAACAACCACCAGCATACATTGTGCTTATTCATCCTGATAGAAGTCTGAGAATAAAGCAGTTTAGTTGACATATGGAGCACAACATCTTTTACCCGAATCAAAGTGGCAATTAGGGATGGAAGTGGGGCAATTTTTCGTGTATATACACTCCACCCTGGATCGTTTGGGGCGGATTGGTTTTTGTTAAACAGATTTTGGTGCGGTTTCGGGGATCAAAATTCGATCTGTCATTGTTTGCGAGGTGGACACGAATTTTACTACATTCGCCCCATAGATATTTGTTTATATATATATAGTATATTTTATTTTAAAAAGTTACTAATATTTTATTCCTGCTCTTCTTCCTCGCCGTTACCTAGACCTGCACAAGTAGCACACGTGAGCCAAAGATCACCGTGTGGCGACCGATGTCACCCCGATACACAAGTTAAATAAGGCTTAGGAGAGGCTTAAAGTTGTATATTGGGATTATGTAGCATACCTTAGTTCATCGACCATATTTACCTTTTATAGTTTGAGAGTCTCTGTTAGGCTAGGTCTTTGTGGCGTAGTTTAAGGAAAGCAAACTAGCTGGAGATCATTTTTTGTTTGGAATCTGTCCATGTAGAGAAGTTTCCCTACATGACTTGTGCTCCTAGATCTGTGAGAGAGGTTTTCCGTTTCTGAGTATTGTCCTTGCAAGGAAGTTTCCCCGCCTGACTTATACTCTAGTATTTATTTTCTAGTCGGATCCGATGTATTCTGGTCTGCCTGTCTTGGGTCGATCCCCATATACTTGCCTAATCAGAGCTTACTTTTGCCTTATCATGACTTACGATTATTGGGCCTGATCGCATGACGTATGGGCTTATTAAGGCATTGCAATTCGGGTCCAACATTCTGAAATCTGCCAATAGTGTGTTTAATGTTGTTTGGGCCTCACTGGATTGAGCATACAATTGGGCTTGCTTTGTTCTATTGACAAGATTATCATGACACACATACGATGCTGATCAGAGGGCGGTTTGATATATCATTAGTTACTCCCCCCCAGTTGGTGGGTCATCTCATTTCCACTAAGATATTTCATGAAGCAACTGTGTAGTCATGATGGTTGAGTATGAGTTGTTTCCTCGAGCGACAAGTTTCATTAATTGGGTGTGTGTCTGCTAGAAATAAAGAATGGTGGGAGTTTTGTTTTCTATATAGATCTCCTATCTGTGGAGTTTGGCTTCATTTCTCTTTCGATCTTAGAGACTTTGCTTTGTCGTACCGCATTTCGTGCTTTTGACTTTGCTCAACTTCTGTATTTGAAAGCTTGTACTCTTTCATGGCAGGCCGGAATCAGCTTTCCGATAAACTGTTTGCTAAGGGTCGCAAGTTTTTTGAGGAGAGATTGCTCTCCAAGTCAGATCTGGAAGTCCTTCGTAGGACATACGGGATTCCTGATGATTTGGTGCTCTACTGTAAAACCTGCGTTTTTTTTTTTTTTTTAAAAAAAAGAGATTTTTTTTGGGCGGGGTGTACTCAGCAAAGGTGGTGGAGGCACATAGCCACCCGCCCCTTAAGAGAAAACGACCCCCCTTTTCTTCTTCTCTCTTTTCTTCTTTCTTTTTTGTTCGTTCCAGTGAGCGAGGCGTCGGGAGGTTCGTTCCTCCAACGATTTTTTTAGTGGTTTTGTGATTTTTTTCCCCAATCTCACCTCCTCCTCCTCAGTTCGTCCTCTCCTCTTTCCCCTCTTCACTTCTCTGTTGATTTTTTTTCTCGGAAAAAAAAATCAGTTTTCATTTGGGTTTGGTTTGTTTTTGGTTTTCATAGTTTCGATCAGCCGTGGAGGGGCCTTGGTGGCGGCATTGGGAGCCCTTAGAACCGACATGCAATGTTGATTTTGGGGTTGGCCAATATATTTCAAAAATCAGGTTGCATGCTTATTTTTCAGGGTTCTTCGGCAGGAATACGGGTTTTGGGTGCGTGGGTGAGCCTCACATTCGTGACTCTGAGGGTTCTTAGACCCATTTCCGGCCTGTTGTGCGATTTTGAGGCGATCAGACCGGAGTAGGCAGGGTTTCGGCGCGTTTTCGCCAAACTTTGGATTTCGGCGGGGTGGTTGCCGAATTTCTATTGCCTGTAAGTTTTCCTTTCAGTCACGCGCCGCTTGTATTTATTTATTTATTTTAGTTTTCGGCTAGTTTACTCATTTTCGAGTCCGCCTTGCAGTTTTAGAATTGTCGTGGTCCCGCCTTCGTGGTTTTGGCGAGTTAGGAGCTTCGACCGGTAGGAATTGGGTTTTGAAAATCCATTCCGCCCAGGTGAGTGGAACTATAATTTTTATTTTAAGAAATAAGTATTTGAAATCCCGAATTTAAGTTTTACATCATATCATGAATTATGTATTGGGTTTTATGAAAGCATGATATACTTGAATGAAATCGATAGTGAAGGAATTTTGGTGTGATTAGGCTTTGGTGTAATGACATGAGACTTGTATGCTTTGTTTTCGAGTTTGCATAGTATGTCATGTTTTACCGTGGATTTTCGAGTCTGGAGCATGTATGATAATTGACTCGAATAAATTTATCGTGGTAAATTGGGTCATGTTGGGACCCTGGCATAGTCGTGATTGTATAAAAATTGTCGAATTGTTTATGATTGCACGTCTGTACCTTTGATTATATACAGACTCGTCATTTGTGCATGTGGATATTAGTATAAGTGTCTTTACCCCGCTATAATGCCTATTGTGCCGATGCTTAGGAGCTTGCTCGCATCGTGAGTTGGATGGTGCTTGAGATGACTCGCACCTGACATTGTGGACGCTATTGCATGTGGCAAGCTTGCTGAGGTGCGGTGAGCTCCCGCACGCACTTGCCACTATAGAGTGCAGTAGGACGGGTCCCGGGGGACGTGCTTTGGAGATTACTCGCTTTCCCTCCCAGCGCGCTTGAGTTTTATTGTGTTAGGTTGGCCGTGTTAGGCCAGTCGTTCGGGATGTTGGAGTTTGTATCCTGGCAGATGGCACCCCATTAGGATACAAACAAGTCCGAAGTGGTACTGGTGCACGTTGTGGGATGTGTCTGGGTGAGACACATTCGTAGGGTATGCGGATACCTACGATATGAGACACTTATACAGAATTTTACATGATTTTTGGTTTCAACCTGATTGCTATACCTAGGAGACTAGGAAGAATTATGAGATTGTCTTTATTTCCATTGCTTGATATTTACCATGTTTGAATCACGTGTAATGATCGGCATATATCGTAAACTAGTAGTTATTGTTGAATCTGAAATGTTTGTGTTGTTGCTTGAACTTAGAAATATTACCTTTAGAGACACGGTGTGATTTAGTCTTTAGAACTTGTTATTTATCATTTATTGTCTAGCATGACTTTTTCTGGTATAGTATTCCGTTATTTGTATTTAGTTCGCTCGCACCAGCTAGCTTTGTGCTTTGCTGACCCCGCAAGGGGTGTGCTTCTATTGGAGTGCAGGCAGGGTTGGCGTTCCTGCTGATCGTGGCGCGTAGGCCCCGGTTTCCGTTGTAGGCGTGTTTTGAGCTTTTTGGTTGTGTCCACCCTGTACGGGTATGTTTTGCTTCCTCTGTGTTTCAGATGTACTATATTGCTATACTAGATGTTTGTATACTGGTTTTGTCGCTATGACTCTGGCGGGGCGAATCAAATATAGTTATTTTGTTCAAATTTTATCGTAGTTTTTATTTTCGTTTCATTCTCGTATCAAGAATGTGTTATATTATGATGTTGTGGCCGGTTACGATCCGCCTGTGTACGTGTTAGTTCACGCATCGGCACGCTGCGATTCCCGTGGCGGGTCGGGGCGTGACAAAGCTTGGTATCAGAGCCATTGTTACCGATTCACATAGAACATCATCGTATACCACTTTCTTGAGTGGATTGGGTAGAGGAGTTAGGACTTTTGTTGTGTTGTTTGATGTATGGTATGTGTATTTTCTTTTTTTCGTAGAGGTTGTTTGGTGATGGCACGTGGTAAGAGATCCCAGGGTGAGGGATCAGGCACTGCTGGGGAGAATATCACTCAGGCTTTCATGGAAATGATGACCCAGTTGGCACAAAATATGAGGCAGGGCAGTCAGTCAGAGGATCCGTTTACTCGGCGCAACAGGGATTTCGTCAGCTTGGGTGGTGAAAGATTTGATGGCACTGGAGATTCCCTGGCTGCGGATCGGTGGATTCGTAAGGTAGAGCTCATATTTGAGAGGATGGTGCTGACACCTATACAGCGTACTGAGTTAGCAGCACACCAGTTTGACGGAGAGGCTATGTACTGGTGGGATTCAGTGAGGCAGAGCCGTGATGTGTTAGAGATGCAGTGGGATACATTTTGCCAGGTGTTTGAACAACATTTTGTTCCTGATTCTGCCAGAGCTGAGATAATGGACAGGTTTCTACATTTATAGCAGGGTTCTAGATCTGTTTCTGAATACTTGTCCGAGTTTACACAGTTGAGCCGCTATGCCACTTGTTTTATAGATACTCCAGAGAAGAAGAACAGGAAATTTTTTAGTGGTCTGAACCCATTTCTAAGGAAACAGTTGATGGTGATGATTGATCGTCCTTTTGAGAGATTAGTGGACGTTACTTTGAGTCAGGAGCGAGTGGACGTCGAGTGTAGACAAGAGACTTTGGTTCGACGAGCTAGAGGTGCAGAACGCAGTCAGAGGTTTGGCCGAGGAAGCCAGACAATTCAGCAGGCACAGCAGCCAGAGCGTGTCGCGGTCCAGCAGAGAGACCCTGGTAGAGGGGGACCAGTTAGGACTGGCAGAGACCGCAGAGGTGACAAACGTTCTCGAGGAGATCATCGACAGCAACAGCAACAAAGACAGCCTAGGTGGGGTGGTCAAACAGGAACTAGGAGCGGTTGCTTCACTTGTGGTCAGGAGGGACATGTAGCCCGTGATTGTCCAAGAGGTCAGACAAATCGATGGGAGCAAGTAGTTTGTTATACTTGTGGACAATTGGGGCACTTTTCCAGACTTTGTCCTCAGAATAGGGATGGACCAGCACAGCAGAGGGCGCCTCAGGGACAGTTAGCACCTGCGGCCGGAATTGGTTAGAGAGTCCCTCTCCCAGCACCGCCTGTTCGCCTAGCAGCTATTCCCGGTCAGGGAAATGTTGAGGGTATGTTATTATTATTTTTATTGTCATTTTGTGTGTGCCGGATGTAGTAAGATTGTGTTATGTGCATTATGCGTAGGAAAAATTGCATGTTAGTGTGTTGTTATGTGATTCAGGATACATGTGTTGTGTGCAAGGTTTTGTGCATTCGTCGTCTTCCCTGTTGAGGGCGCTTTTCGATACAGGAGCATCTAGGTCTTTTATTTCTAGACAGTTGGTTGTTAGAGACAACCTTGAGGTGGTGCCTTTGCCGGAGCCCTTGTGCGTTGTGTCTCCCTTGGGCAGTTCAGTTTGGTTGTGGGAATATTGTCCCCGTTTCGAGTTTTCCTTGTTGGGGTACAACTTTGTGTTTGACTTTATTGTCTTGGGTTTTGAGGGCTATCATTTGATTCTAGGGATGGATTGGTTGTCCAGTCATCCGGTGATCATTGATTGCTTGCATAGGTCGGTGATGTTAGCGCCACCTGATGCTTCGCCTCGTGTGTTGGCTTGTGAGCCCGATTCGGTTTCTTTGCTGTCGAGTTTTCTTAGCTCTCTTGAGATTTCTTGTCCCGACACCAGTTCTGTAGAGGTTGTGTGTGAGTTCCCTGATGTCTTTCAGGAGATTCCTGGTATCCCTCCACGTCGTGAGGTAGAGTTTCGGATTGACCTGGTTCCTGGTATTGCACCTATATCTAAATTAGCGTACAGGCTTGCTCCTAAGCAATTGGAAGAGATGAAAGTACAGCTTGATGAGTTGCTTCGTATGGGGTTTATTCGTCCGAGCAATTCACCTTGGGGAGCTCCAGCAATATTTGTATCCAAGAAGGATGGATCATTGAGGATGTGCATAGATTATCGAGATCTGAATAAAGTGACCATCAAGAATAAGTATCCATTGCCTCGGATTGATGATTTATTGGATCAGTTGAGGGGAGCCGTAGTGTTTTCACAGTTAGATTTGCAGTCTGGGTACCATCAGATGAGAGTTGAGGAACATTCCGTTCCAAATACCACTTTTCGGACCCGTTATGGATTGTATGAGTTTCCAGTCATGCCATTTGGATTGACAAATGCACCAGCTTTCTTCATGGATTTGATGAATAGATTGTTCAGTCCATACTTGGACAAGTTTGTGGTAATCTTCATTGACGATATCTTAGTGTACTCGAGGAGTTTAGAGGAGCACATAGAGCACCTTCGCATTGTTTTGCAGACACTTAGAGAAAATCAATTGTATGCGAAGTTCAGTAAGTGTCACTTCTGGGAACCTGAAGTTCGATTTCTTGGGCATGTCATTTCTAGTGGAGGTATTGCGGTGGATCCCGAGAAAGTCGAAGCAGTGAAGTCTTGGAGACGATCGAGTAGTGTGACAAAGATTCGTAGTTTTCTGGGTTTGGCTGGTTATTACCGACGGTTTATCAAGAAATTTTCTCTGATTGCAGCACCACTAACTCAGTTAACTAGGAAGAATGTTCCTTTTGTATGGTCAGAAAAGTGTGAAGAAGCTTTTGAAACTTTGAAGCTTTGGTTGACTTCAGCACAAGTGTTGACTATTCCGACACCTGGTAGCCGACTGGTGGTATTTACTGATGCTTGCGGTACAGGATTGGGTGGAGTGTTGATGCAAGGCAGGAAGGTCGTAGCCTATGCGTCTCGACAGTTGAAACCCCACGAGCAAAAATATCCGACACATGATTTAGAGTTGGCAGCCGTAGTCTTTGCTTTGAAGATCTGGAGACATTATCTGTATGGTGAGATGTTTGAGTTGTTCACAGATCACAAGAGTTTGAAGTACCTATTCACTCAGAGGGAGTTGAATATGAGGCAACAACGATGGGTTGATTTCCTTAGCAGCTATGACTTCGAGATACAATATCAACCTGGTAGGGCCAATGTGGTTGCAGATGCTTTGAGTAGGCGACATGCAGTGATGGCAACCATGATGATTCAGGAGTACCGAACAATTGAGACATTAGTTTCATTTGCAGTTCAGCCTACTTTCAGTACAGAGGGCAGCATGATAGTGGGTTTAGCAGTTTATCCGTCGTTGATCAGTAGAGTGGTGGAGAGACAGACCTCTGATCCAGTGATTACGAGGCAGATAGCAGATTTGGTAGTGGACACATTGGATGAGTGCCCTACCGATTGGTCGGTGGGTTCAGATGGAGGGTTGCGGTTTGGTGGGCGGCTTTGTGTTCCGTCTGATGAGGAGTTGCGAAGAGATATCTTACAGGAAGCTCATAGATCTCGTTTCACCATTCACCCCGGTGGAACAAAGATGTATCGAGATTTGAGACGTTCTTTCTGGTGGCATGGCATGAAGAAAGACATTGGAGAGTTTGTAGCACGGTGTGCGACTTGTCAGCAGGTGAAAGCCGAGCATCAGAGACCGTCTGGGTTATTGCATCCATTGGATATCCCGACGTGGAAGTGGGAGTATATCACTATGGATTTCATCGATGGACTTCCACGGTCGAGGAAAGGTAATGAGTCGATATGGGTCATTGTTGATCGGTTGACGAAGTGTGCACATTTCATCCCTGTTAGTATGAATCGGACGACAGACAGTCTAGCGGTATTGTTCATTCAGGAGATAGTTCGCCTTCATGGGTCACCTGTTTCGATTGTATCCGACAGAGATCCGCTTTTCACAGCCCACTTCTGGCAGAGCTTTCAACAAGCTATGGGTACTAGATTGGACATGAGTACAACTTATCATCCACAGACAGATGGCCAATCTGAACGAGTGAATCAGGTAGTGGAAGACATGCTTAGAGCATGCATTTTAGACTTTGGGGGCAGTTGGGAAGATCACCTACCGTTATGCGAGTTTGCGTACAACAAAAGCTACCACGTAAGTATTGGCATGGCACCGTTTGAGGCACTCTACGGACGACCGTGTAGGTCCCCTGTTTGTTGGGCAGAAATTGAGAGTCAGTTGTGATGGGGTCGGATGTGATCAGAGAAACTACTGAGAAGATTGAACTGATTAGAGCGCGGTTGTTGACAGCCCAGAGTAGACAGAAGAGTTACGCTGATAGGAGGCGTAAGGAGTTGGAGTTTGATGTTGGTGACAGGGTTTTACTGAAAGTTTCCCCGATGCGCGGAGTTGTTAGGTTCTGAAGTCGTGGAAAACTTGCACCGAGGTATGTAGGGCCATATGAGATTACTGAGAGGATTGGACCAGTGGCCTACATATTGGCTTTGCCGCAGAGTATGTCAAGTATCCACGACGTGTTTCACGTATCCATGTTGCGGAAGTGTTTGGCAGACCCGTCACAGATTATAGAGCCTGCTGATGTGGAGATTTCGGATGAGTTGACGTATCCAGTGAGGCCAGTAGCCATTGTTGATGATGATGTGAAACAACTTCGTCGGAGGATAGTGAAGTTAGTGAAGGTTCAGTGGAGCCACCGAGCGGGTGACGTGACTTGGGAACTGGAGGACCAGATGAGACAGAAATACCCCGAGCTTTTGCCTAGGTTTTCTTGTCGTGGATTTTGTCCGATCTCGAGGACGAGATCTCTTTTAAGGTGTGTACGATGTAAAGGTGGTGGGGGCACATAGCCACCCGCCCCTTAAGAGAAAAAGCCCCCCCCCCTTTTCTTCTTCTCTCTTTTCTTCTTTCTTTTTTTGTTCGTTCCAGTGAGCGAGGCGTCGGGAGGTTCGTTCCTCCAACGATTTTTTAGTGGTTTTGTGATTTTTTCTTCCCCAATCTCACCTCCTCCTCCTCAATTCGTCCTCTCCTCCTCTTTCCCCTTTTCACTTCTCTATTGATTTTTTTTCTCGGAAAAAAAAATCAGTTTTCATTTGGGTTTGGTTTGTTTTTGGTTTCCATAGCTCCGATCAGCCGTGGAGGGGCCTTGGTGGCGGCATTGGGAGCCCTTAGAACCGACATGCAATGTTGATTTTGGGGTTGGCCAATATTTTTCAAAAATCAGGTTGCATGCTCATTTTTTAGGGTTCTTCGGCAGGAATACGGGTTTTGGGTGCGTGGGTGAGCCTCACATTCGTGACTCTGAGGGTTCTTAGACCCATTTTCGGCCTGTTGTGCGGTTTGGAGGCGATCAGACCGGAGTAGGGAGGGTTTCGGCGCGTTTTCGTCAAACTTTGAATTTCGGCGGGGTGGTTGCAGAATTTCTATTGCCTGTAAGTTTTCCTTTCAGTCACGTGCCGCTTGTATTTATTTATTTATTTTAGTTTTCGGCTAGTTAACTCATTTTCGAGTCCGCCTTGCAGTTTTAGAATTGTCGTGGTCCCGCCTTCGTGGTTTTGGCGAGTTAGGAGCTTCGACCGGTAGGAATTGGGTTTTGAAAATCCATTCCGCCCAGGTGAGTGGAACTATAATTTTTATATTAAGAAATAAGTATTTGAAATCCCGAATTTAAGTTTTATATCATATCATGAATTATGTATTGGGTTTCCTGAAAGCATGATATACTTGAATGAAATCGATAGTGAAGGAATTTTGGTGTGATTAGGCTTTGGTGTAATGACATGAGACTTGTATGCTTTGTTTTCGAGTTTGCATAGTATGTCATGTTTCACCGTGGATTTCCGAGTCTGGAGCATGTATGATAATTGACTCGAATAAATTTATCGTGGTAAATTGGGTCATGTTGGGACCCTGGCATAGTCGTGATTGTATAAAAATTGCCGAATTGTTTATGATTGCACGTCTGTACCTTTGATTATATACAGACTCGTCATTTGTGCATGTGGATATTAGTATAAGTGTCTTTACCCCGCTATAATGCCTGTTGTGCCGATGCTTAGGAGCTTGCTCGCATCGTGAGTTGGATGGTGCTTGAGATGACTCGCACCTGACATTGTGGACGCTACTGCATGTGGCAAGCTTGCTGAGGTGCGGTGAGCTCCCGCACGCACTTGCCACTATAGAGTGCATTAGGACGGGTCCCGGAGGACATGCTTTGGAGATTACTCGCTTTCCCTCCCAGCGCGCTTGAGTTTGATTGTGTTAGGTTGGCCGTGTTAGGCCAGTCGTTCAGGATGTTGGAGTTTGTATCCTGGCAGATGGCACCCCATTAGGATACAAACAAGTCCGAAGTGGTACTGGTGCACGTTGTGGGATGTGTCTGGGTGAGACACATTCGTAGGGTATGCGGATACCTACGATATGAGACACTTATACAGAATTTTACATGATTTTTGGTTTCAACCTGATTGCTATACCTAGGAGACTAGGAAGAATTATGAGATTGTCTTTATTTCCATTGCTTGATATTTACCATGTTTGAATCATATGTAATGATCGGCATATATCGTAAACTGGTAGTTATTTTTGAATCTGAAATGTTTGTGTTGTTCCTTGAACTTAGAAATATTACCTTTAGAGACACGGTGTGATTTAGTCTTTAGAACTTGTTATTTATCATTTATTGTCTGGCATGACTTTTTCTGGTATAGTATTCCGTTATTTGTATTTAGTTCGCTCGCACCAGCTAGCTTTGTGCTTTGCTGACCCCGCAAGGAGTGTGCTTCTATTGGAGTGCAGGCAGGGTTGGCGTTCCTGCTGATCGTGGTGCGTAGGCCCCGGTTTCCGTTGTAGGCGTGTTTTGAGCTTTTTGGTTGTGTCCACCCTGTACGGGTATGTTTTGCTTCCTCTGTGTTTCAGATGTACTATATTGCTATACTAGATGTTTGTATACTGGTTTTGTCGCTATGACTCTGGCGGGGCGAATCAAATATAGTTATTTTGTTCAAATTTTATCGTAGTTTTTATTTTCGTTTCATTCTCGTATCAAGAATGTGTTATATTATGATGTTGTGGCCGATTACGATCCGCCTGTGTACGTGTTAGTTCACGCATCGGCACGCTGCGATTCCCATGGCGGGTCGGGGCGTGACATCTACGCTATCGACGTCGATCTGACGCCATTGCACTCTCCTGAGGGTTTTTTTTTGTCTTCACCGAGGTATGCTTCAATCGGGTGTCCGCTTTCCTCTTATCAATGAGATTTGGGAGTTCCTGGCGCATCTCGGCAGTGCTCTCGCTCAATTGGTGGGATCGGGTAAAAGACTGTGATTGTCATTCTGATTAAGGCTAAGGACGCTGGTGTCCGAGTATCTTCAAGGGCGATCCAACTGCTTACTTACCCTTGGATAAATGAACAAGTTGTATGTGTGCTAACTTTGCCGGACTACTTTGGCAAGCTGCTCGACGATTTTAAATCCTGACAGAATTTTTGTTTCATGGCTCTTGTTGATTCGCAGCATTTTGAGTTTGTCGGTCGTCTAGTCGAGCGAGAATTCAGACAACTGAGTAAGTTTGATTCTTTTTCTGGTCTTGATTGCATTAGCTGCATGTCAGATTGACCTTTGTGCTTTTTGCAGGGAAATTCCCAACTTCTCCACTTTCTGCTGAAGATAAAGCAATTCTGGATACATTTCGCGACATGCCTTGCCTGCGGATGGAGGATGTTATTGAGTCTTCTAATGCCAAGCGCAGCAGTCTGTGGGCTCACTAGCATGTGGCTCCCACTCTATTTAGTGTTCCGAAGCAAAAGCCTAAAGGTGTGTTTGCTTCAAGGAAGAGGAAACTTCCCAAGATTAAGGTTCCAAGCCCTTCGAGGAGGGCAAAAATAGATGAGGCACTTCCTTGTCCTGTGCATTTGAAAAGGCCACGTGCTTTGTCCAAATTTGTCTGCAGGCACTTGGCCTCGTCTAAAAGACGTGATGCTATCGGGCAAGTGCCTGATTCGTCCACCAAGGCAGAGATTTTTGTTTCTGAGGGGCGTGATGTCATGCCAAGAACCCTATTTCCCTTCCTGACTTGGAGAGGGAGTACTTGAAAAATGGTGGGCGTGAAGGATGTAACCAAACTGAGTACAAAGCAGGCAAAGGTTCTTAACAAAATGTTGTTGCATGCGGGCATGACAGCTTCGTCTGGTCGTCCCTTTTCCATAAAAACTTTGAGATTTGCCCTTATCTAGATCATGAACATGTTGAAGAGTTGTCTGATTTTCGACCTCATGGTGAAGGGTCTCCTTCGCATCACCCGTACTGTCCTCCATCTCGTTCCCGCCCCCATATTGAATTGACAACAATTCCAAGGAATAACTCGCTTCTCTCTTCCCCATCAACTAATGCTGAATTGGTGGGTGAAAGAGAGCCGACTGTTGCAGGTAAAGGGAAAGTTGCGGACAAGGGCCCTGATGCAGTGAAGACAGTCAAGGGCGGTGCTGGGGTGATTCCGGTTCCTAAGGATCTCCATCCGAATGCCTGGATCAGTCTGTTTGCTCCAGACGTAGTAAGGATGAACAACCAAACTTGGCATCAGAATGCTGACATTTCTTATTCTTCAAGGAAGCATATTAGCAGGTGGAATGACAGGCTGGCGAACTGTGCTCCGAAGCCAGTGGGAGAACGTACGGATAAAAGGCAAAAACATCTCGTGTTGGGGATGTCATACCTGAACTAGGTGGCCGCAGCTGGAACTGAAGTTGAAGACAATCGTGAGAAAGTGTATACTATGGAGTGAGTCTTTGCAGACTTGCAAAAGTCCTATTTTGACGCTCTCTACGAGATTGAGTCATTAAGGAAGCAACTTGAAGCTTACTCAGTTACTGGAGCGGAGTCCTGGTGCACAAGGTAAGGTCAAAGGCTCAGAAAGTTTGTTTGAAAATGCTTGAGTCCGACTTGTCAGGGGTAGTGTCCACGATGGATCGGATCAATGATGAATTATTGTTCGTCGTGTCTTGCAACTTGCCCGCTGTAGGTTGAATTGCAGGCTCTGCACACTAAGAGGGTCAAGAAGAAGTCCAAATGGACTGTCCATGTCAATAATTGGAGGCCGATGTTGAATTTAATGCCAAGAGTGTGTAGACTGCTAAAGAGCAACTCCTTCTGGCATAAAATGAGCTAAATGTTGTTAATAATAAGCTTAGTGTTGAGCAGTCCAAGACTGACAGGCTGTCGGGCGAGCTGGAGCTTGCTGAATCAATGGTGCGCGAAGAGAAACTAATTAAGGCATAAGGCACGTTTGAGTTTAGCAGAGTTGTGTATGAAAGGCTGGAGTTGTTGCATCTGATGAAAAAGGAGTATCCCGACTGGGATCTCGATCTCCTATTATAAAGAGATGGCATACGTAGAGTTTGGAATGGCATCCGATCCGTTCGAAGAAGAAGGCGACCTGATGAGGTGATCGAGAGGCAGCACATACAGACGTGTCTCCTGCTTCTCCTCCTGCTAAGTTCGGCTCTATTGTATCTAACTTTTCTCCTGACGAGGAGTGGACCTTATATTTTTCTTTTTGGCTAACAAATAAATAGTACTTTGTACATGTTTTTTTTTTTGCTTTTCTCCTAGCTTTTACCCGCTTTGTCTTATTTCGACATTAATTGTCAGACAAGAAGCTCTGCTAGGCCAGGAAACTTTATAATTGATCTGCTGGTGAGTGTTCTGATTTCTTGTGTTGCGATAATTAGTGCAATTCTAGTCAGAATCCTTTTAGATATCGGGGAGTGTAATCCACCTTTTGACTGGCAGCTTGGTTGTATGTTGAACCAGCAGTTGTTGTTGCTATTATAAGAAAATTAGTCAGACTGTGGTCCCAACATGTGCATTGATGTAGATGATCAAACAATAGTCCTCGCGAGTCGTCTGAGTCGAGCTTCCAGAGCTCTGACCAGACTTCTGACTCGTCTTTACCTGCTACTCGTGGAATAGGCTTAATTGGACCAAAAGTTGTTATCGCCAGTTATAACTGACTAAATCGGGGTTAGGTTCGGGGACCATGGTGGTCCCTGTCAAGTCATCTTAATCAGGCGTCGAGGGCACTGACTAGACTCCCACTTTTCAATTCATTTTGATCAGTTTTTGGCGGACTGGGAATCAAAGCGAGCCAGAAGTTATCATCGTCAGTCGTTCTGATTAAACTCTAGCAGGGTTCAGCGATTATTGTCTGTAGTTGGCCAATGATCCCTTGAAATCCATCGCAGTCAGGCGTCATCTCGCTGACTAAGCTCCCACTTTCTAAACCATTGAAATTCGTGCACAGTGAACTAGGCTTCAAGCAGACCAGAAGCCATCATCGTCAGCGACCATTGACTAAGCTTTGGTCGAAGTTCGGCGATCACTATCTGCGTACGAGTAGTGACCTCTGACAAGCCATCTTAATCAGACGTCGAGAGCACTGACTAGACTCCCACTTTCTAAGCCGTTGGAATCCGTTATTGGCGGACTAGGCTTCGAGCAGACCAAAAGCCATCGTCATCGGTCATCACCGACTAAGCTTTGGTCGGGTTTGGTCACTATTGCTCATGTTTGGACAATGATCCCTGACAAGTTGTCTCGATCAGGCATCAGAGCGCTGACTAAGCTGCCACTCTCTAAACCGTTGCCACCCATTTAGTTTAACAAATTGGGCGTTAGAGTGCACCAGAAGCTATGATCATAGGTCGAAACCGACTAAGCTTTGGTTAGGTTCGGCGACCATTATCTACATTTTGACAATGGTCCCTGGCAAGCCATCGTGGTCAGGTATTAAAAACGTCGACTAAGCTCCCACTTTCTAACCCATCGTCGTCCGCTTTTGGGGGGCTAGGTATTAGAGCAGACCAGAAGCTATTGTATTAGTCAGAATAAGATTTTGGGCGTGCAAGTCTGACTTGGGTGCCCTAACCTACTTAATTCGCCTGGCGGTCTGATTATAGAGTTGGATCAATTGATCGAACTAATAATAGATTGATCGGTTTTAATGAACATCAGCAGAATAATAATAGGGCTGATGATACTATGCAGGTGCGCTCCTTATTCCATGGGCGCTTGAGGTTTTTGTTGTTTGTTCCTTTGCATGTGCTGGGCCAGATCTGGCAGGGCATAAGCTTGGCCGATATTGCGAGACAGTTCAGTATCGATTACTCCCAGTTAATAAGGCTGCTTGCAGGGTCATTAATTCAAAGTATGTGGACTCATGCAGTTGCAATTGGAACTGTCGTTTCCCAATTTCCCGTATTGCATTTAATGCGAAAGTAAATGTTTTCTGGCGCTGCTTCGTAAACCATCACGCCTATATATAGGCTGATCGTTCTTCGTTCAAACACTGCAATGAAAGTAGTAAAGCAAGTTAATCAAATGCATCTTACTAGAGAATTCGCTTTGGGTTTTCCAAAAACTGAAGGAAAATCTCTCTCACTGGAATTTTCGGATGTTCTGACATTTGTGTCGACTAGTTTTAATGAGACTTGCTATTATGCGGTGTCGCCTGATCTGGGTGGGCATCTGATTGATCCCATGAGATCTTGTAGTATCTTCTTACATTGCAAAGAAGAGTTACGAGTTTTCCCTCAGGGGTCAGGTTTGTCTTCCATCTTCCGGTGCTCAAGCACCTTCTTATCCGTCACTGATGACGGGGGATACTTGCATTGGACTTAGATACTTGTAGTATATAAACTTCTATACTAGTTGGTCGACAAGCCTTTGTAATAATTTTCATTGCAATCAATAAAATATGTTTTATTTCTGGAATGTGTCATGTACGAACAATTATTCTAAACTGAAATAAAAACAAAAAACAAAAAACAAAAAACAAAAAACAAAAAACAAAAAACAAAAAACAAAAAACAAAAAACAAAAAACAAAAAACAAAAAACAAAAAACAAAAAACAAAAAACAAAAAACAAAAAAAAAAAAAAAACAAAAAACAAAAAACAAAAAACAAAAAACAAAAAACAAAAAACAAAAAAAAAAAACAAAAAACAAAAAACAAAAAACAAAAAACGAAAAACGAAATCAAAACAACAAAATAATTTAACTCCGAGCAGGGACTAAGCTAATCCGGCCATGAAAGAGGTGCATATGGCCCTGGCTCAGTTTGCATAGTCTCTCTAGCGAAGTGTCTCGTTTTGCCAAAGCTAGCGAAGTTACTGAATAGTGGACTTTGTGCTTGCGGGCAGTTCCTTGATGATTATAAGCTCTTGGAGTAGATGTCTGTTTGCTGAAGTATCATTATTTAGCTCTTTATTGGTTTGGGTGCACTGCACTTTGGCTGTTGGGGCTTCTTCGTCCTCACAGAGTGATTTTTCTCTTATGTCTAGGTCTAATGGTTGACATGTTTGTTCCGCGAGTCCGAGCTGCAGTTGGCAACAGTTCAGCTGATTCAGGGCTGCATAATGGTAGTCTCTAGTTGCAGGTTGATCTCCTCGAATAGTTCCTTGGGCCTGGTTGGCTATATATTGGTGTAGAGTGGAAACTACTGCTTCCATATGATGAAGTCGTGGCCTTGCCTGAATAATGTTGTAGGTGGATGGAACGTCAACTATCAAAATTTTTTGGATAAGGTACTTCCGCAATTGTGACTCTCCCGCCTCCACCATTCGACTAATCTTCCCTATGAGGAAACACTTCTCTCAACTGAATCAGATCATGGGGTGGGTGGCGGGGGTTAAGTTTTTCTCTTGTAGTTGCATGTTGCGGAATGTGCTAAGAAACAGGACATTGAGTGAGCTTTTCGTATCCACCAAGGCCCTATTTACCTCCCACTTAGCGATGAGGACGGAGATGACCAAAGTGTCATTGTAAGGAGAATGTACCCCCTAGAGATCTCTTTCTGTAAACGTCAGTAATGGGATCAGGCTGTGAACTCGTGCATGTTGCATCTGTTGTTTCTCACACTGAAATGGTGTCTGCATCTCGCCCAACGTCCTCTTGCCAAACCTGTTAGATTTCTCCCCTTCGAAACCGACCCCATGGAGGACATAAGTGATTCTAGGAGCTTCTTTTTTAAATTTCCTTGACAACGTCTGCTGTTTCCTTTGCCCGGCTCTGCCACCTGTCCAAGCCTAGGAACTCCTTGAGCTTGCCTTTCATGATCCAATACTCTACTTCTCCTCTAAGGTTTATGCAATCCTCAATATCGTGTACGTCTTCTTTGTGGTAGGCCCAATATTTGTTGTTGTCGCGCCAAACGAGGTTTCTTCATTGCTTAGGTGGCCACTTCAGCTCTTTTCAATCCTTGATGGAATCAAATATGTCAGACAGACTGGTGTTGAAAGGAGTGATAGATTTGGACAACATAATTAGAGGCCTTGTCCTGCCTTGTGCGGCCCGAGTCGGTCTTGATGTTAGTGTGCTATCTCTTGTTCCCGTCGTCGTCCTTTCCCCCCCCCCCCCTCTTTCTTGTCTTTGGGGACTAAGGGTTTCTTCTCTAACTCCACTTCCTTCTTGGCAACAAGCATCTCGACTAGAGTGATATATCTCTTGGCATCCCTTAGCAGGTCTGCCATATTGGTTGGGGGTCTAGAGAAAGGAAGTCCTAGAACTTGCCTTTTCTCAGACCCGAAGTGAAAGCTATGATGGAAGTGTCATTACTATAGCTGTCGATGAGGGTCAACTCATCGTTGAAATGAGTGTCGTACTCCCTCAACGCCTTGTTTTGTTTTTGCTTTAGGGTCAGCAGATAATGCGGACCCTTCCTAATTTGTTGGCTCCCACAAAGCGTGTGAGGAACGTCGCCGCTAATGTCCATAATGAATCAATAGATTTTGTGAGGAACGTCGTCGCTAATGATTAGCGTTAAACTAATGTAGTCGATTCCTTCTCTCATTCCTTGCCATTACCTAGACCTACACAAATAGCACACGTGAGCCAAAAACCACAGTGTGGCGACCGATGATACTCCAATGCTTAAGTTAGATAAGGTTTAGGAGAGGCTTAAAGATGTAAATTGGGATTCTGTAGCGTAACTTAGTTCATCGACCTTATATTCCTTTTATAGTGTGAGAATCCTTGTTCGGCTAGGCCTTTGGTAGTGTAGTTTAGGAAAAGAGATCTGGCTGGAGATCCTTTCCTGTTCGGGAACTGTCCATGTAAAGAGGTTTTCCTATAGACTTGTGTTCCTAGATCTGTGGGAGAGGTTTCCCTTTCTGAGTGTTGTCCATGCAAAAAAGTTTCCTTGCTCGACTTATACTCTAGTATTTGTTTCCTAGTCAGATCTGATGTATTGTTGGTCTGCCTGTTTTGGGTCAATCCCCATATACTTGCCTTATCAGGGGTTACTCATGCCTTATCAGGAATTACAAGTATTGGGCTTGACCGCGTGACGTATGGGCTTATTAAGGCGCTGCAATTCGGGTCCAACGTTCTGGAATCTGCCAATAGTGGGCTTAATGTTGTCTGGACCTCACTGGATTAAGCATGCAATCGGGATTCTATTGACGAAATTATCATGATACGTGTACGGTGCTGATCAGATGGCAGTTTGATGTATCATCAAATAACATTCCCTTTAAATAGATAAAATAACCCTAAATCCCTCATTCTTTCCTCTTTCTCCACTCTTTCTTTGCAGTCTCCATCTCAAATCACACAATACGCAAAATCTTCATGGCTCCACTCCTCACCACCACCACGCACCGATGCTCATCAAAATTGTCCAGACCTTCACCGTTCAGATCTTCTTCTTCAAAACAACGAGGGAGGGGATGGGGTGCGCAGAGAGTGAGAAAGGGGAAAGGAGTGTGGGGCACAAAGAGATAGGGGAAATGAGGAAGGGGTGGGTCACATCAACAATAAAATAGGGGAAATGAAGGAAAAACGAGGGAAGGTGGGTGGGTGCAGAAAGAGACAAGAAATGAAGGAGGGGTGCGTCGCACATCAATAGTGATAAGGAGGAAAGGGAATTAGGGTGGGTGGTGTGCAAAGAGTGAGATACAAAAAAAAGGAGGAAGGGGTGGGTTGAGTGCAGTGAAAGAAATAGAGAAAATGAAGGAGAGGTCAGTGGGTTGTGCAGAAAAGGAAAGGGAGGGATTAGGCGACTTATAAATGGAATATCTTGGTGTTCCTCTTTTGGATCCGGTAGCAGTGATGGTGACAGTGGGTTCTCTCTCAGGTGGTGGTGGATATGTATTGTGTTCAATCAGTTGATTTAAAAGGTTGAGTTTTTTTTTAGCTAATAAACGAATAATCGGGGCCTCACAGATATCAGTTCTTCGTGACGGATCGGGGATGGTTTAACAAAAAAAGGTTTTGGGGCAGATTCGGGGATAAACAAAATTCGGCGAGGCGGAGACGAACTTGCCCAAATCCGCCCCATTGCCATCCTTAGTCAATCCGCACCATTGTCATCCCTAGTGAAGATAAAAATCCTCCATCCACTCGGCACCATCTGGGCCAGGTAATACCCAGATACAGAAAATGCCAAAGAACGTCAGTAATAGTGAAGTGCATGACAACATCAAACGCGACCTTGTACAGACAAATGTACCCCTCCCTCGGAATAGTCTGGGACTCGTCTATCACAAGGAGCGACAACCTTATATCACCAGGAATTTGAAACTGTTAATGAGGATCAACAAGATCCTCCTATGAGGTCAACAGCCCCTTAAAAACGTCAAGGCAAGTCGCATGTCGCGCATGTGAGAAATGAGGTCACACAAACATGATTAAACAAAGTTTGCACTTGATCCGATTGGAGAAGTTAAAAATTAAAGGACATAAGAAAGCTCTGGAAGGTTAAAAAAAAAAACAAATCAATTTCCACCTATGCAGGCTTATAAAGGCTTGGCATTTGGGAGAAGTATTCACCTAACCGCTGCAAGCATTAACTGCAGCGCAAAAATCATAGCTCCGAAATATGCCATCATGGCATTACACAGCCCCCACGCACAGTCAGTTAATGGCCCTATATGCAGCCCCACTAACTAGGGGAGTAAATGATGAGACATCAAACAATCATCTAATTGCAGCCATACACGTGACACGGGCCAAACCTAATACAAAAAGGCCTCATTCCAGGCTAAAATAGGCCCAAACCAGATCTAGCTTAGGCTTAGCCTAATCTCTATTCAACACGTAAGTCAGGCGCCCAAGCCAGGTTATTTGAAACCATTGTGGATCGAATCTTGGAGCTTGGCTCAAACAAAGATATCTAAGTTGTAACAAGCCCAAAATCCATTTGCGCAACTCTCGGTCCAATCAAACATTGGGTCCCAAACAAAGTCAAGTGCCAAAGGAGACTCTGTCACGGACAAGTAAGATCCTGAGCGAGCTCTTCCCTCCATCACGCCCTCGACGATAGAGTTAGTAAAGGAATGAAATATTCACTATATAAGGTGAACAAAAGGGATGAGAAAGGTACGCACATGCAACCCCAATTTTAATTAGTTTATATCCATCCTTGCTCAGTCACCTGACTTTATCATTGGAGTGCCTTCGGCCACCACAACAGTGGTCCTTAGTTCACCGTTGTTCATTTTGCAGGTCGAAAATCGACAAGGATGGATTTGGATGCATCAGTAGTTATCTATTTATTTTTAATATTATAAATATATTTTAAACAACAAATATATGTATTGGTTCGGTTCGGTTTCTACTAGTTTTTCAATCTAAAGTTGAAAACCGAACCGTTCTCATTGGTTTTCGAAATATTAAAAATCAAATTGTACCAAAACGGGAACAATACCAAGCCAATTGGTTTGGATGGTTTACTCAGTTTTGTTCAGTTTTTTGTTTATCCCTAATGTTGTTTTTGGGTTATTTTAAATTTAACCCTCATTAGTTCATTTGCAACTTAGTTTAACCCCCATTTTAAACGTTAATTGAAGTCCAACCCCTATTTTCTAACATATTTGTTAGGTCAATCATGTTGACTGTGAACGTTTAATAGAAGACCATAATACCCTAGCCAGAATGCACATGCCTTGCATGTGCAAGCTTCATAAAACAACCTAAATGAATCCAACGGCTCGAAAATTACAATGCACACCTCAAGGTAATCCTCATGGTAAAAAAAACCATTTTCCATCTCTTCCTTCCTCATCTTCTCTGCAACAAACTACCCTCCCAACCCATCCACTCCCCTCCTCCTACTACCACACTGCGATTGTTTTTGTTCAATTGAACTTATGTTTACCAAATGAAATTACAGTTTTCTGGTAAGTTAAGCTTGGGTTTTTGTGCAAAATTAGGTGGAAGAGATGGAACAACTTCACCATTACTACCAACAATAACAAATGGTTTGGTTTTGGTGGAGAAAAAATTGAAAGTGGGGAAGTGAAGGTGATGATACATCAAAATAGACCGTCATCACAACCATACACGTGACATGAAACATTCATCACAAGGATCAAGTACCACGCCTACCAAGCCAGCTCATAAAACCAAAAAGGCAATAGCAATCATAAAATCCCAAACATGGCCCATCAGAAGAAGTCGTAATTGTGGCTCAAATCCGGGCCCGCACAAACTTTCTCATAAAGAAGATGAACGTTACATGAGAAAAGAATCGTGGAGGGAGTTACGCCCCCACAGACACATCTTCATAAAAGATGAGATTGTTACGAAGAACATCTCATTTTGTTGTGTCTCACATGCTTAAGTCATGCAGAGAATTAACAATTACCATTATATAAGGTAAAAAAAATATTCGACAAAGACATGCAACTTTAACTGAGTTTTGTCTAGATTTACTTATTCAATAAAATTATTGACTTAAGCATTGACGTGCCTTCGACTACAAAAAATGTGACTCCAAGAGGATGAGATTTGGACGCATAAGGAATTGGAGAAAAAGGATATATTGGGGTTAAAAGCCTAATTGATTGGGGGGAGATTGGGCGAGTGATGTTTTCATGAATTGGATAAAGAAGAAATAGTAGGGAGGAAGATGAGGGTTGATTGGTTGGGGAGGGTGACGAGTAGCAGAAGGAAGAGATGGAGAAGAATATATATATATATATATTATCAGGATTAGCTTGAAATGTGCATTGCAAATCCAAGCCATTGGATTTATTTGGTTGTTTTATGAAACTTGCATGCGTATTTTTGGTCCATTATTAAATTTTGACCTGTCAAAATAACCCAAATATATTCTATCCATCTACCATTGTGTTTCGAAGCGACAAACTCACAATAGTTTTGAAACATTTGAACTAGTATGCAGTTTCCCTCCATCCAAAGAAGACTCCTTCACAGTCTCATCAACAAGAGAGCAGCTGAGCAGAAGTGCTTATCACTCTTAGAAACCTGCAATACCCGCACAAAGCTCACCCAAATTCATGCCCACATCCTTAAATCTGGTCTAACCAATAACCCATTAGTCCTAACCAAGTTCTCTTTCACTTCTTCCAATCTAAACTTAATTAACTATGCTGCGGCGGTCATCTTATCTGACGATGCAGACACCAATCTCTATGATTCATTCCTTTTTAACACCGTGATTCGGGCTTATGCCCAGACCAATGATTCTAAGCACAATGCAATATACTTTTATGTTGTTATGTTGCGGTTTTCGATTGTGCCTAATAAGTTCACATTCCCTTTTCTTCTCAACGTTTCTGCTGGCCTTGTGGACTTGAATTTAGGCAACCAGATTCATGGGTCTATTGTGAAGTATGGGTTTGATACGGATATTTTTGTGCTCAACACAATGGTTCATATGTACTCTAGTTGTGTTGGTGGGATTGATTTTGCTCATGAGGTGTTTGATGGGATGCCTAAGTGGAATCTTGTTTCATGGAGTGCGATGATTGGGGGTTATGCACGATTGAGTATGTCGAATGAGGCTGTTGGACTTTTTGGGGATATGCAGATTGTTGGGGTTCACGCAGATGAGGTTACTATGGTTTCGGTTCTTTCGGCTTGTGCTGACTTGGGTGCATTGGAACTTGGGAAATGGGTTGAGTTTTATATTGAAAAGGAGGGGATTCCTAAGACGGAAGAGCTTTGTAATGCACTTATAGATATGTTTGCAAAGTGTGGTGATGTTGATGAAGCGGTGAGAGTTTTCAGGAAGATGGATGAGAAAACAATAGTGTCATGGACTTCAGTAATTGTCGGTCTAGCAATGCACGGTCGAGCTTTAGAGGCGGTTTCTTTCTTTGAGGAGATGAAAATTTGTGGAGTGACCCCGGATGCTATTGCCTTTGTTGGTTTGCTCTCAGCGTGTAGCCATGCTGGTCTGGTTGAAGAGGGTTGCCGATATTTTAACTCCATGAAAAGTGATTTTGTGCTAGTACCTAGGATTGAGCACTATGGTTGCATGGTGGATCTCTTTAGCAGAGCTGGCCTTGTGAAGAAGGCATTACAATTTGTTCAGGAGATGCCTATTGAACCCAATCCAGTGATTTGGCGTACTTTGATCAATGTTTGTCGTGCCCATGGTGAGCTTGAGCTTAGTGAGAACCTAACAAAACAGCTGATTGGAGATGAGCTTGCACATGGATCAAACTATGTCTTGTTGTCCAACATTTATGCAAAGATGTCTAGATGGGAGAAGAAATCAAAGATTAGGCAAGTTATGGAAAAGAAGGGAATCAAGAAAGTCCCAGGATCCAGCATGATTGAGCTCAATAACAATATTCACGAGTTTGTAGCGGGAGATGATCAATACAAGGAGATCTACAAGATGTTGGATGAGATGGGAAGGAAATTGAGAAAAGCTGGATATATTCCTGCAACATCTGATGTTCTACTCGATATCAATGAAGAAGATAAGGAAGATGCAGTGAACAGGCACAGTGAGAAGCTGGCAATAGCATATGCTCTTCTGAATTCTCCACCAGGAACTCCCATTCGTATTGTGAAGAACTTGCGAGTTTGTAGTGATTGTCATTCTGCTACCAAGTTCATCTCTAAGGCCTATGATCGGGAAATAGTGGTTAGGGATCGGACACGATTTCACCATTTCAAAGATGGTGTATGTTCATGCAAAGACTTTTGGTGATAAAATTGCTTGACCTCAATGTTTGACAATCAATATTAGGAGATGATGTTACTATGTTCTTGCAATTGGGTGACAAACAGGTTTGAGATCGGTTGCAAACATTTAAGAAAAAAACATTTCTGCTTCATCAACGATTGCTGGATTCCTTGTTTTTCAATGGTGGTGTTCAATCAAAGAGACAACCAAACCATAAGTAAACCACCAGAAACACACATCTTTTCTGTGTTCAATCTTCTTCAAGGCAACTAAATCTCATCCATATTATCTTCTCCCCCAATTACACCGCCTAAATTTTAAGTTCCCTTTGTTATTCCCTTCCAATTCTAACCTCTCTTCACTTTCAAACTCATGTAGCACAAAGTCATGGAGTTGCCATGCATTATTTGCACAATTGTTAGTAAAGAATACACTTAACGTATACATACATGAATTATCACCTCTTCTCCCATTTTTACAATTTGGATATTCTCAATTACATACAGTAGTAGATGATTTAATTACCATAAACAAAGAAATGGTTGACTCTTGTTGTTTGTGGGTTGGGTTGGGTTTACTTGACTGCAAAGCCTAGTCTTCTTATAGATCCTGATGATGTTTATATTTTGGAACCTCTGCAAATTGGTATAGAACACTGATTTGTTGATTGGGGGGAGATTGGGCGAGTGATGTTTTCTTGAATTGGATAAAGAAGAAATAGTAGGGAGGAAGATGAGGAGTTGATTGGTTGGGGAGGGTGATGAGTTGCAGAAGGAAGAGATGGAGAAGAATATATATATATATATATATATTATCAGGGATTAGCTTGAAATGTGCATTGCAAATCCAAGCCATTGGATTTATTTGGTTGTTTTATGAAACTTGCATGCGTATTTTTGGTCCATTATTAAATTTTGACCTGTCAAAATAACCCAAATATATTCTATCCATCTACCATTGTGTTTCGAAGCGACAAACTCACAATAGTTTTGAAACATTTGAACTAGTATGCAGTTTCCCTCCATCCAAAGAAGACTCCTTCACAGTCTCATCAACAAGAGAGCAGCTGAGCAGAAGTGCTTATCACTCTTAGAAACCTGCAATACCCGCACAAAGCTCACCCAAATTCATGCCCACATCCTTAAATCTGGTCTAACCAATAACCCATTAGTCCTAACCAAGTTCTCTTCCACTTCTTCCAATCTAAACTTAATTAACTATGCTGCGGCGGTCATCTTATCTGACGATGCAGACACCAATCTCTATGATTCATTCCTTTTTAACACCGTGATTCGGGCTTATGCCCAGACCAATGATTCTAAGCACAATGCAATATACTTTTATGTTGTTATGTTGCGGTTTTCGATTGTGCCTAATAAGTTCACATTCCCTTTTCTTCTCAAGGCTTCTGCTGGCCTTGTGGACTTGAATTTAGGCAACCAGATTCATGGGTCTATTGTGAAGCATGGGTTTGATACGGATATTTTCGTGCTCAACACAATGGTTCATATGTACTCTAGTTGTGTTGGTGGGATTGATTTTGCTCATGAGGTGTTTGATGGGATGCCCAAGTGGAATCTTGTTTAATGGAGTGCGATGATTGGGGGTTATGCACGATTGGGTATGTCAAATGAGGCTGTTGACATTTTGGGGATATGCAGATTGCTGGGGTTCACATAGATGAGGTTACTATGGTTTCGGTTCTTTCGGCTTGTGCTGACTTGGGTGCATTGGAACTTGGGAAATGGGTTGAGTTTTATATTGAAAAGGAGGGGATTCCTAAGACGGAAGAGCTTTGTAATGCACTTATAGATATGTTTGCAAAGTGTGGTGATGTTGATGAAGCGGTGAGAGTTTTCAGGAAGATGGATGAGAAAACAATAGTGTCATGGACTTCAGTAATTGTCGGTCTAGCAATGCACGGTCGAGCTTTAGAGGCGGTTTCTTTCTTTGAGGAGATGAAAATTTGTGGAGTGACCCCGGATGCTGTTGCCTTTGTTGGTTTGCTCTGAGCGTGTAGCCCTGCTGGTCTGGTTGAAGAGGGTTGCCAATATTTTAACTCCATGAAAAGTGATTTTGCGCTAGTACCTAGGATTGAGCACTATGGTTGCATGGTGGATCTCTTTAGTAGAGCTGGCCTTGTGAAGAAGGCATTACAATTTGTTCAGGAGATGCCTATTGAACCCAATCCAGTGATTTGGCATAGTTTGATCAATGTTCACTACAACACATGCTTTTTAATAGCATTTTTCAATAGCGTTTTTCTTAATTACGCTATGAAAAATTACTTTGTACTGAATTTTAAAATTGACAATAGCGTTTTTTACACTTTTGCAATGAACAACGCTATAAAATATTTGGCGGGATTTGAAAAGGCAAGAGCCTCACCCAAAAAATATTTGACCAGCGCGATTCTTCTTCTCTCCCCCAACCTAAAATTGCGCCAATCCTTCTCCTCTCTCCCTTTGCTACGATTCTCCTCCTCCCTGTGGTCGCTCAAATCTCTGGTTTTCCGTACAAGAATGGAAGAGTTTAAGCAAGGAAGAGATCGATTTTGAGAGAGTTTAACATCGAAAGATATCGATTTTGAGAGAGTCTTAGACCAAATCGTTTACTCCTCTTCAACTTCAAGTGTTTGGGACGAGTTCTTTGTGATCAAAACTTCGATCTTCGATTTACCATTGTGGGCAGTAATTAGGGTTTGTGTGGGAGCGTTTATAGTGCTGGTTTTGTTCACACTCTTCTTTTGCATCACATCTCTATGCAAAAGGTCCTCTTGGAATGAATCGATGAGCTCGAAGAAGAAGAGGGTGTCGGTGAGAGACCCATTACCATATGTGTCGAAAAAGATCCAAGAAATTTCTTCAGCTCATCATCAGCAAAAGCAGCAGCAGCAGAGGCCAGATGCTGAAACTTTAAAAGACTTTAAATTTGTAACCTTTCTCCTTTTTGTTTGATCTAAACTTAAAATTCTGTTTGTAGGTGAATTTGGTTGATTGGTTGAAGACAATGGTTGGAAATAGGAAAGCTGAGGAAGTAGTGGATCCTAAGTTACCGAAGATGCCAACTTCGAAGGCTCTTAAATGGATTCTTTTGGTTGTTCTTCACTCTTGAAGCCGAAATCACCGCACCATTCTGTGACGATTGGACCCCTCTCTCTCGTATTCAACTCTCATGTTCATTCAAGGTAATTCAACTTACAATTCTTGATTGAGTTTTCTTCACTTTTCAGTTTGTTTTGCTGAATCTGTGTTTTGGATCTCTGAACATTTTTCTTTTGTTTGTTTGATTGAATTTGTATCACCTTTTGCAGTTAAGGAATGGTAGATTTAGAGCTTTGAAGGATTACATTTGCTGGTAAGTCTCAAATATGGCGTGCGTCGCCTTCATTTTGCTCGGTTTCGGTGTTCTAGGGTTCTTAGTTCTTGAATTTTTCGGAATTAGTTTTGATTTTACTTCAGTTTGTTTGGTTATTAGAGTTCATGATCTTTTGATAGATTAGTTGTTTTTTGTCCTGCATTTCACAGTAGTTCGTTCTGAGATTTTGTTGCTTTGAGTTCAGATCAGAATTCGAGGTGAATTTTTTTGATAATAAGGAGCGTTTTACTTGATGTTGCGAACAGGCAAACACCACCAACCTCTCAAAGGTGTGTAGTATGAACTTAGAAAAAAAAGAGTACTATGTTCTCATTATACGGTGATCAGTCTCTTTTGTGTATCATAGTTATTAGAGTTGACAAACCCAAATGGAAATTTATCATATTATATACTGTACTTTTTTTTAAGAAGAATCTAAGTGGAAATATTCCATTTCTTTCATATTTTGGCAAAATCACTATACCGTGCAACAATCCTATCTACAATTTCAATTAATATTTTGGCAATACTCGCTATACTGTGCAACAGTCCATATCTCTGGTTCAAAGCATTTCTGGAAATGTATGGATATATTGTATTTAAAAACATTGTTAATCTTATACTACTTTGCTGATTTCTCTAAACATTTATGAGCATCACTGCTTTAAGAAAATCCAGTAGTTATCACTTATAAAATCCCTATGAGGAGCTTAACATATCTTTCTTAGTACTATAAGATAAATTTGTATGAAACTTTGTAACTAGGTGATGTTGATAATCTTTCAAGAAAACTTTAAAAGGTGAGTTTCACATGGAAAACACTCTCATAGGCTTCGAATAAATAATCATTTTGATGCCTTTTGACAATTAAATATTCACTTTCAGGATGGAGAAGCATATGCTTACCTACTTAATGTTCTAGCACCAGAACATTGTAGCCTAGCTACTTTAGATACTAAGGATCCTACTCAAGGGGCAGAACTGATACTTCAGCATGTAGAAAGAATGAGCTGCAAAAGATACATATCTCCAAAAGATATCATTGAGGGGTCATCAAATTTGAATCTTGCATTTGTTGCTCACATATTCCATCACAGGTAAGGATATGCATGCTTTCATTTTTCTCCGGGCACTGCAGATGTAGAAGTTATGTTTTCTATATGTCTAACTGTTATATTTACATTTTATTTAGCGTCTAATTGTTAATTGTTGATTTTGTTAGGAGCGTATGGTTCAACTACAAGATGTAAAAAAAAAGAGCAGGTCACTTCTGAAGCAACTGAGAGGGAAATTGAACTTGAAGCTCAATTTGTTAAAGCAAGAATCATCATCCAGTGGCATGTATTGAAAATTAGCTTCAATATTATTTGTAAATTTTAAATATAATGAAATCAAGTTGAGAAAAGGGATTTCAGCAGTGCCTTTATTAGCATATCACCTTCTACCAAGTATGTGTTAAGTATTAGTGTTGCTTCATGATCTAACGGTCTAAATTTGAACTCCTTTGTTTAATAGAAAGTGTTATAAACATTTAGGCTTCTATCTTCTTGTCTTTCCAAATTTACATGTTTTGACATCTAAGGTAATCATACAACAACATTTCTTTCAAGAAAGTCCAGACTGTTATTTTACATTTTAATTTTGCGATTGATTGTAGATATCTAAAACGGAATCATCTAATTTGAATGATTGCTCATGTACTCATTTACCAATTGTTGTTTAAAATAACTATTTGGACTTGCTTATAATCAAATTTCCACTGGAAAGTTATATAACAGTTCAAATTTTTGAAGAACATAATATTTTTGCATTTTCATTGGTAACAAGACTGAGACAGAATGCTTACAAAGATTAAGCGATTTGCAACATCATGTTTGTCATGTTTGGTTTGTAGCACATCCTAGGCAGGTAAGATGGGATAACTTAAGATTCTTTGATTCCTTCATTTCACCCTTCTGGTGTTCTTTATCCTATCAATTTCAACTAATGGCTGATGCACCAATAGGATGGTAAATCTCCTAATATGTAAGATAATAAGTGGAAGTGCACATTTCATCATTAAATGTAACAATGGGATCTATTTGGTAAGACTTAGAATTTGAATTTGTTTTTGTAGGTTGCCTTTTCAGCCTATTTGGCCTTTTAGTTTAGTTTGATGGGTTTTGGATTTTCATTCTAGGCATATTTGATGATGAATGTCGATGGTAATTTGGAGTCTGCATGTGTAATTTCATTAAAAATGATTGTAATTGTCGGTTTTAAATGTGTTTTGAACTGAAAAGCTTTGGAATTTGTTCTCAATTGAGGTAATTGGAGTTATTTTTTTATATTGAGTGGTTGAGGGATTGAATTTGCCGAAAATTCATATTTGCATAAGTTTTCATCTTTTGCTGTTTGTCAAGTTCCTAAGTGGGTTATTACTCTTTAGTTTAGTCATGTGGAGTTTTTGATTGTGGTGGTACCAAATTTTCAGCGAGAATTCAGTGACAAATTTCTGAATTCAATGCATTGATATTGGAACTCGAGTTCGTGTATCATGGCTTGTTTGGTTTTCAGCCTCGACGACTTCTTTTGGTCAAGATTGGTGTGGAAATGAATGTTTCTGTGTTTGCCTTTCTCAATCATGTGATGAGAGGCTTTAAGAATTGCGGAGAAAGGTGGGCTTTTCAGTTTGGTTTCGATGGGGTTTGGATTTGTTTTAATCTAGGCATGTTTGATGATGAATATAGATGGTAATTTGAATCATGGAATTTGCATGAATACTAAAGTTTTGGGAAACTAATTGTAAATCAAATTCTGTTTCAGATCTTTGGCTGGCTTAGAATAATAGGGTTTATGACCTTGTATATGTTGCAGTATAAGCCTTTCACATTTATGTGTCCATGGCATGTCTTAAGGGTATGGTACACCTTGTCTGCATTGTAGATCCTGTTCAACTTTGGTAGATACTGATGATGTTACCAAGATATTATGTGTTAGAGTGAGCATGTTTTGGTGAAAATACAGGTGTGTGTAATGCTTGTGAACTGGGCTACAGACCTTGTCTTAACAGTGTTTGTGCACAAGGGTGTGTTTTCCTATGTTTCTATACTAGGGTTTGTTATTGATGTCTGATGTATTCATGTTAGTTGTACTTGCACAACTTCCAGACAACCTCCTGGCATATATTCGACCAATCTGATACATTTCTGCTAGGGCTTGATGTCATTGTAGTTTGTAATCTAAGTGTTTTCCTTTTCTTCTTGTGTAGGTTTCAGATTGAAGAACAGGAACCTGCTCCCTTTATTCCATATAGTCATACTCGTGCGGTTAGGCCTGCATTTGGGAGTACAAGCTCTGTAATTCAATCACATGCGATGCATATCCCTGGTGTTCAGCAGCAGACGCTGCATTTCCCATGGCATGAAGCTTCTGGTTCAAGGGTTTTCAGTGATGAAGAATTTATCTTTGGTTTACAAGAATTACATTCACCTACTGTCGACCAAAACCCACTATTTTTCCCTGGATTGGCTCCGTTATCTACAGTCTTAAACTTTGGTGCCCATGGTATACAGATTCCTACACTTCCGCTGTTTGGTCCGACTGCTCAGGTGCAAGAAACTAGCCAACATGGGCATCTTCAAACTCTCTCAAGGCCAATATTAAGTGCTGACAGACCCGAAATCTCTTTTGCACCTCCAGCTCTGACTGAGGAGCGAAACAGACTGCTACTGGAGGTTTGAACTTATCTATGACTTTGGGTTACTTTATTGTTGTTTATGTTTTTCAGTTTCTAAGGAGATGCTACAAAAGTCTAAAAACCAGGGATTATGTGAGAAAGAACTTGAAAATTCAACACCAGAAGGAATGAGCAAGCAATCAAAATGTAGGTGATAGATTGGGGTTGTTAGAGAACAGTTGTACACAAGACACTAGTTTGATTTATTCTTGAGCTATATTCCAATTGGAAAGCTGAGGAATGAAACTTTTGGACTGTGTTGACATTGTGATTATTTACTTTATGCCTTCAAAGTAACATTATAAGCATAATTAATTTTATGACATTGTGACATTGTCACAGGTTCGCTTGGATAAAGCTTTAGAAGAAGATGCACCATTTGATGTTTGCAGCTGCCAGGTGAATTATTTAGTCATGGTTGTAGGTAAATTAAGTCTATTGATGATCTTATGACAATCTTAACAAGTAATGAACTTGGCAAGTTTTTTGGAATGAGTTCTTCTTAGGATCACTATTTCTGTTACCAAGAATCACTGCTTTTCCAGAGTAATGATCTATTCGAGCTATTCTTGGATGATACAATGACTTATTCTTCTGCAATTTTTAAGGTTGGTCTAACGTTCCTGTGAAAACTCTATGTGAACAAGTGATACTTTACATTTCACGAATTTTCCTAATATATGTTAGTTGACAAATTTGACTTTTCTATTCAAATCATGTGATAGACAGAGGACGAAGACTTAAAATTTGCGCAGTTGAGGAAAATTTCTCTTCTAATTGAAAAGGTAAAGACCTGCCTTGAACATAATCAAATATTCTTACTAGCTGTTCATGATATTTTTCTTACATGTTTAAATTTTTTTGTGAGTGCTTCTAGGCTAGAATTAAGAGCCACCATGAGATTCTTGAGATTGGTAGTGGCTGGGGAAGCCTAGCTATAAAAGTTATCAAACAAACTGGATTCAAGTACACTGGCATCACCCTTTCAGAAGAGCAACTTAAATATGCAGAAAGTAGAGTGAAAGAAGCTGGTCTTCAGGTATTTGTCAATGTCTATCTTATATTTTTAGTATCGAGCGCGTGAATCGTTGAAGAGGGAATCCAATTGTCAATTATCATAAAGTGTTATTCATTTCAAATAGGATGCTTGCATTGGTATCAATGCTTCATGAAAAGTCCATCTAAAATTGTATTTTATAAGTTTTTGCATTGCAAATGAATTTATTCATGGCTAATTGGAATCACCTCTACTTTCAGGATCACATAAGATTTCTCTTATGTGATTACCGGCAATTGGCCAAGTCTCACAAGTTTGACAGAATTATTTCTTGGTAAGTGCTGGATGCTATCAAGTCTCTATAAGTTTTTAACACGCTGCCATTGACGAGTGGACATTTTTTTATAGTGAGATGATGGAAGCAATTGGTCATGAATACATGGAGGAATTTTTCAGCTGTTGTGATTCGGTGTTGGCTGAAAATGGTCTTTTTGTTGTACAGGTAATTAATTGTTCTCTATCAGAAGAAATATTGAGTATTATGGCTTGCATGACTACTACTGAAAATCATTGTGAATAAATTTTTGTAATTTAAATCTGCCAATATATATTTTTTCTTTCATAAATAATTTTCTGTTGTATAGGTCATACTGTTTGTTGAATGTTGCTTTTGTGCAATTCTACAGTTTATATCAATGCCTGATGAACGCTATGAAGAGCACAGGCGAAACTCTGATTTTCTGAAGGAATACATTTTCCCTGGTGGGTGCCTTCCATCCTTGAGTAGAGTAACATCAGCTATGCCCTTGCAGAAGACTAAGGGAGGCAGACCTGTACCTAAAGCTGAAAAGTCATTCAGAGCTCAAAAGGTCAGTATTCCAAAATTCCTTGTTTGTGTCTTAGCATGTCATATAGGACAAAAGGTGCCAAATGCTCCTAAGCTGCAAATGTGTTACAAGTTTCAAACAAGGTGAAGGAACCTTGCTGATATTACTGTGGCTGCTGCTCAGAGATTGATCAGAGGTTGCTGTAATTTGCTGATCAGAGGTTGTAAATGTTGCTGTTGTAATGAATTGCTTGAAAGCAATTGCTGGAATTTGCTGATCAGAGGTTGTGAATGATCTGAATTGATGCACGTGCTGAATTTTAAATGCTGTTGTTTCTGCTGTAATGAATTGATGCACGTGCTGTAATGAATTGTGAATGATCTAAATTTCTGCTGTAATGAATTGTAAATGTTGCTGCTGTAATGAATTGCTTGAAAGCAATTGCTGGAATTTGCTGATTAGAGGTTGTAAATGCTGTTTTTAAATTTAATAAAAAGTCATATTAAATTTTACTTACCTGATGCAAGAATTGATGCACGTGCTGAATTATACTTACCTATAAGATGTAATAAAAAGTCATTTGATAGCCCAAAAAAAATAAAAAAAAATTGCTATGTATACTCTATCATAGCGTTTCAGAAACGCTATAAAAGGCTCTACCATAGCGTTTTTTAAACGCTATAAAAGGCTACTTACTATAGCGTTTTTAAAATGCTATAATAGACCTGGGTCTATTATAGCTCCGGCAGACATAACGTTTTCAAAAACGCTAAACGCAATTAATAGGCTTTTTTCTTGTAGTGGTTTGCGTGCCCATGGTGAGCTTGAGATTAGTGAAAACCTAACAAAACAGTTGATTAGAGATGAGCCTGCACATGGATCAAACTATGTCTTGTTGTCCAACATTTATGCAAAGATGTCTAGGTGGGAGAAGAAATCAAAGATTAGGCAAGTTATGGAAAAGAAGGGAATCAAGAAAGTCCCAGGATCCAGCATGATTGAGCTCAATAACAATATTCACGAATTTGTAGTGGGAGATAGAACTCATGATCAATACAAGGAGATCTACAAGATGTTGGATGAGATGGGAAGGAAATTGAGAAAAACTGGATATATTCCTGCAACATCTGATGTTCTACTCGATATCAATGAAGAAGATAAGGAAGATGCAGTGAACAGGCACAGTGAGAAGCTGGCAATAGCATATGCTCTTCTGAATTCTCCACCAGGAACTCCCATTCGTATTGTGAAGAACTTGCGAGTTTGTAGTGATTGTCATTCTGCTACCAAGTTCATCTCTAAGGCCTATGATCGGGAAATAGTGGTTAGGGATCGGACACGATTTCACCATTTCAAAGATGGTGTCTGTTCATGCAAAGACTTTTGGTGATAAAATTGATTGACCTCAATGTTTGACAATCAATATTAGGAGATGATGTTACTATGTTCTTGCAATTGGGTGGCATTTTTGCAGAACAGAGGACTCGAACTGAATCAAGAAATGTTACCCGATAGAGAAAACACTAGTGCTGACCCAGGTGCACTTTAGTGGAGAAAATTCTTTTAAAACAAAGTCTGTCCTAAACCACCCCTCATCAGTGGGTGTCACTACTCATGAGAAGTTGTGAACCAAATGCACAGCTGATGACTATGGTTGCAGTAGTCAGAAGACGTGAATAGAATGACAGAAACAAGATAACTTCAATAAGCCTTGAGAATTACCTTTCATGTATAACATAAGGGAAATTCTAATTGTCGAGGAAACCAGCGAGGGAGGGAGGACCCTCCATCCCCCTCGTGATGCGTGTCTTCCCTCCCCTGCACACATCGTGATGGGGATGGAGGGTCCTCCCTCCCTCCCTCGCTGGTTTCCTCGACAGGTAGCATCACTCATAACATAATATATCATTCGCAATAACTCAAGTATTCTTCTAATTTTGGGAATCTGATAAGGACAATGCAAGCAATACAAGCAACTAGAAGGTGTATGCGAGAAAATCCTAACCATAGAAGACTGTTTTGCACAATTGTTATATAATAGTTGTGGCAGTTATGTAACAGTGCAGTTGGTTTATTTCAATTGTACTTGTAGTAGTCATTATAGTAGTTATTTCATTGGTTTATTTCAATTGCACTTGTAGTAGTTATTATAGTAGTTATTTCAATGCTATAAATATGAAGCAAGAGAGTGATTAAAGGGGGGAAAATTCTGGACTGGGAATTGAGAACCAACAGGGCTGATGTTCTTGCATCAGATTGGATGGTTGTGGGCTTCCATTCTGCATCAGAATGGAACTTTCTTTGTAATTCGTTCTCTACAAATAAAAACATTTACATAGTGCTATTTCTGTTCTATTCTCTTGTGTGTATTGATTGTTGTGTGGCTGAAAATTGAATATCCGCAGAGAAAAGATCAGGGTGCATCATTGGTATCAGAGCAGGTTAGTTCTTGAGTTAGGGTATGGTAAAAACAAGATCTAATAACACCATGGATCCTAAGTTAGTGGAAAAGGAAACTGTTGGTTTAAAGTCTGGGATGCAAGAAGTGTTGCAAGGACTAAATTGTTGAGGGAGGGTCTTAGCAAACTAGAGAAGGGCAAGACAGTGCTCACTGATGACCACGAATAGAGGGTAATGGAGGCAGCTGATGAAGAGTCTAGTGGCGAACATGGAGGCAGTCACATCGCAAAACATCGCCGATTGAAACTTCCCTTGTTCAATAGAAAAAAATGTGCAAGGATGGATTTTCCGCGCAGAGAGATACTTCTCCATTAATCAAGTGAGTGAAAGGGACATGGTTGCTGCAATGTCCATTTGTTTTGAGGGAGAAGCCTTAGGGTGGTTTCAATGGTGTGACTCGAGATAACCGCTGGGGACTTGGGTTGCGCTGAAGTCGACATTAATGGAGCATTTCAAATCACTAACAATGTCGATCGGGTGTTCAACATTGTTCAACCTCTGTCAAGACACGACAGTAAGGGAGTATATTTTGAAGTTTGAGAAGGCGGCAAGTGGAGTACCAACGATGCTTGAAGATCTACTCATGGAATCATTTTTGAATGGATTGGAGTGGGATATTAAAGCCTAATTGAAAACAATGAGATTTTTCAATCTAAATGATTTGTTGAGGGCAACAAGTATGGTAGAGGAAAAAACTATTGATGGTTGTAGAAGGTGCCGCAAAGAAGATGATGCCAAACCGGATTGCATCTCAACGAAACGGGTCGAGAGTAGACATTGGGTTGAATCGGGTCAACGAAGCAAGTCGGTCCGAATTTAAATACAGCATCGGATCGGGATCTGAATTAAACACTGGATACGGGACGCGGGTTGAATCTACTAGTTTTTCGGGTCTGGGGAACACAAAACATGGCACGAGTTCAGAATCCACCGCCTATCCACTCGTTTTAGTCAGATCCAACATCAACCAGGTCATTGGAGCAGCGCGACCACTACCACTCAACCAGTCAGGGCCAACCAATCGACCAGAAGTAGAAACTTGTCATTCTGACGTGTTTCTGGGAACTAGGAGTGGAGGCTACCATCGCATGTCCGAATAGGAGGCTCGGTATCTTCGCAGTCATGGTCTGCTGTGATGAACTCTATACTCCAGAGCATGTGTGTTAGAATCGAAAGTTAATGGTTTTGCTTATTTCAGAGGATGAAGGTGAGGAACTGGTGCAGGAAACTGTTGAGGATGTCTCTGGTCAAGAAGAGCAGTCTCTGGCAGTTTCTATGAAATCAATCATGGGAATGGCACCTGCACAGAAGACATCGAGGTTGATGGGATCCATCTTGGGGCGAAAAGTGTTGGTCCTTATTGATGGCGGTGCATCGCATTCATTTATTTCACCAAGGGTGGTTGACGACTTGCTAGTGGACCAAAATAAAATATTCGGAGATGAGTTAGGAGATGGGAAAAAAAATTAAGGGGGTCGGTTACTGTCGTGAGGTGCCAATTGAAATACAAGGGATTACAATTACAAAAAATTGTTACTTATTGGAGACAGGATGTGTCGAATTGGTGTTAGGAGTTACATGGCTAGAAACATTGGGAGATTTTTCTTCGAATTATAGAGAGTTGGCGATGACAGTGGCGGTTGATGGGAAGCTATTCCAGTTATGAGGGGATCCTACCCTTAGTAGGCGAAGGTTTCTTTCAAAACAATCATGCGGACTATGCAAAGGGATGATATGGGGTATGCTATAGAGTTACTTCAGAAGCAAAGTGAATCGTCAGTAAGCAGGGAAAAAACCTCGAGATACCACAATACAACAACTCTTGATTCAGTTTGACTCAATATTTGATCAACCGATTGGTCTGCCGGTGCCAATAACACACGACCATGCCATCCCGCTGCAAGAAGGAGCGACTCCATTGCGAATCAGACCTTACAGGTACCCTCATTTAAAAATGAAATAGAAAAAAATTGTACAAGAAATGCTTACTGTCAACATTATTAGACCTAGTTGTAACCCTTTTTCAAGTCCGGTTTAGTTAGTTCAAAAAAATGATGGAAGTTGTCGTTTCTGTGTAGATTATCGGGCATTGAACAAACTAACAATTCCATATAGATTTCCAATTCCGGTGGTTAATGAGTTGATGGATGAGTTTGGAGGGGCAACCATTTTTTCCAAGTTGGATTTGAAGAGCGACTATCATCAGATCAAGGTGAAGACAAAGGATGTTGAAAAAAACTGCCTTTCGTACTCATGAGGGCTATTATGAGTTTTTGGTTATGCCCTTTGGCTTGACTAATGCTCCGGCCACTTTCTAATCGCTAATGAATGACATTTTTCGCCCTTTCTTGTGACGGTTTATATTGGTATTTTTCGGTGACATCTTGGTATACAACAGGGATATGGATTCTCATATGGGGCATTTGACTAAAGTTTTTATAGTCTTGCGACAACATCAATTGATAGTGAACAAAAAGAAGTGTTGTTTAGTCAGTCAGTGTGGACTATTTGGGGCATGTAATCTCGGGACATGGAGAAACTATGAACATGACTAAAGTCGAGTGCATGGTTAAATGGCCAATCCCGATGAATGTGAAGGGCTTGAAAGGTTTTTTGGGGCTCACGGGCTATTACAGACGGTTTGTACATAACTATTGAAAAATCGCAAAGCCACTCACGAATTTATTGAAGAAAGATGGTTTTATGTAAGGGAGCGGATGCTCAGATTGCTTTTAATGAGTTAAAACGAGCTATGGTATCTGTTCCGGGACTTGCCATGCCAGATTTTTCTAAATATTTTATTATTGAGATAGACGCATCGAGTAAAGGGGTTGGGGAAGTTTTAATGCAGGAGGGTTTCCCATTGGCATTCTTTAATCAGGCATTGTCCCCACAGGCCCAAGCTAAGTTAGTTTATGAACGGGAATTGATGGCTATTGTATTAGTTGTACAAAAATGGCGTCACTATCTTTTGGGCCATCTTTTTAATATTAGAGCAAGACATGCAAGAGGTCCACTCCCCACACAATGACGCCCTTGTCATCATGATCAGGATAGCAAAATGGGGTGTGAAGAGGTCACTGGAGGATATGGGGAGCTCAGTCAAGATCCTGTTCTTGGAGAGGTTCCATAAGATGCGACTAAGAGAAGAAGAGCTAAAACCGCACAAGCATGTCATGATCGGCTTAAGTGACACACAAATTTACCCAGTTAGAAGCATCAGACTACCAATGGTAGCAGGGGAGCCGTACCTGATAAGGATTCTAATGACGGAATTCATTGTTGTAGACACCTCCTCTGCATACAACTTGATTCTAGGCAGGCCTTTGCTCCACCAAATGGGAGCGGTGGTCTCTACTATACATTAATGCCTCAAGTACCTCGCTGATAATAAGGCAGAGACTATCAGGGGAGATCAATCAACCACAAGAGAGTGTGTAATATCCATAGTTTGACTATTTTTTTTTTCCAATTGTTCGATTTGCTTTTCGTTGTTTGATTTGCCTAACTTCGGATTTTTGAAATTTATTTCAGTGGTATAGGTTGGTTAGATTTAAATTGCGTTTTTTATAAAAAATTATTATTTGGAGGGTGGGTGTACTCAGAAAATCTGATGGGGGCACATAGCCACCAACACCATAAAAGAAAACCCCCTTCTCTTTTTCTTTTTTTTTCTTTCCTTCAGTGCGTGTTCCTCCCGACGCTCCTTCTTTTCCGGTGTGTAATCACGAGATTTGTTGTTATCTCCTCTCGAATCTCATCATCTCCTCCTCATTTTTCTTCCTCTTTTTCCCTTCTCCTTCTTGCTGGAGTTTTTCACCTTTAAAAACCAAAAAATCAGGGTGTGTGGCTTGTTCAGAGTTTTCATTGTCGGTGCTAGCAATGTGGCTCTAATCAATCTCTCAGGTGGTGGTTGGGGCGTCATTTGGAACCTGTAAACCCCACATGCAAGGGTGGTTTCAGGGTTGGCTGAAATTTCTAAGAAAATCAGTGTGCATGTCTGTTAGGAAGGTTCTCCGGCGTGAATCTTAGCTTTGATCGCGTGGGTGAGCTGCAATTCATGATTTTAGTTGTTCTTGGACCTATTTCCGGCTTGTTGTGTTGTTTGAAGGCGATTAGAACGGACTAGGGTAGGTTTCGGTGAGTTTTTGCCGAATTTTGGGTTCGTCAGAGTGTTCGCCGGATTTAATTTGATTACGTGCCAGTTGTTACTTCTTTCTTTTTCCAGTTTTTGGCTATTTTGCTCATTTTTGAGTTTGCCTTGCAGTTTTAAAAAGTTTCCTTGGACCCGCATTCGCTGTTTTGCGAGTTGGGAGCTTCGAGTGTTAGGATTTGGGTTCCGAAAACCCATTCCGCTCAGGTGAGTGTAACTATAATATTTACCAGTTTTCGGCTAGTTTGCTCATTTTTTAGTCTGCCTTGCAGTTTTAAAAAGTTTCCTTGGACCCGCATTCACTGTTTTGCGAGTTGGGAGCTTCGAGTGTTAGGATTTGGGTTCCGAAAACCCATTCCACTCAGGTGAGTGTAACTATAATATTTACCTTAAGAAATATTTATTTTAAATCTTGAATTTAATTTTTACATTATGCCGTCGATTGTGTATGATTGAATACAAGTTCGGGATTCGAGGTTTTTCGAGATTTCAATTGTTGTGTTGGTTCTTTTGTGAATGAATTTATGTATTGAGTTTTCTGAAAGCATGATATACATGAATGAAATAGAATAATAGTTGAATTTGGGTGTGATTAGGCTTTGGTATAATGGCACTGGGGCTTATATGTTGCGTTTTCGAGTTTTCTTAGTATGACACGATCAAATTATTGTTCCGGTTTAATGACCTAATTTTTTAATTGCAAAATTGAATAGACTGAACATGTCATCAGTTCGTGTGTTTTAAAGTAGATTGCCGAGTCTTGAGCATGTGTGATAGTTCGACTCGAATGACTTTATTGTGGTGAATTGGGTAATGTTGGGACCCTAGCGTAGTCGTGGATATATGAAAATTGCCTAGCTAAATATGGTTACACGCATGTTACATTAGATTTTGTATAGAATTGTAGTACGTGCAGGCTGATGTTAGAGTAAGTGTCTTTACCCCGCTGTAATGCATGTTGTGCTGATGCTTAGGAGCTTGCTCGCTTGTGAGTTTGGTGGTGCTTGAGATGACTCGCACCTACAGACATTGAGGATGCTATTGCATGTGGCAAGGTTACTAAGGTGCGGCGAGCTCCCGCACGCACGCACTTGCCACTAGAGAGTGCAGTAGGACTGGTACCGGAGGACGTGCTTTGGAGATTACTCACTTTCCCTCCTAGCGCGCTTGAGTTGGATTTGTGTTAGGTTGGCAATGTTAGACCATTCGTTCGGGATGTTTGAGTTTGTATCCGGGCATATGGCACCCCATTAGGATATAAACAAGCCCGAAATAGTACTGGTGCACGTTGTGGGACTTGTCTGAGTGAGACACATTCGTAGGGTATGCGGATACCTACGATATGAGACACTTATGTAGAAATTTTTATGGTTTCGACTTGATTGCCATACCTAGGAGACTATGCAGGATTACAATATTGTCTTTGCCTTCATTACTTGATATTTACCATGTTTGAATCACCTGTAATGACCGGCATATCTTGTAAACTTGTAGTTATTGTTGAATATGAAATGCTTGTGTTGATGCTTGAACTTAGAAATATTATCCTTAGAGACACGATGTGATTCAGACTTTAGAACTTATATAGGGACACTTCTTCCATTTTATGGATCATGTATCTAGGATTACTCACTTATTCATTATTGTGTGGCATGGACTCCTCCTGTATATTATTTTGTTATTTTTATTTAGTTCACTCGAACCAGCTAGCTTTGTGTTGTGCTAACCTTGCAAGGGGTGTGCTTTTATTGGAGTGCAGGCAGTGTTGGCTTTCCAGCCGATCGTGGCGCTTAGGCCCAATTTCCAGCTGTAGACTTGTTTTGTGTTGTTTAGTCGTGTCCACCCTGTACAGGTATGTTTGGCTTCCTTTGTATTACCTTGTTAAATACTAGATGTTTGTATATATTGGTTTTGTCGTTATGACTATGGCGGGGTCAATCGAATACTCTTATTTTGTTCAAATTTTATCGTAGTTGTTATTTACGTTTGATTCTCGTTTCAAGAATGTGTTATATTATGATGTTGTGGACGGTTACGATTTGCCTGTATTACGGAATTGGTTCACGTACAAGCACGCTGCTTTTCCTGTGGCGGGTCAGGGGGTGACAAAGTGCCACTACGTTGCGATGAA
The DNA here is from genome assembly GCA_963556465.1 of Berberis vulgaris. Taxonomy (NCBI): domain Eukaryota; kingdom Viridiplantae; phylum Streptophyta; class Magnoliopsida; order Ranunculales; family Berberidaceae; genus Berberis; species Berberis vulgaris. Next base: position 25,449,520 of record OY747130.1, on the reverse strand, counting down.
TTAATCAGGCAAATAGTCGTTTTGTCCTAAAAAGCCCCCTAAAGAAAGACCAACAGGCAAAATGCCTACTCATCAGAGAACCTCAGTGGAGAATATCATGTAGAACGTTTAGAGAAGAATTATTAATAAAGGTACTCTCTTTGAAAACGATGCCATTTCACACTCAACTCTATATAAAAGGGAAAGTTTGGTCCGACCAAGAGGGCCACGATGATGCACAACGGCCGAGTCAAGTCCAATTGAGGATGTGGATAACTCGCCGCGTCTAAGTGACCTAGTCCACTTAAGGAACCATGGCATCGCAAAAACGGACTGAGCCTAATCTCGTGACGGCTCAATGCACATGAATAACCTGGTTCAACCAAGGGGACCACGATGGCACATAACGACCGAGCCTAGTCTTATTAAGGATGTCAACAACTTGCCGCGTCTAAGTGACCTAGTCTGCCTAAGGAACCACAACACCGCAAAGCAGACAGAGTCCCGTCTCGCGACGGCTCACTACGCATGAATAGCCTGGTCCGACCAATGGGACCACAATGGCGCACGACAGCCGACTCTAGTCCTATTAAGGATGTTGACAACTCACCGTGTCTAAGTGACCTAGTCCGCCTAAGGAACCACGACACCGCAAATCGGACCGAGCCAGTCTTGTGATAGCTCACTACGCATGAATAACCTGGTTCGACAAAGAGGACCACAATGGCGCACAACGGCCAAGTCTAGTCCCATTAAGGATGTCGACAACTCGCCGCGTTGAATTGACCTAGTCCGCCTAAGAAACCATGACACCGCAAAGTCTCACGACGGTTCACCACACATGAATAACTTGGTCCGAGCAAGGGGACCACGATGGCGCACAACGACCAAGTCTAATCATATTAAGGATTCGACAACTTGCGCATCTAAGTGACTTAGTCTGCCTAAGAAGCCACGACACCACAAAGCGGATATAGCCCAGTTCATGACGGCTTATCAGACATAAGTGGCCCAGCCTGCTTAATAGAAGTCTAGTCTATTCGGGCGAAAACGACTTCTCTACAGATTAACTCCTCTTTAGGATTGAGCTCGAACACTACAAAAGTCTAGTCGTTTTTACAAAGATGACTTCTCCATAACCTAACTCCTTTTCACGGTTAGGGTTCGTCATAGAAGTTTCATCCATTCGGGCAAAGTCGACTTCTCTATAACTCAATTCCTCTTCAGGGTTGAGCTCAAACACTATAGAATTTGAGTACTAGTCCGTTCGGACAAAAATGACTTCCCATAACCTAACTCCTGTTCAAGATTAGGATTAGGATTCGTCATAGAAATCTAGTCCATTCGGGGGAAGGCGACTTATCCATAGCTCAACTTCTCTTCAGGATTGAGCTCGAACACTACAAAAGTCTAGTTCGTTCGGACAAAGATGACTTCTCCATACCTAACTCATGTTCACGATTAGTGTTCGTCATAGAAGTCTAATCCATTTGGTTAAAAACAACTTTTCGACAGCTCAACTCCTTTTCAGGATTGAGCCCATATACTATAATAGTATAGTCTATTCGGACAAAGTTGATTTCCCCATAACGTAACTCTTGTTCAGGATTAGGGGTCATCATAGAAATCTAGTTCATTTAGGCAAAAATGACTTTTCCACAACTCAACTCCTCTTCAGGATTGATATTCACATAATTACTACATAAAATATCTTCAAATTTATATTTTTTATTATTTCGAATATTGTATTTTATTCTAATTATTCCGTTTTCATGTTTTTTTGTAGGAAGTGGAGCTTAAACGATGAAATTTCATTAGCGCGGAGAGTTTGGAAGAACAAGCCCAAGCTGACGATTTTGGTGAATTTGAAAGGTGCTACAATAATAGAAACCCATGTAAATCAAACCTAAACCTAAGCCCAAGCCCGACCCAAACCTATTCTCCTTCCTGCCACACACAAAAGCCTATCATCTCTTTTGGGCGCAAAGAAGAACCACTCTCTCTTATGTTCCTCTATTTTTGATGCATTTTTTCTCTTCTTCTCTTTTTCCAGCCATCGAAGAAACATCTCATCTACCCCTCGCCAGCGATTCTAGCTCGCTTGAAAGACCGACACCATCCTCCATTTCGCCACATTCTTTTCTTATTCTTCCTCACATCATACTTTTCCTCCGATTTCTTCAGACACAACCTCCATCACGACTTCATCTTCTCCGCTGCTCCCTTATCTTCTTCTTCACAAATCACACCCTTGTCACTGTTCTTTCACGTCCCTATATCATCTTGCCAGTGACAGAAGCAACCAACCAATGCTCCGCAACCGAATTCCTGCATTTCCTCTTCTTTTTTATGCTCTAGGTCCCTACGAATTCCCTAGAAGTAGGGATGATATCACTGTTTATGACCCCTTTATGCTCCAGGTCCCTACGAATTTTTTAGGATTGCGAGTTCATTTGCATTCTCTCTATGATTTTGCATGGTACCTTCGTAGCTTTTGGGACGTCTTGATATATGTTGTGCTGCATGTGGTTGCTACTCTTTGTTGGATGGAGCCTCAAATTTTTAGGTTGTTGTTATACGATTCTTTGACACTTTTAGAGGAGGGTGTTCGCTACGTTCTTCCTCTTAATTTTATAGTACATCATTTGCGAGGAAGAATATACGTTAGGCTGACTACGTTAAACCAAGCGCTTCTGGGAAGCAGCCCAGCTTCAGTTGGATTTTTATGGTTAGTCTGGATTGATATTCGAGTCCTTTCTAGTTGCATTCCACTCATACTCGTTAGTTCCGTAACAATTTTGACTTACAACTTGTGCATGTAATTTTTCATTTGTGCAAATTTTTTGTGTGTCATGTATGTGTTTCATCAATTTCCCAAGATAAGTTCACAGTTCTTATGTTTTTGAGTTTTCTTTGGTGGATGATCTCTTCGAAATTGGTAAAAACTTCATCATGGTAATGTCACTTTAACCCTCATATTTTATTTTTTCCATCATTTGTCATGATTCTTCTTTTTATACATTTAGGACAATGTTTGGTTTAGGTTTGGGGTGAGTTTATGAGTTTTTGTGCATTATTCAAAAATTTGAAGTGAAATGTATTTCCCAACTATACTGATTAATTATTGCATTCTACTTAATCTCCATTGAATACGTAGATGATTTTGGTACCTGTGAAAACATTTGTATTTGATATGCAAACGCATTCAAAATCTAAAGTTCTTTTCCAATGAAGAGAATATGCTTTCAAATATGTTTTTAAATTTGAGAAAATAGATGCTATCACTTGTCACATTGATATATTAATAGGAAAACATAAGGTTTGATATTATCTTTACGTTAAATATATCTCATGAGATTTGTCAACTCGGCTGTTCTTGCACTATAAGCCAAGTTAGCATAATTTGAAGTTGATTAGTGAGATATTTATTAGAAAACCTTAGAATAATAGTGGAGACTTAACCCTTTTGAGTTTTAAGTCATTCTATTTTTCTTGCGGGTTATTTAATAAACTCTAATTTTCTTGAGTCCACATTATCTCGTTGATAATCTCATTATTCTTGTTTCTCTTATTGATTGTTTTGAGAATGACATTAAAATTGAATCATTACACTAGAAATTTTAGGTTTATTTAATTGAGATGTCATAATACTGACTAGAGCTTAGGAAGTGATATAAACATTTTTTCTTAAAACCATTCTCTAGCCATTTAGCTTACTCAGTAATAAATATCTGTGTGCAGCCTTTTGAGCCTTTGAATAGCCTTTTCTTTGCTAACCTTATCTCTATTACTTAATCCAAGTATAAAGAGTGACCATGTTTTTGAAATTTATCGAGTCATTAATGTTTGGGGGTAACACCTTTGGAAACCCTCAAGAGACTAAACTCGTCGACTAGAGGTAATCTAAGGGGTATTTGATATTCATATAATTATTACATAAAATATTTTCAAATTTATATTTATAAGTTTTTCGAATTTGTATTTTATTCTAATTTTTTTTTCATGTTTTTTGTAGGAGTTGGAGCTTAAACGATGAAATTGCTTTAGCGTGGCGAGTTTGGAAGAACAAGCCGAAGTTGATGATTTTGGTGAATTTGAAAGGTGCTACAATAATAGCCAAACCCATGTAAATCAAACATAAACCTAAGTCGGGGTGGGCATCCCATCCCGCGATTCTGTTCCCGTCCCGTCCCGATTTTTCCGGGTCTTAATGGGATTGAATAATTTCATCTTGATCCCGTCCCGTCCCGATCTAGAATGGGATGGCATGGATGAAGATTTTCAATCCCGCCAATTCCATCCCATCCCGAACTAATTTATTAATATTAATTATTAATATTTTTATTTAATTATTTATTTTAGAATTGTGGAATTGCGCGAAGTTCTTGGTAAGTGTCGATCATTAGGATATACCATATAGTAACCTTATAATACTAATGCTTTCTTAGTATGTGTGAAGTAAAAGGCATAAGTGTCAACTGTTACACCTATGCTTTCTATAGTATTGTGTAGCATGTATGTAATCTGATTTAATTAGTGTCTTTTTTTTATTTAGCAAAAGAAAATGTGTATACTTGTTCAAGCATCTCGACTGAAATACCTATAAATGATACTTTCCAAATAAACAGTATTGTGACTTGTTTTGCTGATCTTGTTGTGTTTGTGAACGAATTTAAGTGAAAACTTGAATTTGAATCCATTAAATTAGACCCTTAGCTATGATCAAATCATAACCATCACAATTATCGCCCAAAAAAAATTATATATGATTAGCACGTTGATCCAGTCCCGTCCCGTCTCGAACCCGTTTGAGATGGAACGAGATCAAAATGTGGTTTTTCCCATCTCGTCCCATCCCAATCTCGTATGAGCGGGACGTCCGTGCTCACCCCTAAACCTAAGCACAAGCCAACCAAAACCTATTTGTTCTCCTACCTGCCCCACACAAAAACCTCTCATTTCTTTTAGTGGCAGAGGGAGTCACCTTCTCTTCTCCCGCTCTATATTTTTACGCCTATTTTTCTCCACCTCTTTTTTCCAGCCACCGAAGAACCATCTCACCGCCCCCTCACCAGTGATTCACTCGCTAATAAAGACCAACACCATCCACCATCTCGCCACCTTCTTCTTCACATCATGCTCTTCCTCTGATTTCTTCACACACAGCCTCCATCACAAGTTCATCTCCTCCCATGCTCCTTGTTCTTAGTCTTCACAAATCACCTTGCACCTCGTCCTTGTTCTTTCACGTCCCTGTATCATCTCGCCAGCGACAGAAACAACTAGCCAGCTGTCCGCAACCGAATTCCCGCGTCTCCTCTTCCTTTCGCTCTTATTCCTTTCACTGCCAGTCACACACGTAGGGTACAAAACATAGATCCCCCATATCTCCACCATCACTAAAGCCTTCATCCAATTTTACTTCCTCTTCTTCTTTTTGACCTCTCTCTCTCCCTAACAATCTTTTTATCTTGCAACAGGTTCGAACGGAAACAACAATAGATTGCCCCCTCACCATCGCACACAACCGTCTCACCTAGCCTCCCTACTCCCTCTTCTTTAATTGAAACTAACGCCTCCCTCTATTTTCCTTCACATTGCCTTCGACTCCAACTGAATCGCACAGCTCACAGAGATTGCACGAAACAACACAGAGAAGTTTGTGAAGAAGAAAAAGAGATTTTGGGGGAGGGACATAAATGTATTTTGAAAATCTGGTTATTTGCATTCAAAACCTTTTCTTCTGTACCACCACACAACATCCGTACACCTTTGGCGAAGCCTGTTCGTTGAAGAGATGGAGTCGAGCCATGCAACTGCCGCAACCACCACCACCTTGATATTCTACACCCTATTTTAAGGTGTAGATGATTCCTTGGGCTCAATAAATTTTTTTCTTGATTTTATTGTTTTCTGATACATTGTATAATTTGACATTGGGTTGATTGGTAAACAAATACATGCATGGTAGTTAGAATTATTCTATGTTTTCGTTTCAACATGTTTTATTCGTGTTAGTTAAACATGTTGATTAGTTGTGCCTTAAACATACAATTAATGCTAGAGGTTTGCATCTTTGCTAAAATCAAACTATTACATTGCTAGTTAAACCTGTGATTGGGGATTGCATCTTTGCTAAAATCAATCCACTACATTGCTAGGAGACAATAACTGACATTAGTATAATTTTATGAACTTGATAGATGATTCAAAAGCCTTAACATCTCTCTCTTTGATTCTCAAACTCAATTTTCAATTGTTTTCCTCTTTTTCATTAGTTTAGAAGTTTATGATTGTTGTAACCCCCTTTCAAATTAGTTTAAATAGATGTAGTTTTGTATTGTACATTCAACCCTCGTGGGATCGAGCCTTATTTGCCATTATCTACCGTTGGACAAGTATGTACTTGTAGTATAACAATCAAATTAAATTAGCCTATTAATTTAGGTTGGTAAAATCTGCACAAGGATTGAGTTTGAACACTATGGAAGTCTAGTCCATTCGAACAAAGACGACTTCCCCATAATCTAACTCATATTCAGGAATAGGGCTCGTCATAGAAGTCTAGCCCATTCGGGCCGAGACAATCTCTCTACAACTCAACTCCTCTTCGAAATTGAGCCTTATACTGCGGAAATCCAGTCTGTTAAGACAAGATATGATTTCTCAAACACCCTAACTTCTATAATTCTACACTGGTTGAGATTCGTTATGGAAGTCTAGTCGTCCGGACCATGACAACGTCCAACCAAGTTTGATTCCTCTTCGAGGTAAGAACTATGCAACTACAATAACCTGATCCACTCGGGTAAAGATGACTACTCCACAACTTAAGCCTTCTTAAATATTACGTTAGCGTCATTATCAAGTAGTGACCCATTCAAACTAAGAAGGGGTTTCGATCCATATTAAGCACTATTACATATGGAATGGGACTTGACTACCTAAATCCAGTCTTAAAGTATGGCGATACATTAGTCTATTTAGCCTACTCGAAGTACAGATTAAAAGTGGTGAGTACAACAGTTATAGCACAAACGCAAAGGAATGAAAGCAAAAACTTTGTATTGATAAACTTTTCTTATACAAACACCACTTAAATGGTGGGAGCAGACAATGTAAATTCAAAGACAACTTCTTGAACGACATGCTTTGTAACATTGAGGGCGACGACTATTTCCTTGGCATTTGGGTTAGTCTCAGGGCCACCCTGCGAAAAAATGGAAGAGTCGTCTGCCTCCTCAAAATGAGCATAGGCCAATCGCCTGTAAGTGAAAAGGTCCCAATCCCCGTGATCATGTTCAATAAATTCCAGCAACACCACCCTAAAGGCAACGATCTTACTGAGCTGAGCAGAGTTGGAAACCTCGATTAGCTTTTAATCCCTAGCCTACCAAGTTTTCAAGACAGATGACTCCTCAATGCTTTGGCCAGACTACCTTCAGAATCGACCAACTTGCGGCCAGCCTCAGATCAGTTTGTACACTAAGAATCCCATTTTTGACAAAGCTTGGAGAGTCGCGCTTGAAGGGCCTCATGAAGATCTCGCTGATGAACCGCCTCAGCATGTTCAACGACTAAAACACTCTAAGTCTCAGATCTAATGGCATGCACCAATAAGTCAGCAACCATTGTCTACTAAGCCACTGCCTTGTCCCTACTCTCCTAAGCATCTTTTAGTTCTGCTAAAAGGCCAGCTTAGGCAGCACGGTCCTCGTTCAGACCCTCTAGGGCAATTTTCAACTGAGACTCCAATGCTGATTGAGCAGCTAGCATGCTATCCAAGTTCGCCTCGACCACACCCAGCTGAATCCTCAGATTGGATCAACTAACTTATTTTTTAGTGAACCTACCCTGCTATGAGCATCTAAGAGCAACACTTGCTGTTCAGCGTACGTCTTCTCTAAGGCACATAGCCTATTCCGCACGGATTCCACTTTAGTACCCGCCATACCAGCGTGGGTCAAGTGAGCCATCCCTTAATAAGAAAACATACATAAGGGTATGAGCAATAAAGTATGACGGAAGATGCAACGACAATAGGATAATTGCAAACTTACTAACATCATATGCTTTTGCCCCTAATTGAGATGGTCCCTAACAATCTCCTCATCCAGCGGCATTGGTTAAGCCATTCAGAAAAATCACTTCTTGAAAAGTTGAATGGTATTGGTCTTGTGATCTGCCTCCTGGTACCACACATGCTGCCCACCAAAGTTGGCTTCAGAGAGTCTCGGGACTAGGAACCAATCATGTTCCCTTCCTACAACTTCTTAATGAGGAGACTTAACAACCTACTTACCCTTGTCAGTAGCTGAGGTTGGGAGCTCGGATGGTAATCCAATTTGCAACCCAACACTACGCATCAAAGATAACGGTCCCGGGCTCTTCCTCACATATTTTCGGGTCCACCTACGAACCACGGGCAACGATTTCTGAAACAAGTTGCTGCACTACGACAGCCAAACCCGCAGATTAGTCAAGGGCAACACTTTCCAAGATGAGGTGGTCCACACTTGGATTGGCGGCGATGGAGGGCTTCTGTGACTCCTCATCGCCAATGCTTAGGTTCAAAAAGTCCCTTTCCAGAGTATTCAGAGGGGTGACAGGAGTAGCCAGAGTAGTTCCCACCTTAATCCTTTTTGACCGACGAGAGGGGAAAAACAACCCCTCAAGAGTTTTCCATTTTGAAGGACTAGGCATTTTTGACACTTTCTCTTTTCTTGGATCCAAATGCTTGTAAATTAGCACAATAAGAAGAACCAACGGGAGTGGCCAGAGTCCACCCCACATTGCAAGTTTCACGTTAAAATGTACCACTCCATCTGATATTTCCCAGTTGGAAAGCATTTGAAATTGGCATTGGTGGCAGAACAAGAACTTCAACATTCACTTTCTCCTCATCAGGAGAGAAAACCACATGGTCATGCCCTCAGTTGGAAACAACGAACAAGTCAGACAACAACAAAAGTTGTATTAAAAGCAAAAAAGATGGGAATACACAAAACTTACTAAGGTCTCTGAAGCTACAGAAGATCTTCTGGCAAAAATAGGTGAAGTATTTAGATTTGACAAAAGAATAAAAACAATATTGCTGCTAGTCTTTTGAGTCATCCAACTTGCCAGGATGGCAAAAGGTATTCACCAGCCAATTAACGACAAGCTTATTCATCTTGATGGAGGACATAGAATCTAGCAATTTTGTTGATAGATGAAACCCTAAATCCTTCGCCCTAATCAAAGTGGAAATCAATACACTCCACCCGCTCAACGCTATTTTGGTCGGGTCAATAACCGGATAAGATAGGAAATGCCAAATGGCATCAAGAACGGGGAAGTGCAGGTTAGCCTCGAGCATGGCCTTGTACAGGCAAATGAATTCCTCCCTCGGAGTCGTTTGAGACTCACCCTTCGTAAATAGCACAATTCCAGATCAACAAGAACCTCATATCGTCGACGGAGGTCGGCTAGATCATTTTCAAAGCAAACCGCATGACGCTCACGCGAAAATTGAGGTCGCACATACATGATTGTATGAAGGTCGGAACTAGATCTAATTGGAAAAGCTACAAACAAAGAACAGAAGGAACTCTGGAAGGTAAAAAGATAAAACTCCCCTAAAAAACCTTATATAGGCTGGACGTATGGGATAAGTAATTACCTAACAACTGCAAAAGCATTCACTACATCACAGGAGTCGAAAAGGTGCTGAAATATGACATCATGACATCTCACATTCCCCATGCACAATCCGCTAGCCATCCATAACAATCTCCTCATCCAGCAACATTGGGGTAGTTATCCAGAAAAATCACTTTTTCAAAAGCTGAATGGTATTGGTTTTGTGATCCACCTCTTGGTACCACACAAGTTGCCCACCAAAGTTGGCTTCAGCATCCGTACGGAGAGTCTCGGGACTAGGAACAAATCATGTTCCTCTCCCGCGACTTCTTAAGGAGGAGACTCAATAACCTGCTCACCCTTGTCAGTAGCTGAGGTTGGGAGCTCGGATGATAGTCCATTCTGCAACTCGATACTATGCATCGGAGATAATGGTCCTGGGATCCTCCTCACGTACCTTCGGGTCTACCTACGAACCACGGGCAGCGACTTCCGAAACAGGTTGCTGCACTATGACAACCAAACCTGTAGATGAGTCAAGGGTTACACTTTCCAAGACGAGGTGTTCCACACTTGGATTGGTGGCGGCAAAGGGCTTCGGTGACTCCTCATCGCAATGCTTAGGTTTACAAAGTCCCTTTTCGAAGTATTTAGAGGGGCGACAAGAGTATCCGGAGTAGTTCCCACCTTAATCCTTTTTGACCGACGAGGGGGAAAAGCAATCCCTCAAGAGTTTTCCTTTTTGAAGGACTAGACATATTCAACACTTTCTTCTTCTCGGATCTAGATGCTTGTACATTAGCACTAGAAGATGAACCAATGGGAGTGGCCAGAGTCCACCCCACATTGCCAGTTTCACGTTAAAACAGACCATTCCGTCTGATATTTCTCGGTTGGAGAACATCTGAAATTGGTATTGGTGGCAGAGTAAGAAATTCAACCTTCACTTTCTCCTCTTAAGGTGAGAGAACAACATGGTCATGCCCCCAATTGGAAACAACAGACAAGTCAAACAAAAACAAATGTTGTATTAAAAGCAAAGAGCGATGGAAATACATGAAACTTACTAAGTTTATGAAGATACGAAATATCGTCTGGCCATCATGGGTGAAGTATCCACACTTCACAGAAGAATAAAAGAAATATCGTTGTTAGTTTTTCGTGTCATCCAACTTGTCATCCAAGCAAGAGGGATTCACCAGCCAACAAACGACAAGCTTATTCATCTTGATGGAGGTCAAAGAATGTAGCAATTTTGTCGATAGATGAAACCCTAAATCCTTCGCCCTAATCAAAGTGGCAATCAGTAACCTTCACCAGCTCAGCGTTACCTGGGTCGGGTCAATAACCTGATACGATAAGAAATTCCAAATGGCTTCAAGAACGGGGAAGCACAGGTCAGCCTCGAGCATGGCCTTGTACATGCAAATGAATCCTTCCCTTGGAGCTGTTTGAGACTCACAATTCGTAAAGATCACAATTCTAGATCAACAAGAACCTCATATCATCGACGGCGGTCGGTTTGATCCTTCTCAAACGCCAGCGGCCCCCCAAAAAAGTCAAGCAAAATGCATGACGCTCACGCAAAAAATGAGGCCGCACAGACATGCTTGTATGAAGGTCGGACTAGATCAAACTGGAAAAGCTACAAACAAAGAACAAAAGGAAGCTCTGGAAGATAAAAAGATAAAATTCCCCCTAAAAAACCTTATATAGGCTGGACGTATGGAATAAGTAATTACCTAATCACTGCAAAAGCATTAACTACATCACAAGAGCCGAAAAGGTGTTGAAATATGCCATCATGGCATTTCACATTCCCCCGTGCACAATCCGTTAGCCATCCAGAACAATCTCCTCATCCAGTGGTATTGGGTTAGCCATCCAGGAAAAACACTTCTTCAAATGTTGAATGGTATTGGTCTTGTGATCCACCTCCTGGTACCACACATGTTTCCCATCAAAGTTGGCTTCAGCATCCGTATGGAGAGTCTCGAAACTAGGAACCAATCTTATTCCTCTCCTGCAACTTCTTAAGGAGGAGACTCAACAACCTGTTAACCCTTCTCAGTAGCTGAGGTTGGGAGCTCGGATGATAGTCCGGTATGCAACCCGACACTACGCATCAAAGATAACGGTCTCAAGCTCCTCCTCACGTACCTTCGGGTCCACCTACGAACCACGGGCTACGACTTCCGAAATAGGTTGTTGCACTATGACAGCCAAACCCGTACATGAGTCAAGGGCAACACTTTCCAAGACGAGGTGCTCCACACTAGGTTTAGCAACGACGGAGGGTTTCAGTGACTCCTCATCGCCAATGCTTAGGTTCACAAAGTCCCTCTCCCGAGTATTCAGAAAGGCGACAGGAGTAGCCGGAGTAATTCTCACCTTAATCCTTTTTGACTGACGAGGTGGAAAAGCAATCCCTCAAGAGTTTTCCTTTTTGAAGGACTAAGCATCTTCGACACTTTCTTTTTTTGGGATCCAGATGCTTGTACATTAGCACCAGAAGAAGAACCAACAGGAGTGGCCAGAGTCTGTCTCACATTTCTAGTTTCACGTTAAAACAGACCACTTCATCTGATATTTCCCGGTTGGAGAGCATATGAATTGGCATTGTTGGCAGAACAAGAAATTAAACCTTCAATTTCTCCCCTCCTAAGGAGAGAGAACAACATGGTCATGCCCTCAATTGGAAACAACGGACAAGTCAGACAACAACAAATGTTGTATTAAAAGCAAAAAGCGATGGGAATACACGAAACTTACTAATGTCCCTGAAGGTACGGAAGATCGTCTAGCCATCATGGGTGAAGTATCCAGACTTCACAGAAGAATAAAAAGCAATATTGCTGCTAGTCTTTCATGTCATCCAACTTGCCATCCAGGCAAGAGGGATTCACCAGCCAACAAACGACAAGCTTATTCATCTTGATGGAGGTCAGAGAATATATCAATTTTGTGACAGATGAAACCCTAAATCCTACGCCCTAATCAAAGTGGCAATCAATACATTCCACCCGTTCAATGCTATCTGGGCCGGGTCAATAACCAGATAAGATAGGAAATGCCAAATGGCATCTAGAACGGGGAAGCACAGGTCAGCCTCGAGCATGGCCTTGTACAAGCAAATAAATCCCTTGGAGCTGTTTGAGACTCACCCTTCATAAAGAGCACAACTCCAGATCAACAAGAACCTCATATCGTTGACGGAGGTCGGCTAGATCCTTCTCTAATGCCAGCGCCCCCCTAAAAAAGTCAAAGCAAACCGCATGACGCTCATGCAAAAATGAGGTTGCACATACATGATTGTATGAAGGTCGGAGCTAGATCAAACTGGAAAAGCTACAAACAAAGAATAAAAGGAAGCTCTAGAAGGTAAAAAAAAAAACTCCACCTATAAAACCTTATATAGGCTGGACGTATCGCGTAGGTAATTACCTAACCACTGCAAAGCATTAACTACATCACAGGAGCAAAAAAGGTGCTAAAATATGCCATCATGGCATCTCACATTCTCCTACGCACAATCCGTTAGTGGCCTTACACGTAGCCCTACTAACTGGGTGGAGTAACTGATGAGACATCAAACAGTCACCGAGTCACAACCATACATGTGGCTTATGCCAACCCTAATACAGAAAGGCCTGAGCGTTGTATCAAGCAGGTTCAAGCATGGTCTAAAGACTCGGCCAAGTAATTGTTCAACTCGTAAGTTAGGCTCCCAAGCCCAGATCATGCGACCCCAATGTGGTGCAAATCTTGGAGTTTTGTCCTGGACAATAAGACCCAAACGCATATCTATGGGCTGTCACAAGCCTAAGATCCATTTGCACAACTCATGATCCAATCAAGTATTGGGTCCCAGACATAGCAAGGTGTCGAAGGGAACTCAGTCATGGACGGGCAAGATCTTCAACAAGATCTCCTTCCTCCATCACGCCTCAACGTTAGAGTCAATGAAGGATTGAAATACTTGTTATATAAGGTGAACAAAGAAGATGAGAAAGATACGTACTTACAATTCAATTTACAGTCTACATCCATCCTTACTAAGTCCTTGACTTAGCACCAGAGTGCTTTCGGCCACCACAACGATGATCTTTGGCTTACTGTTATTCATTTTGCAGGTCGAAAATCGATATAAACGGATTTGGACGCATCAATAATCAAAGTAAAATTAGAGCATTTGCAAAATAAAACTAACAAACATAGTCTACATAGACAAAGATACTCTTTGATAATTTGTTAAAAGTTAAAACAACTTTCATATGGGCCATCTACTCTGTGAAGCTAAAGTTCCATAAAGGTTTAATGATGGCAGGAGAGAATGGAAGAAGATCAGCTGGCATCAGTTGTTAAATGGAAGGTTGTTGTATGATATTTCCACGAACCCTTCTAGCCGGCCTGGGATCCCAGCCTGGGGGCAAATTTACATTTTTGCCCCTCCTCTTTAAACACAACCACAAAACACTTTTTGAAGGAGGGGCAAAAATGTAAATTTCCCCCCAGCCGTGAAAACCAGGCCAGGATCCTCGACTGGCTAGAATTTCTGTATTGCCACACTTAGAAAATCCAACTTGATTCTTACAATTTCGAAGTTACGACCAACAACCTTAAGGCACCAATAAGTATGTACTGCAAAAAGAACTCCAATTAGAAGCAAATAGAAAACACACTATGTTTCTATTTAGCTAAATTAATAAAGAAACACTCAAATAGACTAAAGCAAGGACTGTGATTTCATTTTTCTAGTTAATTTCAGACTCATGATTTAAAAAATATTTCAGTGTGTAAAGGAAAAATGGAAGAATTTCAAAGACACATGTAATATATATAAAAAATGTAATATATATAATAAATGTTGAGGGTATATTTTTAGAAATATTAGTGGCTTTGAATTAATTTCGAAGCACTTATTTTTATTTAACAAATTTTGATACCAAAGAAACTTAATGAAATCTTATAAAAAAAAAAAGCAGACATTTAAATTATATGAGTTATAGTGCTTATTGGATTTGGAATTTGTCTAGCACTCCATGTGCAGATTGGGCAATTTAGTCAAATTAACATTTGTTTAGTTAGAATAGGTTGTGTCTTGAGATGTGGGAGAGAGCTGAAGAGGCATCCAAGGATGCCTCCACGTGTATATTTCTGGGCAGAGATGTAGAGTCACTACAAATGTTGGAGTGATGGACATCTACATGAAGGCTTGAAGTTCTTCGATTTTTTCGAGATAGGGATGGCAGTGGGGCTGATTTTCACGGATATCGGCCACACTCACCCCTTTGGGGCAGATTTGGTTAAGGGTGTATGAATGTTGGGGCGAATACGGATATCCAAACTGTATCCGTTTATTATTCGGGGCGGATACGGATTTGGCCATATCCGCCCCACGGATATCCGTTTAACCGGTTAAATTACTACAGTACCCTTGAACTATAAATGGGAAATAAACCCTCATCTCACATTCTCATAATCTCATTCTCACAGTCTCACCTCTCACAGCGAAGGGTCGAAGCCTCTCACAACGAAGGGTTTTGCCTCTCACAGCAAAGGGTTTCGCCTCTCACAGCCAAGGGTTTCGAAGGGTCGAAGCCTCTCACAGCGAAGGGTTTCGCCTTTCACAGTCAAGAGTTTCTTCTTTCACAGCCAAGGGTTTCGAAGGGTCAAAGCCAAGGGTTTCGAAGGGCCATCGTCTCCTTCTCTTTTACAGTATTACTCTCATCTCTCTCTCCTCTCCATCTCTCTGCTTCGAAAGAACCACACCCATCCCGGCCGACTCCCTCTCCCCTCCCTTCCTCGCCTTAAAGATCAAAGATCTGAGATCTGAGATATGAGATTCTTTAGATCGAATTTTGTTGTTTTTTTTGTTTTTGTAATTTTTTGTATGGTTTATTGTAATTTTTGTATGGATTCTTATTGGTGTTACTGATCTAATAAATGAAGTATCTCTTACTGGTGTTACTGATCTAATGAACTGAGAGATATCTCACAGATGATGTTGGAGAAGAAAACTTTTTTAACGGATATTTGGGCGGGGCGGATATCTGCCAATTCGTGCGGGGCGGATGTGGTTTTTTAATAAATTTATAAACGGATTGGCGGGACGGATTTGGGGATCGGTTATTCTTGACTGGGCGGGGATGGATTTGTTCAAATCCGCCCCGTTGCCATCCCTACTTCGGGAAAGCTTGCAAATCCATCCCAGCAGTGATGGACATCTACAATTTCGATGACATCACCACCAAATTCACCATGCCTCCGATTTGCTCTTAGATTTCTTCAGGAAGATTGGTTGATCGTTTAGAGATGAGAGACTGGAGCCAAATAGAGAGCGTCTATCTGAGAGGAAGAGCAAAGAGCAACTTACTACATCGATCAGAGAGGAAGACCAGTGTGTTGCGTTGAAATTTTAGTCAAAATTTTTGGATTGAAAAACTGGTATTTTCTTCGTTGCTTTATGTGTTTTAGCGAAAAAACAAAATGGACGAAAAAATCCAAAAAATCGTCGAAATAATGTAAATTTGCTTTTCGTATCTTTTCTTTTGGTAATTAAAAAATAAAAAATTCGATGAAATTTCGCCAAATTTCATAAAAACACATTCCTTGGACTAAATTAAAACATGTTTAGTATTTCAGCAGCGTTACATGATACAACTTTAGGAAGCACTCTCCCAAATGGATGCAGCCCGTGCAACAGTTGTAAGGAAGACATTCAGTACCTCATGATCACTGGCAGCCCCTTAACATTAAAGGTCGTCTTCTTGCTGAGTTTGGGTCTACGCACCAACAAGGCCATTTTGGAGTTTCTAAAATATTGGATCACTAACAGAAGTCTAAACTCCTCGCATACACCAGCTGGTGCTTGGTTATGGAGAAGACTCTGACCCTGTCTCTGCATGCAACAATATGGAGAATCTGAAATGAGAAAAATGCAAAAGCAAGGGTCTTTGAATACAAGACGAGTTCATCAGATCAAGCTAAAATTGCCACCAAAACCACTCTATGGGTATGGGGGCAACATTGGGGAATCCTAACAGTCCAGTATTTCCACTGTAAATCAAATAGTCCTTAATGGCAGAGTTCTAATAGATGGCCTATTGGCATTTATGCAAGCTGATATTTTTTTTTCTCTATAACTTAAATGAAACCACAGCTACTTTCACTGATAAAAAAAAAAAAAAAAAAAAAGGAACGTGCTATAACCAAATATCAGATATATGAACAACACAGACCTTGATGATAGGCTTCTCAGTCATGATAATTGCAACCCACCCAACATATTGTAAGAACCTGCAAATAGTAGAAATCAATAGGATCATGACCAAAAACGTGGTGCAGATATCTTTGATGAGTGATGTTCCAATAAAATAAGAACTGTAAATGGATATCGCGGACCATCTTGAAACCTAACACTCTAAATATTAAAAATATTTATCTGAAAGAAAAAAATTCATTACTTCCTAATGCAACCATTTTCCGCTCCCTGCTTTGACCTAGTCCTGTTGACCTGCACAAGTAACGTATGTTAGCCACAGACCACCGTTGTGGTGGCCGATGACACTCCGATGCTAAAGTCAGACAAGGATATGAGGAAGGCGTAATGCTGTAAACAGGAAATTTGTAGCGTACCTTAGCTTATCAACCTCATGTCTTATTTATAGTTCAAGAAGTCCTGGTTCTAGCAGGCCATCGAGGGCGTAGTTTAGGAGCGAGATCTTCATGGAGATCCTTATCTAATTAGGAGTCGTGCTGTAGGAGAAAGTTCCTTGTTAGCCTTGTGCTCCTAGATATGCGGGAGATAGTTCCCAATACGAGAGCAATCCGTAGAAGGGAGTTTCCCTGTGTGGAATGTACTCTGGTATTTGCTTCCTTGTTGGAAGCAGAGAGCTGCTATAGTTGCCCGTCCGAAGCTGATCCTCGAGATACTTGCCTTAGTAGGACTTACGAGTATTGAGGATAGCTGTGAGATGTGTGGGCCTAGCATGCTGTAAGAGTTTGGGTCTTTTTGGAAGACTGAATTGGGCGGGCTTAGAATTGCTTGGGCCGAATCAGTGTTGGGCTAATGCTGGGGGCCGTAATTCCTCGAGATCATCATGACACATGTATGGCTAAGGGGTGTGACCATTTTTATGCATCATCAGCTACTCCCCCCGAGTTAGTGGGTGTTAAGTCGGTCCACTGACTTTTTGAAAGGGCAATTGTACCATCGTGATGATTGGACTCGAAGCATTCGTATTGAGCAACACATGACATTTAATGGATATGCGACTGCTCAAGGAGGGAAAGTGCGATTTTCGTTCCCTATAAATATTTACCGTACTGAGGAGGATTTCCTCATTCTTATCTGCACTACTTTTTCGAGCCATAGTATTTGTTCTTTCTACAAATGGCTGACAACGTTATACTTTCTCCCAAGGACCCGTTATCCCTTACTTGCATCAATTCTTTCGAAGGTAACTCGATCAACGAAACTGAGTTGATCAGGTTCCGTAGTTTGCACCGTATCTCGGGAGATTTGCAAATTTTTTCAGCGTCTGGGGTTTTAGGCCCGATGTACCTCCTCATGGGTTCATACGCTTGCATCGAGGCATGTTCAAGTTCGGGCTTCGGTTTCAAGTGCCCGATGATGTCTGACGCTTCTTTATCCATTTTTGTATGCCTCCTGCTCAAATGGTTTCGAGCGGGTTCAAGATTTTGCTCACAATTCTCCTGAGGGCTCATGATGCTGGCCTCCGTTTGACCCTGCCAGTGATCCATCACATGACAAAGGCTCGATTGGACCCCAATGGTATTTGCACGCTGAAATATCCTTTTTGTCTGTAATCGGCGGTGAACAACGTTGAATCTTGGGAGAAGCATTGGTTCTTGGCTTCTGCGGATTCCGGTTACTTCAAGCTTGGGAGTCATAGAGTGTCTTGATACTTTCAGTTTGATATAGAATGAGTTTCTTGGTTATTGTTTTAGGGAAGTTTTTTATTCCGTCTCTCAGCGAGGAAGAGAAGCGAATAGAGAAGGAGTTTCTCAAGCTGCCTTTGACATCCGTTGAGGAGGTCATAATGCTAAACAATGTCGTACGCAACGGGCTGCTGTAGTGTTTTCATGGTGCTCGCCCTATGTCAGGTTCACCGGTTGAGGGGGTGGTTGCTTGTCGCACGAGAAAGATAAGTCTGGTTCTATCCAGCCCTTCCAGGCTTGCTGACTTGGAAATGAATGTACCTCTGGTCGTTGTTCCGAGGAAGAGACAAACCTCTGTCAAGGTGGCCTCTCCCCTTTGTATGTTGCGGTCTGCACAGGCGATACCCTCGGAGGGTCGCAACCTTCTTTCAGATGCTTCTACTTCCCTCGTTGACCTAGAAGGGGAGGAAGTTGTGCCACATGTTGATGTTCCGCGACATCGTGGTCCCGAGACGGTTGCTCGTGCTTGAGTCGTATAGTCCTGTTTCGTTGCACCCCAAAGCCCGTGAGATGGTTCTTGCTTTGGACAAGGCCTTTTCGGATCTGCGGATGCCATACTCGGACGCTCTCTATCGAGTGGACTCCCTGGATGGTCGGTTGCAAAATCCTGACACTGTCGCGAACCGCGAGGGCGTGGAGGCTAGGACCTTTATCACCGAAGCGAAACTTGCTGGTATGAAGCTCAGCTGAGGGCTGCCGAGTCTGATTTGACTTCAACTCGTGCTGAATTGAGTTGGACCAAGACCAAATTAGAGCGCCTGGATGCGGCTGTGGACAAGTGGTCTTCTTATTGGGAGGCTCAGGAAGCAGAGAGGAAGTAGGCAGAGGTAGAATGGGTCGTTGAACGGCGACAACTGAAGGTCGTAGTTGATGAGGGGCTTCACCGTATTCTGGAGGCAGAGCGGTTGTTGTCGGAGGAACGCTCGCACTATGCAGCCCTAGTGGGTGCAGTGGACTTTGATGCATCAGGCAAGAGGCCATTAATCTCGTCCGACGTTATTCTGGGTAGACTTGAGCTTCTGGAGCTAATTAGAGGAGAGCACCCCGGTATTGACCTTGATTTTGCTCGCTACAGGAGGGCTGCCTTTGGGCTGATTATTTGAGGGGAGGGCTCTGGCACTGTGAGACTAACTGATGAGGAGGATGCTTCTCTTTAAATTTTTTATAACGTCCTTTCCTGGACGGACAATATATAAATATATTTTTTGAATGAAAACATTGTTTTGCCCCATATTGTTGTGTTTACTTTAGTTGCTTCGTAGACTGTAGAGTTTGTTCTCAAAATACATTGCAGCTCCAGGTCGTTGTTGTTGACCTTGTGACAAATTAGGGGTTAACCAGCAAAAATCATTTTTCGGTCAGGTGTTGACCAGGCTTCCCCGGTTATTGTCTGTAATGACTTCCAAAACCATTGGCGGACAAACGTCGTCTATGCTTTTATTCCTTTGTCAGTTGTTGCTCGCGCAGGGCGAACTAGGCGTTGGGCACCAAAATTTGTTGTCATCAGTTGCGAATTGACTAAGTTTACCTGATAAGTTCGGCGATCATTGTCTATATTGAGACCAATGATCCCTTGGCGAGTCATCGTCATCAGATGACAAGCACTGACTAGACTCCCACACCCTCGGCCGTCGTGGCCCGCGCACAGCGGGCTAGGCTTTAGGCACCAGAAGTCGTCTTCATCAGTGGCAAACTGACTAAGCTTACCTGGCAAGTTCATCGATCATTACCTATTTTGATAGCAATGATCCCTTGGCGAGTCGTCGTCATCAGTGTACAAGCGCTGACTAAACTCCCACATCCTCGGCCGTCGTGCCCCGCACGTAGCGTACTAGGCTTTGGGCACCATAAGCCATCGTCATCAATCGAGAACTGACTAAGCTTACCTGGCAAGCTCGACGATCATTGTCTGTTTTGAGAGCAATGAGCCCTTGTCGAGTCGTCGTCATCAGTCGCGAACTGACTAAGCTTACCTGGCAAGTTCGACAATCATTGTCTGTTTTGTGAACAATGATCCCTTAGCAAGTCGTCTTCATCAGCGGACAAGTGCTGACTAGACTCCCACTTCCACAACCATCAGTGCCCGCGCTCAGTGGACTAGGCTTTGGGCACCAGAAGCCATCGTCATTAGTCGCGAACTGACTAAGCTTACATAGCAAGTTCGGCGATCATTGTTTGTTTTGAGAGCAATGATCCCTTTGCGAGTCATCATCATCAGTGGACAAGAATTGACTAGATTACCACTTCTTCGGTTGGTGTGGCCTGCGTGCAGCGGACTAGGCTTTGGGAACCAGAAGCCGTCGTCATCAATCGTGAACTGACTAAGTTTACCTGGCAAGTTATGCAATCATTGTCTGTTTTGAGAGCAATGATCCCTTGGCGAGTCATCGTTATCAGCGGACAAGCACTGACTAGACTCTCACTTCCTCGACCGTCATGGTCCCTGCGCAGCTGACTAGGCTTTGGCCACCAGAAGCCATCGTCATCAGTCGCGAACTGACTAAGCTTACCTAGCAAGTTCAACGATCATTGTCTGTTTTTAGAGCAATGATCCCTTGGCGAGTCGTCTTCATTAGCGAACAAGCGTTGACTAGACTCCCACTTCTTCAGCCGTCTTGGCCCTTGCGCAGCGGACTAGGCTTTGGGCACCAAAAGCCATCGTCATCAATCGCGAAATGACTAAGCTTTACTGGCAAGCTCGACGATCATTGTTTGTCTTAAGAGCAATGATCCCTTGGTGAGTCGTCGTCATTAGCGGACAAGTGCTGACTAGGCTCCCACTTCCTCGGTCGTCGTGGCCTGCGCGCAGCGGAATAGGCTTTCTGCACCAGAAGTCTTCGTCATCAATCACAAACTGACTAAGCTTACCTAGCAAGTTCGGCGATCATTGTCTGTTTTGAGAGCAGTGATCCCTTAGTGAGTCATCGTCATCAGCGGACAAGTGCTAACTAGACTCTGACTTCCTCGGCCGTCGTGGCCTGCACACAGTGGACTAAGCTTTGGGCTGGTCGAGGGTTGTAACAGACAACGGTGGAAGTTTTGGTAAAAGCAAATATTAAATTAATAACATTTTTTGAGATGATTTACATTCCATGGTTGTTTAAGCCCGTTGTCGTCTGCGTCTTCCAGCCAATACGTTCTTGGCCTGTTGACCTTGGTAACTCTGTATGAGTTTGCAGCTTTTGAACCTTCCCATTATGCCAAGTAACTTGTCACGGTGGCTATCATGCCGAGTTTTTTGCTGTTGAAATCCCCTTTAACTTGGTTGATTACCGATCTTGAATCGTTGTATGCCGTTAGTGCATATATTTTGACCCCTAATGCTAGCTTTAGGCTGGATAGGAAAGCTTCATATTTGGCTTCGTTGTTTGAGACGGGGAAGCCGAACCTGACTGCCTTTTCGAGGATGAAGCCATTGGGGAACGTAGTGTAATCCCGGCTCCGCTTGCCCTCCCAGTCAAGGCCCCGTTGCAGCACAAGATCCACACTAGGACATCTAAATTCGGGGGCTAGTAGTCTACCTTAGGCTCTTCCCCGCCTGTAAACTCGGCAATGAAATCTGCTAGTGCCTGGGCTTTGATGGCGGTTCTTGAAGCGTAGTTTATGTCAAACTGCCCGAGCTCGATTGACCATTTCACCATCTAGCCTGATAGCTCGGGTTTAGGTAATACCGATCGGAGTGGATGCTTGGTCAGGACCGTTATGGAGTAGGCCTGAAAATACGACCTTAGCTTCTTGGAGGATACGACCAGTGCCAAAGCCAACTTTTCTAGGCCCGGGTAGTGCGCCTCCGCTTCAGCGAAAGTCTTGCTGGTATAATATATGGATTTTTTTATCCCTTTGTCGTTTCGTACGAGGGCTGAGCTGACAGCATGTATGGAAACAGACAAGTATAGGTAAAGTGTTTCCCCTGTCGTCAGCTGTGAGAGTAGCTTTGGACTCTCCAAGTATGCTTTCAGGCTTTGAAAGGCTTGTTCGCACTCTTCGTTCTAAGAAAATCCTTTGCTCACTCTTAGTATCTTAAAGAAATGAAGGCATTTGTCGGACGATTTTGATATAATTTTGTTGAGGGCTGCTACCCCCCAGTCAGGCTCTAAACGTTTCTGATGTTGGCCGGGGCTTTCATGTCGAGAAGAGCCTGAATCTGTTTTGGGTCGGCTTTGATTTCTCTTTTGTTCACAGTATAACCTAGGAATTTTCCTGACTCGACTCCGAATGTGCACTTCTGTGGGTTGAGCTTCATCTGTTATTAACCGAGTTGGTCGAATGCTTTGGAAAGGTCACGCACGTGGTCGAGGCTGCAGAGGCTTTTGACCAGCATGTCGTCTATGTAATCCTCCATGTTTCTGCTGATCTGTTCCTTGAACATTCGATTGACTAGTTGTTGGTACGTAGCGCCTGCGTTCTTTAAGCCGAATGGCATCACCCTATAGAAAATATATTCCCTTCTCCATTATGAAAGAGGGTTTCTCTTGATCTGGAGGGTGCATCACTATTTGATTGTAGCCTGAATAAGCGTCCATGAAGCTGAGTAAGCCGTGCCCGAATGTGGCTTCTACGATCTGATCGATGCGGGGGAGTGGCAAGCTATCCTTTGGGCAGACTTTGTTGAGGTCAGTGTAGTCTACACATACTCTCCACTTCCCATTTTTCTTCTTTACAAGAATGGTGATTGCCAGCCAATCGGGATATCGTGCTTCCTTTATCATGCCTGCGTTGAGTAAGTGTTGTACCTCTTCATTCATGATCGCGTTCCTTTCTGGCGCTACGAGCCTTTTCTTTTGCCTAACAATTTTCCTCGAGGGGTCCACCTCTAGGCGATTAGTGATTATTGAGGGGTCGATCCCTACCATGTCCCGTATGGTCCAAGCGAAGATGTTCTTGATACCCTATACACTACACCAAAAGGGCTGATTAGCTACACAGGCGTGGCCACGGTTCTAAGCCGTTGGTGTGTTTGCCACGGCTAAAACCGTGGCTATAGTGCCCAACGGCTTAAAACCGTGGCTAAAAAAGGCTTGGCCACGGTTCTAAACCGTTGGTGTGTTTGCCACGGCTAAACACCGTGGCTAAAGTGACCCACGGCTTAAAACCGTTGCAACAATGCACGTGTGTTGCACGTGGACCTGTGGAGATCTAGGTCGAATTCTCGCGGGCGAAATTTTGGGAAAAAAATTTGCTTCCCGCGTTCCCGCTCCATCTCCCCCCAACTCTGCAATTTTCAGCCCTTAATTTGCTTCAAACCCTAAAATTTCCAAGGAGAGGGAAAGAGAGAAGGAGAAGGAGAAGGAGAAGGAGAAGGAAAGAGAGAGGGAAGTCGAGGAGGAGCAGTAGTCGGTCGAGAAGGCAATACGAAGAGTGTAGAAGGCGAGACAGAGAGAGCTTCTTCTTCTAGGGATCGGTTCTTCAATCTGTGACCCTAGAATTCGTAAGTTTTCTTTGAAAGATCGCTATCTGCTTGTTTAGATCTTCCTTCTTAAGCTCTCTAATGTGTGTGATTTTTAGCTTCGATTAAGTGAATGTAGTTCAATCAATGCTCTGAACGATCAATCGTTGAGTTCTCTCTCTGATTTTTTGTACTAATTTTTAGTTAGCTTGAATGAAATGAAGACACAACTTAGGTTTGCTTAACTAACACCTTCTTCATTCTTGTTTTGTTACATTTTCTAGTTTCAATCTCTGCAATTTCGGTGTTTGTTTCGATGGATTGATTGGCATTGCTTTATGTTCTATTTGTGCAAGTTTCGGATTTCTAAAAATTTAGAGAGACTCTTTGTAATTTTAGAACTACTTTACATTTTTGCATCTTTATGTCAGAAAAGATTTTCAATTCAGCAATGCTGCTAGTGTAATCTTTTTGAACAATTTGAGATCTGATCTTAACTCAGAGATCCCACCCAACTTGTCATTGTAGGTTTCCAACATCTGTTTTCGTTAAATCCCCTTCAGTTTCTTCTTTGCATCACACATACTTTACTAGATAGAGATTGAGATGGATCTGAAACTCTTATTTTTCATTCAGTTACTAAAGATCTATGGAGATCTTGTTTAGATTCATTCCTACAAACTTGTTTTTGCGGATCTCCTGTGCTTTCTACATGTGTTTTCAGTTTTTATAATGTACTAATACAAGTGAAACACCCACCCCATTCGATACTCGTCCACTCAACTCTTTGATTTTCATTATTTTGGAGAAACTCAATTGAACTGAATTTGGTTATAACAATCACACGCGCATTCACATCTAGATTAAATCATTAAAATATATATGGGGGTAATTCGTATGCAACATTTTCTTTGCAATTACTTGTTTGGGTACCATGAGATTTTGATTTTTTTTCTTGATGTGAACCAGAAAAAATGGCATCACATATTGTTGGATATCCTCGCATGGGCCCCAAAAGAGAGCTCAAGTTCGCCTTGGAATCTTTTTGGGATGGCAAGACCACTGCCAAGGATTTGCAGAAGGTTTCTGCTGATCTCAGGTCCTCCATTTGGAAGCAAATGGCTTCGGTCGGGATCAAGTACATCCCCAGCAACACCTTTTCATACTATGATCAAGTGCTTGACGCTACAGCGATGATCGGAGCTGTTCCTTCCAGATACAACTGGACTGGTGGTGAGATTGGGTTTGACACCTACTTCTCCATGGCCAGAGGAAATGCCTCTGTACCTGCTATGGAAATGACCAAGTGGTTTGACACCAACTAGTAAGTGATGATATCCTTTTTCATAATTTCAAACAAGTTTCATTGATCCATGGAGTTTTGTGTATTAATTGGGTTCTAATTGATGCAGCCATTTCATTGTCCCTGAGTTGGGACCAGAGACCAAGTTCAGCTATTCTTCCCACAAGGCAGTGAATGAATACAAAGAGGCCAAGGCGGTATGTGCACTCAGGAATTTTATTATTAGTCGAATTGTAATGGTAGAGCTATGCCATGTTGATATTACTTGGTAATGGTTAAGTCTCCTTAAATCTTTCCTTCTTTCTGTTTTGCAGCTTGGCCTTGAGACCGTCCCAGTCCTTGTAGGCCCTGTCTCTTACTTGTTGCTATCAAAGCCCGCCAAGGGTGTAGAGAAATCCTTTTCTCTTCTCTCCCTTCTCGGAAGCATTCTTCCAGTGTACAAGTAAGTCTGCCATGAACTTGTATTAACAGTTTCTAATGCTTTAATAGCATTAGCAGTTTGCAGTGATGTATCATAGCTATCAAGTATTAACACTGATATTGCAGGACTGTGTAAGGGGTGCTTTGAAGGGGAAGACCGTATTACTTGTGACACATCAAGTTGACTTCTTGCATAATGCAGATCTCATATTGGTACGTATACACTTCTGTAAGAGCGAGGTAGAAGAATGTATTAATACATTTCAACTTATCAAACCCGACCACTTGGAATGAAATTTGTTTATGTCGTTCTTATTGTTGTCTAAAAATTCACAACTTAATTATGTATTAGGCCTTTGGATTAAGTTGTACTCATTATGGCTGATTGTATATGTTGGTGAAAAACTGTCAACGGGATTGGGCTTGATTCCTCCACTATGAAGCATATGAGAAAACCTTTTTCATTGATTGTTATTCATGCAAAAAGCAAAAAGATTTTTTATTTTTTTTGAAAAATTGACTTCTCAAGGGAAAACTTTCTTGTAAAAAATGATCTTCCATGAGATCTTATTTATTTTCTTGAAGAGAACGCCAGTTTGTGTTGAATTGTTTCATCAGTGAAGTATGGGGGCGTTTTTCATAAGCCTTTGTTGTTGGTGATGATGTCAATAGTAAATTGTATAGTTGAGCTTTTGTTTCAATAGTGAAATTGCAATTCAAATTTACTTTCTTGGTATCCAATTCAGGTAATGAGAAATGGGATGATAGTTCAATCTGGAAAGTATAATGAACTTCTTGAATCTGGCTTGGATTTCAAAGCTCTTGTTGCTGCTCACGAAACCTCTATGGAACTAGTAGAGCAAGGTAACAATGATACAGAAGAGTCACCAAATTCACCAAAATCCTCTTCTCCCAGGGTGGCCAACGGTGAACCTATGCCTACAAATGTACCCAGTTCAGAGAGTGGAACCTCTAAGCTCATTGAAGATGAAGAGAGAGAAACTGGACAAGTTAGCTGGCAAGTTTACAAGGCATATAGTACTGAGGCTTATGGGTGGTGGGGTGTGGTAGTAGTGTTGTTATTGTCGATTCTGTGGCAATTCTCCGTTATGGCAGGGGACTATTGGCTGGCATATGAGACTGGAGCTAAACGTGCAGCTTCATTTGATGCTTCATTCTTCATTGGCATCTATGCGATCTTAGCTGCAGTTTCTATTGTGCTGGTGCTGATTAAAGACTTGTTTATTACAGTACTTGGCCTCAAGACTGCTCAAATTTTCTTCAGACAGATTCTTCATAGTATCTTACATGCTCCTATGTCATTCTTTGATACCACACCTTCAGGAAGAGTTCTAAGTCGAGTAAGTTTAGTAGTGCAATTTTATGATTACATGGAATTGTCAATGAAAATTAAATAGTGCAAAAGTCCAACTCAGAATCACTAAATCAACATATTTCTTAGCGAAGCATTTGTTCGGGCTGGAATATTTAACTAGTGATTTGATTTTGTAGGCATCGACAGATCAAAGTAACATCGACTTCTTAAGCCAGGTGTCATTGAACTGTTCATTCTGTTGATACTTTGCTTCCACTCTTGAGAGATGCTCATCCACCTCCTTATGTTGTTGGCGAGCCTCACTTTGTCTTGGAGAAGGTAGGATTTATTCACCTTATTCTCTTACGTGTATTCCAGTCTTGATTGGTGTTTCTGGAGTATGATTTTGGCTATGGCTATGAGTGGTTTAATATCAGTTTATGTAATGTTGGCATTTCAGAAATATTAATGATGATCATGCATACATTTATTTGCCTGTTTGCCATGGTGTTCTGTTTATTTGCATAGAAATATTAATGATGATCATGCATACATTTAGAAGAGAAATAGAGAAAATAAGAGTCACAAATGCAGGAAACCATGTTAGAATCCATGGAAAACATATAGAATTTGATTAGAATTTAGTCCTATACTACATAAATGGGTTCATTGGATCTGAGCAATAATAGACCCTGGATCTGAGCAATAAAAATTGCAGTACATGATCCTACCAATGGATGAATACTAATGTGTGCATCAATATTCATCCAACAGTGTACACCATGATCCTACCAATGATGTATAGCATTATAAACATCTAAAAATCAGCACATAGAGTCAAACCCCATTAAATCCGCCACGAGATACACATCAGGGTGAGATTGTCAAAACTCTACACCCCAAGAGAGCTAGCAGAATTTACACTAACAAATATCTGAGCAATAAAAATTGCAGTACATGTATATACCCAATGTTGAAGAACAAGTCAAAGAGAAAAAAAAAGAGTAAACTTGTTGGGTTGTGTCAAATAACAATAGGGCATGCAGCATTCAATTTGATAAGGGATTCACACATTTTATTCTAAAACACATAACTGGCAGACAAAGTTTTGATCATTTCTAAAACACAAAGTTTTTCAATAGTCTACTTGGTTTTGGCCCATTTTTAATGATTATTGTTTTTAGACTAGAAATTTCAGAGATTTGTTAGGGTGTATTTGTATGATTCACTCTAATGCACCAAGGCAGATTGCATATCAAACTCATTGCATGCTTTCTAGAAGTCGTAAATCACATTGATCTATTTCTTGCATTGTGTTGTATATGTAGGCTGCCCTTATACTTGCAATAAAGTGTTTTGTTAATGTTTTTTTTTTTTTTTTTTGAAAAAACTCTCGTAACTCATACAGAATAACGCCATTGTCAATTTGCAACATTGCAAATCATCTACGAACACGCACTGTCAGAACAGCAGCAGCAGGAAACAGAGAGCACTCTGTTTTGCAGCAGAGAGCACTCTGTTATGGTGTACAAATCAGTGATGTTGCAGATGAGTAACTTTTCTTTATTTTGGTTGAAGTTTGTAGAAGTTCTATTCTTGAATTTATTTTCTTTCCTTTTCCTGATGAATTCTGGTCAAATGTCATAGGTCAAATGTCATAGAAGTTCACCAAATTGAAGAGACTACTGCTTTGGGGAAGGGAAAGAGAAGCCGTAAGCAGGTATGTTCTCACATTTTCTGTCATTAGAAGTCGTAAGTAGGTTCTGAGGTCTTTTCTTAACCACCTTTACAGTGTCAATTTGACTTGATATCTTGCTCAAGAATGTTGGATTTCTCAAGAATGTTGGGAGTGAAGTGATTTGTGTGTGTGTTTTTTTAATTTGTCATGGTTATAGCTATTGTTTTCTTGTACATGGTCTTGTAGAAGTTCCTATGTTGCTTGGTTTGGTTCAGTTGATCAAGAGATCAAGTTAAGAAGAAAGATTTTTGTATGGCATTTGAAGACCATAGTTATACATTCGTATATGAAAATCCATATTGCAGAACTTATCTCAAATATTTAATTGAGACATCATTTGTTTTCCCTTTCTAATCGTAGACGATTATTATTCTTCTGATCAAACATCATAATAGATACTAGGTCTTCTACTTTGGGATAGAAAAGAAGTGATCATGTTGACCTACTTGTGTCATGCATGTTTCATAATTTACTCGATGTCTCACTCTTGAAGCTTCCACTATTTTCAGGTGAGATGGCTTTGCTGGTTGAAGGTCTTGGAGTAGGTGGCGAAACATCTATAGAAGAGTACATTCTATGGAAGCATGAAGAGGGTCTTTCCTGGGTAGCAAGACCTGTGACTGGGCAAAGTGCTCTTGGTCTCGTTTCTCGTCATGGAAGCATGGTGAACCAGAGCGTTCCCGGTATGGATCCTTTGGTTACACTCTTTGGTAGTGTCCGTGAGAAGCTCCCAGAGTCTGGAAGCATGCGAAGTATGCTTTTCCCCAACTTTGGCAGTATGTTTAGTGTGGCGGAGAATAATGTAAAACATGAACAATGGGATGAGGAGAGCCTGCATAGAGGGGGAGAAGACTACACATCTGATGCCGCTGGAGACGATTCTGATGACAATTTACAGAGCCCATTGCTCTCACGTCAAACCACAAGCATGGAGAAAGACATGATTCCTCCTGCTTCCCATGGCAGCATTATGAACATGAGGCGTCATAGCAGTCTCATGCAATCGGCCAGGTGATGGTTCAGGTGATGGTTCCATACACCTTGTGTTCGTTGTGTTTTTGGGTTTCATGTTTGTCCTTTGATAATGTTTTTGGGTTTTGGTGATGGTTCCACTATGGTTCTGAATTATCTTTATTCTCTGTTATGAATTATTAACGGTCTTCGACAGGACGTTATTGAGCTGACAGATGAGTTGGCAGCAGGAAAAGATGCAGTTCAAGCAGCTGAATTAGTGGCCCGCTTGCACTTAAAGAAAGTGCAGGCAGCTTTCTTAGGATGGCCCATGAATCAGATATTTTTGGGGACATTGGTTCAAGCCTTTCAGTTCCTTTCATCTTGAGGTATGGCATATTCTCACATGTCATTTTTGGTTTAAGTTTAGACAATTAAGTTTATTGACAATAATCCATTGCTATCATGTTTCCAAATTTTTTAGCATGGTATTCCGAGGTTAATATTCCTTTGGTTTCTTATTAATTATTAAAGACTGAGATTAGGTTCTTCTTCTTGTTGGTATTTTTTCTATGTTTTTGGGTTTTGTAGGGGTATTTACGTGTGATTTTTTTGGTACCTTGAAACACCAATATGGCAGCTTAAGAAAAGAATGATATATTGTCCACTTTTTGCCTTGCCCTAGTATTAATTAAGGTAGTATCTAGTATGAGATTGGATATGTGACACGAAACATGTAAGTTATGCTATCATCTGTAATAACTCCGATTCATTTTCTGTTTTGTTTATAGAATTTTATTTTCTCCCGAAGGTGTAGGGTACCACAGTTGAATGGAGAGTAGTGGTGATTTCTCAATTGTCGATTCCTTATAGAAATATGCTTAATTCAATATCAATTCTTAGTGAGTAGTTCACGAGTTCTTTCGAACATACATGTAACATGTAGGTTTCACTTCGAGTGATACTCAGCCAGGAACATCTAGAAGACACTAGTGACAAACATTTGCTACTGAAAGTGGTATGTTTTCATACATATCTTCAACTGGAAAGGTTTAGTTATCTTCAACTGATTCTACTGCATAAGATCCCCCTCTGGAGTGTTTAGTTATCTTCAACTGATGTCCTATGGTAGTTAAATGATAGGACCAAATAGCCTTAGATGAGTACTCTGTTATCTTACTGTCAGTGTAGTATGTTGCTATAAATAATAGTTTAGGAAGGAAAGTAGGCATTCATTGATTGTAATAGAAGTATACATCAGAGCATTTGCTCTTGGGAGTGTATGGCCACTCGAATAGCCTACTTGTAACTTTCCTCTCAACTGGTTCATATTACAACAAT
Organism: Berberis vulgaris; assembly: GCA_963556465.1. NCBI lineage: Eukaryota > Viridiplantae > Streptophyta > Magnoliopsida > Ranunculales > Berberidaceae > Berberis > Berberis vulgaris. The sequence continues at coordinate 25,418,502 of OY747130.1, read as the reverse complement.
TCTAATACATTCCATAGTTTCTCTGTCTACATCTTTTGGTTATGAATTACTGCTTCTGAACTTATTTGGTATTACATAATCTCAGTGTCAGATTCTGGAACTGAAACAGGCAGCTCATATCAAGATTTGGTTCCACAATATACAGAGATTTATCCACATCTGACATTGGTGCTGATCTTGCATTGCTTGGAACCCCAAATTCTGCAGAAACAAGAACAAAATAGGTCAGTTCTTAACATTCTGTTTATGAATATGGGTTAAAAGTGAAGATAAGAGAGAGGACTATATACTGAAGCGTGTCTTATGAAATATGTACTAGAATAAATCATGATATTGTAATCTTGTCCTAAATTCGATGGTTTCTACTATGGACTAGAATAAATCATGATATTATGATCTTGTCTTTGAGGCTGGATTGTTTACATGACGATAAACATTCAGTCTCTACAGATGGTTTCTAAGCAGTTGATCATTCTTAAATTTTCACTATGTTCATACTTCTTACTTGAATTCTTTGATGTATGCTGAACTAGGTTGGGTGCATAACAAGGTTGGTTCCACAGAAGGGTGTCCATCTCATTAGGCATGCAATATTTCGAACAATGGAGCTAGGAGGGCAGTTTGTTCTTTTAGGTTCAAGTCCTGACGAGCATATCCAAGTAATTTTCCCTTAAAGACTTCAGTTTGCATGTTTTCTACATTTCCTTTCAGATTGATCAAAGCACCAACTGCAACAATGCATGTCAAACCAAAGACTTATCTCTTTTATGTTGTATGTTGCCCACAAGTAGTAGAGTTTTCGGCTGATTTTTTTTAATATGATGGTTTCTCCACAATGAAGATCATCTTCACAAAAATTAGTCTGTTCTTACATAATCCTGAATTAGATTTTCATGTTGATTATTGAATTATTTTGGTTGGTGTTACAAAACAACCATTTTGGCGTAGTGATTGGTCAGCAATCTCGTGTGTTGTTAAGTGGTTTTAGGAGGCTTCGATTGCTTCACTCCCGAACCTAACACTCTCTAGACCCAAACTTGGCGCCATTGGTTATCTCTGCTCCAATTAAGCATTGTTTCTAAAGCACTTCATGCAACAGACTCTAATCCGCACCTGCTCATTAAGACAGATAAACCGGGTTCTTAGAACTGGTTCTTTGTGATCTTGAAGACATCCATAACTGAAGAGGAGCAGGGCATTAAAAAAATAGATGCACTGGATTCTCTTATGGATGCTTGCAGAGGCTGCAAACATTATCCACCGAGATATGATGGTTATTTAATTTGGAGGCAGTGGGTAGAAGGTCCTCCATAGAAGTATTTTGACTCTTTCTGGAATTTTTAGCTTTCCAGATTCTAGGAAGTAAAGAGAGATTAAGAGGTGGATTTGATGTAGATGGGTCTTTTAGTGAGTTTAGCTTATAGAAAAAATCTATAACCTTTTGCCACAGAGAACTTGCCTGATTTAGTAGCTGATCAAACAGGAGTATCAACCAAGGAATGTGATTTTGTGAAATTTCTGTTGCTTCCAGGAATCACCATTTGCAATGTTTCATGCTAACCATGGTATATATCTGTCTGTTGTGAGGACATCTCACTGCCCTCATTCATGGTATATATATGTTATTTCTCTTTTCCATACAATAATACATGCATCACTACATTGTTTGTATGTATGTGTGAGTTTGATGTGTACATATGTATGTGCAGATCTTGGGAAAGTTTTGTTGCACCCATCTTTTGGTGAGTTGCCACAGTGGGCTGTTGTGGGTAAGTCATTCTAACCAGTTTCAATGATTTTAGAGGAGTCTTTTTACCATATGATCAATAGTAGTTTCTAACGTTTAGTGAATTATAATTTTTGAACTGATATGGCTACATTAAATCATTTAGGATTCTAATTTATTCACTATCTCAGTGTATATCTACTTTTAGGTTTTACCGTTTTAGAGTCCCATTGAAGTGTTACATGTGGTCTGTTTTTTTTTTTTTTTGGTTGGTTGTTGTTGTATGTATCTAGGCTGATTTTACAATTTTGCTTTGGGCTCTACTATCTAAGGCCAGCACTTGTCTTTTAGCTTCATATATGCTAGGAGTTGACTCTTATGTCTCCCATTCTTTCTTTACAGGTAATATATGGTAGGAGCTTTCATTACACTTACATGAATGAAATCCATAGTAATTCATATGGAAGTTCTAGCTCAAGTTTAAATAGCAGCCTTCAAGATACAGACGAAGATAGGACCATTGCTAGTATCCTGGCAGAAGAATGTGTTAAAGAGGGTGGTGGACTTGGGAGGCGGCTGCCTCATTTAGATTCTATCCCAGTGAGTCATCTCAACAACTAACACATTGTCAGCTCACGTTTATCTAAAATTGTCCCTCTTCATGATTGGAAGTGCCAACTTCCCTTAGGTTTTTAGTTGTTTAATGTGATTTTGAAAGTATCAGTTGACGAAAGGTTTCATGTTTCAAAACTCAAAAAGTTATTGGAAGACCTTCATGATAGTAAATTGTTCGATTTAAATATTTGGAATTTTGTTAATTAATTTACTAGCACGTAACCCAAATGTCAAGAAGACCAAACCTTGAAGGATAAGAGACATGAAACAAGATTGACTAAATTTGTTTGAATATTGAATATGACTGATCAAACTGATCTTTGATTAGCTTGCTTCACTTCATTTTCTGGGTTGATTTGTTTCTTGATTGTGATCATTGTTTGATTATAATTCATTGTAAGACATCTCACAGGACTGCACCTTCTTGTTTCCAATTTTTTTAGGCTCGTGAAGTTGACATTTTTTAATGAATGAAAGAATGAATACACACCATTTTATGATTACCTGGAGAGTTGTCTGCGACACAAAGCAGAAATGGTGATATTTGAAGCTGCTAAAGCAATAACAGAACTCAGCATTGCGTCTCTCGTAGTAGCAGCATTGTTCCACTTTCTTTGTATTTGAGATATTTAAGTTTGTGTGTCATTGTATTTGACATATTATTTGACTCAATGTAATACATTTTCTTATTAATTACATTACTTTGCCTCCATTAATTACATTACTTTGCCTCTATTATTTGATAGATTTTGACTCAATGATTCAAAGTCATTTGATAGCAAAAATAAAAAAAAAAATAAAAAAAAAATTTAAAAAAAAAAAATAAATTAAAAAAAAAAAAAAAAATTTGCCACGGTTTTAAACCGTGGCTAACTATTGCAACGGCTAAAAACCGTGGCTACCTTGCCACGGCTTATAACCGTGGCTAGGTTTAGCCACGGCTAAAAACCGTTGCTATCTTGTTAGACACGGTTTATAACCGTTGCTAATAACTACACTTTGTAACGGCTTGGAACCGTTGCTATTTGTGCCACGGCTTAAAACCGTTGCTATTATTATTGCAACGGCTTAGAACCGTTGCTAATTTCTGAAAATCACGCCCCCCATTCAAGTATAAAACCGTTGCTACAATGTTTAGCAACGGTTTATAGCCGTTACAAAGAATTTTGCGACGCCCCTGTAGTCCACGGCTCTTAGCCGTGGCAATGGCTTGCACCCACGGCATAGAACCGTTGCTAATGGGGGTTTTTGGTGTAGTGATAGCAGCTCCGTGAGCTGCTTTACCAATTCTTCATTCAAGCGAGAACCGATCTGGATAATCTTGTTATTATAAGGGCTATCAAAATAGATGGTAACTGTTTCTTCCTCTGGTTGTCCGACTTTGGGCCTACCCCGAGGGCTTACTGGTGCCTCGTTGTTCGAGGCCTACTGTTCCCCTTCTGTGCTTCAGGCAAGAAGGAGGGTCATCTTAGCTGTTGGGCTAGCCGCTGATTGAGAGTTGCTAGGTGGCAGGGTCATCGTGTACTGGTATTCACTGATCCCCTCTCAATGTAATGACCGCTTGGTTCGTCGGGTACTTGACACATTGATGTAGAGTGGAGAGTGCCGCTCCCATCTGATGTATCCATGGTCTTCTCAGGAACGCATTATATGTTGAGGGCACATCGATTACTATGAATTCTTGGAACAGGGTTTTCTGAGCCGGAACCCTTCCTGTCGCTGTCGTTAGCTGTATCTTCCCCACGAAGAACCATCTTTAGTCGTTGAAGTCAAGCATTGGGCGATTATCAGCTGGTCAATGCCATATCTTTTAGCTGCATATTGCAGAACGTATGGAGAAAAATGACGTTCATTGAGCTACATGTGTCTACTAGGGATCTTCTTACATTTTAGCCCGCCAGGGAGATCGTCACCACCAGGGCGTCATTATGCGGGAGCTATAGACCCTGGAGATTTTCTTTCGTAAATACCAGTGGCACGGGGGTGGCTCGCTGTGGATCATGCAGTAGTAAGCACTCGCCACGTGTTGCCTTGGTTTTAAGACCTCGAAGGGCCTTCTTTCTGGACATGTTGGACTGTTCGGATTTGGAATGGGCTCCATGAAGCACGCATATTCCGTTGACCGATTGCTCCCTAGATTCAGTTTCTCTTCGAGCTGCCCGTTCTTCTCCTAAGGCAATGGAGTTATGTGCTTCCTCTGTCATGTCTGCCATGTTCTTTGGAGGGTCTAGAGTCAGAAAGTCGTAGAACTCTCCCCCCCAGTCCGTTAATGAAAGCTGAGACGGTTGTCGTGTCGTTGCACACGTCGATAATGGTTAATTCGCTGTTAAAAGGGTTAAATACACCTTCAGTTTTTCTTCGAGCTGCCCGTTCTTCTCCTAAGGCAATGGAGCTTTGTGCTTCCTCTGTCAAGTCTGCCATGTTCTTTGGAGGGTCTAGAGTCAGAAAGTCGTAGAACTCTCCCCCCCCCCCAATTCGTTAATGAAAGCTGAGACGGCTGTCGTGTCGTTGCACACGTCGATAGTGGTTAATTCGTTGTTAAAGCGGGTTAAATACGTCTTCAGTGTCTCGTCAAGCCTTTGCTTCATTGATGTGAGCGTTTTAATTATTGACAAAGGCTGATGTACTGTTTTAGGAGCGCCGACTTGACGTTCGTGCATTACTCGCGTCATCGGGGGTGATGAAGCAGCGCCAGGCTGAGCGCTTGGCGCTTCCCCTTGCTATCTCCTATTGTGTGATCTAGTGGTCACCATCTCTTTGTGTTTCAAAGAGAGATGATGCTAGTGGAAAAGTTAGGAACTTTGTCATCCCCACGGATGGTGCCAAACTGATGCGGTCATTTTCAGTTTCTTGCTTTAAACTAGTCCTGTTGACCTGCACAAGTAACGCACGTGAGCCACGAATCACCGTTGTAGTGGCCGATGACACTTCGATGCTAAAGTCAGACAAGAATCTGAGGAAGGCATAATGCTGTAAATATGGAATTTGTAGTGTACTTTAGCTTACCAACCTCATGTCTTATTTATAGTGCAAGGAGTCCTGGTTCTACCAAGTCATCAAGGGCGTAGTTTAAGAAGGAGATCTTCGTGGAGATCCTTCTCTAATTAGGAGTCGTGTTGTAGGAGGTTCCTTGTTAGCCTTGTGCTTCTAGATACGGGACGGGACGGGATGGAATGAACATTTACTGACATTGGAGCTTTTAATCAATAGCCCTATGTGACTGTCTTAATTATAAGAGGCGATGGGCAGAATATAATTTAGTCTTAACTAGTTTTATATATTCTATTCAGATCACCTGATGATATTATATATGTGCTACAACACTTCAGCCAAAGTTCAATCATTATTAATTAGTTAAAGCATAAACTTCATCATGCAAAGTTTTCTCAACTAAATGATTGATAAGGAAGGGAGTTTTATTACCAAATGATACTGCATTAACTCGAAGAAAAATGCATACGTGGTTGCAAGGTAAATAGCCCTTGATAAGGCAAATCAAACTTCTAACTACCATCACATTTAATTTGTACCATTTTGCTTTCCTAGTTGTACTTTAATTTTGATATATTCATCTTTGTACCATATCCACCTACCATACAATTGTTGGATGCTTAAACAAATTTCTACTAATTAAATCAAACTCCGTTGATCCTATTTTCTAAATCTGCATTTCTCCATTAAACTATGAGAAAGAATCTTCGAACAAGGGAATAATAACATGACTTGAAAGAAAAAGAGGAAAGTTAATCATTGTACATACTGCATAAGTAACTTTTAATATACAAATAAAAAAGTTGATAAAGCGAGTTAACCTTCTCTTCCTAAATAAAAAAAAAAAAGATTAATTTGTCTGACTGAATTAGTCAGAAATCCATTGAACCACAAGCTGCTTGTAGGGATGGCAACGGGGCGGATTTGAAAAAATCCATCCCCGCCCCGTCAGGATTAACGGATCCCCAAATCCGCCCCGCCAATCCGTTTATACATTTACTTAAAAACGACCTCCGCCCCGCGCAAATATCTATTAAAACAGATATACACAGAAATTACAAAAAATTTTATACACAGAAATTACAACAGATATTTGATACAAAATTTTTTTTGATCAAACATACAAAAAATTACCAAAAAATTTTCAGATTTAAACATACAAAAAATTACAATAAAAAATAATAAAAATTTAGAATTTCAGATCTCAGATTATAATAAAAATTACAAAAAAAAAAAAAATTCGATCAAACAAATCTCAGATCTTTGATCTGATCTCGGATCAAGATCTGAGATCTGAACTCGGATCAAGATTTGAGATCTGAACTTGGATCAAGATCTTTGATCTGATCTCGGATCTGATCTCAGAGATCTGACCTGAGATCTGATCTCAGATCGAAAATCTGGGAAGGCGGGGAAGGGAGGGGAGAGGGAGGCGGCCGGGTTGGGTTGTTCTTTTGAAGCAGAGCAGAGAGATGGAGAGGAGACACCCTTCGAGACTTCGAGTGTCCGTGAGGAGACGACCCATGGTCCGTGAGAAGGAGAAGAAGGAGACACCGGCCTTCGCTAAAGGGGACGACCAGCTTCGCTGAAGGAGACGACCGCCTTCGCTCTGTCGGTGAGTTTGTTGAAGGGGACGACCGGCTTGAAGGCTTCGCTGAAGGAGATGACCAAGGAGACAGAGACTTCGCTCTGTCGCTGAGAGTGAGAATTTCTGAGAAAGGGGAGGCTGATTATGAGATACTGACTCAGTGAGGGTGATAATCTCTCAATCTCATCTCTGTGACTGTGAAGGAGGGAGGCGGTGTGAGAGTGATACCTCTGTGAGAGGGGAGGGGAAGAGAGCGATGTGTGTGAGTGAAACTGTGATTGTGAAAGGGTTAATCCCTTTATATAGTTGTAGGGCAATTTTGTAAATTTATCGGTTAAACGGATATCCGTGGGGCGGATATGGCTAAATCCGTATCCGCCTCGAATAGTCAACGGATATTGTTTGGATACCCGAAATCACCCGAAAACCCATTCAGCTATATCCAAATCCGCCCCATACGGATTGGGTGGGGCGGATATCCGTGAAAATCCGCCCCACTGCCAACCCTAGCTGCTTGTTCCCAAGTGCAAAACGCATCAAACTTTCTTTGTCAAAATTTCTGGAGCAAACTTTCCTTTTTTCTTATGATAAAAAAGTTGATGGGCACAGAACTAATCACTTTGATAGATCATAGCGTTTAATCCAATTTCATAATATAAAACAGAAAGCAATGAAGGATTCAACAACACAAGCAATGCAATCCAGTACACGCAACATTAACCACTAGTGTCTTTGAAAAAAGAGATGGTGCAAATGAATTAGTCAGGGGATGGTGTTGTTGGGATGATTTAATCTCAACTATGGATATATTTTAATAAAATAGTTTTATTTTTTATTTAGAAGAGTAATTTGATTAAAATTAATAAAAATAAATATTAAATAAATAAATTCGGACGAGACAGGATGGGTGAGATTGAAAATCTCCATCTCGATCCCATCCCACTTTTGATCGGGACGAGATGAGATCATGATGAATTTGATCAATCTCAAAAGGACACGAAAAAAATCGAAATGGGACGAAATCGGGATCAGGATCGCGGGATGGGATGCCCACCCCTAGAATGAACTATAAGGTAATTGCTTTTGATTCATCAATGAAGTTAGTAAATTCTATAATATGCTTTAGGGGATGTATTCAAGGAACAATTTTAATGGATTGTGAAGGATTTAAAATCTCGGAATATTCAATTAAGGATTTAAAATAATACATGTAAATCTAGGAGTATTCAACATGGATTTAAAAGGTTTGTTTTAAAATCCATCAAAATTTGAAGGTATTCAATTCATTTTTTTTAAAAGTTCAGCGAAATCAGAAGATATTTAAAAAGCAGTGAATTTTAATGGATTTGTTAAATTTGTGGATTTTGAAAGATCTATGAGTTAGAGGTATAAATATCAAAACCCCTTTCAAATCCATTCTCCCCACCCGAATTTCAATTTCTCTCCTTCGTCTCTCTAGATTCCCACCAAGGTAACAATGTGTGTTTCAAGTTTTGAGTTTCTCAATTGGCTCTGTAAAGTTTATTTGTTTCAGGTATAAAATGCAATTTTTTTCTTTCCATCTCTTCAAAAACAATTTATTTGTGTATTATAGTGGATATGAAACGGATTGGATCAGGATGGATTTCTCTTATCTGTTGTGCACCACTGTAAACACAAACCATGGATTGAAGGCCTCGGGGAAGTGGTCCTTGACATTTTTGACACCTGAGATAAGGAGGAAAGGGATCCAATTGAGAAATTATTTCTTTGACTGAAGGGAAATCTGGGATGGATGGATCTTCTGGATTGAAAAATGCCACACCAGCCTCTTTTCGAAACGAGATCACAACTTATTTGATCAACACAGTTGGAATTTTGAATGCTATTTGAAACCTAGCAAGTTAAGTTACACAACAAAACCAAACCTAGTTAACCTTGATTGATTATCTTCTCTTCTGCAAAATTTTAATTAGGGTCTGGGATGGATGGATCTTCTGGATTGAAAGATGCCACACCCGCCTCTTTTCGAAACGAGATGACAACTTATTTGATCAACACAGTTGGAATTTTTAATGCTATTTGAAACCTAGCAAGTTAAGTTACATAGCAAAACCCAACCTAGTTAACCTTGATTGATTATCTTCTCTTCTGCAAAATTTTAATTAGGGTTGTTGTGATTTTGTAAGATTGAGGACATGGATGTTGGTTTGGATCAATGGTTCATACAGTTAGATGGTAAAGTTTAGGTGAAGATGATATTATGGCCTCTGTGGTACCAACTGAAAATATGTATTTGATCAATTGGTTTGGGTAATTTTATCTGAATATTTTTTGAGAATGAATGTCTCTAATTTTGGGACTATTTGGATAGTGTGGTCCAAGCTTGGGTTTTCTTGTTTTGCATTAATGGTGTAGATATAAAATTTTCAGAATGTTTTTTTGTTGTTGTTACAGGCCAGAACCTTGGTATTTGCACCCTGAAAATTGTGTTTTTTTTTTTGTTTTGTTTTTTTCGGTTTCTTGTTTGGTTGAATTGATTGAGTTCATTTTCCTTAATATTGAAATTATCTACTTTGTAATTTCTGTTAGAATCTTTGGAACTAGTTATCTAATAGCATTATAAATGAGAGATTCAAAACATGGAAAAAGCTAATATAATCAGTGGACCTTGCAAGAAAGCAAGATGTTGTTAGGACCACTTGTTGAAGGCATCAAACATGGTTGGCGTGATGCAAGATGTATGATAAGCAAACAGAAACCAAGATATTTTCATTTCTCAATGAAAAACTTCGTTGTCAAAAAAACTTATAAACATTATCAGAACCGCATGAAATGGTTTAAGAACCAATGTCAAACTATAGTTCTGAAGGGGAATCTAGGGTTCTTCCATCACTATAGTTCTGGCTTTGGGTGGGACGTTGTCTCAAAGAAGTTCACTGTTGATAATGAAGTATGAGAAAACTATTTTAAGGTGAGGTTTTATTTTAGTTCAATTCTATTTTATATTTATGACTTTCACTTTTGTAATGTTAACAATATGTATTTTTTTGTTCTTTTTTAACAATCCCGCCCATCTTAGGAAAATCATCGCAATGAACATTTGAAGATTACGAGGATTTTCAAATTATTTTTGGCAATGGAACAACTGTTGGGAATAATGTACTTGGATAAGGTGATGGTACCGTTGCTAGAACATATGGACTTGAAGAAAATGAGAACAAGTTTGATGATAGCAATGCGATTTATGAAACATCATACCAAACTCTGTCACCTAGAGATTATACTTCATCACCTTTCCTACACACGAATTTGAAGCCCCCTATAGAAAAGCCCCTTTCATGAAAGAAAGTTAGAACCGAGTATCAAACATATAATACCCCAACTGAGACCATCACTCAAGTTGATCTTCTAGAAAAAGTTTGTGTTGGCATGGATTCAATTGGTACAATTGCTAGTGAAATTGAAGGAATACATGGCTTAATGGAGAAAAGAGAAAATGATAAAGTGAAGAGGGAAGTGGAGAAATGGAATAAGAGAAAAAAAAAAACACTTGGGATTCTATCAAAGAGATTCCAAACATGGATAGTCATGCTCGTTACAAAGCGTTTGCAATGTTTCATAAGTTGTGAATGGAAGGCGTATTCTTGAAAATGTCACTTGAAGAACATTTGAGGTGGATATAATACAATATGTAATGAGTGTGGTTATTTGGTCTAATGTTAAACATTTTGGAGTATCTTAAAACTTTTGGTTAATGTTTTTATCTTATGTTTAGAATTTTAGTTAAGACTTTTGGTTGGATATTATGTGTAACAATTTGGTGAATGTTAAGACTTATTTGCTTCAATATTATACTTTCATTTATGTGCAATTTAGGTGATATTTTTTCTTTTTGTTAGCTCATGCAATTTTATCTTGGTTATACATAAAAAAGAGCATGTTGGTTTTCATTTCAAATTATGTTATTTATTTTTTAGGTGATTTTATAATGTCTCAAATGGAGAATGAAGAGTTGGAGGGAATGTATTATAAAACATGAAGTTGTTGATGATGGAAATAGAGGCAATAACTAAAGTTCTAAATGCATTAATGATTATCATAGATGACGACCATGTTGAACCGTTGAACGTCCAATCCGAAGATCAATTACAAGAATCAGATACAATTATATACATAGTATTAAATGAGGATCCTCAACACTTCCAACAGTTATATCGTATGTATCCTGATGTGTTTATAAATCTATGCAATATCGTTAGAAAGAAAACGAATCTGAAAGACACAAGATTCACATGTGTTGAAGAAATGCATACAATATTTTTGCTCATTATCAGTCTAAATTATCGCTATTGTCAAATTGAAGACGCATTTAGGTGATCACATTATACAAGCAAAAATTTCCACAAAGTTCTTATGGCCTTAAGCACAATATATAGCATCAGAGATGATTGCCAAACCTAGATCCACAACGACACTTAAAATATTAGAGAGTACAAGATTTTACCCTTACTTTAAGGTAAATACTAAATGATTTATTATTGTTGTTATTCTTATTTTTTGTTTTTGTTATTATTGGGAACTCTTGTATTTACTTTAGGATTGCATTGGAGATATTGATGGCACACACATACATGTAATGGTAACAGGGTGTGAAGTCGTACTTATCGTGATCCTTGCGAAAAAAATATCACAAAATGTATTAGCTGCTTGTAACTTTGATTTGAAATTCATATACGTTCTAAGTGGATGGGAGGGTTTAACACATGATTTTAAAGTGTTAAATGATGATTTATCACTGAATAGTAACATATTTAATGTCCCACAATGCATGTATTTATTTCTTTTATTCTTCATTGTATGTGTGTGTGTGTGTTTATTATTTGATACTCTAATTGTATGTGTGGTGAACCTTCAGGAAAATATTTTTTAGTCGATTATGGATTTGCAAATCGTCGCAATTTTTTATCTCCATTTCGAGGTGTTCGATATCATCTCCAAGATTGTTTCGGTCATGGTCACGACCCCGAAAACCAAACTGAGTTGTTCAACCTTCGTCATGCATCCTTGAGAAACGTAATTGAGAGGATATTTGGTATATTTAAAACGTGATTTACAATTTTTAAGTTCGCGCCTCTATTTCCATATAAAACACAGGTAGAGTTACTGCTAGCTTGTGTAGCCTTGCCCAACTTTTTTCTTAAATAGTGTTGTTCTGATGAATTTCCAATTGAAAAAGACGACTAACCTTCATCACCATCACTAAAAGAAGAAAATTATGAAAATGTTTTTCAAACCCAAGATCAACAACGAGAGAAGGCTAATGAGTGGAGAGCAATTGTAGCTTAGGGGAGAAGGCTAGTTTATCTATTTATTTTTATTGGAGAATTATTTGCAATGCATTTTCTTTTAAAAAAGAAAAAGAAAAAGAAAAATAGTTATTTTTATTACTTTTGGACCATTTTCAATGTATTTGAATGTAAAATTCTCGTAGCATACAAATGGTTGTTTAATTGTTGTTTTGATGGATATTTCATGATTTGTATTGGCATGGATAACAATGTAGGTGGTGTTTTTTGTGGCTTGCTATGATTAATAACATATTCATAAGACTTCATAAAAATCCATAAACATCTTTTAAAATCCAAAAAATCCATAAAAATCCAATCATTTTAAAACCATCAAAATATATGTGGATTTTGTAAAATTTATTAAAATCCATTGAAATCCTTTAAAATCCACAATATTTAAAATCCTTCACAGTCCAATAGCTTATGCTTTTAAACCGTAGAGAACTAGCCCAATTTTAATGGCCCAATTGGTATCATCTCTCTTTCTCATTCTCTCTCCCATCAAAACTAAACTTTTTATTCCAAGTCAAAAGTCTAAGAATCAAATAGAAGATGTAGAGAAAGATGGAAATTAAAAGGAAGAAAAAAAATCAATGGAAGTGTTTGGAAAAGACAACAAAGTAACGAGCCTATTTCACTCTAGCAGTTCCAGATCTATGGTTTGTATTTCATTCTCTCTCCCCCCTTTATTCTTCTTTGTTTTCTTCTTCTTATCAATCTTTATGTTGTTTGTGCTTTCTTATATTTATGTTGTTTGATTGATGAAAGTGCCCTCAGTGGATTACAGTTAGGGATGAGAGGGTTTTTGGTTAGTATCCTCTAAGTCTATAAGAGGAGACGGTCGATTTCTCTTATCTATTGATGTTTACCTAAAATCTTCATTTTTTTCTTCTCATTTTTCTTCCTTTTTTTTTTCTTCTATAATCAAATTGCATGATGTAATTGCAAATCTCGATTATGCAATTTGGATCTAAAATCGTAAGTGAGTTGACATGATTAAGAAGGGATGCGATTTTTGGAGTGATTCAAATCGACAAAGGTCCGATGCGAGTTAAATCACAAGTTAGGACCGATTTAATACTGAGGACACCTATTGCATGGATATATTCTAAATACCATCATCCACCCCTACTCTTCTCTTAAAAGCTCCACCTTAAGTTCGCAGGCACATATCCAGTCAACAGTTCCGGATCCATTGAAGATAAAAGATGATCAGACAGTTAAAAACCAAAATGAAAAAGCCATCTATGCTCGATGTAATAGTGGAATTAGATAAGAAATCTACGAGCCATCGAAAGTAGGACGTCCCTTCCATTGAACAAAAAATCGGTACATTGTCAAAAGGATTAACATCAGAGCTTTGTAGAATACACTCCACACGATCAGTCACATGGGGTGGAGGAAGGGAGCGCGCACTGGTGACAGAATAAAAGGTGCAACATCACCTCAGAATGGAGTGAGATAAAAAACATTAGCAATATGGTGCACCGAGAACTCTTTAGAAAACCAACCTCGTAAGCATTATTATCGATTCTCCGCACTATGGGAAAAGGTCCAATACACCGCATCATGAATTTAGAGTCCTTCTCAGTCCACCGCTAACCCTTCTCAATGACCATAGCAAAGTCGCCAGGATCAAAAGAAACAAATCGCTTATGGTGATCCAGGGTACCTTTCTATTATACACTTCATTCAACCCTTGCAAACTTGCTAGGGAATTAAAGTCACACGATTTGCCTTAAGAGTTGCGTCACTACACACCGAGCCCATATTAATCACCAGGCCCATGTTATTAGCAGGAGAAAAATCCTACACAACCTGAAAAGGCTAGTGCCTCCTACTTCTGTTCATGGTATTATTATACAGAAACTCCGCATGAGGAAAAACTGAAGGCCAAAAAATATCATGTTCAGCCACAAAACAATTCAATAAGTTAACTTAGGCTTCTATTAATAACCTTTGTCAGTGCATCAGTCCGTGGATGAAATGCGATGGAAATATTCAAAAAACAATGCAAACGCTGCCACAAAATCTTCCAAAACCACTCTGTAAACTTCATATCGCGATCAGACATAATACTACTAGGAACTCCACGAAGTTGTACCACTTCCTAAAATATGAATTAGCAACATGCAGTGTGTCATCAACTTTCTTACAAGGAATGAAGTGAGCCATCTAAGAGAAATAATCAACTACAAGATAACAAAATTTTAACCTGTGATGCAAGAAAACCTGAAACAAAATCCATGAAAAGATCTAACCACGACTTTTTCAGAAGTGACAAAGGGGAATACAAATCAGCGTTTGTCACTTGTCCCTTAGTAGTCTAGCACAAATAACGTTTTCGCACAAATGTATTAACAACAAATCGCATAGTAGGCCAAAAGTAGTTCTCATAACAATAGCAGCATCTTACTGATACCATAATGACCAACTAAATCACCACTATGAAACTATACAATAAACTTTTCCCGCGTAGGAGAGACACAAATACAAAGAACTTTACCGTCAAACCCGCCAATGGAAGTACGCAAAACAATCTCAACAATCTGCATGCCAGCTGAGAGTATTAGCCGTCGTATTCAGATACCCCTTAACATGTTTAAAAGTGAAGGTGAAGTTCTAAATTTTGTTAACCCACTTACTAATCCGGCTACTGAGATGTCTCTGCGAGTTAAGGAAATGGAGGGCTTCATGATCAGAGTGAATTACAAATTCTCGACGTGATAAAAAAAGTTAATGATTCCAATGGCGAAGGCTTTGGGCTAGAGCAAATAACTCAACATCATAAGTGGAATAATTCAATTTGGCCTTCTGCAGTTTCCCACTGTAAAAGGCCACTGGCCGCCCCCTCATGTGACAATACGACCCCAACACCTGTCTTACATGCGTCATAAAATAACTCAAATGTCTTTCCAAAATCAAGCAGTGCTAAAAGTGAAGCAATAGTCAATTAAAGATTGATGGCCTAAAAAACAACTTAATAGTTAGTAGTCCAAGAAAATGGTATGTATTTCATAAGCTCAGTCACTGGTATCATAATATAACTCAAACCCTTAATAAATTGCCTATGAAAACTAAAAATTGATTAACCCAGAAAACTGTGTACCTACGAATGAACAAATGGGCATAGCCAATCACGAATAACACCTACCTTAGATTGATCAACAAATACCCCACCTCTTGACACAACATATTCCTAAATCACTGAAGAGAGGATGAAAGCACAATTCTACAAATTCAAATAAAACTGATGGTCTCGTAGAACCTCCAAAATAGTCTTAACATATAGTAAGTGTTCTTTTTCCGTGCAACTAAATATAAGGATATCATCGAATAAACAAAAAATAAGGTTGTATGATGTGCGTCATCACTGCATAAATGTCGAAGGGCGTTGGACAACCCAAAAGGCGTGACCAACCATTCATACAATCCTTATTTCGTTTTAAAGGTTGTTGTCCATTCATCCCCAAGCAGCTCCTAAGATTTAGCTTTGTAATCTGCAAATAATCAAGCATATCTTCCAGATTAGGGATTGGAAAATGATACTTGACAGTAATCTTATTAATGACTCATGAATCCACATTGAGTGAAATACTCTCCCCGATGTATCCATTAGCCAAAAGTTTGTTGACTTGCCGCTTTAACTCCTCATGTTTCTTAGGTGCCTATGATAATATGGTCTATTAGGGATAGTGCTCCAGGTTCCAGCTCAATATATCCTCAAAGGGGTAAAATCTCGTTACTCTTATTACATAAATCTATGAACCTGGCAAGAAACTGCTGCATACGAGTCAGGGTAGATTTGGCAACTGAAATGGTGAAGTGATTGTACCTAGCTCATACATATCATCAAAGATCTGTACTATAACTGTGGTGGCGTCCAACTGTTGTACTCTCGTTCATCTTCGGAGGGTAAAGCTTTGGTAAGTATGGGATGATGCGGCTCTAATAGAAATTTTTGTCCTTCTTCATCAGTTAAACTATAAATATTCATATACCCATCATGAACCCATCCTAGCTGGAATTGTCATGGTCTCCCTAACAACAAATGACAAATGTTCATTAGAATGACAATACCAAATCTGATCATTATACTGACCAATAATGAAAGGTACTAAACACTTTGTGGCCGCAATCATTTTCATGATCAGATCTAGCCATCCGACTACAAAAGGTACAAAAAGTGGGTCCTCCTTCAACCCTAAGGTATCTACCATCAATTTGAGAACCAAGTTCCCATTAAATTCATCCTCAATGATCATGGTGCAAATATTTCCCTTACAACTGCATCATCCCGTTCATGTGTGTGGACACGGTTGCCGTCTGTGACATCTCGTCGATTGTTCCTCTTTGTTTCGGATTTGCTAGACATCGTTTTTGCGTTCACTGCCTATTCCCATTTTGTTCTCTTTACCTTGTTCATGTAAGGTTCAAAACACTCACTGAAACCTCTCTGGAGTTTTCTCACTTTGACACCAATTGATAGATCAAGTGCAGCAGATAACATGTATACATATTATTCAAGATCTGAAAAGAGAGAAAATGAAACCCTAGTTTGTTCATACCAAGAACCCTACTTATCTTGAGTAATATCTGAACTAACTGACATTTAATCTAAAATCATTAAATTCATAGGAACCTTTTGTGAGAACATCCACTTCTCCAGTATCTTTTCGTTCATGAACTTGCAAAAGGAAATACCTGGCAATCAAGAATAAGTAACAAAGCAGAGAATCTATTTTAGGGTAAGTTTAGTTAAGAAAAGTTTGAGGCATTACTGATGATATACCAAAGCGGTCCCAATTTTGCGCCGTACAGGTGTCGTGATGATCTCGAGGAATAACAGGCCCTAGCGTCAGCCCAACACTGATCTGGCCCAAACGGTTCTAAGCCTGCCCAATGCAATCCGGCAAACAGACTCGAATTCTTATAGCCTGCTAAGCCCACGTGTCTCACAGCTATCCTCAATACCCGTAAGCCCTATTAAAGAAAATATCTCAAGGATTAGTTTCGTATGGGTAGGTACAACTGTTTTTTTCTTCCAACTAGGAAGTAGATTCAAGAATATGTATCACATATGGAGACTTCTACTTATAGACTACTATCGGAACGAGAATTATCTCCCACGTATAGGGAAACTTCCCTCCACAACTCGACTCCATGGCTAATAGGGAAACTTCCCTCTACATGGCTAATACCGCGTATAAGAAAACTTCCAGCACATGGCTAATAAAGAAACTTCCCTCCACAACTCGACTCCTAATTAGATAAGGATCTCCATGAAAATCTTCTTCCCTAAACTACGCCATCGATGACCTGGTCGAACCGGGACTCCTCCATTATAAATAAGACATGAGGTTGGTAAGCTAAGGTACGTTACAAATTCCCTGCTTACAACATTACACCTTCTTCAAACCCCTGTCTGACTTTAGCATAAGAGAGCCATCGACCACCACAACACTGGTCCGTGGCTCACATGCATTCCTTGTGCAGGTCAAGGTCAAAACAGAGAGCAGAAAATGACTGCATCAATTTGGCGCCGTCCGTGGGGACAAAAAAGTTCCTAATATTTCACTAAGCATCATCTCTCCTTGGAGTACTAAGAGATGGTGACGACCCGATCACGTAGCAATGGAAAACAAGCATGTTGAATGCCCAACCTGGCGCTACTTCACCGCTCTCGACGGAGCAAATAACGCGCAGGCATCAAGCTAACGCTCTCGAAACATCAGCAGTGCTGACGGACCCCGAATCGGATCAAAGATCACTTTTTATAAGTCAAGTCCTGTTGATGATGAAGACGCTCAAATCGATGAAACAAAAGCCTAACAATACAATGAAGCCATATCTAACTAGATTCAACAGTGATCTAACTGTTGTCAACATGTGCATCGACACAACGACCGTCTCAGCCTTCATCAACGATCTCGGGAAAGGTAAGTTCTATAACTTTCTAACTCTGGACCCACCAGCAAATATGGTAGACTTGGCGAGGGAAGCACATAGCTACATTTTCCTAGAAAAATAACAGGAAACCAGGAGCAAAGCTGGGCTCAAGGAGAAATTAGCCGACAGGATATGCGTGCTTCATGGAGCGCATTCTGAGTCCGAACTATCAAATAGGTATAGAACAAAGGCTATCCGAGTCATGAGGATCCAAGCAATACGTGGAAAACAATTAGCAACGCGTGCTCAGAAGCATGACCACTTCGTGCCACTAGCATTTATGGAAGAAGGCCTCCAGGGCATACAACTTTCGCACAATGATGCCCTAGTAGTAACGATCTCTCTGGAAAACTGGGAAGTAAGGAGATCCTTGGTGGACACTGGGAGCTCATTGAACGTCCTATTTCTCAACACGTTCCACAACATGCAAATAAAAGAGAAAACATTGACCCTCGATAACCGTCCGATGATCGATTTCAGTGACGAAAAACACTTCTCTGTGTGAAGAATACAATTGATGGTAGTAGCGGGAGAGAAGCCTACTAAAAAATCCCTGTTTCAAGAATTCATAGTCATTGATGCACCTTCGGCATATAATGCGGTCTTGGGAAAACCCTGGATACACCAAATGGGAACGCCAATCTCCACTCTACTCCAGTGCATCAAGTATCTGACAAACCAAGCGGTCGGTACGCTAAGGGGCAACCACATAGTAGCCAGGGAATGCCAGTACATGTCGGTACTGCCACCGAGCGATTCCCAGTTGGCGGCTAGCCCCGTGAAAAAGATGACTCTCTATCCTGACCAAGAAGCAGGGGAAGAACAACCTATCATAGACGACGTTGCTCCAGTAAGCCCTCAAGGCAGGCCTAATGCCAGTCAACCTAAAGAAGAAACCATCACAGTCTACCTAGACAACCCTCTCAACAACAGAGCTATCCAGATAGGTTCCCGCTTGAGCAAAAACTTGGCGGAACAACTCACGAAGCTGCTACAACGGAACCAGAACATCTTCGCCTAACCATGCGAAACATGGTGGGAATCGACCCGTCAATAATCACCCATCGCCTAGAGGTGGACCCCACAACGAAAACTGTATGGAAGAAGAAAAGGTCCGTGGAGCCCGAAAGAAACATGATCATAAACGAGGAGGTGCAACGTTTACTCAATGCAAACATGATTAAATAAGTGCGATACCGAGACTGGCTGGTGAACACATTTCTTGTAAAAAAAAAGGAAAATGGAGAGTGTATGTAGAGTACACGGACCTAAACAAAGTTTGCCTGAAGGATAGCTTCCCAGTCCTTCGTATTGATCAGATCGTGGAATCCACATCTGGACATAGCTTACTAAGCTTCATGGACGCATATTCAGGCTACAATCAAATATTGGTGCACCCACCGGATCAAGAAAATACCTCCTTCATAACTGAAAGGGGGATATATTGTTATAGGGTGATGTCGTTCAGCTTAAAAAATGTAGGGGCTACTTATTAACGACTAGTAATACGAATGTTTAAGGAACAGATCGGCAGAAACATGGAGGTCTACATCGAGGATATGCTAGTTAAGAGCCTCCGCAACCCCGACCACATAGAAGACCTCATTGAAGCATTCAATTAGCTTAGGAAATACCAAATGAAGCTCAACCCACTAAAATGTACGTTCGGAGTTGAGTCTGGAAAATTCTTAGGCTATATAGTGAATAAAAATGGAATCGAAATTGACCCATAACAGATTCAGACCCTTCTCGACTTGAATGCCCCCACCAACATCAGAGTCGTTCAGAGCCTGACTGAGCAGATTTATATCTAAGTCATTCGACAAGTGCCTTCTTTCTTTAAAATACCGAGAGGAAGCAAAGGATTCTCGTGTAATGAAGAGTGCGAACAAGCCTTTCAGAGCCTGAAAACATACATGGGGAGTCCAGAGTTACTCTCAAAACCAACGACGGGGAAACACTCTACTTATACTTGTCTGTTTCCAAGCACGTTGTCAGCTCAACCCTTGTATGAAATGACCGAGTGACCAAACGACCAGTGTATTACGCCAACAAAACCTTCATGGAAGTAGAGGCACACTACCCGGATCTGGAAAAGTTAGCTCTGGCACTGGTCGTATCCTCTAGGAAATTGAGGCCCTATTTTCAGTCCCACTCTATAACGGTTCTGACTAGGCATCCTCTCCACTCAATACTACATAAACCAGAGTTATTCGGCAGGATGGTGAAATGGTCAGTAGAACTCAGACAGTTTGACATAAGCTATGCTCCAAGAACCACCATCAAATCCAAGGCGCTGGCGGACTTCATCGCTGAGTTCACTGGTGAAGAAGAGCCAAAGACAGATCACCAGACCTCGGATTCTAATCTCCAGGAGTGGATCTTGCACTGCGATGGATCATTGACGGGGAAAGCGAGCGGAGCTGGGATCACACTTCGCTCCCCCAACGGCTTCACTCTTGAAAAAGTAGTCAGGTTCAACTTTCCCGCTTCAAACAACGATGACAAATATGAAGCCCTCTTGTTCGGCCTAAAGCTAGCCTTTGGGATCTGGATAGATCACCTAACGACATACAACTACTCAAGTCTGGTAGTGAACCAGGTCAGAGGAGATTTAAATAGCAAGGACCCCCGCATGATAGCCTACCGTGACAAGATACTAGGTGCAGTGAGCAGGTTAAAAGGTTCGAGTTCGTACAGTGCCCTCAGGATGACAACAAAAGAACAAACATGCAAGCCAAAAAGGCCTCAACCTCTGCCAAAGTCGCAAGCGGCCTCATCGAATACCAAGAACAATGAAACCTCGATGAAGAAGAACTTAGAAATGTTTGCACTGCATACGCATCACCAAATTGGATGACCCCGATACTGGAATACATCACAACCGGAGCCCTACCGACCTAGAAGGTCGAAGCTAGAAGACTTAAAAATAGGGCAACGAGGTACACTCTCCTAAACTATAAGTTATACAGGAGATCAATGACATGACCCCTGCTCCGATGTTTGTCACCTTCGGAAGCACGTCAGGTCCTAGGAAGGATCCACGACGGTATATGCGGAAACCATCCGAGCGGGAGGACCCTCGCGCACAAAGTTTTGACTCTAGGGTACTATTGGCTGACAATGCAATGAGACACCAAAGATACCGTTCGTAAATGCTACAAATGTCATAGGTTCGTGCCATACACACACATGCTTGCCCAGCCACCGGCGCCGATGATGAGTCCAAGGCCATTTGTGCAGTGGGGAATGGACATCGTCGGTCCGCTCACAGCCTTAGCCGGTAAAAGGTTCCTTCCTGTGGTCGTTGACTACTTTACTAAGTGGGTCGAAGCCGAGCCCCTATCCAAAATTGGGCAGGTCCAGATAGAAAAATTCATATGGACCGCCATCATCTGTAGATACGGCATCCCCAGAGTATTGGTCAGCAACAACGAAACTCTGTTTGAAGGTATCAAGGTTAAAAAGTTGTGCAAAAGTTTAAATATATTATTCACCACTTCTCTTCCCCAAGGCACCCCCAAGCCAAACGGCCAAGCGAAGGTTACCAACCGAACAATCCTGGAGGCGATCAGAAGGAAGCTCATTGTTTCCAAAGGTAAATGCGTTCTAGAGCTACCAGGTATACTCTGGGCATATCGGACAACAAAAAGAATCCTTACCAAAAAATCACCCTTCGCCCTGGCATACGGGCCAGAAGCTATGGTTTCAGTAGAACTCGAGGTGCCAACCTTCCAAATGGAGGAGTTCAGACCAGACAATAACGACAAAAGAATAGACCTCCTCGAAAAAAAATGGGATCTAGCCTCCGCCAAGATAGCCGCTACCAACAACGGATAGCGCAATACTACAACAAGAAGGTCAAGCCACGCGAATTCAAAGTGGGTGATTGGGTACTCAAGAAGACCCAGCAAAACACCAAAGAAGCCGACGCAGAGAAGCTGAACCTAAACTGGGAATGACCCTACAGAGTAACCAAGGTCAACAGGCCGGGGACGTATTGGTTGGAAAACGTAAATGACGACAAACTTAAACGACCATGGAATGTAGAGCGCCTCAAAAAATATTATCAATAAAAATATTTTCTTTTAATTTACGTTACGACCAACTAAACCTCCGATAATCCCCACTATGACCTGACTGAATATTACACCCAACGCCTAGTCCGCTACGTGCAAGCAACGACGACCTAGGAAGTGAGAGTAAAGTCAGTGCTTACAAGCCTGACGACGACGACTCGCCAAGGGATTATTTCTCTCCAACAAACAATGATCACCGAACCCACCAAGTAAGCTTAGTCAGTTCGCAACTGATGATGACAACTTCTGGTGTCCAACGCCTAGTCCATTGCGCCTGGGCAACGACGACCAAGGAAGTGGACGACTCGCTAAGGGATCATTGCTCTCCAATAGACAATGATCGCCAAACTTACCAGGTAAGCTTAGTCAGTTCGCGACTGATGACAACGGCTTCTGGTGCCCAACCCTAGTCCGCTGTGTGCGGGCAACGATGGCCAAGGAAGTGGGAGTCTAGTCAGCGTTTACATGCCTGATGACGATGACTCACCAAGGGATCATTGCTGTCCAATAAACAATGATCGCCGAACTTACCCGGTAAGCTTAGTCTGTTAGCGACTGATGACGATGACTTCTTGTGCCAAACACCTAGTCCGCTGCACGCGGGAAACGACGGCCAAGAAAGTGGGAGTCTAGTCAGCGCTTACACACCTGATGACGACGACTCGCCAACGGATCATTGCTCTCCAAGATACAGTGATCGCCGAACTTGCCAGGTAAGCTTAGTTAGTTCGCGACTGATGACGACATCTTCTGGTGCTCAACGCCTAGTCTGCTGTGCACGGGCAATGACGGCCGAAGAAGTTGAAGTCTAGTCAACGCTCATGCGCCTAATAATGATGACTCACTAAGGGATCATTGTTCTCCAACATACAATGATCGCCGAACTTACCAGGTAAGCTTAGTCAGTTCGCGACCGATGACTACGACTTCTGGTGCCCAATGCCTAGTCCAATATGCGTGAGCAACGAGGGCTGAGGAATTGGGAGTCTAGTCAATGCTCACGTGCCTAATGACGATGACTCGCCAAGGGATCATTGCTTTCCAACAGATAATGATCATCAAACTTACCAGGTAAGCTTAGTCAGTTCGCGGCTATAACGATGGTTTCTAGTGCCCAACGCCTAGTCCGCTGCATGCAGGCAACGAAGGCCAAGGAAGTGGGACTCTAGTTAGTGCTCACACACCTGATGATGATGACTAGCCAAGGGATCATTGCTCTCCAATAGATAAGCTCAATCAGTACAAAACTGATGATGACAGCTCCAGGTGCTCAACACCTAGTCCGCTGCGCATGGATGACGATGATCGACGAAGCCAATGTCTCTTCGACATTCATATGCTCAATAACGACGGCCCGCCGAGCGATCAATGCTCTCCGAAAGATAATCATTTTTGGAGCACCTCAGCGGGAAACCTAAATATACAGACCAGATTGCTCACGATAAACAATAGCAACCAAAAACAGTCAGTTTCGATACAACTAAGCTCACAGAAACATGCATTCTGCCCGGTAGTACAAATTTTATGATCTACAAAACATCTAAAGAAAATTCGACAGTATAGGACAAAGCAATACTTTCATTAAAAAAATTTTGTCTGTTCCGGGAAGGATGTTGCAACTATTTTAAGGAGAAAAACCTCAGCAGCTTGTCTTACGGAGCCAAAACCTTCCCCTCGAGAGATGGTTCGAAAACAACCCTCCTATAATGGGCGAAGTCAAGGTCGACATCGAGGTGCTCTTCTCTGATAAGCTCCAAAAACTCTAATTTGCCTCGAATAACCTCTGACGAGATCAATAGCCTCCATCTCGACATGTTGAAATCTACCGCACCTACCAAGGCAGCATAGTGCGAATGTTCATTCAACAGTAAGCGTTCCGCCTTCCCGAACGCGACGAAGCCCCTCATCTACTTCAGACTCCAGCTGCAGTTGTACAACGACCCATTCTGTCTCTGCCCACATCTTCTCAGCATCTTGGGCATGCAGATCTGACGACCACTTGTCCACAGCCGCATCCAAGCGCTCCAACTCGGCATGAGTCCATCCCAGCTTAGCACAGGTTGACGCTAAATTCGACTTGGCTAACCTCAGTTGAGATCTTATGCCAACAAACTCTGATTCAGAGGTAGAAACTACGGTCTTCACGGAACCCAAGTTCGCGGTAGTACTGGCATTCTGCAGCTGATCAGTCAAGGAATCCACTCGGTAGAGAGCATCCGAATATGACATCCGCAAGTCCGCGAAAGCCTTCTTTAAGGCAAGGACTCACTCGCAAGTTTCAGGTTGCAGTGTAACAAGATAATGCGATTCAAGGGCGCGAATGTCTGCTTCGGATCCATGATGACCTAAAACGTCAATGTGGGGACCAATGTTCTCTCCTTCTAAGTCAATACAAGGAATAACATCATGAAGATGACGACCCTCTAAAGTTGCCGCATGAGCAGAATGAGACAAACCAAGGGTAGATGTTGCATGATCAGAGGACTGTCTCTTGTTTGGAACAACAACAGAAGGCACGCTCGTCTCCAATTTCGCTAACCTAGTCGAGCTAGGCATGGCCATACTTCTTTTCCTTGATAGACGACTGACAACTCCTTCAGCCATCGAACCTGGTGCAGCGAGAACGACATGAGAGCACCGTAGCAACCCTTTACGCACAACATTGCCTGACATTATGACCTCTTCAACGAACGTCAGTGGGAGTTTAATGAACTCCCTTTCTACTCTTCTTTCCTCCTTAGTGAGACTCAGAACTGCAAAGTTCCCCGAAAAGGGAAATGACATCAAAGTAGCATCACACCTGGGATCGCAAAAATAAGCCAGCAACTAAGAAACTTACGAAGGTCGAACTGGAAGTATCTTGGGATTCTATGACCCCCAAGCTTGATGTACGAAGAATTCACTAAAGCCAGGAACCAATACTTGTCCCAAGCCTCAGTGTCATCGGCTACTGAATGCAAACAAACAGGGCAATTTAGTATGCAAAGGCCCCTAGAATCCAATCGAGCGGTGGTCATATGATGGATTACAATCGGAGTCAAATGAAGGCCAGCATCATGCGACCTCAGGAGAATAGCAATCAAAACCTTGAATCTGCTCGGAACCATTTGAGCAGGAGGCATGCGAAAAGAGAGAAAGAAACAGCAGACGTCATCCGACACTAGGAATTTGAGCCCTGACTCAAGCATGCCCAATGCAAACTTATATACCCTTGAGGGGGTGTAGTTGGAGCCAAATCTCCAAACATGGGAACAATTTCCAAATCCCCTGGAATATGGTACAGACTTCGAAGCCTGATTAATTCAGTGTCATCGATTAGACTATCCTCAAAGAGCTCGAGGCAAGTAAAGGACAACAAATCCTTAGAAGAAAGTTCAACATTGTATGCCATTAATAAAAAAGGAAAAATCAAACTTTATAGCAACACGATTGCTTGAAAAAATTAGGCAGATGAGAACATGAGAAAACTTCCTAGAAACGACGGATATTTATAGAGAAGACAAATCATATCTGTCCTCTTTGAGCAGTCGTGTAACCCATTAATGCTATGCGACGCTCGAGACAACGCTTCGGGTTCAATCACCACAACGATACAGTTGTTTTTCAAAGAGTCAGTGAACCGACTAAACGCCCCACTTACTTGGGAGGAGTAGCTTATGATATACCAAAGCGGTCTCAACTCTGCGCCGTACACATGTCATGATGATCTCAAGGAATAACAGGCCCTAGCATCAGCCCAACACTGATCCGACCCAAACGGTTCTAAGCCCACCCAATGCAATCTACCAAACAAACTCAAATATGGCAGTAGTGTATCGAACCCATGGGAATTGAAGAAAAACTCAAATACAAAAAATCACTAAAATGGACAAAGTGTGAAATTTGTCTAGTCGTAGTGGATTATGAGAATATGTTTATCCCACTCGCAGCATCCGCTGCAATTTGACAGTTTTCACACTGTCCATTTTTGTGATTTTTTGTATTTGAACTTTTTTTTTTGTTTATTTCAATTCCTATGGGTTTGACATTTTCATGGCATATTTGATTTATTTCAAAACCCCAATTTTGAGCACCCCAAATTGAAAAGGTAAAAATTGGGGTTTTGCAATAAATCAAATATGCCAATAGTGTATCAAACCCATAGAAATTAAAATAAAAATAAATAAAAAAGTCGAATACAAAAAATCTCAAAAATGGACAGTGTGAAATTTGTCCAATCGCAGTGGATGCTATGAATTAATTTCTCCCACTCACAGCATCCGCTGTGATTGGACAATTTTCATACTCTGTCCATTTTTGTGACATTTTATATTTGAATGGTTTTTTGTTATTTTTTTTCAATTTCAATGGCTTTGATACACTAATGACATATTTGATTTATTGCAAAACCCCAACTTTGACCACCGCAACTTGAGAAAGTCAAACTTGAGGTTTTGCAATAAATTAAATATGCCAAGACGGTATCTAAGATGTAAGAACTGAAAAAAAAAACCAAAAAAGGATTCATATACAAAAAATCCTAAAAATGGATAGAGTGTGAAATTTGTCCAGTCGCACTGGTTCATGTGAATAGGTAGTTCCATTTTGTAGTTTCAAGGATCAAACATAGACTAAATTATGCATCGCAACAGTCTCTACAATTATCTTTATCACACTCGCACCAACTCGTCCATTTGCAGTCTAAAATTTTTGCTGTCAAAAAAATTTGAACTTGTGTGTTCAAATTTGCAGTCCGAAATTTTTGCTGTAAAAAAAAAGTAATCATGTTTAATTTATTATAAGTTAACTTTTTAGCCATTACCATGATATAAAACATTCATACAACTAGTCATCCATAAAATGCAAAACCAATACAAAGCTTTATGAAGTATAAAATATAATTTGTTAATATTTAATGATAAAAAATGTACAAGTCAAGAGTACAAAATAGTTGACTTCTGTTACAATTTGATCATCGCAATGTATACATGTCATTTACAATATGTGCAAAAAGTTACAAAAATGTGGTTCAATCATCAATGTGAACGACCTTTTTCGACTTCTTATTTGTTTTGGATGCATTTTACTTCTTAACCATCATGTCACCCATCTGCAACTAGTCATCGAATGAAGTCTTCCATGATACTGCTTTTAGAAACATATGAGAATGCCAAGCCGGTACTGTCCGAGGCAATGGCGGTCTTGGTATCATATGACGTAAGACGAAGTGGGAACTCTGGTAAAGGTGAGCCATTAAACATATCCGTATGTTGTTCAAGTTTGCGGGCTTCTTTTTGAGGACTTTTCATGCTTAGACAATTTATTCTTTGTAGGTCTCCTTTTACCCTTTACAGCTTCAGTTGGTTCAATTATGACACACGAATTAGGGCAACTCAGATCTAACAACTTCCTCTTCATCACCAACTGCTGATCAAGAGTGGAATAAAAAAACTTTTGCTTAATTGCGTCTACCACTTGATCTATAATCACATCCGTAGTAGCACGAATAGGTATTTTGTCAAGTTGTATCCAGTGCTTGTGTAACATAGACAGTGGAAATTGTCTTGTAGGAGTGAAATATTGTGCCATTTCATGAACACAAGGCAACCCATGAGTGGTTTTCATCACACATCGACGCTTGACTGGGTCGGTACCCACAAATTCAATATTAGATCTACTAATTTCAAATAACATCAAGCCAAGAGCCTCATGAGACATGGACCCATGAAGTTTTCCAAATAAGCAAGAATATGTTCTTTCTTGACATTCGTCAGACTTTTTCTGAAAGACACTTCAATCTCTAAAAGTTGGACTTCGATCATGTCCTGCATTTTTATCCATACATTATAAAATGTGACTTGGAAATTCTCCAACATTTTCTTTGACCTGACACCTTCAATGCAACCAGTTGTCTGTTGGCCAAAATGCATGAAAGTGTCGGTCCATGCATTCACAAAGAACTCCTTACGTGGATACCAAACAATTCGCAGATAGCCCAAACACTTGGGATGTGATGCCCATTTTCTTTCAAACTCAACAATGCCCATGTTACATTCTTGCTCTATAGTTGATCTATACAAATCCGAGAAAAATTCAGTAAACTCCTTCCATCCTTCATTATCCTCAAAGTCTTTTTTGCAATTATTTTCGACATTTGTATGTATGTGCCACCTGCACAACAACCTCCTTACTTCTGGAAAGACTCGCTCAATGGCTTTGATCAACCCAAGCTCTCTGTCAGTCACAAACACCTTTAGCAAATTGTCTGGCTCAAACACTCCCAGTAGTTTTTTCAATGCCAAGTGTATGACTGTTCATTTTCAGATGACATAAAATAACAACCAATATTGAAAGTCTTGTCAATCAACGTCACACCCACATCCTCAAATAGTGGCATCCTATAACGATTGGTTTTGTAGGTGTAGTACATAAGCATCACTGTTGGAAAACACTTAGCCATTAGAATTGACTCGGGATGAGACCATAAAATATTGGTGACTATATTCTGATTATCGACTATATGCCACTCAATATAACCATTATCGCTCAACAAGTGCATTGTGGCTTGCAAAGGTATCATGCCTTTCAGTAGGAGTGTCATTAGTTGATGAATGGCATTGTAAAAATTCTTCAAATATGACATATTGTTGGGAAACATCTCTTTCAAACCGGACTATATGTACCAAGGGGCTACACCAGATGTGGACATGTTATGCAAATAAACAATCTTTGTTTCGTTCAGTGTGCTAGCAAAGGAATGGCTAAGATGATTGTGGGTAACACAGGTTACGTGCAGCTTACAACGATCGTTACCTTGTGGCACCCCTCTCAACTGGAATTGCACCCACACTTTTTTGTACTGGTCGATCGACCAACCTCCAAATTTTGCCTTTGATTTTTCTTGATCTTCCCTCCCCTCTCACATCCCAAGCTATTAAGGATGACTTTGATGGAGTACCTACAAAAAAAATAATGCATACTGACATTAGGAATACTAATAAACTTGTGAAACAAGAATAAATAATGTCATGCCTACAAGAATTAACCTTATCTTTTCCGTCATAAACAAGTCGCCATCATCGACTACCTCTTAGTGCTCGTTCATCATTCTCTTCAACATCATCATCATCATCATCATTCTACATTAAGTAAATAAAAAAAATTTGTTATTTAATCATATATTAAGAAAGGTAAAGAATAAAATCATTAAGGCAAAATTTACCTCTAGAAGGTTGGTATCTTTCAAATATGCTTTAAGTGTCTCCGAATCGTGAAGATTATGTGAAGGTATCTCAAAATTGAGTTGATCGACGATGGAATTCTATACACAAAAAAACAAGGATCAAATTAACCCTAAAAATAACAATGTTGCTTCAAATATAAACTAAAAAGGAAATTAAACATGATATTACGACAATGGAAACAACAACTAAATACCCATGCAAAATTTTCTCAAGTTGAGAGTGTACCTCGAGTGGAATGGTTGTTCTTCAGTTTGAAAATGTTCATCATCTTCATTCACTCCTATAAATGGAATACAATGTTGACTCTCAACTCCAGCATTATCATCTTCAAGCCTGCCAACATCATTTTCTCTAAACTCATCCATTTCCAGATACAAACTTAACCAAAACCCTAACCAACAAAAAATGAAGAGAGAGATGATGACAAAGACTTAAAAGAGAGGAAGAAGCGCTGGTGTTGGGGTCGTCCGACGAGCTTGGGATGGAAAGCAACCAATAGAAAATGAAGCAGGGAGGAAGAAGAGTTTTCCCGTGCGCGAAAGAAAATGAAACAGTAGAAAGGGGAGAGTGAGGATGAAAACGAGTAAGAGAGGGAGATGGAGGATGAAGATGGTGGTCAGTCGTTTGTTTTCCGGCGAGATTAGGAAGAGAAGATTGTGGGAGAAGAAGAGTCATTCGTGTGAGTAGAAAGGGGCATGTCGCTAGATTTTAAAGAATTTTTTTTTCTGCTTATAGTAGTGGTGTCCTTCAGTAGATTCAGGGAAAAAAGGGTGTTGGTGTTGGTGTTATTCAACGTAATTGGAAGTGTTATTTAGCAATGGCCTATAAGATATCAGATTTAACACCTACTTACAAAGGGTAAACAAAGAAGAAGAAGCAAAAGAAAAAGTAACACCAACAAGCAACCAATGATTGCAGAATATTCACGAGTACGAATCGTCACACCATATAGCAAATCATAGGGCATGGATACAACTATAAAATGCAATCTACACAATAGGAAGTTTTAGCATGCATGTTGATGCATCCAAAAATCGTCCTCTTGTGAGTTTGACCTACAAAACCACTGTTTGACTGTCAATGACCACCTTTTTGGTGGGAGAAGGCACTCCAATGCTTAAGTCAGTAACTTTGTTGGAAGAATGAAGTAAATTTGGACAAAACTCAGTTAAAGTTGCATAGCTTTTGTCGAAAATTCCCTTTACCTTTTATAATGGTTGGAGTTAACTCTCTGCATGACTTAAGCATGTGAGGCACAACGGAAGGAGATGTTTCAGTAACAGTCTCCACGGCTCTTTCTTGGTGCAACGTCCTTCTTCTTAATGAGAGAACGTGTGATGGGCTTGGATTTGGGCGTTGATTTGTCTGAGGCTGGATTCAAATCCTACCTGCACTTCCTTAGAGGTGGGCCTATTCCGAGCCTCTATAATTGTCTTTAATCATATGGATTTCATAACCTGACCCAATGGATCGGGCATTGTATTCTCGTGATGGGACTTCATTCCACTATTCGGTCGTGATAATTGGTTCATTTTGATGTATCATCAGCTACTCCCCCTTTAGTTAGTGGGTGTGGTGACATGACAACTAACTGTGTGACGGTTGATATGTCGATTGTGCTTTTGCGCTGACCGTGATATCGTTTAGCTACTTGATCATTTCAGTTACATCGTTGTCTATTCGTTTTCACGCATATTTTTAATGTGCCATTATGTCTCGTATGCTGCTTCGTGCGCAGTTTCTTCGTTTTCCATTCGCTTAAAAGGTGTTGTGGCTACTCCTCTTTTTTTTTTACACCAACGTTGTATTATTTCTTTTCTTCTATTACCTTTTTCTTCTCGTTCTCTCTCCCTTGCTCACGATGCCTGCTGGTGATGTTTTAACCGGGGATCGGATTTTCGCTTGTGAAGCACACTTTTCTCCAAACAAAGCCTCTCATGCTACTTTGGATAGTGTTCATTCTAACTATTCTTTGCCTGAGGACCTTGAATGCGTTCTTCCTCGCAAAAACGATAGTCCTTGTTGCTCGAGGAAAGGATACATCACATTGCATCCTCGCATGTTCTTTGTCGGTCTCCGGTTCCCTGTCCCGGAGTTGTTCTGGTCATATCTAGATTTCTTTTGGCATTCCTCCTACTCAACTGAGGTCGAACGGCTGGAGGATCATGGCTGCCATGTACGCTAGGGCCATTCTTTATGATATTTTCTTGACGCCTCGAATCTTGCATTCCTTGGTGGGGTTAAACGTGACGTCCAACCATTCCTGTTTTATGTATTCCCCTGCGTGTTTCGGTAACCTTAATGACAAAATCAGGGGCTGGTGGCGGGATTGGTTCTATGCGTTTGTTGGTTCTGGCCACTTCAATTTGTGTAGTCTTTCGATAATTAGGTATTTCTGAGTTCTTCTCAAACATCGGAATATGAAATTGAATGTTGAAGAGCAGATTATTAGTGAAAGCTTCTTGGGGCTTTCGGTGGTCCTGTTGAGTTCCTATCTTACTGACAACACGGTGATGCGCAGTGGCCTATATGTCATGAATGAGACTGAAAGGACTTTGTTGACTACGAGGCAGGCTGTGGAGATCGTTGCCCGTGTTGTCGGTGATGGAGTGGTCGTTGATCAAAAAGTGAGCTATGATGTTATGGATCTTGTCGCCCTATTCGTATTGCTACCGGTCCTTCTACAAAGAGGAAGGTGGTGAGGTCGGTTAGTCCATCGAAGCGGTTGTTTCTATCTTTCAATCGTGTGCCGAAGAAGAAACGTCTTGTTGATTATGTGCGTCGCACGACTCTTTATTCAGATTATGTGGATAAAGATTCTTCGAGGGAGGACTACCGCTTTCTGCAGTATGCAAAAGAATTAAGGTTGGCTCTAGAGAGGAGTGAGAAAGATATTGTGAAGTGTTCTGAAAAGGCTTATCTCCACGTATGGTGGTTTTGACATTGTGAAGTGTTCTGAAAAGGACCCTCGGTCTTTGAATGACAAGATGCTCTAATTGGCTGTTGTTCAATCTGAAAAACTTGGCGGTCGAGGTCTGGCCTCTGAGTTGCAGCCTCGCCTACCTCCTTCCCCTCTTGGTGACGGAGGGATGGAGATTCCTTCGTCCATAGCCTACTTGAATCCTTCGGCTATTATTCGCTCCGTCTCAACCGAGTGACGAGATGGTGATGGAGGTTTTCATGGTGTTTCCTCGTTTTCTTCGGCCATGGCTGGTGGTGGTTCCTCCATACTACCCGATCCTCACGTTCTTCATTCGCATTTCAATTGGAAGGAACCTACTTTTGTGGAGATCCGAGTTAAATCGGATGGAAAGTTCTGTTGGTTTTATTGTCTTGGTGTGCAGGATGGTGCACGTAAGCTGATAAATAAATGGCATAGGCAGTCGGTAGAGAGGCCCTGATGTCCGTGCTGAATCCGAACCTTCACCTTGAGGATGGTGTTAGACTTGTATTGGAGGACAGGGTGACGGGTTGAATCGTCAGGTCAATCAGAATCTTATGGTTTCTTTGGAAAGGAAGCTTTATGTGCTTCTCCTGGTGTTCTCCCATGTTCTTCACCAGTATGACGTGTTAAAAGCATGATCTTCTGAACGAACCAAGGCAACTGAAGTATCTCGGGTGTCGCTGGCCGAGGTGGAAGGTGCACGGGATCAGTCTGTGGCTGCACTCGAATCTCTGAGAGTTGACCCGGAAGGCATCCACACACGTTTACTTGATGTGGAGAATGAGCTTTCTACTAAGAAGGCGTTCCACGATGAGACCCAACGAGCCATCTTAGAGCATTCTGAAAATCGCAATATTGCTGAGAAAAGGGTGGAGCAATTGTTGTCTTCGCTTGACGAGGTCAAGGTTGATTCTTCTACGAAGCTTTCTACTGCCGAGGGCCAACTTATCGCTATAAGAAGTGAGCTTGCTTCTATTAAGGATAGACTCTGTGTCATGGAGGTGGCAGACTGGGAACGCGTTGTTGATGGTCGAACTGAGCTTTTGGATTATATCAAGGGTCATGGTGTCAATTTGACATCTTATCGTCCTTTGGTGCATCAGTCTTTTGAGGACATGGAAGATGTTGTTGGAGATGCTGATGGAAATCCTCATCTTGAAGAACGAGTCCCTGTTGTTGATCCGACTCCTGCGGGTGATGTTATCGAGGATGTTATAAATGTTTCCCCTTAATCTTCCATTGTTGCTTTTGTAATTGAGTGGATTTTGAATGAATGGAATTAGCTCCTTTATCGTCTTTGTTCAATTGTTGTTGTTGTGCACTTTGTATTTCATGTTTCACGGATGTTTGTAGGACCCTTCCGATGGGTTGATTTTTCCCATGCCTTAGTGCACATACCTCAATCTTGTACTTGTTGTTTCTGAATTGTTTGTGGAAGGTTGCTTTGATTGCGTATTTTCTCCTTTGAATTATTCGCCTCACTTGTCGTGATACGAAGTTGCCTTGTTCAATTGGCTTGTCTGTTCGAGGTGCAACGCTCTAGTTGATTCAAAGTCGTTTCATTTTGTTGAAACCTTTACTTCGTTAACCCAACACCTCGATGGATTTGATGTTTTTGTTTTTCTCTCTGACTCGAGCGTCCAACTTTTTCTTCATTTTGTGCGATACCCTGGTCGACTCGAAGTCATTTCCTTTTAGGTGATTCATTTATCCATCATTTACTTCGTTAATTCGACACCTCAGTCGATTCAAAGTTGTTGTTTAGTTTGACTCGGGTGTCCAACTTTTGTTTCATTTTGTGCGACACTCTGGTCGACTTGAAGTCATTTTCAGTTGACTTGTTCGTCAAACTTTTACTTTGTTGACTTGACACCTCGGTCGATTCGAAGTTGTTTTTAGTTTGACTCGGGTGTCCAACTTTTTCTTCGTTTGTGTGACACTCTGGCCGACTCAAAGTCATCTTTAGCAGACTCGTTCGTCCAACTTTTACTTCGTTAACTCGTCACCTCGATCGATTCGAAGATATTTTTAGTTTGACTCTGGTGTCCAACTTTTTCTTCGTTTTGTGCGACACTCTGGTCGACTTGAAGACATTTTTAGTCGATTCGCTCGTCCAACTTTTACTTTGTTAACTCGACACCTCGGTCGATTCGAAGTTATTTTTAGTTTCACTCGGGTGTCCAACTTTTGTTTCGTTGGTTTATGAAACAAGAAGCTTTATCATGAATACTTGACTTGCATCTTGATTCTTCGTTGGCTTTTGCACCCATTGTTTTTTGTAGCTTTGCTACGAAGCTGTTTTGCTTTTGTGAGATGTCGATTCCGAAAATGAAATTTTATTGAATTTTTTGACTTGTTTAGTAGTCGTCCTTCTACAATGGCTCCGTTACATTGTGAAATGTTTCTTCTTTTATTCCTCTGTTGCTTATTCTTTACCCTTGCGTTGGCGCTCGTGCCTCTGTTATTCCTTCTAATTTATGATATTATTTGCTCGTGTGGTTGTTGTTCTCCGTTTGGCCCTGCCTATTGTGCCCTGTAGTTTGTGAGTTCCTTTGCAATTGATTTTGGCCGAATTTGTTTATGCTGTTTAGGTCTTTTGAGTATTGGCCTTTTGATATAGGTCTGTTTGGGTAGGAGGTGCTTATTTCCCAAGGCAAATGTTGTTTAGGGCATATATTAATTCCCTTGATCATTTTTTTGATCCCATGGTAGTAGCGTTCGTTTTATCCTTGCCTTTAAACTGCTTATCTGATGTGCTGACGAACTCGTCCAGTCATCCTCTTTGGATCCAATGTTCGATCTCTTCCTTTAATTTGTAGTCGTCCTCGGTATCATGCCCATGATCTTTGAGAAAAGAACAATACCTGCTCTTATCTCATCCTTCCGGGCCACCTTTTATTCTTGTTGGCCAGTTGACATTCTCCCAATTTGATATGTGTTTTAAGATGTCGGTTCGGTTTGCTTTCAAGGTTATGTATGGTTTATACTCCTTCCTCATTACGCTGGTTATTCGCTCATGATTGGATTGTGTCGACTGCGATCTCCTAGATTGTTGGTTGGATTTTATGCGCTCGTCCCCTCGATGTTTCTTTAAATGACTATTTTCTTCCCATGATCCGCTATCTCATCTTCTTTCATTTTTTATTTCTCGTTTTCTCGAATGGTTATCCCTCTCCTAGTCGTTCTTCTTCTCGCAACTTTCATTTCTTCGAGGGAAATATGTTTCTGTGCTATTTTCAGCAGAATCGCCATGCCTTTTGGAGGTTCCAACTTAAGGGCATCGAAAAAGGTACCTATCTTCAATCCTGCGACGAAAGTTGCAGCGCCTGTGTTGTCGTTGCACCCATCAACGATTGTTAGTTCAATGGTGCAATGAGTAACATATTCTTGTATTGTTTCGTCCGGCTATTGTCGGATATGCAGAAGGTAATGGGCTCCTTTACTCATCCATTGGCTCCCGATGAATCTAGTTATGAAAGCAGTGGCGAAGGCCTGGAAAGAATTTATTGACCTTGGCGATAAGCTGTTGAACCAGTTTATTGCGGTGGAAATGAGGCTGGTTGGGAACGTTCTGCACAGGATTGACTATGTGGTTTCTTTCAGAGCCATCATATGGTGAAAGCGTCTTAGGTGATCAGTCGGGTAGGTGGTGCCATCGTATACTTCGAACTTTGGCAGAGTGAACTTTTTTGCATAGCCTTCTTAATGAGTTCGACAAATAATGGTGGCTTTGCCAATTCATATAATATGTTGGGATCCGTGACTACGATTCTGAATGGTATCTCAGCAACTGTTTCGCCGCACTGTATAGTTTTGTCTCAGTTGAGTTTGCTGCTCTCAACATTTCCCTGTTGAGGTTTCACTAAAACTTCATCGCTCCCTTGAGTTTGGATAATGGAGTTTTCCAGAGGCGTTGCAGAAGTAGGATCGGCTGGCTGAACGCATTCTTGGGTGATTTTCTCTTGTATCTCCATCATGCATTTCATCTGGGCTATTAGCGAGTCTACCCGAAGGTCCACGGCGGCGCTGACGGTCGTCTGGGCCGTTTGAATAGCATGTAGTGGATCCGCGTTCTCAGATGCTAATGGTTTGGTGATCTTGATTGCGTCTTCTTCTCCGGCTGTTAGTGGTTCATTTGAGGGAGAGTTGTCGTGATCTGGGATCTGGATCATTTTATCTGCTAGTTTAATGGCCCTTTGTCGGGTTGTGATGAATATTTATCATTATGTGTTCTGTAAAGAGGAAACTTGTTGTTTCCCACAGACGGCGCCAAGCTAATGCGTCCAAAAATTGTCATCTTTTGAGTTTGACTTGCAAAACTACTGTTAGACTGCAAAGGACCACCTTTTTGGTGGCTGAAGGCACTCCGATGCTTAAGTCAGTAACTCTGTTGGAATAAGGAATTAAATCTGGATAAAACTCAGTTAAAGTTGCATACCTTTTGTCGAAAATTCCCTTTACCTTTTATAATGGTCGTAGTCAACTCTCTGTGTGACTTAAGCATTTGAGGCGCAACGGAATGAGATGTTTCAGTAACAGTCTCCTCCTTAATGGAGATGCGTTCATGGGGACGTAGGTCCCTCAACGGTTCTTTTTTGGTGCAATGACCTTCTTCTTAATGAGAAAACGTGTGACAGGCTTGGATTTGGGCTTTGATTCGTCTGGACCTGGATTCAAATCCTGCATGCGCTTCCTTAGAGGTTGGCCTATTCCGGGCCTCTATAATTCTCTGTAATCTTTATCAATTTCATGAGCTAGCCCAATGGATCGGGCGCAATATTCTCGTGATGGGACTTCATGCCACATGTACGGTCGTGATAATTGGTCCATTTTGATGTATCATCACATGTAATAACAACCACAAAGAAAATAAATTTCAATTCAACAAAACATGGAACAAGATTAAGAGAGTTCTACCATCCGCAAAATTAGGACCAACGAGAATTTTATTTTTTTTATTTTTTATTTTTTTTGCTAAACACGAAGACTTTTACTAAAGATAAGAAGGGGAACCATTCTTAGATCAAGAAATGCCAAGACACCACAAAGGTGTTAAATAAAAGTCTCTGAAAAGATTATAAGCCAAACCCATTCTCCACAACATTTTCCTAATCTCCATGAAGATAGTTTGTTTCGATATGTTGATCCTTAAAAAACCATCATATTTCTCTCTTTCCACACACACCACATGAGCACGTGACGAAACATACGCCACAACCACCCCGCTCGTCGAGATGGATTAACTTCAGACCACCAACGTAGCCACTCCAAAAGGAAACCATGAAACATCAAACTCAGGCCAAATTTTGACAAGAAACTGCTCCAAATAGAATTGGAGAATCTGCAATAAAGCTTCATGTGATCAAGAGTCTCGTTATTCTCAATACAAAGCACGCAAAGACTTCCTGTGGAGACTCCTTTCTTCCTTAACCTATCTTTGGTTAAGATCCTCTCTTGCAACACCGACCAACAAAAGCAATTAATCTGAGGATGAAGATTTTTCACTCTAACCAAAATCTTGTGAGAGGAAATGAAGGGGTTGGAATGGGTCTCATAATGAAAGGCAGCCAACATATCAGACAACTTTTTCGCCAAGAAGTTAACCTGCACCTCTACCCTTCAACACCAACCTATCAGCTCCCTCCAAGAGCAACTGAATATCCAACAATTGCATTAATTGGTGGACTCTTCTAGTTCCCTATCATTTAGTGGTCTCTGAAAGAAAAGATCTCAGGAGTATTCATTAATCCAAAAATTGGTAAGTCTACCATTTTTCTGGTTGTTAACGATAAACAACCTTGGAAACAGATCCTTCAAAAGTTGGTTGCTACACCAAGAATCATGGTAGAAGGAGATGAGATCGCCGTTTCCATATCGAAGCGAGGTGTGAGGGAAGAAAACACTTACGCACGAGAGATGGACTTCCATAAAGAGCACCCATAGGGAGTGTACTTGGTTCTGGTATCCCAATCTCATCTATTTCGCTCATATTTATCAATGATGAGTGATCTCCATAAATTGGCATTTTCTTCTGCAAACCGCCAAAGTCACTTAGAAAGTAATGCTAAGTTGAAATTGCTCACTTAGCGAATGCCTAACCCACCTCGGGTTTTGGGACAACAAATTTTCTCCCAACCCACCAGATATGCATCTTTCTATAGTTTGTTGTGGAACCGCAAAGGAAATCGCGCATGATCTGTTCTATCTT
This sequence comes from Berberis vulgaris, assembly GCA_963556465.1. NCBI lineage: Eukaryota > Viridiplantae > Streptophyta > Magnoliopsida > Ranunculales > Berberidaceae > Berberis > Berberis vulgaris. The sequence goes on along the minus strand of OY747130.1, from coordinate 25,379,849 downwards.
AGCTGCTATTGAAGATGGTACCTTGATAAGAGATAGAAGGAACACATGGATAAAAGCTAAAATGGATTGGATAAGTGCCAAGCAACCTACTTTCGAGACGAATTTCCGCTTTCTAGAAGCTGGTCTTGATTTCATTATTTCAATTGTCTCATCCCACACAATTTTACTTTTAAATCTAGCACCCAAAGGCATGCTTAAGTACTTAACCAAATAAATCCGCCAACTATTGCAAATGAGGAGTTGGAATTATACTTTAAGGACTTGGAATTATTTGAAGGCCGGATCCAGATGGAAGTGGAAATTCAAGAATTCGAAAGGATTTTGTTTACTTTGGTCAATAGTTTTCACAGTTGGCAAGCAGTGGCAAAGCCATTAATGGATGATTTTCGTAAGGGATTTTGTTTGCCTTAACCTTGATTTTTCCAAAGGATGCTTTTTCAAGTAAAATTAAGTTTCCAGTAAAAGTTTTCAATGGGGATGGCTTTCAACGCTCAATCTGAGCTGAAACCATAGTATTTCCCTTTCATAAGGTGTTCCTTTTTAACCATATAAATACATTTGAACAATCTTCCATTGTAGTCGTTAGCTTGATGTGAAATCATAGTGAATATCAGCCTAATTACTGTTTCCTTAACGTGGACACTCATTGTTTTCCAAGGAAATGACTTCTTGCATCTGTGTTGCCCTCCGTGATTCAGACAGGCGGGGATGCTTCAATCTAAAATTCATATCTTGTTTACAGGACTCAAAAGTGTCTAGATTTTGTACCTAGTCTAAAGACTGAATGCAAGTTGCTCTTTTTTTCTTTTTCAAATAACCAAAAAGATTTTTAAAAATACCCTTTTTATTTTCCATTTAAAAAATTGCAATGGAGTTCGTAGTGGAACATAATCAACTAATGATAGCTGACGTGATATGCTTAATGAAGCAGTCATGCGCTCACATAATAACAATAATTTTGCTCATGTTTGTTTAATTACTGTATGACTATTACAAACTTTGCATTTTACTAAGAATGGTCCATATATTGCTATTTGCAAGAAAGACACTCTTTCATATAATGATCAAATGAAGTAGATGAAAAAAAGAATGTAAGAATTGTGATATACGATGGTAGGCATTCAATGGAAAGTGTTATATGATTGCATCTTGGTGTAGGTGTTATATGACACATAGACACTAATCAAGCAATGGAGTCAGCAACCAACCCAATTACTTAATTAGCTATTAAGCAATTGGGTAGTTCATTTTCCTATATAAAGACCCATGGTTGTAATGGGTAATAATACTTCTACTACTATAACAAAAGCCTTTGATGAACAGTAATAGTGTCTTCAACTCTAATTTTTTTTAAGCAATTTCATCATTTTTACAATCAAAATCAACAGTTGGGTGAAAAGTGATAAGGATTTAATGTCTTTTGAAAGAAAATAAGAAATAAACAAATAAACATATCGAACTTATTTAAGACGAACTCTGACTTTGAACGTTTAATTTTTTCATAGAATTATTGTCACTACATTGTTTCAATAATTACAACGTATGTCATTCTTTTAAAGACTAGCATGACTTTGGCATTAACATTTGTCAATGGACAATTTAGGAATTCAACTCCCACAACTTTTGATTAACTGTTTATTTTCTTCATTAACTTTTTAGGTTTATTATTTTTTTTTTCATTTGTCTGTAATTGATTTCAAGGGTCTCACTCTCTTAATGCCATATAATTGTAAAATTTATATATATATTCTTTTATAGAAAAGAACATTCTTTATTTATTAGTTTATTATAATTTAATTTTAAAAATATTATTATAATATGAAATAAAAAGTAAAGACATTATATTATCACATTTTCATGAACAAGAGCGTGTAATAGCAATAATCGTTATAAATGTTATAAATTATATAATTTTTTTTGTACAATTAATAAAATAAAGATGAATGTGGGTATGTGTAGCATACGGTGTCGTGCTAGTTGGTAAACTAATAAAGATAGAAGTAAGAAAATAAGATCTTTTACAATCAATCTTACAATCAATTTGGTTCATGATGGAATTACATATTATCTCATGATTTTGATAATTATGTTTATTAATCATAATATACAAATATTAGCAACAGTTCCTCCTTTTGATGAAAGAAAATTACTCATGTTGTTGATCGATGACTTTTAATTTTTAGGATTTCTTTAGGTTTTAAATGCAATATGTTGTAATAATTTTATATATTTTTTATTTTTATTCTTACTACATATTGGTTTTGTCAGCTCCTCTGTGGTTAATGAACATAGTGAAATTTAACAAATGCATGACTAAAGTTTAGTTGTATAAATAATGGTTACTTCTATTCTTTCATTCAAATGTCAATTAAAGCTCCTAAACGAGAAAATTCTACAATCAAATAATTTTTACTAATAAGATTAGATAAGTTTATCTTACACACGTTAAGTTGATTCAACAAAGTCGAAACATCTTAAAATATCGGTGCAACAAAGAGTTGGTGCAATCCAGCCAAATACTCGGGTACACGTAGCAACTCCCTTGTAAGATGGATGTTCACATTTACTTGGTTATTTTAAGGGAAAATGACTTATAAGGCCTAGGTTTTGTAATTGTAGACCATATAAGACCCTAACAATTGAAAATGCCTCAAAAGGCCTACTTTTTGTAATTCAAGACTATTAAAAGCCACAAACCTAAACCATGGCTAAAATATATGTAAAATGACAAATATACCCATATTTCCAAACACTTATTATTATGTATTCAAATTCTAGTAACTCTAAAACAAGTGAAATATGCAAATTTTAACGCAGAATAATATTTTTTTTAAAGTTGTTTCATGTCACTAAATCACAATTGATCGAAAATGAAAGTAATGTACCTAATTTTGAGTCACATAACATATGAAAATGAAATTTATTATTTTAAATTTTCTATTGAATGAGAACCAACTTTTTTGTGATACTTTACTCTCATTGACAATTTATGATATTTGTTGAATTAGAAGTCAAGACTTAGCAATTTGTTGAAAATAACACAATGTTTGTGGGTACCACTCTGGTAAACCCTCAAGAGATGATAACTCGTCCACTAGGGACACCTAGGGGTTTAAAGGCTTGTTGCATTTGCTAAATGCAATTGAAAGTGTCAGTGAAAGTGGTATAGATAAGAGTTTTATGTCAGTCTCGAGTTTTAGTTAAGTTTGAGTCGCTTGAATTGCTAGAGACTAACAATAAGTTGGTTGGGGAGTGTGATGAGTGCATGAAAGTGCACTCTGAACATCGCTTTTCTAAGTATAACTGTTAGATTATTTGGTTAATTCTAGTATCTTTTGTAATAATTTTTATAGTATTTTTTGTAATAATTTTTTACTTAGTATATTTGTTTATTTTGGTTTTGGCAGGTGATTTAATGGAGAAAATAAAGAAATTAATGCCACGTGCAAGGCCGGGTCCTAAAAAGGAAGCTTAGTCAAAGAGGAAACCCAGTTTTACAAAGAAATTTATGTCGAATCCAGTTAGGAAATGAGCGAAATTAAAAAGGAAATAAAGGGTTTAAAAGGGGAATTGGGGCAACGAATTCTCATATCTCCTTGGCTGCAAATTTAGGTCTCTATTGGCTGTGAGTTCCCCCACTTTCAGACGCGAATTGAACCCTTTTTGGCTGCGAATTTGAGCTCTCTTTTAGATGTGAATCAGGCTCCTTCTTGGCTGCGAATTCGCCATCTCCTTGGCTGCAATTTTGTGGTACTTTGGGTTGTCGCCCCCCTCCGCCCCTGACCACCCCACTTTTTTTTTGATTTACTGAAGGACAACACCACCTTCCCTTCTCTGTTTCCTTTTCTTCTTTTCATTTTTTTTATTTTTCTTTTTATTCTTCTTCTTCTTATTCTGTTTTTTTCTCTAGTGGGGAACCTTCACTCGCTGAAACCTCCACAAGGGAAAAATATTGTCCCCCGCGGAGGCTCGTACGAGTTGGGAACCAACACCCACATAGATTTGTGTGAGTGTGGGTTCCCTACTTGCAGGAGCCTTTGCGAGGGACAAATTTTTTTGCCCTCGTGGAGGTTTTGGCAAGTAAGGAACCTCCCAGACAGCAAAGGAGAAAAAAAAAGTAAAGAAGAAGAAAATAAGAAGAAGGGATAAGAACAAAAAAAAACAGAGAAAAAAGAAGAAGAAGAAGAAATCAAAAGTACTAAAAGAAAAAAATAGGGGAAGAAAAAAAAAATAAAGATGAAGAGAGGAAATGAGAATAATAAAAGAAAAGAAGAGGAAGTGAATGAAAAGAAGAAAAACAAAGAACAAGAACAATAACAAGAACAAGAACAAAATAGAAGAGGAATAAATGAGTGGTGGTGCAGCCAGCGGTGGCAGGCCGATTGTGGTGCGACCATAAGTGGTGGGGCAAGGTTGTGCAGCCGTAGGTGGTGGGGCGAGATGGTGGGTGCTACTCCTATGAAGAGAAAGTGAAGAAGGGAAGGTGGTGGTGTCCTTCAGTAAATCAAAAAAAAAGTGGGGTGGTCAGGGGCGGAGGGGGGCGACAACCCAAAGTACCACAAAATTGCAGCCAAGGAGATGGCGAATTCGCAGCCAAGAAGGAGCCTGAATCACATCTAAAAGAGAGCTCAAATTCGCAGCCAAAAAGGGTTCAATTCGCGTCTGAAAGTGGGGGAACTCACAGCCAATAGAGACCTAAATTTGCAGCCAAGGAGATATGAGAATTCGTTGCCCCAATTCCCCTTTTAAACCCTTTATTTCCTTTTTAATTTCGCTCATTTCCTAACTGGATTCGACATAAATTTCTTTGTAAAACTGGGTTTCCTCTTTGACTAAGCTTCCTTTTTAGGACCCGACCTTGCACGTGGCATTAATTTCTTTATTTTCTCCATTAAATCACCTGCCAAAACCAAAATAAACAAATATACTAAGTAAAAAATTATTACAAAAAATACTATAAAAATTATTACAAAAGATACTAGAATTAACCAAATAATCTAACAGTTATACTTAGAAAAGCGATGTTCAGAGTGCACTTTCATGCACTCATCACACTCCCCAACCAACTTATTGTTAGTCTCTAGCAATTCAAGCGACTCAAACTTAACTAAAACTCGAGACTGACATAAAACTCTTATCTATACCACTTTCACTGACACTTTCAATTGCATTTAGCAAATGCAACAAGCCTTTAAACCCCTAGGTGTCCCTAGTGGACGAGTTATCGTCTCTTGAGGGTTTACCAGAGTGGTACCCACAAACATTGTTTTATTTTCAACAAATTGCTAAGTCTTGACTTCTAATTCAACAAATATCATAAATTGTCAATGAGAGTAAAGTATCACAAAAAAGTTGGTTCTCATTCAATAGAAAATTTAAAATAATAAATTTCATTTTCATATGTTATGTGACTCAAAATTAGGTACATTACTTATAAATGGCTAGTAAGAAACCACAAGTTCTCATTGGTGTAATGAACCAACACATAATTATGGAGCTTCAAAGTAATTCCTATATACATTACTTACTTCCTCAAAATTCATTGGAATTTATATTTTATGAAATAACCAAGGCAATGAGTACTAAAACAAATTAATACTTTTATTTTCCTTTTTTTTTGGATATATGTGTGGACTGTGCAATGTTTAACTCTCTTAAGTTTTCTAATTGACCCATGTAACGAGCTTTAGACCAATGACTCCCAAACCAGATAGTTTTAGGGCATTAGGTGTAGAAACACCCCTAAGAGTTTACTAACTCGAGCAAAAAAGACTACGAAGTTAAACTAGCCACAACCTGACGTCAACATGTGCAATGTTTAACTCCCTTAAGTTTTCTAATTGACCCATGTAACGAGATTTAGACCAATGACTCCCAAGCGATATGGCTTTAGGGCATTAGGTGTAGAAACACCCCTACGGGTTTACTAACTCGAGTAAAAAAGACTATGAAGCTAAACTAGTTGATTTATACATTAACATAATGTCAAGGTTACTCATCCAACAAATCTCCCAATTTATCCTGAGATATAAGCATACATATTTGGTTTCACCTTTTTATACCCCACATTATGTGTAAGTGTGCATATGTTAAATTCAAAATGAAACAAGTGGAATACTCACTAACCAAAAATAAGTAGTACAAATTTAGATTTCCTAAACATATGATCATGTGCTCACCATTTTAAACTCACTAATGAATTTTGAATCAACTTTAAAGTTCAACAGTATTCTCACAAAACAACTTAATCAATCATTGAGTTCAACCTAACCATGCTAAGACATCATTGCAAATTATTATTTTTTAATTTATTGTTTTGATAATTTTTTTTTAATAAAAAAAAAACCTTTCTATACCCGACTTAAATTGGAAATTGTCCTCAATGTTAAATCAATCCGTTGTAAAAGGAAGGGAAGAAAGAAAAAATAAAAAATTAAACATAAAAAATTAAAAATTAAAAATTAAAAATTAAAAATTATAAATTAAAAATTAAAAATTAAAAATTAAAAATTAAAAATTAAAAAATTAAAAATTAAAAATTAAAAATTAAAAATTAAAAATTAAAAATTAAAAATTAAAAATTAAAAATTAAAATTTTTTTAAAAATTAAAAATTAAAAATTAAAAATTAAAAATTAAAAATTAAAAATTAAAAATTAAAAATTAAAAATTAAAAATTAAAAATTAAAAATTAAAAATTAAAAATTAAAAATTAAAAATATAAAAAATTTGATCTAACAACCTAGCAAAAATAGAATACGAAAATAATAAAAAGTAGGCAAATGAGGGACTTAGCTGGATTTCTATAACGCGTGAGCGCCTTAGTATAAAGTGTTCATCTGCTCTTTGGGTTACCTTCCAAGTAGTGCTAAGTTTATAGTCTTTAGCCAGAATGGATGACTCTCATGCCATGTACTGAACGGAGTAGAGAGTCAAATCCTTATCTCTAGGATCAAAGCTTATCTCAATGTAGGGCTTCACTCTATGTTCATTCACTTTGAATGTTTGATTTTTCTCTTTGCTATGAACCTCTATAGCTCCATGAGGGAAAACTTTGGTCACAACATAAGGACCATACCACCCCGACTTGTGCTTCTAAGGAAAAAGTTTCAATTTTGAATTGTAGACCAACACTTTTTGTCCCAAATGAAAATCCTTCCTGATAAGGTTCTTATCATGATATGCCTTGGTTTTTCCCTTGCATCACTTGGCATTCTCATAGGCATCATGCCTTAATTTTTCTAATTCATTCAGCTGCAGCTTCTTCTTGTCACCTGTCTGTTTCATATTCGGTTCCCTTATAATGGAAGGAACAAAAGTCGTATCAGTAGGCAAAAGAGTTTCAAAAGAAAGTGCATACTTACTTAAATGAGATTTAAAAACCTCAAGAGAGTGTACGGTCTCAATGATGTCCATCATCACACTGTCATCTTCATGCTGAGGATTCGACTTTGTAAAACTACGAGTAATGACAGCCTCCAGTGGATCAATGTTGTGTACCTGAAAAACTTGCTCAACAGTACTTTGAACCACATCAGTATTAAAACAATCATACTCATCATGTGATAATTTTAATGCATCAAATACCTTAAATTCTATATTTTCATCATTTACTTTCATGCTTATATTACCTTTTTTAACACAAATTTTGGTATCGACAGTATGCATAAAGGGTCTTCCTATGATAATAGGCAAAAATGATAGCGTAGAAGGATCTTCCATATCTAAGACAATAAAATCCATAGGTAATGTAAACGATTTACCTGAACCAAGACATCCTCTAAAATACCTCTAGGTCTTTTGATGTTTCTATCTGCCAATTGCATAAAGTTGGTTTAAGTTCCCCCAACTTCAATTTCTCATAAACCGTATAGGGCATCAAATTAATACTGGCACTCTAATCAAGCAGAACACATTCGAAGAATCTACCACCAATCTTGTATGGAATAGTAAAATTGTCTGGATCTTTTAGTTTGGGAAGTAATTTTCTCAACAAAACCGCACTTACCTCTTCATTTAATGCAAATTTCTCATATTCCCGAAACTTTCTCTTATGAGTACAACAATCCTTTTAAAACTTGGCATAAGATGAAATCTTTTGAATTGCATCAAGTAAAGGAATAATAATTTAATATTACAAAATTGGTTATCTTTCTTTTGCTTTACTAACCTTTGAGGGAAGGGTGCCAATATCACCTTCTCATTTTCATTTACCTTGTTGGAGTTCGTGGTACCCGTTGGATGTGTTCCCACTTTTTCTTCCTTATTTTCATCCGTTCCCACCTTGTTGTCAATAACTTTACCACTCCTAAGGACTGTCATGGCCTTGAGTTGCTCGTGTCCTCCCGGGTTTGATATGGTTTGTGTTGGAAACTCTCCCTTATTTCTCTCACTTAACTCCTTAGCCAATTGTCCTACTTTTGCCTCCAATCTCTGAATGGCTTGACTTGTTTGAGCATTAGTATGTTGTTGTGTAGCAATGAATTGAAGTATGGCACCTTCGAGACCATCTTTCTTCTGCTCAGGATTTGGCTATACCCTTTGTGGTGGAGGTTGAAAATTTTTTCCCTGCTGGAAATTTCTCTGCTGCCCTTGTGGATCTAGACTGTTCTGATTTCCACTCCAAGAGGAAGTGGTTTTGTCCCACATTGTTTGCACGTTCTCGCTCTATAATAGAAAACATAGGACAAATCTTAGTAGTATGATTATAATGAGAACATATAGCACATACCTCGACTTGAGCAACTCGTTGAACTGGGAAAATGTTCTGGGCCGACATTGCTTTCACAAACATATTTAGCTTCCTCTTCATCACTGTCATCTGAACTTGAATTCCAACATTAGCACTTACCTCATAAACACCCTTACCTTTTAATCTTGACCTCCCTCTTGATGAGAATTGCTGAGAATTCTCACTTATGATCTCAAACAGCTCAATAGTTTTCTCACTGTTTTTATCCATAAGTACACCTCCACAAGCAGAATCAACAAGACTTTTGTTAATATCATTTAAACTTTTGTAAAAAGCTTGTACATGATCGCTTGAAATAGATTGTGGTGTGGACATTTGAAAAGTAGCTCATTGAAATGTTCCCATGCTTCAAATAAAAGATCTCCATTTTTCTGTTAGAAAGTTTGAATTTTCCTTCTGAGTTGTCTTGTCTTTTGAGCTAGAAAGAACTTCTTTAAAAATTTAGCGGCTAATTCCTCCCAATTATTAATGGAACCGTAACAAAAGAGTTCAACCAGAACTAAACATTATCTTTTAAAGAAAATGGAAAATGATTAACCTGATTCCTTCCGGATCTAAGCTTTGGATATTCTGAGTCTTGCAAAGATCAAAGAAAACCCTAATGTGTAGATATGGATACTTAGAAGGTGTGCCTCTGTAATGTGGCACCATATTAAGCAAGTGAGGAGATAAATTGAATTTGTGTTTCATTGTTGGCTGGAATGCAATGCAAGACGGTTGATTGAGATTTTGTAGAATAAAGGAGTTCTTCATTGGTTTCCGCACTGGTGGATTTCTTACTTGGTCCATTTCTTTCTCAGATTCTATTTTCACAGATTGCTTTTTAAGCACTCTAAAGGTTCGTTCAATCTTTGGATTGTATACACTGATGTTTACGGCCTATGACCTACGACCATGCATAAATAAGATTCAATCCTACAAGACAACACATACGAAGTAAATGCTTCGGGAAGAATAGCTACTAAAAAAGCAAAAGTGAAATTGTTGAGCAATTGTTTTTTATAAAAACAACTAAGCTAAAAGAAAAAGATTTAAACACAATTTAGCACAATACTCGACGATGGCGCCAAAAACTTGTTGTACAATTATTAACCTAAATAATAAGCTTATAATTATACATTTACTCACAAGTGCACAAGATCAAACAAATAGTATGCATGACAAGAACAAGATCATCCCAATGGGGTTTGGTTCAATTATGTTTAAAACAGATTTCCTAATACTATTATTTCAATGAAACCTAATAATTAATTGAATAAGAAAAGATAATGAGAAAAATTAAATGTAAAACTAAATAAATTCAAATAGTAAGAAAATAAGTTAGGGATTCGATATCCGCCACTGGTCATCGTCCTTTGAATAATAACATGCACAATGATACAAACCAAATTTCAATGCTCAAATTTTGTCAACCTAAGGGCATGGGTGTCTACTCCTTAAGCTATAGATTTTCCTAAACAACAAATTAGGCATGAATGTATACTCTAACTTTTTTCAATCTAAAGGTATTTAGCATGGTATCTACTAAGTTGCACTTCAAGAACGCATAAATCAATGAAAATTGACAAAAACATAAAATTCAAAACATGGTATCTATTTCAGTCATTTATGTTGATTAATTTCAAGAACCGGTCTTACTTGGCTCTTTTTGTTATTTAGCATAGGCACAAAAATCAGTCATCTAAATTTACCTATGTAACTATCCTCATAAAAATCATGCAAATGGTGATCAAGCATAAACAAAATTAATATGAAAGGTTAAATAAAATCAGAAATTAATCAATTGAGGATAGTAAAAATAGTGTATCAAGGCATGTCAAAATTCTAAAAAGTCATAACTAGTACTTCAATATATCCCTAACTAAATTGTTTAGCTACACATACTAAAGGCAATATTGGTTTTCAAATAAACCATTGAAAAGTATAAAGAATAAAAAAAACTGTACGCAATGGTATAGCTGAAATTAGTGGTGCAAATAGCATAAAGAATTAAATCATCTTTCTTCTTCTCGTTATTTTACAACAGCAGCTCATACAAACCAGCAAGCAAAACAGCTCGCATAGCAGTTCATCTTCCTTCTTCCTCACTGCTTCTTCTTCTTCCCTGATTCTTATTTGCTTCCCTTCTCAGGTCACGAACAATAGCTGGTTCACTCAATCGCAGCCCAAAGTACCACAAAATTGCAGCCAAGGAGATGGGGAATTCGCAGTCAATGAGATGGCGAATTCGCAGCCAAGAGAGAGCCCGAATCATGTCCGCAGGAGAGCTCGATTTCGCAGCAAAAAGGGTTCAATTCGCATATGAAAGAAGGGGAATTCGCAGCCAATAGAGACCAAAATTTGTAGCCAAGGACAGATGAGAATTCATTGCCTCTTCTTCTCTTTTAAAGCCCTTTTTTCCTTTTTAATTTTGCTCCTTTCTAAACGAGATTCAACATAAATTTCTTTGTGATATTGGATTCCTCTTTGACTAAGCTTTCTTTTTAAGACCCGGCCTTGCACGTGGCATTAATTTTTTTTTCTCTCCATTAAATCTCATGCCAAAACAAAAGTATACTAAGTAGAAAATTATTACAAAAAATACTAAAATTAACCAAATAATCTAACAATTATAATTAAAAAAAGCGATGTTCGACTACACTTTCATGCACTCATCAGTTAATCACACTTCAAATTTCTTAAGCCATCTTAATCCGCTTTCAGCGGACTAGGCTGTAGGTTGGACCAAAAGTTGTCTTCATCAACCCTCACGGGCTGACTAAACTTTGGTCAAGTTTGAGCGTCATTGTTTATGTAGGACAATGATCCCTGGCAAGTCATCCTGATCAGGCTCCATGAGCTCTGACTAGACTCCCACTTTTTAAGCCATATTTATCTGTTCTTGGCAGACTAGGCGTTAGAGCGGACCAGAAGTTGTCTTCATCAGTCTTCATGAGTTGATTAAACTTTGGTCAAGTCCGGCCACCATCGTCTATGGTCGGACAATGATCCCCGACAAGTCATCTTAATCAGACTCCATGAGCTCTTACTAGATTCCACTTTCTAAGCCATCTTTATTAGTTCTTTACAGACTAGGCGTTAGAGAAGACTAGAACTTGTCTTCATCAATCTTCACAAGCTGACTAAACCTTGGTCAAGTTTGGCTTAAATGGTCTTGGGTATATAAGTCTGACTTGGGTGTCCTGATTTATTCAACTCACATAGTGGTCCGACATGGAGATTGGATCGGCGGGTCTGATTCTTAAATAAGATTGTAACAAATTGACTGGATACTCAACTAAATTTGATGAACAACAATGGAACTTTAGTAAAAGTAAATATCTTTTATTGAAAATATTTCTTTAGGTGTTGTATATTTCATGGCCGCTTAAGGCCTTTTGCGTTCATGTTTTATAACCAATATGTTTTGGGCTTGTTGACCTTAATGACTTTGTAGGGCCCTTCCAACTTTGGGTTCAACTTGCCTGCACTAGGTTTTTTAGTGTTTTGAGTTTTTGAAAGTACCTAGTCTCCTACTTTTAACTCTCGTGGCTTGATCCTCTTATTATATTATTGAGTCATTTTTTGTTGGTAGGCTGCTATCTTGGCGGAAGCCTCATCTTTTTTTTTTCTCGATGAGGTTTAGTCCGACGAATAAAGCTTCGTCATTGCCATTCGACCGAAACTCTTCTGTTCAGAAGGTCGGCATTCCCAGCTCTATTGGGACCATTTCTTCTGATCCGTAAGTTAGAGCGAATGGTGTTTCCTCAATAGGGATCCTTTTGGTAGTTTGATATGCCCAGAGTATCCCTGTTAACCTTGAGACCTACCGGCCCTTAGCCGCATCAAGTTTTTATTTGAGCGCTTCCAAGATCGTCCTGTTGGTGACTTCTGCCTGTCCATTGGCTTGGGGTGCTTTGGCAAGGAGAAGTCGTGGCAGATGCTAAGGTTTTTACATAGTTTTTTGTCTTCAAACTAAGTCTCATTGTCACTGAATAGTGTCATTGGGATGCCAAATTCGCAGATGATGGATGCCCATATGAAATTCTCAATTTGATTTTTGCCTATCTTGGCTAGGGGTTCCACTTCAACCCATTTGGTGAAGTAATCTACAGCTACGTGGAGGAACATCTTTTTAGCTGAGGTGGGGAGTGGTCCGACAATGTCCATTCCCCACTGTGCGAAAGGCTATAGGCTGGTCATCGGAGTCAACGGTTGAGTGGGCATGTGCACGTATGGTGCAAACCTCTGACACTTGTCGCATTTTCGAACTATGCCTTGGCGTCCTGTTGCATCTTCGGCTAATAATACCCTAAGGTCAGGGCTTTGTGGGCCAAAGTTTTCCTGCCTGGGTGGTTTCCACATATGCCTTCATGGATTTCTCTAAGAATATAGTTCGCCTCTAAGGGGGCCAGGCATATGAGTAGGGGTGTCATAGTTGACCTTTTATATAAATTGTCATTCAAGAGAGTATACTGCATTGCCCTATTTTTTAGCTTTTTGGATTTTGCCTTCTCGGCTTGAAGGACTCCATTCTTGACGTACTCAATGATAAGATTAATCCAGCTTGACTCTTCCTCGGTCACGCAAGAATCATTTGATTTTTTTTTCTTTCATACTTGATCTTTCTTGGAATTCAATGAGCATGTCTGAGATCTCAACTGTAGCCAAGGCCTTTTTGGCCACTGCATTAGCCTTTTCATTGTCGTCTCTGGGACATTGCTGGAGCTCTAACCTTTGAATCCACTTATTGTGTTGATCACTTTTTCGCGATAAGCCAACATTCTAGGATCTTTGTTGTTGAATTTCCCCTTGACGAGGTTGACTACCAGACGAGAGTCATTATTCGCGGTCGGCTCATCTATTCCGATCCCCTTGGCGAGTTTTAGGCCGAACAAGAGGGCATCGTACTCTACTTCATTGTTGAGGCGGGGAAGCTGAATATGACGACTTTTTCTAGAGTCACCCAACCAGGAGAGTGGAGAGTGATCCAGGTCCACTTCCATTGACTGTGGATGACCCGTCACATTGCAGGATCAACCCTTGGTCATCTGCCTATTTTCGTGGTTGTCTGACTCCTATCATCCACTGCTAGTAAGTTCGGCGATGAAGTCTGCCAACTCTTGAGCTTTGATGGTTGTTATTGGGGTGTAGTTAATATCAAACTGCCCTAGCTTGACTGACCATTTAACCATTTTAAATGATATTTCTGACTTGTGCAACACCGTGTGGAGTGGATGTTTAGTTATGACTGTTATAGAGTGGGTCTGGAAGTAGGATTGCAGCTTCCTGGAGGAGATGACCAACGCCAAAGCTATTTTTCTTGGCCTGGGTAATTTGCCTCCGCATCCACAAAAGTTTTGCTGGCGTAGTATAATAGTTTTTGTACTCCTTTATCGTTTCACACAAGGGTTGAATTGACAGCATGCTTTGAGACAGAGATAAACAAGTAAAGTGTCTCTCCTTGTATTGGTTTCAAAAGTAACTCAGTACTTTCCATGTACACTTTCAGGCTCTGAAAAACTTGCTCGCACTCTTCATCCCATTTGAAACCTTTGTTTCCTCTTAGAATTTTGAAAAAAAGGGAGGCATTTGTTGGATGATTTGAAAATAAATATGTTGAGTCCTACCATTGTCACGCCCCGATTTTCGAGAAAAACGAAAATCCTAAAATCCACGTAGGATTATCCGTTTCCCCAAAACTCGGGACGTGAAATTCAATAACAACAGAAACATTTAGCAGCAATAACAAAAATATAATTTAGAAAATAGGAACAAACTAAATTTTATAACAAAACTCTAACCAGGAAAAACTGACGTCGCTAGCCCCACTAGCGGAACTCCCGTAACGCTGCTCAAAAGTCTCTAAACCTGAAAAGCTAATCGGCTACATTCCCAAAGGGATGTACCCAAGAAGCAAAAGAACTTGGGTCAGCAATAGAGCTTGTGTGAGAAATCTTCATCCCAAAAATCAATAAAATCGCACGTAATAAACATCAAGCTAAACACAAACAACAAACCATCACACCAATAGGTAGTTCCTCAACGAGGCAAAGGTGTGATGCAAGAAAACACAATTCCAAGAATTTAGTTCCTCAACGAGGCAATCATGTCATCATTCCAATTAAGTAAAATTGCATTTACTTATACTTACCTGGTAGAAGTTGACTATGGCAAGCCTAACTTGCAGAAACATTAGTGGACTTGCCATCCTGCATAAAAATGGTTAGAAGTAATATAAACTTATTTTATTCATTTTTATTTGAATTTGATTCATCTTTTTAACGGATTGATCACTTAGACGATACCACATTCGCACCACCTCCGTGCCGTACATACATGCACGTATGCCTCTCTCATATAAAGGAGGACTACTCCGTCATCCATGCCCAAGTGGGGACATCACATATAGGCATGCATCGCGGATACCCCTAACTCTATGAGTACCAAAAGCCACCCTTGGGTTATCAATGCGCATAAACTCACATCACATTTTTGAAGGATAAATATCAAAGCCTATTTTAGGCATAACAATTCACCTCATTTCCACAAGACCAACCCGAAGGTTATTTTAGTTTCTCTAGTAAGAAATGGGTGCCCCAACTCCGCAAGACGACCCACTGGTCATTTAGTTTCTCTAGTAGGAGAGGGGAAATAATAAACAAAAAGGTGTGGTAGTTCTAAGTGACACAATTCCAGGTGGTTTATATTTTCAGAAATCAAGGTTTACCAATATCATTTATTTTTGATAATTCAAAATTTCTCCACAATGACATTTTTGTCAATAAGTTGATTCACAATCGTATCCACCCACATTTTTGGGGAAAACATAGCATATTCATTAATCATGCTCTATAACAACATGGCAATCAAGTCACTCCTTGATTCAAATATCCAAATCCTTCATAATGCATAACCAAGTCAATATGCATAATAATACCAATCTCCAAATAAGTTCAAATCAAAATAGCTATCCATGCAGAATAACACCATCGCAAATTAAATCCATTGCAAATCAAAATAACACCATTGTAAATTAAAATGACACCACTGCAAATAACATTAATCCTACAGGAACTCTAAGTGCCTAAAATCTAATTGCAAATACCACATGAAATCTAATTGCAAAAACCATCACAAGTGGGACCCAGGGATTTATTCTACAGGAACTCTAAGTTGTATGAATTCTTGTGAATTCTAATTGCAAAGCACCCTAAGTGGGACCCAGGGATTAATTCTGCAGAAACTCTATTGCATGAAATCTAATGCAAAAACCACTATAAATGGGATCTAGGGATTAATTCAACTCTATGGCATGAAATCTAATTGCATATTTCAAATACCACCATGGGTGGGACCTAGGGATTATTTCTGCAGGAACTCTATTGCATGAAATCTAATGCAAATACCACCATAAGTGGGACCCAGTGGAAACATTGGATTTGAGAGTTCCAAAGCACTTCACTTCATTATGATAATCTGTTATTGCAGCCCAAGTCTAACTAGCCTCGTTATATAGAGAGTTTGGGTGCAAATATTATCCCATCTGTGCAAAATCAACATGGCATTCAAACTTCATATGCAACAAAAAGACACCCAATGCCAATCTTCGTCATTTTACAAACATCAACCAAGGGAATAGACACCCACTGATTGTCCATGTATAACAACAATCTATATTTATCAAATAAGTATATATTGTTTCTACTATTTATTTCTAGAAATGTGGTTTCATCAACTTCATTTCTAGTGTATGCAGAAAAAATGATTTCAGAACAATCAAACACATCCTAAATGTCATTTGGATTTAGTAAGATCAATTACATTGACCAACTAAATTAACCAAACACCCAATAACTCGAGCAACGCAACGGCAGTCTAAGATGCTCTGTCCATGCAATGAGCCCTTCTACTACCTGAACATGCAGCACAGGACTGACAGTCTTGGCTATTCTGGAGCCACACAATCAGTCTTCATGAGAACTAAATAAAATTCAACCCAGGACAGAACAGGCTCATCGCCTCGCCCAGCCTAGTGCCAAGGACTACATAGCCTCAGATATTTTACTCTATTATAACCTACCTACTCACAAAGGTATCTTTCATCATGCAACCATTCAGTGTCATGAAAAAAACAGATAGCTGTTTGCCTGTATGGAAATGAATTTGTAAGATTGGATTATTATGTTGTATACTTGGTTGTAGTAGCAGTGCTCAAGAATGAGCATGTTTTGGACTGTATTCAGATTTATTTTGTTTGTTTGTTTCCATATCTTTTTGGTCTGATATCCAAGGGGATCTGGCATTCATTTTACTAGAACTTGGACATAAAACTGTTGGACATGCAACATTCAGTTTTATACAACTTCCCTAGTGTTTTATCAAAAGTAGCTCCAAAATTTTCTTATATGAGGCTCTGGTTTCCTTTCGGGTTCAATCAAGGCTAGAGTCACTTCACCAGTACCTATCCTACTAGAGACTATAAGATAGTATCTCCTGGTTGCATTCAATCTAAGATTCCAAGGCAATATTTGTCCTAAATACAATCAATATTTCTACAAAAACAACATGAACCAAAATTCACATCGGACACAAATAAACTAATAATTACTTAACACAGATAAAACCAATAATTAATTGGACATTCGATTTATCATTCAAGTTGTTTGAATGAAAGACCTGTAGGACCATATCCAATTCAAATAGTGAACAAACAATTTCTAAACAGGCAACATAATAGATATACAGACATAACGAACTGATGGGGTTTCAATCTTTAGACAACGAAAGAGAAACTCTCAGTAAAAGAGAACGAATGAAGAAAACTAACCTTTAATCCAAGAATAGAAACTCAATCAACACGCGCTAACCATCTAGTAACCTCGCCCAATCAGATCATGGAAAAGAGGCTGGAGTCTATCTTCTTTCCTCCTCTTTGTAATATAAAAATGCAGCAAGCAGCAGATGTTCCTTCACACTCCCTGCAACTGTCATGTTACAATCCCTGAATCAACTACGAATCATACCCAAAAACAGTCCTGATTCAGCCCTCTTCACGCGCTGATTCAGCCCTTCAAACAACTCTTATTCAGCACTGAATTAGACCTGAAACAAACCCTGATTCAACCATTGAAATAGCCCCCCAAATCAGACCTGAAATCAGTTCCGAATCAGAGGTGAAACACACCATGTTCAAGCCCTATAACAACATTGAATAAACCCCCTGCAACAGCTCTGAGACACGCCTAAAACAACCCTGAAACCCTTGAAACAACTCTGGAATATCCCTCGGAACAGCCCCTGGAACAGACTCAAAACAACCCTAGAAACCCTTTCACGCCCTTAGTGGCACCAACAGTTTCTGCTCTTCAAACCACTGCAAACAACACTTAAAAACCCCTGCAAGCAGCTCACAGAACCACTGCAACAACCCTTCAATACACACTACAAACAACACTTAAATACCCCTACAAGCAGCCCTCAAAACCACTGCAACAACTTCACATCGCTTCCACCTATCAACAACCATCTCGCCACCATTCCCAGCGCCGCCAGAGAAGAAGAAATCGTGAAGAAGGGAGGGAGAAAGAAGAGGGTTTGCACAAGAGAAGAAAGAAAGAAGGGTATTTTTGTTTATATAGTGTGGGTGGCTATTCGCCCCCACTGGACTTCTGAAAGCACCCACCTTCTAAACTCACCGAATAAAATCCTAAATTTCGAAATTCACATTCAATTAAATGTAACCCTATTTTATTTAATTCAAAATAAAATAAATTAGTTTTATGAAATTCAGGGGTGTTACATTATACACATGTTAAATGGAATCTCGTCCCGAGATTCGGAAGGTAAGAAAGTTGACTGGATTTTGAGAAATACGACTTGTCAACAAAAGAAGATTTTAAAATACAAATTTCAATTGAATTTTAGAAACATAAATTATTTATTGTTATTGGAAAAGTAGGGGTGTTACAACCACCCTCCCAGTCAGGCTCTGAACTTCCTTAAGGATGGTCGGAGACTTCATATCGAAAAGAGCTTGAATCTGCTTCGAGAAAAAGTCAGCTTTTATCCCTCTTCGGTTCACTACATAACCCAGAAATTTACCTGACTTAACCTTAAAAGTGCATTTTTGTGGATTGAGCTTCATCTGATTGAATGCTTCGGCAAGGTTAGTAATGTAATCTAGATTGCAAAGGCTTTTGACTAGCATGTCGTCTATACAGATCTCCATGGTCCTGTCAATTTGCTCTTTGAACATTCGGTTTGCCAGTCGTTGATACGTTGCTCTCGCATTCTTTAGGCTGAACCGCATCACCCGATAACAGTATATCCCTCTTTCAATTATGAACGAGGTATTCTCTTGGTTTGGAGGATGCATTTGTCTCTAGTTATATCCAGAGCAGACGCCCATGAAGCTTAGAAGGTTGTGTCCGGACGTGCCGTCCATGATCTGATCAATGAAGGTGATGCAGTCATTTTTTGTTCCCTGCTTTGACCCAGTTCCTGCTAACCTAGTGACCTGCACAAGTAACGTACGTGAGCCACGGACCACCGTTGTGGTGATCGATGGCACTCTGATGCTAAAGTCGGACATGGATTTGAGGAAGGTGTAATGTTGTAACAGAGAATTTGTAGCGTACCTTAGTTTACCAACCTCATGTCTTATTTAAAGTGCAAGGAATCCTGATTCTACCAAGCCCTCGTAGGCGTAGTTTTGGAAGAAGATCTTCGTGGAAATCCTTCTCTAATTAGAAGTTGTGTTGTAGCAGGGAAGTTTCCTGTTAGCCTTGTACTCCTAGATAAATGGGAGATAGTTCCCAATGCGAGGGCAACCCATAGAAGGAAGATTCCCAGTGTAGAATGTACTCTGGCATTTGCTTCCTAGTTGGAAGCAAAGAGCAGTTGTAGTTGCCCGTCCGAAGCTGATCCTTGAGATACTTGCCTTAGTAAGACTTATGGGTATTGAGGATAGTTGTGAGATGTGTGGGCCTAGCCTGCTGTGAGAGTTCGGGTCTGCCTGGCGAACTGAATTGAGCGAGCTTAGAACTGCTTGGGCCGGATCAGTGTTGGGCTGATGCTGGTGCCTATAATTCCTCGAGATCATCATGACATGTGTATGGCTCAAGGATGTGGCCATTTTATGTATCATCAGCTACTCCCCCCGAGTTAGTGAGCCATCACATCGGTTCGCTAAGTCATCTCTTGAAAGGATGCGCCACTAATGATGATTGATTTTAAACGCTATTTGAGCCGCGCGCTGCATTAATTGAACATGCGTTGGTTCAGCGAAAAAGAGGCGGCAACCCAACCTCTATTTAGGTCATCTGCAGTGTAGAGCCTGACTCTTTTACTTTATTTGCTTTCAAAGATATGGCTCTAATTAGAAAAGATTGTTCATATTCTTCATCGCCCAACAAAACCTTATTGACGACGCAATCTTGGTCAAGGGCTTGGAGTTTTTCAAAGACAGATTTTGTCCGAGCTAGCCTTGCTGAAATTCGTACGAAGTTTGGAGTCCCTAAGGACCTGCCGTTGTATGTCTTGGCGGGTGACCAAATGCCAGTATCGCTTCGTACTGGTATCATCTGTTTGCATCGTGGGATGTTTCAAATAGGAGTGCGCTTTCCTATTCAGGACGTGATTTGGGGGTTCCTGGATCTCCTAGGGATTCCTCCGTCCTAGTTAGAGCCTAATGGATATAGGATCATCCTCATGATACTGATCAGTTCTAAGGAGGCCGGTGTCAACGTGACTCTGCGGGTACTTCAATTGCTGACTTCTCCCCGACTGAAGGGTAATGTTGTCTGTAAGATGACGTCGTTAGCTTGCTTCGTTAATCTGCCTGATGACTTCAAGTTCTGGTAGAAGTACTGCTTCTTGGCCTTTTTTTTTGGAAATTACTGCTTCTTGGCCTTTGTAAGGGTCGTCCACGCGAGCGACAGTTCAGGCGGCTTTGAAAGTTTAATCCTTTCCTCGTGACTTTGACATGCTTGATAGCGGGCTAACTGATTATTGCTTGTGTTTTTTCAAAGAAAGGTTTCCTACTACTCCTCTTACCTTAGCGGAGCAAAACACCTAGAGACGTTTTGCCTCTTGCCGAAAAGGAACGCGGTCGGTGCTATAAGAGTTTCCAACTTCATTCGTAGTAGGCTGTGGGACAACTGGCACGTTGCCCCCACTCTGTACCGAACATTGCAAATTAAGTTGGAAGATGGGCCCCTTCAAGGAAGAGGAAGGCTGCTGGGGCGAAAGTTCTCGTTCTGTCTGACGCGCAGGAGCCTTCTGAAACGCTTGCCTCTTTTGTGAGGATGAAGTCCCATGTTAGAGCTGGGTCATCCTCAGCACGACTCACTCCAGTGAAAAAAGAGCGCGAGTCTACTAGGCCGGTTGGGGCGGATACTGATGTTTCCAGCTTTGAGAAAGATTACCTGCGGTTTGCAAATGTTGTAGACAGATCGAACCTTAGTAACTCACAGGTCGAAGCTCTATATGATCATCTGGTGTGGGTCGCAATGGCAACTTTCGCTGGTGCTGATTCGCGTGGGACTGTTTCGATAGAAGGCTCTCGGCGTGGTTGCGCAGGAAACTGCAGCTAAGGGATGTTCTGAACTACGGTCTCTTGCTTGAAAGGCGAGGAAGGTCGATGACCAACTCGAATTGGAGTGGCATGAGCTTAGTACTGTGAAGAGCAGTCTGGTCACAGAGCAAGCTCAGGTCGACGCGTTGACTAGCAAGTTAGAGCTATTGGAGCGTGAACTTGTTGATGCGAATGTGCGAGAGGAAAAGCTTCTTTAGAAACAAGGCAAATGAGAGTTCCGCTGAGTTGTACATGGTCGGCTGGAGCTTCTGGCGCTGATGAAGAAGGATCATCGGGACTGGGATCTCGACCATTATAAGAAGATGTCGTATGTAGACTTGTATGTTACCTCTGCATCATCGGCCGAGGAAGACAGTTTGAGCCCTGATGTCCAGGCCGTGGCGCGCGTGGATTCAACTCTCGCTCCTTTTTCCAATAGGCTTAGCTCTTCCTTTTCTGTACCTTCTCCCGATAAGGAGTAAACTTTGTGTGTTTGTACCCCTTTTTGTTTTGACTATTAATGAAAACAGTTTTGTCTGTTTCATGTTTGTTGTCTCTATTGCATGTTTTTTGTTTTGCCTTAACGTCTTGTTTTGGCATAGACTGGTTGAATCAATAGGACGTTGACTGGTTTGTGTGCGATAAAAAGTTTGATCGCTATGTATTGCGAATGAGTCAGGGTCATTATTGTGTAGTCATGTCTGATAATGGGCATGTTGCGAACAGTTTAGCTGAGGGTTGAGTCACCCGAGTTGTGTCTTGTCCCCAACGTAAGCTGCTTGAGGCTTACCTTGCTTGTCTGACCGGTCGGTTGTAGCTGCTGCTATAAGCGAGTTGCAATGGCCGAGCGTTCATGATGAGTTAGGCGCTGTAAGATCGGGTTGGCATCCTAATTAGCTTTTATCTGGCCATTGGTCGTACGATCTTTGTATCAGCGCGAGGCCTTTGCTAACATTAGAATGTCAGTCCGTTTGAGCGTGAAGACGCTGACCCAACTAGATTTATGTTTGCGACCGCTATTTCGAATAAGAGTGGAGGTCGCGTGGCGAGCAGCTTGAGACTCCCACCTTCTGAATCATTTATGACCAAGCAAAGTGGACTAAAGATTCAGGGAGTAAAAGTTTGGTGACCAAGCTGAAAAGCAGTGGTCCCGTGGCAAGCCATCAGAATCAGTTCAGGACTGACTAGGCTCCCACCTTTCGAACCATCTATACCCTCCCCATGCAGTGGGGGCTACGAATTAGAGATAAAGGTTTGGCGACTAGGCTGAAAAGCAGTGGTCCCGTGGCAAGCCATCAGAATTAGTTCAAGAATGACAAGTCTCCCACCTTCCAAATCATCTACACCTGTGCGCATCAAGCTACAAATGTGAAAGTTTTCGGCGGCCATGCTGAATAGCAGTGGTCCCGTGGCGAGCTGTCAGAATCAGTTTGGGACTGACTAGGCTCCCACTTTCTAGACTATCTACACCCACGCAGTGGGGGCTACAAGTCTAGGGTTGGTAATTCGGCGACCATGATGAAAAATAGTGGTCCCACGGCAAGCCGTTGGAATAAGTTCGGGGCTGACTAGGCTCCCACCTTCCAAACCATTTACACCGGCGCAGTGGATGCTACAGGTCTGGGCTTTGATTAGAAGATTTCGTTGCTAGTCGTCACCAGCTAGGCTTACCTGATTAGGTTCGGCGATCAACGAAAGCTTAGGAAGTGGGACTCTAATCAGGTAAGCCTAGCTGGTGACGACTAGCAACGAAAGTTGTCATCACTAGGCATGATAGGGCTGATTAGAGTCCCACTTCCTAAACCATCGAGATCCGTGTTGAACGGACTAGGTGTCGGGTGATACCAGATGCCATTCTCATCAGCTTAGGCCGATTAAGCTTGCCCGGTTGGAGAGGGGTTCCGCCCGTTTGAGGGCGTGGGAACCTGGTCCATAAGCATGGTGTATGGTGTGGTGGAAATTACATTATATCAGCTGGTGATCTGTAGGTACGATTCGTATGTCAGAGTTGACTAGGATTTTTCGTGCTCGTGCCAAGCATGTGACAGAATACTGTTTGAATAATAGGTTGTGCCCATGGGCCAGCAGAAGAAGGGCTAGGGTTTCCTGTGCGGTGCGATGTCTGTACGCCATAGATCGCGCAGTAACACATGTATGACGTAGATCACAAGGTAACACGTGTACGGTGTAGGCTGTGTGACGGTTCAGTATCAGCTACTCTCCCTCATATGATGGGAATGCGTGTTGCGCCATCAATTTGATTGACATGGTTTGCGCAGTTTCCTCGATAACCGTTACCTTATCGTTTCCCAACAGTATCTAATGTTTGGCAGTTAATACTGGAGTGCCCGCTTGGTGAACCATCATGTCTATATAATGGCATTTTCCAATTGTTATAGGAACTATCTTTCGCAGAGCTTATCTTCTATAATGTTCTTGCTTGAAAAGAACACTTTGAGTTTTCCAAAGGCTAAAGAAAATGGTTTGGGCTTTCCAAAGGTTGGTGGTGGATCTCCGTCTCTGGAGTCTCCAAATGAAAATGCTTTGGGTTTTCCAAAGGCTGAAGGTGGATCTCCATCTCTGAAGTCTCCGAATGTTCTGACATTTGCATTGATCAGGCATAGTAATAGTTGGTGTTAAGCGTGGTCATTTTTTATGGGTGGCACGTAGTTGATCTGCTGAGGTCTTGTAATTTCTTCTCACATCACGGAGAAATAGTACGGATTTCCTACCAAGGGAGATGCCTTGGTGTTACACCATACCACTTGTGCCTTCGTGTGCTCGGCTTTCGATGCTGACCAATGGTTGATCGAAGTGATTGTCGATGTGCGATGCTTCCGATTGCTGGCTTCAGAGGGTCTGCAAGTTTCCTTTGGATGCTTCTCGTAGCAGAGTTGCCTAACAAGTATTTTACTTCATGTCGCACTGTATTAAGATGCTTATAGTATGTAGTCTTTTGTATCTGCCTCAAGGTGCTTGTTGTTACATCTTTCCAATAATCAATAGCTTTTGTTTTTGTAATTTTTCCTTTATTTCTTAAATGATTGCAAATCACAAAAGTCTTTTAAGAACTAAAACTCAATATTGACTATTGAAAGGGAAACAAATTACTTAAAGCAAACTAACTGTCGATGGAGAGAAATTGATCATTGCCTTAAAGTTAATTCGAGTTGCTCTCGTAGATCATTTAGCGGACTGTCAAGGCATTACATAGGTAACTGAGGAGTAAACCTTGTAGAGGGGCGAATCTCCGCGTCGACGGAATGTCAGGGGAATGTGTTCCCACTTGCCATGGCCTTTTCGTCTCGCGGGGTGAAAAAGCTTATTGCTCCTATACCGCTCGAAAGTGATGTCTCTGTCGTCGTTTGGCCGGACACTGAGTCAGGCTGTTCTGCCGGATGTAGCTTAATCTGGGAGCATTCTATTTGTTTCAGTGTGGCGTAATGGCAGCCTTGTGTCGTAGGTTGATCTCCATGTATTGTTCATTCAGAATGGTTAGCAGTATACTTTACACACTAGTAAAGGGTGGAGACCACTGCTTCCATCTGGTGGAGCCATGGTCTTCTCAGGTTGAGATTGTAGGATGATGGTTCATCTTCCACAATGTAGTAAAAAATATAACTTTCCTCAGCTACGGTTCTCCTGTCACCGTAGCTAACCTTATCTTTCCAATGGGGAAGCATTTCTCCCCGCTGAATCCGATTAGCGGGTGTTCTGAAGACATCAAGTTTTATTCCTTGAGGTCCATGATGCGAAGCGCGTTGTAGAATAGAAAGTTGAGCGAGCTTCCTGTGTCCACTAGAGCCTACTTCACCTCCCACTTTGCGATGGAGATCGAGATGACTAGAGCGTCGTTATGAGGTGCTCGGACTCCATCGAGGTCTTTGTCCATAAAGGTCAAGGTGTGAATGGGGCTCTGAATCCTTGAATGACAAATGTGTATGTCAACATCTGCAGGTTGGGTCCGCATATCCAGTAGAGTCCGCTTGTGGGACCTGTACGACTGGTTGCTTCTCAGAGCTCAGGAATTCTTTCAGTTTGACTATGAGGATCCAGTACTCGACTTCATACCTCAGATTCTTGCAGTCATTGGTGTCGTGGCCGCCCTCCTTGTGGTACATGCAGTACTTGCCATTTTCACGCTTGGAAGGGTCTTCGAGGGCCACTTCAGTTCTTCCCGGCTTTTCATGGAGTTCAGTACATCTGACAGACTAGCATTTAGGGGTGTCACAACTCTAGATCCAATGTAGTTGGATGATTCATCTCGCTTGAACTTACCAGGGTCTGTTGTCACTGCGCTTCCTTTTTCTTTGTTCCTCATCCTCGCGTCTCTTTCCCTCCTTATTGTCCCTAGGAGCTTTGGGCTTCTTTTCACCTTCGTTTTCCTTTTAACGGTCCTCAACTCCTTCAAGGTGATATGTTTTCGGACGCTCTTGAGGAGCTTCGTCATGTCCAGAGGGGGCTCAAAGGTGAGATCCTCGTAGATCTTTCCAACTTTGAGGCTCGCAGTAAAGGCCTTTATGGCTGTATCGTCATTGCACCCGTCGACGAGGGTCAACTTGTTGTTGAAGCACGTGACATACTCTCGGAGTGTCTCACCAGACCTCTGCTTCAGGGAGAGTATGTAGTATGGGCCTTTTCAGAAACGCTGGCTCCCGACGAAACGTGTTAAGAATTCCTTTGCAACGTTTTGAAGGAGTTGATTAAGTTTGGTGGAAGGCTATTGAATCACGTCAGTGCTGAGCTTTTCAGACTGGTAGGAAAGGTTCTGCGCATGACGGACTCAGATCCTCATTAAGGGCCATTACGTGCTGGTAATGGTGCAAGTGGTCGAAAGGATCGGTGGATCCATCGTAGGAGTCGAGCTTCGAGGGAGCGAACTTCCTCGGGAGAGCCTCATTCATGATCCGGTCCACAAATGTTGGGATGGAGAGGCGGTACAGTACGTCCTGATCGTGCACCCCTTTGCGGAAGGGGTTTCCAGGAACAAGCCTCTCTGTCCTGGCGGTGAGCTCAACGTTAGCAGCGCAGCCTCCCTTAGTCCAATGAGAACTAGAGGGGGCTTGGCTCTCCTGTGCTTGCTCCCTATCATCTTTTGGAGGTTGAGGTCCGTGTTGCTCCTGGTCTCCATTGGCAAGTAGTGAATTTGGTCACGTGAGAGCCTCCATCGCCTTAACTATCTGCTGTATTTGAGATGTCAGCTTATCGATTCGGGGGTCCGCCATTGCTGTCGTCGGTGCGGGGGCTTGAGTCTATAGCCCGTGTATGATCGGAGCTGTTGAAAGTGGTGGTGTTGTGCCAACAAGAGTTTTGATGTGTCCCCCTGTTCTCCGTTGTTGCATGACCTAGTTGTCACCATATCTCTGGGTTTTTAGAAGGAGATGTCGCTAATGAAAAGTTAAGAACTTTGTTGTCTCCACGGACGGCGCCAAACACTGTTCAGATCCGTGTAATCTACACGTACTCTCCACTTCCCGTTTTTCTTTTTCACCAAGATGGTGTTAGCCAGACAGTCTGGGTATTGTGTTTCCTTAATCATATCAGCGTTAAGTAGCCTTTGTACATCTTCATTAATGATTCGATTTCACTCCGAGGCCATAGGCCTTTTCTTCTGCCTGACTGTTTTTTGCTCAGGGTCAACTTCCAGTCGATGGAAGATTACGGAAGGGTCAATCCTCACCAATGACAATAGAGCCACTCACAACAGCTTTATTAGTCGTTTTGCCAATTTTTTGTTCAGGCGGAAACCTATCTGGATGGCTCTATTGTCATTGGGGTTGTCAAGGTAAATCGTGACTGACTCCTTCTCTGGGTTGGTCGACATTAGGTCTTCCCCATGGACTAACTGGAGTCTCATCATCCTAGCAAGGAGACTCTTCTTTCTTTTCTGGACCCTGGCATTGAGATGTCTGAGTTGGGGGCCCGTTTTATTAACCTAAATTAATAAGCTAATAAACCCTACTTGTAATATCGCAAGTGCACGACTGTCTAACTGGTAGACAGTGGCAAATACGGGTCGATCCCACGAGG
The DNA here is from genome assembly GCA_963556465.1 of Berberis vulgaris. Taxonomy (NCBI): domain Eukaryota; kingdom Viridiplantae; phylum Streptophyta; class Magnoliopsida; order Ranunculales; family Berberidaceae; genus Berberis; species Berberis vulgaris. The sequence goes on along the minus strand of OY747130.1, from coordinate 25,352,512 downwards.
ATTGACGAGACAGTCGAATTCTAAGACTTATTTGAACTAATTTAGAGTTGAGGGTTACAGCAGATGAAAATTACTAAATTAAGAAAATGAAATTGACAACTAAAATTAAACTGATAAGATGATAGAGAGTGAACCGAGACATTGAATCCACCACATGTTCTTCGAGATTTGTGTAATCCAAATTATTGTTTTCAAGAATTAACACGACTAATCTAAAGATTAATCTAAGTTTGCAATTGATTTCAGCAAAGGTATAAACCCCTAGCATTCCGTGTCTTCTTACGGCACACACAATCACAGGTTTATTTTAACTAATTCTAAACCCCTAGCATTGCATGTCTTCTTACGGCACACAATCACAGATTCAGATTAATTGATTAAAGCAGGCTTTAATATCAATAAATGGTACTTCTAACTATCGACTAGTCTAGATAATTAATCTGGATATAATCAGTGAAAGTAAATTATTGAAACTCATAAATCAACTGTGTTTAACGTTCAAGTATATAGAAAATTATAAATTCAAATACAACAAACTCTAGGAAACCCTGTGGTTTCATTTTCGCCTCGACGCGGGGTCTAGAAGATCATGGTGGCGGTGGTCACAGCACGGGTGTAGGTGGTATCCATCTCAGCACAACCGCGAATCCCGAGGAAAAGGCTGCAAATGCACTGTGGTGGTATAGAGCAGAACTGCAAGGTGCAAATAACCTATCAATTGGTTCCCGCCAGAATTTGCGCTCTGTCTTCTCCAACGAGATGCGCCGGTTCTTCTTCTTCCTTTGTGCTCCTCGCGAGCGTATTATTCCTCAGTTGAAGCTCCAAAACCTGCAAGAGAGAGGGAGACAAAGTGAAGGAGATACGAGAGAATAAAGAAATGAGGAACAGGAGAGGAGCAGGGGCGGTGAAACAGGGAGGCACTCCCTGTTTTTGCTGCTGCTTGCAAGCTCTGTTCCTCTGGCGAGCTCCGGTCCTTGCAAGAGAGAGAAAAGGGCTGGGAGATGGATGAATAGAAGGAGAGACCGGAGGAGGAAGAGGGAGATAATGGAGGAGGGAGACAGGGCGGTGGAGCTCTGTCGCGAGGTGGTAGTGTGCGTGGTTTTCTCCGTCGCTAGGTGATGGTGGCTTGGACGGTGATGTTGTGGATGGCGAGGTGAGGTACGCTGCCAGAGAGAGGTCAGGAAAATGGAGGGGGTGGCGGCTGATGGTGGTGTTGGCGAGATGACGGTAGTTGTGACAGCGACGTGGAGTGAGATGGCGGCGATGGCAGTTGGTTAGTGGCGAGAGGCGAAGGTCTCTATGTCTCTGCCAAGGAGGAAAGGGGAGGAGTGGTGGCTGGAAAAAAAAGGAGGAAGAAAAGAACGTACCAGCCGAGAGGTTTTCTCCAAAAAGGGGAGAACCTAAATAGGGTTCTCCTTTTTTCTTGGGCTTTGGTTTTTAGGTTAGCTTTTTGGGCTTGGGCTTGGGCTTAGGTTAAATTCGGTGGACTTAGGTTTGTTTGGGTTAGGTTTAAGTATGTGAACCTCTACTTTGTACCACCGCTAGAATCGACCAATTAATATATCATTTCCTCAAATTGTCGCCTTTATGCGATTTCATCGTTCACGCTCAAATTCCTACAAAAACATGAAAATGAAATAATTAGAATAAAATATACTAATTGAAATACTAACATATATAAATTAAGGGATATATTATGTAATAATTACGTTAATATCACATAGTGGCAGTCTCTTGCTGACGGTTGGTCTTTTCGAATGGTACCTACTGCCTGATTAGCATGGTACTTGATGCATTAATGCAAAGTGGAAATTACTTCCTCCATTTAGTAGAGCCAAGGCCTTTCCACCATGAACTCCTAGAACATGACTTTTATGCAGTTGTAGCTCTCCCATCACTACCGTTAGTCTGATCTTCTCGACAAGGAAGCAGATCTCCCCGTTAAACCCTATCATGGGGTGACTAGTTCTCCCTTTTTAGCTGCATGTTGCATAACGCATTGAGGAACAAGACATTTAGATGGCTCCCTGTGTCTACTAAGAATCTCTTCACTTCCCACTTCCCTATGAGGACTGAGACAACCAAGGCGTCATTATAATGAGAGTGGACCCCTTCAAGGTTCTTATCTGTAAATGTCAGCAATGGGATTGGGTTTTGAACACGTGCGTATTGCACTTGTCGGTCTTCATATGTGGACTGAGTCTGCATCTTGCGGAGTGTCCTCTTTTAGGACCTGTTGGACTGCTCACCTTCTGAGCACACCCCGCGCATGACATATATAACGTCTGACGCCTTTTCTTCAATTTCCTTGATGATTTATTCTCTCATTTGTCCATTCTTTTCTCCTATCTCGGTTTAGGAACTCTTTGAGTTTCCCCCTTGATCCAATACTCAATCTCGCTTATGAGATTCTTGCAGTCCTCGGTATTATGGCTATTGTCTTTGTGAAAGGAACAATATTTTCCATTGTCCCGCCAGGAGGGATCTCCCTAGAGTTTGGAGGGCTACTTCACTTCTCCCAAATTCTTAATGGTATTGAGGACGTTGAACATGCTGGAATTGAAAGGAGTGAAGGATTTGGACCCGACAAAGTTGGAAGCTTTATCTTGCCTCGTGCGGCTAGAGTCTGGCTTGTTGTCACTCCATTTCCTTTTGCTTTTGTCCCCGTCCTCCTGTTTTATTACCTCCTTTTTATCTCTGGGACCGAGGGAATATTTATTGTCAGTTTCTCTCCCTTTTTGGCGGCCAACATCTCCTCAAGGGTGATGTATCTCTTAGCGCTATTTAGCAAGTACGCCATGTTCATCGGAGGCTCCAGGGTGAGGAAGTTGTAGAATTGGCCTCCCTTCATACCCGAGGTGAAGGCTATGACTGAGGTGTCATCATTGCAACTGTCGATCCGAGTAAAGTCATCATTGAAGCGAGTGACATACTCCCTCAATGTTTTGTTTAGCTTCTGCTTGAGGCTGAACTGGTAATGCGGACCCTTCCTGATCCGTTCTGCCCACAAAGCGGGTGATGAACGCTTTGGCGAGTGTTTGAAACGAGTCATTAGACCTCGAAGAGAGACTGCGGAACTAGGTTAGTGTTGCTTTCTTCAGGCTGGTGGGGAATGTCCGACACATTACTGCTTCATATCCTTCTATTAGTGTCATCACATGATGATAATGGTGTAAGTGGTCGAACGGGTCTGCTGTCCCGTCATAAAACTCCATCTTTGGAGGGTTTAACTTTTCAGCAGTGGCGCGTTCATGATCTGATCCATGAACAGGGGGCAATGAGGTTGTACATCACATCCGGATTGGTGGCTTCAAGTCGGAGGGGATTATGTGCATTGGACTTGTTTTCCTTAGATGTCCGGTCTCCATGGACCGCTCTTGTCCCTTTGTTTCCGACGTTCCTGGTTTTCTGAAAAGCATTGGGAACATTTTGGCTCTCCTAAACGCGCTCTCTATTCTCCGGTGGAGACAGTCATTTCAGCTTCTTTGTCACGGGTGGTGGGCTCTAATGAGCAAGTATCTCCACTACTCGAGCAATCCATTGCATTTGGGCTAACAGTTGAACCACCTTAGAGTCTGTCATGGTTACAACCGACGCGAGGGCTTGGAGATGTTCTCCCCACGTGGCTGGTACCACCGGAACAAAGGGTATTGCGTCGGTTCGAGCATTTGAAGGCTCGACGATTTCACCGTTATTGCGAGATCTTGCGGTTACCATCTTTTTGGACTGTAACGAAGGGGTGTTATCTCTGTTTTCTTAGAAATTTTGTCGCTCCCTATGGATGGTGCCAAATTGATGAATCAGTTTATGTTCTCCTTGACCCAGACCTGCACAAGAAACACACATGAGCCAAAAACCACCATTGTGGTTGCCGATGACACTCCGATGCTTAAGTCAGACAAGGCTTGAGAAAGGTGTAATGCTTATAATTGAATTTTATAGCATACATTTGTTCATCAACCTTATGCCCTATTTATCATGCGAGAGACCTTATTCGGCTATACCTTTGGTTGCGTGGTTTAGGGAAATATATCTATTGGAGATCATTTCCTTTTGGATTGTTGTTAATGCATGAGAGTTTTCATGCACGACTTATACTCTGATATTTGTTTCCTTGTTAGAGTTGTCCATGCAAAAGAGTTTCCACGCACGACTTTTACTTTGATATTTGTTTCTTGATATGAGTCAATGTGTTGCTAGCCTGCCTATCTGTCAAACTTCTATATTCCCTTATTTGGCCTTACGAGTATTGGGCTTGACCATATGACTTATGAGCTTAATACGACCTTGGTGGTATGCGCCTCAGTGAGACTTGGAGTAATCTAGATTGGACACTCATCTAGACCCATTTTACTTTGGTGACGAAATCATCATGACACGCCTACAGTGCGAATTACTGGATGTTTTGATGTATCATCAAATAGATTAATAACATATTTGTTGCTCATCCAAAACTAACTGCAACTTATTATAAAAACAAACAAATAAATTAATAATTAATTAATTAAGAAAACATATGGATCAATCTATATCGAACTATGGCAAATTTTCAAAAACTGAACCAAATAGTACGATTTTAGTATAGATTATTATTATGTAGTGCTCAACATCCCATGGTTCGCCTTCCTCTCATTTTATTTTATTTTATTTTTTCTTGACCGGATATTTTTCTCAACGTGGTTGAGTTATTTGAGTATTTAGCATTTTGAAATTTTTTTTGTTCCTTTTATTTATTTTTAGTTGTTGGCAGGCTGCACGCATTGGACCCCTAAAATCTCGGGGCCGACCAAGCATGGTTGAGGAAACTTCCAAAATATAGTCACCCAACTCCATTTCCATCACATATGGTGCTACATTTTGACTCCATACACATAAGAATAATAAATTTATGAGTTGGATCGACGGCCTCATTAAAGCAACATATAACATGATAGCACAAAGTGCTGCATAGAACCATGGAACCCCAGGTGGCCAAACCCCATACCGTATATCAGCTTTTCTCCTAATCCCTGCCTTTGGCCCCTCCATTCCATGGATCCCCTATTTGACCTTATCTCGGCATGAGGTTCTCTCTCTGTCTCTCAAATTACTGATACATCCAATCCCTTTATGTCTCCTCCATGGATTGGTCTTGATTGATATAAGTCAAAATTGGGGTCAAAACCTTCCAATTCTAGTAGGTATTAGAAGGCAATATGTAATGTTCTACAATTTAATACATACTGCTACAATTTAATATCAGATCCTCATCTGATATTTCTGATAAATCCTGTAAATTGATCATACATAGTTAACCTACCAATTTTATGTGGAAGGTGTTTTCAAATTAGGCAAACCAAACAAACAAACTAATACATGTTGTTTCAATTGAAGGCAAAAGTTTGGCTGTTCAACAAGTATGAAAGCTGTGTGTACCTTCTAATAATAGCAATGTATTGTGATCTGTACAATTACTTTTGAGCATCTACACACGGGTATTTCCTTGCAAAATCTGTACTATTATAATGCCAGCCTGACAAGACCATTGTCACGTCTTCAACCTAATTTCTTGATTTCTCATTTTGCTCTCTCAGCTTTATAGTATTTACAAGAATAGAAAAATTAAAAGGTAGGTAAAAAAATGACAAAGGGTTTTAGAGCGTGCTTGGTTACATGAAATCTTATGTCTTAGAAATCCATGAGGGTACCACCTAAATCTAAGCTAATGCTAATATGAAGCTCATTCAACAATGCACAATTAGATTTTGTGTTCAGGTTCTAATGTTTAGAGTTATACTTTGTCTTGGATTTGATCAATACTGAAATGATCGACCTTATCGACCTTACACATCTGATTTTCTTCGAAGGTTTACAGAACCTATTCTTGAGAGGGTGAAGCTTAAAGATGGGAGCACCTAATTCCATTTACATCCAATTGGAATGTCTTTTCATTTGGGCAAATAAGTTGTTGTGATGTAGTGGTTCTCACATCAGTCTTACACACTGAACATCTCGCTCTCTTTGCAAGTTCCTCTGAAAGAGTTTTTTTAATAAGGGAAGAGATTAACAATTACTCCTAAATTAGTTAGGGATCAGAATAAGTTTTTAATTATATTCTAAGTTGATTTATCCTATAAATCATTGAATGATTGAATAATTGAGATGCCTTAGGTGATGGAGTTGGATTGGTTTGCTTGAATGCAGAGTGTGGGTAGTTTTTTTTTTTTTTTTTGAAAGGCAAGCGCGGGGTGTAAATGGGCTCCCCAGACCACTGAAAAAGGATTTTTAGATTACAATCGAGCATATTGATTACCATTTGCATCAGTAAATATAACTTTCGTCAAGTCTTCAGCAAAGGAGCTCGGGAGTATCTCCACGAATTCTGCACTGGGCATTAGGCTAGCAAGTTTGTCAGCTGCTTGGTTAGTTTCACGGAATGCATGTATCAACTTGACTTCTGCAAACTCTCTCAGATAGTATTTGATCCTTCTTGTTATGTGACGTGCCTCCCATGGAGGGGCTTTGTCCGTGGTGAGATAAGTGTCCATATTCTGTGAGTCCATACAAAACACTGCTTTGGTAACGCCATATTGCTTTGCTAGCCTAATACCAGTTTCGACTCCTTGCAATTCATGAAGGATTACCGAGTGAGCTTCTTGTGACCCTGCTGCTGCGCCGATTACTGTACCATCATGATTCCTCAACAAGGCACAATAACCACCTCTGCGACCCATGAGCGACCCATCTGTGTTCACCATTATCCATACCAATTCAGGCTTTGTCCATGCATGTGTAGAGCTTATCTTAACTTCCAACTGGACTGCCAGTCGCCATCTTTCACAAAAACTTCTATTCGTATCATTATCTTCTACTTTAAGCTCGAGGACTGCTTTACGAAGTCTCACATCTTCCAGTATTTTAGCAATAAGTTCTAGTGCTGTTTTGCACTTACCTTGAAAGAGCCTTATGTTCCTCTCTTGCCAAAGGTGGTAGATGGATGCATTGAACGCCAATTTTTTAACCAGGGAGCATGGACCTCTGCCCGCAAAATGTTGTAAGCACCAATCCACTTCAAGTTCCCATGACAGTGGCTTTCTGTTGTACCCCAAGCGATAGAGAATGTGTGACCACACTAAGTTGGAGTACCAGCACTGGAAGAACAAATGTTCTTCGTTTTCATGATCAACATTGCATAGACTGCATGTAGAGACATCAATTCTGTTCCATTTTTTCAGTTTGTTCTGTGTTTTCAATGACTTGTGCATGACTAACCATGAGATAAAGCTCTGTCTTGGTATCTTACCTTGAACCAAACTAGTCTTGCCCATTGGGTCTCTGGTTCACTGTGTCTGAATGAATGATAGGCCCCTTTGCTCGAGAATTCTCCATCTTTGCCCCTTTTCCATATCACCTCATCCTTGAACCTTACACCCAATTCAACTGTGGTCAGATCATCAAATATTTCTGGAATAGCTGCACGTACATGAGGAAGAGCATCCCATTTCCCATCTCTGATGAGTGCGCTCACTTTAGCTTCTCTGTTCAAAACTGAATTATATTGCAAATGCACGGGAAATCTAGACATTAGGAGGCCCGAGGGGTGCCGTGGATCATGCCATAATAATGTGTCATCTCCATCTCCTATAGAGTGAGTGATAAGGCCACTCACCATGCTTCTACTGTCTAGGATATGCTTTCAACACCATGAGTAGTCCCGTGGCGCATTTAAAGTCCAGAAGTTTCTTCCTTTAATTAGATTCTCCCTGATCCACTTCACCCAGAGATTGTTTTTGTTAGACACAATGTTCCAAACATGTCGAGCCATCACCGCTTTATTGGAAATTTCAATGCTTCTAATGCTAGTCCCTCTTGTTTGTACGGACGACATACTTTCCTCCAACTTACTAGTGGGGTTTTGACGTAGGTGTCCACTGCAGACCATAGGAAATTCCTGAAAATGGCATTTAGATCACCAATAGTTTCTTGGGGAAGGATGTAACATGAGGTCCAGTACACATGCAAACTGTTCAAAACAGATTTGATCAAGGTTACTCGCCCCGCATAAGACAAAGCCTTGTTCTTCCAAGACATAACTCTTTTCCTTACTTTGTCAATTAGTGGAAGGCAGTTTGCAGCAGTAAGCCTTGTTGAGATGAGAGGAAGTCCCAAGTATTTGACTGGTAGCTGATTTAGATTGAACCCAAGGGTATTAGTGATACTTTGTAAGACACTGTCCTGGACTCCTGCAGCATACAAATTGCTTTTGGTGCGATTTATATGTAGTCCGGTACACCTTTTGAAGGTGTTAAGCACATTGGACAAAGCTATGGCTGATTGTTCGTCACCCTTGAAGAAAACCATAAGGTCATCTGCGAAGCTCAAATGGGTGATGACTCGGTCTTGACACCGATAATGCAGGCTGTAAGTATCATCTTCCACTCTTTGTTTCAATAGTAAATGGAAAATTTCCATTACTAGAACAAAAAGATAAGGCGACATTGGGCACCCCTGCCTTATTCCTCTTGCAGCCTTGATAAAACCCTTAGGAGAACCATTCAAGGATATATCTTTTCATTGAGTTTACAGCAAAGCGAGCAGTCAGAATTCAGTTTGGGGTTCACGGAAACTCGGATTGATTCTGAAAATAGGAAATTGCTATGGTCCTTTAACTAACTAAAATTATCAAAAATAAATTTAATAGAGTGGTCATTTGGTTTGGTGTCTTAATACTATTCATACTTTACTATAACTTTAAAAGTCTCAAAATACCATCCAAAGTTCACATTTTTCACAATCCTAGGAGATGTTGTTAATAAAATATTTTTATGGGTATTTTTGACATACCATGTGCGAACACAACGTAAAGAACATCTCTATTTATACAAACACCTCCAACCTTGGTATATTATAAACAAGATCTTCATTAATTAGTTGGAACCCCTCCACATTTTACAATAAAAATCAGTCTCTCTTAAACATTGATTAATTATACTTAAGCTTCTAACATAATTTTCTTAATCCCTCTAATTATCTATAAACTATAAATAGGCCAATACATCTAACTATTAGATTCGCATTTTGCCCTCCACATTTCATACTTTTTACAATCAAAATCATTCCCTCTCAAATATTGATTAATTATACCTAAGCCTCTAACATAATTTTTTTGAAACCCTTCAATTATCTATAAACTATAAATAGGCCAATACATCTAAATTTTTTATTTCCATTCTGCCCTCCACATTTCATATTTTTTTAGTTTTTACAATCAATACCAGTCTTTCTCAAACATTGATAATTATACCTAAGCCTCTAACAAAATGTATTGGAAGCTCCCAATTTTCTATACAATATAAACAGGCCCTTACATTTAACTCTAGAATTTTTCATTTTGTCCATCACATTTCATACTGTTTACAATCAAAATCAGCCACTCTCAAACATTGATTAATTATACCTTAGCCCCTAATATAATTTATTTGAAGCCCACAATTATCTATAACCTATAAATAGACCCTTACAATAGTGAGAGTGCAATTTATGGTTACTGATGTAGTCGTTTTACACTCCTTGCTTTGACCTTGACCTGCAAACCTGCTGATCTGCACAAGGAACGCACGTGAGCCAATGACCACCGTTGTGGTGGTCGATGACCCTGATGCTAAAGTCAGACAAGGGTCTGAGGTAGATGTAATGCTGTAAACAGATAATTTGTAGCGTACCTTAGCTTACCAACCTTATGTCTTATTTATAGTGCTGTAATGCTGTAATGCAGGAGTCATGGTTCGACTAGGCCATTGATGGCATTGTTTAGGGAAGAAGATTTGCGTGGAAATCTTTTTTTAATTAGGAGTCGTGCTGTGGAGGGAAGTTTCCATGTTAGCCATGTGCTCCAAGATATGCGAGAGATAGTTCCCATTCCGAGAGTGGTCTATAGGTAGAAGTCTTCTAATGTGACATATACTCTGGAATTCGCTTCCTAATTGGAAGCAAATAACTGTTGTAGTTGCCCGTCCGAATTGGATCCTCGAGATATTTTCCTTTAGCAGGGCCTACGTGTATTGAGGATAGTTGTAAGACACGTGGGCTTAGCAGGCTGTAAGAATTTGTGTTCGTTTGGTGGACTACATTAGGCGGGTTAGAACCGCACGGGCCAGATCAGTGTCAGGCTAACGCTAGGGCCTCTTTTTTCTGGAGATCATCATGACACGTGTACAACGTAGAGCTGGGGCCGTTTTGGTGTATCATCAACTGCTACTCCCCCCTGAGTTAGAAGACCATCACATCGATTCGCTAAGTCATTTCTTGAAAAGATACGCCGCTCATGATGATTGAATCTGAATCGTTGCTTTAGCCTTGCACTTCATTAATTGAACGTACGCTGGTTCGGTGGAGAATAGGCGGGAATCCTATCCCTATTTAGGTCATCCTTTGTGCGGAAACTAACTCTTCAATTTTCTTGCTTTTAGAGATATTGCTCTGTTCATCTTCTAATTAGAAAAAATGTTCATTTTTTTCATGGCTCAACAAAACCTTCTTGATGTAGCAACTCTGGCCAGGGGCATTGATTTTTCTGTCGATAGGTTGCTTTCTGAGTTGGGCCTGACTGAAATCCATACGAAGTTCACGATATCTGATGACCTACCATTATATGCTCTGAAGGATGAGCAAACATCATTGTTGCCACTAGCGGAGTTTATTTGCTTGCACCACGAGATGCTTCAAACCGGAGTCTATTTTCCAGTTCTGGATGTGATTTGGGACTTCCTTGGAATTCCTCCGGCTCAGTTGGGGCCTAATGGGTAAAATATCATTCTTTTCATTTTGATTAGGGCGAAGGAAGCTGACGTTTGCGTGACTCCGTGAGTGATCCAGTTGCTGACTTCTCCTCGGTTGAAAAACTAATCTTGTCTAAAAAATGACGTCGCCGGCTTACTTTGTGAATCTGCCTGATGACTTCAAGTTTTGGCAAAAGTATTGGTTTTTGGCTCCTGTGGATTCAAAGTACTTCCAGTTCAAGGGTCGCCCACTCGAACAAGAGTTCAAGCCACTTCGTAAGTATAGCTTTTTCTTCCGACTCTGTTGTGCTTGATTGTATGCTATTTGTTGCTCGTGTTTCTTCGCATGACAGTTTTCTACTACTCCTCTTACCCTAGAGGAGCAAAACACTATGGAAACATTTTGTGGCTTGCCAATGCAGAATGTGGTGGACATCATATGTGTCTCGAATTTTATTCACAGTAGGCTATGGGACAACTGGCACGTGGCCCCCATACTTTACCGATCATCGCGAGTTAAGTCTGAATGTAGGGCCCATTTTAGGAAAAGGAAAGCCGCCTGAGCCATGCTCCTGCCTTGTCTGACACGGAGGAGTCGTATGAGATGCTTGCCTTCTTTGTGAGTTCGAAGAAGTCCCGCGTTAGGACTGGGTCGTCTTCAAAACATTTTGCTCAAGTAAGTGAAGAATGTGAGTCTAATCGGCCCGTCAGGGCGGAGGCTGATGTATCCGGCTGGAAGAAGGACCACCTGTGACTGGTAGGGGTTGAAGATATATCAAATCTTAGTGTCGCGCAGGCGGAAGCTCTGAGTGAGCGGTTGATGCTAGCTGCAATGGCGGCTTCTGCTAGTGCCAACCATCCCGAGTCTGTTATGATAGAAGGCTCCTGTGAGGATCCACCTGAGATTCTGGAAGTCGATCGTCCCATTGGTGGGCGAACCAATAATGGTCGTGGTGACACAGGCCAAGTTCTCACAATCCACATTGTTCCCCGTTTGGCTCTATGTAGTATCTTAAGGTGTTAGAGGGTCCGCTGGACAACTCGTTTCCTTCTCTTCTTCCGGATCCTGCTGAGCCGTCTTGCATTAAGGGCTCGGCTATTGGTGACAAATGAAAGGCTCTGGATGAAGGCTTGGGAACAGTGGTGACTACAAAAGGTGGTGCTGGCGGGATCCCTCATGCGAGAGAGCTTCATCTTGATGTGCGGATAAGACTATTTGCACCGGACTTAGTAAAGATGAGCACTTAGGTCTGGCACCGAGAGGTTGATGTGGACTACACTTCAAAAAAACATATATTCAGGTGTCATAGCTAGTTGATGGACGGCGCTCCAAACCCGAGGAGGATACGCTAGAAGGGCATATGGATAAGGGTTTAAAGTACCTTATGCTGGGGATGTCTCACTTGAGATAGGTGGTCGTTGCTGGGATGGAAGTCGTGGCAGCCCGTGAGAGGGTGTACACCATGGAACATGTCTTCTCGCACATGCATACGATGTATTATGATGTGCTTGATGAGATTGAGTTGCTGAGGAAGCAGGTTGAGGAGAAGAGGCTAGGACGATCGTCCGTTGATGTTGAGGCTCAGAGGGTTCGTCTGGACGCCCTTAAGTCTGATCTAGCAGAGGCGAGGGCCGCAAGAAACAGATTTAGCAGGAGTTGGATCTGGCCCGTCGTGATCTGAAGGTTGCGCAGGATGTTGCGGTTGAGGCGTGTTCTAAACTGCGGTCCCTCTGAGGAGATTTCCTTGAAAGAGGTTGATTAGGCTACTCAGAAACAACAATTGGAGTCTGATGTGGAGTTCAATGCTCGGGAGGCGAGGAAGGTTGAGGACCAGCTCGAATTGGAGAAACATGAGCTTAGTGCTGTGAATAGCAGTTTGACTACGGAGTAATCCCAGGTTGATGCATTGACAAGCAAGTTGAGTTGATGGAGCGAGAACTTGCTCACACAAAGGCGCGTGAGGAAGAGCTCCTCCAAGAACAAGGCAAATGTGAATTCCGCTGGATTGTGCATGGTAGATTGGAGCTGTTGGCACTGATGAATGAGGAGCATCCAGAATGGGACCTTGATTGCTATAAGAAGATGTCGTATGTAGACTTGTCAGTGGCCTTTACGTCGTCGGACGAAGAGGGTGATCCGGACCAGAATGGTCAGACTGCGGCTCGTACGGTTCGTTAGTGGCCTTTGCGTTGTCAGACGAAGAGGGTGATCCTCCTCTATCAAGTTGCTCTTCTGTTTCTTTACCCCCTCCTGATAAAGAGTGAACTTTGTACACTTGTACCTTTTTCGGATCTACTGTTTAATGAAAACAAGCTTATGTTGAATACGCTCTTTATTCGTTTTGTGCTTGTTATCCCTATTGTGTGTTTTCCATTTCGCCTTATCATTTTACTCTTGCATAGGCTGGTTGGATCAATAGGAAGTCGAGTGGTCTGTCTGCTATTGAGAGCTTGACCGTTTGCCTTGCGAGTGATTCGGAGTCACTGTTGCATAGTCGCGTCTAATAATGGGTGTTCCACGAATGGTTGAGGAGCGAGATGCATTGCCCAGCTATGGCCCATTCTCAAGGTAAGCCGCTGGGGGCTTGTTTTGTCTATCTGACTGTTGGTCATGGTTATTGGCATGAGTGAACTGTTTTATTCGAGCACATGCGTTGTAATTGGAACGCTTGTTCCGAGTTAGGTTTCATAAGCTCGGGCTGGCATTCCATCTAGCAGTCGTTCACACGTTGGCGGGACGATTTGTAGGTTGGCATGAGCGCCCTTTGCTATCAGCCCGTGTGCGCATGAAGACGATGTTTGAGCTGTGACCGTGAATACGTTGTTTGAGCTGTGAGCGTGAAGATGTTGTTTGAGTTGTGATTTATTTTTGGGCCGCTGTTTCAAAACAGAGTGACGGTCACGTGGCGAGCCGTCTAGGGCTTCCACCTTCCGTGCCATCTATGTTCGAGCATGGTGGACTACGGGTTTGGGGAGTGAGGATTCAGAGATCATGGTCTGTTGAAGAGCGATGAACCCGTGGCGAGGCGTCGACATCAGTTCGGGACTGACTAGCCTCCCACCTTTCAAACCATCTACACCCGTACGTAGCGGGCTACAAGTTTGAGATGAGGGGGTTCGACGACCATGCTGAAGAGCAGTGGTCTCATGACAAGCCGTCGGAATCAATTCGGGACAAACTAGGCTTCCACCTTCCAAATCATCTAAACCCGTGCGCATCGAGATACAAATTTTGGAGTTTTTTGGCAATCACGGTCTGTAAGGGAGCAATGGTCCCGTGGCAAGCCGTTGGAATCAGTTTGGGACTGACTAGGCTCCCACCTTCTAAACCATCTACCCCCATGCAGAAGGGTCTACAAGTTCAGGGTTGGTAATTTGGCGACCATGGTTTGTAGAAGAGTAACGGTCCCCTAGCGAGCCGTCGAAATCAGTTTGGGACTGACTATGGTCCCACCTTCCAAACCATTTACACCCGCGCAGTGGTGGCTACAAGTCTGGGCTTTGATCAGAAGCTGTCGTTGCCAGTCGTCACCAGCCAGGCTTACCTGATCGGGTTTGGCAACCGTTGTTCACTAAGGGGCCAACATTCCTTGGTGAGTCGTTGTGATCAGGCGTGGTAGCGCTGATTGGACTCCCACTTCCTAAACCATCAACATCTGCACTGGGCAGACTAGGCGTCAAGGTGAACCAAGAGTCGTTGTCAGCCAAAACTGACTAAGCTTTCCTGGCCAAGTAGGGGCTCTGCTATTTGCAGGAGTGCGAGCCTGTGTTCGGGAGCGAAGTGCGTTGTGCAAATGAGTTATGAAGAAGTACCTTGGATCATTTGGCGGTATGCATGTGTGATTTGTGTGTCATGAATGACTAGGGTTTCACATGCTCATGTCAGGCATGTGATAAAATATTGTTTGAATAGTGGGCTGAGCCCATGGGCCCGTAGAGTGAGAGCTAGGGTTCTCTGTACGCAAAATGCTACAAGTACCGCGTAGATCGCATGGTTGCACGTCTACGGCGTGGATTGTGAGACGGTTGAGTATCAGTTACTCCCCTTCAATTAATGGGGTTGGATGCAGCCCCGTTGATTGAACGAATGTGGACCTGCGTAGTATCCTTAAGAACCGTCGTTTTCTCATTTCCCATATGCTATTCAATACTGACAGTTAATGCTGAGGCACCCGTTTGGTTAACCATTATGTCTATATAATGGTGTCTCTCCATCGTTGTAGGCACTATCTTCTGCAGAGCTTATTTCCTGTAATGTTCTCATTTGAAGAGGATGTTTTGGGTTTTCCAAAAGCTGAAGGGACATCTCCATCATTGGAGTCTTCGAATGTTCAGACATATGGAGTGATCGGGTACGATGAGAATCACTATTATGTGCGGTCGCCGTTCTGAGTGAACACTTAATTGTTTCAATGAGATTTCGTGATTTATTCTCATATTGTGGAAAATAAGTATGGACTCCCTCTGGAGGATTGAGTCTGTCGTTTATGTGCTGGTGCCTTGTCGTTGCTTTAGAGCCCTTAGTCTCAGAGTTAACACCAGCAGCCAACTCTGGAGCGATCGCCTCCATCAATTTTCGATTAACCCCTTTGTCTCGTCTTGCGCTGGAATTCGGGGTCTCGAGATGGGGTGGAGTTGGACATAGTTTGATGGATTCAGCCATTGATCCTAGACGCCCCTCTTATCCCTACAGCGGGTAGGTGCACTCGATCTGTATCAACTTGATACTTGTCCCAAGTTCACCCGGTCAGTCTGATCGAGCATGTGAGTTGGGCATATCTGGTTGTGGCTTGTCGCGTGGCCTCTGGTTACCGATTTTGTACCACCGCAGACCATTTTTTAGGGTCGTGTCCGTAGGAGCCTTGGAGCGGACGTGTTACTTCTTGTTGCCCTTGCACATGCTGATCCTTCGTCTTGTTGTCGCTCGCAGATAACGTTCATTGGAGAGTTCTTGGGACCTACTTCGGGTACCTTTGCTCTTTTGGGATTTTTTTGTGCAGCTAGACTTCTTAAGTGAGTTTTATATCGTATCAGATTCAAATGCTTGTAGTATGTAGCCTTTTGTATCCTCTTCAAGGCGCCCGTTGTTACATCTTTCTAGTAATCAATAGAGTGTGTTTGCATAATTCTTTCTTTATTTCTTAAATGATTGCGAATCACATAAGTTTCTAACAACTAAAACTCTACATTGACTATGGAAAGGAAAATTAACAACTGAAATAGAGTAACTGTTGGCGGAGAGAAGTCGACCCGGCCCTGAAGTACATTAACATGGCCCTTGTTGGATCGTTGACACTTTCAGCGGACTGTTGAGCTTCGCTGATGCTAGTGAGGCTAATAAAGAGTAAACCTTGTGTGGGAGTTAATCTCTGCGCCGACAGAATGTTGGTGGGTTGTACTCCCTTCTGCATTGACCTCTGCGTTATGCTGGGTTGAGGAGCAGATTGTTTTTGTGCTGCTTGGTTGTTCCCCATTTCTGAAATTAGCCACCGTTGTTGGGATCTTGTGCGAGTGGAGTTGTGTGTCCATAGGTGTAGGATCTGACTCCGTTTCTGGTTGCATTGTAGGATTCGGTTGAATTTGGGAACATTCTCTTTGTTTTAATGCGGCATAATGGCAGCCTCGCGCCATAGGCTTGTCTCCACGTATTGTTCCTTCAGAGTGGTTAGCAGTGGACTTAACACACTAGTGAAGGGTAGAGACTATTGCCTCCATCTAGTAGACGGCACGTCTACTACCATGAAGTAGACCACGCCTCCATCTTGAGCCATGGTCTTCCCAAGATAAGGTTGTTGGTAGACGGCGTGTATACTACCATGAATTCTATAAACAAGACCTTTCTGAGTTGTGGCTCTTCTTCCACTACTGCTAACTTATCTTCCCGATCGGGAAGCATTTTTCTCCGTTGAATCCGATCATCGGGTAGTCTGAGGACGTCAGGTTCTCCTCTTTCAGGTCCATACTGCGGAACACATTGTAGAATAGGACGTTGAGCGAGCTCCCTGTGTCTACTAGGGCTCTGTTTACCTCCCACTTCGCAATGGAGACCGAGATGACTAGGGTGTCATTATGCGGTGCTCAGACTCCTTTGAAGTCCTTGCCTGTTAAAGTTAATGTGGGAATGAGGTTTTGCACCCTCGAGTAGCAAACACGTCTGTCCTCATCTGCGAGTTGTGTCCGCATTTCCAGTAGAGTCCGCTTGTGGGACATGTTTGACTAGTCTTCATCTGGTCTAACCCCATGAAGGACATATATTATGCTCAGAGTCTCCTTTTCTGTTTCCTTGACTTACTCCCCCGATCCCTGGACTGTTCTGGTCGCTTCTCAGAGCTCAGGAATTCTTTATGCTTGCCCTTGCAAATCCGGTATTCAATCTCATACCTTAGACTTTTGCAGTCGTTAGTATCAAGACCACCCTACTTGTGATACGAGCAGTACTTGTTGTTATCACGTTTGGAGAGGTCTCTGTGCTGCTTTGGGGGCCGTTTCAGATCTTCTTAGTTTTTCATAGAATTCAGGACGTCTGACAGGCTAGAACTAAGGGGGGTCACGACTTTGGATCCAATGTAGTTGGATGCTTTCTCTTGCCTGGCCTGGCCAAGGTCTGACATGTTGTCATTGCGCTTTCGGTTGCCACTTTCTTCATCTTCATGCCTCCTTCCCTCCTTTCTGCCTTTAGGAGCGAAGGGTCTCTTCTCTCCTTCTGGTTCCCTTTTAAAAGTTATCAACTCCTCTAAGGTGATGTACCTTCGGGCATGACCAACTCGGATCCTTCTTTGAGTGCCATTACGTTCTGGTAATGGCGTAGGTGGTCGAACGGGTTGGTGGTCCCATCGTAGAAGTTGAGCTTCGGAGGTGTGAACTTATTTGGAAGAGCTTCATTCATGATACGGCCCACGAACGATGGAACAGATAGACGGTACAACACGTCTGGGTCGTGCGCCCCTCTACGGAGAGGGTTCTATTCGCTACTCTTTGTCTGGAGAGTTGGTTCCGCATTAGCCGTGCAGCCTCCTTTGGTCCAATGGGAACTAGCAGGGGCTTGACTCTCCTGTGCTTGCTCTCTATTGTCTTCCGGAGATGGAGGCCTGTGTTGCTCTTGATCTTCGTTGGCGGGTGGAGGGTTTTGTTGTATGAAAGCCTCCACGAGTTTGGTGATTTTTTGTATCTGAGACATCAGCAAATCCATTCTGGGGTGTATCGTCGTCGTGGTTGGTGCGGGGAGTTGAGTCTGTTTCCTGTGTGTCACCGGCATCGCTGAGAGCAGTGGTATAGCGCCAGTCGGGGCGTTTGACTTGTCCCCTTGTTTTCCATTATTGCGTGATCGGGTGGTCACCATCTCTTCGTAGCTTGAGGAGAGATGATGCTAGTAAAAGGTTAGGAACTTTGTCGTCCCCACGGACGACGCCAAACTGATGCAGTCATTTTCGGCTACCTACTTTGACCTTGAGCTGAAAACCTGCTGACCTGCACAAGGAACGCACGTGAGGCACAGACCACCGTTCTGGTGGCCAATGACACTCCGATGCTAAAGTCAGACATGGATTTGAGGAAGGTGTAATATTGTAAACATGGAATTTGTAGCGTACCTTAGCTTACCAACCTCATGTCTTATTTATAGTGCAGAAGTTCTGGTTTGACCAGGCCATCGATGACGTAGTTTAGGGAAGAAGATCTGCATGGAGATCCTTATCTAATTAAGAGTCATGTTGTGGATGAAAGTTTTCCTGTTAGCCATGTACTCCTAGATACGCGGGAGATAGTTCCCATTATGATACTGGTCTATAGGTAGAAGTCTTGTTATGTGACATATACTCTGGAATCCGCTTCATAGTTGGAGGCAAATAGTTGTTGTAGTTGCCCGTCCGAAGCTATTCCTCGAGATACTTGCCTTTAGCAAAGCTTACGAGTATTGAGGATAGATGTGAGACACGTGGGCTTAGCAGGCTGTAAGAATTTGGGTCCTTTTGGCGAACTACATTGGGCGGGTTTATAACCACACGGGCCGAATCAGTGTCGGGATGATGCTAGGGCCTCTCTTTTATCGAGATCATCATGACACGTGTACGGCCTAGAGCTCGGGCCATTTTGGTGTATCACAGGTTACAATATTTCTCCATAATATTTTTAAACATTTTAAATTAACTAAATTAAGAGTTTTTAGTCAAATATCTTAAAATTATAATTTTTACTTATTATTAAATTTTTTTAGAATAAAATAAAAAAAATACTTAATATATGCGCACGTCTAACGCGTCGACAACCTAAGGTGTATAATTGGCATGTGTTTATATGACTCTATGGCTTGGTGTATTTTTCTTCTTATACAATATCAACTTCATAGTTTCACGGCAGGATTCGAACATGCGCGGGCAAAGCCCACATGATTTCTAGCCCGATAACCACTCCGGCAAGTTCATAGATTTCGAAATTTGTTTTTACATTAGAAATTAGAATATTCGTTTCATTGTTCCTATCCCTCATTCAGTCCTTGGTATTAAGGCCTTAGCCACTCTTCCTGTCACGCCCCGATTTTCGAGAAAAACGAAATCCTAAAATCCACGTAGGATTATCCGTTTCCTCAAAACTCGGGACGTGAAATTCAATAACAACAGAGACATTTAGCAGCAAAGACAAAAAATATATTTTAGAAAATAGGAACAAACTAAAATTAATACAAAAGTCTAACCAGGAAAAACTGATGTCGCTAGCCCCACTAGCGGAACTCCCGTAACGCTGCTCAAAAGTCTCTAAACCTAAAAGGCTAATTGGCTACATTCCCAAAGGAATGTACCCAAGAAGAAAAAGCTCACTTGGGTCAACAATAAAGCTGGTGTGAGAAATCTTCATCCCAAAAATCAATAAAATCGCACGTGGTAAACATCAAGCTAAACACAAACAACAAACCATCACACCAATAGGTAGTTCCTCAACGAGACAAAGGTGTGATGCAAGAAAACACAGTTCCAAGAATTTAGTTCCTCAACGAGGCAATCATATCATCATCCTAATATGTAAATATGCATTTACCTGTACTTACCCTATAGGAGTTGACTATGGCAAGTCGGACCTGCAGAAATATTAGTGGACTTGCCATCCTGCATAAAAAGGATTAGAAACAATGCAACGTAATTTATTCATTTTTATTTGAATTAGGTTCATCTTTTTTAACGGAATGATCACTTAGGCGATACCACATTCGCACCACCTCCGTGTCGAACATACATGCCCGTATGCCTCTCTCATATAAAGGAGGACTACTCCGTCATCCATGCCTAAGTGGGGACATCACATACAGGCATGCATCGCGGATACCCCTAACTATATGAGTACCAAAAGCCACCCTTGGGCTATCAATGCGCATAAACTCACGTCACATTTTTGACGGATAAATATCAAAGCCTATTTTAGGCATACCAATTCACCACATTTCCGCAAGACTAACCCGAAGGTTATTTTAGTTTCTCTAGTAAGAAATGGGTGCCCCAACTCCGCAAGATGACCCACTGGTCATTTAGTTTCTCTAGTAAGAGAGGGGAAATAATAAACAAAAGAGATGTGGTAGTTCTAAGTGATACAAGCCCAAGTGGTTTATATTTTCAGAAAATCAAGGTTTACCAATATCATTTATTTTTGATAATTCAGAATTCCTCCACAATGACATTTTGTCATACATAAATTGATTCACAATCTATTCACCCACATTTTTTGGGGAAAACATAGCATATTCATTAATCATGCTATGTAACAATATGGCAATCAAGCCACTCCTTGATTCAAATATCCAAATTCTTCATAATGCATAAACAAGTCAATATGCATACAAATCTCCAAATTTATCACAACGCATTAACATTCATCAACCATTCAAACACCAACCAAACAAAGTCACACCCAATCAATAGAATGGTAAACATGGGTGACCCCAAACATGAACCCAGCAAGCTAGGAAAATCTCACACATCAAACAGATCAAAAATATTGGAGATCAAGCGTTTGCAGCACAAAACACCACAAATAAGGCAACCTCATTCTCAAACATGTCTAAAATCTCACAATTGGATTACCTGAAATGAAACTCGTCATTTCCATACAAGTAATATACATACAGTATACAAATACACCAATTAAAATGACCAGCCCTAAGATAATCCCTCTTCCAAGGTTAACACGAAAATTCTTCACAACAGTATGGATTCAATTTAATCCTTCAATGTTTCCTATCATCAACCTCTTTCTCTCCCTAATACAACTTCAAATGGGTTACTTCCACACATGTTTCCATCGCATAAATCAAACAACCCCATAACTCCCTCAATGACATGAATAAGGATCATTTTCACCACTAAAATGGAATACTTTTAATTATGTGATCTGATTTTCTACCTTTGCATATGTTAAGACTCGATCCACCTCACTTGTCGTTCACCATGTTGAACACACAAAACTGATATCTAAGTTCTGAATATATATTTCTTATGATGATCCAATTAGATATGTTTATTCAACTCTTTCAATCATGAGTATCCAACCAAGGGTAAAATATGACAATGGCTAAGAGTTTCACTTACACCTTACACCCAAAACCTTTGAAATGGGATTTAAATCAAGCAATATAACAAGCCTAAGAATCCAAACCAAAATCATCAAGGACACACAAATACCGGTCATCACACCGCCAAACCAAAATCCAAATCATAACCACACATCCTCGCAACAAAACTCACAAACCCCATCATCAAATCCTCACAAATACAATCACTAATTCAGTCAAGAAACAAGGATTTGCAAAATACAGGGAATAAGAAAACTCACAGTAAAAGAGAAAGAATAAAGAAAACTCACAGATTTTAAATCTTATGGCGTTCATAGCTGCTTTTGATGCAGAATAGACGAGACCCCCAGGTGAGTGCCCTCGATTTAGACCAGCAATAGATGAAATGTTGATAATTGATCCTTTGCATTTAGCATCACGCATGTGAATGCAAACATATTTGGAGACTAACCAGCCTCCTTTGAAATTTGTCTTCATAATGCTATCAAATTCTTCCTCGGTCAAATCTAGTGAGTGACTCACAGTACCTCTAGCACCAGCATTGTTAATCAACGCATCAATCGGCCAAACGCCTCCCAAGCCTTCTTGACAGACGCTTCAACAGCAGGACCATCGGCACTGACATCAAGCGCCACTGGAACCGCTCGAGATTCTGAGCTTGATCCATTGATCTCATCACAAAGAGCCTTGAGTCGGTCAATTCGTCGAGCAGCTGGTAGGACCTTGCAACCTGCTTGGGCAAGATTGACACAGAGATCATACCCAATCCCCGATGATGCCCCCGTCACCATTACCACCTTCCCCTCCAAGCTTTGCCATTCCTTCTATCCGCCATCTCGCCTCCAGATCGCACCTCCTTTGTTACTCAGCTCCCCTTGATGACAGGAATCTGGAACCAGAGTGATTGAACTTGACTCTTCAACCACAACCTAGCTTCTATTTCACTTGAGATCCCTTTGTTCTTCCCAACCGCCACTGTCGAAGCGCCGAGGTTAGGTGGGGTTCTTTTTCAAAGCGAGAGAGAGCTTTAGACTTTATGCTCCGATAGATCAAGAGATGGAGAGAAATTTCTTTGTTGCAGAAACACCACTAGATTGTAGATCAAGTGACCAGTGGTTGTCGACTTTCCAGAGTCGACATGGCCAATGACCACAATGTTGATGTGAACCTTCTCTTTACCCATCTTGAGTTTCTAACTTTAGAGCAGAGAATGACTGCACAGCCGCACAAACACTAGAGAGTCTGAAGATAGCGAGTTAGGGCTTCTGGAGAACAGAGAGGTGAGTCAGGGATTGTGGCTCTGATCGAGCTTCGCCGCCAGATGAGAAGAAGAGAAACATGAAGGAGAAAAGGAGAAAAAATGAGAAAAGGGTTTTCTCCCTCTTTATAGGGTGGGTGGTTATCCGCCCCCACTGAAATTCTAAAGAACTCACCTTCTAAACTCACCAAATAAACCCTAAAATTTTGAAATTCACATTCAATTTAATGTAACCCTATTTTATTTAATTAAAAATAAAATAAATTATCTTTATGAAATTCAGGGGTGTTACATTATACACACGTTAAATGGAATCTCGTCCCGAGATTCGGATGGTAAGACGGTTAACTGAATTTCGAAAAATACGAGTTGTCAAACAAAAGAAGATTTTAAAACACAAATTTCAATTGAATTTTAGAAACATAAATATTTATTGTCATTGGAAAAGTAGGGGTGTTACACTTCCAGTCTCTCTCCTTATACAAGCTTAGGTTGTGTTCAGGAAGAGATGTAATTACTTTTTCAGTTCAATTAATAACGCAAAGCATATTGGATGAGCATGAATAGATTGTACATGAAAAACAGAGTTTTTGCCTGAAATTCTAAATGTTATTTCCTAGATTTCCCTTGTTTTAAACCTTCGACACTCAGATGTCTTAGCACCGTTAGTTTTTTTTTTTTTTTTTTTTCCTGATCTTTTAGTAACCAATGGACTGGACTGATGGACATAACTACTACTAGCTACTAAGCAGTAATAATCACTTCAAAGCCACAGTAAATTGTTTTGTAGATAACTAACATGGATTGGAAGTATTGCAAAGTTCTGCCATGTTTGCCATTACCCTTGCAATT
Organism: Berberis vulgaris; assembly: GCA_963556465.1. Classification (NCBI taxonomy): domain Eukaryota; kingdom Viridiplantae; phylum Streptophyta; class Magnoliopsida; order Ranunculales; family Berberidaceae; genus Berberis; species Berberis vulgaris. The sequence continues at coordinate 25,329,090 of OY747130.1, read as the reverse complement.
CAGTACCCCACTTGTCATTCTTTCATTCAAAGGACCTATAAGCATAAAAATGGTAGGACATCAAAACAAGAGGTAATGGGTTGGATAAGGAGAGGGGGTGGGCATTTGTCAACCATGAAGATCTCCAGATCACAGTGACACCAGATGTAACCATGAATCTCCATTGCTATGTCCCTATCCAAGACCCAACCAAAGAGAAGTCCATTTTGAAAAAAATACTACTTCATCAAACCTAATTTGACTGATGAACTTAGGTATGTTTTGGAATCTTCTTTAGGTTCACCTTGTTGTACCTTAAAAACTACATTCAATATAAGTTAACTCACTAGAATTTCATCTTTTGATGCTTTTGGCGTAAAACATTGTGATTTCTATGCTGAACAGAATTGTCAATTTGTTTGTTGCTTTCAAACTCTTTCCTCATTACTTACATTTCCCTGAAATGGTGGAAAAGTACCTTTTCAAAGAACTTGACTTGGCTAGAGAGCAAAAGTTTTTCATTATGACATTTTGAACTAGGTTAGAATATTATTTGGTGACTCAACTATGGGGTTCTTTGTTTTTGCCTCTTAATTTAGTCTGAAATCTGACATCGTTGAAGACATGCTATATTTTACAAAACTCAGACCTCCATTTGGATTAAGAGGCGAAAATTATGAAGACCCCTAAGCTGTATCATGAAGCAACACCGACAGCTTTACACCTTGTAAAACACCTACATTTCTTATAAAAGCTAATACTTCAAACAAGACTACATATTCTTGAAACTTCTAGGAAATGCGCTTTGATCATCCAATTCCCCGATGCTATCACTACATCAAATTAGCGTTTTTGTAACAACCTCCAAAACAATATCACTTTTGAAGTGTAACAATCCACCTAACAATTTTACACATTTTCACAAACAAAATGATACAATTTGTATCACCATGAAGAGTATGGTTATAAAAGTAATACTATTCATGGTGATCCAACTTATTGTATCATTTTTTTGTGTTACTGTTTTTCATTTTTTTGACTAAATTTAGTTTTGACTTTAAGTTGTTTGGTGGATTTGTAACATCTCAAAAGTAATACTATTTTGAGAGTTGTACAAAAGTGCCAATTTGGTGTAGTGTATGGAGTTGTCTTCAAACACAAGCCAAGTTAACTTATTCATTTTGTAAACTTTAGGGGATTGCTTACATCAGTTCAATCTTTCCATCAAGTGGATTAGTCAGTAATAGTTCGATTACACTAAGTACCATTAAACTACATTTTGAATGTAGGAGAAAAGGGTGTAAACACTCAACGTTATTCTTGTATCAGATAAATATTCTTCATTAGCTTGGCAATATTAGCATAACTTAGCATCTTATTGAAATGGACAAAAATTCATCATTTAGGCACTTTAAGGAGCCATTTATTCCTGAAACAATGCCCGAGCAAGTCAGTGAAAGTGGTTTGTTCCTCACATAGACAATGCTATTGTGAAGAAAATTAAAGCAGAAAAAGGTAGCTTTGTATGTGTGGGGCAGCAAGAGCACTCAAACTCAATAACCAGAGCCCATCAATAACTTCATAAAGAAAGAGATACCATGGACAGCAATGCATGTCCAAGATTCAATTTCACAATTACTACCCCTCCTTTCCAATAATTCTGCATCACAACTTTTTTTCATTTTTGTAATTTTATATACTAATATCGAGTAGATAAATAAACTAACAATACACCTAGAATCTTCCTGTTCAAGGTGATAAAACTAATCTCTGTCCTTTATCACAACAAGCTGTGTGATCCGTCTCTATTGATAGTGGAGGTCATTGTAGCCTGAATGTGACTTGAAACATTGCCTATATAATTGTAAGCTCACAAAACAGTTAAGCCACGAGTTTTAGCATAGAAGAGAGAGAGGAGGATCCATAGTTATATAAGTTCCTTTTTTAGCTAGCTTTTCAGATTCTTTAGTATTTGCAGTATTGAAAAAAATGGCTTGTGCTAGTTCATTAACTTCTCCAAGTTACTTGGATCAATGATTATCAACTTTTGATTTCTGATAGCTAGATTTGATGATTTTGTTTACTATCTCTCTGGATGGGAAGATGAGTTGGATGGTTGCGGTTGCTGTGTACTAAGGGGTTCCCTGCTGATAGGTCCAAAACCGGTGGTTGGGTACCCGCTGCCAAAATTCTAGGTTCGTCCTCTGTTCTCCATATTGACGAAAACTTCAAAAATCTAAATTAGGCCTTCAAATTTGGCATTTCACTATGATCTTGATGTTCACGTTGCTTTAAGCTTGTTGAAGATACAACTTCATTTAGATTTGAAACCATTTTTGTTTCATGGGAAAAAGTTGTCCTACTGATGAAGTTCTTTAACTTTTCAATTAGAATAAAGAAACACCTAAATCTGTATAGTCCATTCTGGGTGTTAAAGAGTCGAAAGGTTTCTTATTTAGGCTCAACCATGGTGGTTTTTGCCATCATCATAGGACCTTTCAGTGAAAGACAATACAAATAGGTTACCACAAATATACTACTATCTTTTATAAAATGCTTGGTCATGCTATTTTAATGTAATCTATTTGATCCATGGGCATCATCGTCATCATCATATGAGTAGTAACATAAGTAGGAGGGTCGGCAACACTAATTTTAACTTCTAGAGTTCTTCCCCTGCATCTCTTACGATCATCAGAATTATCTTTAGCTTTCCCTTGATTTTATTGCAGTAAAAACCAATTTAACACCTTCTCTATACTTTGTTGCTTGGATGACATATAATGGAGAAAAAATGATAAACAAAGAGAATGACTAAAACGAACTATATATTATGTAGTTTTAAGAAAAATGTGTGTTTGACATTTTAGTTTGATGAACTTCTTTCAGGGATTGAAATATGTGAGAGGCTTTCAACAATGGGTATTGCTGTAAACCTTGTGACTTACTTGGTGGGAACAATGCATCTCCCAAGTGCTACTTCGGCTAATATTGTAACCGATTTTATGGGCACTTCATTTCTCCTGTGTTTGCTTGGGGATTCCTTGCCGATTCTTATTTGGGTAGATACAAAATGATTGGGATTTTCTCCGTAGTCCAAACACTGGTATGTAAATATTATAATAACGGTATACTATTCATCACAATCATACTAGTTCATCTAATGGAAGTGCTGATGTTGATCGATATGATGATTACTGATGGACCAGGGTACTGGCATGTTAGCCATATCGACTAAATTGCCACAGCTTCACCGACCTCCTAGCAAGGACATAACTAGTGAAACATGCACAAGAGCCAATCGTTTTCAAATGGGAATTCTCTACTTGTCTCTGTATCTGAATGCTCTTGGAACTGGTGGCCTAAAATCTAGCGTCTCAGGATTTGGAACCAATCAATTTGATGAGAAAGACAAAAAGGAAAAGGCTCAAGTGGCCTACTTCTTCAACAGGTTTTTATTCTTCATCACTATGAGGACCTTGATGGCGGTCACAGTCCTTGTCTACATACAAGATGAAGTCGGTCGAAGTTTTGCATATGGAATCTGTTCAGTCTCAATGTTTATCGCGATTTTGATATTCTTATCTGGGACTAGGAAATACAGATACAGGAAAGGCTCAGGAAGCCCGATAGTTCAAAATTTCCAGGTTTTAGTAGCTTCTATGAAGAAAAGGAAACTTGACTTTCCTTTCCTGCTAATGTTGGCTTCTTATATGAAGATTCCCCAGAGGCCTCAAGAATCTATCACACTGATCAGTTCCAGCAAGTAGTACTTACATTTTGTTATTTCAAATGTATGACTAGTGCGATTCATATTTAATAAGGTCTAGTTTGTTGCATGCTATGAACATATATTGATAACTGGGGAAGATGATACTTGATAGCCCTCGTTGTCTATGTCATTCTACACTCACACTGACCTCACCAATTGTGAGATATTGAAAACATAGCAATAAATCCCGTTAAGACCAGATCAGATTCGCATAAAGCTGCAATACAACATACAACTTATACATAATTACTGAAATGTTTAAATAAGAGTACAAAACAAGATACTGAGAAAACACAGGTTATTGGGTCGGGTCCATACTCAGCCTAGAATCAGTCTACTCGCTTACTAGTTTGTATCGACAGTAACTATGTAACTATGATTCTGACACACTTATAGGTTGCAACTAACCTTCAACCTTTTTTATTTTCCATTTTCTTGCAGTTTCTTGGACAAGGCAGCAATAGTTACAGGTGACTATGAGAAGCAAGGTTCATCATAACCAAATTCATGAAGAATATGTTCAGTGACAAGAGTTGAGGAGCTGAAAATGATGATCAGGTTACTTCCCATTTGGGCCACCACAATCATTTTCTGGACTACATATGCGCAAATAATCACCTTCTCTGTTGAACAAGCAACTACTATGGATAGGTCAATCGGCCATTTTCAAATTCCAGCAGGCTCTCTCACAGTCTTCTTTGTAGGAGCCATTTTGATCACTCTGGCTATCTACGACCGCCTCATCATGCCTTTCTGGAAGAAATGGAAAGGAAAACCCGGTATGCATGAAACACTTTATACTAGACTCTTAAATTCCCGAATTAAGCGTTTAGTCTTAGTCAAACAAATATTGTATGGTATACATATATATTTTAAAAAAAAAAAAAAAAAAAACATGTGAAGCCACCTAAACTTAATGTGTAGATTTATATATGTCATACAAAATTAGATTCTATCATTTCATAGTTCCTCTTGAAGAAGAAACACTTACAATGCACGTGCATAATCACTAGTTATACTTCCAGATAAGGAAGCATTGATTCTTCAAAAACTTGTTGTATCCGTGTTCGACACGTATCCGACACCAATGCTCGCTCGCCTTTGATACGCGTCGGACACGTGGTCAACATGTCGGCGGGTGTCAGACACATGGTCAAGACTCGACAACTGACTTCGTTTTAATTTTTACTTTTACATGCATGCAAATAATTACCAAATTTAATGGTTGTTGGTCCATCTGAAGTGAATAACTCTTTCAATTGAGTTTCAAGATAAATAGGGCAAAGAGCTACTTGAGATAATATATGTTTCTTCTTAATCTATGGTTCTTCTTCTCTCCTTTATTTCTTCTCTACTATATTTTTTTCTTTACTTTGTTTTTTTCTTACAACATAGTGTCATCTTCTTCTCCTCTTATGCACCTCTTCTTCTTCTCTAAATTTTTTCTTCTTCGTGTTTTTTCTACTTGCAATAAAGACGAACACACTCTAGGAAAACACTTTATTAGGTTATTGTTATGTTTATATGACTTATTAAAAGAATAGTATGAAGTATCAATGTGTCCCGGAGTCCTAGTTTTTGGAAAATTGTCAAGTCGGCTGTCGTATCTGTGTCCGACACGACGCACGTGTCCGTGTCTTGCGTCCAGATGATGATGCCATTTCAGAAACAAGAGGTGAATGTTGCAATCAAACCATTAATAACATATATCACATTGGATAAATCATATGGTGATAATAGTATGATTTATCCACTGTATTATGTAAAAAGAAATACTTCAATTTTTGTGTATTTGTTTCATCCAACAACAGAGGTATATATACAATGGGGTTTCTTGTCTCACAAGAAACAATCTTACAGAATAAGAAACATAATATATTCTAGATTACCTAAATATTAAATTAGAATATCCTAAATATATAGAATATCCTAAATATATATCTGTTTCTATAATTAGAATATATACAGCTTTCTATACTCCCCCTCAAGTTGGTGCATAGATGTCTATCATGCCCAACTTGTCAACTGAGCTATCAAACACCTTCTGAGATACCCCTTTAGTAAGAACATCAGCTAATTGCTCATTTGAGGTCACAAATGGAAAGTGAATAACTTTCTTGTCAAGATTTTCTTTAATAAAATGACGGTCAACCTCCACATGCTTTGTTCGATCATGCTGAACTGGATTATGTGCAATTTGAATGGCAGCTGTATTATCACAATGTAAATCCATAGGCCTTTGCAGCTTGAAACCCAATTCCTTCAGGACATTAAGGATCCACAACATTTCACAAACTCCATGTGCCATACTTCGAAATTCAGCTTCTGCACTTGATCTAGCAACAACTTTATGTTTTTACTACGCCAAGTTACAAGGTTTCCACCAACAAAAGTGAAGTACCCTGATGTAGAGCATCTATCAGTTTTATCACCAGCCCAATCTGCATCTGTGTATCCAACAACTTCCAATTCATTTTTTCCAAACAATAATCCCTTACCAGGCGCCATCTTCAAATATTTCAAGATACGAAAGACTGCATTCATATGCTCTTCACTAGGACAATGCATAAACTGGCTAACAACACTCACAGCATAAGCAATGTCAGGTCTAGTATGAGAAAGATAAATTAACCTTCCTACAAGACGTTGATACCTCCCTTTATCAGTAGGGACTTGATCAGGAAGAATAGCAAGTCCATGATTCATCTCAATGGGTGTCTCTACTGGTTTGCAGTCCAACATCCCTGTTTTAGCGAGCAAATCAAGATCATACTTCTTTTGTGATAGTGAAATCCCTTTCTTCGACCTTGCAACTTCAATACCCAGAAAATACTTCAGTTGCCCGAGATCCTTCATTTCAAATTCCTTCGACAGATATTTTTGCAAATCATTTATTTCTTTCGGATCATCTCCGTAACGATCATGTCATCAACATACACAATTAGAGTTGTAATCTTACCATTCTTGTATTTGATAAACAAGGTATGGTCATAGTTGCTTTGTTTGTACCCAAAAGCTCTCATGGACTTTTAAAATCTTCCAAACCAAGCTCTTGGAGACTATTTCAGGCCATACAAAGACTTCTTCAATTTACACACCTTACCAGCGTTTCTTGGGTTATTATTCACGCCTGGAAGCATATCCATGTACACTTCTTCTTCCAAATTTTCATTGAGAAAAGCATTCTTCACATCAAGTTGGTGCAAGGGAAAATCTTTATTTGCTGCAAGTGAAATTAAAATTCGGATAGTATTAATCTTCGCCACAGGTGCGAAAGTCTCCTCATAATCAATTCCACGGCGCTGTGTATATCCCTTGGCAACTAATATTGCTTTGTATCTATCAATAGTTCCATCTACATTAAGCTTCACATTAAACACCCAACGACATCCTACAGTCTTCTTTCCAACAGGCTTGTCTACTACCTCCCAAGTGACATTCTTCTGAAGAGCTTCCAATTCTTCATTCATTGCTGTTGTCCATTTTGGATCCTTCAATGCGTCCTGCACGTTACTAGGAATAGATTCAGTAGATAATTGATTAATAACAAGTGCATGTGACTCAGAAAGCCTATGGTTAGACATAAAGTTAGCTATAGGGTATTTAGCTTGGGCTTTGATATCTAGTTCATATTACATTTTAGGAACTCCCTTAGTAACCCTTTGTGATTTTGTAGGTTCAACACTTTCTAACACAGAAGACTCATTAGAGGTAATTAAAGGTACCTGAGGTGGATCATTCTGGGCGAAATCTTCAGTTGCTGATGTAAAAGGGGGAATGTCGTGTGTGTGAGTTTCAGATACATTTTGATCATTCTCTTCTGTCTCATGAGGGAATTGATCGCTAGGAACCAAGTGGTCAATTGTCTGCCCATTGGAAGTGTCTATCTCTCGAGACAAGTCATTTTCTGCTGCTGCGGGAACAGTTTCTGCTGTTACAGGAACTTCAAATTGTTCCTCCAAGTGTTCCAATTCTTCAAAGACATCAATAGAACGAGGATTCCCTTCACTATAGCTCTCCCCCTAAAGGGAAGACTGGGAGACTCCCCCTGAAGGGAAGACTGGGAGACTCTCCCTGAGTAATATGGCTCAGATTCATGGAATGAGACATCAAGAGATATATGCATTCTGTCACTGAGCGGGTCATAACACCTGTACCCTTTTTGGAGCTCTTCATAACCCACAAAAATACATTTCTTAGCACGGGGATCAAGCTTGCTCCGGTGTGGTTTTGGTATGTGGACTTAGGCTGTGCACCCAAACACTCGGGGCTCCAAATTAGGCATAGATGGGATGGACAAAAGTGTATGAAGCTTCTGATGAGGATTCTTGAACTCAATTACTCGTGAGGGAGTACGGTTGATAACATATGCTGCAGATTTCACTGCTTCACCCCAATAGGATCGAGGTACATTCATGCCAACAGGGAAGCAGGAACAACTTCCAACAACTGCCTGTTCTTTCGTTCTGCTAAACCATTCTGTTGAGGAGTATCATAATTCAAGGTTTGATGACGAATACCATTTGACCGGCAAAACTCAGACATAAGGCCATTGACAAACTCTCCACCATTGTCAGATTGAAACACTCTGATGGATTGTTGGTACTGTGTCGCCACCATTTTGTAAAAATCAATAAACTTTCCAAATACCTCACTCTTTCTTTTCAGTAACGACACCCAGGTCATCCGAGTGCAATCATCAATAAATGATACATAATATTGAGCTCCAAACAAAGAAGGAATTTTTGCAGGACCCCAAACATCGGAGTGAATTTTCATAAAAGGAACAGGACATCTATGAATACTTGGCGAATATGGAATACGGTGGCTCTTGACCAGTTCACAAATGTCACAATGAAATTCTGAATCACTAACAACCGAAAACAAATGAGGCTGCAACTTCTTAAGATAACGAAAAGACAGATGTCCTAAACGACAATGCCATAACCATACTACCTCCTTCGCATTATCGACCCTAATGACCTGATTAGCTTGCCCCAAAAGATTCTTGTGTTTCTCTCTCATCTCTGTCAGATCCAAGTAGTACAGTTTCCCCTTCTAACACCATAACCAAGAATATGCCGAGTCAGAATGTCCTGAAACACACAGAAAGATGGATAGAACGTCACAATACATGCAAGTGTTCGAATAATTTGACAGACAGACAAAAGGTTATAAGCTAGTGATGGAACAATTAAGACAGATTCAAGAGTTAGGGTATCAGAGAACACAATGGAACCTTTTCCGCTAACAAGAGTTGGAGTACCATCCGCAGTAGAGACAACATTTTGAGAGGAAGCTCTAAGATTTACCACAAGGTTATGGTCATTTGTCATATGATCAGATGCACCTGAATCAATTATCCATGTACTATTCGAAATAACTTTATCATTCATACCTGATTGTGCTACATTAGCAAAAGAAGATTGCATGGTGTGATCGACTATTGGCTGGGTTGTGAATAGCATAAGAAGAGACACAAACAAGAAATCTAATCGTGATCGATGTATGTTGATGATGTTCAGGATTGTTGGGGTGCCGATAGCACATGAAGGATGAAAACTGTATGTTCAGGATTGTTGGGGTGTCGATAGCACGTGAAGGATGAAAACCCCTTCTCTTCTTCTTCTGATTTTCGATCTGCTGCTTGGGTTTAGAACTACTGTGAGAAGAGTCTGCGAGATAGAGAGGATACATTACGCAATCGTGCGGTGTTAGACGGTATTGGACGGTGATGGCGAGAGGTTTCAAGATAGAGGATTCAGGTTCGTTTCTGGGCTTAATCAGATAATTGTTTCAGTTTCGTTTTTGGGGGCTGATTCAGATTGATTTCAGAGTTGTTTTCAGGTTCGATTCAGGCCTGATTTCAAGTTTGTTTCTGGGCTGAATCAGGAGGTTTTCAGGTTCGTTGGGTGGGTTTGCTTCAGAAGGTTTTCAGGGCTGATTTCAGAGCTGATTGAAGGGCTGTTCAAGGGCTTAATCAGAGCGTGAGCAACTGATACTTCAATTTGTTTGTTACTACAACACTGATTGAGGTACATTCACTGATGGTGTTTGTTGCGTTTCTGTATTGCAAAGAGGAGAAAAGAAGACGATGGCTTGTGAAAGGCTGTTGTGAGAAATGTCCAATGGTGGTGATGGATGACGACGATGTTCTATCGCTTACTGGCTGATGGAGGCGAAAAAAGGTGGAAGGTGATGTATGTGTGTGAGATGGATTCAGGGCGATGACAGCTGTGAGGTTGCGAGTTTGGCGTCCTCCGGGATTCGGGATTCAAAAGAAGAAAAAATATGCAAAACAAGTTCAAAGGATTGAACCTGCTCTGATACCATGTAGAAAGAAATACTTCAATTTTTGTGTATTTGTTTCATCCCACAACAGGAGTATATATACAATGGAGTTTTTTGTCTCACAAGAAACAATTTTACAGAATAAGAAACATAATATATTCTAGATTACCTAAATATTAAATTAGAATATCCTAAATATATAGAATATCCTAAATATATATCTGTTTCTATAATTAGAATATATACAACTTTCTATATATTACAGGGTTCTCCAGCTTACAGAGAATATCCATAGGCCTTATCATGTCAGCAGCAGGAATGGCAGCTGCAGCACTAGCTGAGATGAAGCGTTTATCAGTAGCAAAGTATGTTGGTAACACAACAACTTCAACCCTACCCATAAGTGTATTCGTACTGATCCCACAATTCTTCCTGGTGGGCTCTGGAGAAGCATTCATTTACACCGGTCAGCTTGATTTCTTCATAACCCAATCACCGAAAGGGATGAAAACGATGAGTACTGGTCTCTTCCTCACCACACTCTCACTTGGGTACTTTGTTAGTAGCTTTTTGGTTTTGGTTGTGAAGAGTCACTGGAAGCAATGATGGGCAAGGATGGTTAGCAGATAACATCAACAATGGAAGACTCGATTATTTTTATTGGCTCCAGGCTGTGTTAAGCTTTATTAATTTTGGTGTGTTTCTTCTTTGCTCAATTTGGTACAAGTCGAACAAACCGCAACGTGCTTTGCAGATGGAGAAATGTTGGCAGTGGTTCAGTAGTTTAGGAGAAATGCTAGTGGTTTCTGTGACGGTGTTTTGTTTATGTACATTAGATGTGTTTTAGAGTCTTCATTTCTACGGTTTAAGGTTTGGGATTTTAGTTTCAAGGTCATGTGTTTGTTGTGGGCTTGTGAAAGTGTATTTTTTTCTTTAATCAATGGCATGGCTGGTTCAATTTCCATAACATATATATATTGTCAATAATGTTTCAGTAGATATTATCTGTTATATACAACTGAGACACAAGGCTTAGAATCACACGAAGAACAAGAGACAAATCTTCATTTAAGAAATTAAAATTAGCACTACACCATAAAAGGGTTTTTGTAATTGCTTTTACACGTTGCTAAAACTATTTGTAACATTTTTGTGCCCATACCAAATGAGGTGATCCTAATATTTGTATCATCAACCAACCCATACCAATGTCACAATTGCATCATGATGCAGCTAATACTAAAAGAATATTGGTTTCATTTTGCAGCCCATACTAAATTTAGAAGCTATAGCTAATTAAAAACATTTTTCAAATAAAAAAAGAAGCTAAAAATGGGTAGTACACATCCAAATCTTTGTAGACTACTTCTACATTCAAATCCAAAGACACTTATAGCAAAATCTACACTTTAAATAAATTTCAAGGTAAACAAATAGTTCACAACACAATGCGCACAATATCCTCTTTTTTTTATGCACATAGGAAAGACTGATCCCAGTGCCCTGGATCTTCCTTACATTTCTTGAAAAAGTTCACAATGAGCTCACGGGCCTTATCACCTTGGTATGGATCAATATGGAAGCCAGATTTCCCTTGCACTATGATTCTGTCGGACCTCCATAAAGAGTGGCAAATGTGGGTAGACCGCATGTCATGGATTCAACAAATGTAAGCCCAAATGCTTCATAGAAGGTAGGCTGTACAAAGGCACCCTTGGTGTTTGCTATGTTCACCATTTCGAACCCTGTTCATTTGGAAAGAAATCCATCAGAATTGACCATTCAAGTTGTATTTCTCAATGAGCTCATACATCTTCCTCATCACTACCTTTTTATTGAGAATATTATTGGCTTTGAGTGATCATTCAACACGTCTCCGCATAAAAATTAGCCAGTTTATTGAGTTAGTTCTAACTAAAGGAAATAGATATGAGAATTGCCAAATGAAATGAAACTCACGTGTTTTGTAGTTTGGGTGGGACTGTAAAGAAATTCCTCAATTTCTGGGTGGAGGGTCGTGAGCTGTTTTTGTTCCTCTGTGTAAGGGAAGTAGACACTCATATCAGCTCCTGGTGAAACAATGTTGAGCTTGGGATCAAAGACATCAATCCCATGGACAACACGGTAGATCCCAGGGAGAATGAACGCAGTGCAACTCTCATATTGTCCAACTGTGTCCTTGCTGAAAACACAAAAAAAAAAAATTATATTGGGTCAAAATGGTATAAAAAATGGGGTGGGGAGGTTTAGGAACTAGAAAAGATCAGCTAAAAATACCTTCTAGCAATATCTTGGAATGTACTAGTGATAATGAAATCAGTATGGTTCATATATAGCATTTAGATCAGCTATAAACTGGCACAAGAAGTGTACTTGTCTTCAAAAAAGAATACAATTTCCATTTCTCATGGGAACATGAGGATGGGGTTCCTATACTGAGTTAAAAAGAAAAAAAAATCCAATCTAAAATACTTCAACTAGATCTATAAGAGTACCTAGAAAAAAAAGATGTCCATCCTAACTCATGCTTGTATTTGCTCTCAATGTGGTGTCTTCCCGTAATTCCATTGGAGGTTCTAATTGCTCCAGTCAATTGTATGAAACAGACACCATCATTTGAAATTTTTTTAGCAAAGTGTACAAAATCAAATAGATTCATGCACACTCAAGATCGATTGAGATTAAATATTTTGAAATAGACGTATGTTAAAAACCTTTAACTAAGAACCAAAGGGAACAATATGAGATTTACTGTCTAAAAAATAAATAAAACAGTATCAAGATCAAAGATAAGTTTTTTTACAAAAAAAGTAATTAATCTATGTTATCATCCATGAGATGTGTAAAGAAAATATTTTGAATATTGTATTATTGTTGTTTATTCCTTGACTGAATACAAGCTTATATAAGCTAACTTTTACCTAATCTTGTGAAAACATGAAACGTAAAACTTCTTATACAAAATAGAGTTTTATTCTGACATTCCTATTCTAACTTTACATCTTTAACTATTATAACTTTTCTATTCTTGTAGAGGTGGATCAATCTTGGACTTGGGCTTGGCTAGGTTGAGTGCAAGTCCTACATATTCTAACACGCCCTCACAAGCTGGACATGTAGACGCAGACGAAATATGCAGCTTGGAAGAAACTTTGAAGTCCAATTTGGTGAATAAATCATGACTGTCGAGTGAAGCTCCTAACGGTTCGACTCGAGGCATCATGATTGTCGAATTCTGGATAGTTCTGGATGATTTTGGCATGAAGAAATCAAGATTGTCGATTGAACGGCTAATGGTTCTATTCGAGTGGTTACCATGACTTTTCAATTCTGGCATGAAGAAATCATGACTGTCGAGTGAATGGATAATGGTTCGACTCGAGTCAGCATGACTCCCCCTCAGCGCGAAGGCTGAAAATTTTCACAACATAAATGTTGGTATTGCTCAGCAGTGGTACTGGTATTGTTCAACGTTGGTGCTGGTAAATTATTTTTTTGATGGAACTCTGAGGTTCTGAACAAAATAAATTGTGAGAGGTGTATTGAGGTTAACTACAGGTTGTCTGCATTTGAAGGAGACAAAGTAAAGAAATCTCTCCTTCTTGGCTATTTTACTTGAAGGTGACGGTTTTGTTGCTCCGTGAATTCTCTCGATTGATAGCTGAATCGCAAGTTGTTGATTGTGTGAAGAAGGCTAACTGATTGGGTAAAAGCTTACTGATTGCATGATTGTGTGTAAACTCTATTACAGAGTGAGATTTCCCTTCCCCGCCTCTTGCGTCTATGATCAAAGTGCGTAGTCATCGGAGGCGGGGAAGATCTTGAATCCTCGGAGTCTTAGGTCACCAAAGAAAGTTGCTCTGATACCATGTAAAGAAAATAATTTGAGAATTGTATTATTGTTGTTTATTTCTTGGCTGAATACATGCTTATATAAGCTAACTTCTACCTAACTTTGTGGAAACATTAAACTTAAAACTTCTTATGCAAAATAGAGTTTTATTTTGACTTTCATATTCTAACTTTACATCTTTAACTATTCTGATACCATGTAAAGAAAATAATTTGATAAATGTATTATTGTTTATTCCTTGACTTAATACAAGCTTATATAAGCTAACTTCTTTCAAACCTTGTGGAAACATGAAACTTAAAACTTCCTATACAAAATAGAGTTTTATTATGAATTTCTTATTCTAACTTTCTTATTCAAACTTTACATCTTTAACTATTCTGACTTTCCTATTCTTGTAGAAGTTGATCAATCTTGGACTTGGGCTTGACTATGTTGAGTGCAAGCCCTACATATTCTAACAAGATTGAGAGTAGCTTAATTTAGAAAGCCTAAAAATAAAAAAAATATCTTCCTAATCAGATGAAACTATGTATATAGTTTTCTAACATTCCAAGTACAAATGGAAGAGCTCTCTAACCATACTGATTGTTATCTAACTTGCGATTCCTGGTTAGATAGCATGATAAGAATAGTTTGAAAGCGACGCTTAGTTTAATTCAACGAACTTGGAAAAATAATAAGATTAATGCAGTGCTTACCACGGTTAATCTTGAGCATTGTCTCTCACGAGTTAGTAAGTGGTTATTGTAGATTGATTTATGAGCATATATTTGGTGTGTGGAGATAAACCCATAGTTAATTTCTCATTTTGCCATCCCTTTAATTTTATTATCTTTTCAGTAATTTTCATAGTTTAATTTAGAAAATCCAATCCCCCTTTATTTAATTAATTAGATTATTAGTTGTCTTTTAGCTATTCTTAGTGTTAATTGGCAAGCCCTCTAATCCCCGGTTCAGAACGATCCCTACTTATTCTATACTAAAATCACAAAACAGGATATTAAGTTGCGTGCTACTAAAATAGCGCATCAATTTTTGGCGCCATTGCCGAGGATTAGAAAACTTGTTAATTACTTCATTAGTTTTTATTTATTTATTTATTTTTCTTTTTATTGATTTTTTTCTTCTTTCTATCTTTATCCCAGGTACCAGTTCATGCGCAATAGGTGATCCAATGAAAACTTATTAGAATACGATTCAGAGCCTGAAAAAACATTTAGAAGACGAAGGAGAGAAACAAAAGAGCCACAAACATCTAACTCTGAATCTGAAGAGTTCGACATGGGAGACAATAAATCTATTAAAGAACTTTCGGCATCCACCTTGGACAATGCCGCACCCTTGTGCATTCAGTATCCAATAGCTGCGCAGGGCAAGACTGAGTCATTCGAGCTGAAATCCAGTCTACTTCATCATATTCCGAAGTATCATGGTCTTTCTATGGAGGATCCAAATAAACATTTAAAGGAATTTGAAGTTGTATGCTCCAGTATGACGCCAATAAATGTGGATGAGAACATCCTAAAGTTGTGAGCATTCCCTTTTTCTCTGGCTGATAAGGCTAAGGATTGGCTCTATGAACTACCTTCCGGAATAGTATATTCTTGGGATGACATGAAGAAGGTGTTTCTAGAGAAATTCTTCCCAACTTCCAAAATTATCTTGTTGAGGAAGAAAATTAGTGGTATACAACAAGGTCCAGGAGAATCATATCCAGCTTACTATGAGTGTTTAAAAAGTCTCATAGCATTATGTCCGCAACATCAGATGAAGGAGGAGCTCCTGATTCAATACTTTAATGAGGGATTGCTTCCTCTTGAGCGACAAATGTTAGATGCAACGGCAGGAGAAGTTTTGGTTGATAAAACTCCAGCAGCAGCAACAAAGACTTTGATTGCAAACCGAGCCTTAAATGCCCAACAGTATGAAGGAATTGGAGAGCCTTCACGCCAAGTCAATGAGGTAAGTACTAATTCTAGTTCGGAAGCTCAAATGACTAATCTTACCTCACTTGTGACTCAGGCCCTTGGGAAGCCGAATGTGCTAGGAGTTGCACAAGTTTGCTGCGTGTGTACTAAGTCAGGACATCCATCTGATCAATGTCCTCAACTGATTGAGAATGGCGGTTGGGAGAATGTCAATGCAGTAGGTTTTCAAGGGCAAAATCACTATAGGAATAATCCTTATTCGAACACCTACAATGAAGGTTGGAGAAATCACCCCAGTTTTGGATGGAGAAATTCAGAACAACCTCAACAACAAACTTCGAATCGGCCACCCCCTGGTTTTGTCCAAAGGCAACCAGAACCACCTCAGCACAATTCAGGTATGCCCCTTAATTATTATGAGATTTTGAAATCGTTGACTATTTCTCAGCAGAACCAATCAAAATATATAGAAGATTTGAAACTACAAATGGGACAGATAGCTGAGTTTATTGGACAAATTCGCGAGCAAGGAAAACTTCCTAGTTCTACCATTCCAAATCCGAAAGGCGGGTTTGAAACCGCAAAAGCAATTACATTGAGAACTGGTAAGCAAATTGAGAATGAGTCAATAGTCCCTAAACATAGTCGAAATAAGAAAGCTGAGTTACAGAAGGATGATCCAGCTATCCTTGAAACACCAAAGCTCCAAGGTAAGAAGGTTAGCATTCCAAATTCAGTTTCTGCTAATCTTGCTCCACCTTTTGTGCCTTTTCCAGGTAGGTTTGCCAAATCTAGGAAAAATGAACAAGATAAAGAAATTTTGGAAACCTTCCGAAAAGTTCAAGTCAATATTCCCCTTCTTGATGCTATTAAGCAAGTGCCTAAGTATGTAAAAAATTTTAAGGAGCTTTGCACAACAAAGAGACGACTTCAAGACGGAGAGGTAGTTAAGGTAAGTGAGAATGTCTCCGCAGTTCTTCAAAGAAAATTGCCACCGAAGTGTAAGGATCCAGGTAGTTTCACTATCCCTTGTGTTATCGGTAATACTAAAATTGAAAATGCAATGTTAGACTTAGGTGCCTCAATTAATGTTATGCCATATTCTGTTTATCGTTCTATGAATCTTGGGGGACTAAAAAATGATGGTGTAATTATTCAATTGGCTGACCGTTCTAATGCATATCCTCGAGGTTTGTTGGAAGATGTGTTGGTGCAGGTTAATCATTTGATCTTCCCAATAGAGTTTTATGTGCTTGAAATAGAAGATTCGACATTGTCTACACCTTTGCCTCTTATTTTAGGGCACCCCTTCATGAAAACTGCAAGAACAAATATTGATGTGCATGCGGGGAAAGTGACCATGAAATTTGATGGTGATGTGATTGGCTTCAACATCTTTGAAGTCATGAGGTATCCTGTTGATAATCATTCTTGTTTTTCTATTGACGTGGTGGATATTTTGTCCCAAGAATTTCTTGACGTCATGAACGAGGATGAACTTGAAATCGCCATTACTACTGGCGCCGGATATGAGAGAAATGGAGTCCTTTGTGACAATAAGAAGATCTCGGCCGATAACATGAGGGAGGATATCATTGAGACTGTGGCAACCTTGGAGTCAATGCCACGATTTGTTAGTGAGTTACCTCCCCCAATTATTATTCCCTCATCTACTAATAAACTTTTACCTTCTGTGATTCAGACACCTACACTTGAGCTTAAACCGTTACCGGATCACTTGAAGTACGCGTATTTGGGAGATGATGAGACATTGCATGTCATCATATCATCATCACTCACAAATTTAGAGGAGGAAAAGCTTATTCGAGTTTTGAAGTAATACAAGACTGCAATCGGGTGGACATTGGCAGACATAAAGGGTATTAGCCCTACCACATGTATGTACCATATATTTCTTGAGGAAGGTGCAAAACCCACTAGAGAAGCTCAGCGCCGCCTAAACCCCCCTATGATAGAAGTTGTGTAGAAAGAAATCATTAAACTCTATGATTGTGGCGTGATTTACCCTATTTCAGTTAGCAAATGGGTTTCACCAATGCAAGTAGTGTCGAAGAAGTCTGGCATAACTGTGGTAAAGAACGAGGAAAATGAGTTGGTTCCCACGCGAATACAAACAAAGTGGCGGGTTTGTATTGACTATAGAAAACTGAATGCAACTACCAGGAAATATCATTTTCATTTTCCCTTTATTGATCAATTGCTTGAAAGGTTGGCCGGTCGTGCTTTTTATTGTTTTCTTGATGGTTATTCAAGATATAATCAGATTGTCATTGCTCCAGAGGATCAAGAAAAGAAAACTTTCACATGTCCATTCGGCACTTTCGCATATAGAAGAATGTCATTCGGTTTGTGTAATGCCCTGGCTACCTTCCAGAGATGTATGGTAAGTATATTTTCAGACTTTATTGAAAAAATCATTGAGGTTTTTATGGATGATTTTAGTGTTTTTGGTAATTCTTTTGACCATTGTCTAGATAATCTTGCATTGATTCTGAAGCAATGCATTGAGGTTAACCTTGTATTAAATTAGGGAAAATGTCACTTTATGTTTAATCAAGGTATTGTTTTAGGTCATGTGATTTCAGCTAGGGGTATTGAGGTTGATAAAGCTAAAATAGATCGTGTACGTTACTTACCCTCTCCTACTTTGGTGAGAGAGGTTCGTTCTTTTCTTAGACATGCAGGATTCTATCGGCGATTTATCAAAGATTTTTCTAAGATTTATGGACCACTATGTCGACTCCTACAAAAAGATGTTTCATTTGAGTTCAATAATGACTGTCAGACAGCCTGTGACAAGCTTAAGGAGTTGTTGACATCAGCACCTATCATTGCACCACCGGATTGGAGTCTTCCATTTGAGCTTATGTGTGACGCATCAGATTATGCCTTAGGAGCAGTTTTAGGCCAACGGAGGGACAAATGTCTTCACGTCATCTACTATGCCTCCCGAACCTTGAATGATGCTCAATTGAATTATTCCACAACTGAAAAAGAACTTTTAGATGTTATATTTGCTTTAGAGAAATTTCGATCTTATTTAATTGGAACTAAAGTTATAATTTTCTCTGATCATGCAGCTTTAAAATACTTGCTTACGAAAAAAAAGGCGAAACCGAGACTTATACGGTGGATACTTCTTTCTTCAAGAGTTTGATGTGGAGATCAGGGATAAAAAAAAGGTAGTGAAAACGTGGTAGCTGACCACATGAGCCGTTTGATTCCGAACACCTTAACTCGAGTTCAGAAGGATAAGCTCAAGAAAGTGGCGAAACAGTTTGTATGGGACGATCCCTATCTGTGGAAACATTGTACCGATCAATTGATTAGAAGCGGAAAATTGTCACAACTGGAAATGAGTTCAAGGTGAATGGGCATCGACTTAAGCCCTATTATGAGTCATTTGTGGAGCATGACATGGAGGACGTATCACTCCATGTTTCCACTTATTTTGAGGATTAATTGCAAATACCGTCAGGCTGCACGACGTTAAAACAAGCGCTTCTTGGGAGGCAACCCAATTAGATTTGCTTTATCTATCCCTTTATTTTCTTTTCGTTATTTTTTCTTTTGTTTGTTAGTAGTTTATTTTTTCGTGTTTAAATCTTTCATTACATGTGCTATAATCTATTAACATTGAGGACAATGTTAGGTTTAAGTGTGGGGGGAACAAAACATTGTTTTTATTAAAAATATATATATAATTAAATAATAATAATAATTAAACAATTAAAAAAAATAAAAACAATCAGTCCATAAAAAAATAAAAAATAAAAAATAATATATATATAAATGTTGGTATTAGTGTCAGTAAAAAAAAATTATAGTTGTTTTAAGTCTGAGGATACTTCCCAACACAATGATGAGATTTGGTTTTTAATTGCATGGCTTTAAGGTGATTTATAAGCATGAGTTAAGATCTAATATTATTCTTTAGTTAATATTTATTTATGGTCATCATATGCAAATTCACATGTAATCAACTTAGTAATTAGTACTCATAACATGTTTAATTGAATTTAACTCATTATAACCCATATGTGAGTTTTGAGCCTATTATTCCTTTGATTTTGAGAGTTTTTAGTTTTCATTATAATCATCTTTCATTTCTTTTGTGAATAATAATTCGTTGCATGATCTCAAAATTGTTTGTTTTGGTTGCTACTTAGATTACTTTCATAATTAAGAATTAAACACTAGAACTTGTATTGACTTCGTTCAAAGCATCATATTGAATTGCATAACATGCTTGACATGATAAAGGCACCTAGTTTCCACCATTGCCAAATAAGCCTGATTCATGATATATTTCCCTTAGGTTAACCCCATTGAGCCTTTTATTTCATTACCCTCATTTTCTATCCCTACCCTAATCAAAAGAGTGGAGTATAATTTAATTTGATTTGCAGAGACTTTATTGTGGTTCAAGGTACGTTGAAAAACAAGTGTGAGGGAAGACCCTTATGGTAGACAGTTCAAGAAGAAAGAGCTGTTAAAAAAAATATATATTTACAAAGTTTCAGAAGGGATACAAGCCCTTGTCTATATTCATTCAATATTATAGTAGCATATAGATAGTCCAGTTCTTTCAGTATATACAAAATAATGGCTGAAGCTCTTCATTTTCCCACTTATGTCTTGAACCATATGATTTTTTGCTAATGTCTCTAATCTTATTACATGCTTTCACCATTTCTTCAAGCCCTTTGAAAATTTCATATCCGTTCTTTCTCTTCCCTTGACCTCTGGCCCCATTACAACCTGAATTAAGATCTTTTGATTGAGTGTGTCTTGCAATGTCACGATGTGAAGATTCGAATGAGGTATGAGCATATGGTGTCCCTAGTTCTTGCATTCAAGTAGTAACATTCCTTCCATGAGATCATATATCTGGGAAAAAAAAAAAAAAAGGTCAGAAAATGTCTTTCTTTCTTGTTATATCATATGTGAGCTATTTGTTCCCTTTTACATCAATCATCTCACATATAACTAGAATAGGAAGAGTGATTTTACCAAATAATCAGTGAAAAAGAAAATAGTGCACCCAGTGAGATTTTTGGGTTGATTCTTCTTGGCATGCGCTTGAATTTCACAGTCACTTGGATTGATTTAATTGTGAATTTCTATATCATTGCTATGAACGTGTATTAATTTTCGAATGGTGTGGATTTAATCTTGTGTTTACAAAGAATCTTAACACGTCATGATTCGTTGAAAATCTCTTAGACAAATGTTGGAAAGTATAAATTGAGTCATTTGAGTCTTTTTGTTTCTTGGATTTGCTCGAGGACTAGCAAAAGATAAGTGTGGGGGAATTTGATATGGGCATAATTAGGCTATTTTTAGTACCATATTTCTATATATATTTTTGGCTATTACTTGTTAATTATTGTACTAATTGTTATTTTCGTGTTTGTGTAGGTTTCAAATTACAAGATTCTAAAATAGAAGCTAAGTGAAGCAAATTGACAACTAATTGCACAAGGAAACCACACAAACAAGGAAACCAAGCAGAAAACAATTATAAAAAGGGATGATACCTTGCTTTGGAGAGGATCCATCCAGCAATAGCATCCCCATCCATAGCCTCCTAATCCACCGCTGCAGCAAGCCAAACATCCTCCCACAGCCGCTGTCGTCCTGAACCCGTCATCAATCATCCTCACAGATCCCTCCTCCTCGCAATAGCTGATCGCCTCCACCATCATCGACAAACCCTCGTCTCTGTCCCTCTCTCCCGTCATCCCCTTCGTCGCCCACCACTATCATCACATCCAGCCCCTCTCCTCTCGATCTCTCAAAGTTTCAAATCCAACAATAACATCCCGCATCGATTGCAACCTCCTAAAAGCTAGCCACAACCTTCACCTTCCAGCCGTCCTTGCATCACCATCTCGCCATCAGCTTGCAACCACAATCAAGCACACAACCGCACCAACACAGACAGAGGAGCAGTCGCGTGAGCAGATCGCGAAGAGAAGGAGAGGATCTCTTCCTTCGCGCTATTTGTAACCAAATAGTCCACTAGTACCACCAGGGATCAGGCGAAAGTGTTTTGTTTCGTCTCTTAACTCTTTCTCTTATTTTTAGTTTGATATTTAATTATGTATTGCTATTCGAATATGATTAATATGTCTAGCTAAACTTCTCTTAGTTAGGAGTGGATTCGAAGCCCCGAACATGTGTTTTATAAATTAATTGAATTTTATCTTCCTTGCTATTAGTGATTGTGTTTTGCTTAACTGCTTTATAGAGAACTTTTTTTGTTTGTTTGTTAAGTGGCCAACTTAGTAAGCATGCTAGGATCTGGGGCTAGAGTATAGAAAAGTTTCACCTAATTGTTATAATCATGTATTCACAAGTAGTAAATACCAAGGAACGTTGGTAAGATTAAGTAAAAATCTATGTAAGAACAAGATACTGATCATACTTGTAATTGTCTAGTTATTGTTCATATTTTCCACAAAACTTAATAATCTTAGATTGTTATCTAACTTGCGATTCCATATTAGATATCATGATAAGAATAGTTTAAAAGCGACGCTTAGTTTAATTCAACGAACTTGGAAAAATAATAAGATTAATGCAGTGCTTATCACGGTTAATCTTGAGCATTGTCTCTCACGAGTTAGCAAGTGATTATTGTAGATTGATTTATGAGCATATGTTTGGTGTGAAGATAAACCCTTAGCTAATTTCTCATCTTGCCATCCCTTTAGTTTTATTATCTTTTCATTAATTTCATAGTTTAATTTAGAAAATTCAATCCCCCATTATTTAAGTAATTAGATTATTAGTTGTCTTTTAGTTATTCTTAGTGTTAATTGGCAAACCCTCTAATCCCCGATCCAGAACGATTCCTATTTATTTTATACTACAATCACAAAGCAGGGTATTAAGTTGTGTGCTACTAAAATAACGCATCATTTATTTCTCAAAGAAAAGAAAACTTAACAATCAAATATTCAGCTGAAAACCACTTTTACTAACACAATGGATAATTACAAAAAAGACAATATAAAAAGTTTTCTATTCCAGTGACAAACTTTTTTTTTCTTCTGTTGAAAAACTTTTACTTTCAAATATTTATAAAACATTGTAAGGTCATTGATATGGGTGATATACATGGCCAATATTTAAGTAGTGCATAGTATGAACACCGAAAACAAATTTGAAGAGTAAAGGCCATCCTATGCCACAGAACACAGTTAAACTATTTTGCAATTGACAGGTGCGCATTAAAGAACTCAACAGAAACACATAACCGCTCTAATAAGTTAAAAATGGTGTCTATAATCTACAAAGGCATCGTTAAGATATTCATTTGATCAGGAGATGTGAATTCAATGAACAAATTTTTTTTTAAATAAATACAAAATATTTAATTGACAATGTGTAAAATTATATTAGAGGCAGCATGGGCCAAGATTTGTTTTAACTTCACACTGGCCTACTCAAATTGCACCCCTAAACGAGTCAAACACATGGTCATTCCCAATGCGCTTGACTCAGCCACTGCAAACTGAAGACTATATTTCACTCAGCTACACTTGGCCGTAACACCCATCATCTGGTTAAAATCACCTAATCTGCACAAAAAAGATAACATTTCAGGGTGTTCTGCTCTACTCCAAGGATGTGGTGCCAAAACCCTTTGACAGACAAGGCATTCACACTGGCTGCAGTGCTGCATCAATGTAATGAACCACAATAACAAGCACATGGACATGGACTGCCATTGCTGCATTCTATAAAATGAGATAATTCAGTAGAAATGTCTCATAAAGACGGACATACTAATGCCTTCTCAATTAAGTTTCATGGGCTCTTAGTGTCAGAATCGGTATTTGGTTCCCCTGAACAAAATTTGCCTAGAAAGCAAAAGTCCCCAAGACTATATTTCAAATTGTCCCATCACTTGATTAGATATAGGAATGACCGAGTCCTAAAACACTGCGATCCAAGTGCAGCTACGAAACCTAATTAACGAACAGTACAGTAGCTACACCATGAATTTGGTCCCAGAGCATTACTCTGTGCATGCAGATTCTAACATGGGTCTTTCATTATGCACTTCAAGCAATGACCTAAAATAATCCATATCTTGCAATACGGAAACTCAACCATAAATATTACTGATATAGATTTCACAAAATATCAAATATTATAAAAATGAGACAATATTGACATTTCAATCACCACCTTCGACATATCCCCTGGCTCTATTTCATAATTTATGTTGGCTGGATTTATCTCCTGGTCTTCTCCGGTTCCAGGCTATTACATTTCTACTGCCCGATATAAAACTCAATATCAACATTTTGAACACAGACACTCCTCAGTTGCATCTAATTGCTATTTACAGCTTGAAACACCACCCTGTGTTCTTCCAGTAATGCAACATAATCTATTAGAATCAAATTATTAAATAAAACCCTTAGCCATACCCTTAGTATGGAACACAAGTTCGAACAAGATCTACATGGAAGTGACCAAGTTCCAGCTACAACTATTTCCACCTTCTGCGAGAACTTTTATCAGCAAAACTTGTTGTGTTACAAGTAGTTAATGGCAACAAAATCCAGCCGATGATGGTTCACGTCAAGCGAAATACAAGGTAGCAATGAAGTGACCGAAGACAAACTTTGGTGAAGAAGTTCTGAACTGCACATGGATGGTGGAAGTCACTCAATGCAAACCAGTGCTAGGCAAAAGTTGTAATTAAGTACATTTTGTCTGACTATAGAAATGCCAGCTAAAGAGCCAATGACAAGAGATGAACGGAAAATAAAGGTAATATAACTAGACTTCATATTACCAATATACCGGCACCGTAAAAAAAAATGGAGTCATAATATAATCACACAAAATTTATGTAATAGCATGTGGTAATAGAAGTTCAATTTTGTGCTAATGATAGAATTTGGAAAATTTATTCAGGGAAAAAGAAAGGGGGGGAGGGGTAATAAGAAGAGAAATACAAATTATGAAATTGTCTAATATTGTCATAAAAATCACAAAAAAAGAAGCATGAACCAGTACACAGGTGAAAGTGAAGAAATTGTGTTGGAGATCTTTACTATGGCCTCCCTAAAATTGTAGGTGATTCCCAAGACATTGCCTCCGCAGATGAAGAAATAGTCAAAAATCTTGAGATATACCTATAAGCACCGGGAAAGAGAAATAGGAAAAGGTATAAATTATTGTAAGAATAGAGGATGAGGTTAGTTACATGGTGTCTGGACAGAAATCCATTTTCAGATCAGTGAAGGCCAGTTAATTAGGTATTTTTAAGATGCAAGTTAGCATTGAGGTCTAAGCACAAAAAAATGATAAACAAAATTTCCAAAAATAATAAATTAATTAAATTAGAAATAGCTTCATAAATAAGGATAAAATAAAAGAAACTGAGTTATGGCTTCTTTGTCGCACTTGTTGAGCTAGATGTTTAATTAAAGATACAAGTAGAATCTTGATAAATCAATTATCGATATCAGTTGTAAAACTTGGCTATTTAATTGAGTCCAGAACCATGAGTCCGAAACACCTACGTATCCAAGTCATTCCACAACAACTCAACAAACAACAATACCAGTAAGTCAAGTTTTCAGTCCAGAAACTGAAAACAAATGCAGAAACAGTGATACACACCAGAAACTATGGTATGAAGCCTAAACAAAAGAAACACTAGTCTTTTTGCAGTCCTCCTGTTCAAGTATGACATAGCCTTCTGCACATGAACTACTTTTTACACTTATTTATCACATTTAATAGTTTACCAAAGTAAGCACTTTCCTTTTGTTTGAATTTAAATTTAAGTTCAAGAGTTTGCGTCAAACATTCATCCAAATATAAAAACATCGCTGCATATGTTCTCTATCTCTGACTTGGAAACTATTCAATTCTGCATAGAAGATGTAATATTCAACTAAAATGAAGTAAATTACTAGACGAAACATCAAGAATTACTAACAAAGAAGTGCATAGTTAGAATAAATTAAGAAGCAGAAGGAATAGCAGAGGCCATCAAGATTCTGTATCAATCACTTACAAAAGATTTAGAAAATAGGCAATAGATCTAGAAACCCAATCCTCTAACAAGACTAGCGATTAATAAACGAGAGAGACGAAAATTTCCTAGACAACCATACCAAAATGAAGAGCTCAGCTGGTCTGAGAACAAAATAAACTGAGATAAAACAGTTCCCAATGCTCCTCACTCTTGGTTAACCTATGTTATTTGATTCCCTCCCCGCCGAGCTTTGCTACAGAGCGAGGGAGGGAGCGAGGGAAAGGGGCGAGGGATGGGTGGTAACCACCCATCTGCCTCGAGATAAGCGCATCTGATTGGAGATGCGCGATGGCGCTTATCTCGGGGCGGATGGGTGGCTACCACCCATCCCTCGCTCCCTCCCTCGTTCCCTCCCTCGACCCCTAGAATTTTCCCCTCCCCGCCCCTCCTAATATAAATTCTCTCTCGGAATCACTCGATCAAACTATCTGTCCGTCTCTAGTAGTATGTATGTATAACTCAGTCTGCTCGTCCCCAGTAGTATGTATGTATATAGTGTAGGCACGTGCGCGCACCTTGGTTCAAGGTACAAGGTAACAATATTGTCCCAAACTTAACACCATTATATTGGACCTTCCATCTGGGCCTAGGTGGTGTGGAGTTTTCCCCAAAAGGTCTCGTTGCTATTAGGGAGTGGACAACTCCTTATATTCTTAGATGACAACTCCACCTTAATTGATGTGAGACTATTCAAGCTAACTTCATCCCAGCAATCTCCACCTTGGTGCGAATAGGAACATATTATAATCTAGTCGATCTTCAACCATTTCGAGAAACACCGGACTGATCTTTAACGATATCAAATAACGACATCTCGAGGAACACAGATCTTCAACCAGATCAGCTCCATCTACATTGTAAGGAAACCCCTTGGCGATATCTACAACATCCTGAGGATCCACATTTCAATGAAATAATCGCCAAGTCTCAGCAAAACCATCGGCTCTGTTACCACTTTTGGCGGGCAAGGCACGTGCGCGCACTTTGGTTCACTATAAATAGCTACGATATTGTCCCCAACTTAAACACCACCCCAATCATGGGCTATGTGGTGTGGGGTTTTTCCTAAAAGGTATCGTTGCTATTAGGGAGTGGACCACTCCTTATAGCAACGGGGCCTTTTGGGGAAAACCGACACCACCTAGGCCCAGATGGAAGACCCAATATGGTGGTGTTTAAGTTGAGACATTATCATTGCTATGTATAGTGGACCAAGGTGCACGCACGTGCCTAGCGCGCCAACAAGTAGTATCAGAGTCGACAGTTCGGCTTGAACTTCACAATTGTTTTCTTGAGATGCGGATCCTCAGAATGTTTTAGATATTGCCAAGGGGTTTTCCTTACAATCTAGGTGGATCTGATTTGGTTGAAGATTTGTTCTCCTCGATATGGTTGAAGATCAGTCTGGTGTTCCTCGAGATAGTTGAAGATCGGATGGATTATAAGATGTGACAATTCGCGCCAAGGTGGAGATTATTGGGATGGAATTGGCTTGAATAGTCCCACATTAACTAAGGTGGAGTTGTCATCTAAGAATATAAGGAGTTGTCAACTCTTTAATAGCAACAAGGCCCTTTAGGGAAAACCCCTCACCACATAGCTCATGATTGGGGTGGTGTTTATGTTGGGGACAATATCGTTGCTATGTATAGTAGACCAGTGTGCGCGCACGTGCCTAGCTTGTCAACATATAGAGCAAGGGGGTTTGTTTTAACATTTGGATGAAAGATAAAGGGAGAGATAAAAGTAAGCGGAATTAGGGAAGCATAGAAAAAGGGAGTAGAGAGCATCAATGGGAAAGGGGTGGTTCGACAAGATTGAGGAGGAGGAAAAAGCTGAGAGAGGAAGGGCCTCATGGTTAAAAGCCAATTGTTCATCTTCTTGTCCAGGATGTATTTGTTGTACACGATGATGCCAAAGTTGAATGAATGAGAGGAACATCCATATGCCTAGGAGACCATGATGAGCTTGAGGACGACGGGGAAACTCTTTCACCCATTCTTGTTGTTGGTGTTGCAGAGAGAGACCAGAGAGAGCTGAAGGACATCTGGAGAAAATGACTTTAGATTAGAGAGAAGATAGAAAAGATAAGTGGAAGGAGCGAGAACGAGTAGATTTGTTTTTTGTTTTGTTTTGTTTTGTTTTGTTTTAAAGTGTTTTTGAGTGTTTTGTGAGTGAGATTTGGTGTGATTGGGCGACAGAAAAAGGGAAATTGCGAGTTGGTCCAGTCTGGACCTTTTCTTTGTGAGAGTTTTATTTTAATATAATAACAAATTTTAATTGTGGTAAGAAAGTGAATTAGGATAACCTTATTATGGGATTAATGGCTATGGAAGGTGATGAATCAGTTTCTATTTTCCTTGACCTTGACCTACACAATGAACACACATGAGCCAAAGACCACCGTTGTGACTGCCGGTGACACTCCGATGCTTAAGTCAGACAAGACCTTGCAGTCGAGTTTTCGAGGTGTGGTCTCCCCGATCTCCTCCTGTTCCTTTTGACAATGCGGCGGAGGTCTTACCTTCTTTTGCTTGCTCAGGTTCCTCTGCCCCTGTTTGTACTACTACTTGTTTTGCTTCTGTTGTGACTACTACGCAGCGAAAGGGTAAGGATGGTCTATCTGTTGTTCCATCTTCTCTCCTGGCCATTGGAAGTGGCTCCTCCATGCTTCCTGATCCCCACGTCCTTTATTCGCGGATTAATTGGAAGGAACCTATCCCTGAAGAGATTCGCGTTAAGTCTGATGGAAAAGTTTGCGTGTTTACCCAGTTTGATCTGCAGGATGGCGTAGGTTGATCAACGAATGGCACAGGCGGTCAGTGGAGAGGCCTTCGATGCCTATGTTGGATCTAGACCTTCATTTTGATGATGGCCTTAATCAGATAATGGATGGGATGAACCATCTCACTTACGCGGGGGTGATGGGCTTAGATTACCAAGCTAGTCATAATCAGTTGGCTTCTCTGGAGTGGAAGCTTGAGGTGCTGTTGTAGGTGTTTTCCCACATCCTTTGTCAATCTGACGTGTTAAGAGCGCAATGCGTGGAATAGGAAAAAGCGAGCGAGGTAGCTCGAGCCTCAATGATTGAGGCGAAAGGTGCACGAGATTAGTCTACAATTGAGCTCGAATCTTTGAAAACCAATTTGGATGGTGTTTGTGCGCGTTTACATGATGCAGAGAAGGAACTGTCTGCCAAGAAGGCAATTCATGATGAGGCTGCACGTGTCGTGGTTGAGCAGTCTATCCATCGCGACATCTCTGAGAAAATGGTGGACGAACTGAGCTTCTTGCGGTCAAGGCAGTTACCTTCGCGATGCTTACCACTGCTGAGGGACGACTTATTACGGCTAGGAACGAACTTGCTTCCGTCAAAGACATGCTTCGCATTATTAAGTTGGCAAATTGGCAGCGAATCGTTGATGGACGAACTGAGCTTCTTGACTATATCGAGGGCTTGGTGTTGATTTGTCCCAATACCATCACTTGGTCGATCAGACCTTTGAAGATGAAGATGGTGACGAAGACATTTCGGGTTCTTCGGATGATCCAATGGTTGAAAAACCATCGCTTCCATCTCTTCTTGATGACGCCACCAATAATGTTTTGTTAAGGAACATAAGTTTTTTCCTTGGTATTCTTATTTTCCGTCGTAGTCGTGATTTGTCTTATTGGTTGTTCATGTTGCTTATACCATTTTTATGCCAGTCGTAATTGTCGAAATAAGTTGCATTGTGTATCTCCAGTTTGATTTTTTCAACCGGTCAGGGGGCCTTTACGGCTATATTTTTTTATCATGTCTAAATTTCTAGATCTGAATTCTTTTATGCTCTTATGTATTGGTGCAAGTAAATCCATTATATGTAAAATAGGAGAAAATTAAATTCGAAATGTTTCATGACCTTATTGACTAAGCCGGGAAAAAAGACATTACCCTATTTTTTTTACGTTCCTAATAGAAATTGAATTAAATAAGATACTAAAAGGGTGTTGGTTGTTGTAGATATACTTATTAATTTTAATTGCATCCCGTTTCTCTATACAAAAAAGGGTCGTTCTGAATTGAATTTCTCGATTTTATATATTTTATATTTTTATATAAATAAAAATACAAATATAGAATATATTTTCCGATTTTAAAATCATCACAGAACAGATATATGAATATATTTTCTTTTCAATACAAAGCACGTCATGAGTCTCACTAATCTTTGGTTAGCATTCTGAGTTATTGACTAAGCAAAATGAAAGAAGTTATTGACTAAGCAAAACATAATTTTAAGAAGTGGTAATTGTTATTGAATCGAGAGTTTTACCCGTGGTTTTTATTGGAGTTGAATTCATAATTGTTTGGATTGTGTACTCTCCAATTATTGACATAGGTAACCGACCCAAAGCAATTTGATTATAATTAAATTTGTGACGATTATAAATAGAAAGTTCCTATTCTTTAGTCATTGATAAACAGTTTGTTGGACAATACTCGACGCAGTTACCAAAAAATATACAGATTCTTAAATCAATACTGTAATTAAGAAATAGTTGCCTCGAAGTGGGTTGACTTTATTCTTTCTTCTTGATGTGTTTGATCTTGTTCGAGCAAGTTGATTTTTTCTTTCTCGACTCTGTATTGATTGTCTCGAAGTTTTTGTGAGAAAGTTGGTTCAATGTACTAGTCGACCCGAGGTTCCCTGGGTTGAGTTGACATATTAGTAGACTCGAAGCTTTTTGAATTAAGTTGACTCATTCATCCAACTTTCACTTTGTTGGTTTGACATACTTGTTAACTCGAAGTTCTTTGAATTAAGCTGACTCGTTCATCCAGTTTTCACTTCGCTGGTGGAGATACTAGTCAACTCGAAGTTTTTTTTTTACTAAATTGACTTGTTTGTCCAATTTTCACTTTGTTTGTTTGATGTACTAGTCAACTTGAAGTTCTTTGAATTAAGCTTACTCGTTCGTCCAGTTTTCACTTTGCTGGTAGACGTACTAGTCAACTCGAAGTTGTTTTTTTATTAAGTTGACTTGTTCGTCAAACTTTAACTTTGTTGGTTCGACGTACCAGTCGACCTGAAGCTCGTTGAATTAAGTTGACTCGTTTGTCCAACTGTAACTTAGTTGGTTTGACATATTGGTCAGCTCGAAGTTGTTTTTTATTAAGTTGACTCGTTCATCCAACTTTCACTTTGTTGGTTCGATGTATTGGTCGATTTGAAGCTCTTTTAATTAAGTTGAGTCATTCGTCCAACTTTTACTTCATGGTTGATCAAACTAGAAGTTTATTATATATATCCGGCTCGTGTCGTGATTTATTTTGGCTTGATATGTCGATTGCTCTGGATCACCGAGTTTTGATGCCTTTATTCTGTTGTCCATGCGCAATATGGGGATTCCAAATTTGTAATTTCATTGATATTCCTTTCTCGATATTCTGACCAACCCTAGCGGTTGTTCTTGAAAAGTTACGCTAGATTGTAGAGTGGTTTGTTGCATCCTCCTGACCTTTGTTTGGTTGATGTCGATCCTCGCGTTGTTAGAAATTTATGTCTTTGTTGCTTTATCTCGCATCGCCTATGTCTTTAAGTCTCTGAATATTTTATTGGTTATGTTTTGTTGTTCATTGGATATGTTATTATAGCTAATGGACTCGGGGTGCTTTCTGACTCGGTAGCTAAACAATGTTGAATTGTCCGATCATGCTCACATCAGCGCCAAACTGTCCAATCATGCTCACATCAGCACCGAATTGTCGAATCATGCCTGCATCAGTACCAACTATTGAGGTTTTGATTGATTATGTTATCGTCAATTTCGTCGTTGGTAATTCGAGTTGGGCTTGCATCCGTCAGTAGTGTTCTTGAATTATGTTAGTTGATTGAAACAAGCTTTTCCATGTTCTTTTACTGCACATCGGTAAAATGGTTTGTTTGGTTTTGTTTGGCGTTAGTACTCCTACTTCGATATAGATTAGCTCGAGTGGGAGGTGTTTCTGGTTGCTTTTCAGTTGGGTTGATCGTTTTGTTTCCCCCAGCCATGTAGTGTAGGGTATATATTAGTTCCCTTGGCTGCTCTTTTTGATCCCGTAGTGGAATATGCCTTTTTTCCTTTGAGCTACTTGTCTGGCATTCCGATGAATTCGTCGAGTCGGCCTCATTGAACCCAATACTCAATTTCATCATTTAGTTTGTAGCAGTCTTCAGTGTCGTGCCCGTGATCCTTGTAGAAGGAACAATACTTGCTTTTGTCTCTTCCTTCTGGGTCTCCTCTCATTTTGAATGGCTAGTTGACATCTTCCCAATTCGCCATATATTTCAGTATATTGGCCCCACTTGTTTTCAGGGATGTGTATGGTTTGTATGTCTTTTTCA
Source organism: Berberis vulgaris (assembly GCA_963556465.1). Taxonomy (NCBI): domain Eukaryota; kingdom Viridiplantae; phylum Streptophyta; class Magnoliopsida; order Ranunculales; family Berberidaceae; genus Berberis; species Berberis vulgaris. Next base: position 25,296,803 of record OY747130.1, on the reverse strand, counting down.
TCACACTTATTACCAGCTAGTTCCTAGGTCACGCCGACTGCAATTTCCTTGACAGTTGCTGGTTGGATTCAGTCCTTTCGTTATTCCAATGCCTCTTTTACTCAATGCTATCCTCCCGGGGTTTGTCGTCTCTTCTTTTTTTCTCCATCCTTTCTCGGTTCTTTGAGTGGTTTTTCTTTTTTTGGTCATTTTTATTCCAAGCAGCTTTCATCTTCTCGAGAGATATGTGTTTTTGTGTTGTTCTCACTAGGATTGCCAGGCTTTTTGGGGGTTCCAGGTTGAGAGCATAAAAAAGGGGACCTCTTTTCAGCCCGACGGTGAAAGTAGTGGTGGTCGTGTCATTGCTGCATCCATCGATCATTGTCAGATCGTTAGTGAAATGAGCGACGTATTCTCTTATCGTCTCCTAGGACTTTTTGTTTGATGTGGAGGAGGTAGTGTGTGTCCTTTCCACATCCGCTGACTTTTGATAAATCTTGTGATAAGGCGGTGGATAGTGCCTGGAAGGAGTCTATTGACCTCGGTGGTAACCTATTGGACCAGTTCATTGCTGTGGAGGTAACATTAGTCGAAAATGTTATGCACAAGATTGACTCCGTAGTCTCCTTCAACGCCATCATGTGGTGAAATTGTCGCAAATGATATGTTGCGTCGTTGGTGTAATCATACAATTCAAACTTTGGTGGGGTGAACTTATTTGGCATGGGAGTTATCATGAGGGTGTCGAAGCATGGCAGCTTGGCTAGTTCGTACAATATGTTGGGATTCCTGTCTCCTATTCTGAACATGATTTCAGCAGATGTTCCGTCGCTCTGTCGAGTTTTACCCTGCGGAAGTTCATTGCTTTCGAGATTTCCCTGTTGAGGTTCTGCAGAAACCTCGTCGCCTTCTCGGGTTCGGTTGGTAGAGTTTTGCTGGGGTGGCACTTGGATAGGGTCAGCTGACTGAATGTGTTCTTGAGTGAGTTTTTCCAACATCTTTGTCATGTGGTTCTTATGGATCATAAGCAGATCTACTCAAGGGTCAGTAGTAGTGTTGTCAGATGTCTGGGTTTTCTGAGCTATTGCATGTTGTGGATATTGATTGTCGGGTGCAATTGGCCCGATGGTTGTTGCTGGCTCTTGATCGCGGGTTGTTTGCGATGTAGTGTTGCCAGTAGAAGGGCTACTATGATTGTCGCTGGGTTGAGGGTCTGTAGAATGTTCCATCTATTCTGATAGACTATCGATCGTCGATCAGATTTTGGTGAGTTTTGTCAGTGTGGATTTTATTTTCAGAAAGGAAACTTGTCATTCCCCACTGACGGTGCCAAACTAACATGTCCAAATCTCATCCTCCTGTTAGTTTGACCTACAAAACAGATGTTAGACTGCCAAATATCACCTTTTCTGGTGGCCAAAGGCACTCCGATGCTTAAGTCAGCAACTCTGACTTAAGCATGTGAGGAATAATGGAAGGAGACGTTCCTCGTAACAGTCTCCTCCTTTATGAGGATGTGTACGTGGAGGCGTAACTCCCTCCACGACTTTTTTCTTATGCAACGTTCATTTTCTTTATGAGATAACTCATGTGGGCCTGGATTTGGGCCTTAATTATGTCTTCCTTTGATGGGACCTGTTTGGGCCTTTATGATTGGTTTTGCCTTCTTGGGTTTTATGAACTGGCCCAGTAGATGGGACAATAGATCCTCGTGATGGATGTTTTCTACCACGTGTATTGTTGTGATGACGGTCTATTTTGATGTATCATCATTCATCATTCTTAATGAACTGACCAAACCTTGGTAAAGTTCGACCATCATTGTGTATGGTCGGACAATGATCACTGGCAAGTCATATTTGTTAGGCTTCGTGAGCTCTGACTAGATTCCCACTTTTCAAGTCATTTTTGTCGGTTCTTGATGGACTAGGCATTAGAGCGGACAAGAAGTTGTCTTCATCCATCTTAAAGAGCTGACTAAACTTTGGACAAGTTCGGCCATCATTGTCTATGGTTGGACAATGATCCCTGGCATGTCATCTTAATCAGGCTTCGTGAGCTCTGACTAGACTTCCAATTTCTTAGCCATATTTGCTCGTTCTTGGCGAGCCAGGACTTAAAGCAGACTAGAAGTTGTCTTCGTCAGTTTTAACGAACTGACTAAACTTCGGTCAAGTTCGGCCATTATTGTCTATGGTTGGAAAATGATCATGGCAAGTCATCTTGATCAGGCTTCCTGAGCTCTGACTAGACTTCCACTTTCGAAGCCATCTTTGCTCGTTCTTTGCGACTAGGACTTAGAGCGGACCAGAAGTTGTCTTCACCAGTCTTAATGAACTGATTAAACACTACAAGAAAAAAGGTCATTCATAGCGTTTCAAAAACGCTATGTCTGCAGGAGCTATAATAGACCAAGGGTCTATTATAGCGTTTTTTAAACGCTATAATAAGTTGGATTTTTATAGCGTTTCAGAAGCGCTATGGAAGAGTCTACCATAGCGTTTCAGAAACGCTATGGCAGATTCTACGATAGCGTTTCAGAAACGCTGTGACAGAGTCTACCATAGCGTTTCTGAAACGCTATGGTAGACTCTTCCATAGCATTTCAAAAACACTATGGTAGGTATAGATAGCAATTTTTTTTATTTTTAAATTTCATTTGCTATCAAATGACTTTTTATTACATCTTATAAGTTTTATTTCTAGAAAATTATATTCGGATGTTTCTGCAGCCAATCAACCGAATTTCAATGGGGGAACATGCGGATGCTAGCAAACTAATGAAGAATCATTTAATCGCCGAGACAACAATATCATATGGGAAAAACTAAATGATAATATAAAAAGATACAAAAAACAGGCAGTGACAAATGTAACAGAAAATGCCTGTATGAGAATTCAAAGTTTCCTGTTTACAAACAACTGCAGAGAACAAAAAGATACTAAAACTAAGAAGCCTACTAATACCTTTGTCCAATCTTTTCTCGATATTTCAACAACTTTCTTATCATCTCTCCTTTTTTCGACTTTCACTTTTTCAACTCTTATATGTCCGCCCACCTACACCAACAACCACACCATGAATTGCCAAGACGAGAAAAGGTTCCTGAACGTCATCTTATATGGACCATAGCAGGTCCAACCGGGTGCTGCTGCATGAGTTCCTTAGAATAAAGAGCAGGCTGGCTTACTAAAGCAGCAGCTTGAATATATTCCCCTCCTTCTGGAACTTCACCACCACCTGGAAGCGAAACAAGTGACCCACGACGAGATCCAGCCACACCTTCCTCATGCAAATATATCCTCTTGAATCCTCCTTTCTTTCCATCAGCACCTTCTCTTTCAGTCCATTTCCATGCTAGCTGCCAACCGCCGCCAATACCCATAGCTGGCTCCCCACTGGCCGATTGCATGAGACTGCTATGACGCCTCATGTTCATAATGCTGCCATGGGAAGCAGGAGGAATCATGTCTTTCTCCATGCTTGTGGTTTGACGTGAGAGCAATGGGCTCTGTAAATTGTCATCAGAATCGTCTCCAGCGGCATCAGATGTGTAGTCTTCTCCCCCTCTATGCAGGCTCTCCTCATCCCATTGTTCATGTTTTACATTATTCTCCGCCACACTAAACATACTGCCAAAGTTGGGGAAAAGCATACTTCGCATGCTTCCAGACTCTGGGAGCTTCTCATGGACACTACCAAAGAGTGTAACCAAAGGATCCATACCGGGAACGCTCTGGTTCACCATGCTTCCATGACGAGAAACAAGACCAAGAGCACTTTGCCCAGTCACAGGTCTTGCTACCCAGGAAAGACCCTCTTCATGCCCATATAACCTGATTTGATCCTTCTCAGCATTTGGATCAATATCTTCATTAAGTTCATCAGCCGGGCCAATAATGTACTCTTCTATAGATGTTTCGCTACCTATTCCAAGACCTTCAACCAGCAAAGCCATCTCACCTGAAAATAGTGGAAGCTTCAAGAGTGAGACATCGAGTAAATTATGAAACATGCATGACACAAGTAGGTCAACATGATCACTTCTTTTCTATCCCAAAGTAGAAGACCTAGTATCTATTATGATGTTTGATCAGAAGAATAATAATCGAGTGAAAACTTGCAGAGATGGAAATAGAAAGCAACTAACTCATCATACTTTATGTGGATGGTGGATATGCATCTGAACAACTCTAACATTGAATAGAAACAACAATTTTCCACTTAAATTCAAAGTACGAGTACAAACCTCGTGGAAGCAAATAGTTTCACTTATATCTCCCTAAATCTTGTTGGTCACACCCTATAATAATTAAGGAAAGATTATATTGTTTTCTTTTCCCTTATCTATTCTAGACTTCATCTAGCCAAATCATGAGAGGGATTTCTTTCGAATCATTATGGCTAATGCATACACTGAATCTTTATGGCCTTTTACAGCAATTGGAGCATGTCCATGAGACTGAATTACATCCCACATGGGCGTTTAAACAAGCCTCCGTAGTTTTGACATACCAACCCCACAGTCGGATTGTATACCAGATTGAAGAAATATAGTAACTTAGCTAATAAAAGAAAACTTAAAAATAGAATCCTATTTTTATCCTCAGAAGTGTATCGAGACTGAACATAACCATTCCAAGACCAGCATTAGATAAAATAGATATTGAACTCGCTATGATGGCGGGCATCTCAACGTTCCACCTGCGGATGACAACATAGGAATAGCTTAAGAATAAACTTTAATGATTCTAATAACTGGATTCCAAACGAATAGACGACGAGAACAAACCTGAAAGACACAAGAGACCATGTGAGACCAATGAGGTTGGAGTAGGTGTTGGGATTCTCTAGTTTGCTATATCTCTCTGTGTCTCTTGTGGGCTGAGAGACTGTACTGGAGTTCCCCTGTTCTGAACTCTCCTGTTTCAACATACAAAGAAATGATCCAATCTTAGAATGTAGTTACTAGCATCAGCTTTCATTTTACAAAGAAAAAAAGAAAAATGTTAACGAAAATGGTATTCCAGAATGGCATATCTTGTGTTGCAATGAACTGCATTACGGTAAAAATCTTCTCTTAACATTAATCAAATTTCAAGTGTTCTATTCATCGAACGTTTTATCGTTATAAACATACATTTGATTTCTCTAATACCATAGCTTACACTTTTTGGTTTGTTTTCATTCAAATGTCCTGCAGGTTCATTTATTATGACTAAAGATGTGAAATTCAGATTCAAGTTCATGCAGATGATTATAAAACTGAATGAAACTGTAAAATGATGTAGAGGTTTCATACAGGTGATGGCTGTGGAGGACTAGTTTCATTAGTGAACAGCTGCAATGAAGAAGACCCATTGAAAGAAGAAGAATTGGGAGTGATAGTCCCTTCTGCATTTGAAACTGAACCACCCAACCTGTCTAAAAAAATGGAAGGTCGAGTCCCACTCCAAGTCCATAGAGAAGATAATGACGACCAAGTTTCTGTGGTGTCAGAGTTGAGTGTGCAAACAATCACTGAAACTATAACCAAAGGAACCAAAACTATAACAACTGCAAAAGAAGAAGAAGAAGAAGAAGAGAAAAGTTTGAAAGATTGCTTCATGGTTTGTCATTCCTTGTTTTATTTTCAGATGATCTCTCTATTTATACAGTAGAAATGAAGTGATTATTTTAAGTAATTGGGCAATCCTAACAAGTACATCATGTGGTCTTATTCCTTCTTTAGGCACACCATCTAAGCAAAAAACATAACATTAGTAAACAACTGACCAAAAACAAAGAATCATATAAATACAATAAATAAATCCAGAAATAAATGCAATCTATGCAATAACCTGAAAGAAAATCCTTATTGGCAACTACCTTCTTTATAAGAAACAGATCTTACACCTTCAAAAAAAAATATATATATATTTGGAGTGCAAAATTATGGACAAGAGTTTAGAAGACGTACACTTTAATCTCCTCAGGGTCTTCTGCTTCACTCGATTTGTAAAGTCTCTCCAATCAAAGTCACCAACTCCGAACCTGCAAAGTAAATTTACATTGTCGTGAACTGCAAGAGTATCCTAGGGTAGCAAAAAAACAGAAAAAGAAAACCTAATTAAGACAAAATTTTCAACATAACCAACCTCATCAATGTCAAGACAAAAGCAGTTCGCTGCTGGTGATTAAAGCCAAGAACTCTAAAGGATTTCCCTTCACCTTCCATCAGAGGAGTTGGTGGAAGCGGCTCCATACTCTCTAATGCTGAAATTAGAAGGTTATTATGCTATGATAAAAAGTAAGCCGAAGGACATAGTTTGTCATATCTAATGGAAAAAATAGATAAGATACCACGAGCTCTCTTCTTTTGTGGATTTCTTCCAGGTGCTGCCCCGGATGACACAAGGTCAGGATCAGCCCAATCAGCTTCGTTGCTATCACCATCAGAACTCACCTCTTCCATACCAGCAAGGTCATCCTCGTCAACAGACACCATCTAAACGTATACCCACAAAACATAGTAAATGACATATTACCATCCAGACAGATATTTGCAATTAACCTTTCTAAAACATAATTTTGCAATCAACCAGTTTTAATTAAAAACTTCAGTTTTTGTCCATGACTGTTAAAAACTATTCTTAAATTTCAATCACAAGAAATCCAACATTCTTGAGCAAGATATCAAGTCAAATTGACACTGTAAAGGTGGTCAAGAAAAGACCTCAGAACCTACTTACGGCTTCTAATGACAGAAAATGTGAGAACATACCTGCTTACGGCTTCTCTTTCCCTTCCCCAAAGCAATAGTCTCTTCAATTTGGTGAACTTCATATCTATCCCTCAGCAATTCTTCCCAATAACGTTTAGACTCTGAGATACTGTCGGTTGGTTTATTTGCAGTGGATGCTTTCTGCGCTTCCTCCGCAGCTGCAGCTCCCACTTCATCTATAAATTCAAAATTTGCCACCTAAAAGAAGTAACAAGAGTGTCAACTCATAAATCATAATATTAACATTACTACTATAAGAAGAATGAAATGCCATATTATGCTAGAGAACACATTTGTTGTTCAGGGTGCCGTCATACCAATAATTACAAGAACAATGTATGCTTGTGAGTTTTATACAATCAGATATGAACTAATCACCAACACACGCACACAAACACTAAGGAAAGTATACATATACAAAAGAAAAATCCGATACAACACTATATCAACAACCATAATCAGTATGAACCATGAAAAAGCAGACATAAGCTATAGAGTAATGGCACACACTAAATACAAATAAACACTTCAAGTTACAGATAGCCATTTGCAGAAAACAAAAAATGCATGACTAGCAACAACTACCTGATTCTTCCCACGAAGGCTTTTTCCCACGAAGGCTGCAGGAGTGGAGATAATGGTTTCTGCATCTTGGCAAACACACTTCCATGCTGAGCACAACCATCATGATCATAAACTACAGCCTCGAGCACATCCTCATTACGCATGTTTGATTGTGTATTCATCTGTTGACAACATATGTTCAAAAACTTGATCAGATCAGAGATCTATAATCTATAGACATATTAACTGATACAAAGATAATGAGAAGTTCTAAATATACTGCAATGCATGAACATGTATAGCTTCTTACTTTCAAAGCAACAAAATAGTTTAAGCAAGGTTGGCAAGTGAAGTGAACTGACCTGAAATTTCAGCTTTCGGAGTCACTGTATCCAGCTTCTCTGCACCATTAATCCTTCAAAATTTTCGGACTCCATGAAGCTATTTTGATGAGTCTGCAATCATGTCTGATAGTAATGTTATCAAACCTGCATAAAAACACAAGTTCACTTCACTAGAGCATACAGAAGTTCTGTTGTGGCATAAAAACACAACTTTTGTTGTGACATTTACATAAAAACATAACTTCACTATCACATAAGTTCACCTGTATAAAAACACAGAAGTTCACTTCACTTCACGTCCATAAAAACACCTACATAAAAACACAGAAGTTCAATTCACTTCCATAAAAACACCTGCATAAAAACACACTAGGGCATACAGAGGTTCACTTAAGTTCACCTGAATAAAAACACAACTTTTGTAACAAATCCACTTCCACTTCCATTGTAACAAATACATCCCATACAGAAGCTCCAATCTGCACTCAGGCTCTCAGGCTCCAATCTGCACTTAGGCTCTCAGGCACTCAGGGTCCAATCTGGACTCAGGCTCCATCAGAGCTTTCTTCAGTGCAATCAGCTACTTGACTTGCTATGTTCCTCTACTATAATTTGCAAAAGCAGAGCATAAACAATTAATACTATGTTCCTCTACTATAATTTGCAAAGAACCTCACTGCAGCAACATGCAGTACGTGACGGCAGAGTCAGAATTTTAGTTTACCTGTGCAAGGAAAACTATCCCATGAGGTTTCCGAAGATTTGGGATCATCCTCTTTGTGTTCTTTATCTTGATCACCTTTATTTAACATTGCCATGGCAGCGCAAGCAACCATGACCTCCATAGCTTCCTAAGTGTTTTTGGAACAGTAACACTAGTCTTGTCCTTATTGGCCAGGAAAAGGATGGTATATCCTTTGTCAGACTCCATCAAGGCTTTTGGGCTTAGTTGAGTCTTCATGGTCTTGAAGGTGATCTTGTAGATGAGGGCAGGAGGTTCAGAACCTTCTAGCATATCGAAGCCAGAGGTCTGAAGATTGAGAGTGAGTGTTTCAAGGATGTTTGGATCCCTGAGAGAGACTGAGAAATTGGGATAACAGTCGAAATATATTGGTCCCATTGCAAGGGTTTCGCACCCAGGACTACTAGGTTTAGGCAAGAACAAAAATTTACAGTCTAGAATAGAAAATGCATAACAGGAGAAAGAAGAAGATACATAAATAGTAATGCATACAGATAGAAGACAATGAAAATTACGAGAAACATTTTTGAAGATAATTCTTTGAACAGTTCAAGAGAACGGTGCCGATACTAGGTTACCGCTAGTATAACGAGATGTTCACCCAAGAATTGTTCTTAGAATTAGTTTTGGAAAACAAATAATAAAAGATAATATGCTTTTATAAAAAAAAATAAAAGACTTACATGAAAGAGAAGGATTACAGTGGTGATGAACATAGGAAAAGAGAGAGCTACTAGCTGCTAAGGGTTACATCAGGGATGGGGTTTTATCGCTACAAAGGTCTTATCCCCAAGTGTCAAGGATGAGCTGAAACAAATTTAAATGTGATTAAGGTTTATATGTATTTTAATTATTGAAGGATCATATAAGTTAAAATCTCATCAATCACAAATTATCTTTGTATTTTATATGTATGAAGGCTGAGCCAAACATTTGAACAGTCTAAATGTCTCAACGTCGCTATCTTGGGCGTGATAATAAATGAACTTTAACCAAAATGATTGCCTTCGCATGGATAGTGGAACAGGATTGATCTTTGAATTGTGATCGCACCTAAAATGTATTTGGGTATTGAAACACAATGGTTATTGAAACAGAAGAAAATAATGACTGTATACTGAGCATAATAAGCATTCACTCTTATTTGTGAAAGATACGGTCAAAGACTTGATGCGCTATTTTAGTAAGCACACAACTTAATACCCTGCTTTGTAATTTGTAGTATAGAATAAATAGGGATCGTTCTAGACCGGGGATTAGAGGGCTTGTTAATTACACTAATAATAATTAAACAAAAACAACTAACAACCTAATTAATTAAATAAAAGGGGATTGGATTTTCTAAATTAAATTATGAAAATAACTACGAAAATTAATGTAAAGATAATAAACTAAAGAGATGGCAAAGATGAGAAATTAGCTAAGGGTTTATCTCCACACACCAAACATATGCTTATAAATTAATCTTCAATAATCACTTACTAACTCGTGAGAGACAATGCTCAAGACTAACCGTGACCGCACTGCATTAATCTTATTATTTTCCTAAGTTCGTTGAATTAAACTAAGCGTCGCTTTCAAACTATTCTTATCATGCTATCTAAACAGAAATCGCAAGTTAAATAGCAATCTAAGATCATTAAGTTTTGTGGAAAATATGAACACTGACTAGGCAATCACAAGTATGATCAGCATCTTGTTCTTGCCTAGGTTTTTGACTTAACCTTACCAACGTTCCTTGGTATTTACTACTTGTGAGTACAGAATCATAACAATTAGGTGAAATTCTCCTATACTCTAGCCCCAGATCCTAGCATGCTTATTAAGTTGGCCACCTTAACAAACATACAAAGAAAAGTTCTCTATAAAGCAGTTAAGCAAAACACAATCACTAATAGCAAGGAAGATTAAATTCAATTAATTTATAAAGCACATGTTCGGGGCTTCGAATCCACCCCTAACTAAGAGGAGTTTAGCTAGACATATTAATTATGTTCAAACAGTAATCCATAATCAATAATCAAACTAAAATTAAGAGAAAAAGATGTTTAGAGATGAAAACAAAACACTGATCCGTGGTGGTACTGAGTGGAATTGGGGTGCGAATAGCGCGAACTTTTCCTTCACCCTCCTTGCTCACTTCGCGAGCTGCTCCTTCCTCTTCGATCTGTTTCTTTAGCTCTTCCTTTCAGTCTCTGCTTGTGACACAGAGTGAGAGAGATGAGGGAATGTCGATGGACAGCGAAAAAGAGAGAGGGGAATCAGGCGGGTGGTGATGATCAGGGAGGAGGTCGACTGGTTGAATGAAGAGAGGACAACAAAGGCTGTTGCGAGGAGGGATCTTCGAGAATGGGGGTTCGATTGGTGTGATGGAGGTTGTTTCTGGATGTGATGAGGAGGCTATAGATCGGTGGATGATGAACTGAGGACGACGGCTGAGGTGAAGGAGGTTCTGATGGTGATGGCGAAGACAGGGGACAGCGAGAGAGACTGTGGCGAGAGGATGGAAGAAAGGACTGTGGTTGTAAGGAGGAGAAGATGAATGGGGTCCGACGGTGGTGGTCTGCGGCTGTGGATGAGGGCGGTTACTGGCGGTAGATGGATTCGATTAGGACGATGGCGGCGGCTAGGGTTTGTAAGCGTGGATGATGGATGGATGCTATTGCTGGATGGGTGCGAAACAGTGAGGGATTGCGGCTGTACGAGGGTTAGGGCTTGTTGTGGAGGTTGTGGATGGGATGTTGGATCGTCCCTCAAAGCCAGGTATCTTCCCCCTTTTATTCTTGTTTTCCTCTTTCTGTGGTTTCCTTGCTTGTGTGTATTCCTTTTGCAATTAGTATTCCTAAATTGCCAAGTTGCTTCTATTTTAAAATATTGTAATTGGAAACCTACACAAACATGAAAATAGATATTAGTACCATAAATAACAAGTAATAGCTAAAAATATATATAGAAATATGGTACTAAAAATAGACTAATTATGCCCCTATCAAATTCCCCCACACTTATCTTTTGCTAGTCCTCGAGCAAATCCAAGAAACAAAAATAAAAGACTCAAATGACTCAATCTATACTTTCCAACATTTGTCTCAGAGATTTTCAACGGATCATGACATGTTAAGATTCCTTGTAAACATGAGATTAAATCCACATCATTCAAAAATTAATACACGTTCATAGCAATGATATAAAAATTTACAATTAAATTAAACCAAGTGACTGTGAAACTCAAACGCGTGCCAAGAAGAATTAACCCAAAAATCTCACTGGATGCACTCTTTTCTTTTTCACTTATTGTTTGGTAAAATCACTCTTCCTATTCTAGCTATATGTGAGAGGATTGATGTGAAAGGGAAACAAATAGCTCACATATGATATAACAAGAAAGAATGGCATTTTCTGACTTTTTTTTTTTTTTTAGATATATGATCTCATGGAAGGAATGCTACTACTTGAATGCAAGAACTAGGGACACAATATGCTCATACCTCATTCGAATCTCCACATCGTGACATTGCAAGACACACTCAATCAAAAGGTATTAATTCAGGTTGTAATGGGGCCAGGGGTCCAGGAAAGAGAAAGAACGGATATGAAATTTTCAAAGGGCTTGAAGAAATGGTGAAAGCATGCAATAAGATTAGAGACATTAGCAAAGAATCATATGGTTCAAGACATAAGTGGAAAAATGACGAGGTGGCTCATTGATAATGAAGAGCTTCAACAATTATTTTGTATTTATTGAAAAGAATTGAACTATCTGTATGGTACTGTAATACTGAATGGATAAAGATAAGGACTTGTATCCCTTTGTAACTTTTTTTTTTTTTTGCAACTCTTTCTTTTTGAACTGTCTACCACAAGGGTCTTCCCCCACACTTGCTTTTCAACATACCTTGAACCACAATAAAGTATCTGCAAATCAAATTATGCTCCACTCGTTTTATTAGGTTAGGGATAGAGAATGAGGGTAATGAAATAAAAGGCTTAATAACAGGCTCAATGGGGTTAACCTAAAGGAAAAATATTATGGATCGGGATTATTTGGCAATGGTGGAAACTAGATGCTTTTATCATGTCATGCAATTCAATATGATGCTTTGAACGAAATTAATACAAGTTCTAGTGTTTAATTCTTAATTTTGAAAGCAATCCAAGTAGCAACCAAAGCAAACAAAATTGAGATCATGCAACGAATTATTATTGACAAAAGAAATAAAAGATGACCTAACTAAAAACTCTCAAAATCAAAGGAACAATAGGCTCAAAACTCACATATGGGTTATAATGAGTTAAATTCAACTAAGCATGCTATGAGTACCAATTACTAAGTTGATTACATGTGAATTTGCATATGATAACCATAAATAAGCATTAACCAAAGAATAATATTAGATCTTGAATCATGTTTATAAATCATCTTAAAGTCATGCAATTAAAAACCAAATCTCATCATTATGTTGGAAAGTATCCTAAGACTCAAAACAAATATAATTTTTTATTTTATTTTTTTTATTATTTTTTTTAATTATTTTTTTATGACACTAATACCAACAAAGAAAATAAAAACCAACAATTTTTTTTTTTTTTCAAAATAATTCAAAATAAAACAATGTTTTGTTCCCCCACACTTAAACCGAACATTGTCCTCAATGTTAATAGATTATAGCACATGCAATGAAAGATTTAAACGCGAAAAAACAAAATACTAACAAACAAAAACAAAAACAACGAAAATAAAATAAAATGATAAAGAAAGCAAATCTGATTGGGTTGCCTCCCAAGAAGCGCTTGTCTTAACGTCGTGCAGCCTGACGGTATCAACAATTAATCCTCAGAATAAGTGGGAACATGGAGTGATACGTCCTCCACGTCATGCTCCACAAATGACTCATAATAGGGCTTAAGTCGATGATGTTTCACTTTAAACTCCTTCCCGGTTGTGACACTCTTAATCTGTATAGCACCATGAAGAAAAACATTAGTAACAATAAAAGGACCAACCCATTCAGAACGTAACTTACCAGTACTAAGACATGATTGGAAAAGCAAGACTTTCATTCCAATGACAAAAGTATTTCCATGGATCATCTGATCATGAAAAACTATAGTGTTCTCCTTATAATTGTTTTTACTATCATAAGCCTCATCCTGAATCTTTTCAAGCTCATTTAACTGAAATTTCTTCCGCTTCTTTGTGTCATAGGGAACTCCATTGCTCTCATATCCAACGGCAGTAGTGATGTTGGTCTCAAGTTCATTCTCGTTTCTGAGGTCTGACAATTTCTGGGACAAATTGTCATTCACATTAATAGAAAAACAAGAATGATTTTTATCAGGATATCTCGTGGCTTCAAAGATGTTGAAGCCAATCACATCACCATCAAATTCCATGGTTAGTTTCCCCGCATGTACATCAATATTTGTCTTTGCAGTTTTCATGAAGGGGCGCCCTAAAAAAAGAGGCAAAGGTGCTGATAATTCCGAATCTTCCATCTCAAGAACATAGAAATCTGCTGGAAATATCAAATGGTTAACCTGCACTAACACATCTTCCAACAAACCTCGAGGATATGCATTAGAACGGTTAGCCAATTGAATAATAACACCATCATTTTTTAACTTCCCAAGATTCATAGATCGATAAATAGAATACGGCATAACATTAATTGAAGCACCTAAGTCTAACATTGCATTTTCAATTTTAGTATTACCGATAACACAAGGGATAGTGAAACTACCTGGATCCTTACACTTCGGTGGCAATTTCCTTTGAAGAACTGCGGAGACATTCTCACTTACTTTAACTACCTCTCCGTCTCGAAGACGTCTCTTTGTTGTGCAAAGCTCCTTCAAAAATTTTGCATACTTAGGCACTTGCTTAATAGCATCAAGAAGAGGAATATTGACTTGGACTTTTCGGAAGGTTTCCAAAATTTCCTTATCCTGTTCATCTTTCCTAGATTTGGCAAACCTACATGGAAAATGCACAAAAGGTGGAACAAGATTAGCAGAAACTGAATTTGGAATGCTCACCTTCGTACCTTGGAGTTCTGGTGTTCCAATGATGGCTGGATCTTCCTTTTGTAACTCAGTTTCCCTATTTCGACTATGTTTAGGGACTATTGGTTCATTCTCAAGTTGCCTACCACTCCTCAATGTAATTGCTTTTGCAGTTTCAAACCTGCCCTTTGGATTTGGAGTGGTAGAACTAGGAAGTTTTCCTTGCTCGCGAATTTGTCCAATAAACTCAGCTATTTGTCCCATCTGTAGCTTCAAATCTGCTATATCTTTTGCTTGATTCTGCTGAGAAATAGTTAATGATTTCAGAATCTCATCATAATTAAGCGGCATACCTGAATTGTGCTGATGTGGTTCAGGTGGTCCTTGAAAGAAACCAGGGGGTGGCCGATTCGAAGTCTGTTGTTGAGGTTGTTCTGAATTTCTCCATTCAAAACTTGGGTGATTTCTCCAACCTTCATTGTAGGTGTTCGAATAAGGATTATTCCTATAGTGATTTTGCCCCTGAAAACCTATTGCATTGACATTCTCCCAACCGCCATTCTCAATCAGTTGAGGACATTGATAAGATGGATGTCCTGGCTTTGTACACACGCCACAAACCTGTGCAACTCCTAGCATATTCGGCTTCCCTAGGGCCTGAGTCACAAGTGAGGTAAGATTAGCCATTTGAGCTTCCAAACTAGAATTAGTACTTACCTCATTGACTTGGCGTGAAGGCTCTCCAATTCCTTCATACTGCTGGGCATTTAAGGCTCGGTTTGCAATCAAAGTTTTTGCTGCTACTGGAGTTTTATCAACCAAAGCTCCTCCTGCTGCTGCATCTAACATCTGTCGCTCAAGAGGAAGCAATCCCTCATAAAAGTATTGAATCAGGAGCTCCTCCTTCATCTGATGCTGCGGGCACGATGCTATGAGAGTTTTGAAGCGCTCATAGTAAGCCGGATATGATTCTCCTGGACCTTGCTGTATGCCACTGATTTTCTTCCTCAATAAGATAATTTTGGAAGTTGGGAAGAATTTCTCTAGAAACACATTCTTCATGCTTTCCCAAGAATATATTGTTCCGGAAGGTAGTTCATAGAGCCAATCCTTAGCCCTATCAGTCAGAGAAAAGGGGAATGCTCTCAACTTTAGGATGTTTTCATCCACATTTATTGGCGTCATACTGGAGCATACTATTTCAAATTCCTTTAAATGTTTATTTGGATCCTCCATAGAAAGACCATGATACTTCGGAATATGATGAAGTAGGCTGGATTTCAGCTCGAATGACTCAGTCTTGCCCTGCGCGGCTAATGGATACTGAATGCACAAGGATGCGGCATTGTCCAAGGTGGATGCCGAAAGTTCTTTAATAGATCTATTATCTCCCATGTCGAACTCTTCAGATTCAGATTCAAAGCTAGATGTTTGTAGTTCTTTTGTTTCTCTTATTCGTCTTCTAAATGTTTTCTCAGGCTCTGAATCGTGTTCTACTAAGTTTTCGCTGGATCTCCTATTGTGCATGAACTAGTACCTGAGATAAAGAAAGAAAGAAAAAATCAATAAAAATAAAATTAAATAATTAAGTAATCAACAACTTTTCTAATCCCCGGCAACGGCGCCAAAAATTGATGCGCTATTTTAGTAGCACACAACTTAATACCCTGCTTTGTAATTTGTAGTATAGAATAAATAGGGATCGTTCTAGACCGGGGATTAGAGGGCTTGTTAATTACACTAATAATAATTAAACAAAAACAACTAACAACCTAATTAATTAAATAAAAGGGGATTGGATTTTCTAAATTAAATTATGAAAATAACTTCGAAAATTAATGTAAAGATAATAAACTAAAGAGATGGCAAAGATGAGAAATTAGCTAAGGGTTTATCTCCACACACCAAACATATGCTTATAAATTAATCTTCAATAATCACTTACTAACTCGTGAGAGACAATGCTCAAGACTAACCGTGACCGCACTGCATTAATCTTATTATTTTCCCAAGTTCGTTGAATTAAACTAAGCATCGCTTTCAAACTATTCTTATCATGCTATCTAAACAGGAATCGCAAGTTAAATAGCAATCTACGATCATTAAGTTTTGTGGAAAATATGAACACTGACTAGGCAATCACAAGTATGATCAGCATCTTGTTCTTGCCTAGGTTTTTGACTTAACCTTACCAACGTTCCTTGGTATTTACTACTTGTGAGTACAGAATCATAACAATTAGGTGAAATTCTCCTATACTCTAGCCCCAGATCCTAGCATGCTTACTAAGTTGGCCACCTTAACAAACATACAAAGAAAAGTTCTCTATAAAGCAGTTAAGCAAAACACAATCACTAATAGCAAGGAAGATTAAATTCAATTAATTTATAAAGCACATGTTCGGGGCTTCGAATCCACCCCTAACTAAGAGGAGTTTAGCTAGACATATTAATTATGTTCAAACAGTAATCCATAATCAATAATCAAACTAAAATTAAGAGAAAAAGATGTTTAGAGATGAAAACAAAACACTGATCCGTGGTGGTACTGAGTGGAACTGGGGTGCGAATAGCGCGAACTTTTCCATCACCCTCCTTGCTCACTTCGCGAGCTACTCCTTCCTCTTCGATCTGTTTTTTTAGCTCTTCCTTTCGGTCTCTTCTTGTGACGCAGAGTGAGAGAGATGAGGGAATGTCGATGGACAGCGAGAAAAGAGAGAGGGGAATCAGGCGGGTGGTGATGATCAGGGAGGAGGTCGACTGGTTGAGTGAAGAGAGGACGACAAAGGCTGTGCGAGGAGGGATCTGCGAGAATGGGGGTTCGATTGGTGTGATGGAGGTTGTTTCTGGATGTGATGAGGAGGCTATAGATCGGTGGATGATGAACTGAGGACGACGGCTGAGGTGAAGGAGGTTCTGATGGTGATGGCGAAGACAGGGGACAGCGAGAGAGACTGTGGCGAGAGGATGGAAGAAAGGATTGTGGCTGTAAGGAGGAGAAGATAAATGGGGTCCGACGGTGGTGCTCTGCGGCTGTGGATGAGGGCGGTTACTGGCGGTAGATGGATGCGATCAGGACGATGGCGGCGGCTAGGGTTTGTAAGCGTGGATGATGGATGGATGCTATTGCTGGATGGGTGCGAAACAGTGAGGGATTGCGGCTGTACGAGGGTTAGGGCTTGTTGTGGAGGTTGTGGATGGGATGTTGGATCGTCCCTCAAAGCCAGGTATTTTCCCCCTTTTATTCTTGTTTTCCTCTTTCTGTGGTTTCCTTGCTTGTGTGTATTCCTTTTGCAATTAGTATTCCTAAATTGCCAAGTTGCTTCTATTTTAAAATATTGTAATTGGAAACCTACACAAACATGAAAATAGCAATTAGTACCATAAATAACAAGTAATAGCTAAAAATATATATAGAAATATGGTACTAAAAATAGACTAATTATGCCCCTATCAAGACTACCAAATCTTTGTTCCGATTTCCATAGCTTTAACAAAACTACACTACAATCTCTATCACAGTATTTGTCTATGTAGATATATATATTTCTCCCTTTCTGGTTTGCCTTGCCTCCGAAGAAAATTGTAAATTTTCTCACATTTTTATAAGATAGTTCAGTTTTCCTTTTTATAGTCTACATTTTTTTTTTTTGTCTATGTCTCTGTGTGTGGATACATGATATGAAATTCCTTAATGGGTGTGTTGGCCCTCACATTCCTTGTTCATATTGCAATGAATAAAACTTGTTGACATAAATAGATTGTATGCTTTTGTTGTCGCTTTAAACATTTATGAGCGATATTTTAAGATTTATGTGGTGCATCGAGGCCTAATTGACTGAAATACATGTAAAAGAAACGAGTTTTTGTTATGAACTGACTTACTGAAGCTATTTTGATGCTATTTCTACATGATGGAAGCAATCCTATTAAGTTCACTGACAGATTCCTCAGCAATAGATGGAGTAGTCTTGGCAGATTTTAGCAATGCTGGCAAAGAAAGGAGATAAAGGATGTTAAATTTGCAACTGTAACACTAAATTTGTAGAAGCAATTGAAGTGAGATGTATTGAATGACAAGAGGGCTATTCGAGATGCCCAATCTCCTGTAGAGCAATTGCTCAATGTACAATCTGTTTACGAATGAATGAATACTTCTTTCTCTCCCTGTTCTCCTATTTATACAAGTAGCTAACATACACTAACAATACTGACAGCAATGCTAACAGAGCAACTAACACCCATCTAACAGAGCTAACAACCTGACAGAACAACTAACACCCATTCTAACAGAGCTAACAACCTGACAGAGCAACTCTAACAACAATACTAACCTGACAGAGCAACATGATCTTGAATTGGCTGCTATTATCTTTGCATTGAAAATATGAAGACATTATCTTTAAGATGAGACATTTGAAATTTATACTCATCATAAGAGTTTGAATTATATATTCACACAGAAAGAACTGAATATGAGACAACGACGATTGATGGAGTTGATTGAATACTAACCTCGAAGATAAATTCGAAAAAATTTTGATTAAAACATTACATACTCATAGATTCATATTTCTAATTGATAGAAAACAACAAAATAGATTGAACCAATTCAAATCGAAAACATACCGTAGAACCTCTTCGTGAAGTCAGTCCTTCGGAGAGTGTTCGAAGCCCTAACTCGAAGATTTTGCGAAATCCGAGAAAACAAGTGATCTACCACGCAAACGGACGTAGAAATCAACTCCGGAACGTCGAAAACAGGGTAGGAGGAGAGTTTGGATCGAGTTGGGGAAGAGGAGTACGCGAGAGGTAACTGCGTGCCTTCCTTCTTCTTTGTTTTGCTTTTGTTCTTTTTTTTTCGATTCGAGCGGGATTCTTGGCGCCCTGCGAATTGCAAGTCCCGCCTACGTATCTTTCATAGCATTTTACAAATGCTCAATTCAATTTGGCCATTGATAGCATTTTTCAACTTTTTATAGCGTTTTGCAATGTTTGCATAGCATTTTGGCCACATTGAACAAATTAGGTTTTGACTTTTCATAGCACTTTATGAAAAAACGCTATGGTCATATGCTATTAATGACCATTTGTGTTGTAGTGAAACTTTGGTCAAGTTCGGCCATCACTGTTTATGGTCGAAAAATGATCCCTTTCAAGCATTTTGATCAGGCTCTATGAGCTCTGATTAGACTCCCATTTCTAATCCGTCTTTGTCCGTTCTTGGCGCACTAGGCGTTAGAGCGGACCAGAAGTTGTCGTCATCAGTCTTAACGAACTTACTAAACTTCGACCATCATTGTCTATGGTCGGACAATGATCCTTGGCAAGTCATCTTGATCTAGCTTCGTGAGCTTCGACCAGACTTCCACTTTCTAAACCACCTTTGTCCGTTCTTGACAGACTGCGACTTAGAGCGGACCAGAAGTTTGTCTTCATTAGTCTTAATGAATTGAAAAAATTTTGGTCAAGTTCGGCCATCTTTGTCTATGGTCGGACAATGATCCCTGGCAAGGCATCTTAATCAGGCTCCATGAGCTCTGACTAAACTCCCACTTTTTAGGCCGTATTTGTCCGTTCTTGGCGAACTAGGCGTTAGAGCAGACCAAAAGTTGCCTTTATCAGTCTTAATAAACTGACTAAACTTTGGTTGAGTTCCGCCATCGTACGGCCTTTGGCGTAAAAGTCTAAACTAGGTGTCCTGACTTACTTCTCCTAGTGGTCTGACACTTGAGCAGATTATAATAGATTGACCAGATTGATTTTCAACAAGATTTAATGAACATCAGTGGAACCTTAATAAAGCAAATACATTGAATTATTGATGATATCTATGTAGGTGCTCTACATTCTGTGGGCGTACTAGCTCTTTGACCTTAGTCACTCTGTAGGCTTGACCTTCTTATTGTAGTACTGGGTCATTCCATATCTTTTGGGTTGGATCATACCAGAAGTTTATTTTGGTTTGCTCCACTTTGTGGATGAGATCATCATGACAAGTGTACGGAGTAGATTGCATGACAGTTTGGTATCAGTTACTCCCATCAGTTAATGGGGCTGCATGCAGTTCCATTAATTCGATGAATGTGGACTCGTGCAATTGCAATTGAAATTGTCGCTTCTTTATTCCTCGTGTGGCCTTTAGTGCTGATGCGACTTCTGGGTGACCTCGCAGTTTCAAGCGTTTCCATGAATGCTATAGAGCATGTTCCTCAGATGTTTCTTTCCAGAAAGTACGCTTTGGGCTCGCCAAATGATGAAGGAGGATCGTCGTTGTTAGATTCTTCGAATGTTCTGACATTTGTAGCGATGAGTCTTAATAAGAAATGTTATTGGATGAAGCCACCTAGTTTGAGTGAGCATCCAGTGGTTTCGTGGGACCTTCTTATTTCTTTGCACATCGTGAAGAAGAAGTACAAACACCCCTAGGGGCCAAGTTTGTCCTTAATCTTGGGGACCTGACTCTACTTCACCCCAGGCATCTCTTTTTTGAGGGATCGCCCCCGCAGCCAACTTTGGGTCCTTTTGCTTTCACTTCCAAATCCTTTTGTAAAGGCAGATTGGCCGAGCAAAGTGTCAACATGCATAACATCGGCCAACTTTGGATAGACGCTACTTTTTGCTTGACTTCCAAGTCGTCTTTTGAAGGCAGATTGGCGAAGCAAAGTATCGACGAGTATACCGGCGAATCCTTACTCGACCTTGCTTTGCACCAAGCTTAGATACTTGTATTGTGTAAAATTTTGTACTAATTATTCGGTCAGGCTTTGCAATAACTTTTTGATAATCAATAAAGTTTGTGTTTATAGAATTTACTTTTCTTGTATGCCTTGAATGATTAAATCATCTTTATGTGGCCATGCCATTTCTTGCTGGTTGTCCGCTTTCTAAGTAGGCGTTGAAGTGTTGCTACTTAGTAATATTGCTACTCATCATCAACACTAAGACGACTGTGGTGGTATGCATAATTACCTGAAGTTGCAATTATCTGGTATTTCATTTTAAGAAATATTAGTATTTAATGGCCCTGGAAGATTGTTGGGGTGGAAATAGCCCCTTCTTCCCCAATACTTTCTTGCACGAATAGAATGTTCATCTTCTTCACTAGATCAACTGTAACTACTTGGTGGATGATTCCTGCCATCGTGAGTATGTGGTGGACGACTTGGTCATCGGGTGCCAATGTGATTATGACGAAACAACTCACCATTCTGCTTGCAACTGTGATTGACCTGAAGAGACACAACCAGACGTCAAGGTGAATGATTGGGCATTGTTCATTGACGCAGGGGTTGCACAAGGCAAGTCCGGCGAGGAAGATGGGATGACAACAATGGTACCAAATCTCCCTCCTCCTTTCTTCTTCTTCTACAAGACTGTAGGGGAAATTGGGATTTTCATCACCCATTCTTTTCTTATCTTTCTTTTCAGAAACAATTTGTTACAGATCTTGCGCAAATCGGAAGTTGTGATTCAAAAAATTCTCTTTTTTAGTAACTCTAGACTTTGGGACTTTGAACAAATTTGGGAAATTAGGATTGTTCTCCACAACCACCATTTTTTCTTTTGATCCTCTTCGTAAAAAGCATTGTTGCGAACTAATGAGTTTGGCTATTGTTCCTCCAAATCAGTATCACAGGGTCTCATGGCCTCACGACGCGACAATTCGTAGATAGCCTGAATATCTAACCTTGAAATGTCAGATTCCACTTTCTCACCTTCGAAGTCATCAAACAAAGGTATCTTTTCCCAATCAACGGTAATAGGGTTCACCATCTCTTATTCAAACAACTCTGAAAAGATTCCATCTTGTTGTTCGGCCTTACGATGTGATTTTATTTTATAGATAGCTTCAAATTCTTGATGAACCAAGACAACAGTCAACTACTCCGAGATGTCTGCAAGGGCTTTCTACATGCACTGCACTCTTGCATTGGTGACTCTAGTTCCCTTAGGCGACATCTTTGTCCAAAGATTTTACCCTCTAATAACAAAATTGATAGGTCTAATAGCGGAAGCAGTAATAAATAAACAAGAAACTCGAAGTGACAAAATTTCTTCAATCTGATAATAATTTTCTACACTTTAAAAAAAAAAACTATACTAGAAACTTGATTTCTAACCTATTTGAGCAAAACCCTAATAATACCCTAAACTTATTGGACTTCTACTTGGACTTACATTGGACTTGCCAAATTATTAAATAATTAAAATAAATAGAAAACACTAATATACCATCAATTACAATTGGGGTTTCGACTGGCTTTGTAGCTCAAATCCAAGCTTACATTGGGTTCCGTACTGTAATTAGTTAACATGTGTAGTGGGGTGTTGAACGTCAACTGTTTTCTGTAGGGTCAGATTGATTTGTTAGCTTGTTTGGGTGGCATGTTTGTATTCAATTCATTAAGCTTGTCTGACGAGAATTTCTTTGAATTTTGTATTTTCTGCTTGAAATACTGAATACTTTTTATGATTGATAATGAAGATAGGTTATGGCAAGAAGCAGGGACAGAAGCGAGGAATGCAAGGACACTGTACGCTCTGTAGCTTTATCGTTAGACTATGATGAGGTTGGTCATATATATATATATATATATATATATATATATATATATATATATATATTCCCAGATTATTACTGCTATTTTATGTATAAGGGTGCACTTGGTTGCAAGAGTGAAGCAAAGTAGCGATAAGTTTCAGGATGATTAATTGGATTCTCTCCAAATGAAAGTTTACACCCTGACATCTTAAGAATTTCTTAAAAGGCATAAAATTCAAATTAGTTATAATGGGATATTTCAGCTTTTTAATTTAAGTTGTTGACTCTTAATTTGTATATATTTATCTTGAACCAATTAACATAACCAGAAAACCTGATCTTCCAATATATTTACAAGCACGATCGAGAAGCCAATTCAAATACAGATATGTGCTATTGGGATGTGGATGTGCATACAAATGAATCCTAATATAGTTATAAGGAGAACAAATGAATCCTAAGCTATAGTGGATCACTGCTAGTATGTTTCTATTGTAAATCATGGGAAGTTTGAGGCCAGGGGCGGATTTTTTATGTTTACTGATAATTATTATTTATCATTATTGTTACTAGTCTAATTTTTATTTTTTTTCAATGCAATTTAATTAGTAAGTGCACATTTAAAATATTGTTTAGTTTAATAAAAATTTATTCTCGATCCTCTTGAAGCGTATGATTTCTTTAAGGCTATTCACAAATACTATTTTTGTCATTGTGACCCGCCCCTACAGTTTTTTGTTTTCAACGCAATTTTATATGTAATTGCAAACATTAAAGAAATGAATTGTTTGTTCACAAGTGGTATAAAAACTTTAACAAAAAATATTTTAAATTTAATATCTAAAATAATAACTATAGAATTCAATGAAAATATATACCCTTAGCCAACTCGCAAAAAATTTGAGTCTCATATAAATCATTTTTTCTATGAAGTTGTATTAGGATATTATTATGTTCATATATTTCAGATTTTTTTTAGCTTCAACTAGGTATTTATTCTAATTATTTTTTGATTTTAGTTATATATTATAGTTATTACGCTTGTTTGCCCCTTACTAAGGTTATCGATATTGTGAACTTATTTTGGTTTAAAATTGGACTACACTGGATTCAATTTGAGTCTCATATAGTTATGTAATGTATGTTTGATAGTTGATTTTTATTTTATTAGTTAATAGCTCGGGTAGGGAAATTTTATTTGGCTCCACCCTTGATAACTACTACTATCAACTAATAATTATTTGCCATTTCGCCCCTCCCGAATAAAATCTTGAGCCCGCCACTGTTTGAGGCACGAAGCGATGCGAGTCACTCCATCCTACCATCACACTTCATGATCGACTAGACTGGCCTAAGGTTGAGCACCCCAGAAAAATATGCAAACTAGCTACTATACCCTCTACAATTATTTAATTTAATGGTAACGTATATAAGTACGGTAATTTTGTACCAAGCAAACAAATTAAGCTCATACAATCATATTGTAATTGTACAATTACATAATTCATGTCATATGTGAAAATGTGGGGTGTGGAATGAGGGGAGAATTTTCAATGCAATACAAGCAAAAATCTCAAAGGAAAATAAAATAACGACGAAGAAAAAGATAATTGACTAGTGAGCAAGGAATACAATGACATAGCTACATGAGGAGGCAACCGATCGAAACGTTAGGCATTAGTGGCAAACACTACAAGAAATCTCGCATTAGGTGGCAAAATATATGTGACACTTCAAAAGTTGTCACACTTTTTAGTTTATGTGAGGAATTTTGACGAGTTGTCACATGCATATTTGTTCAAGCAAAATTTTGGTTCTCAGTTCCTCACATAAACATTTATCAATCGTCACACAATAGAGAGCTGAAAACTGGCGCCTAAATAAATTACATTTTGTGAGGAAACGTAACACCTCATCACATTTCATCGAAAGCCCAACCCAAGAGTGAGGAAACTTTCGTCACTGAATACTTTTTTAATTAAAAAAAAGGAAAACATAAAATTGGATGTATAAAACCTATTTCTATTTCCCATTTCTTTCGTTCCTTCTTAGCACCGTACTTACACAACCGAGGCAGCAAACTCTAACTTGGCATTCAAAGCACAACCGCGACAACCCATTAAAAGAGGGGTATGACTTTGTGAGGAAAACGATTGAAATTTCGAAGAAATATTCTCAATGGAGATGGATCGAAGACTCTGTGAGAAAGAAAAGTGAAATTTTAGTGAATTTATTGAAAACTTCTCGTATTTTCCAGAAATTTTCACAATCATTGATGAAAAACTGCAAATAACCATTTCCTAATATTTCTTTTTAGTTAGTTAAAAAAGAGGACGATTTGGTGAGATTCGTGAAATCAAATTCCATGATTTGAACTATTGGAAAGTTAAAATTGTTTTCTCTCATTTATAGTAACAAATAGGATGCCAAATAAAAAAAGAAATTGAAAAATGAATATCACCCACAATTCAAATTGACTGTTCGTTTCTTGCGCAAAATTTTGGGATTTCGCATCACCATCATATCTCACACATTGTCCCATGGGTCGTCTCTTCATCGCTTGGCTCTATAAAAGGAAATGTGGTGAATATGTTTTCCCTCTTCAAGCTATCTTTGAATTTAGGGTTTGTTTGTTCCTTCTTCTCCATTTTCCTTGCTCATTTGTTCCTCAACAATGTTTGTTGGTGATAAGTTTAGTGGTAAGTAACTAACTCTTTGCGAGACTCATTATTCTCCCAATAGAGCTTCTTAGTCGACTCTGGAGAGCCTTCATTCTGATTATAATCTTCCGCCTAACCTCGAGCTTATCCTGCCTGGACTGGATGATAGCCCTTGTAACCCAATGGCTGGATACATTGCACTGTATTCATGCGTGTTTTCTTATGGTCTTCGATTCCTTGTTCCAAAGTTTTTCTGGGAGTATCTGAAACTCTTGGGTATTCCTCCTGCCCAAACGGGCCCCAATGGTTGGAAGGTGATGGTCTTTTCCTATGCGAGGACTACTCTTGCTGATATTCCTTTAACTGGTAGGATTCTGCATTCGATGGTTGGTCTCTTAGTGAATAGAAAGATTTGTTTCCTTCATTCTCATGATTGTTTCGAGAACCTTAGGAACAAAATCCGTGATTAGTCGCGGCCTTGGTTTTATGCTTTCGTGAATTCTGGTCACTTCCGGTTAAGAGGTCGGTTGATTTTCCGATCATTTTGGGTTCCCATTAGGTGGAAGAATATTTTTTTATCAGCTGAGGAACAAAACATAAGTGAAAAATTCTTGAAGCTTGCCTGTTTTCCTGTTGACGGGTTTCTTTCCGATGGCATCTTGGAGCGTAGTGGTCTATACATTATAATGAAGCGAAACGAGCTTTGTTTACTGAGGCTCATGCTAAGGCTTATGTTGCTCGTATTGCACATTCTTGTGTTATTGATGCTAGCATTGATTAGAAAGTGAGTTCCATTTGAGATGTTACGGATCTCAATGCTTTCGTCACTGTTTCTGCTCATGTTTCACGAAAATGAAATCTTGCGAGGTCCACTAGTCCCTCAAGGCAATTGCCCATAGATTCTATTTGAGTTCCAAGGAAGAAACGACTTTCGAATCGTAGTTCTGATCGGCTTGTGACTCCTCAGGGTTCTGTTTGGGATATTGTTTCTCACCCGGGTTCTTCTCACGATGATGTTGTAAAAAGAGATCGTGAATCTCTTGAGGAGGCTGAGGAGTTAAGACTTGCGTTGGAAAGGAGTGAGAAGGAGACTATTCGTCTACTGGACGTCGATGAGATGAAGTTTGTTTCTGCTTATGGTGTTTCAGACACTGCCGAGTAGTCTAATGACGATCATCAAGCCATTAATGAGAAATACTCCAGTTGGCAATGGAGCAGTCTAAAGGCAATGTTGGCGGTCGAAGTCTTGGGGATCATTCTCCATCTTCTTTTATTGATGTCAGCGAGGCAGTCGAGTTTCTAGTTTCTTCTCTTATTCGACAGATTTCTTCCACACCTGCCGCTACCGCCAGTCCTTCATTTGTCGCGGATGCTTCTCGACGGGAGGGTAAACGTGGTTTTTTCCACTGTTATTGCATTCCATTTGTTCTCCCTGCTGTTGGAGGTGGTTCTTCGTTTCTTTCGAATCCTCTCGTCCTCCACCCATGGATTAGTTGGACTGAGCTTGGGCCGAAGGACATCTGTATTAAATCTCACTACAAGTTTTGTTAGTTTACCCAGCTCGACGTGTAGGACAGTGCACGTAGATCGATAAATGAATGGTACAGACGGTTGGTAGAGAGGCCTTAGATGTCCATGCTTGAACCGTTTGATCATATCGACCATGGTCTTCAGCAGTTAATGGACAGAATGAATCATCTCGCTTACGTGGGGGTAATGCTCAGTTTTTTGAATTGGTCGTGATCAAATGGCTTTTTTGGAGAGGATGTTGGCAACACTATTGCTGGTATTTTCTCATGTCCTTTACCAATTTGATGTGTTGAAGATGCAATGCATGGAGTTGGAGAAAGTTGTTGTGGCCGCTCGAGAATCTCTGACGGAGGCGAAGAATCTGCGTGATAAGTCTGGTGTTGATCTTGATTCCTTGAGAGCTAATCTAGATGAGGCTTGTTTTCGTCTTCACGATGTCCAAAAGGAGTTATCTATTTAGAGAATGACTTTTGATGAAGCTTCTTGTTCTTGATTGGAGTAATCTGTTATGTGCAACGCTGCTGAGAGGCGGGTGGAACCGATAACTGTTGCGTTTCGTGATGTCAAGGCAGATGCTTTCGGTATGCTTTCCACTGCTTAAGAGCGGCTTGCCACGGCCAAAATTGAACTCGTTGCTACTAAGGATAAGCTTCGTGTTGTCGAAGCTGAGGATTGGAAGCGAGTTGTTGACGGGCGGGTTGAGCTTATTGACTATATCGAAGGGCTCTTGAAAGACTTGTCTATGTATCGCCATTTGGTTGGTGAAGCGTTTGAGGATGATGATGTCGAGGAACCTGCTCTAGCAACAGAGGAGTCATTGCCCCTTCTAAGCATTCTGAAGCCATCGATGCTCCCTTCTTCTGAAATGATTTCTTCTCCTGTTTCAACTTTTGTTGATCATGCCATTGCTCTTGTTTCCTCTCCTACTTCTTTATTGCCTTCTTTGAATGTAACAAAGTAGTGTTTATCAATGAAGATTAACCTTTTTTGTAGCTATCGTAGCTTTTGTATCAAGCTTTTTTATAATTACCTTCGTGTTTGTTTCTTGTTTGTCTGCTGATCATTGTCATTTTTTTTATTTGTTTGCAAGTGGTTGCTTTTTTTTCTGTATTTTTTCAGACCATATTGATTCATTTCCTTAGCTCGGACTTTTTGTTTGCCATTTAGGTGACTCGGGTGTTCAACTTTTACTTTGTTAATCCAATACCTCGGTCGACTCAAAGTTTTTTGTGTTTGGGTGACTCGGGTGTCCACTTTTACTTCGTTAATTTGACACTTTGGTCGACTTGAAGTTTTTTGTGTTTAGGTGACTCGGGTGTCCAACCTTTACTTCGTTAATTCGACACCTCGGTCGATTCAAAATTTTGTGTGTTTAGATGACTGGGGTGTCCAACCTTTACTTCATTAATTCGACACTTCGATCAATTCGAAGTTTTTTGTGTTCAGGTGACTCGGGTGTCCAACCTTTACTTCGTTAATTCGACACGTCGGTCGATTCGAAGTTTTTTGTGTTTAGGTGACTTGGGTGTCCAACATTTACTTCGTTAATTCGAAACTTAGATCGATTCAAATTTTTTTGTTTTTAGATGACTCGGGTGTCCAACCTTTACTTTGTGGTTGATCAAACTAGAAGTTTTGTGTGTCCGACTTTTATGGCCTGACAGTCATATAAGGTCTGTTTGCTGTCCGTGCGAGAATTTCGAGCTCCTAAATCCATAATCTTTAATGATGTTTTCTTGAATGTTTCATCAGTTTGGCCATTAAGGCTTTTATACCGATTCATAATATTGTTTGCTTTGTCTTTTTTTCCTTTGCTCTTTGTCAGTATTTGCGTCGAGGGCTGGTGCTTCGTTTCTCTTTGTTTTTTTCTCTCTTGTTGTTTAGTGGTCCGACTCGATCTTGCAATTGCTTATGAAGTTCTTTTATTTATATAGATTGGATGAAGCAAGCTTTTCCATGTTTTATGAAGTGTTTCATTAGCACCCGTGTTTCGATATAAATGAGTGAGGGGTTTGCCTTGCTTCTTTGTGTGTTTTGCTTCCCTTGGTTGTGCAGTGTGTGGTGTGTATCAATTTTCCGAATTGATTTTTTGATCACGCAACGTTGTCTGCTTTAACTTTCCATTCGATCTGTTTTTCTGGAATCCCGATGAATTTGTCTAGTAGTCCTTTCTAAGCCCAGGGTTCGATTTTGTTTTTTAGGTTGTAACATTCTTCAATATCGTGTCCATGATTCTTATGGAATGTGCAGTATTTGCTTTTGTCTCTTTCTTCTAGGTCTCCTTTCATCAGAAGCAGCTAGTTAATGTTATCCCACTTCGCTATGTGTTTTAGTATGTTTGTTCGACTTGTCTTCAGAGTTGTGTATGGTTTGTATGCGGTTTTCATTACGCTCATTACTCGTTCGTGTCTGGATCGTGTTGGTTAAGACTTCCCGAATTCCAGTTGTCGCGAATAATTTTTGTTGCTATTTCGGTGTTTTTTCGATGGGTTGTTGCCTTCCTGTTGTCCGTTGTCTTCCTTTCTTTCTCGTTTTCTTGAGAAATTAACTCTTTCTTAATCATTTTTTTCCTTGTTGCTTTATCTCTTCTAGGCAGATACGCTTCTGTGCTACTTTTAGCACGATTCCCATGCACTTTGGTGGCTCCAAGTTAAGAGCATCAAATAAATGACCTCTCTTTAATCCGGCCACGGAGGTTGGTACGGCTGCATCATCGCTACATCCGTCGATCATTGTCAGCTCATTGGTAAAGCGGGTGACATACTCCCATATCAATTATTCGAGTTTCTGTCTGATATGTAGTAGATAGTATCGCCCTTTCCTCATCCATTGGCTTCTGATAAATCTGGTAATGAAAGTGGTGGCCAGGGCTTAAAAGGAATCTATCGATCTTGGTAGTAGACTATTGAACCAGTTCATTACTGTTGAAAATAGGCTCATCGGAAATGTTTTGCATAAAATTGATTATGTGGTTTCCTTAAGGGCCATCATGTGGTGGAAATGTCTTAAATAATCGGTGGGGTCAGAAGTACTGTGAGGGTGTAAAAAAATGGCGATTTTCCTAATTCGAACTTTGGCAGAATCAAGTTTTTCGGCATTGTTGCTTTCATGAGGGGGTCAAAAAATGACAATTTTGCTAATTCGTAAATACATCAGGATCCGTGACCCGTATTCTGAATGGGATTTTGGTAAGTGTCCCTTCATAGAATGGATTCTTGCCACGTGGAAGCTCACTGCTTTCAAAGTTCCGTTGTTGGGGTTCTGCTAGGAGTTTGCCACTTTCTTGAGTTCGATTGCCGGAGTTTTGTTGTGGCTATGTTTGAACCGGCTTAACTAGTTGAATGTGCTTCTGCACGATCTTCTCCAGTATCATTGTTACATGGATTGTGGATCTGTAGACTGCATCATTCCTTTTGATGGTCTCGTTGATCTTTCGTTAGGTTGTGGTGAGCTTTATCACTTGTGTGTTTTGTATTTGGAAACAACAAACTCGTCGTTCCCTACGAAAGGCGCCAAATTGACACGTAAAAAAATCGTCCTCCTGTGAGTTTGACCTGCAAAATCACTGTTAGACTACCAAAGACCACCTTTTTGGTAGCGGACGACACTCCTATGCTTAAGTCAGTAACTCTATTGGAAGAAAGAAGTAAATCTGGACTAAACTCATTTAAAGTTGCATACCTTTGTCGAAAGTTCCTTTTACCTTTTATAATTGTCATAGTTAACTCTTTGCGTGACTTAAACATGTGAGGCGCAACGGAAAGAGATGTTTCTGTAACAATCTCCTCCTTAATAGAGATGCGCTCATGGAGGCGTAGGTCCCTCCACAGCTCTTTCTTGGTGCAATGTTCTTCCTCTTAATGAGAGAACGCGTGGTGGGCTTTGGATTTAGGATTTAATTCATCTGGGCCTAGATTTGGATCATGCTTATGCGTCCTTAGAGTTAGGCCTTGTCTTGGTCTGTGGAATTAGCTTTATTTCTATTGGGCTTCATAATTAGCTGGTCCAATGGGTTGTTTGTTGTATCCTCGTGATGGGTCCTTGTGCCACGTGTATGGTTGTGAGGATCGGTCTATTTTGATGTATCATTAGTTATTGTTCTAGTAATGAGGTACAGTTCTAGGGTATAGCCGCTTCAAGGCCTCATTTTTTGCGTTCCAATGGGAGCATCGAGTTCATGCTGGTATCGTATTATTTATCTGCCTCCTATTTTACACAATACGTCGTTTGTCATACAGAGTTAATTATTAAATGATCTGATTCTGATTTTCACCTTTCACATGATTTGGTCGTTTGGATTTTGAACTCCACGGTCTCAGATGTTCCTTCCTAATTCTACTTTTATTATTCTTTCTTTTTTATTTGTTTTGATTTTATTTTTAGGTGAAAGATTAGGTCGTGGTATTGTTACAGATGGAATCACTACCCCAGTTGTCAGTACTACTGCATATTGATTTAAGAATTCAGAAAAGCTAATTGATTTTAAGGTTTTTATTTTCACTTTATCACTGCGTGCTTTACCACTCACCTAATTTACCCCTCAAATCAGATTATTAAGTTGTAAATATTCTTTTTTTTTTTGGACAGCGAGCTGAATTTTTATAGGATCCCATAACCTATCAACAAGGTGTGACCTACAGATCAACACCATAAGAAAATAACCATGTCGCTGACGGATCTCAAACCTAGGACGTAGGGGATAAACCCACACAGCCCTAACCACTCGACCATAACACCATTGGCAAGTTGCAAATATTCTGCCAAGGTAGATAATCAAACTTGAACCATTGCAATTTTTTTGAAAATTTTCAGTTGGATTAGTCAATGAATTTCAAGTAACTAATAATGTCGTATTGTTCCAAGCAATTGTTTAGATTCTCCAAACAACTGAATTGAGCAGTAGTTGTAGCGGGCATCAAGGAGCTAAATGAGACTAAGGGGTGTTTATTCTTGCTGCTTATAAGTGGTGGTTCACTTAATACACGTGAATAACTTTTGGGGGTGCTTCGGTTTTTTTTTTTTTTTTTTTTTTTTTTAAGAATACTAGGTTTTTTATTACTTGAAAATATCTTTTACATCAGTCGGAAAAACATGATTTACCCGATAAAGAGAACCAGAGGACTTACATCATAGCAAACCCAAAATAAATAGTGACCAAACCCCTAGATCAATGTCTATACTTGCTGTTACTTTTCTTCATTCTAGATGATCGACGAGGATATACCTTGATATCTCTGAAGTCCGTCGCATGAAATCTTTTCGATATTCGAATTTGGTCTGTCTTTAAACCTGACACTACTCTTGACCTAATGGTGTATTCATCCAAATCTTCTTCTTCTGAACTGATTGTATCCGAAATGTCGGTATCGGTATCCATTTCGATTTCGCTGTTAGCGTTACGAACCAAATAGTTAATATGTTTTATATGCGGTGCTTCAAGTACTATTGCATCCACTAAAGCTTCGTCATCTTGTACAATACTCGCATCTGCTGGAAACCCTACTTTTCGGTCATGCACCTTGTCACCACTCTGAACGCGATTCTGAGCACCAACGTGAGCTCCACTGCCAGAGCCATATACAAACCCACTGTCAACATGATCATCCACAGCTATTGCGTCCTCCTTTGTTGGTCCGGAGTTACTGCCTGAAATCATTGCATTTATATGTAGAGAAGCATTTCCACTACTCGTCTTTTTCCCTGGGCTAGAGAACCCGACATCCCCGCCTACAGCCTTGGTCGAAACCCCCTGCGCCCTCCCTGATTCCAACTGGTGAACATACTCGTACGATTTCTGCTGCGGCCTTGAGCTGCTACCTGAAGCATTATCACATTCTTGCATGAAAGCTTGGTCATCATTCGCATTTTTTTTAGGGATCAACTTCTTTGGATCATCATTTATAGCATTTGATGTTCTGTTCACCAAACCAACGATTGGTGACGCGACTTGCTCTGACGAAGCAAACTCTGTTATTGGCAGAACACGCTCTGGCTGAGACGAAGCAGGCCCTGAAATTGTCTCTCCTTGATTTTGAATCGCTTTTGCAATCTCAACCGCTGTGTACCCCGCCTCAAGAAGTCCTTCCTCCGTTGTTTCTGGTTCTACCATGTCACTGACTGGATCCTTCGTCTTACAAGGCAATTGATGATTCATTAGATTACTCTCGTCTTCAACTATGGTCTCCGTAAGTGACTCGAATTTGTTTGACAACATGACATTCCCCGAATCTTTGACCATCGGCCTCTCAGCACCAACGTCCTCCTGGATTTCCTCACCCTGATCATTCTTTACACCACTAGTTCCAGCTTCTGTCGTTGAAATTTTATTTTTTTTAACCACTGGGACAAATTGTTGCTTGAGGACTTTGGCTTCCACCTTTTGTTTCTCAGTCTTATCTTCTTTCACCAATTTTGGTGTTCTCACATTGCCCTTATGACCTAACTTTTTTCTGCAATAATCCTCCTGATGTCCTAACAATGAGCAATAATCACAATATTTAAAACCCGGATATTCAATCATTTGCCAAAAGCCCCTATTGTTAGATCTATCTATCCAAATTCTACTCGGTAACTTTTCCGCCAAAGTCATCTCCACGCAAACACGGGCATAACTCGGGCGTGAAAGACATCGAGTATGATCATCCATGCGCAAAAAGACACCAAAAGAGTTCACAATTGCTTTCAAAAGAGGGGGATGAAATAAATGCAAAGGCAAGTTAGGCAACTGTACCCATAGTGGAACCGATATCGGGTCTGCTTTCAGACTGAAACCATCATGCCAGCGAAAAGCTTTGAATCGAACTCCCCGAATCAAGAACGAGTCCCTTGCCAAGACTTTCTTTGCTTCTGCCTCAGATTGAAGCCGAACAAGAACATGACGTTGATCTAGCAAACCTAGTGAGAAATCGCCTAGAATCCCCCAGGTTCGATGTATCGAATCTCGAATATCTTCCAATGGGGGTGCTTCGGTTGTTCAGCTTTGTTTGGCGTTCTTAAGAACCTGATTAGTTGTTACATTTCCTTGTGTTAGAAGTGTAAATGCTTCAGTCCTGGAATTAGCATCCAATTATGTGAATCTAAAACTTGAATAATCAAAGTAATGGCATTATTTTTATATATTTTGGCTTGAAATTTCACAGGTCTAGCATGGTTTCTAATGTCATTTCTATATGTTTGGCAGGAGGGGCGCCACACAAGCTTTGAGTATGCACGCTTTGGAAATCCAACTACAATTGTTTTGGAGGAAAAGATAAGGTATGTTTTCTCATCAACTTCATGTGCATTTAACATTTTATGTGCTTGCTGCTTCATTCTCCATCTAATCAATTGGGAATTCTTCATTTTGACTGAGCAGTGCAATTGAAGGTGCTGAATCAACTATGATGGTGGCATCTGGCACGTGTTTACAGTTTTGATGTTTGCATTGGTTTAGAAAGGGGAACATATTGTGATTAGGGATGGCAACAGGGCGGATTGGGACGGATTTGAACAAATTCATCCCCGCTCCGTCAAGAATAACGGATCCCCAGATCCGCCCCACCAATCCGTTTATAAGTTTATTTATAAACCACCTCCACCCTGTACAGATTGGCGGATATCCGCCCCGCCTAAATATCCGGTAAAAAAATTATAAAAGCATAAAGATTTGCACATAAATGTATGAATTATATAATCCTAAAAGCATAATTTGTATGAATCATACAATCCTAAAAGCATAAGGATTATTACTGGTAAAAGATACAAAAATTATAACAAAAAATTACAAAAAACCATACAAAAGTTACAAACAAAATAAAAAAATAAAATAAAAATATATCGATCTAAAGAATCTCATATCTGAAATCAGATCTTTGATCGCAGATCATCAGATCTCGGGTCTTTGGAAAGGCGGGGAAGGGAGGGGAGAGCTTCAAGTGTCGAGTCTGTCGTTGTGGGAGGCTTCGACTTCGACCACCCTTCGCTATAAGAGGCTTCGACCACCGACACCCTTTGCTGTGAGAGGCAGCCTTCGACCACCCTTGAGGCCGAGACCACCCTTGAGGCAACCTTCGACCTCGTTGTGAGACCCCTTGTGAGAAATGAGAATGAAATCACAGAATGAGATGAGGGTTTATTTCCTATTTATAGTTTAAGGGTATTGTAGTAATTTAACAGGCTAAAAGGATATCCGTGGGGCGGATATAGTTAAATTCGTATCCGCCCCGAATAATAAACGGATATAGTTTCGATATCCGTATCCGCCCCAACCTTCATATAACCTTAACCAAATCCGCCCCAAACGGGGCGAGTGGGGCAGATATCCGTGAAAGTCCACCCCACTGCCATCCCTAATTGTGGCCACCACAGATTGCTACAGGAAAACAAGGATATTCATCAAAGATTATCTTGTTCCCAACGTGGGTGTGAAGGTAATGTTTTCTTCTTTTACTGCTTATGTTGCCTTTCCTTATGCAACACTTGTAATTTTTTGTTCTTTGGTCCCAGTAAGTCATTAACTTCAGAATTCCTTATGCAACACTTGTAATTTTTTGTTCTTTGGTCCCAGTGAGTCATTTACTTCAGAAATAGAGATGGTTATTGATTCCGTCCTTTGGCAAATCCATTTTCTTTTGAGAGAGTGACTTAGATTCTAGTTCTTCACTACGATGGGGCAAATGGTGTATTTCATTCTACATTTCCATTTTCTTGCAGCTTGATTTGGTCTTGCTAGGGTGATTATTTTGTTGTAACTATTTAGATAGGAATCAAGCTTGGGATTTCTGAAAGATTGCCTACTTTTCTTAATTACTAACTCTTATACTTTCTAATGTCAAATGCAGACTTTTTTGGCAACTAGAATGCAAGGTCGTATCGACAGCAGTTCCTCCCTCCACTATCCAAACAGTTCTAATGGCAGTGGTGTACATCCAAATGATCTTTGATGAGTTTGGTGACCATAATGGTGATGATGAAGTATGATTCAAGGAGATTGTGGGTATGAATAGATGTTGATGTGTTACGGAGCTTAATGTTTCTATAGTAGACTCAGTTATTTTTATGGACATGTATACGATGTCAATTGATATCATTGTTATACTTTGGTAGACTTATTTGAGGATGATATATATATTTGTGTCAGTTATGTGACTTCACATATGCAATGAAAGAATGCAATATTTTTTTAATGAAAATTCTACTATTTTAATTTTAGATTCTGCATTACACAAAAAATTTAGGTGGTCCTATTTAAAAATATGTGCTAGTAAACAGCTACAATAAATGAGTGATGAATGAATTGTCGCAAATAAAACAAAAATGTGAGGAAAAAATTCATCATAGGTAGATATTTTCAATGTATAAAATCACTATCGTGACAAAATGTTCCTGACGTACAAATTACATAACTGAGGAAAGATTCCTCACAGAAATGTCACAGTAGATATTTTAATGTATGAAATCACTATCGTGACAAACTGTTCCTCGCATATAAATCACATACGTGTGAGGAACGGTTTGTCACATAAAGTCACCACACGTGACGCCAACTTTTCATCACACATAACACTGTAGAGTGACGAAAGTTTCGACACGCATGTTGTAATTTTATACCCGCGCGCTAAATTTATGTGAGGAACCACTCGCCACGTAAGCTGACTTTCTGTGACGAGTAAGGAATTCGTCACATAATACTTTCCTTAACAACCCTAATATGAGGGAACGTTGTGACGACTGAAATTCCTCGTCATTGCTGAAATGTGACAAATTAACATGTTTAAGTGAGAAACAACGTTTTTTACCAATGCCCAATTTTCTTATAGTGAAATGGCGGTCGAGACAATCACCTAGGCTAGCCTAGGTACAAAATCATCATCGTTGCATCACTATATTCCGGCAAGGATGCAAGATTAAGCATCAGGCCTAGGCTAGTCTTTGATAACACAGTGTAAATCATTTAGGCATGCATAGTTTGGTTTTCATAAATAACGAATTATATGGCACACCATGCATGTCATCGTAGTGGAAATTTCAGCAAGGGCATTTTATTTGTGAAACTTGCAATGTTCGTTGAAGATATGAACTATTTGATGACACCAAATATGTATGCCATCATAGTAGAAATATCTTCTCATATGCCATATGTGTTACTATTTCATGCAGATTGTAGTAGGATATTAAAATCTTATGGAAGTTCAGAATGTCTCTCTCTCTTTCTTTCTCTCTGAAAATTCATTTTTATTGAGACAAACTCCTGGGAAAAGATACAGCACTACCTGATGGAAAAAAGAGTTATGCGAAATAAAGGGAGTGGAGAAGATTAGCCTGAAAAACTATCACCCAAGCAAACGTATAGCCTCGGACAAGGTTAAACACAACTCACATGAACAATCAATGACCATGCACCCTTGACACACCAATGTTACTCTGAATGGATTTTACCCCACTCCCCCTTGTCATCTAGGTCCACATTGTCATAGGATAAAATAAAGAGTTTGATATGTGGATAGAATCTATGGAGAAAGAAAATTGGCCTGACTAGTCATATGCTCGACCCATCAAAGATGCTAATTGTTTGACTTTAGTGTTACTTGTTTGGCAAGTGTTGTTAGAAATTTGAGTGAGTATGTGAAAATAAGTTATACCTTGCTTCTTCTGATAATTCGAGTCACTAGGCATCATAATCAGGAGTACTATCCTATCTTCCGCCAGCTTCATAGACCTTTTTTTGTGCCATTTCATCTTAGTTTTCCAGACTTGTTTCAACCATGAGTACCAGTTAGACTGAAGATCGTCTGCCTTCCGATTTCAATGTGGTTATGATATCTTACTTCTAGAGAATGTAATGTACTGATGAGATAGTTCTCGATGAAGCAAGATTTATAACATGTACAAGAACAAAATGGAACAAGAGGATTTGTAGATCCATGGTAGTACATTTACAATTTGTAATCCTGTTGTCATGCTCGGTGAATTGTTTTCTTGGATGAAGATGATTGAAGATAAAAAAAATGAGAGGGTCATTTATGGGATGGGAAAGGGACGTTGGTTAACAAAGTAACAAGCATCTATGACAGAGGAGCGACCTGGTAACTCCAATCGCATCAGTGAACCTATGCATCCAACAACCAATACCAATGTAACAGTAGGGTCACCTAATAACAATCCAGTAAAGGAGAGTTGGGCTGCAAAACTAAAACACGGCAAACACGCTGGGACTACAAAACTCAAGTATGAGCAACCTGCAATGGTAGATGGGAAAACAACAGTTAAGATCCAGACCTCTGACTTTGCTAGTAGAATTGTTGCCTGTGAAAAACTAGTCATAGGCAGATTTGTGGGAAGAAGGTTAGCCTATAACTTTGTCAAGGAGTCGCTGATTAAGATTTGGGGAATAAGGAACTTCGAGATGAGTTTACATGGGGACAAGAACTTTGTCTTCAAGTTTAAAGACGAGGCTGACAGGAACACGGCGCTAGAAACTGGATCTATCCACATTGCTAATAAGTTGTTCATTATTAGAACCTGGTCGACTACAATGGACGAGGACGCCGAAACACATAACACTATACCTATCTGGGTAACGCTGAAGAAGATCCCATTGTTCTTGTGGAACCCGGAAGGCATTCAAAAGATAGCTAGTGTAATTGGGGTACCAATAATGTTGGATAAGAACACAGAAGAGGGCACAAAATTGGCATTCGCCAGAGTTTGTGTTGAAGTGGATCTGCACCATGACTACTCGAAGGAGATTCCAGTAATCATTGATGATGCAACAAAAAGAGTTGTCGAGGTGGAATACGCCTGGATCCCTGCTCAATGCAGCACATGCTCAGTGTTTGGTCACTCAAAGATGCAATGCCTCAAAAACGGTGTTGCAAAGCAGCCTGTCAAGAAGGTTTGGAAAGCCACAGGCCGAACTTTAAATGCTGAAAACGACGATTGTGAGGGTTGGATAACAGTACAAGGTAGGAAAGCACATAGAGCACGCATTAATCCAGAGGCTACGCCAGTCGCGCCTCAACAGGCGAACCAAATCGTGGAGCACTCAAGCAATACTGAGACTACCACACCTCAGGTAGTTATGGAGGACCAAGGTGAAGCAGGGAATCTGCAACTAATTCCCATCAGCACTCAGGACACTGTTGGCGTTGAGTTGCATGCTCGTGCACAACCTAAACTAGCACAAACTATGGAGGTCCTAGTGACGAGAGTACGGAACATTGCTGACCCAACTAAAACGGATGCAGGAATAAGTACCTCGGGAGTCGAGCAGCTTCCTACTCAGCCTGTTGCCAATGACTAAGGTAGGATGTTGGAACATTCGAGGGCTCAATGACCCACTCAAACAACACGAAGTAAGGGACCTAATCAAGAAACATAAGTTGAACTTAATGGGGTCAATAGAAACGAAAGTAAAGGAGGCGAAAACGGCTAGACTACAACGACTGTTGTTACCTAACTGGACATGGACTGATAATAGTGCAATTACTCATGGAGGCAGGGTGTGGGTTGGCTGGGATCCAAGTGATGTCACCATTAATATCATCTCAACCTCGGCCCAGGCTATTACGGTGAATGCTCAGTGGTCCAATGGCTTTAATTGTGTTTTCTCATTCATATATGGCAGTAACTGTTACATTGCTAGACAGGATCTGTGGCAGGAGATACAAGCGTTCTCTAACTCTATTACAATTCCTTGGGCTCTGCTTGGTGATTTTAATGCAATACTGCATGATGCGGAGCGAATGGGCCATGCTGAGACCCAGCAAGGAGGCTCGCAAGACTTCCTGCTTTGTGTCACCCAGGCGTGTCTATATGACTGTCGATATAGAGGTAATTTCTTTACATGGTGCAACAATCGGACAGATTCGAGCAGAGTGTCTTCTAAAATTGACAGGGTTCTTGTCAATAGTCGGTGGTTGCAACAACTTCCTGAAGCCAAAGCAGAGTTTTTAAACTCGGGAATATCTGATCATACCCCCATGACTCTTTCCTTATATGAACACAACAACCGGGGTCCAATTCCATTCAAATTTTTTAATTACTGGGTTCATGAGCATGACTTCTACAAAACCGTAGAAGAAGCATGGAGGTTGCGAGTGATTGGCACTCCTATGTATAGACTGGTGCAGAAGCTGAAAAATGTAAAGCTCAAACTAACTGAATGGCGCAAGAACGGTTTCAATAGAGCACGCTCGGCAGTGGAGCTAGCCAGGGATAGAATGCATCATGCCCAAGTTGCAATACAGTCTTCCCAACCAAGTCCTTCTTTACTGATTGACGAGCGTCAGGCTGTCAAGGAGTATGCACAAGCAACTAGACATGCGGAATCCGAACTTAAACAGAAATCTAGGTCCAAATTGTTCTTAGTTGGGGACCAAAACAATGCTTATTTCCATAGTATGGTCAGAGAAAGGAGAGTGCAGAATAAGATAATGAGCATTTACAATAGTCAAGGAGAGAAACTGGAAGATCCTGATGCTATCGAAGAAGAATGTCTCCAATATTTTGGGAACATCTTTGCAGGAACGCATGATTCAGCCTATGATCCAAGTGTCCTTGACAGCCTACAAGTTGAAAACACAATCACAGATGCAATGGGAATTGACTTAACTAAACCAATTAGCCGCAACGAGATCATAGAAACTCTAGCAGCCATTGATCCAAACAAAGCACTAGGGCTCGATGGATTTTCAGCGTGCTTCTTCAAGTCCACATGGCGCATAGTTGGAAATGACTTTGTCAAAGCAGTGTCCAATTTCTTCAGAACGTCTAAGCTATTGAGGGAGGTAAATGCAACTCAGGTTACTTTAATTCCTAAAATTACTAATGCATCTCTTTTTAGTGATTACAGACCTATTGCATGTTGCAACATTGCCTACAAATGTATCACTAAGATCTTAACAACTGGGATGAAGGAAGTTGTCAAAACGGTGATTAGCGATTCTCAATCCGCTTTCATACAACGGAGGTGCATTCAGGACAACATAATGCTCGCTCATGAGCTTGTCCGTAACTATCATAGAGACAGAGGACCCCCAAGGTGTGCTGCCAAAATCGATCTTCGGATAGCTTATGACATGGTCTGTTGGGATGTTATTTTGCATATGCTCCACAAATTCAATTTTCCAGCGCAGTTCATAGCATTTAGGGAATGCATCACTACTCCTAGTTTTTCTATTTACTTAAATGGCTCGCCTAAAGGCTACATAAAGGCCACTAGGGGTATTAGACAAGGATGCCCTATGTCACCCTATCTTTTTGTCATGGTAATGGAGATCCTACACATTTTACTAAGGAAACAAGTGCAAGAAGGTCACTACAAGCTCCACTACAGATGTCATGACCCAGAAATTACACATTTATGCTTTGCGGACGACTTGGTAGCTTTCTTCCATGGGGATAGTCAATCAGCAAAGGCACTTCATGATACCCTGACAGTCTTCAAAGAATGCAGCAGGCTAGAGGTGAACCGAGACAAAAGTTCCCTATTTGTATCAGGAGTTTCAACCGAGGAGACCATTCTATCACTGGACTGCTCCAGTTTCAAATAGGTACACTCCCAGTAAGATACCTAGGCCTCCCGATGATCTCTTCATACCTCTCTCACCATCAATGTGCTCCACTAATAGAAAAGATCAGGAAAAAGGAAAGCTCATGGAAAAACAGGTTTCTTACCTATGTCGGGAGGTTAGTTCTAATCAAGTCAGTGCTCACTGCCTCTTTCGGACTTCCCAAACAAACACTTGATTGCATAAATGCTATACTTCGTAGTTTTTTATGGTCAGGAAGAGATGTGGGGACTAAAAAGTCTATGGTAAGCTGGGAGAAGATTTGTTTCCCATACAAGGAAGGTGGTCTAGGCATCAGAGACATCAGTATTGCAAATGAGCCAGCCAGCATGAAGCATATATGCAGTATTGTCACACGAAGAGCATCAATCTGGGTCTGGCAATATTTGATAAAAAACAAAGACTTCTGGATTATGAATGCTCCTAAAGATGCCTCTTGGTACTGGAGAAGTATCCTAGAAGGAAGGAGAAAGGCTTCTCGCTTGCTTTCGCACTCTATAGGTAATGGTGAAATGACCCTCTTTTGGAAGGACCCCTGGCATCCAAGTGGTATTCTACATGACATATTCCCACAGGAACTGATGTATGATTCCACGTTGCATATGAATGCGACTGTTTCTACAATTATCAGTGATAATGCTTGGAGTCTTCCGCCAAGTATTGGGAACTCAATCCCGGGAATCACTAATTATTTGGCTGAGATTGAAATAGATGCAAGCAAGCAGGACGAGGTGCTATGGAAAGTAGGGAATACAGGACTGTTCCAAATGAAACCTACATATGAAGCAATCAGGAAGCGTAACAACATGGTGGAGTGGGCTGCACTAGTGTGGTTTAAAGGGAACATCCCCAAGCACAGCTTTGTAACGTGGTTACTCATGCATGGTGCATTAAAAACACTTAGCAAGCTAAAGAAATGGGGGATAGCTCAGTCTGATGAGTGTCCCTTATGCAATCAGGAACCAGTGACAGCCAAACATAGGTTCTTTGAGTGTACGTACTCCAAATTTGTCTGGACTAGAATGTTGCGCTACCTCAACTACCATAGACAGGTTACTGATTGGGATGCTGAGTTACGGTGGTGCTGCCAACATCTCACAGGCGCATCCAGTATATCCTTAATCAAAAGAGTTACATTCAATGCCACAGTTTATGCACTATGGATGGAGCGTAATAACAAACTATATGAGCAACAATTCTGCACAGGAATTGAGCTCACAAAGCACATCTACACCGACATCAGATTGAGATTCACAGCAGAGGAGCTAGTTGTCGAGGACACCGCATCCAATAGACAGTTCTTAGGTAACTGGAACCTGGACACAGTGTTTAAACTCAAGACGCCCATCCAATGCTCTTGGAAGAAGCCTAGAGATGATTGGCATAAGATGAACTCAGATGGATCAATGCAAGGTAATCGAGGGGGCTACAGTGCAGTGATCAGGGATGGAACTGGTAGTGTAGTAGCAGCGTGCTCAGGTTCCTCTTCAGGGCATTCTGTCCTAAAACATGAGCTTCAAGGAGTCGAGGCTGGTCTGAAACTAGCTCGCTTACACCATCTCAGGAAGTTAGAATTATCAATAGACTCAACCACCGTGGTTGAATACTTAACTAA
Source organism: Berberis vulgaris (assembly GCA_963556465.1). Classification (NCBI taxonomy): domain Eukaryota; kingdom Viridiplantae; phylum Streptophyta; class Magnoliopsida; order Ranunculales; family Berberidaceae; genus Berberis; species Berberis vulgaris. The sequence continues at coordinate 25,253,509 of OY747130.1, read as the reverse complement.
AGACAGGAACTCAGCATGGGATCTCAGACATATCATCAATAGGATCAAATCTATGTTGGAGCACCTTGAGGACTACCAGATCTGTCATGAATACAGAGAGACTAATAGACTAGCAGACCGACTGGCGAGCCTCCTTCCTAGCACGGAATTTTTGGAAATAACTCCTAGCTCCTTCGCAGAAGACTTGAAAGACATTGTACATGAAGACAAGCTAGGCATGACTTATTGGCGATTGTAATTGATAAATCATTTCTTTTTTAGGTTTGGGGATCCTAAATAACCCCACTTGATTTCCAAAAAAAAAAACAAAAAAAAAAACCAAAGTGGCTAGTTTTTTGTGGTGTAAAACAATAATTCTAGGGAGCCATGTTTGGTGGCCACTTTTAAACAACTTTGGTGTTTTTTGACACTTCTACCCCTTCTATGAATAGTGTTTTAAAGAAAAAGAGTAAAAAATACTTTTCCTTCACTTTATCTTGGTTTGTCATGGGGCTCTGGCTAAGATTATTGAGGGGGTTTTGGATTTGTAGCTAAAATGGAAGGGTTACTTTGGTAAAAGGGGTATCGTACTGTCTCTTTTTCATCTTACTGGTGGCTGAAATGGAATGTCATGAGATCCCTTTGAGGAACTCCTAAGAAGACAAACTATTTCATGCCCTCAAGGTAGAACTTGCTTGCAGTCCAAAAGATATTGATTGTTTAGGTATTAGGATCTAAAGAAGATGAATGAAGTATGGTTGGAAGGTGGTTGTGGAGATGCAACAAAGAAGCAAATAGACTTTCAGTTAATTTATTCAACCCCAAATGGATTGGAAAGAGCAATTCTAATTCATAAAAGTATAGCAAGATGCATTGTGGGTCCTTTAACCCATACTTAAATTTATGCATCTATCTCCTCCAGGAATAAAATGCACAAAGTATATTAAAAATAAAAATAAAAAGCCGGACAGCATGCCTTGAATCCAATACCGCATACAAGCCCGACAAAGCCACAAGTACGAATACCGCTAGAGCATAAATGAACATACAAAATTAGAACAACCGTTTAGAGGCCGTCCGCTTGTGAATCATATGGTATAGTGAGAATGTACAATTTTTTACATTAAATCCAGATGATTATATTACACCTATTGGAAGGGGATTTTCGAGCAAGTTGTATAAATCTGCCACCCCCACCCGTGTGTGCATGCAGAGAAAACTTGATTGTGGACGTCAACTTCACATATATATATAGTAAACTTACATGCAGCTAATGTAAAAAATGCAAAATGGAATGGGAGAAATTCACATCAGGTTAAGATTTTCAATCAACACGCCATATTCAAAGACATCAAATTATTCGTCGATTATGAGAATCATCACTCTCAGGATTACAAGTACATATACCTCTAAGCTAACATATATACAACACGCGAACATAACTCATATTGTACTCTAAACCAATATCCTCGGAAATGACTGATTACATTAGGCTAAACTACCCTAAAACAATGACTTAGTTTTCCAATCTAGGTGAACATACCACATTTTCCTAATGTCACAAGCATAAGGGTTCATTTCTCTATACAATTATGCATCACGAAGCCAAGTACAATCCATACTAACTGATACATCAAGGAAACCATTAGAACTATCAAAGGAATAATATAACCGATTTCATAAGAAACTCATCATATCACCTCAAAAGCGAGGTTCACCGATTTTGAGGTAAACCATATAATTTCATAAAGTATTAATAAGCTTACCTCCAGAACAAATACAAATTATCACCATTAGCTACATAAATACAAATGAGTTTGTCCTATTTTTTCCCACAATCACACCTACTCCAGATTTGCCGAACATGTCTCACCCTAAATTGCCTTTATACGCACACCGATAACACTCTTTGCATGTATGTTCCCAGGCGGCACCCACCGGGAGGACATATTTATGCGACTTTATTCGATTGCTTTTATACATATTTTTGGCTATTTCTTGTTAATTTTGGTAGTAATTCATATTTTTGTATTTGTGATGGTTGTAATAGCAGGATTCTAAAATAAAATCTAAGTGGTGCAAAATGGTTTGAATTAGAAAGACTTATTGCAAAAGGAAACTATGCAAAGAAGGAAACCTAAAGAGAACGGTTATAAAGGGAATGATACTTGCTCTCGAGAGATGGTCGCTTGCAACCACAGCAAGCAGTCACAGTCACGCAAAGAACCCATCATCCGTTCTCTCCATCAAACCCTTCCTTACAATCACCCAGTTCACAAACCCCTCCTTGCAATCCAACCAACGCCACAGTTCATCAGACCCTTTCTCAACCAATCAACAGAACCCAGCTTGCAATCCTCCCTTCACTGCCATCACCACCAACTTAGCCACCATCTTCATCACCCTCAAGCCACTAATCAACCAGCCACAGACCCTCTCCTCGTCTACCTATCACTCTCACCAACTACAGAGCATGTCGTTGTCCAGCCCCTCACGTCTCACCGTCAATCATCTCTTCCTCACTTAACCTCCATGTCTCACTCGCGTGACTTCTCTCTCGAAACCTCTTTGTCATCGTCCCTTTCCTTGCAAGTCGTCGTCACCCTCGCTCTCTCGTTGCGCACACAACTAAGGGGGTAGTATTCAATTACGGATTTTAATGGATTGCAAAGGATTTTAAAATCCATTAAAATCCAAGGGTATTCAATTAAGGATTTAAAATAATATATGTAAATCTAGGGGTATTCAAATACAGATTTTAAATTATTGTTTTAAAATTCATCAAAATCAAGGGGTATTCAATTCATGTTTTTCAAAAGTCCACCAAAATCAGGAGGTATTCAAGAAGTAGTGGATTTTAATTGATTTTTTAAAGTTGTGGATTTTGAAGGATTTGTGAGTGGAAAATATATATAACATGAGTCATTCCAAATCCAACATCCCCCCCCCCCCCCCCTCATATTTCAACAGATTTGTATTGGCCATTATTAAATAACACCACCAATTCCGCTGAAGGACACCACCACCTTCCCTTTTCCATATTCTCTTCTCTCTTCACAGGAGCAGCACCACCTCGCCCCACAAATTTTGGCCACACCACCACGCCCTACCACCGCTGGCTGCACCACCACCCGCAATTCCTCTTCTCCTTTGTTCTTGTTATTTTTTATTATTATTATTATTATTCTTTTTCTCATTTTCTTCCTCTTATTTTCTCTTATTATTGTCCTCTCTTCTCTTCATCTTTGTTTTTTGTTCTTTTTTTTTTCGTTCGGATTTCTTATTCTTATTCTTATTCTTATTTTTCTCTCTATTTTTTTTTTTCTTCTTCTTCTATTTTTTGTCTCCTCTCTTATTTTTCTCCCATGTTTTTTTCCTCTTTCACCCTTGCGAAGGTTCCTGTGAGTGGAGGTTCCCCACTTCTAGAACCTTCGCGAGGGAAAAAAGAAAAAAAAAAGATAGAAGAAAAAGAAAAAAATGGAGAGAGAAAAAAAGTAGAGAAGAAGAAGAAGAGGTGGGGGGAGGAGAATAAGAAGATGAAGATGGAGGAGGTGGGATGAGAGGTGGTGGTGGTGACTGATGGAGAAAAAGAAGAAAAAGAAGGGGAGGAGGAGAGGTGGCAGTAGCGTGGTTGTGATTGAAGAATAAAAAGAAAATGGAGGAGGAGAGGTGGCGATAGCGAAGTGGTAGTGAAGGAGAGAAGGAGGAGGAGGAAAGGTGATGATGGTAATTGATGGAGAAGAAATGGAAAGATGAGAAAAGGGGAAAAAAGAGTTTAGGGTTTTTTTTTTATATTGATAATATTTTTTAGCATGTGGGGGTGTCCTTCAGAAAGGTGGTGGCGTCCTTCCGAAAGTAAGGGGGTTGGTGGTGTCCTTCAACAGAAATGGTGGTGTTATTTAGCAACAGTCATATTGGCTTTTCTCTCCTTCCCCTTTTTTTCTCTCCCCTTCTTCTCTCTCTATTCTTCTAGGGTTTTTGTTCTTTCTTACGAAGATCAACAAACTCCCCCATCTAAATCTCAATTGAACTCATTTCCATATAAAACACAAGCGGAGTTAGTGCTAGCGTGTGTAGTCTTACACAACTTTATTGGTAAAAAGTGTCGTTCTGATGAATTTCCAATTGAAGAAGACGACGAGCCTTCGTCACTGTCAAAAAAAGAAGAAGAAGTTTTTCAAACCCAAGATCAACAACGAGAGAAAGCTAATGAATGGAGAGAAACTATAGCTTCAAATATGTGGAGAGATGTTGTGAGTGTCGGGAGTCAACGATAAACAATGAAGATGGTGAATTTTTTTTTTCTGTTTTATCTATGTATTTTTATTGGAGAATTATTTGCATTGCTTTTCTTTTCAGAAATAAAAATGAAAATAGTTATTTGTATTACTTTTTGACCATCTTCAATGTATTTGAATTTTTTTTTTAATTTGAAGTAAAATTCTCGTAGCATACAAACAATTGTTTAATTGATGTTTCGAGAGATGTTTTATGATTTGTGTTGGCATGGATAACAATGTAGGTGATGTTCTTTCATTGCTTCCTATGACTAATAACATATTTATAAGAATCCATTTAATTTATAAGAATCCATAAAAATCCATAACAAACCTTTATAAAATCTACAAAATCCAATCATTTAAAATTCATCAAAATCCTGTGGATTTTGTAAAATCCTTTGAAAAATTTTAAAATCCATAAGATTTAAAATCTTTCAGAGTCTATTCAAATCCCGAATTGAATAACCCTCCTAAAGCAACTTGCACAGCGGAGCAGAGTCCAAAGAGGAAGAAGAAATCCTCTTTCTCATGCACTATCCACACCCATCAGTCCACTCATTACCACCACGCAGCGACATCGTTTTATCTCTCATCAGTTTCTTTATTTTAGCTTCATATTTTATGTATCATAATATAATTAATATGTCTAACTAAATTCCTTTTAGATAGGGGTGGATTCGAAGCCCGAACATGTGTTTTGTGAATTAACTGAATTCATTATTTCCTTACGAATTACTGATTGTATTTTGCTTAACTATTTTATAGAGAATTTTTCTTTGTATGTTTGTTAAGGTGGTCAACTTAGTAAGTATTCTAGGATTTGATGCTAGAATATAGGAGAGTTTCACCTAATCGTTATAATCTTATACTCGCAAGTAGTAAATACCAAAGAACATTTGTAAGGTTAAGTAAAAATCTAGGTTAAGAACAGGATGTTAATCATACTTGTAATTGCTTTGTTAGTGTTCATATTTTCTATAGAACTTAATGATCTTGGATTGTGTATCTAACATGCGATTTCTGATTAGATAACATGATAAAAATAGTTTGAAAGCGACGTATAATTTAATTCAACAAATTTGGGAAAATAATAAGATTAATGTAGTGCGGTCACAGTTAATCTTGAACATTGTCTTCCACGAGTTACTGTAGGAATTGAAGATTGATTCATGAGCATATGTTTAGCGTGTAGAGAAAACCCTTATCTAATTCCTTATCATCTACTTCTCAAGTTTTTATTAGTAATCGTCTTAGGTATTTTCTTAGTTCAAAATTAAAAAACCAATTCTCCAGTATTTTCTTATTTAGCTTGTTAGTTATCTTTTGGTTACTCGTAGTGTTAGTTAGCGAGCCCTTTAATCCTAGGTATAGAATAATCCCTACTTATTCCTTGCTACGACTATAAAGCAGGCTATTAAGTTGTTTGCTAGTAAAATAGTGCATCAATTATTGGCGCAATTGCCGAGGATTAGTAAAATTGCTAATTACTTCATTAAGTTTTTTATTTTATTAATTTTTTTATTAATCTTTTCCTTTTTGTCTTTATCTCGGGTACTAGTTTAGGCGCAATAGGAGATCTAGTGAGAACTTATTAGAGTACCAGAGCCTGAGAGAACTTATTATGAGTTCATTTATGGAACATGACGTGGAGGACTATCACTCCATGTTCTCACTTATTCTGAGGATTAATTGGAGATATTGTGAGGCTGCATAACGTTAAAACAAGCGCTTCTTGAGAGACAACCCAATCAGATTTGATTTATTTATCCCCTTATTTCGTTTTCGTTATTTTTGTTTTTGTTTGTTACACTACAAGAAAAGTCCTCATTTATAGCACATGTTTATAGCGTTTTTTGTCCAAAGTGCTATGATTACATCACACACTCTCATTCATAGCATTTCTCAATAGCATTTTTTAAATTTTGCTATGAAAGCTCAAATTTTAATGATTTTAAAAATGAAAACGCTATCTAATTTAGGCGGGGATTTTGGTGCCGCTCAAAAAAAAAATTTCACCGGATTTTATCTCTCTTCTCCCCCAAATTTCACTCAACTTGAGACTCCCCTGCGCTTCTCGCTTCTCTCTCCCTAAGATAAGGTCTTCTTCAGATCTTCTTCTTCTTCACATCTCCATATCTTATTCACTTCTTCTTCTTCTTATCTTCAGATCTTCTCTAGTTATTCTTTTTCTTCACATCTTCTCCACATTCTTCTTCACGTTCTGATCCCTCTCGTTTCGAGGAAGAGGGCGGTTCTAGAGAGAAATCCAGGCGAAACCTTGGCTCGCTTAAAAAAGGCTTCAACTTGCCAATGCCCCTTTTCCCTTTCTCCTCTTCTTCGCAGCAAACCATGGCTCAGTACCTCCATCTCTTCAACAACAACAAAGTTAGCTTCTTCTTCTGATAGATGGGGTTTATTTATTCTTATTTTTGGGTTCTTTTTGTTGGATTAAGAAGAAATTTATGTTTTTTTTTTTTTTTATGGATTTCATTCACTGTTTGAAGCTCTAGGGTTTTTAAAATTGAAGTAAAAATCTGATTTCAGAATAACCACACACCATCGTTTTCCCTTTTTTATCTCGTTTCATTGTCTCTTTATGATTTTGTTCATGTCATGTGATGCTCCACAAATTTGCTACATTGATGTTTATTACTTCACTCTTGCTGTTTTTCTTCTTCTTCTGTAGCTCTAATCTTACTTTGACCTCTTGCATATCTGTGTTTATGAGACATTGAAGCTCTGCATATCTGTGTCACTACTTTGTCATTTCATCTTCAATGAAATAATCATTGCGGTTATTTATTTATTTTAGGGCCATTTTAAATTTCTAATACAAAAATTGAACTTAGAACTTACAGAAAATCATCGTCCGTCGGCCAGTTTTACTTGAAGATATGAATCAAAACAGCAAATTAGTAAAAATGCTAGCATGCTGATATGGTTCTACTTAGAACAAAACTGCAGCTAGAACTGTGTTTGACAGCTTGTATGAATTAGCTACATTTGGGAACTCATTTGAATTAGTTGTCTATAGGCAACAAAAACAATTAGCCATTAGGTAAGAATGCAAAAGGTTAGATTGAAAACCTAAAAAATTTATTAACAACTGTGTTTTTCTTTTTTACATAACCCGTGTCATGCAGAAATTGTTGGCGCGTCTCAGCACCTCGCATCAAATTGCGATAATTGTAAATGCTTTAATTCCAGTAACAGTTCACTTAACTAAGGACATGTATGGGCATCATGTAGTATATGAAACTTTTGGAGGCCCCCAAAGTACCAACTACACCCATTAATAAGGATGTGGTGGGCATGTGTACTAAGTGCATCCCTGCCAAAAACTGTTGAGGTGCTTGCCAATCTTTTGCATGAAAGCTTGATGGTACTCTTATTCAACATCATGAGAACCTTCTTATTCAAGTGTTGTTGGGGTTGTATTCTTCTGTAATTACCAATTCCAATTTCTCGTTTACTTTTTTCACATATACAGTAAATGGTTCACTTGCTTATTCCCTTTTTCTTAATTGGTCATTCTCTTTGAGTCATCTTTGAGCTATGAGGGCTGACAAGGTTTAGAACGTTAGCAATGTGCATCTTTATAAGAATTTGTGTTACAGAAGTAAGTTCAGATTTCAGAGTATTCATTCAGTTCTTTTTGTGGGGCTAAGTAATGTTTCTGTATTTTCTTTTTAACCATTATAAATTTATAAGATTAGGAATGATATTCGTCCATTTTGGGTGGTTGAAATGCATTTTCTTACCAAATTCAAGGAATTATTTTTATACTGTTTCATGTAAGTAAACAATCCATGTGCTTCTTATATATTTTTATGGCCATTCATGACCTCAGAGGGACTCTCATCTGTTATAAACATTTTCTTAGGTGACCAGGCTTTACAAAGACAAAGAACATGCAGAGATTGAATTTACCGTGAGTTTCTGCACCTATATAATTCTGTATATGATCTTAAGATTCGAAAGCGGGTGGGTCAAATTGGTTTTTCTTTTCTTTCTTTTCAAAGTACTGTTTATATATATTATAAATTTATTTCTGATAATCTTTTTCCAATGAAGGTCGGACCAATTCCCACGGAGGACGGTATTGAAAGGAGGTCATTACGCGATTGACAACGAATATGGCCACAAACGCGACACTTTATACAGATTCTAACGAGAGAGATTTTCTTAAGCGGGTATCTTACAATTTTTCAATTTTTTGAATGTTGATGTCAGACAATGCCAATTACTGAATATGTTTCTTTATTTTTCTTGGGTCATTTTCTGAAACAGCTATAAGCCTTTTCCAACGTTCTATACATCTTTTGCTACAAAGTTATTCATTTTGGATTTGTAGGTGTGAGATTATAGAGCTGACTGGTCCCTTTCAGTCACCCAACCCATTGCCGGAAATTACTACCCTGTAAGTCTTGTGACCATTTACTTTTACAGAAAGTAAACCCATTTACTGGTAGGAAATACGTTTTTTAATATATATATATATATTTATTTATTTATTTATTTCCATACATGAAAAAACTAGATGCTCATGAAGATGGAGCACGAGAAACCTTTTCACTCCATGAGTCCTATTTCATTGAAGAAAAGATCTGAAATAATTAGGTGCTCGGGAGTGTCAAATTTATCACATTTTGTTCAGGTCATCCAACTGAATTCTTGACATTTGATCAAATTATCCTTCTTGTGGACCATGTCCACAATTTTATTTTCTTGCCCATTTCTCTCTAGTGCAGTTGCGTTAAATACAAACGAAACTATCTATGCTTATGCAATATACTTCATGCTGTAAAATTGGCTTTAACATGGAAATATTCAACTAGTGTTCATGTATACTGTTCCAAGAGCCAAGAATGAAGAACCGACAATGGCTTCATTGACTCGATTACTATCATTTTTTTTTCCGAATGTGATGCTTATACAGAAGCATCAGTATGTGTTGCAACCTACAACACAGTTTTGTAATATTGTTGGTTTTCTTATTGCCTAACGTCTAACATGGAGGATTGTGATTTTTTTGTTCTTATCCTGACAAAGATTTTCTTTTTGACATGTTCAGCTCAACCTTGGAATTTATACATCATATAAGACATCTGAGTTATTAGTTTTAGTTGATCGTGCTACTGGAGGTGCCAGCATTGAGGATGGAGAGTTGGAGCTAATGTTTCATAGGTAGGTTACACATTTGATTCTTAGTTGTCATTTTTCATTTTATCATTCTGAACTGATAAAACTGTGTGCATAACAGATACTTGCCAAGGACTTACGGTATATTATTAGGGAATGCATAAATGTTGGAAGACAATGTGACATTCTAATTAAGCAGCATATGAACTGAGTTGGTGCGTACACCCAGTTAAAAAAAGATACTAACATCCTGTATGTTGGGCTTCATATGCCCGCATTTGTATATAGTCCTAGTCCCATGCGCATGCTAAGCACTTTAACAGTTGGATACAATCTGGTGCTTGATGTCTGAACTCACAAACAAAGGAAGTAAACTACGGACGCGATGCATACTTCTTGCTTCACTCTTGCACACACATAGATGTCATCTTCACAAAAACGAGTACATTATGATATTGTAGTGTAATTTATAAGTTAAAGAATTTTTGGGCATTCGTTAGAGTTAACCGTCACACCACATCGATTTGGGTTTGAAAGACGTTTAACTTGGTTTGGTCATGTGCGGAGGAGACCAAGCACGACACCAATTAGAAAATGTTTAGATTGACAAGTTAATGGAGGGTGTAGACGGAGGGGACAACCGTTGAAAACTTGGATGAAGACGGTGAATGAAGATATCATTGAGCTTGGATTAGACGAGGAAATGTGGGAAGATCGCATTGCTTGGAGAACCAAAATCCATGTAGCCGACCCCGAAAATCTCGGGAATGGGCTTTGATGATGATGAATCAAACTAGATGAAGAGATCATACTCACAGGTCACGCTGGCGAAGGACCACTGGTCAAGAAATATATTCTCCACTTCTGTTGGCTTTCACACGTGAGGTATAACTTATAACTTAACTATTCTAGGAAATCCCTTTTCTAACATTTTAATCTTCCAAACTTACAATTGACTTGCAGAAAATGGAAGACTGGAAGGCTTCTCATGTGACTAATGCAACTGCCATGGATCCTGACTATTCTTTACCTCCAAATGTTGCTCTAATCACTCTTGAGGTAACCTTATCTTTACACGTTATAAAGTAAAAGTTGGTGACTGTTGGAACATGTTTTTGTAAGAACTATGCCCGACTTTGGTTTTGCAGGAACTGAATGATGGAAATGTGCTCCTTAGATTAGCACATCTTTATGAGGTAAGAGGCACTAAAGCATCTATGGATCCCTTTTTCGTTACTTATGTACCAAGGGAATTTTGAAAGTGAAATTCTTTAGTTGAAAATTGTTAAAATGCATTTAATTGACACATATAGGTACGTGTACTGTGTGGCACCATGGACAAACTGATCCCTGGCTAGCCTGATTTTTTAGCACAATGATATGGTTCTTTTCTTGAAATCTCTGAAGTTGTATGACTTGTAAGCCTTTATTAATTACAAGTAAATACACTCATTTTTTGTTAATCTCATTCCTCATTCGTCTATTTTCAACAGTAAAATGATAGGCTGGCGAAGACGCTGAATACTCAAAATTGGCAAACGTCGAGTTGAAGAAGATGTTTCCTAAACGCACGGTAAGTAAAATTATACTTCTGGTTTATGTAACATTGTTCGCCATATGAGGTTCAAATGCAGTTCTAAACCACATCTAAAGCCACCATTATCTTCTAAGAAATAGCAATTGTAAATTCATGAAAGGCTTTGCTTTAAGAATCACTTGATGGAGTCGGGTCAGAGTTTTAGAAGTGGAGGCCAAGTGGCTTGCTTTTGTGAGGCTGAGCATAAGCCTCCAGGGTCAAGACTCAACTTTTTTATTCCAGCAAAAACATGAAAACATCATAAACGAATTACTTAAAAACAAGGGATGCATCATTGAAATATATGAAATAAACCAATAGGAATAGGTTTGTAGTGCAGATTGATTAAGTCAACAAATGAATAGGTTTCAGGTCTTAAGTTCGAAAGGAAGTGGTGATTTTCTTTATCTTGTTTGGCCTCTATAGCACGATATTCCTTGTATTCTGAAATTTCCTTAAACAGCCTTGTTTTCTTCAACTGAAAAATTCAATAACAATCTAAATTTTTTTAGAGTAGCAGACTGGCTGCTTGGTGCACTAACAGAGAAGGGCTTATGTATTGTTTCCTGATATAGGCGTCGAAGTCGTTATTGCTACACCTGGAAAGTTGATTGGCTTGTTAGAATCTCACCATACAAACTTGAGAAGGGTTATAGTGAGGGGAATTATAATTGTCAGTTTAGTTATGGTGACAAAGTATTGAGTTTGGTGATAAGCTGTTGACGGCGAAGAGTAGTGAGAACTTGTGTGTTTTTGTATGTTTTTCTTTGAAATTCATTCATGTTTATTTGCTTACACTATTGAACATTAATGTTTAGCCTGAACAGGTACATATGCATTCAACTTGGAGCTGTTAACCATGATGGACAGGATCACTGACCTCTTTGTGACAGTTTCCAATTTCTACAAGTTGTTTTTTTGATTCCACCCCCTGTTGTGATTAAATGACAGAATTAAAAGGCTAGAAAACTAGACCTTGCAAAAGGGGTGAAACCACTCTAAAAGAATACAATCATGTACGTATGTTGGGCATCACTTTGCAACTGGGAGAATCCTACTTCACCCATGGCCGTGCATTCTGCTGTAAGATATGGTCCATCCTTTCTATTTTCAACTTTGTCTCAAGTATGTTTCGATTGATCTTACATTTTCCCTCAGGCAAACCATGATCGTATCGATTCTAGGGTGGTCAACTACATTTTTGTATTGAATGCTATTGGCAATGAATCTAACACACTTTTTTCAAGGATGACTTCAAAATGAGAAAGACGTGAAAAATGTTAAGTGGAAAGCTATAACTCCAAATTGAAGGTACAATACTCCGAATTTTTCAACTTCAACAAACTTTTGTTTCTCTCAAGTTGGTTCATAAACATAATCTAAGTAGCAGTAGAGGAATTTTAGTGATCTTACAGCTTTCATGGATTAGCAGTTATTGTTGAGTTCCGATCCCTAGACAATTCTTTCTGAGCTGAAAGTGTTAAATGTATCAAGATGGCATTCAAACATTGATTACCAACTCGTTTCAGAGAAGCAAAAAGTTAACTTTGGCCTCCTGTAGTTGATGAGATAATGATATGCACATGACAGAGGCCACTAGCATGCTCCATAGGGAAGGTAAGCTACAAACAGTAATTACTATCAAGTTTACTTTAAATTTACAACAGAGAAGCTGAAGAAATTGGTAAACAATCTGTATAAGGGGTAATATCAGGAATCTTGAAGTATAATTCAGGTTTTCATTCAATCCATTTGTCATTGAAGTTAGGAGGTCATTTAATTGGCATTCTACCAGCTGACTGGATTTTTTGCTTCTTATTCTGCTGATCTTGCAGCAGCTAGCTGTATTTGAAACTGGAAGCTCATTACTGAACTCAATTAAGTGACCATAATTTCAGTAGTGAATTTCAAGTGAGTCAACTAAAAGTTGTTGTTTCAATTGTACATGGTCATATGTTTCGGTCAGGTTAATCATTTAGACATGGTATTGATGCTCTTCATGGACAGGGTGAAGACCACTGACTTCTTGGAGACTCTCCAATGTCTCTAAGTTGGATGGAGTTGCAAGGCCACGCTTCTAAAATGACATTAGTGAGGGAGTGAAATATCTTTGAAAGAGGTGAGATCATGTTCCCCGTTGCAAAATTAACATTTTGTGTTCCAGTGAAATTGTTTTGTTTATAAACTTTTTTTTAACATAAAAAAGTTGATATATTTATGAGAGAGTGATTTTGGTGATGTTATTCTGAATGCAGCTGTTTTTTACACTAATTAAGGAAGAAAACAATCAGAAGTCAACTTCTCAAAGGCTCAAATGCAAAATGCAATAGTGAAAACCTTGTTCCAAGGAGTATTCAAGCATTTATGTGAGTTCTATCTTTATTGCAAATACAACATGGTTTTTACGAGAATCAACGACACCATTCCTCTGCTTAGTTGAGCTATTAGGCTGCTGAAGGGTCAAATGCAAAATGCAAAAGTGAAGTTTTAAGGTACATACAGTGACCATCTATAAAATTTGTGACTTTCATATAAACCTTGTTTCAAGAAGTATTCAATTTGAGTTCTCTCTTATTGCAAATGCAACATGGTTTTTAACGAGAATCACTGACACCTTTCCTCTGCTTGGTTGAGGAGCTATTAGGTTGCTTTGCTGAGAACAACTGCACCACTATTGGTCTAGACTCCGCTAACTGAGCTTCTTTGTTCCAGTTTGTGCCAAATGTTATGCCTATTAGGATCAATGTCTGCAAGCCTACTCCAGTTATCATCCCACTCCATATTCCCTGCCATTCAAAGAAGCACGAATGTCATTCAATGTAGTCTAATCTTTATTATTTTATAGATTTTGTGACTCGATGTAATACATTACATTATCTTATTAATTAAATTGTCGTTCATGGAAATGTTCAAGTGTTTGGCATATTTAGGTTTTTATTTTCTAGAAATAAAACTTATAAGATGTTCTATAAGGTCATTTGATAGCACTTGATAAGTGCTATAGAAAAACAAAATGGCCTTGAGTGTTGAATTAGCTTGTGACAATACTTAAAAAACGTTATTGTTTAGCTTGTGACAACACTTGATAAGTGCTATAGAAAAACAATAAAAACTTATTTATTGTTTAGCGTTTTTTAAGTGTTGTCACAAGCTAAACAATAGCATTTTTAAAACGCTATTGAACAATATACAATAGCGTTTCAGAAACGCTATTGTATAGTATATAATAGTGTTTCTAAAACACTATAAATAACTCTGTACCTATTATAGCTCCGGCAGACACATCGTTTTCTAAAACGCTATGATATCCTATTAATAAGCATTTGTGTTGTAGTGTTAGTAGTTTGTTTTTCCTCTTTTAAATCTTTCATTGCAATAGCAGGATTCCAAAAATAGAAGCTAGAAGCTAAGTGGTGCAAATTGGTTTGAAATAGAAAGACTTATTGCAAAAGGAAACTATGCACAAGAGGAATTTTAGATAAAACGGTTATAAAGGGAATCATAACACCACAATGGGCCATTAATAGCAGTTGAGTGTAGCATTTTTTACGTTTGTGATGTGAAAAACTCAAATTTTAATGACATTACAGTGTTAAAACGCTATGGAAAAGGAACGAGAGATTAAAAAAAATAAAACCGCTCAGTTTTGGTGAAAATATTTAGAAAACCGCTCGCTCCCTTGACAAAAAGCCAATAAAACTCATCGTTTTCTCTCTCCCTCTCCTTTCTTATTTCCCTCAAACCAACTAGAAGTTTTCATACAATCAATAGAGTGAGAGGGGGAGATCCAGGGAGAGAACGAGGGAGAATGGGAGAGATCGAGATTCAGGGAGAGAGTGAGGGAGATCGAGAGATGCACAAAACCATTTACGCACACACAATGTTCTTTGGATCGATCGATTTGAAGAGGAAGAATAGATGAAGATCTTCTACTTCCTGGTGTTCGGGGTGCTCTCGTTGGTGGTGGCAGTGTTGGAGCTCAGCAGAAACAACAACTACCATTCATCAACACTTCCACTACTTTCAATTCATTCAATAACAACTATGTCGATGTCTACTCTCTCATGATGGGTAAGCTAGATCTTCCATTTAATCAACATTTCTCGATCTAGGGTCGAGCATTTATGTTGTTTGTTTAGATCTATGTATCTTCAATTTCATTGATTTTACTGAGTTTTAGATCTTGGCGTCTTTAACTTGCTTGTAATTCAATAATTTAAGCTTGTTTTCATACTGAGCTTTGGACATTATTGGCTAATCTATGGTTAAGATGTTAAATCTGTAATGGGTGTTCAATGTTTTGATAATTAATTGGTTGATTTAAGGTTAACTGGTAGGATATGATCATGTTTTTTAGTGTTTTGTAGCTTGTAAAGTGTTTGATATGTTGTTTCTAACATTCTGCGTATCAGCAAGCTCAATTGTGGTGCTGCCAGAAGATCTGCTATTGTGCAGCTGAGTATGTCCTTGCTTTCGAGGTTGCTATTTGTGCTTAATTGTAGTGCTGCCGAAAAATGGTTAACTTCTGATGATGTTGTATGTGCTTCGAGAGCTTCATAACATCAAATTCTTGCAGTTGGTAGTAGAAGGGGTGTTGTTGCATTATATGATTTAGCAGTATCTGCATCACTTCTTCGACCTGTATCTTTGTATGACTGGGGTAAGCCTTGCAAATCACTGAGCTGAAATGATAGTTTTCTTAGTTACTTATATATGTTTGGCTTTCTAATGTGTTATGTGAAATGCAAAGTATAAGTTCTTAATCTCACGGTTGAGTTGAATGGGAAACATTGAATTTGAAACCTGAAATATTCCATAACTTTGTATGTGCATTAAAGATTTTCTAGTGTTCTAAAAAGCGCTAGGCGGTGGGCGGGCGACGAGCAGGTGCCTAGCGCCCAGGAGCCTAGGCTGTTTTAGATTTTGTATTAGAACTTTAATAATTTACAAAAGTTAAGCATAATACTTTATCAATTACATCCAATTTAATGCCAAGATACATATACAAAATTTATAAACATGAAAAATTAACACTCATGAACAAAATTTATTAAAACTCAAATGACTGAAGTTGGTCATGATGAGTACTTTATACAAAGTTTAATTTGTGGACAAATGTCCAAACCTACTCTTTTATTTTTCTTCAAATTGCATTAATGACCTCAGTCATGTTTGATAAAATCTTCATTACTAAAATTGGTATTGGTAGATCCTTTGAGAATTCCATTAAGTAATCATCAATTGCTACATTCAGACATATACTGAATAAAAAAATAATTAAATTGTTTATTTCCAAAAAATGGGAAAGAAAAATAAAATAAGAACACAATCAGCCTTATTAAAATAAAAAAATAAAAAATAAAAAAAACCCGCCCAGACCTCACCCAAACCCGCCTAGGCGCCTACCTGATTTTTCACCCCGCCCAGCCATTAATCTGGGCGTTTCTCTAACGCCTAGGCCGTTCTTTAGAACACTGGGATTTTCTGATATGCATCCCAACCAATTGGCCCAAGCAATCATGTTTTGTTCCTCATATATCCTTTCTGCATTTGTGCTATTTAGTTTTTATTTTTATTTAATTTATTGTGTATCTATTTGACACGCCCTAGTAACATCATTTCTTAATTGATATTTAATAGAAATTGAATTTTGAAGTGATTGTTGAGTCCCTCTTGTTCGTTAGTATTTTCTTGATAAATAATAATAGTAATTGGTTTGTAGCATTCACATACCTCAATTTTTCACCTCTTATCATGAAATAATTACTATTCAAGATTTTAGCTATATTGGTAAGTAAGATATTAATTTGCATCAATGATCTTGACATTGTTTCTTTGAACCATTTGTGCGTTCATGCAAAATTTTCTCCCTTTATGTTGTCTTAATAGAGGAGTTTTAGGCACAACATATGTTCGGCAAGTGATTTATGGTAAAGATAGATTGCTCGTTGTGCAGTCCGAAGATACTGATGAACTTAAACATCTACATATTAATCTTGTTTTATTAATTATACTTGTTTTATACCAAAGTCGAAGCTTAGTGTTAAGCTTAATGTCAATACACATGTACATCATGGTCATATTATTTGGTGCAGGTACTAATTGCTTTTTTAACCACGATATCATCTAGATCAAAGCTCTTTACTTTGTCGGATACCATTGCTAGGCAAGCCGATGGTCATGGACGTGTTTGAAGATTATATAGTTGTCACATATCGGGCAATTGATGTACACATATTCCATGTGGACATCTCAGGTGAGTTAGCGTTTTTTAGTACTCCAACTCTAGAGGTATACAAATTATTTTAAGTTGTTTTTTCTTTGTTAACCACTTATCCTTATTCAGCTTTTCTAAGTCCTTGTTTCTTCAGGAAGTATTAGTTGTTGACTTTGAGTTATATTGTGGTTGGACATACTCATTTATTTTTTGGTTGGGCATACTCTATAATGCTTATCTTATACGTATTTTAAGTAATGACAAACAACTTTCTGCAATACGGGAGCTTTCGACAATGACTGCAAAAATCCATCCTGCAGCAATGAGATTCATTTCCGACAACCTCCAAATGAATATATGCAACGAACCATTTTTCATCTACATCTAATTCATTAGTCAGACAACATGTTAGGTATTGTTGGTTATCTAATATATTTCATTCATTTCCATTTGACTATAGTCAGTTGACTAATTGTTTGTTATCTAAGCCTGTGAATCAGGTGCGAGACCATGTTTGCTATTGTGGGCCATTTCTCTCCTCTCCCGATTAAGGTGAATGTCATTCTTCTGTGTTTCCTGCACCAATAAGTAGCTTTATTGCTTACTGCATTTTATGTTCGATGTGCTTCCTGCATCTCTTGTGCAACACTAATATTTATCTTTCTTTTTCTTAGTGTATCATTGTTTGGTCCTTGCTTATATGGGTGAAGCTACGTTTCTTTCTAAACACCATGAAGATATTCAGATAAGCTTCTATAAAGCTATTCTAGGCAAAATCTATTGAACTTCTTTCTTTTATGCTCTGTGTTGTCAAACTATTAAATACCAATCATGTTGTAGGTATGAGGCTTGGGTCATTTACAATTGCTTGTCACTTTGCTTGGCTTGGGTGGTCCAGGAGCTGTTGTTATAAGTCTAAGTTGCAGGATTCTGACATATTGGCAGCTAATGTCTCTTATTGCTTGAAATTCCAATACTCTAATTTTTAAGATTCCATGATGCTTAATAACAAACAAAACTTGTATTCCTAATTTTCAAAAAGACTCCATTTGAGCTACGAAGAATATGAAAATGTTCTTCAATCTCTACTTCATGATGACACAATTGACCCAAGTATACTGTTTAGATTGTGTAGATCTTGCAAAAATTCGAATTATGTTTCAACCATTTATCCCAATTAAAATTCAAAATATGATCTAGAAACTAGACAAGATTTAGAACATATTAGAATTTGGAAACACTCAAAACAGAATTATCAATTGGTAGAAAAATGTATCAAAACATCTATCATTTGTAGTAGTCAAATTCAGCACAGGTAGTACAACTTCAAAAAATTGTTTCTCACTGGTCTTTAATCCAATAAAAGAATAGAAAGATGTCCATGAAAGCTAAGATCATATATATATATATACCAAAAAAATTGAATAAAATAAAACATAAAAGTTTAGTTAGTCTAAAAAATGCAAACATAAAGATGTTACAAAATTTCCAGACTACAAATGTTATCAAAACATTGCAAATGCACCTAAACTATGAAAATGAACCTAAACTAAATTAGTGATAAGCATTCAAAATTGATTTTAAAACTAATTTTCCATTGCTCTTCCCTGCAACGGCCCCCAAAAACTTGATAGATCTCAACTCATACCGCAAATGCACGGTTATCTATTGAGTTAGATAACGACAAATACGGGTTGAATCCCACAAGGAGAGCTACACAATATCCGAAAACTAATTTGAAAATCTCTTTTGAAACTTAACCAAGTTAGAAAAGAAGTGATTGTTGAAGTGTTTAAAACAAAAATGCAAACTAGAACCTAAATGTGAGAGTTAGGGCTTTGAGTTTACCATCATGAGTAGATGACACCTTTAGGCCACTCTTAGATTAATCATTCCAAATTCATTAACACATCCTAAGGTAGATTATCATCTCACCTTAGGATGGAAAATATGGCTTTATGAGAAAATTGATTTCAAGTTTAATTAATGTTACTAACCAAAAAGTCAAATGTGAATTTAAAAGCATATAAGGAATCCATACTTAAATGAAACACCAAATATCTAACAAATCACAATGAAACTTAGACTAATATTATGTAAACATTGTAAGGAGCTTGTTAGAGAAATGCAAGTATAGAAACCTATCTAATCTTAAGCTTAAGAAGTAGAAGAAGAAAGCATGGATTGAATTCATAACATGAAACACAAAACATCTTACTTACCTCATACATTCATGATACAACCAAGCAACAAGATCTATTTAACTAAACTTGTTTCTCTAATACATGAAAATGGAAAGAATAATCTAAAAGAAAACCATCTTGGAGCTATCCTCCCATGGGCTCACCCACACCCTAAGGTGGGATGTTAGCTTAGCATGGTAAGTTCTAGGCCTTCCCTCCACTTATTAGTTTAAATACTACAATAACTACTCTCAATTTGAGTACAACTCTTTCGTTTTCTTCCTTTATCTTAAGTATACTCCAAGCATGGGGTATTTATATGTAAGAGGTGTGAGATGGTAGAAAGGATGGTGGAATAGAACAAGGAAAAAGTATGGTGGAATAAAAAAAGAAAAAAGATAAGGGAATCTGTTGGAAAATGGATTGTGGAATAAGGAAAAGTTAAAAGAATGTGGTAGAATAAAATCAGAAAAATATAAGATAATGTGTTGGAGAATGGATTGAGGAATATGTAGAGATTCCTTTTGGCTAGTATGAAGTTGCCATGTGGATATCCAAATCTTCAAATAATTTTCTCGAGATACATGGATGATGGTGCTTTATTGGCTTGACTTTATGAACCTTGGGCTTTAAAATCATTGGTAATACATGTGTTATCTTCCAATGGACTTTGTTGTTGAACTTAGCCTTATTGTGTCATTTTGAGCATATTTGATGAGTAATACTTGAATTCCTGCATTATACACAAAATACACGTAATGAGAGTATTTTATTAGATAATAGAACATAACAAATATAGAATTAGGGGCTTAAAATGTATCATTTATAAGGCTATCAACAACCCCGTTAACTAGGGGAGTTACCGATACTAAACCGTCTCGCAATCTATGTCGTACACGTGGCATGATGATCTCTCTAACACGGCCAACCAACTAGTGGGCCCAAGCCAATATCCCACCAAATCCAGACCAGAATATGGAAAATGGACCAGTACAAGCAAAGACACAAACAACGAATGCCTTAATCGCCCATGGAATGCAGAGCACACCTACAGTGATATCATCAATCAATCCATGGTATTCGCGCTATTAAAATTTGGTTGTTGTTCATAAAATCTGGTTGAAATTCAGTTTGGTCAATTTATGGCGATCCAACTCCAGAATAAGACTTATTGGTCCGACCTCCGTGTCGAACTATTAGCCGAATTAAGTATGTCAGGACAGCCAAGTCAGACTTACAAGCCCTAGGCCAAACAGACCCCTAACCCGATCAAAGCTTAGTCAGTTCCGACTGATGACAATAGCTTTAGATGCGCTCTAAGACCGTAGTTCGTTGAGCGTAGATGGATATGGCTTAGAAAGTGGTAGCCTAGTCAGCGCTCTTAATACCTGATCGAGACGGCTTGCCAGGGATCATTGTCCATCTAAAGACAATGGTCACCAAACCTGACCAAAGTTTAGTCAGTGACGACTGATGACGATAACTTCTGGTCCACTCTAACACCTAGTCCGCTAAGAGCGGATGATGATGGATTAGAAAGTAGGAGTCTAGTTAGCGCTCTTAACGCTTGTAACACCTAGTACGCGAATAACAGATGATGATGGCTTAGAAAGTGGGAGTCTAGTCAGCGGTATCGACATCTGATCACGATGACTTACCAGGGATCATTGTCCAACTACGGACGATGATCGCCGAACCTAATCAAAGCTTAATCAGATTTGACTGATGACGATAACTTCTGGTCCACTCTAAGACCGTAGTTCGAACACGGATGAAAGTGGCTTAGAAAGTGGGAGTCTAGTCAGCACTCTCGACGCCTGATCATGATAACGCCAGGGATCATTGTCCAATTACGGACAATGATCGCCGAACCTCATCAAAGCTTAGTCAGTTCCGACTGATGATAATAGCTTCTGGTCCGCTCTAAACCGTAGTTTTCTGAGCGTGGATGAAGATGGCATAGAAAGTTGGAGTCTAATCAGCACTCTCGACGCCTGCTCACGATGACTTGCTAGGGATCATTGTCCAACTACGGGCGACGATCGCTGAACCTTAACAAAGCTTAGTCAGTTCTGACTGATGATGATAGCTTCTGGTCCGCTCTAAGATCGTAGTTCGCCGAGCGTGGATAAAGATGGCTTAGAAAGTGGGAGTCTAATCAGCGTTCTCAATGCCTGATCACGATAACTTGCCAGGGATCATTGTCCAACTACGGACGATGATTGTTGAACCTGATCAAAGCTTAGTCAGTTCCGACTGATGAAGATAGCTTCTGGTCCGCTCTAAGATCGTAGTCCGCTAAGCGCGGATGAAAATGGCTTAGAAAGTGGGTGTCTAGTCACTGCTCTCAACGAATGATCACGATGACTTGCCAGGGATCAACGTCCAGCCACAGACAATGGTCGCCAAACCTACCTAAGTTTAGTTAGTTATGACTGATGAAGATAAGTTTTTAACCGACTTGAAGCCTAGTCCGCCAGAAGTGGATAAAAACGATTTGAGAGTCCAGTCAGAGCTCATGAAGCTTCACTAAGACAACTCCCAAGGATCGATGCCCGATCATCTGTAGTGATGCACACGCTTGACCACAGTCTGACCAGTTCACTTATACTAGCAATGACAAGTATTGGTCCGTGCTACAGCCAAGTTCGCCAAGGCGGATTACAAGGGCAGATTACGACCTAGTCCGAATGATCTATTGCTAGCCAAGATTATTCCCTCGCATGAAGTTTAGCCAACTTACAAGACTTGGCCTATACAACTTCTTGATCTATAAAAAGTACAGACCGGGATTGTTTGAACGATTGAAATATAAGCGCTCAAAACTCCCATCAGCAAATCAACCCTATGGTTTGCTTACTCAGGAAAACCTTTTGGCTAAAGGTTAACACCACGATAAGACAAAGCAGAAAAAAAGCCAACAAAAAGATAATCCAAAAAATATTGAGTTCACTCCTCATCGGGAGGAGGTTCAGATACAACTTACCTAGACTTGGCAAAAGAAGAAGCAAGGGATGCGTCCACACGTGCCGCCACTCGGACACCCTGATCTTGATCACCCTTTTCTTCTGATTGATCGGAGGATTCTCCCAACTCCGCAAAGCACACCTCTATGTAGTATGAGAGATCCCAATTAGCATGTTCATCTTTCATCAGCTGCAACAGCTCCAATCTCCCTTGCACAATTCGGCTGAAGTTGAACATGCCTTGGGCCTTGAAGAGTTTCTCCTCGCGTACTCTTGACTAAGCGAGCATTCGATCCAACTGCTACAGCTTGCCCGACAGCACATCAGTTTTGGACTGCTCGGTACTCAGGTTGTCCTTAACTAAACTAAGTTCATTTTGCACCAGAAGAAGTTGTTCTTCTGTTATCCGCACACTCTTGGCATTAAAGTCAACATCGGCCTCCAACTGCCGACATCAGACAGTCTACTCGGACTCCTTCTTGGCTTTTTCCACACTCGAAACCTGCAGCTCAGCCTGCATCTTGGTTGCAATTTCCCGAGCAAGTTGTAAGTCATGACTGACGTGGTTCAATTCTTCCTCAGACTTGTCCCTCACACACACCGCCTCTACCAAATCAGACTCAAGAGTTTCCAAGCGAACCCTCTAAGCCTCTGATTTTTTTGCTTGGCCCTCGAGTCAACATCCGATTGAATAGGCCTCTGACCTTCAAGCTACTTCCACAACAATTCAACTTCATGAAAAACATCAAAGTACGACTTCTGCAAATTCGCAGAGACTCGCTCCATGGTATACATTCTCTCACGAGCAGCCTCAACTTTCGTCTGAGCAACAACAATCTGGTTCAGATATGATATCCCTAACATGAGATGTTTCTAGCCCTTGCCCATACGCTCTCCCAGCGTATCACCTTCTCGCATCGGAGCACAATTCGCCAACCACTCATTACATCTACTAATATGTTTCTTGGAGGCATAAGAAATATAAACCTCCTGGTGCCAGGTTGGTTGCTCATTTTCACCACATCCAAGGCGAATAGACTAATCCGCGCATTCGGATGGAGGTCCCTTGGAACCAGGATCATGCCAACACCATCCTTCGCAATCTTAACTGCATAGGGGCCCTCCTCCAACGTTTTCCCCTTGTGAACAACAATCAACACTCTCTCACGAGCCAACTCGGAAGTAATTGACAGGGAAGAGATAATAGAATTATCTCTCGGACCCGTCGTCACCTTAATGTGAGGTCGAGATCGGGACGAAAGATAGTACAAGCGTCGTGGAGGAGACCTTTCACCATAAGGACGACAGTCAGGCGACTCTTTAGCAAGCTGAGAAGACTCGCGATCCAAGGAAGGGTTATACTCAAAATCCTCCAATGAAAAAGGATGAGTCTGACCTGCATTAGACGAAGCTGCCATAGCCGCAAACAACAGCAAGTTGTTCATGACATTTGCCTGTTCAGTGCTCAGCTTCATTGCATCTTCAATCCCCACCATTTGCAGATATGCATTTTCCACGTCGGGAAGGAAAAATGAACTGCCCCTTCTCTTCTTTAAGGGGTCCCACCTTGGTGGGGTCCGTCTGGCCAAAATTGATTTCTACCGTGGGTCCCACCATGCACTCATTTTTGTTCTTCTCCTTCGGACCCTTTATAAATTCTGATTATTCCCACGGTAACGTGTCGGACGTCCATCGAGGATTCTCCCCGAAGAAATCGTTTTTCGCCGCCCGTCTTCGTAAACCATATACAATTCTCATCGTCTTATTTCTCGGCTTCATCTTTTTCTGGCGGCTCTTCAACTCTAGGGCTTCTCTGCGGGTTATGCTTCCATCCGAACCATTCTTCCAGTTCCTCCAGGAATTGGTCGTTATTCTCAGTGTCTTTGTGCCAGCGAATAGTTCTCAACCGTACTAAACAGACAGTGTTAGGTCCTTGAGAAAACGTTTTAAACTCCCATCGCATAATCCAAGAGCACCATGCTCCTCGGATACAACAGTTTTTGCCCCGACGGACGAATCAAGATCTTGCCCCACAACTTTGCGTCCCCCCTCTGAAGGGGCCGAATGCTCAGGAGCAGGCTTAGTCTCATAACGATGCTTATTTTAACGCACAGAAAAAGTGCATATTTCAATTTTTCCCTCCTTGACATGCTTGAAATCTTAACCTTCGGAAACTTCATTTTTTTCGAAGAGGGCTCGCCTTCAGACTTCGGTTTCGGAACTCTAAAAAGAGTGGGAGCCTCATGCGAGTAAGCCTACAGTCTGCCGCGTTTGAAATTTGAGGACTAGACGACATCCTCCACCCGCATCCAAGGCATGTCACGAAATTTATCCATGGTTGCTTCATCCTCAGAAGAAAGGGGCATAGTTGAAAATTTCCCTACAGAAAACATGGATAACGATTCAATATGCAATCAATACTAGCGAAATCGAGAACGAAATTAAACTTACTCAGTTGCCTAAACTCCCACTCGATCGGACAACCATCAAGCTCAAAAAATTTTGATTCCACAAAAGCCATAAAGCAATACTTCTACTAGAACTTGAAATCGTCAAGCAGCTTGCCAAAAATAAGTCGGCGACGTCAACACGCACACATCGTGCTCATTTATCTAAATTAAGGTGAGCAGTTGGATCACCCTCATAAGCACTTGGACATCAGCACCTTTCGCCCTAATCAGAATGGTGGTCACAGTCTTGT
Organism: Berberis vulgaris; assembly: GCA_963556465.1. Taxonomy (NCBI): domain Eukaryota; kingdom Viridiplantae; phylum Streptophyta; class Magnoliopsida; order Ranunculales; family Berberidaceae; genus Berberis; species Berberis vulgaris. The sequence goes on along the minus strand of OY747130.1, from coordinate 25,228,465 downwards.
ACCCGTTTGGCACCAGAATGCTCCAAATTTCCTTGATGATAAGAAAACGGACGCTCGATTGAAGCATACCTCGGTATAAACAGATAAATTCTTTCGGATGAGACAATAATGTCTAACCAACGCCCAATGTGAAGAGCACTAGATCATCAGGGATCCCATACTTCTCGCGAAGGCCCTCCAAATTAAACTCGGAGATCGACATCTCCTCGAAAATCTTACGGCCTTTAGCAAACAGTTCATCATAAAGCTGATTTCGGCCTGCTATGGAAGAACATATAAATTTTCAATTACAAAAGTTGAACAGAGTCAAAAGAGCAAAACGGCAAAGCAAAGTCTCTGAGATCGAAAGAGTAATGGAACTAAACTCTGTAGGGAAGGGGATTTATGTAGAAAATAGAGTTCCCGTCTTTTCTAAGCAGTCACACGCCTAATTAATGACGCGCATCTCTTGAGGAGATGATTCAGACTCGATCATCATGACCACCCAGTTCCTTCATGACATGACTTAGTGGACCGACGAGCTGGCCCACTAACTTGGGGGTAGTAGCTGATGATACACCAAACCATCCATTAATTTTCACCGTACACATGTCATGATGATCTCGTCAATAGAACAAAGTGGGCCTGATCGCCCACCCAATCTGGCAAACCCCAAATAACACTAAGCCCATTTTGGCAAGGTCCCGGAGGACGGACCTTAATTGCAGTGCCCTATTAAGCCCATACGTCACATGGTCAAGCCCAATACCCATAAGACTTAATAAGGCAAGTATCTGGGGGATCGACCTAAGATGACAGGCCAGCAACACATCGCTTTCGACTAGGAAATAAATACCGGAGTATAAGTCGTGCATGAAAACTTCCCTGGTTGATGAACAAAGATACGCTACAGAACCCAATTTACAACATTATGCCTTTCTCAAACCTTGTTTTACTTAAGCATCGGAGTGCCATCAGCCGCCACAACTGTTGTCTTTGGCTCACATGTGTTCCCTGTGCAGGTTAAGGTCAAGGTCAAGGAGAACATGATTAGACACCATCATACACCATTTCACAACTAGTTTATATTTACTGTTTTGTAAATAACAAAGTCGCCATGGACAAATGGATCGAATTCACTTCGAAATCCATTCTATTCATAAGCATGTTCATATCATCCATTGGATTCATGCCATAATCAAATAACTTATCACCTACATCACTTACTTGGTTCTTCATATTACAACTCAGAAACATTTTAACCAAAACCTCACACACCATGCATGACCGAATAAGGTTAGCAAAACATCAAGAATCAACAACAAAAATGACGAAAACCAAGCAAACAACATTCTTATTGAATCCTTTTATACTAAGGGTTGCCATTAGTTCATTACGCATGCAACTTAGTTACACAACCGTGAATTCAAGAAAATCGTCAACATAATCAGCCCCAAAATTAAAGCCACACACCTTTGTAAACATGGAATACATGAGAAACATGTGAAGGACTCCAAATAACATATACAGTAACCTCCAACTATACTCAAATTTTACCATTTCTCCTAATTGAGTTTTAACATACCCATGCATAACTAAAATGATGCTAAAAGCCTTAAATCCAGACTTCTACAACTACCTATAGCAAGAATTTTGATAATGATTGCCCTAAAACCTACCACAAATTAAAGGTAATACCCATGAAGTGAAGGTTACCTAGCATCCCACTCATGTGATATTCGCTGGAATTAGCTCGACAAGCTCCCCCAACACCTCTGAACTGTGGATCGAAGCTCACCCGCATGATCACAACCCGAAATCGTCACCGGCATACCTCCAAACGCCATTACTGACATCACCAAATGCCTTGATCGGAGCGAAGTTACTTGCTCGGTCTCTAACGACTTTGGTCGAGCTCTCAAACTGATACACTCTGATTTTTGTGCAGGAAATTGAAGGAGAATGAAGAGGGAAGGAAGAGGAAGAGAAAGGAAGAAGAAATGAGGGCGATTCAAGCGGAGAAAAACCACTGAATCACTCGAGATCACCGAATGTGGAGAGGAGCAACGTTTGCTCCTCACAAACAGGGGAGAAAAGAGGAGGAAGAAGAAAGAAAAAGGGAGAAATATGTTTTTATATTGGGTGGATATTCGACCCTACCAAATTTCTGAGGGCACCCCACCTTAAAAAATCTAGAGAATTTTCTAAAAAACATTTAAATTCCAAGAAATTTTAAATCAATGTTTTAAATCCAAAAACTTTAAAATCAATGTTTTATATTGTATGACACGATTGATAGTGCCACACTTCCATCATCTATACGTATCACAGATCTCCACTCCAAGGTAACTGATTCTTGAATTAAGGATCGAATAGTCAAAAGAAGAGGTGTAGCCAATGAGCAACAGGAATGGTAAATCCTCTATTAGGTTGTAACGTCCAAGCAACAAAAAATAAATCCTTGGAAGGTGTGGACGGAGTAATGATTCCTGGCCAATGAGCGGTTGGCAAGTCGAAATTGAAAATAGGAAATCGCTAGCAAAGGTGACTATCACATAGCCATCGTCGTTGTCTGCTTTTTTAGCCAACCAACGTATTGGATAACGGTAAAATCTCAAAAATTACCCAACCCCGTTGATCCCCCGAGGTCTTAGAGGTCTGGAAGAATCTATGAGTGACAACTGAAAAACAAAGCCTAGGGTGGGTGGCTGGCTGGCCCCCATCAAGAAGTGGTGAGGAGTTGTTGGATTACAGTTTAATGTCTTTCAACACCTTTGGTACCAGCAAGAAAACAATTGCGCATTAGCACAACGGCTTTCAGCGTTAGCTATGCTGTTAAAACATATAATGGACCCGTAACGATCCGGTAACATTAAATAATATAATGGGATATAATAGATTTTTTTGTAATACATATTTTTATACCCCAAATAAATATTAATGTATTATAGAGGAAAAAAATACTATTAGTATAAATATGTATTAATGTATTATATTTTTACACTAATTATTGAATTGAATAAAGGTGGATTAGTGGCTCACTCTTGCATAGAGCAGTAGAGAAAACGGGTCAGTCTTCCATCTTTATCTTTTTTCCTTTCTTCTTTTTTCATCTTATTCCTTTTTTTCTTCGACTGTAAAGAAAACACATCGCAACAGTGCGATCGCACCAAACTTCTTTTCTTCTTTTTCTTATTCTTTCCTCTTCTTTGTCTTTCTTCTTCAACGGATGATTGAAAACAGATTGAACAAGACAATCGAATCAAGTCGATCGACTACGCTTTCGTCTTTTGTTCTTCCTCCTCTCAGTGAAATCGATTGATCGATCAGGTTTCAGTTGTCGATCTCTGTAAGTTTAGATTTCACTGTTTTAATCGGTCGATCGAGAGTGTATTTTCTTCCCGTTATATGGGCGATATAACGTTATCGTTATATAAATTCGTTAAATGGCAGAAACGTAATTCCATTATACGATTTAATAGCATTATATCATCATTCTAATTGCAAAGAGGGTCAGTGCTCAGTCCTTTGCTTAGGTCCTTATTGTGATAAAGAACCAGGGTTGGACCCAAGGGATGCACTTCCTCCCTGTGCCTTCTATCAATAAAACCCATAAAGAGAGACCAAAGAGATAAACTGCATTTGTTTACTTTCGAGGCTGACAAGATGGTTTTTAATAAAATACACTTGAGGTGGATTCTGACTTCGTGGAGAAGGTGCTGCTGCTACCTGCACGTAGGGTCACCCCCACTCCCGTCCCGGGGCATTAAGGGGTTTTTTGGAACACACAACAATATTTTGCTGATGCCTCGAATCAAGCTATTGTTGCGACATGCTATGTTTTCTCCCCCGTTGCTAGTAGGTTGATGGATCGCATGCTAGGCACACATGTTTTGGCCTTTTGTGTCCATAACTAGAAATAAGTGACCTAACGGCTGCCACTTGACTAGACATACCAATATTCACCAGATTCATCCGTGCTACTAGGAAGTATGCAATAATCATAAAACCGATCCGTCGTGAAGTGGTCGAGGGAGTATATATTATAGGAATCACGCTTGGAATATAATAGCAATCGTGCTTTGAGTAAAAAATGAAAGGAGTGGAACGAAGTATCGCTTTGGGAAACATGGGTATTGAAAATCTTAAAAATTTGTCGATTCCCAATTTTGAAGGAATTCCTGCTAAGATGACGTATCCTGCCGTAGTTGCCTCTACATGAGCTTCGGGTGACCAAATATGAATTGGTACCATAGCAATTTGACGGCAAAAGAGGCAAAAAAAAAAAAAAGCAATCCATAGAAAGATTTGGCGCCAACACACACTAAATTCTATGGTTAATGATATTTGTGAATAAGTGGTTCTTGTTTGGAAAAATAGCATAAAATAAAATAGCTAATAACATAAAACAGATCCAAGTGAAGTAATAGGAAAAATTGGTATGTCGCCTTGATATTTCTTTGTTTCTAACCTCGTACCCCTATTGATGATGCATAAAAATGGTCACACCCCTGAGCCTTACACGTGTCAAGATGATTTCGAGGACAACAACAATGGACTCCCGAATCGATAAGCTGTCATCTCAAATACAACAGATAGCCATGGCGGTGGAGGCTCTCGCGCGACAAAATCCACCAACTGCCAATGGAGACCAGGAACATCACAGGCCTCCATCTCCGGAGGATGGCAGGCAGCAAGCACAGGAAAGCCAAGCCCCCACCAGTTCTCATTGGACTAGGGGAGGTTCAACCCTGAGAACTCCCTCCACAGAGAGGCACACAATTCAGATGTATTGTACCGCCTCTCCATCCCACCATTTGTGGACCAAATCATGAATGAGTCCCTTCTGAGGAAGTTCACTCCCCTGAAGCTTGACTTTTACGACGGAACCACTGATCCTTTCGACCACCTGCGCCATTACCAGTACGTAATGGCCCTTAAAAAGGGATCAAAGTATGTCATGTGCAAAACCTTTCCCACTAGTCTGAAAAGCTCAGCACTAACGTGGTTCTACAACCTTCCGCCTAAGTCGATCGATTCCTTCAAGACACTAGCAAAGGAGTTCCTGACACATTTCATAGGGAGCCAGCGTTTTTGAAAAGGCCCACACTACATACTCTCTCTAAAGTAGTAGTCCTGTGAGACTCTCAGAGAGTATGTCACGCACTTCAACAATGAACTGACTATCATCGACGGATGCAGCGATGACACGACTGTAACAACCTTCACAGCGGAACTCAAGGAAGGAAAACTCTATGAATACCTCATCTTAGAGCCCCTTTGGACATGATAGAGCTCCTCAAGAGCGCTAAAAAGCATATTACCTTTGAGGAGCTGAGAACAGTGAAGAGGGAAACCGAAGGCGAGAAAAAACCCTCCGTTCCTAAGGACAAGAAAGAGGGAAAAAAACTCGAGGATGAGGAACATAGCAAAAGGAAGCACCGTGACAACAGGTCAGACCCTGGTCGGTCCAGGCTGGAGAAATCATCCAACTACGTCAGATCCATGACTGTGACACCCCTCAATGCCCGCCTATCAGACGTACTAAACTCCATGAAGAACATGGAGGATCTGAAGTGGCCCCGAAGCATCGCGAGGAGTCCACCAAGTGTGACAATGGCAAATACTGCGTGTACCACAAGGAGGGTGGCCATGATACCAACGACTGCAAGAGTCTGAGGTATGAAGTTGAGTACATCCGCAGAGGCAAACTGAAAAAATTCCTGAACTCCGAAAAGTGGCCAAAACTAACCGGGGACAGGGGGAATTAGTTAAAAAATAGCAAAGGGGACTCAAAGGATAATATATGTCTTTCATGGAATCGGATCGAATGAAGACCATACTGGATATGCGGACACAACCTGTGGACGAGGACAAACACATCTGTTACTCAAGGATTTAGAGCCTCATTCCCACCTTGACCTTTATGGACAAAGACCTCGAAGGAGTCCGAGCGCCACATAAAGATGGCTCTAGTGGACACAGAAAGCTCACTCAACGTCCTGTTCTACAATGCGTTCCGCAGTATGAACCTCAAAAAGGAAAACTTGACGTCCTCAGACTACCTGCTGATTGGATTCAGCGGAGAGAAGTGTTTCCCGGTCTTGAAGATAAGGTTGGCAGCAGTGGCAGGAGAGCCGCAACTAAGAAAGGTCTCGTTTCTGGACTTCATGGTCGTAGACGCACCATCGACCTACAACCTTATCTTGGGAAGACCATGGCTCCACAAGATAGAGGCAGTAGTCTCCACCCTTCACCAGTGTGTTAAGTTCACTACTAACTACTCAGAAGGGACGATACGTGGAGACCAACCTATGGCACGAGGTTGCCATTACGCCGCACTGAAACAAATTAAATGCTCCCAGATCCAGCTACATACTGCGGGGCAGCCTGAACAAGTGCCAGCCCAAACGACAGCGGAGGCATCACCTTCAAATAATGCAGGATAAATAAGCTCCTCCGCCCAGAGAAACGGAGAGGCCAAGGCAAGCAGCAATACATCCCCGACATTCCGTTGGTATAGAGATTGACCCCTCTACAAGGTTTACTCTCCAGTAACCTCTGAAGCACCTCGACAGTCCGCTGAACGATCCACAAAGGCAATCCGAATTCACTTCAAGGCCAGGATCAATTCCTCTCGCTCAACAGTTAGTCTACTTTCAGTTGTTTATTTCCCTTTCCATGGTTAATGTAGAGTTTTAGTTCTTAAAGACTTATGTGATTTGCAATCATTTAAGAAATAAAAGAAGAATTACGAAATTGAACTCTATTGATTATTGGAAAGATGTAACAACGAGCGCCCTGAAGCGGATACAAAAGACTACATAGTACAAGCATCTGAGTACAGTGCGACATGAAGTAAAAGACTCGCTTAGACGATATAACTACGTAAAGGTGTTTGAAGGACGACATGCGAGCTATTTGCAAGTGACAGCAAATACATGTGAACGGACTTCGCTCGACTCCTTCCCAAGATAAAGACAAGGTGTCAACAGGAGTTGAAAGGACTGAGCGGCCGATTGCTCCCTCAAATCACCCTAGAAAAACTGCTATACAACAGCATCGCACACCCGCTAACACTTTGATCAATCATTAGTTAGCAGCGGGATCCGCGCGTACGCGGGCAGAAGTGGCACGTAATAACACCAAGGCATCTCCCTTCGTAAAAAATCCGTACTACTTCTGCGCAATATGAGGAGAAATTACGATATCTCAGTAGGCCAACTACGTGCCTACCCACAACAGGTGACCACGCATAACAACGATTGTGATCGTGCATGATCGGTGCAAATGTCAGAACATTCAGAAATTTCGGCAATGGAAATTCACCTTCAACCTTTGGAAAACCTAAAACATTTTCTTCAAGCAAGATCTCAAACATTTCCTTTCAGCATTTACAGGGGAAAAACTCTGCGAAAGATAATGCCTATAAATGATTGGAAAACGCCATTATATTGGCGTAATGGTTCACCAAACAAGCCTCCTGCATTAACTACTAAGCATAGAATACCGTTTGGAATATGAATAGATGGCGGTTCCCAAGGAAAGTGTACAGACCACGTTCGCTCAATTAATGGCGATGCACGCAACCCCATCAATTCAAGGGGAAGTAACCGGTACTCAACCGTCTTGCAGTGTACGCTGTACACGTGTCATCGTGCAATTTATGCCATACACGTAGCACAACCGTACGGGAAACCCTAACTCTTCCTTTGCGGGCCCAAAGGCTCGATCCACTCGACCCACCATTCAAACAATATTTAGCTACATGTTTTGCATGACCGCAAATCCAAATCAGCCTTGACGCACGGAAAGTACCTACGGATCGTTGTTTGTTTTAAAGTAATGTTTTCCCCATAGTGCGCAACACCAGCGGACATGGGTTCACACCCTCTCAAATGAGCAGAACCCCTCTCCAACCAGGCAAGCTTAGTAAGCCTAAGCTGATAACAACAACTTGTGGTGTCCAAAGCCTAATCCGCTCCGCGCGGATCACGGCGGTTGAGGAAAATGGAGTCTAATCGGCGCATGTCCACTGAAGACGACAACTTGCCAAGGGATCATTGCTCCCCTTTGCGGTCAATGATCACCAAACCCAATTAGGTAATCCTAGTCGCTGACAACTGGCAATGAAAGTTTCTGATTAAAGCCTAGACCTATAGCCCCCACTGCGCAGGTGTAGATAGATTAGAAGATGGGGACAAGTCAGACCCGAGCTGATTCCGACAGCTCACCATGGGACCACCACTTTTCTGCGTGGTCGCCGAATAACCCTGGACATGTAGCCCCCACTGCGCGGGTGTAGATAGTTTAGAATATGGGAGCCCAGTCAATCCCGAACTGATTCCGGTGGCTCGCCATGGGACCTCTGCTTTTTAGCGTTGCTTCCGAATTACCAACCCTGGACTCGTAGCCCCCATTGCACGGGTGTAGATAGTCTAAAATGTGGAGCCTAATCAGCCACAAACTGATTTTGATGGCTTGCCACGAGACCACTATTTTTCAGTGTGGCCGTCGAAAACTCCCAAATTTGTAACTTGGTGCGCATAGGTGTAAATGATTGGGAAGGTGGGAGCCTAGTCAGCCTGGTCGTTGAACCCTTTTTACTCGAACTTGTAACCCCCACCATGCGGGGCGGGTGTAGATGGTTCGAAAGGTAGAAGACTAGTTAGTCCTTGACTGATGTCGACGACTTGCCACGAGGCTACTGCTCTTCCGCATAGTTGCCAAAGCTTCACTTCTCAAATCTGTAGCCCACATTGCTCGAGCGTAGATGGTTCGAAACGCGGGAGCCCCAAGCAACTCGCCACGCGACCACCACTCTCCTTCGAAATAGCAGCCGCAAACATGAATCTAGCTGGGTCAGCGTCTTCACGCTCAAACAGACTGGCATTCTAATATTAGCAAAGGCCACTCACGCCCATACAAAGATCGTACGGCCAATGCCAACATAAAAGCTACTTATGACGCCAACCCGAGCTTACGATTCCTGACTTGAAACGAACGCTCTGATACATACGCTTGGCCATCGCAACCCACCCATAGTAGCAGTTGTAGCCGACCGATCAGACAAGTGAGGTAAGCCTCAAGCAGCTTACCTTAGGGACAAGACACAGCTCGGGCAACTCAACCCTCAGCTAAACTATCTGTAACATGCCCACTATTGGACATGACTACATAGCGATGACCCTGAGTCATTCACAACACAAAAGGGTCAAGCTTTCTATCGCAGATAGACCAGTTGACGTCCTATTGATTCAACCAGCCTATGCCAAAGTAGGACGACAAGGCGAAACAAAAACATGCAATAGAGACTACAAGCACGAAATGGATAAAACTGTTTTCATTAATGGTACAAACGAAAAGGGGTACAAACACACAAATTTTACTTCTTATCAGGAGAAGGTATAGAAATAGAAGAGCTAAGCCTAGTGGAAGAAGGAGCAAGAGTTGCGTCTACATGCGCCACGGCTTGGACATCAGGGCCCAAACTGTCTTCTTCATCCGATGATGCAGAGGTAACAGACAAGTCTACATACGACAACTTCTTATAACGATCGAGATCCCACTCTGGATGCTCCTCCTTCATCAGCGCTAGCAGCTCCACCCTGCCATGTACAACCCAGTGGAACTCGCATTTGCCTTGTTCCTGAAGAAGCTCATCCTCGCTCACCTTCGCATCAACAAGTTCACACTCCAACAACACAAATTTTCCAGTCAGCTCATCAACCAGAGACTGCTCTGTGGCCAGACTTCTCTTCACAACACTAAGCTCATGCCACTCCAATTTGAGCTGGTCCTCAGCCTTCCTCGCCTCTCAAGCATATAACTCTACATCGGATTCTAACTATTGCTTCTGAGCAGCCTAGTAGGCCTCATTTTGAAGCATTCTTTTCAGCAAGAGACCACAACTCAGAATGCGCCTTAGCCACAGCTTCCTACACAACCTCTACATCTCGGTTGATCCGGTCGAACTACTGTTTGAGTCTATCTCACTCGGTTGCTTCTGTCCTCAGGCTCTCCTCTATGGAATTTTATTTATCACGAACAACCGACCCTTTGGTGCGAGACGGCTCGTCGGGATCTGGAGGGAGTGAATTATCCAAACGACCCTTTAACACTTCTAGCAGTGGCCTGGAACGAGACAGTGAACAATACAGACTGCGGGAAACTTGGTGTAGGACACTGCATCCACTATCAGAAAGTGCACCAGTGGGATGATCAGATTCTACAACCTCATGCGGCTCTCTAGAAAAGCCTTTTGTCAGAACAACTCTGCACAAATTGGCAACAGTAGAAGCCGCCATTGATCATTCAAAGCTTCGATCTACGCGTCACTGAGATTCGACATGTCTTCAACCCCTGCAAACCGCAAGTAATCTTTTTCCAAGCTGGACACATCAGTTTTTGCCCCGATAGGCTTAACAGACTCGCACTCTTCTTTCACTAGAGCGGGTCGTACTGAAGGCAACCTAGTTCGAACACGGAATCTCTTCCTCACAAAAGAGGCAAGCGTTTAAGACGACTCTTCCTTTTTAGACAGAATGGGAGCTTTGGCCCCAACAACCTTCCTCTTTCTTGAAGAGGCCCCATCTTCCAACTTAATTCGCAATACACCGTACAGAGTGGGGGCATCGTGCCAGTTGTCCCACAGCCCACTACGGATGAAGTTGGAAACTCTTATGACATCGACCACGTTCCTCTTAGGCAAGCCACAAAACGTCTCCATGGTGTTTTACTTTTCTAAGGTAAGAGGAGCAGTAGGAAACTTTCCTCCGAAGAAATACAAGCAATGATTAGCCAGCACGTGATCAAGCATATCAAAGTCACGGGAAAGGGTTTAACTTATGAAGCGGCTTGAACTCTCGCTCAAGCGGACGACCCTTGCATCGAAAATACTTCGAATCCGTAGGGGCAAAAAAGCAATACTTCTGCCAGAACTTGAAATCATCGGGCAGATTCACAAAGCAAGCCGGCAACGTCATCTTACAGACAACGTTACCCTTCAGCTGGGGAGAAGTCAGCAACTGAATTACTTGCGAAGTCACGCTGACGCCGACCTCCTTAGCACTTATCAGAATTAGGAGGATGATCCTATATTCATTAGGCCCAGGAGATTGAAAAACTCCCAAATCACATCCAGAACCGAAAAATGCACTCCAATTTGAAGGATCCCATGATGCAAGCAGATGAAACCGGCCGGAGATGACATTGGCGTTTGGTCACCTGTCAGGACATACAATGGCAGGTCCTGAGGGACCCCAAACTTCCTACGAATTTTGGCAAGGCCATTCTCGAACAACAACCTATCTTCGAAAAACTCCAGGCCCTTGGCCAAGGTTGCATCATCAAGAAGGTTTTGTTGAGCCATGAAGAAGATGAACAATATTTTCTAATCAGAGCAGTATTTTCAATAGTAAAGAAAGTAGAAGAGTTAGACTCTATTCTGCGGATGACCTAAATAGAGATTGGGTTCCCACCTATTTTCCGCTGGATTGACGCACATTCAATTAATGCAGCGCACGGCTCAAACAACGATTCAGACTCAATCATCATGAGTGGCACATCCATTCAAGGGATGAGTTAGCGAACCGATGTGATGACCCCCTAACTCGGGGGGAGTAGCTGATGATACATAAAAAATGTCACACCCGTAAGCCATACACGTGTCAAGATGATCTTGATAAACTATGGGCCCCATCATCAGGCTAACACTGATCTTGCCCAAGCGATTTTAAGCTCGCCCAATTCAGTCTGCCAGACGGACCCGAACTCTTGGAGCATGCTAGGCCCACACGTCTCACAACTATCCTCAATACCTGTAAGTCCTGCTAAGGCAAATATCTCAAGGATCAGCTTTGGAATGCAACTACAGCAGCTCTTAGCTTCCAACTAGGAAGCAAATACCATAGTACATTCTACACAGAGAATCTTCCTTTTACGGATTGCTTTCATATTGGGAACTATCTCCCGCGTATCTAGGAGTACAAGGCTAACAAGGAACTTCCCTCCTACAACACGACTCCTAATTAGAGAAGGATCTCCATGAAGACCTCCTTCCTAAACTACGCCTACGATGGCCTGGTAGAACTAGGACTCCTTGCACTATAAATAAGACATGAGGTTGGTAAGCTAAGGTACGCTACAAATTCCTTGTTATAGAATTACACATTCCTTAGATCCCTGTCTGACTTTAGCAGTGGAGTGCCATCGGCCACCACAACAGTGGTCCGTGGCTCATGTGCATTACTTGTGCAGGTCAACAGGAGCTAGGTCAAAGCAGGGGAGCAGAAAATGACAACATCACCTATAATAATGGTAGAGTAAGGGGTGGCCCCAAAGTGGAATTGACCGGTGTTAGTTGGTTGAAGCTCCAGTAGGTAGGGGTGGGCATTCCATCCCGCGATCCCGTTCCCGTCCTGTCTCGTCCCGATATTTTCGGGTCTTAATGGGATTGAATAATTCCATCCCGATCCCGTCCCGTCCCGATCTAGAATGGGATGGGATGGGATGAAGATTTTCAATCCCGCCAATCCCGTCCCGTCCCGAGCTAATATTTATTATTAATATTTTTATTTATTTATTTATTTTAAAATTGCAATATTAGTGTAATTGAAGAAAAATGAATTTAGTTGAAATCAGTGTAATTGATATTAGTCTATATCTGCAACTACTTGATATTGGTTTATTTCTAGAATTCTAAATGAATTATTTAATTGCAAACTCTTTAAAACTCAAAATGGGATTGCTAACTACATTGGAGAGTTTTATTTCGTGTCAAGACAATTAATTTAATGACTGTTTTTTTAAAGCAATAATGAAACATTCTTCTTAGCACCCCAAATCTACTCATTCTTTTGTTCACTATTCGAAATAGTAGAGCAGGTCCACGATTGCCATTATACTGTCCACCTCTTAGTCATTCAAAACTCTGCAGAAATCTTAATTACAGGGTGAATTTCAGCTATCGTTTATAGTAGTTTATTATGATGTTGCATACTCAATCTAAGGCTATCATTTATGTGTAGTTCTACGAATTTCCTTTGCCTCTTTTCAACTAAGCAAATTAGGTCTTGGGTAAGCAGTAATTTGTAAAAAAATGAGAGCACGCTGATCCCGTCCCAAACCCGTTTGGGATGGGACGAGGTCGGGATGGGGTTTTTCCCATCCCGATCCCGTATGAACGGGATGGGATAGGGATGGGTCTATCTCGTCCCATCCCGTCCCGTGCCCACCCCTACCAGTAAGTACCCATTCCCTTCTCATGGAACCGTACGTTGGGCTGGAGCATCATATGACTCCATCCCGAGTTCGATCGTCAACCCTTGTGATTAGACCACTATCTATGCATGTTTTTTGCCTGGATTCATAAATCTTTTACTTCTTAGGTGGTGGTGAAAATGTTGCTTGCATTGCAAGAGATGCCGGCTCAAAAAAACCGTTATCTAGCTAGGTGGACTAGTGGGAGGAGGCCCGACCATAGAAAACCATGCCTTTTGAACCACCAAGAAAATATATGCACATTAGCGCAAGGGTTTTCGTGGTAGTACGCTCATCCGGTGCTTGTTTGTCCTACGTGTAGCGGTAGTAGTTTGTTTCGCATGTCTTCCAAATCCATAAACATGGGCTCTTTGAGAAAAAGATTGCGTCCAGCCTATAGAGCAATCTAACACCCCTATCACTTAAGCAGGTTGCTCACGCAACTGATCTCTTTCATTATCTAGAGAGATAGATGTGAAAGTAATAGCCTTAGTGCCCCCGACTTACGGCCTTTACGCTACTACTGCTATGATATGAGTGGTTCAAATTTTGGTGATATATCCCAATCATCTTGGTCGGAAATTGTATGCAGCACTTGTAGGGAGGTGCATGCATAAAGGTTTTGAACCCTTTGATTATTTGAATCTTAAGGACAGAACCCTACCAACACTATTGATTTTCAAATCCTTTACCGAGCTCTACCCTGCCCACATTTCCTTATAAGGGAGGCCACAAAAATGTCTCCACATGCTGCCAACAGTCTTTCTTCGAAATTCTACTAAACGAGTCGATCATCCCTCCCATTTTCTTAGCAACTTATGGTATCTTCTCCAAGAGATCCCCTGCAACAACAGAGGAACCAACATGCCTACTATGGTAGGGTGACTCTTTTTTGTTTCACAATAAGACATGAACGATTATCCCTACCTCGGTAGCTAACGAGTTTACATGCATCCCTAGTTGGGTATAGTTTCCTTTCGATTTCCCCTTGTAGTCATTACCCGAATTCGCACAAGTGTGTCCACACCCCCCAAACCGACTTGACGAAAAATCCATTCTCATGAACAAACACACCCTCTACACACACCTTTCTTGCATATCCATACAAGACCCGAGTAGGCGGGTCGAGGTCGTACGAGGTACCCACTACTCAAAGCACCCTCTTCCAAAAAAAAGATATTTGATTTTTTTTAGTTGGGCAGGTTTGACCAGAAAAGTTATGCTTACGCACAAGACTACCCCTCTTCCTGAAAGCTTCACAAATACTACTTTACAACGACGGATGACCGTCCATAGGGGGTTTACTGCACAAGGCGCTAAAAGAGGAAAAGCTACATCACATCGAATAGAGGATGTTCATCTCTCCGCACAACATAGGGATTGGAACTCTTTCGCAAAGAACATAGAATAGTAGATGATTCAGCAAGCGGAACACGCTGATCATTAGAAACTCACGAATTAGAAATGTTGTAATATACTCTTTCCCATAACTTCTCATAACAGACCAACCCACTGTCAGAAATGTGGTTAATATCACGAAGAATAAAGAGAGACCATCTATATCCATATAAAAAATGATGTTTTCATAAGGAAGCCATTGAAGGATAAATTAAGATTTGGCCTTAAAAGGATCGAATTGTATTTAAGGAACAAGGGAATACAAAAAAGTAATAAGAGAAGCGCACAGACCAATCGTATTGGTCGTATTCTTGATCTTGGAATGAAAAGAGGAGTAATGCTTCCTAGCACAGGACACGGAATAGGGCCACTTAGATCGGAATAGCATTAATAAAAATTCTCTAACGTAGAGTCGAATCGAACATTGAAGAGATTAGTTGGCAACAGTAAAAGTATGGGCGCCTAATTTATACTATAGATAGAGTCTATCAAAGCAAGCAAGTTAGTTGAACGCCTTGATTGATGAGTGGGTTAGGTGCGCCTCTCGCTCCCTGCTACTGACGGGATCTCAGCCGATTTCCCTTTTTTATCAGGCATAGGCATAGGCGCTACTCTCATGCCTATCCAACCAAATTCATAGGCCATCTGGATACCTAACTCTGTACTCCAGTGTATCACACGGTACATTGCGATAATTTTTAGTGCGAGACTTACATATAAATATTAAGAAAATAATATTAACAATTTTAAATATTATGTAATATAATAGATTCTATCATTAAATAGAAAGATAAATTTTATCCAACGAAAGCATTTGAATCCCTTTAATTTACTACTCTGCCCCCTCCTAAAAACATTCAGAGAGACCTCTCGACGGTTGGGTTGGTCCAATCAAGAAAGAATTTGGAGTTTCAAGCATAACATTTTCTTCTCTTATAATATTTCGAGTTGGATAAAAATGACGCCCCTAAGGGCCTTTTCAACTCTCTTTTTCTACTTGTTTAGTACGCAAGCCCAATCCATTTGTTAATTATAAGTCAAAAGCTAGTGTAAAATATGTATGTCTCATCCTAAGCCCTGAAAGTGTTTCCACCTTACCTGGAGTTGAAGTTACCGTCGGAGACCTTTGAGTTCCAGTCTCTATAGTGGTATTTCCTATATGTCCAGAGTAGTTGTGAATGTCATAAAAAAGTGCTTTGATCCAGCTGAGCTTGTTCCATCAAGTGATTTTAGGCAAATTGATTCTAGGGCTCACAATAAGATATACATTTTATCCTTATGGGGGATATAGTTTTTATTCCCATTGTAGCAAGGAAGAGTTTCTTAATTCCAATTTTCTGCTATGTAGCAGTAGTTGAAGTAGTGGCATTTCCAATATTAATATTTTTAAAAGTGTTCCTAATGGCATTGCTAAGTCTGCAAATAAGCCAAATATATTTTCATTTTATTTCCAAGCTAAAGATATAGTTCCAAGGGAGGGCTAGATCAAGTGCATCTAGTGTTGGAGAAAAGGGGCATCCATTGCTTCTGCCATCGAAATGGTTAAGCCCCTACAATAGCAGTGGGAAGATTTCTCGTAGGGACTTATGTTACATCCCTATAGCCATAGTAAGTCGTTGGAGTTTCTTTGTTCTTTCCCTTTATAGATAATGAAAATGTCCCTTCATTTTGACTAGTCCTTACTTTTTATTGTCATAGCACTCCTGCTTCGGTGTTCCATGCCCCTTATGTTGTTGTGCCAGTTTCCTTACCAGGGAGAAAACTTTTTTCTTTTCATATGATCAAGCTAGTTCAATCAAGTTATTTTAGGAAAACTGCTAATTTCCTTGCAAGACACAATGTCTATACAAGGTTTCCGTAGTCGGTAAGAGTTGCCGAACCCCATTTCTACACCCTTTTGTCATACTGCTACCACCTACCACTTCACCCAACACAACCACAGTGGCATGGTAAATTGGCTCGACCCGATGGGTACCTGAACCGACTCAACCCTAATGGTTTGGGTTTAGAACCAACCCAAATCGAGTTCGGGTTAGGCTTTTGATGTAAGGAACTGAGACGTGATATAGTTTTGGTTCATTTATGGTTCAAAGGGTCCAGGTTCGGACCGGACCCAAACCGAATATATATGTTATAATTTTTTTAATATTAATATACTAAACAAGTAACCAAACAAACTCCCCATCCCAGATGCGGTAACCAAGGTGTTCACTTTTGAGGGTTAGAAGATCGAAGGCTCTACCAACATCATCGGCAAGCTCACTGGTCTCCAGTTTCCAACAGTGTAACACCCTATTTTCAGTGTTATATTTTATTCTTAAGGCCTTTGAGAGTTTTCGTTGTGTACTTGCGTTTTCTTGGTGTTCGAGCAATTTTTCCATTTCGGGATGGTTGTGGGTGAATCCCCTGAGTGGATAGACGTGTCTTAATCATATTGTGTATCAGGAGTGTTGCTACGCTCCCTGGTGGTACATGCCCAGATGGTACCAGGCACGTGCCACTTGATGAGGTGGCAACCTCATCTAAAGCAAAAAAAAAAAAAAAAAAAAAAAAAAAAAAAAAAAGGAAAAAAGTGGGAGAGCTTTTGAGTCTTCTGTTGTTGAGTGTGTGTGTGTGTTGAAGGCACGTGTCTTCAAATTTGAGCAACTCCATATAAAAATCCATTCTCCTTTATCTTTCTTGCTTGCTATATCTACTTTTATAAACAAGTTTGTTCAATTTACTTGTTTTTATTTGCATGGAATGATTGGCACAAGCTTGTTCTTCTATTGCTAGGGATGGTCAAGAAATATAAGTGATTTATGGCAGTTAATCTAATCCTGCACAGGTTTTATGCACCAAATATTGGCAATCAATAGGGTTCATCCTCAGTTTGATACTAAACCAACCTGCACATCCAAGGGGCAACCCTGCTTAGGGACTAAAAGGGGTGTTAATTATACACATTATTTGAGGGATACAACACGACATTAAACCCGAATACAATGGGAAGTCTTCAAGTTCTAGCAATCTGGCCAAACTAGGATTTTCTCCCATCTAGAGGGAAGCCAATTCATTTTGGCTCTCACCTTGTTCTAATCATTCCTATACTTGTATGGCCTACTGAGCTATGCTCTCTTCATAACACATCACAAGGTCTAGTTTGTATTTTGAACGTATAGTGATTGCCTAAACAAGGAGATGAAACTTGATAATCATCCACAAAACGATTAAAATGTGTAGATTTACAATATTGGGATAAACCAATACCGACACCCCAATGCCATCCATAATCTAAGGGTGTCATGTATGCGAAAATAACACAAGGTCTAGCATTGAAATTGGTCTTAGCACTTCAAATCATCTTGTATAGCAAAGGAAACAAATTGGAAATATCACAACCCATATTAAAAGAGAATAATAAACTAGAAACACTTATCCAAAAGTTGATTGAATGAACAGACTTGCTAGCTAAATACAATAGAGAACAGAAAGTATGAATGAATGAAAGATTGTTTGGTAGAGCTGAAGTACCATGGAAACCCTGAAACAACAAATGAATCAATTATTCGCATATGATCTTCAATATGAAGTCAATTTTTTATAGCTCAATTGTACATCATTTGGATTCAGCGCCTGCTATGAGCCAATAATTTAAGAATTAATGAGAACTGGTGAATCCAAACACCTGCTTTGCAAATGGACTTGGCAACACAGTAACTACAGATAAGTGCTAAATTAGTCATTTCCAGGTGAGCTCTAGGAGGGATGCAATCGACTGAACAACCTAATGCATACAAAATTAGGTATTTCCTACTATACAAAAATGGTATACAAAATTGCTCAATTAGTTCCTATTCCCCAAAATTGCTATACAAAATTGCCCCAAAATTGTTATACAAAGAAGATGCAAAGAAGATGAAGCGAATAAGATGTGATGGGGAGAAGAAAACCCTTAGTTCTTCTTTCCTTCATCAAAGTTGTTTACTTTCTTTCTTCCCAAACCCTCAGTTCTTTACCTCATCAAAGCTTTGAGGGAGAGCGCTTCAAGGTTGTCTACTTTCTTTCTTCCCAAACCCTCAGTTCTTCTTTCCTTCATCAAAGTTGTCTACTTTGTTGAGAAAATTACAGATCTGAAACAAAACCCACTGTGTTAGAATGCAATCTGACCAACATAGAAAACGCAAACAACGAAGGAGCGATCGATCACTAAAGAAGCTTTTCTCCACAACAAAAGATGAAACCTAGTGTTTTGGGGAGTGGAAACTAGGGGTGGGCATATCAGACCGAAAGCCCGGACCGAACCGAAAACCGGACCGATCGGACCGATTCGGATCGGTTCTTTATCTGTTATTCAATAGTCGGTCTTACAACCCGGCCCGGCCTGATATTTCAAGTCCGGTCCTCGGTTACCATTTCTAAAACCCGTCGGGTAACCGGCCCGACCCGGGTAATATAAAACCTAAAAAAATTAGGGTTTTATACTCCCAAATCCACTCCACCCAATTCCCACTCTTCTTCTGCCTCCCATCCGACTCATCCTCCTCCTCTACTACTCCCCCCTCTGCTGTTGTTATCAATCAGGAGTTAGTGTTCCAAACAGATTCAGTGTTGTTTGGGGATGAGAGAACACAGAAGAAAGTAGAGGAATTTGCAAACAGCCAAGAGAGTTTCTTTGAGGGTTGGGGAAGCTCATTTGTTAAGCTCACTACCACTGGAGTAAAGACGGACGATGAAGGGGAGATAGGGAGAGCTTGTGCAGTAAGTAATGGATGAGAGGCAGACTAAGAGGAGGAATGATGTATTTACGAGATTTTTTATATTAGTGTTGAAAATAGAGGGTTTGTACCATTGTTGAGCAGTTGTTAGATGACAATTGTGCAATATATATAAAGTAAAAGGCAGACGTACCAGAAAACAAATAGCGGTTACTTATTCTGATACTCATCTTGCAGAAATTGAACAATAAAAGATCATCTTTCACTGCTCTACTCTGTTACTAGAAGAAGCATTCGCTTACCCTTTGCATACATGGGTTGATCCAGCCATGAAAGACATTATTCACGCAATGTTTATTGATTTATTCCAAAGCAAATACACATCTTTTCTAAAAGTTTCAGTCCATAATGTTTTCATATAATTACTGTTCCAAAAAGGCAAAAAATTCAGATTCATTGTTCTATTCTAACTAGGGCTTTATCAAATTCAGTTTAGGCTTTGCACTTAGGACCGAGACCGGCCCGAAATTCGATTAACCGGGACCTCGGTTAACCGGTCAACTCGGTCCGGTTTCGAGCCTCATAAACACAGGCTTAAATTTTTGGGGCCGATTTTCGGTTTTTACATTTTGGGCCGGTTACCCGAACCTGCCCAGCCCTAGTGGAAACACAATTTTTTCGTTCTCAGTTCCTTTTTTTTTTGTCAAGGTAGGCACGTGCTTGGTACCATCCAGGCATGTACCACCAGGCAGCGTAGGATTATTGGTGTATTAGAGAGAATAGATTACTGGTCATTTTTTTTTGTCTCACTTGACATTTACTAACATAGGGTGCTAAGTCAGACTGTGTGAGGTGAATAGCCAATTTGGTATTTATAATTCTTCTCCTCCTCCATCTTGGAGAGTGAGTGGACAAGAGAAACCAGAGCCACAATTGTGTAAGGGTTTGATTGAAAACGAAGGGAGTTAGTTGTTGGTTTTCGATGATTTTTTCATTGCTCTGCATTTCGTTTTCATCCATTTGAGTTAGTTAAAGAGGAGAATATGTTGCAGCTGTTCATGTCGAATTTGTGATGAGAACATGATGAAATTGAATGAGATTTGAACATGGTCTCACTGATTTTTTTCAAAAGAGTTGGTTTAGGAAGAATTTGGGGCCTTCACACTTCTTTTCTTCTCCCTTTCTCTTCTATTTGAGTTTAATTAAGGGGGTTTCCAGAGTTTTCTTCTTCGTTTTTATTCTCACCCAGTTTAGTTAGTTGAGGTGAAGAATTTGATTTAGCTGGTCCCTACCGTCCGTGTTGATTTCGGTGTAGAGTTGAGGGAATTTTCGAAGGCTTTCTTAAGTTATTTGCTAGATCAAGGCTCGTTTGAAGATGGGAGAGTTAGGAGCAAAGTTTCAGCAAATTTGAGGTGAGTAGATCTAACCTTGCATGTGGGGTTTTCTCTCGCTCTCTCTATTTACTTTGTATTTGAAGTGGGTTTTGCTTATTTGTTTTGATTTTTGCAGTTTTTGGTTAGGTTTCGAAATGGGGTTTCTCAGAATCACTTAACGTGCAAAACCCATGAAGGAAATAGTTGGAAACAGTGTAATAATATTGTTGTGAGAAACTTTTGGTGTGATTAGGTTGTGTGGGGTTGAGTTTTTTGGTTGTTAATGCATGTTGTTTGTTTGGTAAGAGCTGTTGGAATTCAATTTGAGTGAAATGCTAGAATGCTAGAGGTATGATTTGTGAAGATGTTGTGAGTGAGATCATAGTTGATACATTTCAGTTCATGGTGTTTCTAATTTGGCTTTAGAGTGGTATTTTTTTCGGTTTATCTTCATGGATTTTAGTTTGAAGTTTTGTCTTGTGGAGTTTGCATAAGGTATGAGATTTAAGTCAGCATATGAAGATGGTTTGGATGACTTCGTGAATCTTATAATCCAGCTAAGTTAGTGTTTGTTGCATGAGAAGGTAAGACTCAATACTGGCTAGTTAACACCCTGTTTCAGTCGTTGTTTTACACTAAATCCGGTCTCTTTTGGGCACTTAAGTTTGGTTGATATTTCAAGCCAATTCAAATTAGCTAACACTTTTTCTCGATTATTGCTGTACCCAGAATTTAGCATTATTCTCCCTAGAAACTCTTGTTATTTATGTTGGTTTTTTAGACTTCTATTGCTCCAAAATCAGCATAGACTTATAACTATTTTCACTCCAAGTGGTAGCAGTTCAGAGGTGTTTTCAATTTTGTTTCAGCTGGGTTGGCAGGTTGTTTCAGCAGGTTTTGGGGCTATTTCTAGATGAGTTTAATGGTTGTTTTGGGGGTTGTTTTAACTGATATTAAAGGGTTGTCTCAGCTGAGTTTGGGGGTTGTTTCAATTGAATTTAGAGGGATATTTACAGCTGAGTTGAGGGTTGTTTTAATTGATTTTAGAGGATTGCTTTAACAGAGTTTATTGGTTGTTTTCAACTGAGTTTAAGGGAGCGAGAACGTCCTTTTTTTAAATTTGATAAAATGGTATTTCTGAAAATGTGATTTGTTGTTCGAAATGATGCATTACAATGTTACGAGATATATGTTACGAGATATATTTCTGTGGTTATGAATGTGTCCCGGGTAATGTTAGTGAACTTGGCATTATTGATGGGTCGTTGGAGACCTGATGGTATTTATATCTAGGTGACACAACTGAAAAGTCATTTGAACATTTCAAGTATGGTATTTACAGATTAATTCAATAATTGATTTGCATCATTTTAAACTACATTTTTCCACAATTCTAGCCATATGGATATGTATGCTTTTATTTGAAATTCACTCGTTCAACACTAGAAAATACGTGAAACCTTGTTTGGGAGTAGCACCATGGTTTTGAGAACGTGGTTGACAAACGGAATGTGTATTATTTAGTTCAATTCACCAATCTTGAAGACAAGATTAAAGTCCTCCATGATGGTCCTTGGTCATTTTTTGGATGGTTGGTGTCTGTAAAAGACTGGGTACCTTACTTCACCTCGACCAAATTCAACTTTGTCCCCTGCTGGGTGCGTTTCCATGAATTTCCACTACAATAGCTACTTCTTTCTAATGTTGAAGCACTTGCTAATTATATTGGGTCTCTCATGGAAATTGATCAAGAAGCTTTCCAGATGATTTTAGTTCCTTTTATTTGATTTAAAATATGGTTGGATGCTGGCAAACCATTACCAAGTAAGATGAGCACCTCCTTTGGTATAGAACATGGCTGGAACATCCTAGTAAAATTTTGCTATGAAGATATGCCAATATTATGCTTTTGCTGTGGACGGATTGGTCACAAAGTAGGGCAAAAATGCAAGGTTCTTATGCGACTACCGTATTCGGACCTGATTCCAGGATATCGCACAGACTAGCATTGCGCTTAAGTTTGGCGCAATCTATTAGCAAGCAGTAGCTAAACCGCTTGTCTTTTACCTAGGTCAACATGGCCACAAAAGAAGAATTGGTATCTCAGCGACACGAGGTCGGTGTCATGCACACTGAAGCCATAAATGATACTACAACGACAAAGACATTGCCTCAAACATATTCCATGCAGCAACATGCCCTCCAACCAGTACACCAATTTGATCTAAACTCAATAGATGACACAGATAAAGTTGACTCAGTTGGTCTGGAGCATCACTCGACCACGACTCAACACCACCACCATCTACAACACCCACCGACAACAACCATCAATATTGGCAATATCTTAACTCCATCTCAGCAATACCTACATTCCATTACACCTCCTGCTACACATTCACATCCACTTTAGTCCACAGTCAATCAAAGCTATGTTTCATCCCCATTGAATCCCATACAAGAACTCAATGCCACAACACTACCCCCACTTAGCAACAAATCTGACATGAATACCTCTAGTCAGTTTGTTACAGAGGGACGGTTGGAGGGAACACGTACTCAGGAGGGGCTGGCTGGATAATTGGGCCCAACAACAATGCAGACTTTGGGCCTTAGTAGTACCCAACACTTGGGCTTGGAACTGAACATATCCCCAAGTGGGGGCTTTGGGCCGTTACAACACATGAGCCTAGATACAACACAACATTTGGGCTCCCATGCACTGAATGCTCCCAACTCTATAAGATGTGCCCACCTCCTAGCACATGGACCTCCCCACTCTATAGTTACTACGCCCGTTCCAAGCCAAAACCAAGGGACTATTCTCCCTAAAGCAAACACTCTTCTTCTCCAGATTACAGATTTTCACCTCAATTCTTCGAGATCCATCACCGACCAAATCTTTGGCTCTCCATCGCCGACGGTCAATGCCATCCTTGACTCTTTCATCTCTGAACCACATTTGCTTGAACACGGCTACAATTTGGATGAAACAGTGGTTGGTGAACTTGTCGACAACCTTCCGACTCATCCGCCCTCTTTTACTGCCGACTGAATAGACTGAAACTCCACTCAGCCTTGAAACACAGCATCCCAAGTCACCACTCCAACTCTGATTGATGCGGCAACACATTTCAGGGCTACGCGCCGTAAAATGATTCTCAAACGGCGAGCCCAGTGCCTGAACAGAGGTTCTTTTGTTCAAAGGAATCCAACTCCTGCTGGTGCTACACTGCCCCAACCCCTTGACAGATCTGTTAGCAACCCACCTACAACTAGGTGAACAAAAAAAAGACATGGAAAAGGGAAACGTAAGTTGGAGATGGACCAAAGTAATATTCATGAAGGTGGCTTTTTCACTACTGGCAAATGACCTATGTTGGGTATCTCTTTCAGAGAGATTAATCAAAGGAATCCTCAGAATCCGGTTCATTCACTTCAGAACATTGAGACTCCCATTCACCTAGGAACTGTGGGATTGCCCACACTTATTGGGGCAAATATCATACATCGGACCACAACATGCTACTCCCAATCCAGCCTTGATGACTCTTTCAGTCAGTCTTCGACTAATCTACACACCACTCTCGAGGTAGAGGGGACCGCCTCAAAAGGGTCGCCTAGGTTGCTAGATACTCGGTTGGAATGCAAAGGGCATCAGGTCGCCCTGCGCATTCCTGAACCTACGAGCCCTCTCCTTACAGTCCAATCCCGACATTTTGTTTTTCTCCAAGACAAAAGCATCTTCACCAACATGGATCGTATACGCAGGAGACTAGGCTACAAACATGGAGCTTCAGTGCCAGCTAGTGGTCTATCATGTGTTCTTGCCTTGTTTTGGAGAGAAGGTATGCATTTAACAATTATTTCTTCATGTAAATACTTTTTTATTGCATTGTTGATAATTTCTATTCACAAGAAACCTGGTCTATTATTTTTGCTTACGGAGAGTTGAATCGTTCTCCCCGTCCTCATTTTTGGGATGTTTTATCTCAAATGTACTCATTGTTAAATTTCCCTACTCTTATCATTGGCGATCTAAATGCTATTGCATCGCAAGAGGACAAATTAGGTGATAGGAAAGTAACAGCTTCTAGTATCAAACATCTCCAATAGTTCCTGGACTCACATAATCTTATTGACTTTCCTCTAAATGGCTCCAAGTTCACTTGGAGCAACAAAAGAAATGATCATCATGGTATTAAATCACAATTAGATAGAGTCCTTGTCTCAACCAATTGGATGAAAAATTTCCACTCGGCTAGAGCCCACTCTATACATACTTCTTCCTCTGACCATAGGTTTATCTCCCTTCAGTTGGTGACAATACAAAACTCTGGTTCAAAACCATTTAGATTTTTTTACATGTGGACTAGCGACCCTCAGTGTCGTGATCTTGTTAAGATTTCGTGGAAACCCAATCTTCATCCCAGCTCGGCTGAGAACTTCTCTCTCAAAACCAAAGTCTTCAGTCGTAAACTTTCTCGCTAGAATAAGGAAGTCTTCAGAAACATTCGCCAAAACATTAAGGAAACCCTTCAGACCTTGGACAAGTTACAAAACTCCCCACCCTCCACTGACAATGCTACTGCAATTTCGATCCTGGAAGACAAGCTTAGCGAACTTTATCATAGAGAGGAACTGTTTTTGCGAAATAAATCATGAGAGTCCTGGCTTAAATATGGTAACAAAAACACCAAGTTCTTTCATCTCTCTTGTTTGCTTCGTCGAAAATGGAATAATATTAGCCGTCTTCGAGATCAGGACAATGTTTGGCAGACGACCCAAGCCACCATGGGTCACATCCTTAATGGATATTTCAATAACATTTTCCAATCCTCTAACCCTGACCCAAATCAGGATATCTTATCACTCCTTTCGCTCGTTATAAATGCCACAGACAACGAGGCCCTCCTTACTATCCCGAATGAAGAAGAAATCAAATCTACTATCTTTGGAATAGGTAGTCACAAAGCCTCGGGCCCAGAAGGTTTCCATGCCTTTTTCTTTCAACATTATTGGGATATAGTTAAAAAAAATGTAATGGAAGTAGTTACTAACTTCTTCACTACCTGTACAATGGATCCCAATCTTAATGAAACCTTCTTGGCCTTAATACCTAAGGTCTCAAATCTAACATCTCTTGACAAATTCAGACCAATCAGGTTATGCAATGTCATTTACAAAGTTATCTCTAAAATCCTTGCAAACCGGTTGAAACCTTTGTTTAATAATATCATTTCCCCTAACCAAGGTGCCATCCTCAAGAGTCGATCCATCACGGACAATGTTAATCTGGCCCACGAGACATTTTTCCAGATGAAACATTGTAGACGGAAGAAGCAAGGTTGGATGACAATTAAAATTGATACGGTCAAGGCCTATGATAGAGTTGAGTGGCCTTTCCTTCTTCAAATACTGAGACAACTCGGCTTTGCGGATAAATTGATCACACTTATCCACCAATGTGTTTCAACTAATTCGCTTAGAGTGCTTCTCAATGGTTCACCACTCCCTTCTATTAAACCAACGAGAGGCATTCGCCAAGGTGACCCACTCTCCCCTTATCTCTTTATTCTGGTGGCGGAAGCCTTGTCACGTTTGCTGGCCCAAGCGGAGTCGATCAATACTCTAAAAGGTATTTATATTCGATGTGACTCGCTCTTCATCAGCCATCTCCTCTATGCTGATGACCTTATGTTTTTCTATCGAGTTACACTCGCAGAGGCACACTCAGTCAAGGATCTCCTTGCAACTTATTGTGCGGCATCAGGACAAGTAGTGAATTATGATAAGAATTCGGTTTACTACAGCTCTAATGTGCACCCCAAACATACCAAAATGATTAATAGAATTTTGGGCTCGAAGTTGTATAATCCTAAGGCAAATTCCCGGGGTCCTCTATGTTGCTTTCTAAGAAAAAGGCCTCGGACTTTCAATTCCTTGTCGAAAAAATCAATAACAAATTGGCTTCTTGGAAAGCAAAAGTACTATCTCAGACTGGAAGAACAATGATGATCAAAACAGTTATTTACTATATCTCAGTCTACATCATGCAAAAATTCATTCTTCCTTGCTCGATTATTGCCCAAATAGATAATCAGGCTAGCATTTTTTGGTGGAATGGTACAGAAGAAGGAAAGTTCAAACACCTTTGTACCTGGGATAGAATTATCATCCCACGGCACCTAGGCGGTACAATATCCCGCCTGCCAGATAGAAAAACCTGGCCTTGAAAGCCAAATCCATTTGGCATGCAATTGATAACCCTCAGAATCCTTGTAATGCACAATTGAAAGTTATTTACTTCCGGAAGAAAAGTATCTTTCAGTTATCCAAATCTTCTTCCATGGCATCCTTCGCATGGAGATGAAACCTTGTTTGCACTCAACAAGAAGAAAAATCATCTTATATGGCAGATCAGATCCTGTAATGAAATTAATCTTTTGCAAGACTGCTGGGTAAAACCAGGACTATTGCTGGCAGACTGCGTTTCGCCTACCACATCTTCTACCTCACTTAGCAAAGTGAGGGACCTCTGGACTCATGGCAGTTCTACCCTGAGTTGGAACTCTAATTTGATCCTCTCCCTTTTCCCAACCCCTGTGGCAAGATACATTCTCAAACCATTCGCCCTTCTAACTTTTCTGATACTTTGATATGAAAATTTGATAAAAGAGGCTTGTTCTCGGTCAAGAGTGCTACCAAAGCTTTTATCCTAACAACACTAGAACCAACCACATCTGATCTTGACAGGAGATACCTCAGCCCCAAAATAGCCAGAGAAATATGGCATGTCAAGGCCCATCAAATGTCATTCTCCTGCTATGAAAAGTCACCCAGGACATCTTATCTACTATGTCCAACCTGAATCACATTCATATGGCCATTGAAGGCTAGTGCGTCTTTTGCCATAATCATCAGGAGGATGTTGTACACATCTTATTTCTATGCTCCGTGGTTCAAAGACTATGGCTACTTTTCCCTCTGCCCATTAATTGGAGCCTGGCC
This sequence comes from Berberis vulgaris, assembly GCA_963556465.1. Lineage (NCBI taxonomy): Eukaryota > Viridiplantae > Streptophyta > Magnoliopsida > Ranunculales > Berberidaceae > Berberis > Berberis vulgaris. The sequence continues at coordinate 25,200,747 of OY747130.1, read as the reverse complement.
AATGTCCCTAATCCAAACACTCAAGCTTTTCTCAAGTTTCTCTGGGACCCAGTAGCCACCATGGCTCACTTATGTGAGGAAATACTTTCCCAATTTACAGTTGTCATCCATTACATTTGGCAAACTCATATCAATTGTATATTCAAAAACGGGAAATTCTCTATCCCTCGTTTCACCACATCTACCAATCAAACATGATCGAGATGGAGAAAACAATGGTTTCACCCTCCCCAGACCAATATCGACATAGAGGACCCAACATCCCTCCATCACGTCCTGGAAAATGCCATCGTGGCCAAAACACCATCTCCTGTCCCTCACCACCAAAACCTACCCTTCTCAGAACCTAATCTTCCTTTACTACCACAATCTGAACCTTAACGCTCCAGGATCCTTAATATTCATCAACAACTTCTGGCGGTCAATACTCATAGCATTGACTCCCTAGCTAAAGACCCCAGACCCTCCCCTGCCTCTCTATCCTCAGATATGATTGTGGTTACTTACGATGCATGTTTCTTTGATTCATCTCAACAGTGAGCTTTTGGTGTCATGGCGGTGGATGCTTTTGGTGAAGTGTGTGCCACTATGAGAGACACGATTCTTGGCCGAGTCACAATAGTACTATGGTCAAATATTTTGCAGCGGAAGTTGCTCTATTACTTGTACAAGCAAAGCATTGGCCAACATGGATGATCTTAGGGGACTCCGGTGCTTTACTCTCTATTTTGAATGCAAATTTAGAAGATCAGCAGACATACATACGATGGATATGGTGACCGATAGTATGTAGTGTTTAGGCTCTTCTTTCAAATTTGCCTAACTAAGTTTGTAAATATATCTCTCAGGAATTAAATGGTGAAGCACATATTTTGGCTTCAATTGTAGGACAACAATTATGTACTCACTATTAAAATTTATATATTATGGCATATGTTCTACCAAAAAAAAATAAAGCATTTGATCAGTAATTGACTTTTACATAAACTCTTGTGACAACTCGATGCATTCTGAAGGTATGAATGAGCTTCTTTCTCCCATGATTTCAATTTGTAGTACTAACTACTCTGGTCCTTTTTCATTTACCATCCCTAACTGACAAGCAAATCGTAATTAATCCCAATCAGTTGGCTAAGAGAGTTTTCATTAGTTGATTTTTTTCAGTCATGGTAAAAAAAAAAAATGTGGTCCTTCCCCATTGCTGGATGCGAAAGTAATACAATCCCCACTTGCAATCTGAGCTTCATATGATAGCTACTCAAATTAGGTTAAAAAATGTACACTCCTTTGTCCAACCATTAATGACTCCTGCCTGAACCTGCTTCACTCTCATTCATGTTTTCTGTCTTCTTACTTTCTTTGAGAAGACATTCTTTCCTTTTAACTTTTACAAATACCTCGAGTTTGGCTTTGCTCTTCTTTGTTTCTTCATTTTTTTTTTTTTTTGTTCAATTTCAGAAAGCTCTATATGACCTGTAAAAATTCATTTTGGGCTGGTCAAGATGTTAAATGGGGTTCGAATGAATTTACCACTATGGTTGATGATCAATTACGTTTAAAAAAAAAATCATGTTTCTTTTTCTAACACTAAGCACCCCCCTTGACCTCAATCTCTCCTTCATCACTTTCTTCTCCACTGCCTCTTTGATATCATCTGAATTAGAACCCATGCATCAAAATACAACATTTCCACCTGCAAATACAGATTAATAATAATATTCATTTGAATACATTATGTCAACAAAGTCAACAAATTTGACCAGTCAGTGAGTGAGAGCCTGAATGACTGGAAGTGAGAGCCTGAATGACTGGAAGTTGATGGTACGAACATTCGTGGTGGTGGGTTTGAATTGAATGGCTGCAGGGTTATTATGTAAACATTAAACAGCAGGGGGGAGGGGGCGTGTAAAAGGGAAAGAAGGTACAGATATCAGAGCTGGAATAGCAAAGAGTGAAGAAAAGAGATTAGTTTTCATGGGTTTTTGGCAGAAGTGGAGCAAACACGTGCAGGAACATTCGAGGACTCAAGTCAATGCATGAGAGATTGCTCAGTTGTTAAATCTGACTGACACAGATGATCATGTTTCCAATAACACAAAAAAGAAGGAAGAAGAAACATTTGCTGACTACTCTCCTCAATTCCCATGAAAGAAGAATTAAATGATTTTTGGGTCCCATTTCCATCTAATGGTTTTTTCGAGATTTTGATAACAGTTCAGTGCATCATTTGATAGATCACAAGACAGGTTGGTTTACATGGGGCCGGGGTAATGCTATTTGTGAATCCTTTGTTAGTATTTTGGCACAAGTGTGACAAATCTTGAACATAGAAAACCAGCATTGCTTTGGTTATTCATAGGCAGGGTATGTAATGGGTTGCAATGCATGACGCAATTAAAGATTTTGACATATGAGCATCTAGCTAGCAATATTGCTTTGGTAGATAAAGAGTTGTGATAGATGGTATGGTATCATATGTCCTGGGGTTTGTACCAGACATAATTATGCTTTACAAAGTCGCATTGCATCTGTATCGGTGTATTTTGAAATGAACACAACAAACACTTCCACACAACTCAACTTCTATCCCATCCCCATAATTCACTTTTCCAAAATTAAATGTACACAACCTATATAAATGAATTTAGCAACCTACAAGGCAACCCATAGAAATGAATTTAGCAATCTACAAGGCTATGACCCTAATCTACACGAAAAAAAAAAAAAAAATGCACCCTCACCAAAAAATCCAGTCACCAATATCACAATAATCTAATCACCCCACTTCGCATTAAACAACAAACAAACACTATAACAACATGGAGGAGATAGAAGAAGGGACTGAGACTCCCCCTTCCCTTCCTTCCCTTAGTTGTAAGGACAAACTTTTGGGTTAAATCAACTAGACAAAACCCCAACCCCCCCTCTCAATTCTGTCTGCCATGTCTTTTCTTCACAGACCCTAATACTTCACTTCATTGTCAATAATCTGTGCCAGCTAATAATGAATGCTAGATTAAGCTACCACTAAAAAACCACACTAACATGTGTACTTCAGAGGATCAAACGAGTCTACAATGCATTGGTATCTTGCATGGTACTATTAGGCACCATAGAATTGCATCGAGATAAGTGTTGTAACTTTTCTCTCGATGCAATCCTACGATGTCTGATAACCACCAGACAAGATATCAGACACTTTATCTGTGCACTTAAAAAATACTGAGCTCAAATTCTACAAAAACCCGACAATTAGACCTATATCCGCAAAAAACGGAGTGTTCATGTGGGTCCCACTGTCACATGCTACTCCGGCCCCATGTGCACAAACCTCTTTGAAATCTTGAATCATTCAACCTTAATTTAGGTTTAATTTCAGATCAATTTAGGATTAGATCTTAACACGTGGGCTCCAACTTTGGCACTAATTTTGGACCCTTGGATGAGATCAATTTATATTCTGGACCATAGATTTCGATACTCTTTTATGAGGTGTGGTGTTAATGACCAAAACTTGTGTCAGCTTTTTATATATATATAATAAAATATTTTTTTGGATTAAAATAGATTGGGAGGTTTTGATATTCTTCTTGGGATTGGAGTGAAAAAACCTTCTGAATTCTTCTATAAATACCTATGTTTCCTTCTTCTTCTGCACCTATCTATTCTTCTACCCTTTTTTATTTGTTTTTCAATATAGGGTTTTATTGATCTTCCCTCTTAGGTTTGTTAGGTTGAGATGATTGAACCAAACCAAGGGGTATCTATAAATGATCCTCTTTGTAATTTTCCACAGCTTTCTTGAACTGCATAGGTGTTCTTATGACCCTTTTGTAGTAGTACTAATATGGGCTGATTTTGCTTTTGTGGTTCAATAAAGCTGTGGGAAACAACAGAGAGGATGTCTCAACAAGTTCAAGTACTATAAGATGGATTCAATGATGGATCACTATCGTTCCAGTTCAACCTGTGCATACTGGATTTGTTTATTGTAGATTATTTTTTTGTATTGATATGATACTCATCACTTTATGAATGTCTAAACTCATCGATCATGCAAAGATGGTTAGCCCCATTTATAATTTTAGTGAAAGAAGTGATCTCATTGAGGTACAACTCATTGTAAGTATATTTTCTGGATTCTAAGCTTTTAATTTGCTCATTTTGGGTATATTTATCTCCAAATAAGGTCTTTATTCTCTTAAATGCTTCCAAGAGATTGAATAATGGCAACTGACTAGGAGATCTATTGAATTGCTATGACTAGATGAGGAATGTATATGATTTTCTGATCTTTGATGACTATTTTACTTTGTACTTTGAGATACATTTGCGTATGTGTATTTTAATGACATACTGCTTTTCAATACTATAATACATACAGTGTTATCTGTATGATTAAGCCAATTCTTAGATCCACCTTGTTCAGATAGATAAATTAATGTTGTATGATTGACATTAATATATTACATGAATCCCCATTATTGATATTTTTTGTACATGAAATATCATGACTCCAAAATGTAAAAAACTGTGATATAGTTGAGAAAGAACATATGATAAAGGACATTTGTAAAAACACTCATGCTTCATTGCAAACCATATATTTACTTCCATAGAGTAACTGAATTTGTTCTATTTGTAGTTTGAAATAAGAACAAACCATGCAACTGTATAGACTCTATGTATTAAAGCTATTCAGTTGATCATCAGTGATGGGTCATACATGGAATGATTGGTATACATTGTTGCTTGAGATAAGATCTTTATGATCCTAATTACTTTGAAGAACAATGTGTGAGCTTCAACAATAGTGGGGTTGTTTATTGTTGCATGGACCACAATGTTGGTTACTCATTACCGATCGCACCGACTTGGTTTAAAGCAAGCTTTTAAGCAGTTCAATAAGATGCACAACTCTTAGTTTTGGCCAGACGAATGTTTCATGAAAGGAAATTAAAAGCAGAAATCAAAATAATTAAAGAATTAGGGCGCACTTCATTTTATGTTAAAAGACAATTGAAAATTCAAGTTTAGGTTTTCTTACTAACCCATTTATATTTGAGACCCCCATTGTTTCCTTCATTAACTTATTTAATTTGTCCATGTTGTAGGGTAAAGGAGAGCTGAGTTGTAATGTTTCTTGTAATGTAGGTGAGTGCAGGAAGCATTTAGACCTGTGTGGCTCATTATAAGGTCCCTTTGACCAGGTCCTTGTGTTTTCTTGCTTTTACTCATTTTTTGGATGATAATAGGAGTAGTGCAAGTATTTACTAAAATTATACTAGATATATTGACTGTTATTTGTCTTCAACAAAGTTCGATTTACGTCTGGTACAGACAAGTTTTATCAAACCTAGCTGGCTCTCCAACTATCCAACTTATGGGCCATCCCCCATGTTCATGAGCTAAGCACATTTGCAACCATGAATGATACAGTCTGTTGATCTTGTTCATTGTATATGAACCCGCTTCTATTACGATGTACAAACTGCTTGCATTTCAAATTCCGTTTCCAGATATCAACATGTAAATCCATCATGTATGTGTTTTGAAAAAGTTAATCTTATGTGCTTTGAGAATGATTAAAACATATCCCAAACAATGGTTTCAATGAGGTTATACAGTTTGACAATATCAATGGGGCATCAAACCGTATCTTGGATATTTATATCCTCGATACCCTAAAGTTGTACCAACTAAATAGAGATTAGAGTTTGCACGACCGATGCTCTATGGTATATTGCCTGTGTACCACCCATGTAAATGAAGAAATTCTACATTTGGGAATGCACTGCCCTACTTTTTGTTTTAGTATCTAAAAAAAGCTTTGGTTTCTCATTTTGTGAGAGATTTCAGGAGGAAAGGGACAGAAAAAATGGAAAGCCACTGTATTAGCCTACATATTGAGACTTTTGGTTCGGGAAGAAATGTTTTTTATAAGATGTTTGGACTACTCAATTGTTCCATTTTGCTACTTTATGAATCTTTAGCTTTTCATGTGTTGTGAGCTTACCATAGATGAATCATGGTAGCACTACACCAAATTGGCATTTTTGTAACAATCCAAAAAACAGTAATACTTTTGAGCTATAACAATTCACAAAACAATTTTACACATTTTCACAAACAAAGTGATTCAATAATTGTATCACCACAAATAGTATGAGCTTACAAGTGATGCTATTCATGGTGATCTAATTTATTGTATCATGTTTTTTTGTGTAGCTATTTTTCATTTTGTTGACTAAATTTAGTTTTGACTTGAAATTGTTTGGTGGATTGTAATAGCTAAAAAGTGTTACTGTTTTTTAAGTTGTTTCAAATATGTCAATTTGGTGTAGTGTAGATTAGTATAATTGTAAAAGCAATGGGAAGGAAAGCCAGTGAGACTAGATTCATACTTTTTACTACTAATTAAAACAAGTAGAGACTAAGGGTGTTTTTGGCAACCAAAAGCAATTGCATTTCACTTGTAACGTGGGTTCCCTTCCCTTGTCATGGTGGCACAGCCAGTGGAAACTGGCGGCCAACCTCCGACGGGGGTGGGAGGGAAGATGGAAGCGACCGCTCCACCCCCACGAACCTTTGCTCAAGTCCTAGGGCTTGCCAATATTGATCAAATCAAGCAAAAACCTACGGATTCAACCAATTTTCGGAAAAAGGTAGCCCTGCATTAACTTTGTCGGATTCAAATGTTTCAAGGGGTGAATCCCATGTTTCGAACCATGTAGTGCTATTGAAATTCTCAAGTATCCGTCCGTCCTTAGACGCAATAAGAGATTCAATCCATAGATTTTGGGGCATCTCGGGCGAGTTTATTATGGGTCTTTTAGATCCAAGGCATGTTTTAGTATACTTGCAATTAGAAATTGAAGTGAAAAAGGTTTTCTCCAAGAATTCTTTCACTATTAGGGGTGTAAGATTCAAGATTTTTCGTTGGCACATTCGGGGTTTAGTCTTCGGGCTGATCCGAAATTGGCTCCAATATGGGTAGAACTCCCTAATCTCCCGCTTGCCTTCTTCCTAACGGATATCATGAAGGCCATTGGAAATTTGTTTGAGAATTTCCTATGGATTGACGATGGTACACGTTATTTTGTGCGACCAAAGTTTGCACGAATGTGCGTCGAGATGGAAGTCTCTAAAACTTTACCAGCTAGGATTTGGCTTGAAAGTCCTAAATATGGCGGATATTGACAATAACTCGAATATCCAGGCTTCAAATACTGCGAGCATTGTGCACTAATTGGTCATGAAAAAGAGCATTGTAGGAAGCTTATGGGTGTAAAAAAGGGAAATCGGGAAGCAAGCGCCAATCATGGTTAAGCAATTATATGTGTCGGTTAACAAAAACCGAAACAAGCCAAGTAAGACATTGGCACAAGTGGGGCTAAAGACAGTCAAGGAATTGAGATTCCTAGCAGCCAAGAAGGAGAAGGAAGGTAGAAACCTGTGAGTAGAGAATCTGAGCAAGTTTATTTGGCGAACAAATGTGCGACATTAGTAGATGAACCTACGGAGAACGAAACAGTGGAAAATGAAGGTATTTCAGTTCGAAATCAGGAAGAACATCCTGGGAATTTTAAAGATGAACGGGAACATGGCTCTAGGCTAAGTGGGGATGGAAAACAGCATGAAGAGAGGACACAAGAAGGACTATTGCAGGCTGGATACACAGTTAGTGAAACAGATAGAGTTCTGCGACAAAGCGGAAGTGTTGAACATAGAACAGAACCTATGTCCACTGTTTCTTGTTCTGTGAACTCTGTTTTAGGGATAGTGAACTTTGTTTCAGAGCTCGTTTTAGCCCACTTTGGAGTTTCCATTCGTGGGGGAGAACATCATAGAAGATCAAATTTTTGGGGAGGAAACAACGGAGGTAAGCACGAAAAATACATATTAGTGCAACCTGTTGGAGTGTAGAATTAGAGTGCATCAACAAAGGATTTGCAGTCTACTTGTAACGCCCTTGATGGGAAGGCTCCTACTGACATTGAACATGATGGTATCGTCTCGCCTTGCAATAAAATAGATGGTATCGAGTTTGCTAGCAATGAAGCTGATGCAATTGAAGAAATTGCTAAGGTGGTACATGTGAGAAATGAAGCGGTAACAACTATGGTGATGTTAGAGGGCTCAAGAACGGGCAAAAAAGTTTTGTTTCCCAAAGAGAATAAACAGGGGAAAAAAGCATTGACTCTTGTTGATATGGATCAATCCGTAAAAGAATCTCTCTCGGATAATGACTCTGATGCTAATACAAATGTTGGCATTGAAACTGGATATCAATCGGATGAGGTTAAACAGAAAAAAGAGCTCTAGAACCTATATGCTTATGGGGGAGCGCAGAGTGACGAGGAACATGCCAACCCCTACCAGTAGTAATGATAGATAACGTTATGTACTGGAATGCACGGGGAATGGGTAAATGGGCGACCCGTTGCAGGATAAAGAAACTCGTGCAGGAAAATAATGTCAAATTATTAGTTATTGCCTAGCCGATGATAGATGCTGCTAGACACATGGAGGTTGGTGGTAAGATTTTATTACCTTTATTTGTTTATAATGAAGATGTTGGCGGTAAGATTTGGTTATTTGGGATTCAGATTTAAACATTGAGGTGTTGAAAAGTACAAATCAGATTATGTACTGTAAGGTGATAATTATTTGCACGAACATAGTCTTCTATATTTCCTTTGTATACGCTAAATGTGTATTGTAGGAAAGGAGATTATGGGAAGAGATGGGACATACTGCTATGGAAATCTCTGATCCCTGGATCATTGGAGGGGATTACAATGTTATTGCAGAAGGAGGAGAAAAATTGGGTGGGCGCCTCCCTCTCCAACTGGCCATATCGGAATTTTCAGATTGTATATCCGCTTGCGGGCTTTACGGATCTTTGATTTGTTGGGCCGAAATTTACTTGGTGCAACAATCAACAAGGTGACAATAGAATATGGGCAAGATTGAATAGATTTTTGGCGAACTCTAAATGGGTAGCGGACATGCAACATACTCGGGTCGAACATCTGCTTAAAACATGCTCGAATCACGCGCCTCTCCTGATATCTTTGCCAATTTCCCCAAGAGCAGGTATGTTTCCTTTTAGATTTCAAAGAATGTGATCCACTCATCATTATTTTATGAACTTTGTTGAAAGGAAATGGAATATAAAATATGAATGAGTTAGAGCAATGCATAAAATGGCTTTTAAACTAAGGCATATTAGGCGTGCTTTAAAAATATGGAACAAGGAGACCTTTGGCAACATTTTCAGCCAGATTAGGAGTCTGGAGGATGAAATTAAACAGATGAAATTCGAATTAATACAAAGATGGGATATAAATGATAGTGTGAATTTAAATAGATGTCAAGTGGAACTTAAATTGGCAATGGTGTGAGAAGATATTTATTGGAAACAAAAGTCAGGAGAAAAAGAGTTAAAAAAAAGGGGACGTCTGCACTAAATTTTTTTTTTGCTTCTGTCAAGCTAAACAGAAAAAATGGGTTATTTCAAAGATAAGCAATATGGAGGGAAATGTGATTACAAAGCAAAACAACCATTATACAGGAGGCAGACTGTTTCTTTCAGCACTTGTTGACATCTAAAGGTTATATGGAAGATCAGAAGCTTTTGGAATGTATACCACATATGATACAGTCAGAGGATTGTTATGGAATTATGCAGCAACCGAGCTTAAAGGAGGTCAAAAATGTTGTTTTCAATATCCCTCAGTATAGTGCTTTGGGTCCAGATGGTTTCACAACGGGGTTTTTTTCAGTCTTGTTGGCAGATCATTGGAGAGGACATGTGGCAAACAACAAAGGAATTTTTTGAAGTCCATTCTTTGCCAGGTGCTTTCAATGCTAATTTTTTAGCACTCATTCCAAAAATTGATGAACCTGCATTTTTCTCTGAATTCAAGCCTATTAGCATATGCAATGTGGTGTGTAAGATCTTTAGCGAAATTCTATGTGAAAGATTGGCGGGCATCCTCCAAAAAATTATCTCTTTGGAGCAGGGGCCTTTATAAAATGAAGACTGATTACTGAGAACATAGGACTGGCCAAGAATTAATGAGGGAGATTGGGAAAAAGGTCATGGCAACAATCTTATTTTCAAATTGGATATGGAAAAGGCATATGACATAATTGAATGAGGTTATCTTCTGGCGGTGCTTTGTAGATTTGGTTTTGATAATAGAATATGTCACCTTATATCCAATTGTATTACTCAATGTGGGTTTTTGATTTTGTTGCAAGGAAGATATGATGGTCAGTTGCGCTCATCCAGGGGTTTTCGACAAGGAGATCCTCTTTCTCCTTTTCTCTTCGTGATTGCTGCAGTTTAAGAATGGGGCTCAAGCGGGCCTTTTGCTGGGGTGAATATGTTTTTTATCGCACTCCTAAGGCTTGTACGCCGATTACACATTTATTATATGCTGATGATTTTTTGGTGTTTTTGAATGGTAGGAAATAATCTGTGGAGGGTTTATAAATTTCCTAAAGAAGTATTGTCTAGCTTCAAATGAGAAATTAACATTGTCAAAAGCTCTTTTATGATGGATGAGAAAGTACGGACGGAAATAATGGTGCTTATTAAACAATGGATTGGTTTCTATTATAAGCCTTCACCTTTTACTTACCTTGGACTGCCTATCTATCCAGGTAAATGTAATTTTTTTTTTTACTTTGAACCTTTGGTGACCAAGATACAACAACAAATTCAGGGTTGGAAGGAGAGATTGCTATCCCTAGGGGGAAGACTGATCCTCATTAGACATGTGTTGTCATCGATGCCTATATGTATCATAGCAGCGACGAGTGTGCCTGTAAAAGTCTTGACCAATATTCAGAAATTGATTGCGGATTTATTCAGGTGAGACCATGAAGGTAGACATAAGCGTAAATGGGTGGCATGGGAAAAACTCAATTTTTCAATTGAAGAAGGTTTGAATGTGCGCAGTTTAGATTGTGTGGTTAAAGATTTTCGCATAAAGGCTTTGTGGAATTTGGTGAATACAAACTCCTTATGGGCTATTTTTATGAAAAGAAAGTATTTAAAAGCTTGGATTCCAATTAATCTCCATGATGCAAAAAAACGGGTGTCTCCCCGTTCCTGAAAGTGTTAATGGAATTTAAGAATTTATGGTGGACCACTCCACATGGAAGATCAGTAAAGGATGTCAGTTTTTTTTTCAATGAACACTGGGTTGAGGGTGAGGTATTTCATCGTATTGGCCGCGCAAAAACAGAAAATAGGTGGTCTTCCTTAAGGCAAATGCATAGAGAAAACTTCAAGTCTCTGGGGCCTGTATTGCAGAGAAAAGCTCAAGATCTATACAATAGAAGATTGTGAGGAGAAGATGGTGAAAAAGACTTCAGAATTTGGATTCCAAATAATGATGGGAAATTTTCTATAAGCTTGACTTATGAAATTCTGTGGTGTAGGGGGATAACAGGACTAGTTCTGGAAATGGATTTGGCACCCTACTTCCTACAAAAAAATCTATTTTCATTTGAAAATTATTAAGAACTTTGCCTGTAGAATGAGAGATAAGAAGAATTGGCTTTCAACTAGCCTTACAATGTAGTTGTTGTCTTAAAATCGGGGATGAGACGACCAAGCATTCATTCTTGGAAGGCGAATTGGCTAAAAGGGCGTGGGATCACTTTGAGTTGATTTTTGACATTCATGTCCATAGACCGGTGGAGGTTTACACTATGCTAAACGTTTGGTTTAGATAAGCAATCTCGTTGACACATTTAGGTATTCTTATACACCTCACCCCTTTCTTTATTTTATGGAAATTTGGATCCAAAGAAATAAGAAATTAAACTTTATGAAGGAAACGAGTTTTCTGCAAATTATGTGACAATTAAAGTTTATTATTGGATTAAATGAGTCTCAAAATTTTTTGTTCCCAAGAGAAAGGAAGCAAATGTTTCGTTGACGTGTAGATTGGGTATACATGCTAAGATGATTGGTATATCTGACCAAACCCCTCGTGCTAAGGAGAGCGCAGTGGTATATGGAAATTCCTTCCTACCAATTATGTTGCTCTGAATGTTGACGGTTTTTGTATTGAGAAAAAAATCACGGGTGGTGCAATTTTAAGGAATGATAGGAGTGACTGCTTATATGCAAAACAATTTAATTTTGGTGTTGGTTCGAGCAATAAAACAAAGGTGATGGCTCTGTTATAAGGTTTGGACTTGGAGTGTATATGGGGTGTCATAAAGTTGTTATTCAGACGGATTCAAATGTGGTTTACAATTAGTTTTATAAGCGATTCAAGAGTCCTTGGTTCTTGGAAAACGAATGGTGAGAGATTGAAAACTTGGCGAGTAGGATGGACGTGTTTTGTATCCATGTTTTTCGTGAGACGAATGCAGATGCAAAGAGATGGGCTATCAAGAATTTTTTATGCTGGTGGCTTGCCTGACAGAGTATTGACCTTAGTAAGACTGGATAAATCGCATACATAAGAGGAGGTAAGATGAAGCTTGCTCGGAGATGAATTCGTATTTTTTGATTTGGGTATGCTTTGATGATTTTCTGCTAGAGGTGATGATTTTCTTTTGGCTGGAACAGATTCAAATGAGCTGGAACGGTTTCTTACTGTTAGAATATGCATGTGATCCAGTTAAAAAAAAAAGAGCATAGTCCCTGTTATGTAAGATAGTCAACTTTTTGGTTGTTTTACTTTCAGAGCAGTCTTTGTATAAGTTTCTTTGGGGACATCTTCTGCAGCTGGGTGATCTATTCCTTAGTTGTTTGGTTGATGCATGGGTCTCTTGGTGACTTGTTCATGGGTTCCTGGTTGACTTCCTTTGGTGAAGTAGGGCTAGTCCCTATCTCCTCAAGTTTTTGTTTGGTTTTTGGGTTGAGTAGGGCTAATCCCTAGTTTTCTTCAAGTTTTTGTTTGGTGAATTAGGGCTAGCTCCTAGTTTCTTGTTTTTAATTTGGTGAATTAAGGTATTCTTTTATTTTTGATGTATTAGGTATAGTCCTTAGGCTCCAAATTTTTTTTATCGGGTAAAGTCGTAATTTACCCTCGACAAGTGTAAAATTGTTTTGATCAAGTAATAAAGGTCTAACATCTCATAGTTGCCCCACCTTCTTAAAGGTTAATTTAAAAAAATAATTTCACTTGTAACACAAATATGACATATTAAGTATACTTTTTATTTATTTTTTTAAAGAAGTGGACCACCCAATAAATGCGTTAGTTAATTTGTTGGTTAAGTTAGCTCAAATATCTGCTTTAAATTCAACTAGGGGTGGGGACGGTTCGGGATTAGCCTTGTCTCGGTCTTGGTCCAGTGAAACGGAACCAAAACAGTCCGGGATAGAAATTTTTTTGGCTTACCCGCTTGGTCCCAGACCAATATGAACCGAGACGAAACCATGATATCCCGATTCAAATAAAATAAAACCAACCCCAAGCCCTCCCCTTTACCTCTTCTCACTCTCTCTGCACGATCTCTAGGGTTTTAGGATGATCCACTTAGTAAGTAGAGTGAGGGAACATAGCCAACTCGTCAAGAACCCGAGCTATCTGCTTTCAATCCCAACCCCAGTCTGAATCATGGTGGCGAGATCATCAAGACCTTCCTATTCTTATGCAACTTGCCTACTTTACACCTTTTGTTCCGAAAACACTCTTGCATTTTTTTTTTCACCATTTTTTATTCTGCTTTAACATAATAGCCAACGAAAGTGGTTCTGTCACGCCCCGACCCGCCACGGGAATCGCAGCGTGCCGATGCGTGAACTAACACGTACACAGGCGGATCGTAACCGGTCACAACATCATAATATAACACATTCTTGATACGAGAAAAAACGGAAATAAAACTACGCTAAAGTTTGAACAAAATAAATATATATTTGATTCGCCCCGCCAGAGTCATAGCGACAAAACCAGTATACAAACATCTAGTTTAACAATATAGTACATCTGAAACACAGAGGAAGCAAAACATACCCGTACAGGGTGGACACAACCAAAAAGCACAAAACGCTCCTACAACGAAAATCGGGGCCTACGCGCCACGATCAGCAGGAACTCCAACACTGCCTGCACTCCAATAGAAGCACACCCCTTGCGGGGTCAGCAAAGCACAAAGCTAGCTGGTGCGAGCGAACTAAATACAAATAACGGAATAATGTACCAGAAAAATTCATGCCAAACAATAAATGATAAATAACAAGTTCTAAAGACTAAATCACACCGTGTCTCTAAAGATAATATTTCTAAGTTCGAGCAACAACACAAACATTTCAGATTCCACAATAACTACCAGTTTACGATATATGCCGATCATTACACGCGATTCAAACATGGTAAATATCAAGCAATGGAAATAAAGACAATCTCATAATTCTTCCTAGTCTCCTAGGTATAGCAATCAAGTTGAAATCAGAAATCCTGTAAAATCCTGTATAAGTGTCTCATATCGTAGGTATCCGCATACCCTACGAATGTGTCTCACCCAGACACATCCCACAACGTGCACCAGTACCACTTCGGGCTTGTTTGTATCCTAATGGGGTGCCATCTGTCAGGATACAAACTCAAACATCCCGAACGACTGGCCTAACACGGCCAACCTAACATAATCAAAATCAAGCGCGCTGGGAGGGAAAGCGAGTAATCTCCAAAGCACGTCCTCCGGGACCCGTCCTACTGCACTCTATAGTGGCAAGTGCGTGCGGGAGCTCACCGCACCTCAGCAAGCTTGCCACATGCAATAGCGTCCACAATGTCAGGTGCGAGTCATCTCAAACACCATCCAACTCACGATGCGAGCAAGCTCCTAAGCATCGGCACAACAGGCATTATAGCGGGGTAAAGACACTTATACTACTATCCACATGCACAAATGACAAGTCTGTACATAACCAAATGTACAAACGTGCAATCATAAACAATTCGGCAATTTTTATAAAATCACGACTATGCCAAGGTCCCAACATGACCCAATTCACCACAATAAATTTATTCGAGTCGATTATCATGCATGCTCAAGACTCGAAAATTCACGGTAAAACATGATAGGCTATGCAACCTCGAAAACAAAGCATACAAGTCGCATGTCATTACACCAAAGCCTAATCACACCAAAATTACTATTCGATTTCATTCAAGTGTCATGCTTTCCGAAAATCCAATGCATAATTCATTCACACATAACTAACACAATCCTCGAAATATCTGAAAACTCCGAATTTCGGATTTGGATTCAATTCTACACAATTGACGGTATAATGCAAAAATTCAATTCAGGATTTCAAATACTTATTTCTTAAAATAAAAATTATAGTTCCACTCACCTGGCGGAATGGATTTTCAAAACCCAATTCCTACCGGTCGAAGCTCCAAACACGCAAAACCACGAATACGGGGCCACGAAAATTCTAAAACTGCAAGGCGAACTCGAAAATGAGAAAACTAGCCAAAAACTGAAATAAATAAATAAATACAAGCGGCGCGTGACTGAAAGGAAAACTTACAGGCAAATAGGAATTCGGCAACCACCCCGCCGAAACCCAAAGTTTGGCGAAAACGCGCCGAAACCCTCCCTACTCCGGTCTGATCGCTACCAAACTGCACAACAGCCCACAAAAGAGTCTAATGACACTCAGAGTCACGAAAATGAGGCTCACCCACGCACCCAAAGCCCGGTTTCACGCCGAGGAACCTTCCAAACAAACATGCACCCTGATTTTTTTGAAAATTTTTTTGGCCAACCCCAAAACAGTCTTGCATGTCGGTTCTAAGGGCTCCTAAGGACGCCACCAAGGCCCCAACACGGCTGATCGGAGCTAAAAAACCAATCAAACCCCAAACCCAAAAGAAAACTGATTTTTTTTTTTTTTTTTTTTTTTGAAAAAAAACAACTAAGAAATACAGAGGGGAAAGAGGAGAGGACGAACCGAGGAGGAGGAGGTGAGATTGGGGAAGAAATCACCCAAAAACCGCCGAGAAAAATGGAGGAGGCGACGATCTCGCAGCTACGCTCGCTGCTGGAACAAACAGAAACCAAAAAAAGAAAGAAAAGAGAAAGAAGAAGAAAAGGGGGGTCGTTTCATTTTAAGGGGTGGGTGGCTATGTGCCCCCACCACCTTTGCTGAGTACACCCCGCCTAACAAATTTTTTTTTAAACCGCAGGTCTCACATCATACACACCTTAAAAGAGATCTCGTCCTCGAGATCGGACAAAAGCCACGACA
This sequence comes from Berberis vulgaris, assembly GCA_963556465.1. Classification (NCBI taxonomy): domain Eukaryota; kingdom Viridiplantae; phylum Streptophyta; class Magnoliopsida; order Ranunculales; family Berberidaceae; genus Berberis; species Berberis vulgaris. The sequence goes on along the minus strand of OY747130.1, from coordinate 25,184,501 downwards.
CGAAAACCTAGGCAAAAAGCTCGGGGTATTTCTGTCTCATCTGGTCATCTAGTTCCCAAGTCACGTCACCCGCTCGGTGGCTCCACTGAACCTTCACTAACTTCACTGTTCTCCGACGAAGTTGTTTCACATCATCATCAACAATGGCTACTGGCCTCACTGGATACGTCAACTCATCCGCAATCTCCACATCGACAGGCTCTATAATCTGTGACGGGTCTGCCAAACACTTCCGCAACATGGATACGTGAAACACGTCGTGGATACCTGACATACTTTGCGGCAAAGCTAATCTGTAGGCCACTGGTCCAATCCTCTCAGTAATCTCATATGGCCCTACATACCTCGGTGCAAGTTTTCCACGACTTCGAAATCTAACAACTCCGCGCATCGGGGAAACTTTCAGAAAAACCCTGTCACCAACATCAAACTCCAACTCCTTACGCCTCCTATCAGTGTAACTCTTCTGTCTACTCTGTGCTGTCAACAACCGCGCTCTAATCAGCTCAATCTTCTCAGTAGTTTCTCTGAGTACATCCGGCCCCATCACAACTGACTCTCCAATCTCTGCCAAACAAACAGGGGACCTACACGATCGTCCGTAGAGTGCCTCAAACGGTGCCATGCCAATACTTACGTGGTAGCTGTTGTTGTACGCAAACTCACATAACGGTAGGTGATCTTCCCAACTGCCCCCAAAGTCTAAAATGCATGCTCTAAGCATGTCTTCCACTACCTGATTCACTCGCTCAGATTGGCCATCTGTCTGTGGATGATAAGCTGTACTCATGTCCAATCTAGTACCCATAGCTTGCTGAAAGCTCTGCCAGAAGTGGGCTGTGAAAAGCGGATCTCTGTCGGATACAATCGAAACAGGCGACCCATGAAGGCGAACTATCTCCCGAATGAACAACACTGCTAGACTGTCTGCCGTCCGATTCATACTAACAGGAATGAAATGTGCACACTTCGTCAATCGATCAACAATGACCCATATCGACTCATTACCTTTCCTTGACCGTGGAAGTCCATCGATGAAATCCATAGTGATATACTCCCACTTCCATGTCGGGATATCCAATGGATGCAATAACCCGGACGGTCTCTGATGCTCGGCTTTCACCTGCTGACAGGTCGCACACCGAGCCACAAACTCTCCAATGTCTTTCTTCATGCCATGCCACCAGAAAGAACGTCTCAAATCTCGATACATCTTCGTTCCACCGGGATGAATGGTGAAACGAGATCTATGAGCTTCCTGTAAGATATCTCTTCGCAACTCCTCATCAGACGGAACACAAAGCCGCCCACGAAATCGCAACCCTCCATCTGAACCCACTGACCAATCGGTAGGGCACTCATCCAATGTGTCCACTACCAAATCTGCTATCTGCCTCGTAATCACTGGATCAGAGGTCTGTCTCTCCACCACTCTACTGATCAACGATGGATAAACTGCTAAACCCGCTATCATGCTGCCCTCTGTACTGAAAGTAGGCTGAACTGCAAATGAAGCTAATGTCTCAAGTGTTCGGTACTCCTGAATCATCATGGTTGCCATCACTGCATGTCGCCTACTCAAGGCATCTGCAACCACATTGGCCCTACCAGGCTGATACTGTATCTCGAAGTCATAGCTGCTAAGGAAATCAACCCATCGTTGTTGCCTCATATTCAATTCCCTCTGAGTGAATAGGTACTTCAAACTCTTGTGATCTGTGAACAACTCAAACCTCTCACCATACAGATAATGTCTCCAGATCTTCAAAGCAAAAACTACAGCTGCCAACTCTAAATCATGTGTCGGATATTTTCGCTCGTGGGGTTTCAACTGTCGAGACGCATAGGCTACGACCTTCCTGCCTTGCATCAACACTCCACCCAATCCTGTACCGCAAGCATCAGTAAATACCACCAGTCGACTACCAGGTGTCGGAATAGTCAACACTGGTGCTGAAGTCAACCGAAGCTTCAAAGTTTCAAAAGCTTCTTCACACTTTTCTGACCATACAAAAGGAACATTCTTTCTAGTTAACTGAGTGAGTGGTGCCGCAATCAAAGAAAATTTCTCGATAAACCGTCGGTAATAACCAGCCAAACCCAGAAAACTACGAATCTCGGTCACACTACTAGGTCGTTTCCAAGACTTCACTGCCTCGACTTTCTCAGGGTCCACTGCAATACCTCCACTAGAAATGACATGCCCAAGAAATCGAACTTCAGGCTCCCAGAAGTGACACTTACTGAACTTCGCATACAACTGATTTTCTCTAAGTGTCTGCAAAACAAGGCAAAGGTGCTCTCTGTGCTCCTCTAAACTCCTCGAGTACACTAAGATATCATCAATGAAGATTACCACAAACTTGTCCAAGTACGGACTGAACAATCTATTCATCAAATCTATGAAGAAAGCTGGTGCATTTGTCAATCCAAATGGCATGACTGGAAACTCATACAAGCCATAACGGGTCCGAAAAGCGGTAATTGGAATGGAATGTTCCTCAACTCTCATCTGATGATACCCAGACTGCAAATCTAACTGTGAAAACACTACGGCTCCCCTCAACTGATCCAATAGATCATCAATCCGAGGCAATGGATATTTATTCTTGATGGTCACTTTATTCAGATCTCGATAATCTATGCACATCCTCAATGATCCATCCTTCTTGGACACAAATATTGCTGGAGCTCCCCAAGGTGAATTGCTCGGATGAATAAACCCCTTACGAAGCAACTCATCAAGCTGTACTTTCATCTCTTCCAATTGCTTAGGTGCAAGCCTGTACGCTGATTTAGATATAGGTGCAGTACCAGGAACCAGGTCAATCCGAAACTCTACCTCACGACGTGGAGGGATACCAGGAATCTCCTGAAATACATCAGAGAACTCACACACAACCTCTACAGAACTGGTGTCGGGACAAGAAATCTCAAGAGAGCTAAGAAAACTCGACATCAAAGAAACCGAATCGGGCTCACAAGCCAACACACGAGGTGAAGCATCAGGTGGCGCTAACATCACCGACCTATGCAAGCAATCAATGATCACCAGATGGCTGGACAACCAATCCATCCCTAGAATCAAATGATAGCCCTCAAAACCCAAGACAATAAAGTCAAACACAAAGTTGTACCCCAACAAGAAAAACTCGAAACAGAAACCAAAAAAAGAAAGAAAAGAGAAAGAAGAAGAAAAGGGGGGTCGTTTCATTTTAAGGGGTGGGTGGCTATGTGCCCCCACCACCTTTGCTGAGTACACCCCGCCTAACAATTTTTTTTTTTTTTTTAAACCGCAGGTCTCACAGGTTCTCTGTCGAAAATTTGGTCAGTTCTCCCTTCAACACTCAAATCACTCTTATTGATTTCCCTTCTAAGTGAACGATGAAGTAGATCACACAAATTTCATTGGAAGCTAAGCTCGATCTCGAGCTCTAATGGAGGAGAACACATATTCACCACCACCGACGACCAAGAAGAGGGCGGAGCCTGAACCTGTAGAAGGCGTGGTACTATTCGGAGGATGGAGCTTGAACCAATATGGACATGCCATGACCCCACATCCAAACTGTCGAAAAAGCAAAACTACTATCTTCTCCTCTCTATCATAGTCTTCTTCAATAGGAGAGAAGAAAAGAGAGTGAGAGATCGAGTTCATTCCTTCCTTCAATTAAACGATGTGGCCAACCTTCACAGCGGACTTGACGCACGATTACCAACCCAAGTTAATATCGTCACTTCAAATCCGCCCCTACACACCAAAACCATCAAAACCCTCTTATCTCTCACTACACACATGTGAGAGTTGCAGTGTTAGACAAGGACTCTCACATGCCATTTGTTTGGCTCCCAATATTCAGGGATGAATTAGACAAGGTGTTGAACTCCCACTTCTTTGGAACTCAAAATCCTCCTCAAACAAGGAATCAATTTCCTATTTGGATGGCTCCCAATTTTAAGGGAAGAATCGGACAATGACTCAAATTCATTTCTCTCTTTTAGTTGCTTTAAATAAAGCTTGAAAGAGGCAACATACAGAACGTGAAAACAGGCAGCATACAGGGGTGAAACAGGTCGTGTACAACGTGCAACAGGTTTTTTTTTAGCTGAATTTGTGTGTGCAAGGGCTGGAAAAAGGCAGCGTACACAACAGATTGGGCAGCGTGTGCAACCTGAAATACAAAGCTGATTTCAGATGCTCATGCAGGTTGTAAACCCACCTCTTTGGCTATTTTATATAGGGAGAAAAAGTGGGTGTAAGAACAAGTTATTGGGCCGTTCTCGGGCTGTTTTCTGGTGGGGAAACAATGAGAAACAGAGTGTAGCAAGGGTTGTTCTTGTGGCTGTTTTTTTAGGTGAAGAAACTGTGAGTTAGTTCTCTAGTCTTCTTGTAATCTGTGGTGTAAAAATGTTTCCCATATCAATAAGATTGTTACAGAGTCATCGTCCTTGGAGTAGGCAAAGATGAACCACGTTAAATTCTTGGTGTGATCTTTATTTTCTGCTATTGTTTAGTGCTTCCTTTATTTCATAGCATAGTTTTCAATCATTCACTTTCACCAACTATGTCTTGGCCTTGTGACTAGTTTACTTGCAGTAGTTGGCTTTGGGTTGATTGTTTCAGGTATTTACTACAACACAAAACACTACTACATAAAAAAGAAAAAAAAAGAAATAAATGTTGATCTCACCGAAAAACTAAACCCTCTTTTCCACCTCCACCTATTCAATTATCTGTAACTGGTTTTTCTTGCAGTCACCATAGATTCTCACATCTATGGCGTTACGAAGCTCTTCTTCACACTCTGTTTTATCTCCATTATCGTAATCTCCACTGCATTTGCAATGCCAGAAAATACGACATCAAAAGTTCCACCCAGATCAATTCAATTTCAGTTCTCGTAGCTCTACTCGACTCATTACATGGAGCTGATGGAACTGGTCAAGAAAGTTTTCATTTTTTCCAAAGTTGTTGTTCTTGTTGCCGAAGAGATTTCTCACAATGTAATTTAATAAATTTGTTTCATTTATACTTCTTTGTCTCAAATTTTTGAAATTAGGTCATTGGTTACATCTCTCCAGACCGCCATGAAGAAGATATGCTTGCCTATTTTCCAAATCATGCACCCTCTCAGACCCATAAAGAAGAAGAAACAAATAGAGAAGGGACAATAGAGGCTCAATTTGATTTGGTTTTGGGATTGAAACAGGTCCACTACAGTAATTTGGACGGTCCGAGACTAAAGTGTTGGAAACTGGTTCCGTCCTGGTTCCAACCGGTCCGAGACCAGGATGAAAATGGGAGGAACTGGTGGTCCCAGTTTGAAACGAATCGGGACCAAGATTATTGCCCACTCCTAAATTCAACTAGCTATATTGCTCGTGTTAGGCATGAGCATTCATTTAGTTTTGGCTAATCCTAATTCTCTATTATGGTATTCTATAATATTACTTACAATTTTTTGTAAAAGTTCTAAAAAAAAGGGTTAATTACTATTTACCCCTACAATAAATAGCTAATTGAGATATGCACCCATCATTAATTACTAATGCACTTACCCTCAAGACTAGCAGCCAACGTACATTGACTGTGAGGGCATGCACGTGACCTAATTTTATGAAGAAATTACCCTTGAATGATCTGATGGATAAGATTCACAGCTTATACAAACCCAACTTATGATGCCCTTGAATGATCTGATGGTTGAGATTCACAACTTATACAAACCCAATTGATGATCTTTGGATGAAATTCAAAGCTAAATTACAAATTCGTTGGGAGATAGGATACAGAAGTTGGGGTGTATAGGAAATAGCCACTAGCTTCATCTCTGACTGAATGGAAGGTATTTCATTCCATGAAATTTGAAGTTATTTCGCAGTAGATCAAAACTATTTGAAGTTGAAAAGCTTCAGCAAATCCAAGTTTGAAATTAGGGTTTCATTACGTAAAAAGCTAAACCCTAGATCGGAGTTATTTCATCATAGATTTTAGTTTAGAACACCATAACGAAGGTAAGTCAGTGATTTTCATTTCATTTTCACATTTCTATGGACATTTGTTAAGAGTTGCAGGTCATTTTGAACCTCACGCAGGTTTTTTCTATACTAGGGGGCATACTAAAATTCAAATTTATTATAAGGGGTTAAAGTTACTATCATTATTCATTATAAGGGGGAAATATTAATAAAAATGTTTGTTTTCCTGTCATATTCCTTGCGAGCACTGTTATCAGTACAATCATACAAATGAAGATTGTCCATATTTGTATTATGCGAGGCCCAAGAAGGGTTGTAATGAAGTTTGCAAGCTTTTGAAGTCCAATACCCAAAAAAATCCTAATAGGATGTTCAAGAAATTTAAAGATATAGGTTCACAGGCTAATTTTGGAAATGGCAAAGAAAGAGGTGAACCTCCAAATGAAACGCCTACAGTTCCTCTACAACAACACAATCTTCAACCTTAAATGCCCACAACTCCAACAATGCACAACATTCAGTTAGCAATGTTCCAACTCATCCCTTTGCACAATGAGTTAGTTCCCCACCAATGAATCTATTGGCCCAAGCTAGGAGCACATCTAGTGGTAGGGGCAGGGGGGAAATATGGCACTTTGAGTAAGAAACCTACGGGGCCAAGATGACCAAACATGTGATACCAATTTGTTTAGAAGATTGTTTTTGTCAGGGGGGCGGGGGCACTATTTTTTTGTTACAAGACTTTATGTTCATGCATGTGATACCATGAATTTTTTTTTAAGACGGTTCATTGAGTACCAGATCATGATTGTTTATGGTTCATCACTGTTAAGTTTATGTCAAACTTCAGATGGAATGAAAAATATGATGATATTTTGAAACTATTGAATGGTCTGACTTCAGAATTCAAGTTATTGAATCCAATGTTATGTTTGCAGGTGATTGGTATGTCGGACCTATTTAATTATTTGCATGTCTAAAATTGAATCTAGTGTTATTGTTGAAACAAAAGTTTGGCAGGTTATTCAATGGCTATTGAATGGTCTATAATTGAGTTGTTTTCACTTTATGTTGGTCGAGATATTGAATGGTATTGTGATATGTTAGAGTTTAATGTATATGTATTAATTATAGCATAAGTACATGTTAGACTTGTCGATGTATATGTGTTGATACATAGATTGGTTTGATATTGAATGTTATGTTCATTCACTTGCTATTTAGGCTAGATAGAAATCATTTACATAGATCTTCAAATGCCATAGTCATTTGAAGAATTATTGTTACATTTGGAGAGTTATCACTTAAATATTCCCAACTCAGCCCTTTGCACAAGGACTTAGGGCCCCCAATAAGGCTACAAATGTTTCAGGCCAGTAGCACATCCAGTGTTAGTGGTAAAGGTAGGGGAAGACAAGGCACTTAAAGCAATCAACATATGGGGGAAAGAGGACCAAACATGTGATACCAACTTATTTTGTTTAGAAGATATTTTCTTAGTGGGGAACTGTTTTTTTAGTTACAATACTTTATGGTCAGACCGTTTGTTAGTGGGGGACATACCAACTTCTCTTTGTTTGTTTATGGTGATGTAAGTACTGGTTGATGATTGTTTTATGTTTATGTCAGACTTCAAATAGAAAGAAAATTTTGATAGTATTTTGCAACTATTGAAGGGCATGTCGAACTTGAATTGTTATTTGTTGTTTGCATCACTGAAATTGAATTGTTATTGTTGCAACACAAGTTATTGTTGCAACTATTGAATGGCATGTAGACTTGAAATTATTGAATTTGATGGGTTATTTGTTGTTTGCATTACTGAAAATGAATTGTTATTGTTGCAGTACAGGTTGTTGCAGCTATTGAATGGCATGTTAGACTTCTTTTGTTTAGATCCAGTGTTATTGTTGCAACACAGGTTTGGCTAGCTATTCAATGGCTATGGAACTGTTTGCATTTTAGCTTGGTTTGATATTCCATGTCAGACTATTGAATGTTATGTTCATTCATTGTTTGTACTTTAGTTTGGTTTGATATTCCATGTCGGACTTGTTATTGTTGCAACACTCATATTGAATGTTATTTTCATTCACTTTTTATTTAGGCTAAATAGAAATGTTTTACATAGATCTTCAAATGTCATAGTCATTTGGATAGTTATTGTTACATTTAGATAGTTATTACTTATTCTGGCTTGATCTTGTTCACCTTCCACTTCTTCAGTAGTTGCAACTAGAGTAATAGGTTTTGACCACCAACTCTTAGTATGTTATCAGGTACCACACCTTCCAACCACTCAAACCCCTTAGTGCAAGAATCGCAATTGAGCTACTTGTGCCCTTGTGTACGAGGTTGATGAAATCAATTGATAATTCTCCTTCAGAGCATGAAGGCATTAGGCATGGAAAATCCACCTATAGGCACTCTTTCATCCAATGATTTGGACTGTCAAATTTAAAACAATTACCCATTTTAGAGCTTGAGCTTGAGGTTGAACTTGAGTTTGAACTTAAGTTGAAATTTGCTTTTGAGCTTATACTACCTTCTTCATTTTTCTTCCAAATAACTTCATCAAGCCATAAAAACCCTTTGCAACCAGATATTTGACAGGCCAAAAACATCCTATTAGATTTTTTTGGATTTTGGACTTCAAAAGCTTGCAGACTCCATTACAACCATTCTTGGGACATGCATAATACAATAATGTCAGTCTTCACTTGTATGATTGTACTGATGACAATGCTTGCAAGAACCTGAAAGGAAAACAAACATTTTTATTAATTTTTACCTCTTATAATAAATAATGACAGTAACTTAACCCCCTATTATGTATTTGAATGTAAGAATGCCCCCTGGTACAAAACAGTCATGCGAGAGGTTGAAGATGACCTACAACTGTTAACAAATGTCAACGTAAAATGTTAAAATGAAATAAAAAAACACTTACTTACCTTCATTATGGTGTTTTGAACTAAGATCTATAATGAAATAACTCAGATCTAGTGTTTGTGTAATGAAACCCTAAGTTCAAAACTTGGGTTTTGTCAAACTTAATATCTTTAATCTACAGTGCAAAAGCAGTTGAGGAACTACATTTTCATGGACTGAAATAACTTTAAATAGGGGTTGAACCCAATGAATTTTTTTCCTCTCTCCCAACAGCTGTTTCGTCTTTCCAACGAATATTTATTCTTCCCCAATGATTATTTACCTTTGAAACTCATCCCTCAGATCATTAGTTTGAGTTTGTATAATCTTTAATTAATTCTCAACCATCAGATCACCCAAGGGCATTTTTGTCCTTAAAATATGATAATTTTGAAATAAGAGTATGTCCTCACATTCAATGCACGTTGACTGCTAGTCTTGGGGGATAAGTGAAATAGTGATTAATGATGGGTGCACATCTCAATTAGCTATTTATTGTAAGAGGTAAATAGAAATTAACCCAAAAAAAAAACTCCACATGATATATAAAAATAGCATAAAACCACAAAGATGAAAAAATCACATATTTACAAAGTTAGTCTCATGAATATATCTAGGGCTCCACAATGTCTTGTAACAAATGTCCCTTCATCAATCTTCGTGAATCATTTGGGACTCTTTCTGATCTTGTCTACATAATGCCCCTTTGTTGAAGGTCAACCACCCTTTAACATGGGCATCCTCCTTGGACTGCTTATCTCATTTGGGCTTGGAAGAAAAGTGAGCAAATCTGGCAAACCAAACACTTATGACAAACCCAACTTAAATCTAACAGTTGAAGGTAGGTTCTTAGTTCTTACCACAATATTGTCTATTAGGAGGACTTTGGCGAGAGAGGATCTCCTCAGGACCCCCTCATGTTTTACTCTGATATAACTCAATTGAATAGTTTTAAGTTGTACTTAACATGAGCAAAGTTTTTCGTCCTGGGAAAGTAAGGTAAGTTGATGCTATCTAGAATTGTCAAATTGCATTATGCAGCTACTTGGTCAGGAATCAAAAGAAATTCCACATTGAACTCTATCCTGGAATTAATGAGAAAAATCCAAGACTTGATATGAATTAATTCACGGGAAAATGACTTTTAGGACCTACTTTTTAACAAAATAGACAATTTAGATACCATAGTTGATGTAATGTCTAATTTGTGCCTAATTTTAAACTTTTTTTTTTACTAACAAGGACTATTTTATTAACCCAGGTTAACCCATAAAGTTATATGACATATTAACCATCCTAAACAAATAGAAAACCTAATTTTATAGCTTTATGACCAACAAGGACTACAGAAAAAAAAAACCTACGTTAATTTTTATAACGACAATTTTAGTTACTCTTTGTTATTAACCAACAAGGACTACAGAAAAAAAAACTTAATTGTTATTGACCAATTTTAGTTACTCTTTGTTAGTTTTATTGACCAACAAGGACTACAGAAGGAAAAAAAAAACAAAAAAAAAAACTACATTAGTTGTTATTGAATGACAAGTTTAACAAGAACAACAAAAAAAAATTGGTTGTTCACTGACCTGAAAATAATGGACATCATATGATAAATCCTAGTTTTATTAAGGTCAGTGAACAGGCTAATGTTTTTTATAGTCCCTGTTAAAATTGTCGTTTAATAACAATTAACGTGTGTTTTTTTTTTTTTTGTAGTTTTTGTCGGTCAATAAAACTAACAAATAGTCACTAAAATTGGTCAATAACAATTAATGAATGGTTTTTTTTTCTGTAGTCCTTGTTGGTCAATAACAAAGAGTAACTAAAATTGTCGTTCAATAACAATTTTATATTATAAATCCTAATTTTTCATATGATAAATCCTAATCATTTTCAGGTCATGAACAGGCTAATGTTTTTTTTAGTTCTTATTAAAATTGTCGTTCAATAACAATTAATATAGGTTTTTTTTTTCCTGTAGTCCTTGTTGATCAATAAAACTAACAAAGAGTAACTAAAATTAGTCAATAACAATTAACATAGGTTTATTTTTTCTAGTAGTCCTTGTTGGTCAATAACAAATAGTGACTAAAATTGTCATTCAATAACAATTAACATAGGGTTTTTTTTTCTTCCTATAGTCCTTGTTGGTCATAAAACTATAAAATTAAGTTTTCTATTTGTTTATGAGGGTAAATATGTCATATAACCTTATGGGTTAACCTGAGTTAATAAAAGAGTCTTTAGTCATAAAAGTATAAAATTAGGCAGAAATTAGTCATTACATCAATTATGGTATCTAAATTGTCTATTTTGTGAAAAAGTATGCCCTAAAAGTCATTTTCCTTTAATTCATTACTTACTTTTATTCATTAATTATTAGTATTATTATTATTATTATTATTATTATTATTATTATTATTATTATTATTATTATTATTATTATTATTATTATTATTGATGTACATCAAAATAGATCGATCATCATGGCCGTACACGTGGCATAAAGTCTCATCACGAGAATATAGTGCCCGATCCATTGGGCCAGCTCATAAAGCCCAGAAATAATGAGGCCAATTATAGAAGCTCATACTAGGCCCACCACTAAGGAGGTGTAAACAGGATCCGAATCCAGGTCCAGATGAATCGAAGCTCAAATCAAGGCCCGATATGCATTCTCTCATAAAAAAAAAGAACGTTGCACCAATTAAGGAGAGAATTGTTACAGAAACATCCTATTCCGTTGCACCTCACATGCTTAAGTCATGCAGAGAATTAACCATAACCATTATAAAAGGTAAAGGGAACATTCGACAAAGGTATGCAATTTAACTGAGTTTTTTTCTAGATTTACTTCCTTCTTCCAACAGAGTTACTACTTAAACATCGGGGTGCCTTCGGTCACCAAAAAGGTGGTCTTTGGCAGTCTAATTGTAGTTTTGCAGGTCAAACTCACAGGAGGACGATTTTTGGACGCATTGGTTTGGCGTCGTCCGTGGGGAACGACGAGTTTCCTTTTTTTTTTTTTTTCTTAAAAATAAGATTCACAGTGATAAAACTCACACAACCTGATAGAAAATCAATGGAGTACTCCACAAATATTCAGTCAGACGATAACAGATACGACATGCCGCCCAATATTGATCCAAAGACAACCATCGAGACAACCATACCTACTGGTAGAGAACTCAAGCAGGTAACAATTCAAAAGTCTCTAACATCATGGGGAACCCCCTTGGATCCCCGAGTGGAGACGCTTATGGCTCAGATGGACAGCGTGATCGAAATGATAGACCGGGTCATCCGAAACTTACAAGGCAACAACTTTCAAGAAGAAATCATCCAACTTAAGAAACATCGAGCTAACAATAGCTCCAAATGTAATCAGGGAACGCCCAAAAGTATACAACTGAAGAAGCCCAAATATGAAAGAGCATTCTTGGCTTTGACAGAAAGTCGAAATGAGATTCTTGAAGTGATGGCAAGAAGAGAAGATGTCAAATGGCTGCTGAAGATGAAAGGAAATTTGAAGAAGCGAAACAAGGGCAGACATTGTCTTTTCCACAACGACTACAACCACGATACCGAAGATTGTCGTTGCCTAAGAAACAAAATTGAACGCCATATCAAACAAGAACGATTCAAAGAGTTCGCCAAACTCAAAGGTGAAACAATAGTTTCTAAGGAGCAAGCGAAGGAAACAATCTACGTCTTGAATGGCACAGGCGGAAAAAAGGAGCAATCTAATCGATCCAGGAAGCGCATAATCAAGGACTTATGCACAAATATTAGATTCCAAGAACCATCCGCACAACGTGCAAGGACAATGCTAAGGACTCTTACATTCTCAAACGAGGATGCTGATGGAGTTAATTTCCCACACAATGATGCTTTAGTGATTTTAGTCATGATAGCAAAATGGGAAATCAAAAGGGTATTGATCGACACCGACAGCTCGACAAACCTATTATACCTAACAACTTTTCGAAGGATGCAGTTCACCAAGCGACCAGTCTATAGTAGGTTTCAATGGGACGCAATGTAACCCACTAGGAATGATCTCTGACTACCTGTTGAAGCAGGAGAACCAGGAAAGCAGCGAGTGTTAATGACATATTTTCTCATCATCGATGGTCCTATTACATACAACATGCTACTCGGAAGACCATGGATACACAAAATGGGTGCAGTATCTTCCACTATGCACCAATGCGTGAAGTAGTACCACACTGACAATGGCGTTGGAAGAATAAAAGGGGACCAACCAGCAGCATGGGAGTGTCATTTTGCTGCTATAAAGACTCCACACAAATAGCAATTACCGCAATGACTGGAAGAGTCTTCACAGCGATCCAATGAAACAGGTTTGGATTCTCCAAACGACAATATTGCTCCAACCAGTCCCCGAGATCGACCCAACATCGGGCAACCGGAAGAAGAAACGATCGAGGTCTATTTAGACAATGAAGCTAAAATGGCAATCTGAATCGGCACAAAAATCCAATCTGAACTCGTCATGAAGCTGATCCAACTGCTAAAAGATAACCAAGATATTTTCGCATGGACAATAATGGACATGGTGGAAATAAATGAATCCATCATTTACCACAAATTGCAAGTGAATCCAGATAAGAAATTGGTTAGACAAAACAAAGATAGATGGCTTTGAAGCGCAATCAGACGATAAACGAATAAGTACACCAACTGCTCAGCGTGGGAATGATAAGAGAAGCTCACTATCCGAATTGACTTGCAAACACTATACTAGTAATAAAGAAGAAAGGGAAATGGAGGGTGTGCGTGGATTACACAAACTTAAATAAAGTGTGTCCCAAAGACAACTTCCCACTTTCATGTATATACCAAATAGTGGCCGCAACTACCTGGCACGAGATGCTGAGCTTTTTCGATGCATACTCTGAGTATATTCCAGCCAAGAAAAAACATTTTTTATAACGGAAAGGGAGGCGTACTGTTATCGAGTAATGTCTTTCGGGTTGAATAACATAGGATCAACGTATCAACGACTAGTTCAAAGATCAGATCGGCAAAATGATGGAGGTTTACATCAATGATATGCTTTTCAAAAGCTCACGCAGAATAGACCATGTTATGGACCTCGAACAAGCTTTCTCCTAGCTTCAGAAATACAAAATGAAGCTAAACCTAGAGAAATGCACCTTCGGAGGGGAGTCAGGGAAGTTCCTCGGGTATATGGTCAACCAGCGAGAAATTGAAGCCGACCCAGAGCAGATACAAACACTTATCAACATGCAATCGCCAACAAACATAAATGGTGTTCAAAGTCTTAATAGGAAGATAACAGCTCTAAACATATTTATTTCCAAGTCATCAAACAAGTGTTTGTCTTTTTTCAAAATCTTGAAGGGGAACAAAGTGTTCGAATGGAATGATGATTGCGAAATAGCCTTTCAAAACCTAAAGACATACATGGAAAGTACAAAGCTGCTAACAAAACAAAACACGGGAGAAACATTGTATCTGTACCTATTTCTGTACAATCACGCTGTGAGTTCAACGCTACTACGAGAAGAAAAAGGGGTGCAAAAATTGATGTATTACATCAGCAAAACACTCGCAGATGCAGATATCAACTATCCGACCCTAGAGAAGTGAAAGCTCGCTCTGATCGTGTCATCAAGGAAAAGCGACCATACTTCCAGGCACACCCGATCGTGGTTATGACCGAACAACCACTTCGGTCAATATTACACAAGCCGGACTTATCGGGAAGAATGGTGAAATGGGCAATAAAGCTTGGACAATTTGACATTACTTATGCCCCTAGAACTGCTATCAAAGCTCAAGCATTAGAGGATTCATCGCCAAGCTCACAAGAAGCAACAACCAACCCGGGAATAAGGAAAGCGGAGCAGAACAACCCGAACTGATCCCTGAAAAATGGATCCTCCGTTGTGATGGGGCATCCAACAAGGCAGGAAGCAGAGCTGGAATAGTCTTATACAACTTGGAAGGCATTGCATAAGAAAAGGCGATAAAATTCAGTTTTGAAACCTCCAATAATGAAGCCGAGTATGAAGCTGTGATAGCTGGACTACAGTTAGCAAAACACCTGAAAATAAGGGACAGTAATGTATTTACGGACTCCGTGTTGATGGTCAATCAACTAAGCGGCGAGTTCCAAGTGAAAGACGCTTGAATGAAAGCCTACCACTAGAGAACCACAAAACTAATAAAAGGCTTCTAAAATGCCACCATCTGACAATGTGCACGAACAGAAAACAAAAGAGCAGACGAGCAAGCTAAAGAAACCTCAACAACAAATGATAATGACAATCCACTCGTCATGACACAAGGTAGCTCCATACTGGAAAATCAATCAGAAGAAGCATGCGCTGTAGACCAAAGTGTTAATTGGATGACTCTAATCCTGGCGTACATTTTAAACGGGGAACTCCCAACAGATAAGATGGAAGCCAGAAAACTACGAAATTGGGCAGCAAGATATACAATGGTCATGACAAATTGTACAGGAGGTCTGCCACAAACCCATTATTAAGATGCCTTGCACTAGGAGATGTCGAATGCGTCCTAGAAGAATTACACCACGGCACATGCGAGAATCATCCGAGGGGAAGAACATTGGCCCACAAAGCTCCCACGTTAGGGTATTATTAGCAAACAATGTAGGTCGACGCTCAGAAGCTAGTTCGTAAATGCGACAAGTGCCAAAGATTTGCCCCATATACCCACATGCCATGACAAAATATGATTCCAATGAGCAGCCCCTGGCCATTGGCACAATGGGGAATGGACATCGTAGGACCACTCCGAAGCTTCCGACAAAAAGAAGTTTTTCTTCGTAGCAATAGATTACTTCACCAAATGGGTAAAAATAGGGCTCTTCACAAACATAGGAGAAGCCCAAGTCGAGAATTTCTCTATAGAGACAACATATGTAGATTCGGGATCCCAAAAGCAATCGTTACGGACAATGGGAGGCAATTTGAAGGCAAAAGGGTCGGGGAGTTATGCAAGAACATGAATATCCAGCAGCACTTCTCCGCACCAGCTCACTCGCAAGAAAACGAGCAAACCGAAGTCACTAACAGAACAATTTTGGAGGCAATCAAAAGAAGACTTGAGGCAGTGAAAGGACTATGAACGTCCGAATTACCTGGTGTCATTTGGGCATACAATACAACAAAATGAACTATAACAGGAGAAACACCTTTTGCACTCCCTTACGGGTCAAAAGCGATGATACCCGTGGAAATTGGAATGCCAACATTTCAAACCGAAGAATTCTGCGCTGAAGACAACGTCGAAGCATTAAGAGTCATGCTAGATCTCCTTGAATAAAAATGAGAAGCATCCTCGATTAAAACAACGGCCTACCAACAACGCTTGGCAGGATACTACAACAAAAAGGTACAGATCCGAAAATTCAACATGCGAGATTGGGTGTTACAAAAAGTCAAACTAAACACGTAAGAGCCCGACACTGACAAGCTTAACGCAAATTGGTAAGGACCCTATCGAGTAACTAAAATCAACATACCAGGAAAATACTGGTTGGAAGACAAAAACGGCGGAATGATACCTCGATCATTTAATGTAGAGCACTTGAAAAAATATTATCAATAAAGTCTTTCGCTATCAATTTCGAAGCAACTAAATCTGACCAGGATAAAAAGTCAAATTAAAAACGAAATTGAGAGAACACAGCATGGCTAGAATATCGAGCAAACGAATATGTTGGACGAACGAGTTAAACATAAAATCTTCTGGCCTGATCAACCCCGAAGTAATAAAGTACCAGGATATAAGAGCCGAACTTTTATCGACTGTAACGTACGACATCGTAATCCAAATGAGAAACAAGATTCCGTAAACCAAAGCTTCCATACTACTAGAATGTCGAGTATCAAAGCCACCCACAAAAATCCGGATAACCGAAGTCGAAAATCTCTCAGAAATGTCATAAGTAAATGCTAAACAAGCTAGACATACGGGACACAAAAATGTGAAATAACAAAATTTTCATTTATCTTCTAAAAAAGGAGATTACAAAAAAAATAAAAAAATAACAACTAAGAGGAATCACTATTGTGAACAACATCTTCAGAAAGCATAGGGTCAGCAGGCTCCTCGACATCCAGATCACCCATCGAATCCGGAACAACTTCCTCAACATCGTTGAACTCCTACTCATCAAAGCTGCGATAGGGAGACATGTTCAAGCCTTGCAATTTAGAGAAATCCTGAAAATCTTGGTGACCCTCAACCACTCTCTTAAAATCCGCGGCCTTCGCTACCTTCAACTTCTCATTAACAGTCGACAACTCGGCTTGGATAGACACTAACTCTTTGGCGACATTGGCAAGTTTAGCAGCAACCGCTGACTTGGTCTCAACAAACTCGAAATTCAGCTCAATGATGATAGCAGTAACAGCCTTAAGTTTGGCAGAACACTCATTGCGGAGCGAACAACTTCGTCACGTTCGGCCTTTCGGTCAGACAACTTTTTCTCAGCAACATCCAGACGAGAATGCAACCTACCCAATTCCACTCGAATGTCTCGAGGTAAGAAGCAAACGCATCACGCGTAGCCTCGAGTTACCTCAATAACTCCCGTGCAGAGTTCGCAGCCCTCTCATGTTCTGTGCACGACGCCTTCAACAAATCTAGTTGATGAAGAACAAGGGAAAGGACCAAAATGTGTCCTGAAAGCTTTTGCTCGACATGCACAGCCTAGTCACGAGACGCCTTACAATCTGACCCCATGAAAACCACATAAGTAAGATGCATAATCCCATCCATAAGATGTTGGAGGGCGTTGTCAATATGGCAACTAAGTTGACGCACAGGCATAGGAGTTTTGTTAGCCAACCGCCCGTGACATCCACCAATAAGATTGCGAGCACTATCCTACACATCAGCCTCTGAAGGCTAGAAGGTCTCGAAAGGATAGAAGGAACAGGGCGAAAAACAGAAGGAGCAGCACGAGATTCCAAAGTTCTAGCCACAACAGAAGAAACAGTAAGCGTGTGATCTCAAGAACAAGCAGCAACTTGATCTTCTGCTGACGGATCATAATCAAAGTCATCCAACGTCTTATTACCCTTTAGATTATTCAACAGCCAAACACCAGCCGAAACATTTTATTCTCGGTAATGCATGAATCGTCAATCGATAGGTCGAAAAAAATCTGACAAGCCATTATAAGCAACAAGCTTTTTCTCATGGTCACCCAGAAGGCGAAAAACCTGTTTCTTACTTACTTTGAGGACTCAGTTTATCTCTCCTTCTTCACAGGCAGAAGAATCATCACTCGAACCACGACTTCCCTTCTCAAGAGAGGCAAGATGAAAGGTGGTCCTGGCAGATTCAAGGACAGAAGAAGCAAGCTTTTTCCTCTTCGAGACACGGCATGACTGATGGTCGTTATCTTGGAGGGGCTAGGAGGCCTAGGAATTTTCCTTCTCTTAACAATTGGACCAGTATTCCTAGAACCTCGAGCAGAAGCAGGGACTCCTACATCACCAGCACGCACAACAATAACCTAAGAAGCGAGGTTTGCCCCGATGAAAGCAGACCACCACATACAATAGCGTCTGAAGTAAGAAAATCTTCTACCTATAGTCGGGGAAGATCACAAAACCGACGGTGAAACTCCTACTCTTCTAAAGAATACGACAACTCAACCTTCTCAGGCTCCCAGAACGATCGCAAAATCTAATTCCCACGAAACCTAAAATGGTTTGAAGAAAGAAAGGCATAAAACCAGAACCTCGACCAACCCACATACTCCTCTCGCAGGTTCTCGAAGTAGGGAGGAGAACACAAACGACAAGTGTAACTAGGGTCCACTCTAACCCTACCTGGGAATGAAAAACCCTAACATTCATAGGGATGTGAACAACAACAACCCTCGCTAAGGTTGAAATCAGTACCTTCCAACCATTAGGAACAAGTTGAGTCGGAGCAATTCCGACCAAATCCAAGTACTCCCAGACAATAGGAGGAGCTGAAAGTTTGAAACCAGAATGTAACATACCTGGATACAAAGCAATGTATCCAGACCGAAAATGACAAGCACAGTCGTCATCTCCGGGGATAACAATCGTCGGATCGTTTGGCAACGATTAGTCATGACGAATGTTGTCCAGAGTCACGCGTGTCGCCCTCTTGGGCATGAAAAAAACTTCACAAACAGCAAGAGCATCGCCACCCAAAACTCTAGAGTTAGACATGACTATAGGACGAATGTGAAAAATCAAAAAGTTAACAATCATAAAAGAGAATATGCAGAAGGAAGAAGATCATACACAAAGCTTCTCCTTTTTATAGGAATGAGAAACAAAAAGACCACCCTTGGAGAATGTGCAAGGTGTGACAACCTTACAAAATCCCATAAATTGCGCCAAAACGAACAGGCAGATGGAACAATGGAGAGAAAACAATAGTGACAGGTAGCAAGGGCACTAACCAAGCAGTAATGCTGCAACAAAAAGCAAAACCGCCACACAGTTAGTGGATAATTGAACATACCCACTAAGGGGGGAGTAGCTGATGATACATCAAACTAGATCGATCATCACGGTCGTACACGTGGCATAAAGTTCCATCACGAGAATACAACGCCCGATCCATTGGGCTAGCTCATAAAGCCCAGAAAGAATGAGGCCATTTATAAAAACACATACTAGGCCCACCACTAAGGAGGCATAAACAAAATCCGAATCCAGGCCCAGACGAATCAAAACCCAAATCTTGGCTCGATATGCGTTCTCTCATAAAGAAGAAGAACGTTGCACCAAGAAAAGGCCATGGAGCGACCTATGCCTCCACGAACGCATCTCCATTAAGGAGGAGACTGTTACAGAAACATCTCCTTCTGTTACGCCTCACATGCTTAAGTCACGCAAAGAGTTAACCACGACCATTATAAAAGGTAAAGGGAATATTCGACAAAGGTATACAACTTTAACTGAGTTTTGTCTAGATTTACTTCATTTTTCCAACAGAGTTACTGACTTAAGCATCGGAATGCCTTCGGCCATAAAAAAAATGTTCTTTAGCAGTCTAACAGTGATTTTGCAAGTCAAACTCACATGAGGACGATTTTTGGACACATCAATAATAATAATAATAATAGTAATAGTAATAGTAATAATAATAATAATAATAAATTATTATTATTATTATTATTACTATTACTATAATTTTCATGTCAATTTACGGTTATGTGCCTTTGTGATATTGCACACTATTTGATAGTGTTATGTGCTTTTGTTATCTTTCATCTACGTCAAACATCAATACTGCTACATCTCATCCATTTTTTAACTCTTGATGATCCATTAATCTCTCAATGACTAAAATTGTCAAACAAAAATTATGTACATGTCTTACTTGAATGTTTTGATAGATCATAAGCACACACACTACCACTTACGCTTTTTTTTTTTTTTTTTTGGTCTTCGTTCGTCCTTGAGAGCTTACTCAAGAATAGATTTAGAGATTTTATTTCTTGAAAGATTTGTTTGATCTTTGGTAGATTAATTAATTTTCTCCGTTGGAAGTTCGAAGGTCAAGACCTCTATTTATAGGCAAGTTTTAAGGGAGGCCTAGTAAACTAGGTTGTAGTCAATGCTGACTTTTGACCATATTCTACCCTCTCCTTGTTAAACCATTGGTTCATGACTTTCAATTTTCTTTAACCATTTGTACTTCCATCTTCTTGGCCTTTTCACTTCTATTAACCATTTTTTTTAATATTTGACAGTAGTCTTCTCTCAAGTCACCTTGACTATGACATTTGATTTCCCCATTGGTTGAGTCTTCTTTGGCACGTTTGAATTATCTAATTTACCCGATCATTTGCAAATTCAATGTATACGACACATATTGACCACATTGACTTTTAAGTCTCCACCAATAATAAAATGAATTTTTATTTATTTTAAATAATATTTACTTTGATATAGATAAATGTAGAATTTTCCTCATAATTTATATCAGTTTTGCGTTTAGGTCCAATATTTATAATGGAGAGTTGACGGTCAACAAAGTCAACGTAGTCTTGCGACACAGACTTAAAGTTGGACAACCTTGGGATCTAAACTCGAAACTGGTACAAAGTATAGGACCCAAACACAAATTAACCCTTTACTTTTCTATCCACTTTGTAATAGAATATCTAATTTAAGATATGATTGTCAACTCGGCTAGTAAGACTTGCGAACATTTATATTACCAATCTAGGATTTGAACCCTACCAAAGGCACTTAAGGGATCTAATAAAAACAATGCTCTCCCTTCGAAAATCTTATAGCTTAGTTAAGACTCTTAATATATAAAATAATAATAATAATAATTAATAAATAAATAAATAAATACAGTTAACTGATATAGTGCTCTAGACATTCAGAATAACATAAAATTTGAATTTCATAGAAATAATATACTAACAATTAAGGAGAAAATTTCTAATTGTTGCCAAATTTGAATCCACTTGGCGAGGAGTTTTGTTTTCAATTATCTCATGTTACCCTTAGTGCTCGTAACACATTTTATATCTAAAACCCAGTCGTTGGTTTCCTCCAACCTATTACTTGCTGCTAAAAAAAAAAAAAATCAATAAGTTACATTGTATTGTATACTTGCAAAGTTCTTATGAAGTTTGATATCTAATATTTCCACTAACCACTTCAAAAGAATGAGATTTTTCATCAGTATAAGTGCATGAATTGAGGTTGTAGGAGTGTCGAACACGGGAAATTGAAAAATAGAATATAATGATGTAGTACCTAATCCCAAAAATGAGACCTCACAACACTGTAATTTCCTATTACTAAGATTTAGCATTCCAACGACCGCTGCAGCCACAGTACCTCACCATATCGCTTGTGGTTAATTAAGTCCATGCGTTCACATATCTTTTTCATTATTTTGT
Organism: Berberis vulgaris; assembly: GCA_963556465.1. Taxonomy (NCBI): domain Eukaryota; kingdom Viridiplantae; phylum Streptophyta; class Magnoliopsida; order Ranunculales; family Berberidaceae; genus Berberis; species Berberis vulgaris. Next base: position 25,162,645 of record OY747130.1, on the reverse strand, counting down.
TTCCTTCTTATTCTCATGAATTTTTAAAACACTTTCTTTTTATGTTTCGCTCTCTTTTATCTTTTTAGTCTTTTTTTTTGTTGTGTTATTTTTTTTGAATGCTAAGGCCACAAAGTGTGTACAGTATTGAACTTGTCAAATCTCCAATAACATGTACAATTGTATACAATTGGCAAAAATCTAAAGGTATATGCATCAAGTTATCCATTGGCTTATATATTGATTGATTTGAACAAGTAATTAAACGAAATTGAAATAATGTGATAATCAAAATTAAGAAATTGACAATAAATTAATAAATAAAATAACTTCTATACAATCAACTGACAAACAATGAGCAAAATATGCGCCTATTTATAATTAATCTACATTCTAAATCAAACCCTAAACATAATAGGAAAACAATGTGAGAACACTAATTGGAATATATTACAATTAATGACACACCAAAATGTCATCTCTTCTACACCGTACGGGTGTCATGATGATCCAGCCCAATCGGTTTCAAGCCCACACAATGCAGTCCACCAGACGGACCCAAATCATTACAGCTTGCACGTCTCACAACTATCCTCAATACCCGTAAGCCCTATTAAGGCAAGTATCTCGGGGATTAGCTTCGGACAGGCAAGACAACAACACTTTGCTTCCAACTAGGAAACATATACCAGAGTATACGTCGCACATGGAAACTTCTATCTATTGACAACACTCTGATTGAGAACTATTTCTGCGTATCTAGGAGCACAAGTCTAACATGGAAACTTCTCTTCACAGCACAACTCCTAATTAGATAAGGATCTCCACAAAGATCTTCTTCCCTAAATTATGCTATCGTTGACCCGGTCGAATCAGGACTGCAGCACTATAAATAAGACACGAGGTTGGTAAGTTAAGGTACACTACAAATTCCTTGTTTACAGCATTATGCCTTCCTCAGATCTCTACCTGACTTTAGCATCAAAGTGCCATCGGCCACCACAACGGTGGTCCATGGCTCACGTGCATTTATTGTGCAGGTCAGCAGGTCAAGGTCAAGCAGGGGGCGAAAATCGACAGCATCAATTTGGCGCCGTCCGTGGGGACAACAAAATTCCTAACCATTCAACTAGTGTCATCTCTCTTCAGAATTCAAGGAGATGGTGACCACCAGATCACGCAACAATGGAGAACAAGGGGACACGTCAAACGCTCAGATTGACGTTATACCACCGCTCCCAATGGTGTCGATAACACACGGGAAACAAGCTCACACCCCCGCGCCAGCAACAGCAACGACATACACAAAGATGGGTTTGTTGTCGTCACAAATACAGCAGATCACTAAAGCAATGGAGATTCTCATACAACAGAACCCTCCACCTGCCGATGGAGATCAGGAGCTGCACATACAACAATCTCCATAGGACAACAGAGAACAAAAACATGAGAGTTAAGCCACTGCTAGTTTTCATTGGACTAGAGTTCAACCTTCAAGGTACGCAGGTTCGCCCCGCAAGACCCCTTCCGCCGAGGGTCTCACGACCCAGACGTGCTATACCACTTCTCCGTTCCCCTGTTCGTGGACCGCATCATGAACGGGGCTCTTCCAAAGAAGTTCAGCACTCGAAAGCTAGATTTCTATGACGAGACCAACGACCCGTTCGATCACTTGCGTCATTATAAGCATGTAATGGCGCTCAAAGAAGGTTCCGAGTCAGTGATGTGCAAAACATTCCCTACGAGCCTGAATAAGTCAGCACTGACATGGTTCCATAGCCTCCCGCCAAAATCGATTGACTCATTCAAGACACTAGCCAAAGAATTCATGACGTGCTTTGTTGAAAGCCAGCGAATCAGGAAAGGCCCGCACTACATACTATCCCCAAGGCAGAAGTCAAACGAAACGCTAAGAGAGTATGTCACGCTCTTCAATGATGAGCTGGCGCTCATTAACAGCTGCAACGACAACACAGCAGTGGCGACTTTTACCATGGGCCTAAAGGGTAAGCTTTATGACGTCCTCACTTTAGAACTTCCTGGATATGGCAGAACTCTTGAAGGGCGCTCAGAAGTACATCAACTTGGAGGAAATGAGAATCGCAAATAAGGAAACTGAAATAGAGAAGACACCCTCCATTTCTAGGGACAAAAAAGAGGGGAAAAAGCGAGAAAACGAATAAAGGAACAAGTGAAAGCACAACGACGACAGGTTGGACTCTAGCCGTGCTAGGCCAGAGAAATCTTCTATCTACGTTGGATCCAGATCCATGACCCCCCTCAATTCTAGCTTATCAGACGTCCTTAATTCCATGAAAAACTGGGAAGATCTGAAGTGGCCCCTAAAGCAGTGCAGAGAACCCTCCAAATGCGACAACAAGTAATGCTCATACCACAAGGAGGGTGGCCACGACACCAACGACTACAAGAGTCTATGGTATGAGATTGAATACTGGATTCGCAAAGGCAAGCTAAAGGAATTCCTAGGTTCAGAGAAACGATAGGACCGAACCAGATAAAGGGGGAGGCGGTCAAAGAGATTGAAAAGGAGACTCCGGGCATAATATATGTCTGTCACGCCCCCACCCGCCATGGGAATCGCAGCGTGCCGATGCGTGAACTAATCCGTAATATAGGCGGATCGTAACCGGCCACAACATCAAATATAACACATTCTTGCAACGAAAATCCAACGGAATTAAAAACTAAGATAAAATTTGAACAAAATAAGAGTATACGATTCGCCCCGCCAGAGTCATAGCGACAAAACCAATATATACAAACATCTAGTATTAACAAGGTAATACAAAGGAAGCAAAACATACCCGTATAGGGTGGACACGACTAAACAACACAAAACAACAGCTGGAAACTGGGCCTAAGCGCCACGATCAGCAGGAACGCCAACACTGCCTGCACTTCAATAGAAGCACACCCCTTGCGGGGTCAGCAAAGCATAAAGCTAGCTAGTACGAGCGAACTAAATACAAATAACAGAATAATATACCGGAGAAATCTATGTCACACAATAATGAATAAGTGAGTAATCCTAGATGCATGATCCTTAAAATGGAAAAGGTGTACCTATACAGGTTCTAAAGTCTAAATCACATCGTGTCTCTAAGGATAATATTTCTAAGTTCAAGCACCAACACAAGCATTTCATATTCAACCATAACTACAAGTTTACGAGATATGCCGGTCATTACAGGTGATTCAAACATGGTAAATATCAAGCGATGAAAACAAAGACAATATCATAATTCTTCACAATCTCCTAGGTATAGCAATCAAGTCGAAACCAAAAAATTTGGTATAAGTGTCTCATATCGTAGGTATCCGCATACCCTACGAATGTGTCTTACCCAGACACATCCCACAACGTGCACCAGTACCACTTCAGGTGGTTTGTATCCAATGGGGTGTCATCTGCCAGGATACAAACTTAACATCCCAAACGACTGGCCTAACACGGCCAACCTAATACAAATCAAACTCAAGCGCCCTGGGAGGGAAATTGAGTAATCTTCAAAGCACGTCCTCCGGGAACCATCCTATAACATCCTCAATATCTGGTGTGATTCATCTCAAGCACTATCCAGATCACGATGCGAGCAAGCTCCTAAGCATCGGCACAACAAACATTACAACGGGGTAAAGACACTTACACTAATATCAACATGCACATACTACGAGTCTGTACATAATCAAATGTAACAGACGTGTAACCATAATCAGTTAGGCAATTGTCATAAATTCATGACTACGCTAGGGTCCCAACATGACCCAATTCACCACAATAAATTCATTCGAGTCGAACTAGCATGCTTGCTCAAGACTCGGCAATCTACGGTAAAACGCAACATACAAGCCAATGCCATTACATCAAAGCCTAATCACACCAAAATTCAACCTCCATTCTATTTCATTATTGTATGTCATGCCTTCAGAAAACTCAATACATAAATTCATTCACAAAAGAACCAACACAACCATCAAAATCTCCAAAAACCCTGAATTTCGAACTTGTATTCACTTATACACAATCGACAGCATAATGTAAAAATTAAATTCAGGATTTAAAAAAATATTTCTCAAGGTAAATATTATAGTTACACTCACTTGAGCGGAATGGGTTTTCGAAACCCAAATCCTACCAATCGGAGCTCTCAACTTGCAAAACAACGAATGCGAGACCAAGGAATTTTTTTTTTTAAACTGCAAGGCGGACTCAAAAGTGAGCAAACTAGCTGAAAATGGAAAATGAAATAAATAACAACCGGCGCGTGACTGAAAGAAAAACTTACCAGCAAATTAAATCCGGCAATCACTTAAAATTCAGCAAAACTCATCGAAACCCACCCTATTCCGGTCCGATCACCTTCGAACAGCGCAATAGGCCGAAAATAGGTCCAAGAATACTGAAATCACGAATTTGCAGCTCACCCACGAGCCCAAAGCCCGGATTCACGTCGAAGAGCCTTCCTAACGAACATGCACACGGTTTTGTTTTTTGAAATTTCGGCCAACCCTTAAACCACCCTTGCATATGGGGTTTACTAGTTCCAAATGACGCCACAAATACCCCTAAAAGGGCTGATCGGAGCTACGCTATCCGATCAGTCAAAACCAACACCGTCAAGCTCCGACAAATTTGAAACTTTTGATTTTTAAAACGAAAAACTGAAGCAAGAAAGAGAGGGGAGAAAGAGGAAGAAAAATGGGAAGGGATGAGGTTTGGGGGGAAGAAATCGACAACCCACGCAAAAACTCACTGGAGAAGAAGAGGAACAAAGGGAGAGTCGCTCCCTGTAAGAAAAAAAGAGAAAAGAAGGAAGAAGGAGAGGTTTTTTTTTCTTTTAATGTTGGGTGGCTATGTGCCCCCACCAAATGTTCTGTGTACACCCCCTCCAAATATTTTTTTTAAACAAAATCAATGGATATTACATCATACACACCTTAAAAGAGATCTCATCCTCGAGATTGGACAAAGCAACGACAAGAAAGACTAGGCGAAAAGCTCGGGTATTTTTGTCTCATCTGATCCTCCAGCTCCTAAGTCATGTCACCCTCCCGGTGGCTCCACTGAACCTTCACTAACTTCACCGTCCTCTGCCGAAGTTGTTTAACGTCATCATCAACAATGGCTACTGGCCTTATTGGATAAGTCAACTCATCAGAAATCTCCAACTCAGCAGGCTCCATAATCTGTGACGGGTCTGCCAAACACTTCCACAACATGGATACGTGAAACATGTTGTGGAGACCTGACATACTCTTTGGCAAAGCCAATCTGTAGGCCACTGATCCAATCCTCTCAGTAATCTCATAGGGCCCTACAAATCTCGGTGCAAACTTCCCTCAACTTCAAAACCTAACAACTTCGTGCATCGGGGAAACTTTCAGAAAGACTTTGTTGTCAACAGCGAACTCTAACTCCTTACGCCTCCTATCAGCGTAACTCTTCTGTCTACTCTGGGCTGTCAACAAACGCGCTCTAATCAGCTCAATCTTCTCAGTAGTTTCTCTGATCACATCCGGCCCCATCACAACTGGCTCTCCAATCTCTGCCCAACAAACAGGGGACCTGCACGGTCGTCCATAGAGTGTCTCAAACGGTGTCATGCCAATACTTACGTGGTAGCTGTTAATGTACGCAAACTCGCACAACGGTAGGTGATCTTCCCAACTGCCTCCAAAGTCTAAAATGCATGCTCTAAGCATGTCTTCCACTACCTGATTCACTCGCTCAGATTGGCATCTGTCTGTGGATGATATGTTGTACTCATGTCCAATCTAGTACCCATAGCTTGTTGAAAGCTCTGCCAGAAGTGGGCCGTGAAAATCGGATCTCATTCGGATACAATTGAAACAGGCGACCCATGAAGGCAGACTATCTCTCGAATGAACAACACCGCTAGACTGTCTGTCGTCCAATTCATACTAACAGGAATGAAATGTGCACACTTCGTCAACCGATCAACAATGACCCATATCGACTCATGACCTTTCCTCGACCGTGGAAGTCCATCGATGAAATCCATAGGGATATACTCCCATTTCCACGTAGGGATTTCCAACGGATGCAATTACTCAGATGGTCTTTGATGCTCGGCTTTCACCTGCTGACAAGTCGCACACCGTGCCACAAACTCTCCAATGTCTTTCTTCATGCCACGCCACCAGAAAGAATGTCTCAAATCTCGATACATCTTCGTTCCACCGGGGTGAATGGTGAAACGAGATCTATGAGCTTCCTGTAAGATATCTCTCCGCAACTCCTCATCAGACGGAACACAAAGCCGCCCACGAAACCGCAACCCTCCATCTGAACCCACCGACCAATCGGTAGGGCACTCATCCAGTGTGTCCACTACCAAATCTGTTATCTGCCTCGTAATCATTGGATCGAAGGTTTGTTTCTCCACCAATCTACTGATCAACGGCGGATAAACTGCTAAACCCTCTATCATGCTGCCTTCTGTACTGAAAGTAGGTTGAACTGCAAATGAAACTAATGTCTCAAGTGTTCGGTACTCCTGAATCATCACGGTTTCCATCATTGCATGTCGCCTACTCAAGGCATTTGTAACCACATTGGCTCTACCAGGCTGATACTGTATCTCGAAGTCATAGCATCTAAGAAAATAAACCCATCATTGTTGCCTCATATTCAACTCTCTCTGAGTGAATAGGTACTTCAAACTCTTGTGATTTGTGAACAACTCGAATCTCTCACCATATAGATAATGTCTCCAGATCTTCAAAGCAAAGACTACGATTGCCAACTCTAAATCATGTGTCGGATATCTCTTCTCATGGGGTTTCAAGTGTCGAGAGGCATAGGCTACGACCTTCTTGCCTTGCATCAACACTCCACCCAATCCTGTACCGCAAGCATCAGTAAATACCACCAGTCGGCTACCAGGTGTCGGAACAGTCAACACTGGTGCTGAAGTCAATCGAAGCTTCAAGGTTTCAAAAGCTTCTTCACACTTCTTTGACCATACAAAAGGAACATTCTTCCTGGTTAACTTAGTGAGTGGTGCCGCAATCAGTAAAAATTTCTCAATGAACTGTTGGTAATAACCAGCCAAATACAGAAAACTATGAATCTCCGTCACACTACTCGGTCGTCTCCAAGACTTCACTGCTTCGACTTTCTCGGGATCCACTGCAATACCTCCACTAGAAATGACATGTCCGAGAAATCAAACTTCAGGCTCCCAGAAATGACACTAACTAAACTTCACATACAACTGATTTTCTCTAAGTGTCTGCAAAACAATGCGAAGGTGCTCTTTGTGCTCCTCTAAACTTCTCGAGTACACTAAGATATCATCAATAAAGATTACCACAAATATGTCAAAGTACGGACTGAACAATCTATTCGTCAAATCCATGAAGAAAGCCGATGCATTGGTCAGTCTAAATGGCATGACTGGAAACTCATACAAGCCATAACAGGTCCGAGAAGCGGTAATTGGAACGAAATGTTCCTCAACTCTCATCTGATGATACTCAGACTGCAAATCTAACTGTGAAAACACTACGACTCCCCTCAACTGATCCAATAGATCATCAATTCGAGGCAATGTATACTTATTCTTGATGGTCACTTTATTAAGATCTCGATAATCTATGCACATCCTCAATGATGCATCCTTCTTGGACACAAATTTTGCTGGAGCCCCCAAGGTGACTTGCTCGGCCGAATAAACCCCTTATGAAGCAAATCATCAAGCTGTACTTTCATCTCTTCCAGTTGCTTAAGTGCAAGCATGTACGCTGATTTAGATATAGGTGCAGTACTAGGAACCAGGTCAATCCAAAACTCTACCTCACGGCGATGAGGGGTACCACGAATCTCTTGAAAGACATCAGGGAACTCAGACACAACCTCTACAGAGCTGGTGTCGGGACTAGAAATCTCAAGAGAGCTAAGAAAACTTCACATCAAAAAAACAAAATCGAGCTCACAAACCAACACACAAGGCGAAACATCATGTGGCGCTAACATCACCGACCTATGCAAGCAATCAATGATAACGAGGACAATATTCCCACAACCAAACCGAACTACCCAAAGGAGACACGTCCCACAAGGGTTCTAGCAAAGGCACTACCTCTAGGCGGTCTCTAACAACTAACTGTCTAGAAATAAAAGACCTAGATGCTCTTGTGTCGAAAAGAGCCCTCAACTGGGAAGACGACGAATGCACAAAACCTAGCACACAACACATATATCCTGAGTCACATAACAACACACTAACATGCAATTTTTCCTACACATAACACATATCCTACTACATCTAGCACATACAACTACAACAAAATAGTAACATACCCTCAACATTTCCCTGAATGGGAATAGCTGCGAGGCAAACAGGCAGTGCTGGGAGAGGGACTCTCTGACCAACTCTAGGTGCAGGTGCTAACTGTCCCTGAGGCGTCCTCTGCTGTGTTGGTACATCCCTACTCTGAGGACAAGCTCTTGAAAAGTGCCCCGGTTGCCCACAAGTATAACAAACTTTTGTCTGACCTCTAGGATAATCACGTGCTACATGTCCCTCCTGACCACAAGTGAAACAACAACTCCTAGTTCTTGTCTGACCACCCCTCATAGGTTGTCTCTGTTGTTGTTATTGTCGATGATCTCCTCGGGAACGTCTGTCACCTCTGCGGTCTCTGCCAGTCCTAACTGGTCCCCTTCTACCAGGGTCTCTTTGCTGAACAGCGGCACGTTCTGGCAGCTGTGCCTGCTCAACATTCTGGCTTCCTCGGCCAAACCTCTAACTGTGCTCTGAACCTCTAGCTCGTCAAACCAAAGTCTCTTGCCTACACTAAGCGTCAACTCGCTCCTGACTCAAAGTAACGTCGACTAATCTCTCAAAAGGACGATCGATCATCACCATCAATATTTCCTTAGGAACGGATTCAGACCACTAAAAAATTTTATGTTCTTCTTCTATGTAGTATCTATGAAGCAAGTGGCATAACGACTCTATTGTGTAAACTCGGCTAAGTATTCTGAAACAGGTCTAGATCCCTGCTGTAAGTGTAAAAACCTGTCCACTATCTCAGCTCTGGCAGAATCAAGAATAAAATGTTGTTCAAACACCTGGCAAAATGTATCCCACTGCATCTCTGATACATCTCGACTCTGCCTCACTGAATCCCACCAATACATAGCCTTTCCGTCAAACTGGTGTGCTGCTAACTCGGTACGCTGTATAGGTGTTAGCACCATCCTCTCAAATATAAGCTCTACCTTACGGATCCACCTATCCGCAGCTAGAGAATCTTCAGTACCATCAAATCTTTAACCCACCCAAGCTAACGAAATTCTTGTTGCCACGAGTAAACGGATCCTCTGACTGATTTCCCTGTCTCATATTCTGTGCCCACTGTGTCATCATTTCCATGAAAGCCTAAGAGGCATCCTCTCCAGCAGTGCCTGATCCCTAACCCTGTGTTCTCTTACCACGCGCCATCACCACACTCCCTCTATGTAAAAGAAAACATACATACAATACATCAAACAACACAACAAAAATCCTAACTCCTCTACCCAATTCACTCAAGAAAGTGGCATACGATGATGTTCTATGTGAACCGGTAAACAATGGCTCTGATACCAAGCTCTGTCACTCCCCGACCCGCCACGGGAACAGTAGTGTGCAGATGCGTGAACTAATCCGTAAAACAGGCTGATCGTAACCGGCCACAACATCATAATATAACACATTCTTGCAACGAGAATCAAACGAAAATAAAAAACTACGATAAAATTTGAACAAAATAAGAGTATACAATTCGCCCCGCTTGAGTCATAGCGACAAAACCAATATATACAAACATCTAGTATTAACAAGGTAATAGAAAGGAAGCAAAACATACTCGTACAGGGTGGACACGACTAAACAACACAAAACCACACCTGGAAACTGGGCCTAAGCGCCACGATCAGCAGGAACGCCAACACTGCCTGCACTCCAATAGAAGCACAACCCTTGAGGGGTCAGCAAAGCACAAAGCTAGCTGGTGCGAGCGAACTAAATACAAATAACATAATAATATACAGGAGAAATCTATGCCACACAATAATGAATAAGTGAGTAATCCTAGATGCATGATCCTTAAAATGGAAAAGGTGTCCCTATACAGGTTCTAAAGTTTAAATCACACCGTGTCTCTAAGGATAATATTTCTAAGTTCAAGCACCAACACAAGTATTTCAGATTCAACCATAACTACAAGTTTACGAGATATGCGGGTCATTACAGGTGATTCAAACATGGTAAATATCAAGTGATGAAAACAAAGACAATATCATAATTCTTCACAGTCTCCTAGGTATAGCAATCAAGTCGAAACAAATTTTTTTTGTATAAGTGTCTCATATCTTAGGTATCCGCATACCTTACGAATGTGTCTCACCCAGACACATCCAACAACGTGCACCAGTACCACTTCGGGTGGTTTGTATCCCAATGGGGTGCCATCTGCCAGGATACAAACTTAAACATCCCGAACGACTGGCCTAACACTGCCAACCTAATACAAATCAAACTCAAGTGCACTCTCTAGTGGCAAGTGCATGCGGGAGCTCACCGCAGCTCAGCAAACTTGCCACATGCAATAGTGTCCTCAATATCTGGTGCGAGTCATATCAAACACCATCCAACTCATGATGTGAGCAAGCTCCTAAGCATCGACACAACATGCATTACAGCGGGGTAAAGACACTTACACTAATATCAACATTCACATACTACGAGTCTGTACAGAATCAAATGTAACAGACGTGTAACCATAATCAGTTAGACAATTGTCATAAATCCACGACTACGCTAGGGTCCCAACATGACCCAATTCACCACAATAAATTCATTCGAGTTGAACTAGCTTACATGCTCAAGACTTAGCAATCTACGGTAAAACGCAACATATAAGCCAATGCCATTACACCAAAGCCTAATCAGACCCAAATTCAACCACCATTCTATTTCATTATTGTATGTCATGCTTTCAGAAAACTCAATACAAAAATTCATTCACAAAAGAACCAACACAACCATCAAAATCTCCAAAAACCCCGATTTTTGAACTTGTATTCACTTATACACAATCGATGGCATAATGTAAAAATTAAATTCAGGATTTAAAATAAATATTTCTCAAGGTAAATATTATAGTTACACTCACCTGAGCGGAATGGGTTTTCGAAACCCGAATCCTACCAGTCGAAGCTCCCAACTTTTGAAACAACGAATGTGGGACCAAGGAAATTTTTTTTTAAAAACTGCAAGGCGGACTCAAAAGTGAGCAAACTAGCCGAAAATTGGAAAATGAAATAAATAACAACCGGCGCGTGACTGAAAGAGAAACTTACCTGCAAATAAAATCCGACAAACACCCAAAATTCAGTAAAACTCACCGAAACCCACCCTATTCCGGTCTGATCATCTTCGAACAACACAATAGGTCGGAAATAGGTCCAAGAACACTGAAATCACGAATTTGCAGCTCACCCTCGGGCCCAAAGCCCGGATTCAAGACGAAGAACCTTCCTAACAAACATGCACACGGTTTTTGTTTTGCAATTTCGGCCAACCCTTAGACCACCCTTGCCTGTGGGGTTTACAGGTTCCAAATGATGCCACAAATACCTCTGAAAGGGCTGATCGGAGCTACGCTATCTGATCAGTCAAAACCAACACCATCAAGCTCCCACAAATCTGAAACTTTGATTTTTTAAACAAAAAACTGAAGCAAGAAGGAGAGGGGAGAAAGAGGAAGAAAAATGAGGAGGAAGGGATGAGGTTTGGTGGGAAGAAATCGGCAACCCACGCAATAACTCACCGGAGAAGAAGAGGGACGAAGGGAGAGTCGCTCCCTGTAAGAAAAAAAGAGATAATAAGGAAGAAGGAGAGGGTTTAATTTTTCTTTTAAGGTTGGGTGGCTATGTGCCCCCACCAAAATTTTTGAGTACACCCCCTCCAAATAGCTTTTTTTTATAAACGAAATCAATGGATATTACAATGTCTTTCACGGAGTCGGATCAGAAGAAGACTAGTCGAACAGGTCTCGCAAACGGACATTACTGGAGATGCGGACACAACCTGCAAACGATGACATACGCGTATACTACTTGAGGTTGCAGAGCCCCATCCCAACCATGACCTTCACGGACAAGGACCTCGAAGGCGTCCATGCACCGCACAATGAAGCTCTTGTCATTTCAGTCTCTATCACAAGGTGGAAAGTGAATAGGGCGTTGGTTGACACGGGAAGCTCCCTCAACGTCCCGTTCTACAACGCGTTCCATAGTATTGACCTCAAGGAGGAAAATCTGACATCCTCTGATTACCCGCTGATTTGATTCAGCGTAGAGAAGTGCTTTTCGATTCGAAAGATAAGATTAGCAGTGCTCGCAGGAAAGCCACGACTAAGAAAAGTCATGTTCTTTGACTTCATGGTGGTAGACGCACCATCTACCTATAACCTCATCCTGGGAAGATATTCGCTTCACCAGATGGAAGAAGTAGTCTCCACCCTTTACCAGTGCATCGAGTATACCGCAAACCACTCGAAAGGAACAATTCGCAAGGACCAACCAACGGCAAGGGGTTGCCGTTATGTTGCACTATAATAGATAAAATGTTCCTAGATCCAGCTCGAGCCCACAGGGCAATTTTAACAGAAGCCAGACCCACAAACTGTGGAAAAGTTACTCCATCCACACGGAGACAAAATCCCAACAGCTGTGGCTCAACTTAGTAGTGAATAACATTCCAGCATTGCAGGAGCAATCCGTTCTTCAACTCGACAAAGCGAAGAGGTCATTGCAGACAGGAACATGACTATCAGTGGGCGCAAAAGGACCCTCCCATGCAAGTTTTACTCTTAAGTAACCTCAATGGCATCAATGAAACTTGGCAGTTTGCTGAAGGTACTCACGGTCCAAGCAAGGGCTATGCGAATTCACTTCAGGACCGGGTCGACCTCTCTCCGCAATAGTCAATCTATTCAGTTGTTTAATTTTATTTCCATAGTCAATGTAGAATTTTAATTCTTAGGAGATTATGTGATTTGCAATCATTTAAGAAATAAAAGGGAATTACGCAAACACACTCTATTGATTACTGGAAAGATGTAACAACGATCGCCGAGAGGCGGGTACAAAAGACATCAAACTATAAGCATCTGAATCGGAAGCGACATACAGTAAGGAGTCGCTTAAACAGTCTGATTCCAGAAAGGGAGTTAGAAGCAACAACAAAGGTACCCCGGGTAAAATACGAAACCCTTTAAGAGTTCGGCAGTGACTTCTCCAAGGAAGATATTCTACGAGCAAGAGCAATATGAAATTGCGCATTCAATTCAATGCTTCTACAGACACACCCCTCAAATATGGCCTGAGGTGGTAATAATAAGCAATCGGAGGCCCCGCGAAATGCTAGCTGAAGCTACGACCAACTCACACGCTCGATCCGCTCAACCAGACAAACTTGGGACAAATATAAGGTTGAAACAAATCGAGTGCACCCTCTTGCTGAGGGATGAGCGTTTAGGAGTCAATGGCCTACTCCAACAGGCCATGTCCAACTCGACTTCGCCGCGCAATTCCAAATTTCGGCACAGCGCAACATGATGGGGTTGTTGGTATTATCTCAGAAATTAGGCGGTTTGAAGAACCAGCACGTAAACGGCTGACTCACCCCTTGTGAGAAAGTTTGTACTTCTTCTACGAGATACGAAAAGAAATTACAAGGTCTCAACGAAGCAATTGGGTGCTGACCCAGAGCAGGTGACCACACATAACAGCACGTTCTACCATGACTTATCGACACAAATGTTAAAACATTCGAAGACTCCAGCATTGGAGATCTCCCTTTTTTTTTTTTTTTTTTTTTTTTTGAAAGGCAAGCAGGGTTTTTATAGGATCCCAGAACCCATAAAGATGCCGCAAGCTGGGTTTGAACCCATGACCCAGTGGTACCATCCGCCAAGCTCTAACCGTTGAGCTGTCATGCCATTGGAAAACCCAAAGCTTATTCTTTGAGTAAGAGCATCTGAGGAGGTGCACTCTGTAGAAGATAGTGCCTACAACAATGAAGGAACACCATTATATAGACATAGTGGTTCACCAAATAGGCGCTTCGACATTAACTATCATCATTGAATACCGTATGGGAAACAAGGAGACGACATTCCCAAGGAAACCACACAAGACCACGTTCATCCAGTTAATGAAGTTGCACACAACCCCATTAACTGGGGGCGAGTAACCAATACTCAATCGTCTCGCGATCTACGACGTACGCGTGTCACCATGCAATCTACGTTGTACATGTATCGTCTTGATCCTACGACAGGGCCTAGCTCTTCTTTTATGGGCCCATGGGCTCAGCCCACTATTCGAGCGGTATTCTACCACATGCGCTGACGCGAGCAGTAGAAACCCTAGTCACTTTTGACACATGGATCACACCTGCATATCACCAGCTGATTTAAGGCACTTCTTTCTTTTTGAAAAAACACTAATCCGCACGAAGCACTCCGCCTGTGAAAGTAGTCTCGTACGCCCCTAACAGGGGGAACTCCAACCTAACCTAGCAAGCTTAGCCAATTTTGACTGATAACGATGGCTTCTGGTTCATCCCGATGCCTAGTTTGCCACGCACGGATGTCTATGGCTTAGGAAGTGAGAGTCTAATCAGCACTCTTACGCCTGCTGATGATGACTCGTCAGAGATCGTGTCCCTTTCATGGACAACGGTCGCCGAACCTGATCTGGTAAGCCTAGCCAGTGACGACTAACAACCGCAACTTCTGGTCAAAGCCTAGACCTGTAGCCCGATGTGCATGGGTGTAAATGGTTTGGAAGGTGGAAGCCTATTCAGTTTCAACTAATGTTGACAGTTCGCCATGGGCCCACTGCTCTTCTACAGACCATGGTTGCCAAATTACCAACTCCCAGACTTATAGCCTACTCCTTGTGGGTGTAGATGGTTTGGAAGGTGGAAGTCTAGTCAGTCCTTAATTGATGCCGACGGCTTGCCACGGGACCACTGCTCTTCTACAGACCATGGTCGCCGAAAACTCCCAAATTTGTAGCTCGATGCACACAGGTGTAGATGATTTGGAAGGTGGGAGCCGAGTCAGTCCCGAACTGATGCCGGCGGCTTACCACAGGACCACTGCTCTTTTACAAACCATAGTTGCCAAATTACCAACCCCCAAACTTTTAGCCTGCTCCGCGCGGATGCAGATTGTTTGGAAGGTGGGAGTCTAGTCAGCTTCGACTGATGTTGATGGCTCATCATGGGATTGTTGCTCTCCAACGGACCATGATCGCCAAATTCTTACATCCCAAACCTGTAATCCACTCTGCACGGGTAGATGATTCAGAAGGTGGGAGCCGAGTCAGCTCCGACTGATGTTAACGGCTCGCCACGCGACCACCGCTCTTTCTTATGAAAATGGTCGCCGAAGTAAATTACAGCTCAAAAAGGGTTTTTACGCTCACACAGGCTGACATTCTATTATCAGCAATGGCCACTTGAGTCAACTCAAAAGTCAAGCCACTGACATGCGGATGAATGCTACATGGGATGTCAGCCCGAGCTTACGAAACCTGACTTGGAACAAGCGCTCTAGCTCAAATACAACGCATGCGCTCGGCTGCCACAGTTCACTCATGCCAGCAACCGTAACCGACAGTCTGATACGCAACTTAAGCCTCCAATGGCTTACCTTAATGATGAACTACGACCTCGGTAGTGTAACCCACTGCCAAAGCATCCGCAGAACGCCCACTATTGGATGTAACCGAGTGATAGTGACTATGAGACCTCACAAAAGAGCATCTCAGAATCATTAACGACGTAAATGGTCAAACTCTCAACAACAGACAGAGTACTCAACTTCTTGCTAACCCAACCAAGCCAATGTCAAAGTAAAATGACAAGGCAAAATGGAAAGCACGCAACAGGGAGACCGAACATAATGCAGGTACAAAACATACTCAAAATAAACCCGTTTTCATTAACAGTTGAAACAAAAAGTGCAAATGTACAAAATCTACTCCTCATCGAGAGCGGGTACAAATACGGAGGAACTAAGCTTGGCAGGAGAAGAAGCAGGAGTTATGTCTGTACATGCCTAAATCTGAGCGCCATGATTTGAATCACCCTCTTATTTAGATGACACGGATACCATTTCGAAGTCTGTGTAAGACAACTTCTTATAATAAGCAAGGTCCCATTTTGGATGTTCTTCTTTCATCAATGCCAGCAGTTCTAATCCCCCATGCACGACCCAACAAAATTCACATTTGCCTTGCGCTTTGAGAAGTTCTTCCTCATCCGCCTTTGCTTCAGCAAGTTCACGCTCCAACAGCTTCAGCTTGCCTGTCAGTGCATCAACCTGAGATTGCTCCGTAACCAGACTACTCTTAACTGCAATAAGCTCATGTTGCTCCAGAAGAAGTTGGTCTTCAACTTTCCTCAATTCTTGAGCATTGAATTCCACATTGACCTCTAGCTGTTGTCTTTGTGCAACCCATTCAAACTTCTTTATGGTGCTATTCTCAATAAAAGACTACAATTTAGAGTGCATCTTTGCTGCAGCTTCTGGTGCAACTTTTAGATCACGGCGAACCAGGTTCAACTCTTGCCTGAATCTGTCCCTCGCGGACACCTCCTCTGCTAAATCAAACTCAAGGGCTTCCAGATGAACCCTCTGAGTCTCGACATCAATGGCTGACTATTTCAGCCTCCTCTCCTGAATTTGCTTTATCGGCAACTCAATCTTTAAAGTGCATCAGAATACGAATTTTGAATGATCGAGAAGACATGTTCCATGGTGAACACTGATATACACGTAATTATTACGAGATATATCCCTTAATTTATATATGTTAGTGTTTCAATTAATATATTTTATTCTAATTATTTCATTTTTTATGTTTTTGTAGGAATCGGCGCGCGTGAACGATAAAATCGCATTTAAGGCGACAATTTGATAGAATTGTCGATTTATTGATTCTAGTGGTGGTACAAAAGAGTGGTTCACACATCTAAGCCCAAGCCCAGAAAACTAGAAACCTAAGCCCAGCCTAACAAGGAAATAGGGAAACCCTATTTAGGTTTCTCTCTTGCCTTCTCTTGGGAGGATCCTCTCTATTCCACGTTTTCTCTTCTCCCTCTCTTTTCCAGCCACCATCACTAACCTCCACTGGGCAGAGACCGAGCTCTCTCGCCACTAACCGACCACCACCTCGCACCCGTCACTGACCACCACCTCGCACAACACCGTGCGAGACAGGGCACCTCCCTGTTTCGCTCCCTGTTCCACCACCTCGCACAACATCGTTCCACCTCTCTCTCTCTCTGTCTCGCCACCGTCCAGCATCCCTCCTCTTCCCTCTGTCTCGCCGCAACCATCACCCGAGTTCATTGCCACCACCGCGCGTACAGTGAAGCCGCGAAACAGGGAACTCCTCCCTGTTTCTCTCCCTCGCAGCCGCCCTCCTTCCTCTTCCATCTCACTCCACCACCACCGAGACCTCGTCACCACCCTCCTTTGGAGCCACCACTTCCGCGACAGAGTCGCTACCACCCCGCGAGACATCAGCCGCAACAGGGATTCCCTGTTCTTGTCCTCCTTCGCCGTTTTGGTTGTGAACCTTGTTTCCTCAACCTCTCTCTCTCTTCTTGCAGGTACAGGAACCGTTCAGGAGGCGAGGAAGGCCGCGAGGAGCTCGCGACGAGCGGCGGATCAGGCACGTCTCGCTGGAGAAGACGAAGAAGTTGCAGAGCGACTTTTCGCGCGGGAAAAAACCGTTTTTCAATTTGAAAAACGGTTGGAGCTAATTTGCACCCCGGAATTTACTAAGAGCCACCACAGACAATCTGAGCTCTTTTCCTCGGGATTCGTGCGCGGACAGGAAGTGATGGACTCCTCCATTGATGCTGTGACTACCACCACCATGAGTCACTAAACCCCACGCAAGGTGAAGAGGTGAACTCCTAGATGTAACGCACTAAATTAGTAATTGATTCGCTTTAAGTGTTCACGATGAATAATGATGTTTGATGATTCTCACTTTTATTTAATATAGAAATGTATGTTATTTTAGTGACAGAGATTCCATAGATTTCTTCGTAGATTTTTAGTACTCCGGTGATTATTTTTACTTCTCCATATAAGCTTAGTCACGCTTTTCTTATGTGTGGAATGTTTAAGAATTAATTGATTCCGGTAGGTTGGTTATATGTGATCGTCATTTATTACGGTATCGTCTCCGGATATATCGTAAGTTTAAGATATCACATATGACAAACCTTTGTGTTTTCTTAGAAAAAGTGAAATCTGAACTTCATTTACATTAGGGTTTTCTAATGATTAAAAGATTATTTTTCCGATTACGTCGTTTGGGATGTGAAACACGTAGTTGAGTCATCATAGCGAATCAATATTAATTGGCGTGTGAAGTCTAGGAGGGATCCTTGGAACCTTGTGCTTTTCTCAAACTTAGTTTTCTTTAAATTAAATTCAATTTCGTATTTTAAATTTGTTAGAATTTATTTTAGTTTCGCATAGTTTGTCTTCCTTAACCTTATTTTGTAGATCGTTTTTCCTCGTGGGATCGACACCCCATTCTTTACTGCAATTGACCGCGTGTATTGTTTGGGCGTAATCAAATTTTGGCGCCGTTGCCGGGGAACAAGCGTCATTCTACAAGGAAGGTTTCGGGTATTATCTTTTCTGCTCATTTTTCATTTCATTTTATTTTATTCTATTTTTTAGGTTTTAGGTCCAGTTTAATTTTTATCTTTATCTTTATTTTTATTTTATTTTGTTTCTTAAAAAAAAATTATTAAAAAAAAAAAAATTTAAATTTAAAAAAAAAAAAAAAAAAAAAAAAAAAACATTGGGGGAGTGAGTTGGACTAGAAACCACTTAGGTTCGTGGGAGGAGATGACCCAAACATTTTTTAATAAATACTTTCCTCACCACAAAACCAACGGTCTAAAGAGACAAATTTCTACCTTCACCCAAAAGAATAGCGAGACATTATATCAAGCATGGGAAAGGTTCAAGGATCTCTTGAATATATGCCCACACCATGGGTATGAGAGTTGGCGCTTAGTCATTTATTTTTATGAGGGGCTCACCAGTAGAGAACGTCAGTTCGTTGAGATGATGTGTAATGAAGAGTTTTTGCAAAAAGACCCTGATGAGGCCATTGAATACCTGAATGACTTAGCTGAAAAGGCCCACACTTGGACTGGTCCAAGTGCTACTGAGAGCACAGATAGAACACTCCCAGCTGGAGTTTACCAACTTAGGGAAGAGCATAGCCTTAGAGCCCAACTTAATAGAGTAACTAGGGAGTTAGAGGCACTTAAGACCAAGGATGGTAGGCCCGCACATACTGTTGTCAGAGTTGAGCTACAGGACGCCTGTTTTATATGCGGGGGAGTTAAACACTTAGCACAGGATTGCCCGACCTTGACTGAGATGAGAGGGGTTTATGAGGAACAATGTAACGCCTTAGGGATGTACAAGAAGCCTTACTCACCATTCTCTAACACTTACAATTCTGGCTGGAGAGATCACCCTAACTTTAGCTGGAGGTCTGAGGCCGACCAACCTACACACCCACAGGCACAACCACCTAAGTCATACCCTGCACCTCCGTACAATGCGCAATCTAATAAAAGTTCCTTATCAGACACTTTGCATGCATTTATAGAGGCACAAGGTAAAACTAATCACAAAATTGAGGTTGCATTGACACAGTTGGCAGAGGAGAACAAGGAGATCAGAAGCCAAATAACAAGGCTGGCAAGTTCATTAACAATACAAGCTCAGGACCAATTTCAGTCACAGCCTCAAGCAAATCCGAAGGGCCAACTTATGGCACAAACCTCTACTTCAGACTCTCAGAATGTCATAGAGATTAATGCCATCACTACTCAGAGTGATAAGATTTTAGATGGATCAAGCTCGTTCACAACTATAAGCACCTCCCCAAGTGCAAAGGAGAGCATCCCTGAGGATGAGCCCAATAAGAACATTCCAGTTTCAGTTCTTTTTCCTCAAGCACTACGACCTCCTGGAAAGAAATCAGAAATGCATGGTGAGATTCTAGAACACTTGAAACAGGTTAAAATTAACTTACCTTTGCTGCATGTGATTAAACAGGTACCAACTTATGCGAGGGTCATCAAGGATCTATGCACTATCAAGAGGAAACATCAGGTGGTTGCTATTTTTGAGTGGACTGATCCTCAACTTTTCAGGTTGTTGGTATACGATTCCTTAACCTTTTTGACTCATTTATATCATAGACTAGGTTTGAAAGTGAATGTTTCCTATGTTCTTCCTCGTCACTTCATGGTATATCTTTCATGAGGGAGAATATATGTCGGGCTGAAGACGTTAAATCAAGCGCTCCTAGGAGGCAGCCTAGCCTTAGTTGTGTGTCTTTGCTGTTAGTTTGGATTGATTTTCGAGTACCCTATTTAGTTGTGTTTCACTCATACTCGTTAGCTCCATAACATTTTTGACTTACAACTTGCCTTTTTTTTTGTTTTCTTTGTTAATGTCGAGTATGCATTTTATCGATTTCTAATGAAAACTCCATGATTCTTATGTTTCTGAGCGTTCATTGGTGGAAGATTTCATTGAAATTGGTAAAGCTTCACCATGGTAATATCACTCTAACCCTCCTCTTTTCTTTTGCCTTGCTTTGTCATGATTATTATTTTATACATTGAGGACAATGTTTGGTTTAGGTTTGGGGGTGTGGTTTATTAGATTTTTTATGCAATTTTCAAAAATCTTTGAGTTTAAAAGGTATTTTACAATTAAACCGAGTCATTTTTGTGTTCTACTCAATCTCCATTGAATACTTAGATGATTATGGTAATTGTGTAAAATCTTCTTGAAAATGCATTTGAAATCCGAACTCTTGGTGAATAAAATAATAATAAAATAAAAAAAAAAAAAAAAAAGAGGTTTTGAGTTCTCTTCAATTTTAGAGAATGATTTTGTTGCCTTTAATTTTGAGAAAACACATACTAGCATGTGTCACATAGTTATATTAGTGGAAAACATGATATTTGATATTATCCTTATGTTAGATGTATTTCGTGAGACTTTTCAACTCGACTATTTATGCACTATAAGCCAAGTCAACATGATTTGAAGTTGATTAGTGAAGTATTGAACTAGAAAACCTTAGAATAATAGTGGAGACTTAACCCTTGTGAGTTTTGAGCCATTCTTTATTTCTTGAGGGTTATTAATTACATTCTGATTTTTCTTGAGTCCGCATTATTTCGTTGATGATCTCATTATTCTTGATTTTGTTATTGATTGCTTTAAGAATGACATAAAAATTGAATCTTTCCACTAGAACTTCTTGCTTTATTTAGTTGAGATGTCCTAGTACTAACTAAAACTTATGAAGTGATACAGGCATTTCTTTCTTTAAACCATTTTTAGCCTTTTAGCCTACCCAATAATAAATATCCATTTGCAGCCCTTTGAGCCTTTAGATAGCCTTTTCTTTGTTATCCCCATTCCCAATACCTACTCCAACCAAGGAGTAATACCTTTATTATTTTATCCTTACCCAATTTTTTAAGAATGGATACGGTGAGATATATTTATGGAATGGGCAAATTAAAAAAAAAAAAAAAAAAAAAAAGATATTTCATGCACCTGCTAAGTAAAAGTGTTGGATTGTATCAATGGGGAAAAGCATGTTAAAAAAAAAAAAAAAAAAAAAAATTGCGATTGAAGAAGAAAATAATGAAGAAAAAGTTAATGGTGTACAACATTGATTTGTTCTTCAATGCCCTATGTGTTTTGTTCAAGGGTGTATCCATTCTCAGAAAATCTTTGTATCCTTTTGTCCCTTATTGTTTGCCATAATCCAAGCCCCAATACAACCTAGTAAAGACCTGATTGATCTTAAGTGAAAGTTAGCTTAATAGATGTGGAGATTGAATAGGCAAGAACTATGGTGTTTGGTTCAACATTCTCAAAAATAATCAATATTCCGGTCCATGAGATCATATTCATTTCACTCTTTGAAAATTCCGTTTTTCATGATAATTATATGTGAGACGTTTGCATTTTCCATAATATATTCTTTTCCTCACATATAAATTGAGTGCCTAATCTCTGAGCGTTTCATTTCTGAGCGACATGAGAGAATTGTAGTCGAAACGTCTTTTCTAAAGGTTTTCTTGTCACATCTTTACTATGAGATGAAGAGTTATGTTGATAAGGCTCCTCACACACACACTTCGAGTTGAGAATGATTATGAAATTCACTTAACCTTTAGATACTATTAAATTATTGTACTCTATTGATATACCTTTGTGACAGTTTTAGTTTGTTGTTTTTCTCGAATGCTAAGCAATTAGAAAATTACTCTAAAGAAAATAAAGAAGAATGCTCACACTTTTGCATTATGTTTTTAGAAAATAGATTTTGTTTTATTGAGTCAGTAATGTTTGGGGGTAGCATTTCTGGAAACCCTCACGAGACTATAACTCGTCCTCTAGAGGTAATCTAGAGGTTTAAAGCCTTGTTGCACGTTAAGGTAAGTGCAACCGTGATTCCTACGAAAGTGAGTTAGGATTTTATTCTTTATTTTGTTTTGCTCGAGGACTAGCAAAATATAGGTTTGGGGGTATTTGATATACACGTAATTATTACGAGATATATCCCTTAATTTATATATGTTAGTGTTTCAATTAATATATTTTATTCTAATTATTTCATTTTTTATGTTTTTGTAGGAATCGGCGCGCGTGAACGATAAAATCGCATTTAAGGCGACAATTTGATAGAATTGTCGATTTATTGATTCTAGTGGTGGTACAAAAGAGTGGTTCACACATCTAAGCCCAAGCCCAGAAAACTAGAAACCTAAGCCCAGCCTAACAAGGAAATAGGGAAACCCTATTTAGGTTTCTCTCTTGCCTTCTCTTGGGAGGATCCTCTCTATTCCACGTTTTCTCTTCTCCCTCTCTTTTCCAGCCACCATCACTAACCTCCACTGGGCAGAGACCGAGCTCTCTCGCCACTAACCGACCACCACCTCGCACCCGTCACTGACCACCACCTCGCACAACACCGTGCGAGACAGGGCACCTCCCTGTTTCGCTCCCTGTTCCACCACCTCGCACAACATCGTTCCACCTCTCTCTCTCTCTGTCTCGCCACCGTCCAGCATCCCTCCTCTTCCCTCTGTCTCGCCGCAACCATCACCCGAGTTCATTGCCACCACCGCGCGTACAGTGAAGCCGCGAAACAGGGAACTCCTCCCTGTTTCTCTCCCTCGCAGCCGCCCTCCTTCCTCTTCCATCTCACTCCACCACCACCGAGACCTCGTCACCACCCTCCTTTGGAGCCACCACTTCCGCGACAGAGTCGCTACCACCCCGCGAGACATCAGCCGCAACAGGGAGTCCCTGTTCTTGTCCTCCTTCGCCGTTTTGGTTGTGAACCTTGTTTCCTCAACCTCTCTCTCTCTTCTTGCAGGTACAGGAACCGTTCAGGAGGCGAGGAAGGCCGCGAGGAGCTCGCGACGAGCGGCGGATCAGGCACGTCTCGCTGGAGAAGACGAAGAAGTTGCAGAGCGACTTTTCGCGCGGGAAAAAACCGTTTTTCAATTTGAAAAACGGTTGGAGCTAATTTGCACCCCGGAATTTACTAAGAGCCACCACAGACAATCTGAGCTCTTTTCCTCGGGATTCGTGCGCGGACAGGAAGTGATGGACTCCTCCATTGATGCTGTGACTACCACCACCATGAGTCACTAAACCCCACGCAAGGTGAAGAGGTGAACTCCTAGATGTAACGCACTAAATTAGTAATTGATTCGCTTTAAGTGTTCACGATGAATAATGATGTTTGATGATTCTCACTTTTATTTAATATAGAAATGTATGTTATTTTAGTGACAGAGATTCCATAGATTTCTTCGTAGATTTTTAGTACTCCGGTGATTATTTTTACTTCTCCATATAAGCTTAGTCACGCTTTTCTTATGTGTGGAATGTTTAAGAATTAATTGATTCCGGTAGGTTGGTTATATGTGATCGTCATTTATTACGGTATCGTCTCCGGATATATCGTAAGTTTAAGATATCACATATGACAAACCTTTGTGTTTTCTTAGAAAAAGTGAAATCTGAACTTCATTTACATTAGGGTTTTCTAATGATTAAAAGATTATTTTTCCGATTACGTCGTTTGGGATGTGAAACACGTAGTTGAGTCATCATAGCGAATCAATATTAATTGGCGTGTGAAGTCTAGGAGGGATCCTTGGAACCTTGTGCTTTTCTCAAACTTAGTTTTCTTTAAATTAAATTCAATTTCGTATTTTAAATTTGTTAGAATTTATTTTAGTTTCGCATAGTTTGTCTTCCTTAACCTTATTTTGTAGATCGTTTTTCCTCGTGGGATCGACACCCCATTCTTTACTGCAATTGACCGCGTGTATTGTTTGGGCGTAATCAAACACCCTCTCGCGAGCCGCCTCAACTACTGTCCCAGCTACGACCACCTAGCTCAAATGAGTCATCCCTAGCATAAGATGTTTCAAACCTTTATCCATACCCCCTTCCAGCGTATCTTCCTCGAGCTTCGAAGCATGGTTTATCAGCCAGTTGTAACGTCTGCTTATATACTTCCTCGAAGTATAGTCAACATCAACCTCCTGGTGTCAGACCTGGTTGTTCATCTTCAATACGTTTGGGGCAAACATACTCATCTGCGCATCTGGATGAAGTTCTCCCGGATGTGGGATCACGCCAGCATCGCCCTTTGTAGTCTCCACCGCACCTAGGCCCTCATCCACGACCTTCCCTTTGTCACCAACAACTGATCCTTTATTGCGAGCTGGCTCAGCGGAATCCGAAGGAAGAGAACGAAGTGAATTGTCCAATGGACCCTCCATGACCTTGATATGTGGCCTGGAGTGAGATGGGGAACAATGCAGACTACAAGAGGGATGGCCCACGCTACCATGGCCACTGTTGGATGATCCACCAACAAAATGATTAAACTTTGGGACCACAAGCGAATCCTCATCAGAGCTAATACAATCATTTTTTGCTCCCTGCTCCGATCTAGTTCCTGTTGACCTGTTGACCTACACAAGTAGCACACGTGAGCCATGGACCACGGTTGTGGTGGCCGATGGCACTCCGATGCTAAAGTCAGACAGAACTCTGAGGAAGGTGTAATGTTGTAACAAGGAATTTTTAGCGTACCTTAGCTTACCATCCTCATGTCTTATTTACAGTACAAGGAGTCCTAGTTTAACCAAGTCATCATAGGCGTAGATTAGGGAGATCTTCGTGGAGATCCCTATCTAATTAGGAGTTTTTCTGTAGGAGGGAAGTTCCTTGTTAGCCTTGCGCTCCTAGATACGCAGGAGATAGTTCTCAATCCAAGAACATTTCGTAAAAGGGAGTTTCCCAGTGTGGAAGATGCTTTGGTGTTTGCTTCCTAGTTGGGAGAAAAGAACAATTGTAGTTGCCCGTCCGAAGTAGATATTCGAGATACTTGCCTAAGGAGGGCTTACGGGTATTGAGGACAACTGTGAGACGTGTGGACCTAGTGTGCTGTGAAGGTCTGGGTCCACTTGGCGGACTGAATTGAGCGGGCTTAGAACCGCTTGGGCCTCTTCACTGTTGGGCTGATGCTGGGGCCCGTATTTTCTCAAGATTATCACGACACGTGCATGGCTCAAGGGTGTGACCGTTTTTATGTATCATCAAAAACGTTCTAGTAAAACGGTTTTTGATTGATTAGCACCAGTAGAAGCTGCCACAGCAGTCAGCATAAACTTCTCACTCAAAGCTTCAACTTGCTTGGTACTCAGCTTCGATACATCATCAACCCTTGCTAATCGCAGGTGGTCATTCTCCCAGCTAGATACAACGACCTCCGTTTCGGTGGCTGGTCAGGTTCACGTTCCTCCCTCACTAGAGCATACCATTTGGGAGCCGGCTCGGCCCCAGCACGAGACCTCTTTGAGCTTATAAAGGAGGAAAACATCTTAGAAAGCCTCTTTATGTCGGGCAAGGCAGAAGCTTTAACTTTGGAAGCCTTCCTCTTCCGAGAAGGGGCTCCACCTTCAAACTTAACCTTCGTCTCTCTGTAAAGAGTGGGGGCCAGGTGTTAGTTGACCCACAATCCGTTGTGACTTAAGTTAGTAGGAAAGATAACGTCTTCCACCCTCATCCACGACATGTTGCGGAATGCCTTCATAGTGACTTGCTCCTCCGGAAAAAAAATGAGTAATGGGGAACTTCCCTACAATGCGACGCATGAGATAATTAGCATATAATTAACGCAATGAAATCAAAGGGTGAAACTATATTTACAAAGTGGGTTGAACTCCTGCTCAAGCGGACGACCCTTGAACTCAAAGTATTTCGAATTCGAAGGAACCAAAAAATAGTAATTTTGCTAGAATTTGGAGTCATCCAGCAACTTCCCGAAGCAAGTCGGCGACGTCGTCTTGCAAACGGCGTGATCATTCAATCGAGGGGAAGCCAACAACTGGATCACCCTCGGAGTCACACAGACACCAGCATCCTTCGCCCTGATCAATATGAAAAGGATAATCCTATACCCATTAGGTACCAACTGGCAGGAGGGATTCCAAGAAAATCCAGGAAGCCCCAGATCTTGTCAAGAACAGGAAAACGGACTCGAGTTTTAAGTATCCCGCGGTGCAAACAGATGAACCCTTCCGGTGGAAACATTGACGTCTGATCATCACTCGGAGTATAGATTGGCAAGTCCTCAGGGACCCTGAATGTCTATTATATTTCAGCAAGGCCCGATTTGGAAATCGACCTATCTTTAAAGAATTGGAGGCCCTTGGCTAGAAGCTCATCATCAAAATGATTTTGGCGAGCCATGAAAAAGGTGAACAAACTTTCAATCAAAAGATAAACATAGCGGAGTCTCTAAAAACAAAGAAATGGAAGAGTCAATATCTATACAAAGGGGAATCTAAAAAGGGATTGGTTTCCCGCCTCTTCTCCACTGAACCGATGCACGCTTAATTAATGAAGCGTGTCGCTAAGTAACAGTTCAGACTCAATCATCATGAGCGGCGTATCTTTTCAAGAAGTGACTTAGTCAACCGATATGATGACCCATTAACTCGGGGGGGGGGGGAGTAGCTAATGATACACCAAAACGTCCTCTCTTCTACACCGTACGCATGTCATGATGATCTCGAGAAATAACAGGTCCAAACGTCAGCCAAACACTGATCCAGCCCAAGCGGTTTCAAGCCCGCACAATGCAGTCCGCCAGACGGACCCAAATCATTATAGCATGTTAAGCCCCACACACAGCTATCCCCAATACCAATAAGCCCTAGTAAGGCAAGTATCTCAGGGATCAGCTTTGGACAGGCAAGACAGCAACACTTTGCTTCCAACTAGGAAGCATATACCAGAGTATACGTCACACATGGAAACTTCTATCTATGGACAACACTCTGATTGGGAACTATCTCTCGTATATCTAGGAGCATAAGTCTAACAGGAAAAATTCTCTTCACAGTACAACTCCTAATTAGAGAATGATCTTTACAAATATCTTCTTCCCTAAACTACACCACCAATGGCCTGGTCGAACCAGAACTCTAGCACTATAAATAAGACATGAGGTTGGTTAGCTAAGGTACTCTACGAATTCCTTGTTTACAACATTATGCCTTCCTCGGATCCCTGTCTGACTTTAGCATCAGAGTGCCATCGGCCACCACAATGGTGGTCCATGGCTCACATGCGTTTCTTATGCAGGTCAGTAGATCAAGATCAAGTAGGGAGCGAAAATCGACTGCATCAACAATAATAATAGAATACCTAATATTGTTAAAACAACTAATATTGCTAATATAAATAAATATCTTAATTACATCAACCGCTCCGAGTTGATGAAGCTTGTCCTCAAGCTTAAAGGGTGCACTCGGTGTTGTCTTCCAATGAAGAAATGAGTTCGCCTTCACCTTCAATCGAACGAACTTGTTCCATAGATTCTTGTTCATCAATCTCATCTGTCAGCAGCACATATTTTCTTTTGGACAATTGCTGCGAATATGACAAGTCTGACCACGCCCAAAGCACTTTAGAGGGCCTTCATAAATGGGTTGCGGTGTGTAAGAGAGGAATTGCATGGAAATGGTGCCAATGCCTTCTTCTCAAAACAGTACTACAACTGTAACTTTGTTTCTGCCTTTTTTTCCATTTTCTCAGCCTCCACAAGAGTATCAAATCCCCAAATACTATGACAGACTAGAGTCGCGCATCCAAACCATGATAAAAGCGAAATGTTGTTTGTTGTCTGGTTCGTCAGGTTTAGCATGCATACACAAAGTACGAAACTTAGTAGCATAATCAGTAATTATGTGCCCATTTTGAGAAACTCCCATCAACCGTCTAAACAATTCACACTCATAATCCATAGGCACAAAAACAAATCGCATCGACTAACGCATATCAAGCCAAATATTAACAAGAGGCAACCTCAATGTTGTTTGGCGTGCACACTCCTCCCGCCACCAAGTATTTGCAATACTTTTCAATTTGGTAGCCACTAATTGTATCACTCTCGGACCTCGGATGTTCTTAAAGTCAAGTATGCGGTCAATCTCCAAGGACGAAACCATAAAAGCGTCGCCCACGACAAGTCCATCATAAGAAGACACATCAAGTTTTAGACATGCATCATCCCGACGCTCTAGGACAATAAAGAGACGAGTCAACTAATCCTAAATCAAAATAAGTGTCACCGCCAATGTTCTGATCGCCTAAGTTAGGTGGTCAAAAAAGAGGATTATGTGATGGAAAAGTGGAGTTGGTAGGAAGTTGGTATTATGGAATGAAATCAGAGTTAAACTAGTTACCGAAATTGGGATCGTACACAGCTTGATGAGAATTATTGGAGTGTAGTGTAGCATAAAGACTCAAGGAATGTTCTCTAGGCTTGAACGAGGAGGTTGCAAATAACTGGTAGGGATGTGAGGTGGACAGCTGGAAGGAGAAGGGTGGGAATAGCTTGATGTAGATGAGTAAGGTGGGTGGGACAATTCATAGAGGGGTTGTACATAGCCATATGAAACTTTGAAATGATAAATGAAATAGGGTTGAGAGAGAGTCGAAGTGGTGGCTGATTGATGGGGAAGGGATGGGTTGATGGTTGAATGAAGATGGAAAAGTGATCGTATGGGGCGAATGGGTGGGGAAAGTCGGAAGAGTCACCGGACTGAGGATCGAAGGGAGGGAGTAGAGCAACTGGTAAAGATGACAAACCCAGTCAATCGACAGGAAAAAAACCCCAGGAGGAAGCTTGATGGCGTTGATCGACTGACCATGAATTGATTGCATGGGCAGATCCACTACTTGGACAAGGGGGTCAATTGACCCCCTTCGGTTTTGTAAAAAATTCATTAAAGTAGTTAAAATTTCACTATTGCCCCCCTTTGAAAATTTATATTGCCCCCTTGAAATTTCATATTGCTTCCTCTTTATAAAAAAACATCATAGATCCCAAATCGCAAGAGAAACCGAGCCTCTTGTGTTTGCGTCTGCGCTTGCGTCTTGCGATAACTTCTTCAGTTCTTCTTCATCTCTGTCTGAAACAGGTGAGTTTGTTTGATGTTTTTATTTCTCCATCTCCGACTTGTTGATTTTATGCCCTGGTCTTGCAATAAAAATTCTGATGTATTTCTGAAACCTAAATTCCTGAATTTAATATAGTTTTTCATGTCAACCGATTCAGAGATTCTCCATCTAATATTACAACTAACAAGAAAAGAAGAAACAATGACAAACCTACATGTCCGATGAATGTTGTGTCAATCAAAAAATCAATTGGATCAGCTGCTAAAGCCATTGCAGCAGGCAATACAATATGAAATATTATCTCCAAGCCAATCTCATCCTTCTTGAAAACAATCTCACAATAAGCCTTAATGGTCTTTCTATAAAAGCAAAAAAAAACGTTCTACATAAAATGTTACTAAGCAATCAACCTCACACTCAAAGACAAACACACCCCATACACACCACATGCACACATTTCACACTACACACAGTGACATACATAGCATGTTTGCAATGTACATAAAAATTGAAAATTTTATGTTGTATATCTCCATCATTAAACATAACCCAGAAAAAAAAGACAAACTTTGATGCCTTTACTAATTTCTTGGAAACTTCTTATACAAAGGACATTTTTTATGTTGTATAACGAGGAAATTTCTTGGAAATGTTACATTTTTTTTGCCCCCCTTTGTCTGCAATCCTGGATCCGCCCCTGATTGATTGGTCTATTTACGGAGCGGATTTGGTTGATCGACCGATGTAGAAGGTAGGGTTGACCAACGAAAGTTGAAGGATATGCCCCTGAGATGGACGACAGTTGTAGTGGAGGATTTGTGGTTGACAGTGGTGGTGACCTGAACTAGGGCAGAGGAGGGAGGAGGGGAGGGACTGTTGTCGCCAGTTATAGTGGTGGCCTTGTTCCCCTGGTGCGCTGTTATTGATAATGGCGTTGTTTGGGATTGTCGGGCTTCCACCAACTGTACAAGCATTTGTTCCAACCCATTATGGCCATCTTCATATCTGTCATCTCCTCGTTGCCTTTGGTCATTGATTGTTTTATTTCCATTGTCTCCTCTTTCAGGTTTACGACTTGGTTATTCCATTTTTTGATTTTGTTTTGTTTAATATTTGCATCTAAAAAACTAAACCTTCCATTTTTCCATGACTTCAATTGTTTTGGATTTTTCTTCTTTTGCCATCTTCTAAGCCCTTTCTTATGCATATTCATCTTTGTCATGTAACAGAATAAACAAAATAACTTTTATTCGAACTAGTAAATAAACGAAATAAAATAAAAATTTATTCAATCAACCGACTAAAAAATGGGGCACTGACATCCCTATTTATAATAAACCTACCTTCTAAATCAAACCCTAAACTTAATAGGAAACCAATGTGAGAACTATATATATACATAGCATATTTTCTAGGTGGACTACCTAGCATATGCTACCTAACACCAAAATTTGTATATTTTTAAATTAAAACTTTGCCGAAGGCATTTAACAGTTATGAAATGCAACTAAAACCCTCCATGCCCTCAAATAAAATCTATATTCACGCATTCTTTCTATTATTTGTTCCATTTTGTTCTTTGGGTGTAAAACCATATGTTTTAGATGATGACCAATTAATGTTTTATATGCCAACATTCACCCAATCTACAAAGGCAGTGATTGAATGACACCATCCGTTCTGCTGAATGACACCACCAGTTCTGCTGAAAAACACCACCTTGCCCTACTTTCTGAAGGGCACCACCAATATAAACCTTGAACCTCTCATAATCCAATTTTTTCTCATTTTCTCCCACGAAAAGTTCTTTTTCCTCTCCCAAAATTTGAATCTTTGCACCCACTCTCTTCCTGCCATCACTCTCCCTCTACTATCTGATCTCTTCTTCCATTCTCACTATCCGGTAAAAAACTAGGACTTTTTGTGCGCGATTTGGGTGCATTTTGGGGTCTGATTGGTTTCGGTTCTGGTGCAAGTTGGTTGATGTGATTTGGGGTTGTGTTGGTGTGCGTTTTTATGTGATTTGGGGGCAATTTGCTGCATCGTCATCTTATTTGCTTCTTTCTGTTCGATTGTTGCTGTGGGGGTTGGTCTGTGCATTCAACCAAACCCATGAAGTCATGTAAACTCTAATTTTTAATTTTGAAAACATAATCTTCATGCCTCATTTTTTTTAATTATATGAATTTGTTTTGAATATTTTGTATGGTAAATACAAACAAAGACGTGTCTTCTTTGGTTGGTAGTGATGGTGGTGGTAATGGTGGTAGTAGTCAGGATCATCCAGCTCAAAGATGACCAATGACAGATACTTTGAGAAAGGTCATTGCAATAAACACAAGATAGAAGAGAGAAAAAAAATGCAAGAATGGGGGGGAAAAAAGAGAAAATGAAAAAGAGAGAGGATGAAATGAGGAACAATTTGATTGACTCGGATGAAGTGGCGACACCCTTAATGCTATTGCAAAATATGGTGTGGTTTGTGAGGGTGTTGCAAATGAGGTTGAAGAAGCGAAAAAGGGCAAGAGGCTGAGGAGGGCGGTCAAAATGAAGAGGGTGGGGGAGATGAGGAGGTTAAAAAAATGAAGAGGAACCAGTTATTTCTGTTGGACTTAGTTCTAATAAAGATGAAGAACATGACAAAGTTTCGTATCCTGGTGGTCCTAAAGATGACTCCATATTAGAAGATTATGATGGCCATGTTTCTCGGTCAATTTGGGTTGATGAAGAGGTAATTATATTGTTTTTAAGTTCTTAAAATATGCAGTACTTATTGTTTTAATATTATTTGGACACTAACTAGTTTTCTTATTGCTTGTTGTATTTATGAATGAGGTGAGTTGAGATGTTGGCATCAATATAAGAATTTTATAGTTTGGAAGTTAATTGAGGAGCCGAGATAAGTAATTTCAATGATCTATAAGAGTGGCCTATGTCCCTTGATCGACTATTGCAACGATCATGTCGATAGGGTGACCATTTGTGTTTTTGTCGAGCGTTGACAATGTGAGACCAACACATTTCACCTTTCTTTTGGAGAGATGACTATCACCATCGATGACACGTATCGTATCAATTAGTTGTTGATTGTTGGTAAGTCGGTTATTGTTGCAGCTGTTGGTGAATGATTTGGGATTAAAAAGAGTAAAACACAAAAGCATGCCAAGAAGTATCTTAATTTTGTGGAAATGAAATTTATTAAGGACAATTTGTTGTGGGAAAGTAAGTAGAACTGATTTTTTTCAAAAGAAATAAGTTGCTAGGGTTACTAGTTACTTCTTCTGGGCATGACTATCTTTGTCGATAAGACTAGAACAAAGGTTCACACAAAATATTTGAACTTACTGATGACAATGGATGATGTTGGGAAGTTCGCATGGGGCATAAGTACTTTGACGTTTTTTTATCGTCAATTGGGTTGTGCTAGCAGAGCGGGTACCAAACAAATATCTCGATATATGTTGTTTTGGAGGTATATTTAGACTTTGTTGTTTAGTTAATTATCTTTTTAGTGTTTTAGATATTAAACTAATTAACTTGATTTTTTCTATTGGATATACAATCACTTTAGACCTTGGGGTATCCCCCGAGCCTCGTGTGTCAAAACGCATAGAAAAATCTGTATATTGAATATTTTGTATTATTTACAATCAACTAATACATGGGTTACGCAGTTCGAGCCAGGACCATTTGTGTTTCCTTCAGGGTCGGATTAGCTTTTTCTATGCTCGGAGTTAAATCATTTGTTGCTTTGATTTCGTTTATTGTTTTTTGTTTTTCATTTCAGTGTAGAAGAGTTTTTCGTACAAGACACCTTTAAGAAATAAAACAGATTTTATCGATTGCAATGAGAATTATTACAAATCCTGCTGACCAACAAGTACATAAGTTTATACACCACAAGTAT
The DNA here is from genome assembly GCA_963556465.1 of Berberis vulgaris. Taxonomy (NCBI): domain Eukaryota; kingdom Viridiplantae; phylum Streptophyta; class Magnoliopsida; order Ranunculales; family Berberidaceae; genus Berberis; species Berberis vulgaris. The sequence goes on along the minus strand of OY747130.1, from coordinate 25,129,062 downwards.
CTAAGTCTGATGCAAGCATCTATTTTTTGAAGCAAGGGTAAAGACTGATCTGCTATTCCGTCACCAGAAGAGAAAGTGGTGAAACTAAAACATCCACGACAGGAGACGAAGGAAAACACTCAATTCATTACTCTGACAAATCGCCTTGCGGAGATGATTCAAAGGTGCCAACATGAGCCTCGAAACAAAAAACAGACGTCTTCAACCTGGCAGACTACCCTACGGAATGGGACAGAAACTGAAATAGGAGGAGGCAAAATGAGGACCTTCCAGGAGAAAGTGTCTGAAATGCGGATGAGTTAACATCACTAGAAAGAAGGTCACATTCATTAGAACCGTGCTACACCTTCTAGTTGGGGCATCACGTGTGAAACCCAGAGCAGACAAAATATGGAAGACAGACTTGTCCCCTGAGGAACAATCTGTACTTCTTCTACGAAATATAAGAAGATATTACAAGATCTCATGAGATCAATCCAGTGCCCACCCAGATCAAGCGGCATTGCATAACAACTAGTCTTATCAAGACTCGTCGGCGTAAATGTCAGAACATTCGAAGACTCCAGTGGAGATCTTCTTTTAGCCTTTGGAAAACCCAAAGCAAGCTCCCTGGTAAGATGCATTTGATTAACATGCTCTACTATTTGCATTGTAGTACTTGAACGCAGAATAGCCAACCCATATATAGGCAAAATGGTTTATGAAGAGGTGTCAACAAGCAGTTACTTTAGCATTAAATATCGTACTGGAAGTCAAGAAAATGAATGTTCCAATAGCAACTACACAAGTCAACATCTGTTGAATTAATGACCTTCATGTAGCACCATTAACAGGGGGAGTAACCGATACTAAACTGTCTCGCAGAATGCGCTGTATCCCTGGCATGCTGATCCACAAAGATTTTTTCTTAATGGGCCTTTCAACTCATGGGCCCAAGCTTATGCCCTATCAGATCCGGCCCAACACGCTAAAAAGAACAAACCGCAAAGGCCCTGAGCACCCACAGAATAAGGAACGCCTGCAGAGTATTATTATTAAACCCAAGGTATCAACTCCAATATTATTCCGTTGTTGTTCACTAAAGCCGGCCATTCTATTATTAGTCTGATCAATCGATCCGCACTGGAATCAGACCGCTAGGCGAGTTAAGTAAGTCAGGACACCCAAATCAGACTTACACACCCAGAATCTCACAAGCGAGTTAAGTCAGGACCCCCAAGTTTGACTTACACGCTAGAAATCTTACAAGCGAGTTAAGTAAGTCAGGACCCCCAAGTCAAACTTACACGCCCAAAATCTCACAGACAAGTTAAGTAAGTTAGGACACCCAAGTTAGACTTACACGCCCTGAAAAATATATGCTAGCCAAGTAAGTCAGGACCCCCAAGTCAGACTTACGCGCCAAGGATTCTATGTGCGAGCAAAGTAAGTCAAGACACCCAAGTCAGAATTACACACCCAAAATCTTATTCTAACCAAAGTTTAGTCAGTTTTAACCAATGACAACAACTTCTGGTACGCTCTAACGCCCAGTTAGAGACCAAACCCGACCAAAACTTAGTCGGTGACAACCGACGACGATAGCTTCTGGTCTGCTCGAAGCGTAGTCTGCAAATAACGGATTTTGACGGCCTAGAAAGTGAAAGTCTATTCAGCGCTCTTGATGCCTGATTAAGATGGCTTGCCATGGGTCATTACTCATACGCAGACAGTGATCACCAAACCCCAACCAAAGCTTATTCAGTAGCCGCTGATGACGATGGTTTTGGTCTACTCGAAGCCTAGTTCGCTGCACGAGGATTTTGATGGCCTAGAAAGTGGGAGTTTAGTCAGTGCTCATGTAGCCTGGTGAAGACGGTTTTCCAAGGATCATTGGCCAACCATAGACAATGATCGTCGAACCCCGCCAAAAGTTTAGTCAGAACGACTGACGATGATAACTGCTGGCTCGCTCCAATTCCTAGTCCGCCACGAACGAATCAAGATGGGTTGGAAAGTGGGAGCTTGATCAGTGCTCATGTAGCCCAGTGAAGATGGCTTGCCAAGGACAACCATGGTCGTCGAAACCTGACCCCAATTTAGTTAGTAATATCTGGCAATAACAACCCCTGGTCCAATTAAGCCTATTCTACGAATAGGAAATAAAGACGAGTCAAATGTCCTGAAAGTTTGACCCAGATGACTCACAAAGACTACTGTCTAATAATCTACAAGGGTGAAAGTGCTAGGACCACAGTCTGACTAATAAGCTTATAACAGCAGTAGCAACTGCTAGTCCAACAGATAGCCAAACCGCCAGACAGATGGTGTATTACTCTCCCCGATCTCTTAAAAGGAATCTGACCAAAATTGCACCAGCTACTGCAACATAAGAAGTCAGAGCTCCCAACAGTGAATCAAACATGAGCTACCATGCCCAGAAAAGTTCCTCGTCTGACAACTAATATTGAAATAAAACAAAGTAGGTACAAGCTAACAGGAAAGAATATGAAGACGAAAAAGTGCAAAGTACTATTCATTTGAAAAACCAAGTACAAGATTCACCCCCATAAGAAGGAGAGTCAAATATAATAGAACTAGACTTAGCAGGGGAAGAAGCATGAAACACATCTATTGGTGTTGTCTCTCGACCCCCTCATCAGGGCCGCATTCTTTTTAAGACGAATCAGAGGTCGTTCCAAACTTTGCATATGCAATGTCTTTATAATAGGAGATATCCCAGTCGGGGTGCTCCTCCATCAGACGCAACAGCTCCAGCCTTCCATGCACGACTCTGCTGAATTCAAATATGCCATGGGCCTTGAGAAGCTTATCTTCGCTTCCTCTTGACTCTGTGAGCTCTTGCTTCAGTTGCTCCAAATCGCCCGACAGGATTTCAGTATTGCTCAGCATCCAACTTATCACTAGCGATATTCAACTCACTATGCTCCAATTAGAACTGCTCTCCAGCAGTCTGCGCACTCTCGACACAAAACTCAGCACTAGCCTCCAACTGCTAATATCGGACAGTCCACTCGAATTGTGCTCCAATTGTTCAACTCACTATGCTCTAATTGCACTCGAACTAGCGATGTTCAACTCACTATGCTCCAATTGTTAATGTTTTGTTTTGGTACAATTCTTGTGTAATGTCATCTTTTGCAGCATCTAATACAATGTCGGAAATAGAAAGTTCTTCCTTGAAGCGTGGTTCAAATGATGTAGGATGGGAGTTTGCTACATTGGCGGATTCGAACAATTTAGATAAGTTGAAGTGTAAGTTTTTTGGGAAAATATTTAGTGGTGGAATACATAGAATGAAGCTACACGTGACCAACATAACAGGAAGTGTAGCCAAGTGCCCGCAATCTTCGGATGATGATAAAGCCAAATGTAAAACCGCTATAGAAAAAAAAAAATAAGAATAAACAAATTAAAAAACAAAAGAGGAAACAAGGGAAGAAGTTCAACTTCAAAAAATTGAAGAAGGAGATGAAGATATTGAAGTTGCAGGGTTAAGAAAAAGACCACTTTTTCTTAGGCCTATGGATAAGTTTGCATCATCCATGAGTCTTGATTTTTCAATGGAAGGAAGCAAGATGAGAGAACAAAATATTAATGATGCACTTTAGAAGGAAAGAACACATCAAGTGCATCAATGGATGGCTCGATGGCTATATGAAGTCGATATTCCTTTTCATGCTATAGATAATGATAGCTTTCAAAAATTGTGGAAGCGGTTGGTCCAATTTTGGCTAGGTTACTGACCCCAAGCCAATCCCTATTTAGGGAGCCGTTGTTGAAGGAAGAGGTTGAGAGAACTAAAAATTCACTTAAGAAGGAAGAAGAAGAATGGGCAAAAAATGGTTGCTCAATTATGACCGATGCTTGGACCGACCGGAAAAGAAGAAGCATCATGAATTTATGTGTCAATTACAAGGAAGGCACAACTTTCCTTTCTTCTAAGGAAGACTCTGAGAAAGACCGGGTCCTATATATTTGAATACGTTGACAAGTGTATTGAAGAAATTGGGCCGCAAAATGTAACTTAAGTGGTGATGGACATTGCTTCTAACAATATGGCGGCGGTAGGGATGTTAAGTTGAAGAGATCAAACATATTTTGGACTTCATGTGCGACTCACACATTGAACCTTATGCTTCAAATAATTGGTAAACAACCTAAGTTTAAAGGAGTCATTGAGAAGGCAAAGGCATGTACTATCTTCATTTATGCATATCATAAGACCTTGGCATTAATGAGAAAGTATACAAAAAAAAGAGACATTAGGGTTCACTATATTTGCAACTTCTTTCCTTACTTTGCAAAGCATGATGGAAAAGAAAAATGAGTTGAGGTCTAAAGTTACTAGTGATGCATGGATTCAATGCAAACACTTCAAGAGTACAAAAGGGAAGGTGGCATATTCAACCATTTTGAGTTTGAGTTTTTGGAATGGAGTATTATTTTGCTTGAAAGTGTTTGCTCCTTTAGTTAAGGTGTTTCGCCTTGTTGATGGGGATAGAAAGCCATCAATGGCCTTTTTGTATGGAGAACTACTACAAGCAAAAGAAAGAGATTAATGAAGAATTCAAACATCAAGAGGTAAACTGTAACGACCCGGTCCACATGACACAATATTGTCCGCTCTGGGCTACCAACCGGCCCGCACGGCTTTAAAATGCGTTATGTCATGTAGATCGACCTCGCACACTTAAAGCACATCCCCCTCCCGCACCCAGGCGATATGGGACTATGATTCCCCTTGTAGCTCGTCCAACCCTTCTTGGCCTATTGGGCCTATTGGGCCCTCTACCCTCACCCTCACCCTCACCTCAGGTCCACCCACTTAGGGTCTCACAGTCCACCCCCCTTAAGGCCAAACGTCCTCGTTGGCCACACAGGCACCCACAACGTCCACGTCGCCAGAGGGCCCACCAACACGTGGCATACTTCCGGCTGGGTCAGGCTCTGATACCAACTGTAATGACCCGGTCCACATGACACAATATTGTCCGCTCTGAGCTACCAATCGGCCCGCACGGCTTTAAAACGCGTTATGTCATGTAGAGCGACCTCGCACACTTAAAGCACATCCCCCTCCCGCACCCAGGCGATATGGGACTATGATTCCCCTTGTAGCTCGTCCAACCCTTCTTGGCCTATTGGGCCTGTTGGGCCCTCTACCCTCACCCTCACCCTCACCTCAGGTCCGCCCACTTAGGGTCTCACAGTGTGCGGGCCGGTTGGTAGCCCAAAGAGGCCTGTGGAGCCCCAGTAGGTGGGTGGAAGCAACAAATCCTTGAGGTGAGGGAGGTGCGGAATGCTGCCCAATAGGCCAAAGAGGACAATATCTGGATGAGTAGGGCTAGAGAGGGGCCCAGTGTCCGCTGTGCATACTCTGAAAGAGGCCTGTGGAGCCCCAGTAGGTGGGTGGAAGCAACAAATCCTTGAGGTGAGGGAGGTGCGGAATGCTGCCCAATAGGCCAAAGAGGACAATATCTGGATGAGTAGGGCCAGAGAGGGGCCCAGTGTCCGCTGTGCATACTCTGAAAAAGAGGCCTTTTACTGTAACGACCCGCTCCCACATGACACCATATTGTCCGCTTTGGGCTACCAACCGGCCCGCACGGCTTTAAAACGCGTGTTGTCATGTAGAGAGACCTCGCACACTTAAAGCACATCCCCCTCCCGCACCCAGGCGATATGGGACTATGATCCCCCTTGTAGCTCGTCCAACCCTTCTTGGCCTATTGGGCCTGTTGGGCCCTCTACCCTCACTCTCACCCTCACCTCAGGTCCGCCCACTTAGGGTCTCACATAAACTATCGTCCAATCCTAGATATCATTGATACAAAAGCTTGTGATCGGCTTGATAGTCCATTACATTTGGTGGGATACCTCTTGAACCATTATTATTTCTACAAAGATGAAAACATACAATATGATGTCATTGTAATGAAAGGGATCTTTACTTGCGTTGAGATGTTCTACCCCGATGACATTGATGCGCAAAATGAAGTGACAAATATAGAGTTGTTAAAGTATTAGAAAAAATGGGTGTCTTTGGAAGAGCTTTGGCCGAGAAGGGATGCGCTAAGAATAATGACAATTACGATCCTTGTATGTATTAATAATTGAATATTCACAATTAATTTTTATTTACTACTAATTACTAATTATTATTTTTATTACTAATGTTATGTTTTTTTCCTTCTTTAGTTGGATGGTGGCAAATTATGGAAATGGTGTGCCGAAATTGCAAAGAATGGCTATAAGAATTCTCTCATTAACCACAAGTTCTTCCTGGTGTGAGAGAACTTGGAGCACTTTTGAGAGGGTACATACAAAGAAAAGGAATAGACTGGATGCAACAAGATTGAATAATTTAGTTTATGTCGTATTCATGCCAAGATTATCAACAAGAACAAAAGGGAGAGGGAGAAGGGAATAGTTGAATTACTTACTAGTAAAGCTAGTCAAGGCGCAAGGATGGATTGTTGATGGTGGTAATGAAGAAGTTGGCCCCTTGGAAATAGTTGGAGAGGTATCGGAGGCGGATAGTATTCTAGAGCCTAGGAGAAGTTCTAGAAATGTTGAAGTAAGAGAACTTCATGAAGAAGATTTTGTATCTGATGAGGACACCAAAGGGGAAGAAGAAGATGGGGAGGAGGATGTTGAGTTTGAGTCTGATACGAAGAGAGTTGTTGAGATGGAAGGATATGAAGAAGAGATAGAGGCCTATCATTTCAAGTTTCAACTATCAAGTATGTTTTTCTTCTCTATGTTATCATGTTAAGCAACTTATGCTATTACGACCATCATGCCAAATTGCAATATGTTCACATGGCAATCATGATGACCTTTAATTTGCATGTCATATTCTATATTTTGTTTACTTTTGGAATTAGTTTCCTATTTTAGTTTGAATGATATGTTTTCCTATACTTCTATCATCATGAGTATTTCCATTTATAGTTAGAAGTCTGTTACACTAAATTAGAACTAATATAGTTAGAAGCTGAATTCATAAAAAATTTCCATTTATAGTTAGAAGCTTCTTGTTGTCGAAGTACAACTTCAGATCATATGGAATGAGAACAAAAACAAAAGTCTTGATTGTGTGGTGTTAGACTTTTACTTATCTGTTACACTAAATTAGAACTAATATATTGGGTGCTTCATTATGAAAGGCCCTATCACTATGAAATGAACTTTATCCCTAATCAACACAGGAATCTAAATCTGTAGCAAGGATTGAATACACATGTTTAAGCACTATTGCTGCAGTATCTGTCAGCGAATCAGATTGAAGGAAAAATAAAACATTGATACTTGCACTTTGTTATGTGTGGATTTTGGGTTTTAAAACATTTAAAATACAGGTTTTTTTTGGATACGTGACTATGCGCAAAGATGGAACTAGGAGCTCAGATATTGGTGGAGCTTTTATTCAATTCATTTCATCAAGTTTTGAAGTTGAATTTCTGGCAGGTCTGAAAGCAGTAGTTTGGAGCCGTGTTCAGTGTTGGCCAGAGATTGCAATTCACATGGACTGCCTTGATGTTGTGAGAGTGTTCCAGGGAGAAAGGGAGCACCTTAGTTTTAACTTTTGAAGTTGAGTTTCTGGTAGGTTGAAGCTGAATTTCTGCAGGTCTGGAAGCTGTAGTTTGCATCTCCGTTGATTGATGCCAAAAATCTACATTAATGTCATTTCATGATTTTCGACATCAATCAAATAAATAATTTTTTTTCCTTCAACCTACAATACACTTCAACAATGTATAGTGGAAGTAGGGGTTATCGACTACTTCACTTGGATTAGAAAATAATATTTGAATTTTAGTTTAAAGAATAAAGAGAAAAGCAAAATAATGGACGGTGAAAGATGGTATGATTCTAAAACAAAGTAATAACTTGTAACAAAAATGAATATAAAGAAATCTCAAGGGTATGGGAATCACCTCATTCAAACATAATGGTTGCACAATGTAATTTCAATTTCTCCCAAAATACTCAAATCACAAGGTTTTTCAACCTACATGACATGAGCTGTGGGATTAAGGAAGTAAAAGTCTTTTCATTTTTCTCAAACTTTAACCAAATCCATTGTTTTATTTATAAAACATCATTGTATTTCGATTATGTTTTTATCGGAAAATTCCTAAAATACATAGAAATAATTTATTTTTTCGAATAAAAATCATTATTTATTTAACAAATGAAGCCTTATTTCGAAGTACTTCTTACAATTCATTGTTCTACTTTACTTCCTAAATGAAACACAATCTAACTAATCTTCATGAGGCTCAATCTCTTTATTGAGAGGGGAGATTAGCTCACCATGAATAAAGAGAATAAACTAAAAGTTAAAGGTAAAGATAAACATTGAGAAAGATAAACAAAAATAGAACTTACTTAATCAATGGAAAAATTAAAATGTTGGAAAGTAGTACATGCACTTCTCTACCAAACAAAAATCTGAAGCTAAGAACTACAAAAAAAAAAACTCTCTAAGAAAAACTATCATTTATGAACACCATGTATGGGGTTTTTATAAGTAAAAAAGGTTTGAGTGAAATAAGGAAATATGGTTGAGGGAAACATGGTTTGAGTGAAACAAGGAAACATGGTTGGGTAAAAAAAGGAAACATGGTTTGAGTGAAATAAGGAAACATGGTTAAGTGAAACAAGGAAACATGTCTTGTAGATATTTTTTTTATGATAAAGTTGGCCATGTGGACATCCAAATTTTCATGTTGATTTCCTCGAGATTCGTAATTGTTGATGCTTTGTGGGCTTGATTTCATGGGTCTTGGGATTCAAATTATTTAATCCTTATGAATGCATTTGAACTCCCATTGGGCCTTCTAGTTGTTGAATTTAGCCTTATTGTGCCACTTTATGCACGATTTGATATTTGTGCTTGAATTCTTACAAAATGCACAAAATTAACGTATTGAGATATTTTTATTGGATAATTTGAGTTAACAAATGTATATTTAGGGGTGTAAAAATCGATGTTTTGGGTGCTTATGACTCCACCCCCAAACAACCTTTTGCTAGTTCTCTAGGAAAGAACAACGAAAAGAAAGATAAGAACACAAAACAAAATATGTTTATTCGTCCTAAACTTCTCAAAGAAATCAATGCAACTTTCACTAGTATGACTCGATTGCATTTACAATAGGCAACAACTCCTTGAACCTCTAGCATGACATTAAAGGAGAAGTTTTAGCTTCCTGAGGGTTATCCAGGATGGCACCCACAAATATTTTTTTATTTGAAATAAAATTGATGCGTGCCCTATTTTTTTCAGAGAATATCCTTGTTATTCAACCACATCAAAGGCAAGAGACATATGTAACTAATTACTAAAATGCACATTACAAGTGATCAACTTTGGAACAAGGTGTGTAAGTGTGTGAATAATCAACAAATGCAACTTTTCATTTCAAAGTAACGTACATCCTAAAATGATCACTCTTAAATGCACATTTGAAATAGCCATTTTGACTTCAAAACTCACCAGTTAATCTCTCTAAAATGATCACTCTGAGTTTGGGTATCTCTCTTGCATTTGAGGAAATGCAAAAATTCAAACTTCTCACATGCTCATAAGAATAAACGGACATGAAAGAGAATAATAATCTCATGGAAGGAATGTTGATCACTTGCAAGATTATCGAGTTACCCACCATAGCGCCTTCTCATCTTCTCTCCACTTCTAACCATACCTTACCATAGGGTTAATTAGGACTTTTCTAAAATAAAAATGAATCTGGCTTGATTTTTTATTTATTTATGAGGAAGAGTGGGGTAGATGGTAAGTAAAGTGATGTTTCTGAAAATGTAGGGTCTTCAAATACCTGAATAGGGAACTCATCAATCATTTCCTTTTATTTTCCTTTCTTCACAACCCCCTTGGACTTTGGATTTTCACTTTGCACTCCCCTAACATTTTTCAGAAACATAAATGGGAAATGGGTTTTTTTTTATATATCTTATAACCTTAGACAAAGGATCGCATTGGTATTGGATGGAATGTTTAGCAAGATGATTTTAAGAAGGTTCAGATTGACAAGAGATTCCTAATTTACCTTCTAAGGTTTGGTAATGGTTATAAGTTTCAAATAGACTACAAGACCTATGTTTATCTTAAATCGAACCGGATGTCATCCTCAGTGATCAACAAAAAAGAAGAATAATGAGACTTTACAACAAGTTAATGTCCAATAAAATTTAAGTCATCATATGACTCAGAGTTGTGTAAAAACTCTTTGAATAAAATGAAAGGTCTGATAGTTCACAAGGTTAAAGTCTCCACTAGTATTCCTCTAGAATCTCAAGAAGTTACTTACTTCTGTATTCAAAACTACATATGTGGTCATTGTGCAAAAATTTATTTGTTCTTGGATGCTCAAATACAATGTTTACTCTTGTAATAAACTCTCAACATCTCTTTGACTAAATGTAATGAATCAAGTAATCCAACTTCATCATAGCTAGGATACCACACCTCTTTTTTTTTTAATATTTTTTTAGAAATTTTTTTTTCAAAAGATGTATGAATTTTGATAAATCTCACCACCCTTAAACAAATGGAACACTATCCCTAGTTTTAAACAAATGAAATGAAAAGTGAGAAATAAAAATTATAACTTATTACCTCAGGTGATTTGTGAACATCTGTATCGTCCCTGCAATGACAAAGAATGAGTTTGTGAAGTGATGTATTATTAAAAATACATCACCCCCAATCAGGCATTGGCGGTATAATTAATTTTTAAATTTTTAAATTTTTAATTTTTAATTTTTTTATGAATGAATGAATGCATAATCGGACTAGGCTGCCTCCCAGTAGTGCTAAGTTTAATGTCATTAGCTAGATCTAATGGGGGTGGTGGATACCCCCTACCCCAAACAGACTTACTGGAGTAGGAATTTGTGGGCGTGACTAATCCTCATAGTTAGGATCAATCAACTGAATGGTTTCCACTAACCTTGTGGGAAGTTCATGGTATGGCTTCAGTCGTTGTCCATTTACTTGAAAGAGACTACCATTTGTAGGGTTTTCTACAGTCATGGCACTGTAGTCTTTAACATCATGAATAATGAATGCACGAGACCAACGAGTTTTTAACTTACCTAAAAAGAGGTGAAGACGAGAGTTGTAGAGTAGGACTTTCTGACCAAGATGAAGCTCTTTTCTCATGATGTTTTTGTCATGTATCCACTTCATTTTATCTTTGCAATTCTTCAATAAGTTATAAGCATCATACCTCAATTCTTTTAGCTCATCGAGCTGAAGCTTTTGTTGTTGACCAGCCATATCGAAGTCAAAGTTTAGACTTTTTGTGGCCCATTAAGCTCTATGTTGGAGTTCGACAGGAAGGTGACAAGGTTTACCAAAGACCAATCTATAGGGAGACATTCCTAAAGGAGTTTTGAATGCAGTTCAGTATGTCCATAAGGCATCCAAAATGCGTAAAGACTAACCTTTCCAATTTAGATTGATAGTCTTTTCGATGATGTTCTTGATTTGACAATTTGAGACTTCAACTTGACAACTTGTTTGAGGATGGTAGGAAAGGCCAACTTTGTGAGTAACCCCATACTTTTTAACAAGATGCTCAAAGACGCAGTTATAGAAATGCTTACCCCCATCACTAATGATACCCTTGGGGTGCCAAATCTACTAAATATAAACTTCCTTATGAATGAAACAACAATTTTGTGATCATCGGTCTTAGTGGCAATGGCCTCTATCCATTAATAAACGTAATCAACTGCAAGAAGGATGTATTGATACCCATGGGAGGCTGGAAATGGTCCCATAAAACCAATGCCCCAAACATAAAAAAACTTCAACCACTAGAACAGGATTCAGGGGCATCATGTGTCGACGAGTTATTCGCCCAAGTTGTTGACATCAATGACAAACTTTCCAATACTCATGGGCATCACAAAAAAGGGTAGGTCAGTAAAAACCCGATTGGAAAACCTTCTCTGTAGTTTTCTTAGAACTGAAATGCCCACCACAAGCTTGATCATGGCAAAAGGAGAGAATGCTCAATTGTTCAACTTCTGGAACACATCTTCTGATAAGTTGGTCAGGGCAGTATCTGTACAAATATGACTCATCCCAAGAATAATACTTGACCCTAAACAAAAACTTGTCACGATCTGGCTTAGACCAGTGAGAAGGGAGTTCCTCAGTTGTTAAAAAAAATTGACAATGTTGGCATACCAAGGAAGCTCTACCAAGAGAAGTTTTTCATCTGGAAAGTCCTCTTGAATGGGAAAGATACTAGTAAATGACTGTGATGTTAGCCTAGACAAGTGGTTGGCGATCGCATTTTCTGTACCTAGCTTATCTCGTATTTCAAAATCAAATTCTCGAAGCAAAATGACCCATCGGATCAGACGAGGTTTGGTGTCCTTATTGAAAAGGTAATAAAAGTTGCATGGTCAGTGTACACAATGACTTTAGCTCCAATGAGATAGGAATGAAATTTATCTAATGCATAAACAATGGTTAACATCTCTTTCTCCGTGGTCGAGTAATTAAGTTGAGCCCCATTCTTGAAGCATTGCACCTTCAGCGTAGTCAGAGGCATTACACATAATCTCAAAAGGTAGCGCCTAATAAGGAGCTCGTATGGTAGGAGCTAAGACTAGTTCAGATTTAAGATGCAAAAATGCAGATATGCACTTGTCATTAAATTGAAAAGGGAACATCCTTGGCTAAGAGACTGCTCAAAGGGCGTGCAATCTTTGAGAAATCTTTAATGAAGCGGCGATAAAATCCAACATGCCCTAAGAAAGAACGCACATCTTTAACAAATTTTGGAATCGGAAGAGATTAAATGACATCAATCATAGCTTTGTCCACTTCAACGCCTTTTGGAGAGACAACGTGCCCAAGAACAATGCTCTGCTTCACCATAAAGTGACACTTTTCCCAATTTAGAACAAGACATTTTTCTTTGCAACGCTCTAAGACAAATGAGAGGTGATGTAGGCATTGGTCAAACAATGGGCCGAATACTGAAAAATCATCCATAAAGATCTCAAGAAAGTTTTCCACCATATCACTAAATATGCTTGACATGCATTTTTGAAATGTCACGGGTGCATTGCATAGACCAAAAGGCATGCAACGCTACCAAAAGAACAAATGAATGTGGCTTTATCTTGATCCTCTTGTGCAATAGGGATTTGATTGTATCCAGAATATCGATCCAAGAAACAATAGTAAGGATGATTTGCTAACCTCTCCAGCATCTGATCAATAAAGGGAAGGGGAAAGTGATATTTTCAAGTATTAGAGTTCAACTTACGATAATCAATGCATACTCTCCATCCCTTTTTCACTCTTTGTGGCACAAGTTCATTGTTCTCATTTTAGACGACTGTAATTCCTGACTTCTTAGGAACCACATAAACTGAGCTAACCCATTGGCTATCAGAGATAGCATAGATGATGTTTGCATCTAGGAGTTTCAACACTTCTTCTTTTATGACATCTTTCAAAATGGGATTTTGACGTCGCTGGGGCTCTCTGGAGGTTTTGGTTTCATCTTCCAAATAAATATGATGCTCACGGACAATAAGGTCAACACCCTCGATGTCATGAATATTCCAAGCAATGGCTAACTTGTGAGATTTAAGGACATCCAACAACTTGTCACTATGTTCCTCAGTGAGATCTGAGGCAATAATCACTGGATAACTCTCCTCAGGACCAAGAAATGCATATCTCAATTCATTTGATAAAGGCTTAAGTTCTAGTAATTTCTGAGTGCTTGTGGATGAGTCACTCTCTTGTGATTGTCTTATGAGGAAGATGAGGAATACAACTCTTCCTCATATTGATAAAATGATAATGGCTCAAATTCAGGTATATGCATTATGGGCACACTATCCAATATATTTTTGACCTCTTTAATAGCCTCATCCATATCTAGGTTCATACCAAAGTGTGAGAGACAACGAAGCAATACGTCATCTGGTGACAATTAAGCCATAAACTCAAAATATCGAATCATACACACTTCTTCTTCCTCCTCAATCATATTGAGATCATCTCTCCTTTGCAAGGCCTTAAAAATATTCAATTCAGCTTTAAGGTTTCCAAAGAAAACAGACATGCTACCACTTCTAAAGTTGATGTTGGCCTCCGCAGTTGCTAAGAAGGGTTGCCCTAAGATGACATGAGTTTGATTATTTGGGCTCGGGCTAGTGTCTAAGATGATGAAATCAACTGAATAATAGAAATCTGCAACTTGAACAATCACATCCAAAAATATTCCTCTAGGGTATCGTTTTTACTTGTCTGCTAGCTTAAGAACTACCTTTGTTGGTTGCATCTTCTTCAACCCAAGTTCTAAATATATATGATAAGGTAAGAGATTCACACTCGCTCTAAGTCGATCAAGGCATGACTTTCAAAGGTACGAATTTTGATTTAATCTTCTGTTCTAATGGTTTTTAGTATGAGATTGGTGGTTGTTTGTGTTTGATGTCATTTGTGTTTGTTGAATTTGTGAGATTGGTGGTTGTTTGGTTCCCATCTAGTTTGTGTTCTGATCTGTGATTGTTTTGGTCCCTTTTCTGTTTTTTTTGTTTAGATGAACATCATTTTTTGTGTTTTAGGTTTTTCTGATTTTTTTTTTTAGGGATTTTTGCTTTTGATGATGAGTTTATGCCTTTTATTGGTGTTGATGGAGGATGGAGTAGTCAGATGGAGGAGTAGTCAGGATGAGTATTTTGCAACTTAATTTACGTGGCATAATATCTCAAAATAAAATCATTTATTTTTCAAATGTTTGCTTTCTTTTTTCCAGAATAGTCATATAGATATGAAGCTTGTATAATACGAAATGATATCCTTGGAGGCGATGCTCTTGCTTCTGATTTATAAGTGCAGTAGTATTATAGGTGAATTATTTACTTGGTGTTGAAATTACATTTTCTTAAGCTTCTCCGGATCAATCAGATGAATAACTAGTGACCAATTTTTATTTTTTATTGGTCCTGACTTGGACATATTGTCTGTATGGTATTGAGTCGGTGCTTTGTATCCATTCGATATAATCACCACGACAACTGCTTAAGCTCATCGATTACAAATCTTAAGAAAAGGTTAAATGTTACACACCATCAATCATACCTATTATGGGTACGTCGGGTAGGACCACCAACTGTTGGAACATAGGTAGGCCAAGTCGGGACGTGGACTTTACATGGGTGGGTGAGACAACCCATGGGGGACCCAATTATATGTCTTCGTGATGACAAAATCAAGTTTTGATGTTTGAGTACGATGCACTCATTTAGATGTGTTAGTTACTCACCTATTGTTATTTAATAAGTAATTATCTTTTCATCTTGAATGTCTTTCTTGAATTGCTCTTATTCGACCCAAGAATGAATGCAACACTCTAATATGGTTTTCTCTTTATGCTTAAACTTTATTGGAAGGTAATTCCATTGTTCATATCTTTATTTTTATATTTCAATGTGGAGATAATCTTCTGATATTGTTTTCTTTTTTCTTCTCGTTGTTCGCAAGAACTCCTATATCATCTGATTTAGGCAATCATTCAGTGTGGTCCAAGTAAGAAATGTCATATGTACTCTCTAGCTTAACCCACATCATGTGTGAAATGAAGTTATTTGGAAATTTTATATTGTTTCGTTTGTCTTATGCTAGGGTTGTCAAAGACGAATATACTATTGACATTATTTGGACAGAAAAATAAGTAATAACCTAGAAAATAAAGAAGGAATGGTTCTACTTTCATGAAAAGTAAAATATAGAAACAATGACATTTTCTTACATTTTCATATTGAGCAAATGGGTGCTTGCTAAGGAGTTAGTCTGATGACAGATTAGCAAAAGACCTAAAATTTTCATTTGTAGTAGTCTTATCCTCGTGTGTGGTGGTATTTGAAACATATTGATGTCAGACCAAGAGACTGAGGCGCTTCAACAAGAACAAATTTACGATCCTCCAAGTAACAATATGGAACTTTTGAATAGTCTAAAACTGCCTGTAGTTCCTTGCCTTGGATGTTTTAGTACACATCCGAGCCAGGACATATTAAGGGTTGGCACTCTAATAATTGTTCATTTTACAATGTGTCTTTGATCTACTTTCCCACCAATAGATTTTTGCAAATTAGAAAGATATGCTCTTACCCCCTTTGAATGTATTACTCCCAAACAAAAAGAGATAGTATGATTAACAAATTAGGTAGAGTTTGAGTTTTACTATGTTTAGACTCATTCCCAAGAGCATTGGAGCCAGTTTTGAGGATGTTATATCACTGAATGGCTTAATCTACTTTCCAGACGATTATACACTATACACTAGGTTAATGCTCTTGGCAATGGGATTTTTTTAATTTATTTTCTTTGATTGTTATGCTGTTGTAATCCATTTTGAATTGCCATTTGTGTTTTCCATTGTGTTTTACGAGTGTGGTCTATTCAACTATTGAAAGCAATAGGCCTTCAAAATAACCTACAAGGGAGCGTCACCCTGGACACCAATGCTTAAATATAGAAAAAATAAAGATATTTATTTATCATTCTTTTTTATCTAGATGCTCATTAGTTTCAACCTAACCTTAGTTTCAACTATCCCTACTATATGTAATTTATGTTTAGTAACAAGCTCCCTGACTTCCTGCTGCTTGAGGGAGTCGTTAAGACCTCTAATGTTCCAACAACCAAACTTAATCATTGACCACATTTGGGTTAGAGAGCTGCTTGACTCTCATGGCACTTACTTCTATGTTCATGGATGCTTGGTCAGCTACGTTCTTATTCTCTCAATTTAACACATTAGTATTACCTAACTGATGTTTGGTCCGCAAATCTTCTTGTTCATTCCTTTTTTCTTTGGAGTGTGATATATCCATGTACTTCTTGTTCACTTTCCGAATTCTCCTGGTATATATAGGCAATTCCCAAGGATTACTAGATTCGGATGACAAACAAAACAATTCAATATTTCCCAAGGGGAATCTGCTCAAGTTCTTATTGCAGCTCTCAACATTTTCAAAAGAGCAACAGGTCTCACGGTTAAATATTAACAAGAGCAATCTCTTTGCTTCAGGAATGTGCTTTAGAGAAAAAAAAATGAGATAGCAAATGTCCTTGGTTTTCCTTTGGGAACTTTGCCAGTGAGATATTTGGACCTTCCACTCATTTCTACCTCTTCCACTCATCTCTACCTGATTGAGATATATGATTGCCTTCAGTAGCATTGGAAAAAAAAAATGTAAACTCATGGAAAGGGTGTTTCTTATCCTACGCAGGGAGAGTACTTATTAGAGTGTGCAGTTCTTAACATTATGGTGTTCTGGACCTCATTATTCATGCTACCAGTGGAAATTCATGATAAAATTCAGTATATTTGCAGAAGACTTTTATGGAGCAATACAGGTGACAATAAGAAACAAGCGATGGTGGGTTGGAATCAAATTTGCAAACCATTCAAGGAAGGAGGGCTTGCAAACAGAAATCTTAGAATTTGCAGTAAAGCTGCTAACCTGAGACATATTTGGAACCTATTTCACCATCCAGATAACTTTTGGTCGACATGGGTTACTAAAAACCCTAGGAAAAAAGAATGTTGTTTTATGGAGCCACCCCAAAATTGCTTTTGGTCTTGGAGGAACAATTTTAAGAGATAGGACTGACACTAGTATGGCAAAAAATGTTAATTAGTAATGGAGCTGAGAGAACCAATTTTTGGCACGATTTCTTTTTAATTAAACCTCAAGTGTTGAGGGGCAACTTTGGATACTAGACCTTTATTACTTCTCAAAAAAAAAGAATATATATAACGGAGGTACATTACGACTTTGGCATCCACTTGGTGTATTAAAAGACAAATTTTTGCAACACCTCACTTATAATTCCACCCTTGATAAAGAAGCCAAGGTCTCAACCATTATTGATAATGGACAGTGTCCTTCCGACAATTCAGCCTTATATATAGTGAAGATATAGTTGCTCGGTTGGAAGAGGTGGAAATTGAGGTGGGTTAACACCATGCGTTGGACAGTTGAATGCACCTGTAAATACACATTAAAAGCAAATTACAATGTTTTATATATGCCCTCAAATTCCATGCCTTAGTATAGTCTTATATGGTTAATCATAATTTTTTTTAACCTCCAGGATGGAGGCGCAACTATGGGATGCCAGACCTTTATTAATTGATCAAAAGATTTTACACAAGTCGGGGGTACATTACGACTTTACCCGAAAGAAAAACGAAAACCTAGTATCTAGGCCTAAATCACCAAAAAACTAACAAAGAAATCCTTCAAGAACCTTAGGAAAAAAAAAATCAAGACCTTAGGCCTAATTCACCAAAGACATTAGGCCTAATTCACCAAAGACATTAGGCCTAATTCACCAAAGGCCTTAGGCATCAAGAAACTACTCAGATAGACTACATGCTACTCAGCAGGAACCTACTTCACCAAAGCTAGACCTTATTCACCAAGTGAATACATTCTCAAAACATACTCTGCCCAAGTCTTGCAAAACTCTTCCAAGCATCAAACATTTTCAAAAATAACATATAACAAGGCTGAAATAGAACCTGCAACTTGCCTGAGTTACCTGTGCCACAACCACCAGAAATAGAACCTGCTCCAAATCTGCTCAAGCTCCCAACACGAGACAGCAGCAAGGTGCACGAACTGCAGCTGAGCATGCAACGTCCCTGTCCCCTGTAGCTGAATTCTACTTTGTCAGATGAAACAGAGTTGGAACAACCTGTATACCATCCCCTGCATATTGCAGAACCAAAACTATATGCATACGTAGCCCTGCAACCACCACTACAACACAAGTGCTTATTAATAACACATGCACATAGTTTTTTTAGACTTGTGCTCTCAAAAACCAAGTTTAATTTCGTTACCCTTTTAAAACGCCAAGGAAAACAGTGAGCGGGATGAGCGGAAGAGCGATATTTATTTATTTAGGCTTTGGAGCCAATTTTTGTACCTCAGTAATTTATTTAGGCAAACATACATACCATATTAACACTCTGAATCCAAAACAAACAACAGAACATGAAAATGGCCATATTAACACTCTGCAAGTGATCCTTTAAGAAAAAAAAATGCACACACACACACACTCAGCAAGTGATCACTAGGAGATAGGTGTAAATTTTTTTAGGTCAATTATATATCCATGGAAATGATATTGTAGAGAGAATACTATTCAAAAGTTATGTAAATTGTGTTATTTGAGTAATACAATTTTTTAATCTTTGAAAGATGGTGTTTTGATTCATTTTCTTGGTTGATCTAGTTATAGTTTTTAGGTCACTGTCATGTATGCAAGGAAATGATGTCGTAGCGGGTATCATTCAAAAGTTTCTAACATATATTCTGAACGCATTATAATTACGATTTCTTTGAAAAATGGCATTCACTACAACACAACAATTGCTCATTAATGGCATATGACAATAACATTTTTTCACTTAGTGCTATGAAAAGGCCAAAATTTGTCCAATTTGTACCCCTTCATCACATTTATGCTGTAGCGTTGTCTGAATTTAATTTCTATCTTTACGTTTAACATTTATGTTGCCAGTTTGTAATGCTTGCATAACGGATATGAATATCTATTTAGTATGAAATTGGACTTGCCTTCAAGTACTGCTTATATATATATATGAAACTTTCAATTACCCCATGAAGATATAAGTAGTTATTTGTTTGAATTTTAGAATTTGTAGGCCTGAGTACTACAAGAATATATGATGCTGGATAAAGGATGGGTGGGTCTTCACAGGTACAAAATTTGTTGTGCGTAGTTAGATATTTATTATAGATTTAGAAATGTCAGAGGTCTTAGAGCAATAAATTTTTCTTGTTTTTCTTGTCATAGAGTTGATCCTGAGTACGAGAAAGGAGCATGGAATTTTGTGAAAATGGTTACAAACAAGTTGGGAAATCCTAAAATGATCTTATGCCCTTGCATAGATTGTCGCAATGTAGAGCATCAGTGTGGCAGTATTGTTTTTGAACATTTGGTTACTAGGGGAATGGATGCGAAATACAAACAAAGTAAATATTGGTATGAGCATGGGGAGCGGATAATTATTGATGACAATTTTCCTGAAAAATGTGGAACGACGAGACATATAACTTATATAGAGCTGCCCACTTTTTTGATGAAGAATATATGAAGCCTACTCAGTTGGTTAATGAAGACTACATTGAGCCTACTAAATACATACATGCTGATGATTTTATAGCAAAACTAAAATATGCAGAAACCCCTTTGTACCCGAACTGTTCAAATTATAACAAGCTATCAGCCATTGTAGCTTTATATCGACTTAAAACTCAAAGTGGATGGTCTGATAAAAGTTTTAGTGAGCTTCTTGAGACATTGGAAGGCATGCTTCCACAGGACAATGTACTTTTGAAGTCGTTTTACTCGGTTAAAAAGTTTCTCAAGTCATTTGAGATTAATTATGAAAAGATTCATGCTTGTGAGAAGATTGCAGTCTATGTAGAAAAACAAGGACTCGGACAATTGTCCTAAATGTGGTGCTTCAAGATGGAAGAAAAATAAGAGGACCAAAGAGATTAGAAAAGGTATTCCAGTAAAAGTTTTGAGGTACTTTCCTATAATTTCAAGATTTGAAAGGATGTTTTGGTCTGAAAAAATGGCTGCAGATTTAAAGTGGCATTTCAATAATAAAAGCAATGCGGCTCCCTGTTGATTCCGTAACATGGAAATTGGTTAATGATAAATGGGAATCATTTGCAGCTGATCCACGCAATCTCAGACTTGGTCTTTCTACTGATGGTTTTAATCATTTTTCCATGTTAAGCTCTAAATACGGTTGTTGGCCAGTGATGCTAGTTAACCACAATTTGCCTCCTGCGTTGTGCCTGAAGAAAGAGAATATCATGTTAACACTACTGATTCTGGGTCCAAAGCAACCTAGAAATGACATAGATGTCTACTTACAGCCACTTATAGAAGACTTGCAACATTTGTGGCACAATGGAGTGGAGGCCTATGATGCGTTTGGTGGAAATATTTTTAATCTCAGAGCAATTTTGCTATGGACCATAAGTGATTTTCCAGCATATGGAAACCTCGCTGGATGTTGTACAAAAGTTTAAAAGGCATGTCCTCTCTGTGGCAAAAATACACACTACGGATGGTTAACGCACAGTAAGAAATTTGCATACATGGGTCATAGGAAATTTCTGTCACCTACACATGAATATCGAGGAAAGAAGGCTTGGTTTGATAACAATGTGGAACATGGAAGGAAGCCTAGAATCTTGTCTGGTCGGAACATTTCTATTGCTCTTAAGAAATTTCCAAATGATTTTGGAAAATGTCATAACAAAAAAAGAAAAAGAAATGATAATGTTAATGATGTTGATACTGATGATAATGGTGATAACGATGTTGATGGCAATGACGATGATGATGAGCTATCAAGGTGGAAGATAAGGTCAATCTTTTTTGATTTACCATATTGGGAGGTTAGTTTTTATGTCTTTAATCGCTTAGTTTTTTTTTATATTCAGTAATGGTCTAAAAAATTAAGTATTAATGGTTACGTTCATGTTTTTGTAGGAACTTCCATTATGTCATAATTTAGACGTAATGCATGTCAAAAACAATGTTAAAGTCAAAAGATGGGGTTATTGCTCGCAAGGACTTACATGATATGCAAATAGGGAAGGACCTGCATCCACAACCTCATGGAAGCAGAACATACCTTCCACCTGCTCCATGGACATTTTCAAGGTCTGAAAAGAAGAAATTTTGCAAGAGATTATATGACTTCAAGGGAGCTGATGGCTATTGTTCAAACATTGGGAGGTGTGTATCTTGTGAGGAATGCATGGTCATTGGCTTGAAGTCCCATGATTATCATGTTCTAATGAAACAGTTGTTGTCGGTTGCTTTACGAGGATTACTTCCAAAAGGGCCTAGAAATGCAGTACTTCGGTTATGTGCATTCTTCAATAGGTTGTGTCAGCATGTTATAGATAGAGAGAAATCAGAAATATTGGAGGAAGACGTCACTGAAACTGTGTGCATGCTTGAAAGGTTTTTTCCACCTTCTTTTTTTTATATTATGGTACACTTAACGGTTCATCTAGGAAAGGAAGCTAGATTATGTGGACCTGTTCATTTTTGTTGGATGTATCCCTTTGAGAGGTAAGGAATCATTCCTTTTTTTTAGTCTGAATAGTTCTGTTTGAAGCATAATATGTTGAATAACTTATAAGTTATTTATGAATAGATATATGAAAACACTAAAAGATTACGTTAGGAACCCTGCACGGCCAGAGGGGTGTATCGCTGAATCATATCTTGCAGAAGAGTGCATAAGTTTTTGTAGCAAATTTTTGAAAAAAACAATACAAGTGGAGGAAAAAAAAAGTTTGCAATAATGATTTTGCAAATGAAGTTATTTGAAAGGTCGTCCAATTTCTAGAGCCACATCGATCACACTAAACGATAGAAAAAAAATACTTGCACATCAAGTTGTGTTGATGAATACAGCGGTGGTGGATCCATATTTAGAGTAAGTAAAATGAAATTCACAGATGTTAGATCTCGATCGTTACACCATAACAATTTTACTTATTCAGTTTTCTCTCTTACTAGCATGCACTTGGAGGTTTTACAAGAATCAAACAAATGTCTTACACGCGATGCAACCTTACTTTGGAATAAACATACTGAAAAATTTGCAGAATGGATAAAAAATAAGGTTTGATTAAATCTTCCAGGTTTTTATTACCTTAGTTTGTGTTTAATTTAATAACTACTTACTTTGTATCTCTTCATTTAATTTCTGAACTTTAACAGATTCCTATTGATTCAAAAGCTGACTCGGAAACATTGAAATGGATTGCATATGGTCCACGGAATAGTGCATTATCTTTTTCTGGGTATATAATCAATGGGCAGCGTTTTCACACAAAAGATGTCAACCGGGAAACCCAAAACAGTGGGATTATTTATGAGGCAACCAGCATGTGTAGGGCAAGCACAAAAGATACTGCACAAGTGCTTGATTTGGTTACTTACTATGGAGTAAACTGATATAATATTACTAGACTATCATGTATTCTACGTTCCGATTTTTAGGTGTCATTGGGCAAACAAAGGTAATGGTGTTAAAGTTGAAGATGGATTTACCCTCGTGAACCTCCATCAAAGTCAAATATCATTTGCAAGAGATCCATATATTTTAGCATCTCAAGCAAAACAAGTATTTTATTCAAGAGAAGATGATTCTTCTAATTGGTATGTTGTAATGAAGGCACCACCAAGAGGTTTCCATGAGCTAGAGGCCGATGACGAAAGTGTAGAAGCTTCAATACCGCTAGAAGTTGACATGGACATTGAGGAGTCTAGTGGTGAAGTTAGATATGTGAGGGAGAATTGTGAGGGCATATTTGTGTAATATATGTTTTTAACCTTCATCATTATTTAGCTTGTGTTTTGGCTGTTTTATCAAAAGTGTCTTTGTTTTTATATATTAGTTACACATATTTCATATGTTGTCTATTTTTTAGTTTTCATTATATAATTAAGCTTAATAATGCATTACATATACTGAAATTATCAACTTTTTTTTCTTAAACAGATGAACATCAATGGTTGTTGAAGCCAAGAAGAACGACATATCTCACAAAAGGAAACATGTTTTGATACCCACAAAAACATCCAAGGTCTCTGAAGGAATGGATAAGAATGTATCAGAGTGTCCAGAAGCATGTCAACAAACTTTGATCCAACAACATGAGAGTCATGAACCTAATCTCCAACATATACAACCATCGGCGACCAAAGAAGTGGTCGAAAAAGATGCACCAGAAGCACAAAAGTCGGTTGCAGACCCGATAGGAGTTAAAAAAGCTAGGGGTCCAACCAAAATGAGAGATATTGCTGTAGAGGCTGCAAGTCGAGTTCATGTTGAATTCACTGATAAAGGTGAACCATGTGGAGAGGGGTCAATTAGTTTGTCTTCTCTTTTAGGCCCACTTGTACGAGAGCACGTACCTGTAACATTATGCGATTGGAGGAAGCTTGGTAATGACATAAAAGTAATTTTGTGGAGATCAATTCAGGTATTATGAACTCTTACAATTCAATGACATGTACATTTCAGTTTACAGAAGTTGTGATAGAACTCTTACAGTAAAATTACCAGTATTGAGTTACTTAGTGATAATTTTATATAAACTCCAGGCAAGATTCGACTTGGATACAGAATGGCAAAAGGCTATCGTATTTAAATCAATGGGATGTATATGGAGGGCCTCAAAATCACGGTTAGTCAACCAAATACAAGAAGCAACTAATGAGTAAGAAAGACTTGAGCTTCAGCCTAAAAACATTCGAAGTAGAGCAGAGTGGATAAAGTTCATCAAGACAAAAACTAGTCCAGCATTTAAGGTATGTTTTAAAACTAGTTGTAATATTATAATATATGGTGAAACATTATAATTCAATTAAAATCATGCTAAAGTAATACAATTTCAGGCTGTAAGTGATAAGTATAAAGCAATCAGGCGTAAGCAAATCCCACACACATGCAGCCGAAAAGGATTGGCTCGATTAGTAGAAGATATGGTGATACATATTTCATATTCATATGCATTCTTATGTTGTGGTCAAAATAATTTTGTAGGTCCAATTACTTATTTTTCATAACCTGATATCGATTTCTTTTTCTTATAAAAAAAAATAGTACCGAGCCATCTTCTGTTTCTAGGGTTAAAGTATGGATTAAGTCGCGCACCAGAAAAGACAGTAAACCAGTAAATACAGGAGTTTCCGAAACCATTGTGAGTGAAATGTTATTTGTAATGTAGAATTATGTGTAATTTTGTATAGTTTTTGAAACCATACACTATGCTATTATATGTGTTGAATTATATAGGAAAAGCTAATCGAAGCTTAAAGTGATTCACCATCTAACTCGACAACAAATGTGACCGAAGTTTCTCTTTCCAAAGTCTTAGGAAATGAAAAACCTGGACGACTAAGAGGAATGGGAAGAGCAATGATCATCAACAAATTGGCATTCCTTCAAACTAAGGAAAAACATGTGGCCAAGATGCATGAGCAACAAACTCT
This sequence comes from Berberis vulgaris, assembly GCA_963556465.1. Classification (NCBI taxonomy): domain Eukaryota; kingdom Viridiplantae; phylum Streptophyta; class Magnoliopsida; order Ranunculales; family Berberidaceae; genus Berberis; species Berberis vulgaris. Next base: position 25,103,900 of record OY747130.1, on the reverse strand, counting down.
CATGCACGACAAGATCCAACATTTGGAGAAATTAGTGAACACATTATTGAAAAACAAGGCAAGTTTGATACATGTTGTGATCAGTGAATAAGTAAAATTCCAGCTTAGTCATTGAATTTTTTTTAGTAACTATTTGCTGTGTTGTTAGATCAAACAAAGTGGTGAAGATGACAAAACATCTGCAGTGGTACGACATATAGTTTCAAAATTGTGGCATTAATCTTCAATCTAAACTTGCTTCAATTGTAATGTTTGTATTGATTAATTGCAGAGTGTCAACACCAAGTCACTAGAGAAATGCCAGTTGTTAGATTGGAGTGGAACAAAGGAAATCGTTGCTGCAAGAATTTGATATCAAGGGATCCTAATGCTCTTGTCAATAATATTCCTATGGGTCCTAATGTAATCAAAGTTTGTGTTGATATCCCAACTAAACCAGATGTTTTCTTATGGAGGCCTACATCTAGTATGACTTGTATAGAACAAGCTCAAGGTAAATCGATAGCATGGCCTACCGAGAGAGTTATTTTGCAACTTGATCAAGATTTTGTTCAACAAGATAATATTGACATGCCTTTAGTAAGATAATTATTGATAGCTTTGGTATTTATATCATGTATTTGTGTAACTTAAATAGTTGTATTCTTGTGTATATGATTCCTGTTTTTTATGCATTCTTTCTTGATAGGGCAAGTACAACAATTCAACGAACAAGTGCACATTGTTTGATTGGAGTGGAAAAGATGAAATAGTGGCGAAAGGAAGTTGGCATTCGAGTGATCCAAAAACGTTGATCAATGATATTCCTCTTGGACCTAATGCCATGATTGTTTGGGTAGATATTTCAAAAAATCATGAAGCATTTTTATGGATACCTACATCTAATATGACATGCATTAAAAATGTCGTTGGTTCTACTATAGCTTGGCCGGCAGACAAAGTTGTTTTGGAAAAAGTACCTGAAAATCAGGAAGTCGAAAATGCATCATATCATTTGGTAAGTTAAATGTGATTGACATACACTAATGCATAATTGAAGTAACTATATATATCTTCAGGAATCTATTAGTAAAGCGATTCCTCAGTTTAATGTATTTGTCTTGTTTGACTTGTTGTTAGAGTGTGAACATCAGCTCAAAGAAAAACTGCAAGTTGTTGGATGTTAGTGGTTCGATACAAGTAGTTGTTGAAGGACGTTGGTCTTCAAGTGATCCAAATCAGGTTGTTCATCACATTCCCTTGGGTCCTAATGCTAATAAAGTTTGGGTAGATAGTCCAAAAGTTCCCACTGCATATCTTTGGAGGCCTACATCTGAGCTGGAATTTATTGAAGATGTCATTGGTACTACAGTAGCATGGCCAGCAGACAAAGTTGTTATGATTTAGAGTTTCGGTAAGCATTGATCGAGACTTGTAATATATATTTGAATGCCTAAATGAATATCTCTCTTGGTCTTGAATTCCTGAATATATGCTTGAACTACTACTAATTTTGTAGATCCACTTGTATTCATGCATATGTACGTATGTTATAGGAATGTTAATGTTGTAATGTTACTGTGTAATGTTTTTACCGTTGTTGTTAATGCTGCACATGTAATGTTGTTGTTACTGCTATAATGTTGTTGCGTAATGTTGTAATGCTGTTGTTGCGTAATGTTGTAATGCTGTAGAATACTGTTAAATGTTAGTTTATGTATTGCATAATCACTACACCATAAAAGGCTTTTTGTTATTGCTTTTACATGTTGCTAAGATGAATTGTAACACTTTTGTGCCCATACTAAATGAGGTGATGCTAATATTTGTATCACCAACCAACCCATACTAATCCAATAATTGTATCATCTACCAACCCATACTAATGGAATAATTGCAACATCATAAAACTAATACTAAATTTTATATAGTTACATACACTAGCTAATACTAATTTCAAATGAAATTGATACTTAATTTTGCTTTGTATCATTTAAAAACTATAGCTAACTTCAAACATTTTCCAAATTAAAAATAAAAATAAAAATAAAAAACTAAAATGGATAGTACACATCCAAAATTTTTATAAACTACTACATTCAAATCTCAGAGGTACGTATAGCAAAACCTATATTTTAAATGAATTTCGAATTAAACAAATAGTAAGAAAATAATGTGCCAACAGAAGTTATATGAAAGAATGCATGTGCTCTTATTGATTCATCAATGTAATCGAATGAAACATGTAAAAGAATGGACAATAATCTCTAAATCCAAAAAAAAAAAAAAAAAAAAAAACTAACTAACTAGTTTGGTACGTTTTGTTTATGCCGACTACATACTAGCAATCTTGTCTGATACTAGCAAGTTAACACTTAATTAATGTTTCAAAAGAACGAAAGTGAAACTGCCATTAATGAGCAAATAAGGGCATTGATCCAGTGAGAAAGCAAGCTGGTCCAGTGAGAATGCATGCTGATTCAGTGAAAAAGTAAGCTGGTCCAGTGAGAAGAGCAACAACAAGAGCAAGAAGAAAAGTAGCAGCAGCAACAACAACAACAAGAGCAACAACATCCCAAAAATTTAGTATCTGGCTTCATCTTCTTCAATCCTGATCAGAACTTTGAATGGATTTAGATATAGGAAATTGTAATATTAATATCAGACAGTGTATTAGCATAGGAGTGTATTACAGACAGTGTATTAGCATAGTAGTCCATCAGACATACAGTGTATATATCAGACAAATCAGTGTAATCCATCAGACAGACAGACAGTGTATCAGACAATGTATTACAAAGAGTGCATCAGACAGACAGTGTGTAATCCATCAGACAGTTATTTCATATGCAAATCCCAATTCTTTTACATTGAAGAACCCTAGAACCTGAACAAAAAGGCTATGTTTGTGACACTTTAGAGCTAAGTAGACTGAATACTTATTTAAATAAGTAAAAAAGGATACAGTATATTAATTCAAATCTTAAAGCATAAAGAGAGAGAAAAGAAAAAGAGGATTTAATTCTACTTACCTCCAAGATGGTTCAAATGAAGTCCATGTTTTTAGAGACATGTTAAGTACTGTTTTAAAATGCATTGCAAGGGTTATCGATGAACAATCTTGGCATCCCATGAAATAAATCAAATAGACAAAGGGTCTAGCATTAGAGATCATTACTGGGAAGTTCAATTTTGTATTTGCACTCCCGCCCCAATATTTCAGAGCTGCAAGGTCGTATGCTTGTGCCGCCTTCGTTTCAGACTCATATCCACCTGCATGACAAGTTGATGGTGCTTAACAACAAAAGCTCTCTTGCAAAGTCCAAACTCACAATAATTTCAATTGACATCACATATCACTAACCTAGATACACTAGAGAACAACAAAGCCGATGCATCCCAAGTCATTGCCATAGCAAACAGATAAATGAAATCAGCAACATGTAATCAAATACCCACAGAATTGTCTTTCTAGACTGAGGAAATCCGCAAACCGAAAACGGTAAAATTTTTCAAACATCTTAGCATCTGTACTTTAGCTCTCATTTTTTTTCTTTTTGAAAAAATGCTCCATATCTTATAAGGTGATGGTATAAACACAAGCTTTAGCAACATCAACATGGTATTTTTTTTCATAACAAGTCACAGATCATGACATGCACCAGAGTAAACCATTTAATTGATCCAAAGAATAATAAAAGACCTACTTAATGTCAAATAAATATCCAGTGGCAATCATAATGTTCGAATGATTACTTTTTCTTTTGCTCAAAATCCTATAAACAGCTCGGTGCAGTCTACTAAAGCTTACCTTGCTTTCCTTTACGTTTACGACCTTCGGTTATGGTACTATTGTCCCAAAGGTGTGTTTCATACTTCCCAGTCCATCTGTGTCTGCAATGCAAGATACACCAATCAACACCCAAACATCAAAACACCAACACAACAAAATAGTTTTACACCTAAGCATGAAGAAAATGTAATTACCTAGTTACCCCATGAAAGTTTGATTTTCTTTGACCATTTTTTTAAAGTGTCCTCTTCTCCGGGGGGAACCCTCACAATGCTACTACTACTGCTAACAAGAACTTCGACCATCTTTAGGTCACTAGAACCTTCATCAACCTTTTCTAATGCTAAGGTCAGAAGGGCCTTCAGTATTACCCAACTCATTCCCCTGCATCAACTGGGCATCATTTAAATTGCTTACAGGAACTTCACTCGCCAATGCCTTTCAGCTACTGCAGAAGCTATGGGGTTGATATGGCCTTGTGCTGGGTATGGGATGTAAATAGCATGAGGCATTTCAGCTACTGCAGAAGAGTCCATGCCTTTGTTCTTCAAAAAAAAAGAAAAAGAATGAACTATGAACAGAGTTACTGTGTGCTTGAAATTATATCATATATTGTGTGCTTGCTGCGCCTAAACTTTCAAATACAAACTGTTTCAGTTCAGAACTTGAAATAGATACCAACTATGATCAGAGGACTCTCATCATCATCATCATCATCAAAGCCCATTCCCGAGATTTTCGGGGTCGGCTACATGAATTTTGGTTCTCCAAGCAATAGATACCAACTATGATCAGAGGACTCTAAAAAATAAAAAAAAATAAAAAAAATCCAAACTACACAAATATGTATGTGAAACCATTTTAGTCAAAAGACAAATAGCCACAAAATGTTCATACATGCCCTACACCAAACATAGCAGATTGAATTCAGAGTGGAATAGCAGCCCTGTAAAAATGGCGAGGGCAAAGGCCGATAAAAGGCATTTAAGAAAGCATCGAGGTTGGAGGATGTCATTTCTCTATTGTAGATTCTGAGCTCTTCTATTTATCAAGATTAGTCAATTCAAATACACAATCAAAAAAATTTGAATATAAGCTTGATGCTCACCATGATTGATCTGATATCTTCTAGGACAGTTCCATCTTTCTTAGCATGAGCTTCAACCCATACATCTGTGCGTGAGATTGGTTTTGTACGAGTTGGCTATTTCTTTTTCTTATTATGAAGATCTAAAGAGAAACTATGGCCCACTGTTGTGAGTACCGCGAATCTTTGATCTATTTTTCTTGGCTTGCTTCCTTTTCTCCTTAGCAGTAATAGTAGACTCGTTCCTGAGAAAGCCTTCCATCTTGGTCTAGCAACTTCTACGAAAATTACCCTGCCATCCAAAAACTGTACATAGGCACATGAGTCACTAATCTCAAGTAACTATCTCATTCCAGGATGAAGTACAATAACTATAGTGCTTAGATACTACTTTCCCCAAATTACAAAACTAATTTCCCCTAGTTATAAAGCAGGTTTAGATTTTTCATGGTGTTTTATTATCAATCAGTAGGCATCCACCTTAATAACAGTGACATGGAGCCGAGGTCATCTCCTTCATTTGGTAAACTATATAAAAAGTTAGGTACTACTAATTTTCCAATCATAGTTTGAGTTACGAAGATTAGACTATGCAGACCCATCCATGACCTTTATCTGCACTTTAAAAATTAATAGACTATGTATTATGTGCGCAAATATACTGTAGATCTATAGCGTGCACGCCCTAAAGAGACAAAAAGGAAGGTTGCATTCTTTGTCAAAATCTTTAAGAAAAAGACATTTATGTTCCTTTTTGGTAATAAATACTAACCATGCAGATAGCCAAGTTATAGAATACAATTTTTCCTCATTTGAATGCATGTACAAATGCCAAAAATAAAAGTAGAAGTAAGTGGTATGATTGTGGACATGGAACCATGTATTCCTTTTAATACGGTGAACCAATGTGCTCAAATCCATACAAAAGGGTAATCACCCAAGTACTGTGACAAGAGACAAAAGGTGTGAAATTTTTATACCTTTCCATGCATGCCTTCAATTGCTTTTCTAGATTCCTCCTCTGTTGCATAACGAAGGAAAGCAAAACCTCTTGGTCTATTAGCAATTCTATCCATCACTAGGTTGATTGTAAAATACAAATTGGTAGCAACGTCAAGAAACCAATTTATGGGAAAATGGGTCAAGCAAAGCAAGAATCAGAATATGAAGTTGTGCTTGTTTCAAAAGACAAATTCCTAGGGAAAACTACCCTAGCAAAAAAATAAACCGAAAAATTGTAACTAGATGAATTCTGAGTTCACTTAAACAACTAAGAAATCAATAGTCAAGGTCATCAACATACAGTTTCAGATTCTAAATTGAGAAATCAAATCATCAAGAAGTTCAAATGACAATCTCAAATCCGATTGAAATCACTTCAAATAACTAATCAAAACTTGCAAGTTTTCAAAACATCGGTTGAGAACTCATCAAAGCAAAAAGAAATCACCTCGAAATCGCGTCTCCTCAGTTCGATCTGTTCAATCAGTTTGTTGTGGTGCTTATAGATTGCTCGAAGAAAGTGATAACGCTAAAACAATGGCTTAATATCTCCATAAGAGTCAGTTGTGCGATCCATTGATCTCAGAGCAAACAGCCTTGTGGAAGAACCAAAATATTAGAATTTGAGATTTTAGGGCAGAATTCTTCAAACACGGTTTCGATGACGAAGGATCCACTGGATTCACAGGTCCTCCCATTAATGCCGCCAATACTCTGTCCTATGCTACAGTACCATCAATGGCGTCGCCATTTCATCAAATAATCGCCACTCGTGATTTTGGTACCAGATTTTTTTTCTGCCAAAACGAAGCGAAGAAAATAGAAGCTTTGTTTTTCTCTCTCTCTATTTCTATAATTGTCTCTCGAAAGAGATTTTGTGTTTCTATTCAACGACAAAGAGGGAAATGATACAAATTCGGGAATTCTTATTTATCTGATCAAGCTAGACGTATCATCACGAGATAATAAATTTTATGTTGTAGGCATCTAGGGTCAAATTGTATCATGTACATGCAGTAGCTATTATAATAAACTATTACAAATATTGCTACATAAGAAAACTGATACAAATAATTTTGGCTAGTGTTGCAAAATTGTCATTATGGCATAGTGAATAAGATGTTTTACTGCTGCTTCAGATGTCAATTGATTTTTCATTTTAGGGAGTTGTATTCATCTAAATAGGTTTTTATGGAGTTTTGAGAGATAGATATGAGGAGATTGGTTGGAATAATATGAGGAGATTTCTCCAAAATGTTTAGAGTTTTTTATTAAGCGCTTAACTTCAAAGGATGATGAGAGAGACAAATTGCAAAAGGAAATCAGGACACCATCTGAAGATTGGAGACTGAAAAATCAACAGTTGGAATCACAGGTCCACTTTTCCTATTGAGATTTTTTACCTTTTAAATGCATTTGGTCATTTTGCTACTGATTAGTCCCTGCTGTTCAGGTACTTACAATTGGGTATGCTTGCATGGGTATGTAGCAGTTGAATATGCTTGCATGGGTATGTTGAAGCTTTTCTACTTCAGCTTCAATTTGAGTATGAAATTCGGGACTAAATCAACTAATGATCGGAGGCAGGTATTGAGGTAAGCTTCAATTTTAGTATAAATGCAGCTCCGAAGTCAGGTATTGAGGTATAGTTTATGTCAGAATATCATGATTAGCCTGTTTTTACTTGGGGTACAGCTAAATGGTAGGCATAGTGAACTCCATTTTATTTCACTTCTGAGTTTCTTTTTTTTCTTCACCATTCAATTTTGAATAGAAAGCTTTCGTTTCTATATCACCATTCAGTTTTGAATAGAAAACTTTCGTTTTTATAGGAAGCTATGGAGGTATTGGTTGCTTGCGCTGCGATGGCAATGTTAAAAAAAGGTGATCAAGATAAAGAACACAAAGAGGATGATCCCAAATCTTCAGAAACCTCATGGGATAGTTAGAAACGTGGAGGTTGCATTGGTGTCGCTGCATTAACTGGGACGGTATGACATATCTAACAGTGTTTCTAGGATTTAGTAAATTGGTAATTTCAACTTGATAATAAATTTTTAATGGTAGTGTGGTTTTTTATCATTCTGTACATCTTTTTTTCACAGATCTAGCTGCTCCAGCAATAGCTGCAGGATTCAGTGCTTTAGCACCTACATTAGAAACTTTGATCCCCGTGATTGGAGCAATTGGGTTTGCAGCTGCAGCAAGTGCTGCAGGATCAGTAGATGGCTCTATTGCTGTCACTGCGTCGTTTGGAGGTGAATGATTAGTCTACTTTGCTTTGGCTAAGTTTTGTTTAATGTACTGTGTACCCAAAGTTTTATAGTTTTTCAAGTTTTAGATGGAAGTCTATTTTGAGTTTCAGTGATCATTCATCCCAACTGTTTACCCATATTCATTCCATATGAAAGCAGTTGCTGTAATGAGATAAGCTAGTAATCTTAATCAGTAGTGAATTTATGATCTTGTAAATATTGTATGGAAGAAGATTTTGTAAACATTGTATGGAATTTATGGTCAGAGCACGAGCAAACAAATAACAATTCCAAATGGAAAGGTAAGAGTTTATCCAGCTATGTCCTGCCTTTTTCATTCTTCGCATTCATTTGGTTCTCTCTGCTCATGGTTTGGATTGATGTCATACAGGTTGGTGTTATTATTGGTAAAGGGGGTGAGACCATCAAGAACATGCAAAGCAGGTCTGGAGCTCGTATTCAGGTTGGTATCGATTTTTTAATGGAAATTGATATGCACTGTGATATTTTTGCATGTTTTATGATGAATATGCATTGTGATACTTTTTTCTTGTTCAATTCTCTTTGATCTAGTAGTTTTGCTTCATGGATTAGTTTTCCCCATCAAGATTTGTTTTCATATTCCGTAACAGGTTTTTTTCATTGATTTTGTGTTTCTTCTGTACTAGTACAAGATGGTTCAATCAAATCCAATGACAGACTACTGTTTAGACGTTAAGGCGTGATGTGAGGCATTTAAGCTCTCTATGCCTTGAAGTGTAAGCCTTTAATGTAAAGTTAGAGAACATATGAACATAATATATCAAATCTACATCTCATAAGCCTTTTGATTGGATAAAATGAGACTGCTTCAGCTAAGGTGTGCTCCTTGTTCCTGAAGTGTAAATATGCCATACAGGCACAAATCTGTGATGTATGTAAGTCATGGTGTGAGCATTTAGGGTGTTGCAAGTAATCCTTGCCTGGAGGCGTAAGCCTCCCACGCTCTTCAAGCCATTGATACCTACATAACTGATTCCTCATTTGTAAAATTGTGCAATATTTTGATTGCTAATATTTAAAACGTTAATATAGTGTAAGATATGAAATTTGTTTTTGCATTTCTACTAATAGAAAGTACTTACAGTTTGATTTCCATGGAAAGGGTTCAGATGGAAGAAACCACTTCCTGTTTGTTACAAATTTGACTCCTTGTTCTGGAGTTAGACTTCATCTATGGCCCGAGAAAGGAAATATAACATCAGAAGTACTTATAGATAAAAGAGTTGTAGATGTTACACCCAAGATGGTACGCCTTCCAGCACCAAGGCAGGTATTATGTTTTACTTGATAAAGATGTGTGTGAAATACTTCAGTCATATTTGTCGCATCTCACCAAAAGTAGAGTAGCCAAATTCTAAATTTACATTGAGTGATGATTCATTTTAGTCTGCTGGGTTTGGTATAAAAACTATTATAGTTGGTTGATATACAATGTTGATCTACCAGACTGAACCAGGCAGCCTGACTCAACAAGCACCTCCATCCTCTTTACTTTGGTTGGGTCTTGACGACATCCATGGCTTTAAGTTCCTGACTATCTCAGTTGCGACAACTCTAGTACTAAGCTCCATATGATGATCTTTTGTCATGGTGGCATTCTTTTGAATGCTTGTTAGTAGTGCATTTTATTACAGTGAACCGTTTTTATATCGTTGATCCTATTTTTTCCTGTTCTTTGAGTGGATACATCCATGGAAGAGGTTTAACTTGAGTATTGAATCTGACATATACTTGCCTTATCTTTTGCAGGATGGATTAAATAAGCCTCCCTCTACAATAGCGATGGCAGTTGGCTAGTTCTTTAATCCAAATAAGGCGAGGAGAAAGTTTTCTCAAATGTCCTTGCTACTTTCCAGCTTTGCTCAACAGGTCAATTTTTTGGTGTCATCTGTTGAGATTCTGAAATTTCAAAATCATGTGTTTCTGGTTATCAGATACTTCATTTGGTTGTGCTTGTCGGTTGCTCATTAGTTGATTTTTTTTCATGATACGAGCATTGAAGAGTTGAAGTTTTGGATCTGAAACCATAGTTCATTTAATAAAATTGTCAATTTTCAAAATGTATTCATCGTCTTCATCTCTACTTTTGCTTCAGCCAAGAGTTTACGTCTTGTAATGCATATTTTAGCGACTTGAATTTGCATGTCCTGTAGGAACTCTTTCTGATGGAGGATCACCCCATTTCTTTGAATCTATCCTTCTCTATAAGCTTAGGTCTTCTACCAGTTACTTTGTCTCTGAAAGCGGTAAGCTGCAACATAAAAAAATCTCCGCTTCCCGTTGAAGAAACCAAAGATATGGACCATAACAGTAAGTCCTCTAGTTTTTCTCAGTGTCACATCCATTTTCATTTAAAATTGGTTTGATGAAAGTTAAGATTAAAAGAATATGAATCATTTTTCTGTGGAGCAGATGAAAACCAATTCTTTGGGAAGATACTGATTTTTCAGAAAAAAAAAAATTATTTATGTTTCCTTATATTTTGTTTTATCAATGATATATTTTCTTTAGTACTGCAGAACTTTGCAAACAACATTGCTTTCCACCTGTTGCTGTAGCTTGGGATTCTACATCGGGTGTTCACATAATACCAAATTTGTATACCGAGACAATTGTGGTGGATTCTTCTCCAGTTCAACGAAAGGGATGGAGATCAAGACAACGGTTCTGTTAATGGTGTGTGCTCAAATTGGTTTGCAAAAATTCCTCTTATTTCATTACTATGTTTGCATGAGATTTGTTGGGTATCTAGCCTATATATATTTTGTTTTACTTTGTTTCCTTTATTGATCAGTTAATAACTTCACCCTTCTTGCAGGTAGATCCGCTCTGTTCATATCACATCAGTTTCTCTTCATCGGTCACCGCTGTTGCAGGCAGATTTATGCTTATGTACTATTCACAGGTCAGTATCATCAGCCAAGTGCAATTTGTTTTAAGTGTTTGCTCGTTATGGACTGGGCGGCGTTGGCTGCTGAGAAGGCTAAAGATGGTGTAGCTGAACCAGAAGAAGATATTGATAGACCTAAGGACTCACCTTGGAAGCCATAGGGATCCACAAGCCAAAAAGATGGCTGAAATTGAGCGTTGATTGGTATGGCGTCTTGGGCAAAGTTTGTATAGGCTTTTGGGTCGATGTTTGGTTGTTTACCATGCTTCAGCTGAAATAAATGTAGTCTGATGTTTCTTATTTGATAGATTTTGTGACTCGATGTAATACATTATCTTATTAATTACATTACTTTGCCTCCATTCATGGAAATTTTTAAGTGTTTGGCACATTTTGGTTTTTATTTTTTAGATATAAAACTTATAAGATGTTATAAAAAGTCATTTGATAGCACTTGATGAGTGCTATAGAAAAAAAGGGCCTTGAAAAACGCTATAGAAATTAATACAATAGCATTTGTTAAATGCTACCTGAGAGAAGACAATAGCGTTTTTGAAACGCTATTGGTAACTATACTATAGCGTTTCTGAAACGCTATAGTAACATATACTATAGCGTTTCAGAAACGCTATAAATAGTTAACTTACAATAGCGTTTTTAAAACGCTATAATAGACTTACTATAGCGTTTCAGAAATGCTATAAATATTGTTACTATAACGCTATAAATAGCCAACTTACAATAGCGTTTTATAAACGCTATAATAGACTTACTATAGTGTTTCAGAAACGCTATAAATATTGTTACTATAGCGTTTCAAAAACGCTATAAATAGTCAACTTACAATAGCCTTTTTAAAACGCTATAATAGACCCTGTATCTATTATAGCTCCGAAGACACAACATTTTCTAAAACGCTATGGTATCCTACCATAACATTTTTGAAACTCTATTAATGAGCATTTTTTTTGTAGTGACAGGCAGGCCAGCAACACATTGGATCCGACTGAGAAACATATATTAGAGTATAAGTCCAGCAAGAAAATTTTCTTGCATGGACAACACTCGGAAAGAAAAATCTCTCTTGTAGATCTAGGAGCACAAGTCGTGTAGGGAACTATCCCACATGGACAACTCCTAATCAGGAAAGGATCTTCATTGCAAAATCACTTTCCCTAAACTACGCCACCAAAGGCCTAGCTGAACAAGGACTCCTTCACTATAAAAGGGAAATAAGGTCAATGAACTAGAGGTACACAAGATAACCCATTTTACAATTTTATACATCTCCTAAGCCTTATCTAACTTAAGCATCGGATTGCCATCGGTTTCCACGCGGTGGTCCTTGGCTCACGTTTACTATCTGTGCAAGTCTAGGTAAGCAGCGAGCAAGGAGAACAGACATCGACTACATCATGCACAAATCAATCTAAATCCTAAAATATTTGTGACTTGGTGTACAGGGATTAACTTAATAGGAACCAGTAACATAATAGGTAACAACAGTGATACAGTAATAAGTTCAAAAGGAATACGGGTCTTACAGTTAATTGCAACAAGAGCAGTTTATTTGCAGCAGGAATTTCGAATGGAGAATTGGAAGCCATCACTGAAACTCTGCAATTTAAATCAGCGGATCTTCCAGTAAGATACCTTGGTCTCCCTCTGATTTCTACTAGATTATCTTATCTTCATTGCTTCCCTCTTATAGAGAGAGTCAGAAAGAGGGTTAATTCATGGAAGAACAGGACTTTATCCTATGCTGGTAGACTTACTCTCATCAAGGCAGTCCTGGGAAGTATGCAGGTATTTTGGACCTCATGTTATGTCCTCCCAAGAGCAGCTATAAATGAAATAAACTCAGTTCTTAGAAATTTCTTATGGTCAGCTTCGGATCAATTCCTTAAAGTCCCCCTTGTCAGCTGGAAAAAAATCATTAATCCCTACAAAGAAGGAGGTCTAGGAGTTAGATGTATCAAAACAGCAAACCTGGCAGCTATGACAAGATTTATATGGAACATTGTCTCTAACAAAGAAACTCTTTGGGTTAGATGGATTCAGAGAAATCTTATCAGGGGAAAGGATTTCTGGTTGATGGGAATCCCTCAAGGAGCATCTTGGTGCTGGAGGAACATCCTAAACTGCAGGAAATTGACTAACAATCTGATAACCTATGCGATAGGAAATGGCAGAGATACTTCTTTCTGGAAGGACCCATGGCACCCTAAAGGTATCCTCATGGAGAGATTCCCTCAGAATCTTACCTACAATTCCCAGTTAAATAAGAAGGCCAAGGTCAGTGCTATTATCAGAGAAGGGAATTGGTTTGCAGCAGACAATGTTCGGGCTTCAATTACAGAGATATATGCAGACCTGGACTCAGTGGAGATGGACTGCAACTTTACAGATGAAATTGTTTGGAAGGGGGGATCAAATGGGGAATTCTCTAGCAAAAGTGCTTATAATGCTATCAGGAATTCTAATGATAGCATTCCCTGGACTGATCTGGTATGGTTTAAAGGCCGCATTCCCAGGCACAGTTTCATTGGCTGGCTTGCTTTGAATCGAAGCTTAAAGACTCAAGATAAGCTTTGCAAATGGGGTGCGATCCCTACCTCGATGTGCTGTCTCTGCCATCTGCAAAGGGAGAATGAAGAACATTTGTTCTTCAACTGCTGCTATTCAAATCAAGTTTGGGTTTACATCCTGAATTGTATGGGCATTCATCACTGTCCCCTGGAAATGACAGCATAATTTCAGTGGTGTATGCAGAGTTTTTCAGGAAACGGTCCTACTGCTGTTGCAAAAAAACTGGTTCTAAACGCAACTATTTATCATCTTTGGTTGGAAAGAAATAGGCGGCTATTTGAGAAAAGGGAGACAGCAGCGCTGCTGCTCTGTTCTAAAATCAGGGAGGATGTTAGGCTTCGGCTGACAGTCCTGGATATGGTAGTCGAAGACACCCCGCATGCTAGAAACTATTTCCACAGATGGAACATTGATATCAGATACAAGCTGAAAATCAGCTCGTGGCATGCTTGGCATAAGCCGGATCCAGGTTGGGTTACCATAAATTCTGATGGTTCTCTTAAGGACCGGAGGGGGGGCTACGGTGCTCTTATTAGGGATCACCATGGGCAGGTATTAGCAGCAGGAGCAGGGTCTCATTCAGGCCAGTCTGTTATCATGCGTGAGATTCAGGGTATTGAGATTGGTCTCAAGATGGCTCTTCATGGGAACCACTCTAAAGTTATTATGTGCATAGATTCTGCTCTTGCTATCAATTATATCAATTCGAAAAAGTCTCCTCCTTGGGAAGCAAAGCATGTCACTTGAAGAGTCAAAGATCTGCTCAAGATGTTTGAAGTTTGCAAAGTGATGCATGTGTATCGGGAAACTAATAGGGCAGCAGATAAATTGGCCTCTCTTATGCCAAATTCTTCTTTCATAGATGTTACTCCTAGCTCTTTTGCTGAGGACATGAAAAAAATTATTTATGAGGATGCAAGTGGTAAAAAGTATATGAGATTGTAACCTTGTAACCTTTTTTTTTTTTTTTCTTTTTCTTTTTCTGTGGTCTGGGGAGCCCATTTACACCCCGCGCTTGCATTTCAAAAAAAAAATATAGGAAGCAGTAAGCTAATAGGAAACAATAATCTATTATGATGATGCCAACACACCCCCCCCCCCCCCCCCCCCCCCGAAGATGGAGCATAGATATCACATGTGCCAAGCTTGACAAGTGAGTCATTTAAGGTTTGATTGGCAATAGCTTTGGTGAGCATGTTAGCTAATTGTTATGTGGTTTTCACATATGGAACCTCAACAATCTTCTCTTCAAACTTTTCTTGTATGGAATTACAATCGATCTCTATATGTTTAGTTCAATCATGTTGGATAGGATTTTGCGCAATCTGAATCGCTGACTTATTATCACAATAATACTTCATGGTTCCTTCAGGTTGAAAACCAAGCTCCCCCACAAGCCGTCTCAACCAGTGTAGTCAAAGCCATCCAAAGCCACCGCTTAAAGCCAAAAGCCAAAAGCCAAAAGCCAAACCAAGACATGACATCTCACTTCACCCTTGTTAAAGCCATGCCACTACCTTGAAGCTACAAAAAGCCACCGGTTTTAGCCTTTTTTTGTTGAAAGCGTGAAGCCACCAAGGCCATGGCTTCATTAAACAAAACCATTTTTTCTGCATTTTTTGTCTTTCTTCTTCTCATATTTTTTTTCTTTCTTCTTCTCTCTTTAGAGCTTCATGGCTGAATCAGAGAGCTTCAACAGAACATGAAATGGAGATCTTGTTCGAAGTACGAATCTTCTTACCTTCAACAGAGCTTCAAAGGAATTTCAACCGTCATGACCCCGAAGAAGGAACCCACATCTATGCATTAATAATCTATACATTAATAATGTTGTTATTTTTTGTTTACTTAAGGTGATTGATCATGGAAGAAAACCGTGGGGCAAGGGAGAGTAGTTATCGGGATATTGGTTGGAAGTACGTTGCATTGAATGGTAACAAACATCATAATATAGAAAGCAATATAAATACTTACATTGACTTGAGCTAACACTAGAAAAGCAAACTACATATATTTAGAAGCTTAGATACAAGTAAAATGCATATATTTACATTTTTTTATATATAACTTAAAATAATTTTTTGTGTCATTTTACTTGCATGAAGCCATCGCTTCAAGCTTCGCTTTTCGCTTAAAGCCAAGTCATGGCAAATCGCTTCGCTTCACGCTTTGACTACCTTGGTCTCAACCATAATAATCATTGTATCCCTTTAACCATTGCCTTGTATTCAACTTCCGCACTGGACAACGAAACAATCTTCTGTATTTTACTCTTCCAAATAACTATGTTGCATCCAAGAAAGTTCTCCTACATCACCCCAATCTGAATCACAATATCCCATGACTTCTACATGATCACAATATCCCATGACTTCTACATGATCATGCTTAGAAAACATAAGGCATTTCCTTGGTGTTGACTTCAACTACCACAAAATTCTTACAACAACATTCATATGGATGTCACTTGAGTTATGCATAAAACAGCTTAACATACTAACCACATAAGCAATGTCTGGTCGAGTGTGTGACAGGTAAATTACAATCAACTAATCATTGATATCTTCCCTTATTAGTAAGAACTTGATTTGGAAGTTCTCCTCTAAGGCTATTGTTTTGTTCAATGAGCATACCAATAGGCTGACAACTAAGCATGTCAGTCTTCTTTAATTGGTCAAGAACATATTTTCGTTGTGACGAAAAAATTTCTTCCTTAGACCAAGTAACTTCAAAATGCCCAAAATATACTTCAAACCTCCAAGATCTTTCATATCAAATTCGGAAGCCAAATAAGCTTTCAACTAGTCATTTCATCAACATCATCACCAGTAACAATCATTTCATCTACATAAATAATAAGTGTCGTTGTCTTACCATTTGTTTTTTTAGAAAAAGTGTATGATCGGCATTACTCTATCCATAGACATATTTCTTTGTAGCTAGTTGAAACCTTACAAACCATGCTCTCGGTGATTGTTTAATACCATATAAAGCCTTTTCAACTTATATACCAAACTACTATTACCAGAAGCACTGTATCTAGGTAGCATACTCATATAAACTTATTCGGGTAAATTTCCATGTAAGAAAACACTTTTACCATCATACTGGTGTAAAGGCCAATCAAAATTTGCAGTAATAGATAATAAAACCCGAATAGTATTTAACTTTGTTTTAATTGCAAAAGTCTCCTAATAGTCAATATCATAAGTTTGAGTAAAATCACGAGCCACTAACCTTGCTTTACACCAATCAATAGTGCAATCTGGCTTATGTTTCACCTTAAATACTCACTTACAGTTAACATACTTCTTTCCTTCTTGCAACTTCACAAGGTCTCATGTTTGATTTTTTTTTTCCAGATGTTGCATTTTCTTTAGCCATGGCTTATGCCCATTTAGGGTCATTCAAGGCTTATTGTACTCTGGTTTGGGATGGTGACAGCTGACATGTGATTTGCGAAGGTTTGAATAGCACAAGGCAATTTCTTAGTAGAAACATAATGAAGAATAGGATACTTCACCGTCTTTGAGTTGTTAGGTGAGTATCTCTCTGGGGGTTTACCTTGAGTACTCCGTGGAGGCAATTGATACATGTCACCACTACTAGATATAACCGGCATAGGATCACAAATTAAATTGTTATTATGAACTTCAGAATCAATACATACCTCAGGAACAGCAGCAATAGAAGAAGAATTATTGGTAGGTATTGTCGATGTAGTAAAGAGGCTTGTAGTGTACTAGGTAATACTGAGAACGAATCATCCAAACCCGTAGAGAGGGGGTTTGTAGTACTAGGTTATACTGAAAAGCAAATCATCCAAACCCGTAGTAGTGTTAGCCGGAGTAGTCAACACCATATCCAAAAACATAGTAATCCTATTCGAATCTTCAATACTCATGTCTCCCTAAAAAGGATAAGTGGATACATGCCGAGAGAAATACATATTTATTTAAGAGAAAGTGACATCCATGGTCACAAAGATTCGTCAAGAAGGAGGATGATAACATTTGAGTTGTTTCTAAATAACACCACCATTTCTGCTGAAGGACACCACCAATACCTTACTTTCTGAAGGTCCCCACCACCTTTCTGAAAGACACCACCAATATAAACAGAAAACCTTACCACCTATTTTCTCATCTCTCCTTTTCTTCTCCTCCCCTTCACCACAACCACCCTGCCACCGCCACCTCACATCCTCCTCCCATCTTCTTCTTATTCTTATTCGTCTTCTTCTTCTTCCTTTTTTTTCTTCTCATTCTTCTTCTTATTCTTTTTCTTCTTCTTCTTTTCCATCAATCCCTACCATCGCCACTTCTCATCCGCTTCCCCTCTTCTTCTTCTTCTCCATCAATCACCACCACCACCCTGCCATTTCTCATCCTCATCATCTCCTTTTCTTCTTCTAATTTTCCTCTTACTCCCCATTGCCTTTTTTTTCTTCTTCTCCATCAATCCCCACCATTGCCACCTCTCCTCCTCCTCTTCCCTTCTAATTCTCCTTCGATCATAACCACCACCCCTTTACCTCTCTTCCTCCTCCCCGTCACTTCTTCATTTTATTTCCTTATTCTCCTTCAATCACCACCATCATCCCGCCACCTCTCCTCTGAGGTGGTGTTGCTCCAGTGAAGAGAGAATAAAAGATGAAGGTGGTGGTTTCCTTTAGCAGATCCAAAAAAAACAAAATATTTGGGGTGGTTGTGTCATTAAGTAGAAATGGTGGTGTTATTTAGCAACAACCTAACACTTTTAGCCCTTCCGATTTTGGTAAATACCCAACTAAGACACTTTAATGTACACGGATACAGCTTTGTATGCAGATGTTTGTGAAGGTGAACAAACAAGACACGCCCAAAAATCCGAGTTAAGATGGAAAAGATGGTAACTTAAGTAGAGAGTTTTCCAAAAGTGTTTTCAAGTGGAGAACACTACTAGGTACATGGTTCAAGAGAAACAATGTATAAAATAACATCACCCCAAAAAAATGGGTTGCATATTGCACCAATAAGACAAGCAGGTGTAACCCCAAGTAGATGGCGATTTTTTCGTTCTGCCACACCGTTCTGCTGGGTGTCGAAGGACATGTCGTCTCATGAATAATGTCATGATCTTGCAAATAAAACTGGAACATACTAGCAACTTATTCACCACTATTGTCGGACTTGATAACCTTCACGTTAGCAGAATATTGAGTCCATATCATAGTCTGAAATCATGGAAAGTATTCGTATACCACTTTTATTTTTCATCAGATAAAGCCAATTCATACGACTACAATCATCAACAAAAATCACAAGCCACCGATATCCAAACAAAGAAGAAACTGGAACAGGGCCCCACACATTCGAGTGAATAAAAACAAATGGTTCATTCATCCTTTTTTAAACTCAAAGGATAAGTAGTGCGATGACTCTTGGACATAACACAAACATCACAACGAAAATCCGAAGAGTACAATCCAAAACACAAGGCATGCAACAAATGCTTTAAATACCCAAAAGAAACATGACCAAAATGATGGTGCCACATCCAAATCTGTTGCTCTTTAGCACAAGTAGGTTTCTAACTAATCAAGACACTTCCAGAGCACACATCATCCACATAATAAAGTTGCCATCTCTTAGTACCACACCCACTTTGTTGTTGAGATCTTGAAGATGACAAAAATGAAAATACATTAGTACTAGGAAATTTAATTGTTCAGTAACTTGAGACACATATAAAAGATTATTAGAGAGTTAAGGAACAAGCAACATATTCTCCAAGGATAAGGCGGGTGCTAAAACAGCAGTGCATGCACTAGTGACAGGGGAGGGATATCCATTAGAATTAGCCACATGGGAACGATCAGCGTGCCCGCAGTTCATAAAAGCGATTGATCAAAAGTCATATGATCAATGGCACCTGAATCAATAATCAATTTGGAGTCTTTGATGAAAGTAGGAGTAGCAAGAGCATAACCAATGTTACCTAATGGATGTCCAAGATCATAAGAACCCATATCTGACAAGGCCGAAATAAACAGCAACAAACAAAAAAAGTAAAATAATAACTGATGGGATAGTCTCAGGGGGCACTATAAACAACCGTAGCGAGATGTCAAGATCACCACTTTAATACCATGTCAAAACGAAGAAAAAAAATCTATATATTGAATATTTTGTATTATTTATAATCAACTAATACATGAGTATATATACAACTCTACAAATAAATTTAGATCCTAAAATATTGGTGACTTGGTGTACAAAAATTAAAATAATAGGAACTCATAATCTAATAGGGAATAATACTGCTACAAGGATTAATCTAATAGGAAACAATAAGCTAATAAGAAACAATATAGGAAACTATAAGCTAATAGGAAACAATAACCTAATATGACCACGCCAACATCGTCGAATGATTGTCTCCCCACCATGGCTAAGTGGGATTGCCCCCAACTTAATGGGGTCGTGACTGAAAAAATTTGACTTTTAATGAGCATCTCGATGACATGTCTTTTGAAGAGGTAAAATTTAGTCATTTAAGTTCATGTTTTATCTCAGGTAATTGTTTTCATTTTTCTTCCATAATTTAATAACTTCATGTTTGTATTGCCAGGCCATTTGGCACCCTTATGTGAAATCCAAGCGAATAACTTCACTTCATAGCATCACATGGTTCCAATGCTGCTTGTTATGCCCCGCAATCGAAAAACCCTACCACCAAATAGAGTGATGAGACTAATGGGAAGGGTCCATGTCATTCCAAATCCCCCCATTCAAGCCAAAATGAATAATAAAGGTCGATCTGGCCATAGCTACTCAGTGAAGCACGAAATACTGTCATCGTTTGCTGCAACTTGGCATAAGCATCTCATGTCAATTTACAACCAAGGTGCACCAGTCAAGCTTCCATGAGATTGCAGCAAGGACTACTTGGAGTGGTTTCATGACATTAGTCATCCTTTCATCCAACCACCAAATTCTAGGACACATCATGTTGATATGTTCTACTAATACCCGATCCCTACTTTGTTGAGTCTGCCAGCAAAAGAATGGCCAATAAGAAATTTTTGATAGTCGATGATTGTGGGTTCCACAGGTCACTTGCAGCTTCCAACGATCGTTACCTTGAGGCACCCCTCTCAATTGAAATGGGTACCCACACTTCTTTGTACTAGTTGATCGACCAACCTCCAATTTTTGCATTTGTTTTTTCTTGAACTTTCTTCCCATCTCACATCCCAAGTGGATCATTCCTTTACGTTTGTGATTAACGGGTTTCAATTTAGTGATAATCATAATCTCGATGGTAATATCGACAAAAAAATAACGCATACTCACGTTAAGTATACTAATAAACTTGTTACTAAAACCAATGAACTTGTGAAATAGGATTATACAAGACAAACATGCCTACAAGAATTACCTTATCTCTTCCGTAATAAACTATATGCCCCGTGCCGTTGGCATTCCATATAATTTTATTTTTGCTAAATATTTTGTACTGAACACCACTTTCACTATCCCCATTTTGGCTCTGAATCAATATTGAAGTGTAAGCTTATTTTAAGGTATATATATATTATAAATTTTAGAGTTAGACTCAGCCAAATTTTAATCAGTTGGGAAAAAAATTTAAATGTCGAGAATGAGTTCTCCCCCAATCTTTGAATTCACCAAAATATGAAGTTTAGAGTTTTTGTTTTAATGTGCATTAAGATGCCTTACTCATTTTTCTGGTATGATAGACCCGTCTCATTGCTTTAAAAAATATTAAAAACGTGAAATACTTTTTATGTTTTATATATATATATATATATATATATATTATAATTTTAGCGCTCGTGTTGATCATTGATTTTGTTGGAAAGATCTTAAAAAATGCATTTCAACGATATTATAGATAGTTATGATAATTTTCATTTTGCTAAAAGTAAAACACAATATTTTCTCTTTCCGCCACATGTACATTCCACCAATTTTTTTCAAAAGTTTTTTACTACTTTTGCCCTTCTACATGTTTTATATTTACAAATATGCCATCATGGGAAATGAATTTCAACCCTCAAATTCAATATATTTCCCAACTTTTAATCATAACCATCTTTTATCTCTAATTCTTTCGATTTGACTTTGTCCCAGTCAGCAATGAATAGTAAAATACCACACTCTGAATTGTAATATATATAATTCGCCATCATCGACTACCGCTTCCAGTGTTCTTTCCTCATTGGTGTCAACATCATCATCCTTCTACATTAAGTAAATAAAATATTGTTATTCTAATAATATATTAAGAAAGGTAATGAAGAAAATTATTAACACAATTGTTACCTCTAGAAGGTTGGTATCTTGCGAATACGCTTTAAGTATGTCCGAGTTGTCAAGATTGTTTGAAGGTATCTTGAAGTCTGTTAGATCGACGATAATATCCTATGCACAAATTAATCATTAACCTATAAGTAAAATTGGCAAACAATAACAATGATCAAACTAACCTTTAAAACATAAATAAATAAGTTTTATGGTACAAATATTAACAACTAACCCTAAATAACAATGTTGCTCCAAATATAAACGAAAAAGGAAATTAAAAATGATATTACAATAATCACAAAAAAAAATACCCATGCAAGCTCATCTCAAGTTGAAAGTATACCTCAAGTAGAGCGGGTTGTTCGTCCTCTTGAAAATTCCATCTTCTTCATTTACCCTTATAAATGGAGCACGATGTAGACCTTCAACTTCATCGTTATCATCTTCAAGCCTACCGTCATCATTTTCACTAAAATTCATCCATTTCTTCACCCAAACCCTTCCAAATGAATATGAAGAAGTAGAAAAGAGGGGTAGAAAAAATGAAGATGTATAAGAGTAGGAGGGACGTCGGCGTTTGGGATTGTTTGGCGAGCTTGGGATGGAAGAGATGCCCTGCGAGTTGGGTTCATTTCCTCGTGCGGATCACCCAACCTTCCAAAAAATAGAAGAGAGGCAGAAAGAAGATGAAAAAGTATTAGTGAGGGAGAGAGGATGAAGATGTAGAGAGGTTTGACCAGCATTCATCGTTCCGGCAAGATTGGGAGGGGAAAGGACGCTGTGAGTGGGGTTCCTCTTGTCACTAGATTTAGGAGAAATCTGAAAAACATTTTGGTGTCCTTCAGATTAAAAAAAAAAAAAAATTTGGGGTAGCGGTGTCCTTTAATTGAACTGGTTGTGTCATTTAGTCATTGCTTTCTTCAAAATGTTTTTTTTTTTTTTTTTTTTGGTAAAGATGTTTTTGGGTTTGTTACATACTTACATGTAGGGGTGGGCACGGTCCTGATCGGTTTCAAATTTTGAGGAACCTAACTCGAATCGTTTATATTTAACGGATATAGTCCGGTCCAGATTCCCTCATTTTAAACAATGGGACTGAACCTAACTCGAACCGTTTGGAACGGTTCGGTTCCAAACGGCTCCTGCACATCAATTATTTGTTGCATAACCTAATTTCTTAGTTAAAATTCACCTTTTTCCCCATCAAACTCAAGTTACCAGCTTAGTTAGGCCACAACAATAAAATTTTCTTAAAACCCCCATACAGAGAGTCACATGATATGTCATCAAAAGACTGCAACCTCAACTTTCCTTTAAAATATTGAAGGAAACTAGGGGTGGGCATCCCATCCCGCGATCCCGTTCCCGTCCCGATCCCGTCCCGTCCCGTCCCGATTTTTCCGGGTCTTAATGGGATTGAATAATTTCATCCCGATCCCGTCCCGTCCCGATCTAGAATGGGATGGGATGGGATGGAGATTTTCAATCCCGCCAATCCCGTCCCGTCCCGAACTAATTTATTAATATTAATTATTAATATTTTTATTTAATTATTTATTTTAAAATTGTATATGTTTCAACTCATTCAGTAATCACCACCCTGAAACTATATTTAATCAATCAAAATGGGAAAAGAAAACTTGAGAAGTGAAATACTGGATGAGCTGATAATTTGAAGAAACTTATTGATATTTGGAACAAGTCAAAAGAACTAAACCACTTAGATTTTGCTAATGCTAATTACTGGGATGTCATTATTGTCAGGGTACAAGTCATCTGTTGTTACAAGTTATGTGTCAGCCACAACTTCATTTGAAAGTCATCATATAAAAGGAACATGCATTTCCTGCACCGGTTATTGGAGAGATGATTGGCCTTGAATTCCTTGTATGTCAATGATACAAAGAACTTTGGTTATAACATGCAATTCAACCGTAAAAATCCACAAAGACCAGGGATGTGTTCTAACAGGAAAAAGAAAATTTTTTGGCAAATGTTGCTTCAAATTTTTTGGATGTTGCTTTAAATTTTTTGGATGCCGCTGATCCCGTCCCGTCCCGATCCCGTTTGGGATGGGACGAGGTCGGGATGGGGTTTTTCCCATCCCGTCCCGTCCCGATCCCGTATGAACGGGATGGGTATATCTCGTCCCATCCCGTCCCGTGCCCACCCCTAAAGGAAACTACAAACTGAAAAATCACAACTCGTAATTACGACATGTCTTCTAAAGGGCTTGGAATTAATTCATTATACAACCTTTGGACTGAGTTGTTGCGCTTGTTGTTTCTACCCCTTTTGGGCCATGCCAACACCGTGTACACAGAAATTCATCCATCCATCCATCCAACCCTCCTAACACCAACACCAACTCAATCAAGCAAGTTCAAAACATCTTCGTTTTATTCTCTTCTCTTTCTCAAGATTCTATAGCAGAGATGAACACTGCCAGTAGGAACACTTGGAAAATGGAGGCAACACTGAGATCGCTTCAACGAAACATGGGGGCTGAATTTGGAAAAACCAATCACCCACGACGAGTTGTCGTCCTAAGCACAGTGAATAAGATTAATAAGATGGTCAACAGTGAGGACAAGCCAAGGAGGGAAGAAGACAAGGCTGAGAAATTTGAGGCGGATTCAACAACTGTGTCGTGATTGTTGAGTCGAAGAAGAAGGCCCTACTTTTCTCTATGCGATGGAAGCGAGATGGAGATGAAAGGGTTGCGTGGGAGAAGAAGAAAAAAGATGAAAAAGGTTTGTTGAGGACGAAGGCTGGATCGTGATGGTTTTGTGGTGGTGTCTATGGAGTGTGAATTCCATTGAGTCAGCTGCAGAAGAAAAAAATAAATAAATTAGGGATTAGGGTTTGAAACTATACTTAAAAGTATAAAAAATTAAATATAATAAAAATTTGTAATCTGGGCAGGAATCGAACCGTTTGAACCCAAAGTTTTAGAACCGGACTCAATCCGTTCTACTACAGATCCAGACCAATCCAGAATGTTTTCTAATTTATATATTAAAAATCGGACCGTTTTGCTCTAAACGATCCAATTGAAGTTGGATCTGCGATTCCTTGACTCGTTTGTCCACTACTTAACATATATTTTTGTGATGCACTTCTTTCCTCTTTCTTTTTTATTTATAAAGTAGGCGGGCTTCCAATTTATTTATTTATTTATTATTTTTAAGTCTAAGGCCCAAAGCCTAATATTACCCGAAACCGAACCCGAACCCGAACCCGAACCCGAGAAGAAGAAAGAGCATATATTTATTCGCACTCTCTTTTTCTCACACCCGTGGCCGTGGGACCGTAACCGTCTCCCTCTCGCTTTCTTTCCTGAAAACCCTAGAATTATACAAGACACCTTCTTCAGTCTCTCTTCTTTTCGTCTCTCTCTCTAAAAAAAAGCCCTAGAGGAGAGGAGAAGCTCAGTCGCTCTAAGGGTTCCTCCACGCAACAATCAAGCAAAGGTGACACCTTTAACCCCTTCTCTCTACATTATGATTTAACACAACCTGTTTCTTCTTCTCCAATCCTGTTTTTGTATCAACAAGTTCAATTCTACGTGTTTTTCCTCATTAACTTTATTGCCTTTGAAGCTGCTTTTGATGCCTTTGGTATGTGTTTTGCTTGGCATTACTATTGTTCCATTTTCATGGATAATGGTTTGGGGGTTTTTAATGATGTTCAAAGTTTTGATTTTATTTTTCAACTGTATTTGTTTGGGCCTCTGAAGTTCTGGTTTTTATGTCCCTCCAATAGTTTTTTTCTTTCAGAAATATAAAGCATAAAGTATAACCTTTTCAAACTAATGATCGACTTAATGCTTTTTCAAGTTGTTCCCTAATTTGAAATTGAAAAATAACAACACATGCCCATGATATTTTGCTTGTACATGTTGTCAAATTCTAAAACACGGTTTGACAGAAGTTGATAGGAAGGAGACACTGTTTGAGAGAAAATAGGGTTATCTTTTTTCTGTTATCGTGAATTTAGGCGTACTCCTTTTTTTTTCACCATATAACAAAGTTTGAGAGAAAATAGCGGGAGAGAGAAGTTGATAGGGAGGAGACACGGTTTGAGAGAAAATAGTGTTATCTTTTTGTGTTATTGTGAATTTAGGCATACTCAATTTTTTTTTTTTTTTTGTATATCTTTTTCACCGTAATTCTCTATTCTATTTTATCGATAAAACAATAAACTTTATCACGTATGTTGATCACATCAAAATCAAAACAAAGGTCAGAAGTTACTAAACAGTTCATGGGCATCAATGGGTCATTATTTTATTAAAAGACAAATTTAGGTCGGTTGTGAAACATGTTTCAGAATTTGACAACATGTATAAGCAAAATATCATGGGCATGTTTTGTTATTTTTCAAGTTCTAATTAGGGAACGACTTGAAAAAGCATTAAATCGATCATTAGTTTGAAAAGGTTGTACTTTATGTTTGATATTTCTGAAAGAAAAAAACTATTGGGGGGACATATAAACTAGAACTTCAGAGGCCCAAACAAATACAGTTGAAAAAAAATCAAAACTTTGAACATCATTAAAAAAAAAACTATTGACTTGCGGCATCATTCAAATTTCATTTGAAAGCAATGTTTTTTCTTTTTTGTTTTATTCACAAATTTTGTCAAGAAAAAAAAAGAAAAAAATAAAAGACTGTAAATAGTTACTTTTGAGACTTTTAATGATGGCGATTAAGTAAGAGTTTGATATAAACTGTGTTGAGGGAGAATTTGATTCTCATTGGTTATATTTTTTGTGTTATTCTTTTTTCATCGTATCGTAAATTTTGAGAGAAAATAGGGGGAGAGAAGGTAGTGGGGTTTGACAAGCTATTAATCTCCTTATAAAATATGACTTTTAAATTCTATTCGGCTTGGCTTGACTTGGCTCTACCATTAGTTAGTTATTCGGTGACAACTCATTTTAAATCTAAACCGTTGGATTATATGTTATCTGACGATAAATATTGTATTTAAATTTCTTTGTCATAGATGTTTGTCCCCGGATCCCACCCGATATAGATTAAAGAGAAGAGATGAAGAAGATTCAAGGAAGAAACAAACAAAATTAGAAGAGGGATGCCGTGGATCTTTTAGTTGTATTACATAGATAAAGAAGATTAAAGAGAAGAGAGGAAGAAGATTTAATGAAGAAAACAAACAAAATTAGAGGAGGGATGTCTTGGATCATTTAGTTGTGTTATATGTTGTCAAAAATATTGAAATATCACGTATGACATTAGTTGTGTGACATTAGTTTATATATGAGTTGACATTTGATGTTGCTGCTTTAATGTGCATTAATCTTCAATTTTTTGTAGTACAAATATTAAAGAAAGGGAGAGAGAAATACGTTAACAAAAAATAAAAAATCAGCCAGTTGATTTTGACTAAATTTTGATTAATCTCACACGAATCTTGAGCTGATTGAGTCCCATTAACGATTTAACTCAAAGTTGCGAGTAATGTGATTCGACTCAGTGCGTTGATGCATGGTTGAATGGAGCCTCAGTCCTCATGGTGGGTGCCTTGCACACCCGAAGCCGAAAGTAAAAAAATATAAAAAGAAACAATTGAAATTGGGTCTTGTTGGACTTGCTTGCTACTTTTCTAGTCAAAAGGCCTTTTGTTTCTTCAGCTCGATTAATCTCTCGGCCCTCCAATGTTTGATAAAACAATCAAGGCTGCAGTAAATATGTAGGAAATGTTGATGAGAGTATTGCAAGTGTGCCTGATCAGTTTCTAATATATGATTCCTTTTTTTTTTTTCTTTCACAATAAAAAAACTTAGATTCCTTGAGATTAGCGTTGCTTCTTTAAAAGTCTCAAACACCTTGATTCACAAATAGGCCTTATAAACATTTCTCCTCGAAAAGTTTGTTTCCTTTTATCAAAAGTCTATTTGTTTCCTATTTTATCTATCAACTCTCTCTCTTCCTAACCTTTGTTGGTCTCTACTTCACATGCCTTAGTGAGAACACCTTGTTTCTTCGATTCTCCAATTTTATGGATTGTCAATTTATGTTTGACATTTAAATTTATCAATAGTCAGTACTATTGTTTAATTGTTTAATTAATGTTTAATATAGATGGTATGTATAGCTATAACATTATAGGCACGTGTCAGTCACCACTCAACCTTCAGACTTGCATAGGCACATGAGCCTTGAAACTGCTGAGGCTAGTATGATCCCTATTTCTTTTATTGTTCTTGGTATTAATCATGCAAAGAATGCAACTAAATTGCTTCCTCCACCCATCCCCAACCCCCTGATTGTTAAGGAGAAGTCATACTAATGTTATTAATAACAAGATATACTATCGTAAAATGACAAAAAATTAATGCATTCAACATGACATTTTAAAAGATCCATGACGCTAATTAAAAATGAAAGATCATTATTAATCAACACAGATTAACGTGTGATATAACATTTCGTAGGGTGAAGCAAACTCAAAACATAACATCTTTATAAAAAAAGAAATAGTTTCCCAAGCAATGTTGGGTTGTAGGGGTCGAATGAGGAAAGAAAGGAAACTCGAACCTACCTTCATGTAGAGTTATGGTGGAGGAATAGGGAAGATTTATTTATTTCTTTTTTTAAATAGAAGGAATAAAAATGCATGTTGCCATAGTTTTGCATATGTTACCGATTTGCCAATTCTCCCCATTTTCTTCTCTCTCTAACCCCCCCCCCCAAAAAAAAAAAAAAAAAAAAAAAATCTTTTCTCATTAGAACTTGAGCCGATTTAATCACCACTAACTGATTGATTTTAATTGATTGAATAGGCTGATTAATCAGAGACTAGATAGTTCTTTCTAGCTTGTGCTGGTCAAGAGCTTTGCGAATTGGCATAA
Source organism: Berberis vulgaris (assembly GCA_963556465.1). Lineage (NCBI taxonomy): Eukaryota > Viridiplantae > Streptophyta > Magnoliopsida > Ranunculales > Berberidaceae > Berberis > Berberis vulgaris. The sequence goes on along the minus strand of OY747130.1, from coordinate 25,075,073 downwards.
GGCAACTAGCGAGTAGTAAGGAAATTAATAGAAAAGGATACAAATATGGTAATCTTACATGGAAAGAGAGGGGGGGGGGGGGGGGGGGGGGTGTGATTGACTTCCCATATCCCTATCATTTCAGTATCAAATTTTTTTTTTTTTTTTTACCAATAAAAAACAAGAGTATATTGATAGCTAGAAAAGGAGGTAACACATTAAAAGAAACAGACCAATTGACTGAGAGGTCACTGGTCAAAAGATAAAAACAGACCCAAAACAAAGGCAATTACGAGCTGAAAATGCTGGATAGTCGAACGTATAGACGTGAAAGTGAATCCTATTTAGGACATCCTATGTAGATCCCATTTAGAACATCCCGAGTAGATCCCTAGTACGGACTGAAAATGCATCCACTCTCAATGCACCAAGTAGATCCCATTTAGAACATCCCAAGTACGGTCGTACACATTAATGTGTATTTATTAGTTCGTATAAAGTAATAAATACTCAATTCTTGATACTCAAAATCTTACTTGGGGGATGCTGATTTTAAAAAACTTAATTCATACAATATCGTGGCGTTAAGTGCCACTTTAAACAGTCTGATCCATTTGAAATTACAAAAAATATATTTAAATGGCAATTTAAAAATTTACAACTCTTTCAAAAAAACGATAGCATGTATGAATTGCTTGGTATTATCGAGATAGTATAGATGATAGATTTCATTGTATGGTATGATTTGATAACTCGTGGTGTCATCAGTTTTTTTAAGTCCCAGTTAACGTTATATCTTTGCTAATCAAACAACAAAATGAAAAGGAAAAGTTAATTTCCAGGTACTACCTATAAAATGTGTGTAGTCCATGCTTTGTTCGAGTACTTCGTTTCTTAATTCCATTTTTTTCTATATTACATTGGGCGTTACCATTTCCATCCTTTGAGAGAATCTTCTTTTAAGTCTTATATAGTAAATTGGTATTCCATCGTTCTAGTGCCTTACATTTTCTAATTTAACAGAGGGATTTTCTTTTTTGTGTGGAAGGCTTGGGTCCCACCCAAACTCTCCTGTGTGCTTGCAGGTTTTGCTTTGTTAACTTTATGTTGGAGTGCAAACAATTCATAAGAGCCTAATAGGGTTTTATGTTGTTTGAGGGGAGGGTCCGAGCACATTTGTTTTTATTGCTATTTGTACCCTTTTGCTATTTGAAGTTTGCCCTTATAATAAATAGGTAATACAAGGTCACCTCCAGAATAAATCAATATTGCACTTTGCCCCAAGGGCTAGCACTCAATGTGCCTTGAATGTCTGTTTTCAAAATGATCGCATTTAGATGACAAAAATACCCTTGACAAATCAAAGGCTGAAATTGAATGTTTGTATCTCAAATAGTTCATCTCGAATAAGATCAAAGGGTGAAATTAAAATGATAATCGTATCTCGAGAAAAATCTAAGTTATAAAAAAAACTCATTCCCATCTTCCCCTTTTTCTTCTTTTTCTTCATCTCTCTATTCACACCAGCACCACCCCTTTCCTATGTTTTGATACCTTCCTCCCGCCCCACCTCTTTTCTCTCAAAAACTCATTCCCATCTTCCCCCTTCATCTTCTTCTTCTTCATCTCTCTGTTCATACTAGCACCGCCCCGTTCCTCTGTTTTGACAACGCGCTACTGCCCCTTCCTCCCCACCTCTTCTCTCAGTGTTCCACCTCCACCTCTACCTTCACCTCCAATATCTTCTCCACAATTTTTTCCTTCACTCAACATCACAATCTTCGTCAAACACCAACAACTCTCCACCCCACATCAATTGTAACTATTTTTACGTAAATTGTGGATCCTTGATCCTATTTGAACTCGGGTAGTTCAAGCAAGGTAACAACTGAGCCAAACACGACGTATCTTGTGCCTGAGCAAAAAATGGTGGAATCTGATCATCCCCATGTCATTCTCCACAATTTACTTCCTTTCCATCTCCGCAAGGTCGGTCTAATACAAATACCCCTCCCTTATTTTTTTTTGTCTCTTTTTCAATCTGTTAATTTACACATTATTCCATTAGTGCAAGAGTTGGAATTCATACACGAGTTGTAGTACAGTTGGCTATAAACCCAATTTTTCCGCCACTCTTGCATCTCATTGCTACCAGTTGCGGGCATCTTATTTTGCCTTTTGTTATCATTAAAGGTACTAATTTGAATCCGTCTCTCTTGATTGTGTGTTCATTGCCACCACCCAAACCGCTGCTTCACCAACCATGCCTACAACCCCTGTTCCCCTAGCAGCACCACCAACCATCGCAGCCACTCCACTAGTCACCGCTCTAATCGCTGCACCCCAACACCAGTAGCTGTCACTCCAAGTTCCAAAGTCTCTTCAGTCCTCCCAAAAACCTCATCCCGCTTTCTCAATCACCGCAATAGATCCACCCAATCAAGGCCGGATATCGAATTGGAGTCTTCAGAGACCGAGGTCGAAGTCTTAGGGATCGAAGGCTCGAAGACGCCATCCATGGCATCATCATGAGACCATGTGTACCCCTTCATCCCTGGTTCATCTTACTAGGTTCCCCCAAGAAAACGTTCCTATGAGATTCGGGAATTGGTCATGAAATTTGCCAATCCCTTGTATGAGTAAGAGACCCTTTGGTTCACTTTTGGTTGGTGTGTTGTGGTGGGTGTTGCAATTGGGGCGGAGGTGGGACAACGAGAGAGAGGAGGCGGGGAGGAAGAAGGGGACATGGGCGGCGTGTTGTCGAAGCAGAGGAGGGAGGTGGTGGGGTGACATGCTGTCGAAACAGAGGAGGAAAGGAAGGGCGCGGTGGTGGTGTGAACAGAGAGATGTATAATAATAAGGGGGAGGATGAGAATGAGTTTTTTTTTAAATAACTGGTAGATTTTTCTCGAGATACGGTTATCATTTTAATGATATGCTTTGATCTTCTTCGAGATGAACTCTTTGAGATACAAAACATTCAATTCCTTTGATTTGTCAAATGTATTTTGGTAATCTAAATGTGGTCATTTTTGAAAAAAAGAGTCGGGGCACGTTAGCTGCTATTCCTATGGGCAAAGTGCAATATTGATTTATTCTGGGAATGATCTTGTATTGCCTATTTATTCTGGGAATGATCTTGTATTGCCTATTTATTCTGGGAATGATCTTGTATTGCCTAATAGCAATAACTGGATATCTCCTATTGTCTATTTTTATGATGTGATTGTTGTTTAATGCATTGTTATTTTTTGTACTCTAATTTGGTAAGTAAGGAACCAAAGATAACTTCATGATATTGAAGAACAAGACGTAATAAACTCTTGAAGTCATTGCTTCGCTGCAGTAGGGCCATTCATGTGAAGTACATGGGTCTTTAATTGGTACTTTGCAGTCTCCTACTCTCCTGAGGCTTGGTATTGGTTGGTATCTTAGTTGTCGTCCCTACTTGGGAATTGTGGTAACTGTAAGATTTTGTAACTTTTCACTGACATAATATTTTTGCTATGGAAAAGAAAACTTGAGGGACCCATCAATCAATTCAAAGCCCACAAATCTTATGAAAACATTATAGTGTCTAGACAACTTGTTAGAGCAGGGTACTATATGTATGGGGTCTTCTAAAAAGTGTTTCTAACTTTGACTACTTGATTAGGTGAGCTTAGTATTTACCTTCATTGTTGCATTAATATGCTTGTTTTATACATGTTTTGCTACACTATGATTGATTTTTTCTGTCAAACTAATATTCTTTGTATCTTCTTTCTAAAGCAGGAATTCATCTCCTTTGCAAATATGAGCCTTGTCGAGAACAATGACCCAGACTCGTCTGAAATACAGCCTAACAAACGTAGAAGGAAGAAGTCTGTTGTTTGGGAGCATTTTACAGTGGAAACTGTAAGTGCTGAGTGTAGCAGGGCTTGCTGCAAGCAGTGCAAGCAAACCTTTGCATACAGTACAGGCTCAAAGCTTGCTGGCACAAGTCACCTCAAACGGCATATTGCCTTGGGGACTTGTTTGGTTAACCGCCGAAAGGAAAGGAATCAACTTGCTGGTTTTACACCCCAAAATTATAAAAATGGTAATGCTACTGATCCCTCAAAAACACGACATAGGGGTTCTTCTCTCTCAGTAAACCTTCCATTTGATCAGGACCTTTGCCGCCTATATATTGCTAAAATGATCATCATGCATGAATACGCATTGGACATGGTGGAGCATCCTGCTTTCATAACTTTTGTACAGTCTCTCCAGCCCCAGTTCGATGTGGTGAGTCTTGATACTGTCAAAGGGGATATTATGGATATTTATCTTGGGGAAAAGCAAGAACTGGTAAAGTTTCTGGGAGGAATTGCTGGTCGGGTTTGTCTTTCTGTGGATTTGTGGACATCAAGTAAAACACTAGGTTATGCTTTCCTGACAGCCCATTTCATGAATAGTGATTGGAATTTGCAAAGACGAGTACTTAATGTTGTGGTCCTACCATCCTTTCAATCTAAGGAGGCTATATATCATGCAGTTGGAGTATGCATTCAGGAATGGGATTTGAAAAACAAGTTGTTTTCTATAGCATATGATAAGGATCTTTTGAATGATGATGCTGGAGATCTCAAAGGCTACCTCTGTGTCAAGAACCCATTCATGCTGAACGGTCAGTTATTAGTTGAGCATTGCTATACTCATGTTTTAAGCAGCATTGCACAAGATGCACTAGGCGGAATGTGGGAAACAATTAACAAAGTCCGAGAGAGCATCAAGTACATTACAATGTCACAGGCTCACGAAAAAGATTTTTTAGAGATCAAACAAAAGCTTCAGATAGCAAGCACAAAACATGTATCCCTTGATGACCAGACACAATGGAACACAACATATCTAATGCTGGCTGATGCCATAGAATTAGAGGAAGTCTTTTACTGTTTGGAGGCAGCTGATCCAGATTACAAGTTAGCCCTGTCCATTGAAGAATGGACGCAGGTTGAGATGCTTTGTACATACTTGAAACTTCTGTATGATGCAGCTAATGTTTCCTCAGGTACGGTGCAACCAACTACAAACGTATATTTCCATGAAGCTTTGAAAATACATTTAGAGCTAATTGAGGGAGTTATGAGCCAGAATCCCTTAATTTGTGGATTCACCAGGCCATTAAAAGAAAAGTTTGATTTGTACTGGAAGAACTGCAGCCTCATCTTAGCAATTGCTGTGGTTATGGATCCACGCTTCAAGTTGAAGCTCGTGGAGTTGAGCTTTTCAAAAATCTATGGAGAAGATGCAATGACTTATGTCAATATTATTGACGAGGGCATTCATCAACTCTTCTCAGAGTACACAGTGCAACTCCTCCCACCGGCTCCCACCTATATGCATCAAGTAAATACCAGCAATGTCAAAATAGAAGATGTGCTTGAGGTATTATCTGATAGAATTAGTCTCCCTGAATATGATCCGTCAGACTTCGGTATCTGTTTCTCTGATGTGTCTTGTTCACAACAGACAATGTTGGAGTTAGATATGTATCTTCAAGGGTCCCTCATTCCTGAGACACAAGAATTTGACCTTCTGGACTGGTGGAAACTGAACAACCATAAGTACCCAACACTAGCCAAGATGGCTCATGATATTTTATGCATCCCAATGTCAACAGTTGCTGCCGAGTCAGTGTTTGATACTGGAAGTAGGCAACTTGATTCCCTCCAAAGTTCTCTCCAACCTGAAATGTTGCAGGCTGTCGTTTGTGCCAAGGATTGGCTTCAATATGGATCAACTGAGGCTAAAAACGCAATTGTGAAAATGGAAATTTCTATCTTGTGATATTTCATATTATTACCCTGATTCAAGTCAGTTTCTTTTTAAAATTGTAGGTAGACGGTGCAAGGGTTAAGATATATACAAAGAGGTTTTTTTTTTAATTGCTCTTAGACAATAAGGAGAACTACAATCACATTGTAGCTCATAAGAGAGGTTGGACAACCATCCAGTTAAAATTGTTTTTTTGGCAAGTCCAGTTAAATTTTTTTAAACATTAGTTTACTGTAGCCATCCAGGTCCATTTTCTTTTTCAATGATGGATGATTTACTAATGGAAAATTGATGAACAGGGTTGGTTTCCTTGCAGGATCTTGTTCTGTTTAGCCATTGTTTAATGCAGCCAAGTTTGTCTCCTAAAATACATCTTTAACTTGTCTATTCTATAAGTTGGAGACGGTGTGTAGCACGACTAGTTGTTTAATTCAGGAGTATAACAGGAAGCCTTGGTTGCACAAGATACAATTTATGTAGCTGTTTGTAGAGTAATGAGTCTAATGACAGGCATGCTTAGTTGCTTGGCTGGCAGTTACCCTTGAGAACATTTTGCTTATGAGAAAACATCTAAATGTGCAAATAACACATTTCTGTACTAAGTTATGGAGTCGTCATTGGTAGAAGTAATTCTTTCTTTACACATTTCTGTACTAAGTTGGTTGATAAGCTACAGCAGGCATCTTGAAACCAACCATGGAGCTAACTCTCAACCTTCTTGCAACATCACCAATGCTCCCTACAGTTTCTATATCGATTACTATTGCGAGGCTAGGAGTGTCGAATGAAAAATCATGAACTAATGATATGGGAAATTATCGAATTTGAACCCCGAGTCAGGAAAGCAGGATGAGCCAACACCAAATAGCCAAAATGCTAGATATACTTTTGGAAAAAGAACCAATAGCCAAAATTAATATTAACTTTGAAAATGGGTGTCTTAGGAAAAAAAAATTAAAATTTTGAAGAAACAAAACGGATTAAAGCAAAATGTGTTTTGTCCATTTCTCTTCTTTTGTTTAAGATGGGAAGAAACAAGTGGTCTTAAATGAGAAAAGTTGAAATGAAAATGCAATAGCGGAGAAGAATGAGAAGTTGAGAGATGAAGAAGTGGCATCGAGGAGATGAGATGTGGTTTGTAAAGGTGGATGGGGGCAGGTGGGCTACTCTGAATCAACCTCAAAACGTTTTTGAGTATGGTTTGCTAGTTGTGAGATGAGTTTCTATTAATATTTCCGTCTATTTGATGCATATGGTTACACCCTTTTAGGCAAACATAAAATATTGTCGGAAAAGTTTCTCTCAAGCTCTAAAGAGTTGCAATCGGGGGTATAATGGACATGTCTGAATTTGGAGATGAAAACGTGAAAAAGTATAGACGCGTGCGACAAACAATGAGCGAATTTGAAGCAATTAAAATAAGGCAACGAATACTCCACACCATCAAAAATGCTCTCTCACACAACCAAAGCAACTTTTTCTCTCCCATTACACCTATTTCATTTCTAACACTACCATTTCTCTCTCACACCACAAATAAAAACTCAAAATTTAAAATTTTTTCTCTCCTCTCTCTTCATCATTTTTTCTTCCCTTCTTCTCCTCTCTCCCTCTCTTCTCCACCAGACACCGCCATCATCACCACCACCTCGTCACCGCCACTTCTCTCCCTCCCACCACCGCCACCTTTCTCCCTCTTTTCTCCATCAAGCACCACTACCACCCAGTCACCTTTCTCACCCTCTGTCTCTGAAACATGGTACTATCCCTTATTTTGGTTCAACATATATGCTCGATCGAGATCGATTATCAAACTCATCAAAACACGAAAACTGTAGTACTCTAAGTTATCTAATAAATACAATTTGAATCATTTGAAAAATGTTTTGAAATGAGAAAGTTATTGTTATTTTACTAAAGTCGCGCAAATCTGTCTTGCAATGAAAACGGGGTATTGTCCTTGACTTTTAGCCAACTTATATGCTCGATTGGGACCAATTCTCAAGCTCATAAACACACGACAACTGTAGTACTATGAGCTATCTAATAAACACAATTTGAATCACTTGAAAATGTTTTGAAATGAGCAAGTTATGGTGATTTTACTAAAGTCGCAAATCTGTCTCGCAATGAAAACGGGGCAGCGTTCCTGAATTTTGGCCAACTTATATGCTCGATCAAGACCGATTCTCAAGCTCATCAAAACATGACGATTGTAGTACTATGAGTTATTTAATAAACACAATTTGAATCATTTAAAAATGTTTTGAAATGAGCAAGTTATGGTAATTTTTTAAAGTCGCGCAAATCTGTCTCGCAATGAAAACGAGGTAGTGTCCCTAACTTTCGGCCAACTTATATGCTGATCGAGACCGATTCTCAAGCTCATCAAAACACGAAAATTGTAGTACCATGAATTATCTAACAAACGCAATTTGAATCACTTGAAAATATTTTGAAATAAGAAAGGTATGGTCAATTTACTAAAATCGCACAAATTTGTTTTAAAAAAAGGTCTGTTCGCTTCCAAAAATCTTGAATTGGTTGAAGCGAATAGAGATTTTTATTTATTTATTTATTTATTTTTTCAGATAGATTTGTGCGATTTTTGTAAAATGGCCATAACTTTCTCATTTAAAAACATTTTCAAATGATTCAATTTGTGTTTGTTAGATAACTCATAGTAATACAATTTTCATGTTTTATGAGCTTGAGAATTGGTCTCGATCGAGCACATAGGTTAGCCGAAAGTCAGGGACACTACCCCGTTTTCAGTTTTCTGGAAAGATTTGCGTGACTTAGTAAAATGACCATAACTTGATCATTTCAAAACATTTTCAAGTGATTCAAATTGTGTTTATTAGATAACTCATATTAATACAATTGTCATGTTTTGATAAGCCTGAGAATCAGTCTCGATCGAGCACATAAGTCGGCCGAATGTCAGGGACACTACCCCGTTTTCATTGTGAGACAGATTTGTGCTGCTTTAGTAAAATGACCATAACTTGCTCATTTCAAAACATTTTCAAGTGGTTCAAATTGTGTTTATTAGATAACTCAGAGTACTACAATTTTCATGTTTTAATGAGCTTGAGAATTGGTCTCAATTGAGGGTTTAAATTGGTCAAAAGTTACCCTATTTTTATGTTACTGTTTTCTCAAAAACAATTTTTTGGGTGGCGTGGGTTAGTAGGAAAAAAAAGAAAAAAAAAGTATATAGTGGTGTGAGAAAGTGCTTTTGGTGATGTGAAGTAGTCGTTGCCTTGAAATAATTGCACTTGGGGACTTAGAAAAATTAAAAAAATGAAGAAGCAAGAATACTCATAATCATGTATTATTTTTGTAATTGTTACTCAAATTCCATCCAAGTTTTCTGGAATTTAAAGCCGAAAAAGCCCTTTGCAACTAGGGAGAGCATCAAATTGGTAGGTCAACTGGGTTGATACGAATTAGCTGTTTATTGATGGATCAGGTTAGCATATGGGTTCGAGTTTGGCCCAAGTAACCCACCATCAAATACCCAACACGAACAACAACCCCTATAGTTAGTCAGTCAGTCCTTTGTTACGTTTTTTTGTGTGGAAAAGCTGACTCTACTCCCATCAATCAATCTAGGGTTTAATTATTCTTCTCTAATTCGTTTACCAGTGGCGGATTCGAATACCCAAAATCAAGACCAGTTGTTGAAGCACACAAGCAGAGAAATCCTTAGGTTACTCAACCAACCCTTGTTTACCTCCAAGGCAACAACAATCCACTCAACAAACATCAGTGCGCCAATATTATTGATGTTGATGATACATCAAATAGTCATTTGATCAAGACCTTACACATGGAAAAGATTATTCATCACAAGGAAATACACCTCACACTAACTGGGGATAATAGGCCCAATCACTAAAGTCTAAAGAGGCATTTAGTAATAGACCGTGAACAAAATTAAAAGGCCCAATGGACATCTTCCCACAAAGAAGAGAAACGTTACGAAGAAGATGAGTCATGGCTGGGAGTCACTCCCCCAAAGACACATCTCAATGAAGGAGGAGACCATTGTGAGAAACATCCCATTCATCGCGCCTTGCATGCTTAAGTCAGGCACGGAGTTAATTACTCACATTATACAAGGTAAAAGAGATATTCACGAAAGAGGTAGGCAAACACAACACAACTATATCCTGTCCAGATTCATTTTCTCCCACAGTTAACTGACTTAATCATCGGAGTGCCTTCGGCCACCAAATAGGTGGTCATTGGAAATTAACCTTGTTTTGCAAGTCAGATATCGAGGAAAAAAAATTTGGACGTATCAGTTTGGCGCCATCCGTGGGGAACGACAATTTCCTTTAAAAAAATAATTGTTGGTGGTTTCTTTAGCACGAATCAGTAATAAAAAATATATAATGCAAATATAACCCTCTACAAACACTCAACTTAACAACAATCAAGGTAATCCTTCCATTGGTGAAATTCAATTACCAAGTGGACACGACCAAAATCCAACATTGGGAGAACCGGTTGTAAAAAGTAATGAATTGCCACCACAAGATATGGTGGCCCAACAAGCCCTTGCTTTTGGGGGAATGATGATAGATCCTCGTGTGGATCAACTTTTGGCCTAAATTGCTCATCTAGCTAAAATGGTCAAAAAATTTACTCAAGAATGCGTTCCACATGTCGAACACATTCAGCAAAATTTTGCCAACCATGTTCAAGAGAACCAAGAAGTTCCTGCAGAGCTTCAGAGAACGAACTTTGAAGTAAGCGAGCCTCCAGGTGCTGGGTCTCAGGTTGGTAGAGTTCCTCCACAGATTCCATTCATGATTGGAGTCAAAGATTCCAATATGCTCTATGAGTTAGCTATGGTACCCTTCTCCGAAACAATCATAAAAACCTTATTGCTGAAAAATTTCACCCCACAAAAGTTCGAAACTTACGATGATACCACTGACCCATCAGACCATCTGCACCATTTCCACCGTATGATGGCGCTGAAAGAAAACACAGAGTCCATCATGTGTAGAACCTTTCTAACTAGCCTCACATCCACAACGATGCATTGGTTTAACAACCTTCCGCCAAGATCAATAGATTCTTTTCAAGTATTGGCCACAACCTTTATCACAAGGTTCAACAACAGTCAATGGATCAGAAAGGGTCTTCATTATTTGCTTCACATCAAACAAAAACCCGATGAGACTCTCAGGAATATGTTACACATTTCACTGATGAGCTAACCATTATCGATGGATGCAGCGACGACACTGCTGTGACCACCTTCACGTCCGGACTCAAGGGAGGGAAATTTTACAACTTCCTGAACCTGGAACCTAATATTAATCCATCTTGACTGTGCAGAAGGAAGCAAAAACAGTCCGGATCGGCACAAAACTTCACCCGAAGTTGACTAAACAAATTGATCCAGCTGCTGAAGGATAACTAGGATGTATTCGCCTGGACAATGAAGGACATGGTGGGCATTGACGCCTCCATCATCACTTACAGATTGCAGGTAAACCCAAATAAAAACCAGTTCGACCAAAAAAAAGGCCAGTTGCCCTAGAGCGTAACCAGGCCATTAACGATGAGGTGCATCATTTACTGAACGCAGGGATGATCAAGGAATCCCACTACCCAGACTGGCTGGCCAATACAGTTCTGGTAGAAAAGAAGAATGGAAAGTAAAGGGTATGCATGGATTACACGAATCTTAACAAAGCTTGCCCGAAAGACAACTTTTCACTTCCACGTATAAATCAAATAGTGGATGCTACCTCTAGATATGGACTTCTCAGCTTCATGGATGCATATTCTGGTTACGACCAGATACAAATGCATCCACTGGAATGCTACCGAGTAATGTTGTTCAGAGTAAAGAATGTGGGAGCTACGTACCTACGTTTAGTAAACACAATGTTCAGAAATCAGATTGGTAAGGCCATGGATGTGTACATTGACGACACGCTCTAGTCAAAGGCCTACATAAAGATGATTACATCAAGGACCTACAACAAGCTTTTTCCCAGCTCCGCAAGTACAAAATAAAGCTAAATTCCAAAACATGTATGTTCGGAGTGGAATAAGGAAAGTTCCTCGGGTACATGGTCAACCAAAGAGGAATCGAAGCTGATCCGAAACAAATACAAACGCTTCTCAATATGTAATCGCCCACCAACATAAAAGGTGTATAGAGCCTCAACGAGAAGATAACAGCTCTGAATAGGTTCATCTCCAAATCATCGAATAAATGTTTAGCCTTTTTCAAGATTTTGAAAGGAAACAAGCCTTCCAGAGCCTAAAAACATACATGGGGAGTATAAAGCTGCTATCGAAACCAAAGCCAGGTGAGACATTATACTTGTATCTGTTAGTGTCAGAACACACAGTCAACTCCACCCTTATATGTAAGGAAAACGTAATACAAACGTCGGTATATTACATCAGCAAAAAATTTGCGAACGTAGAAAACAACTACTCAACATTGAAGAAGTTAGCATTGGCACTGGTTATATCTTCAAGTAAGCTACACCCCTACTTAATTCACACTCCATCACTGTAATGATCGATCACCCACTTCGGTCAGTTTTACACAAACTAGAATTGTCCAAAAAAATGGTGAAGTGGGTAGTAGAGCTCAGCCAATTTGACATCGACTATGCTCCTAAAAAACCATAAAAGCTCAAAGCACTAGCGGACTTCATTGCCTAGTTCACAAGCATGGCAATAGGCATCAGTCGGATGACAACGATGAGCAGGAAACATAAGAGTCTAAAACTCAAGGATGGATCAAGTGTTGTGACGGAGCATCCAATGAGAAAGAGATGGGAGCTGAAATAAGTCCGTATAGCCCAGAAGGGGTAACTTTGGAAAATGTCATCAAATTCAATTTTATCGCTTCTAACAACGAAGTTGAATATGAAGTGCTAATAGCCGGACTACAAATGGCCAAACTTCTTGAAATAAAAGAAGTCAGTGTATTCACTGACTCAAAATTGGTGGTCAACCAATTGAACGACAAATTCCAAGTAAAAGACGCATGAATGAAAACGTACCATTAAAAGGAAAACAACCTAATTGAAAATTTCAATACAACACTGTCCAAAGATGTGCAAGAGAGGACAACAACAGAGTGGACAACCTGGCAAAAAAAAACATTACGTATAAGAGAGGTCGACAGTCCCTTGATTACAATACAAGCAAGTTCTATTTCAGAGATAGATGCACAAGAAGTACGCAGGATAGACGAGGAAAACAACTGGATAACTCCAATTCTAAAATACATTAAAAATGACACCTGCCTGCAAACAAAATAGAGGCCTGAAATGTAATACCTGCGTTTTTTTTTAAAAAAAAAGATTTTTTTAGGGCGGGGTGTACTCAGCAAAGGTGGTGGAGGCACATAGTCACCCACCACTTAAAAGAAAACGACCCCCCTTTCTTCTTCTTTCTCTTTCCTTTTCTTTTTTCTTTCAGAGTGCGAAGTTCTTCGAAGCACTCTTCGCCTCCAGCAGTTTTTCTTCGACATTTTTTGGGTGATTTCTTCCCCAATCTCACCTCCTCCTCCTCGGTTCGTCCTCTCCTCTTTCCCTCTTCATTTCTCTGTTGTTTTTTTCGAAAAAAAAAAAATCAGTTTTCATTTGGGTTTGGGGTTTGATCGGTTTCCATAGCTCCGATCAACCGTGTTGGGGCCTTGGTGGCGTCCTTGGGAGCCCTTAGAACCGACATGCAAGGTTGTTTTGGGGTTGGCCGAAATTTTTTCAAAAATCAGGGTGCATGTTTGTTTGGAGGGTTCCTTGGCGTGAATCCGGGCTTTGGGTGCGTGGGTGAGCCTCACATTCGTGACTCCGAGTGTCCTTAGACTCATTTGCGGGCTGTTGTGCAGTTTGGAAGCGATCAGACCGGAGTAGGGAGGGTTTCGGCGCGTTTTCGCCAAACTTTGGGTTTCGGCGGGGTGGTTGCCGAATTCCTATTGCATGTAAGTTTTTCTTTCAGTCGCGCGCCGATTGAATTTATTTATTTATTCTAGTTTTCGGCTAGTTTACTCATTTTCGAGTCTGCCTTGCATTTTTAGAATTTTCGTGGTCCCGCATTCGTGGTTTTGCGTGTTTGGAGCTTCGACCAGTAGGAATTGGGTTTTGAAAATCCATTCCGCCCAAGTGAGTAGAATTATAATATTTATTTTGAGAAAATAATTATTTGAAATCCTAAATTGAATTTTTACATTATACCGTCAATTGGGTATAACTGAATTCAAATTCGGAATTCGGGGTTTCAGATATTTCGATGATTATGTTGGTTATTTATGAATGAAGTATGTATTAGGTTTCTTGAAAGCATGATATACTTGAATAAAGTCGAATAGTGAATGAATTTTGGGTGTGATTAGGTTTGGTGTAATGACATTGGACTTGTATGCTTCGTTTTCGAGTTTGGATAACATGTCATAATTTACCGTGGATTGCCGAGTCGTGAGCATGTATGATAATAGACTCGAATAAATTCATCGTGGTGAATTGGGTCATGTTGGGACCTTGGCATAGTCGTGGTTTTATAAAAATTGCCGAATTGTTTATGATTGCACGTTTGTACATTTGGTTATGTACAGACTTGTCATTTGTGCATGTGGATAGTAGTATAAGTGTCTTTACCCCGCTATAATGCCTGTTGTGCCGATGCTTAGGAGCTTGCTCGCATCGTGAGTTGGAGGGTGCTTGAGATGACTCGCACCTGACATTGTGGACGCTATTGCATGTGGCAAGCTTGCTGAGGTGCGGTGAGCTCCCGCACGCACTTGCCACTATAGAGTGCAGTAGGACGGGTCCCGGAGGACGTGCTTTGGAGATTACTCGCTTTCCCTCCCAGCGCGCTTGAGTTTGATTGTGTTAGGTTGGCCATGTTAGGCCAGTCGTTCGGGATGTTGGAGTTTGTATCCTGGCAGATGGCACCCCATTAGGATACAAACAAGCCCGAAGTGGTACTGGTGCACGTTGTGGGATGTGTCTGGGTGAGACACATTCGTAGGGTATGCGGATACCTACAATATGAGACACTTATACAGAATTTTACAGGATTTTTGGTTTCAACCTGATTGCTATACCTAGGAGCCTAGGAAGAATTATGAGATTGTATTTATTTCCATTGCTTGATATTTACCATGTTTGAATCACGTGTAATGATCGGCATATATCATAAACTGGTAGTTATTGTTGAATCTGAAATGTTTGTGTTGTTGCTTGAACTTAGAAATATTATCTTTAGAGACACAGTGTGATTTAGTCTTTAGAACTTGTTATTTATCATTTATTGTTTGCCATGAATTTTTCTGGTATAGTATTCCGTTATTTGTATTTAGCTCGCTCGCACCAGCTAGCTTTGTGTTTTGCTGACCCCGCAAGGGGTGTGCTTCTATTGGAGTGCAGGCAGTGTTGGCGTTTCTGCTGATCGTGGCACGTAGGCCCCGGTTTCCGTTGTAGGCGTATTTTGAGCTTTTTGGTTGTGTCCACCCTGTACGGGTATGTTTTGCTTCTTCTGTGTTTCAGATGTATTATATTGCTATACTAGATGTTTTTATACTGGTTTTGTCGCTATGACTCTGGCGGGGCGAATCAAATATATTTATTTTGTTCAAACTTTAGCGTAGTTTTATTTCCGTTTGATTCTCGTATCAAGAATGTGTTATATTATGATGTTGTGGCCGGTTACGATCCGCCTGTGTACGTGTTAGTTCACGCATCGGCACGCTGCGATTCCCGTGGCGGGTCGGGGCGTGACAGAGCTTGGTATCAGAGCAATTGTTTATCGGTTCACATAGAACATCATCATATACCACTTTCTTGAGTGAATTGGGTAGAGGAGTTAGGACTTTTGTTGTGTTGTTTGATGTATGGTATGTGTGTTTTCTTTTTCGTAGAGGTTGTTTGGTGATGGCGCGTGGTAAGAGATCCAAGGGTGAGGGATCAGGCACTGCTGGGGAGGATGTCTCTCAGGCTTTTATGGAAATGATGACCCAGTTGGCACAGAATATGAGGCAGGGCAGTCAGTCAGAGGATCCGTTTACTCGGCGCAACAGGGATTTCGTCAGCTTGGGTGGTGAAAGGTTTGATGGTACTGGAGATTCTCTAGCTGCGGATCGGTGGATCCGTAAGGTAGAGCTCATATTTGAGAGGATGGTGCTGACACCTATACAGCGTACTGAGTTAGCAGCACACCAGTTTGACGGAGAGGCTATGTACTGGTGGGATACAGTGAGGAAGAGCCGTGACGTGTCAGAGATGCAGTGGGATACATTTTGCCAGGTGTTTGAACAACATTTTGTTCCTGATTCTGCAAGAGCTGAGATAGTGGACAGGTTTCTACATTTACAGCAGGGTTCTAGATCTGTTTCTGAATACTTGGCCGAGTTTACACAGTTGAGCCGCTATGCCACTTATTTTATAGACATACCAGAGAAGAAGAACAGGAAGTTTTTGAGTGGTCTGAACCCGTTCCTAAGGAAACAGTTGATGGTGATGATTGATCGTCCTTTTGATAGATTAGTGGACGTCACTTTGAGTCAGGAGCGAGTAGACGCTGAGTGTAGACAAGAAACTTTGGTTCGACGAGCTAGAAGTTTGGAACGCAGTCAGAGGTTTGGCCGAGGAAACCAGACAATTGAGCAGGCACAACAGCCAGAGCGTGCCGTTGTTCAGCAGAGAGACCCTGGTAGAGGGGGACCAGTTAGGACTGGCAGAGACCGCAGAGGTGACAAACGTTCTCGAGGAGATCATCGACAGCAGCAGCAGCAGCAGCAACAGAGACAACCTAGGTGGGGTGGTCAGACAGGAACTAGGAGTGGTTGCTTCACTTGTGGTCAAGAGGGACATGTAGCCCATGATTGTCCAAGAGGTTAGACAAATCGATGGGAGCATGTAGTTTGTTATACTTGTGGACAATTGGGGCACTTTTCTAGACTTTGTCTTCAGAATAGGGATGGACCAGCACAGCAGAGGGTGCCTCAGGGACAGTTAGCACCTGCGCCTGGAATTGGTCAGAGAGTCCCTCTCCCAGCACCGCCTGTTCGCCTAGCAGCTATTCCCGGTCAGGGAAATATTGAGGGTATGTTATTATTATTTTTATTGTCGTTTGTGTGTGCCGGATGTAGTAAGATTGTGTTATGTGCATTATGCGTGGGAAAAATTGCATGTTAGTGTGTTGTTATGTGATTCAGGATACATGTGTTGTGTGCCAGGTTTTGTGCATTCGTCGTCTTCCCTGTTGAGGGCTCTTTTCGATACAGGAGCATCTAGGTCTTTTATTTCTAGACAGTTGGTTGTTAGAGACAACCTTGAGGTGGTGCCTTTGCCGGAGCCCTTGTGCGTTGTGTCTCCCTTGGGCAGTTCGGTTTGGTTGTGGGAGCATTGTCCCCGTTTCGAGTTTTCCTTGTTGGGGTACAACTTTGTGTTTTACTTTATTGTCTTGGGTTTTGAGGGCTATCATTTAATTCTAGGGATGGATTGGTTGTCCAGTCATCCGGTGATCATTGATTGCTTGCATAGGTCGGTGATGTTAGCGCCACCTGATGCTTCGCCTCGTGTGTTGGCTTGTGAGCCCGATTCGGTTTCTTTGATGTCGAGTTTTCTTAGCTCTCTTGAGATTTTTTGTCCCGACACCAGTTCTGTAGAGGTTGTGTGTGAGTTCCCTGATGTCTTTCAGGAGATTTCTGGTATCCCTCCACGTCGTGAGGTAGAGTTTCGGATTGACCTGGTTCTTGGTACTGCACCTATATCTAAATCAGCGTACAGACTTGCTCCTAAGCAATTGGAAGAGATGAAAGTACAGCTTGATGAGTTGCTTCGTAAGGGGTTTATTTGTCCGAGCAATTCACCTTGGGGAGCTCCAACAATATTTGTATCCAAGAAGGATGGATCATTGAGGATGTGCAAAGATTATCGAGATCTGAATAAAGTGACCATCAAGAATAAGTATCCATTGCCTCGGATTGATGATCTATTGGATCAGTTGAGGGGAGCCGTAGTGTTTTCATAGTTAGATTTGCAGTCTGGGTACCATCAGATGAGAGTTGAGGAACATTCCGTTCCAATTACTGCTTTTCGGACCCGTTATGGATTGTATGAGTTTCCAGTCATGCCATTTGGATTGACAAATGCACCAGCTTTCTTCATGGATTTGATGAATAGATTGTTCAGTCCGTACTTGGACAAGTTTGTGGTAATCTTCATTGATGATATCTTAGTGTACTCGAGGAGTTTAGAGGAGCATAGAGAGCACCTTCGCATTGTTTTGCAGACACTTAGAGAAAATCAGTTGTATGCGAAGTTTAGTAAGTGTCACTTCTGGGAACCTGAAGTTCGATTTCTTGGGCATGTCATTTCTAGTGGAGGTATTGCAGTGGACCTCGAGAAAGTCGAGGCAGTGAAGTCTTGGAGACGACCTAGTAGTGTGACAGAGATTCGTAGTTTTCTGGGTTTGGCTGGTTATTACCGACGGTTTATTGAGAAATTTTCCTTGATTGCGGCACCACTCACTCAGTTAACTAGGAAGAATGTTCCTTTTGTATGGTCAGAAAAGTGTGAAGAAGCTTTTGAAACTTTGAAGCTTCGGTTGACTTCAGCACCAGTGTTGACTATTCCGACACCTGGTAGCCGACTGGTGGTATTTACTGATGCTTGCGGTACAGGATTGGGTGGAGTGTTGATGCAAGGCAAGAAGGTCGTAGCCTATGCTTTTTGACAGTTGAAACCCCACGAGCGAAAATATCCGACACATGATTTAGAATTGGCGGCCGTAGTCTTTGCTTTGAAGATCTGGAGACATTATCTGTATGGTGAGAGGTTTGAGTTGTTCACAGATCACAAGAGTTTGAAGTACCTATTCACTCAGAGGGAATTGAATATGAGGCAACAACGATGGGTTGATTTCCTTAGCAGCTATGACTTCGAGATACAGTATCAGCCTGGTAGGGCCAATGTGGTTGCAGATGCCTTGAGTAGGCGACATGCAGTGATGGCAACCATGATGATTCAGGAGTACTGAACACTTGAGACATTAGCTTCATTTGCAGTTCAGCCTACTTTCAGTACAGAGGGCAGCATGATAGCGGGTTTAGCAGTTTATCTGTCGTTGATCAGTAGAGTGGTGGAGAAACAGACCTCTGATCCAGTGATTACGAGGCAGATAGCAGATTTGGTAGTGGATACATTGGATGAGTGCCCTACCGATTGGTCAGTGGGCTCAGATGGAGGGTTGCGGTTTCGTGGGCGGCTTTGTGTTCCGTCTGATGAGGAGTTGCGAAGAGATATCTTCAGGAAGCTCATAGATCTCGTTTCACCATTCATCCCGGTGGAACAAAGATGTATCGAGATTTGAGACGTTCTTTCTGGTGGCATGGCATGAAGAAAGACATTGGAGAGTTTGTGGCACGGTGTGCGACTTGTCAGCAGGTGAAAGCTGAGCATCAGAGATCGTCTGGGTTATTGCATCCATTGGATATCCCGACAAGGAAGTGGGAGTATATCACTATGGATTTCATCGATGGACTTCCACGGTCGAGGAAAGGTAATGAGTCGATATGGGTCATTGTTGATCGGTTGACGAAGTGTGCACATTTTATCCCTGTTAGTATGAATCGGACGACAGACAGTCTAGCGGTGTTGTTCATTCGGGAGATAGTTCGCCTTCATGGGTCGCCTGTTTCGATTGTATCCGACAGAGATCCGCTTTTCACAGCCCACTTCTGGCAGAGCTTTCAGCAAGCTATGGGTACTAGATTGGACATGAGTACAGCTTATCATCCACAGACAGATGGCCAATCTGAGCAAGTGAATCAGGTAGTGGAAGACATGCTTAGAGCATGCATTTTAGACTTTGGGGGCAGTTGGGAAGATCACCTACCGTTATGTGAGTTTGCGTACAACAACAGCTACCACGTAAGTATTGGCATGGCACCGTTTGAGGCACTCTACGGACGACCGTGTAGGTCCCCTGTTTGTTGGGCAGCGATTGGAGAGTCAGTTGTGATGGGGCCGGATGTGATCAGAGAAACTACTGAGAAGATTGAACTGATTAGAGCGCGTTTGTTGACAGCCCAGAGTAGACAGAAGAGTTACGCTGATAGGAGGCGTAAGGAGTTAGAGTTTGATGTTGGTGACAGGGTTTTTCTGAAAGTTTCCCCGATGCGCGGAGTTGTTAGGTTTCGAAGTCGTGGGAAACTTGCACCGAGGTATGTAGGGCCATATGAGATTACTGAGAGGATTGGACCAGTGCCCTACAGATTGGCTTTGCAGCAGAGTATGTCAGGTATCCACGACGTGTTTCACGTATCCATGTTGCGAAAGTGTTTGGCAGACCCGTCACAGATTATAGAGCCTGCCGAGGTGGAGATTGCGGATGAGTTGACGTATCCAGTGAGGCCAGTAGCCATTGTTGATGATGATGTGAAACAACTTCGTCGGAGGATAGTGAAGTTAGTGAAGGTTCAGTGGAGCCACCGAGCGGGTGACGTGACTTGGGAACTGGAGGACCAGATGAGACAGAAATACCCCGAGCTTTTTGCCTAGGTTTTCTTGTCGTGGCTTTTGTCCGATCTCGAGGACGAGATCTCTTTTAAGGTGTGTATGATGTAATACCTGCGTTTTAAAAAAAAAAGATTTTTTTAGGGCGGGGTGTACTCAGCAAATGTGGTGGGGGCACATAGCCACCCACCCCTTAAAAGAAAACGACCCCCCCTTTCTTCTTCTTTCTCTTTCCTTTTCTTTTTTCTTTCAGAGTGCGAAGTTCTTCGAAGCACTCTTCGCCTCCAGCAGTTTTTCTTCGACATTTTTTGGGTGATTTCTTCCCCAATCTCACCTCCTTCTCCTCGGTTCGTCCTCTCCTCTTTCCCTCTTCATTTCTCTGTTGTTTTTTTCGAAAAAAAAAATCAGTTTTCATTTGGGTTTGGGGTTTGATCGGTTTCCATAGCTCCGATCAGCCGTGTTGGGGCCTTGGTGGCGTCCTTGGGAGCCCTTAGAACTGACATGCAAGGTTGTTTTGGGGTTGGCCGAAATTTTTTCAAAAATCAGGGTGCATGTTTGTTTGGAGGGTTCCTCGGCGTGAATCCGGGCTTTGGGTGCGTGGGTGAGCCTCACATTCGTGACTCCGAGTGTCCTTAGACTCATTTGCGGGCTGTTGTGCAGTTTGGAAGCGATCAGACCTGAGTAGGGAGGGTTTCGGCGCGTTTTTGCCAAACTTTGGGTTTCGGCGGGGTGGTTGCTGAATTCCTATTGCATGTAAGTTTTTCTTTCAGTCGCGCGCCGATTGAATTTATTTATTTATTCTAGTTTTCGGCTAGTTTACTCATTTTCGAGTCTGCCTTGCAGTTTTAGAATTTTCGTGGTCCCGCATTCATGGTTTTGCGTGTTTGGAGCTTCGACCGGCAGGAATTGGGTTTTGAAAATCCATTCCGCCCAGGTGAGTAGAATTATAATATTTATTTTGAGAAAATAATTATTTGAAATCCTAAATTGAATTTTTACATTATACCGTCAATTGGGTATAATTGAATTCAAATCCGGAATTCGGGGTTTCAGATATTTCGATGATTATGTTGGTTATTTATGAATGAAGTATGTATTAGGTTTCCTGAAAGCATGATATACTTGAATAAAGTCGAATAGTGAATGAATTTTGGGTGTGATTAGGTTTGGTGTAATGACATTGGACTTGTATGCTTCGTTTTCGAGTTTGCATAGCAAGTCATGTTTTACCGTGGATTGCCGAGTCTTGAGCATGTATGATAATTGACTCGAATAAATTCATCGTGGTGAATTGGGTCATGTTGGGACCTTGGCATAGTCGTGGTTTTATAAAAATTGTCAAATTGTTTATGATTGCACGTTTGTACATTTGGTTATGTACAGACTTGTCATTTGTGCATGTGGATAGTAGTATAAGTGTCTTTACCCTGCTATAATGCCTGTTGTGCCGATGCTTAGGAGCTTGCTCGCATCGTGAGTTGGAGGGTGCTTGAGATGACTCGCACCTGACATTGTGGACGCTATTGCATGTGGCAAGCTTGCTGAGGTGCGGTGAGCTCCCGCACGCACTTGCCACTATAGAGTGCAGTAGGACGGGTCCCAGAGGACGTGCTTTGGAGATTACTCGCTTTCCCTCCCAGCGCGCTTGAGTTTGATTGTGTCAGGTTGGCCGTGTTAGGCCAGTCGTTCGGGATGTTGGAGTTTGTATCCTGGCAGATGGCACCCCATTAGGATACAAACAAGCCCGAAGTGGTACTGGTGCACGTTGTGGGATGTGTCTGGGTGAGACACATTCGTAGGGTATGCGGATACCTACGATATGAGACACTTATACAGAATTTTACAGGATTTTTGGTTTCAACTTGATTGCTATACCTAGGAGCCTAGGAAGAATTATGAGATTGTCTTTATTTCCATTGCTTGATATTTACCATGTTTGAATCACGTGTAATGATCGACATATATCGTAAACTGGTAGTTATTGTTGAATGTGAAATGTTTGTGTTGTTGTTTGAACTTAGAAATATTATCTTTAGAGACACTGTGTGATTTAGTCTTTAGAACTTGTTATTTATCATTTATTGTTTGGCATGAATTTTTCTGGTATAGTATTCCGTTATTTGTATTTAGTTCGCTCGCACCAGCTAGCTTTGTGCTTTGCTGACCCCGCAAGGGGTGTGCTTCTATTGGAGTGCAGGCAGTGTTGGCGTTCCTGCTGATCGTGGCGCGTAGGCCCCGGTTTCCGTTGTAGGCGTGTTTTGAGCTTTTTGGTTGTGCCACCCTGTACGGGTATGTTTTGCTTCCTCTGTGTTTCAGATGTATTATATTGCTATACTAGATGTTTGTATACTGGTTTTGTCGCTATGACTCTGGCGGGGCGAATCAAATATATTTATTTTGTTCAAACTTTAGCGTAGTTTTATTTCCGTTTGATTCTCGTATCAAGAATGTGTTATATTATGATTTTGTGGCCGGTTACGATCCGCCTGTGTACGTGTTAGTTCACGCATCGGCACGCTGCGATTCCAGTGGCGGGTCGGGGCGTGACATGAAAGCTGCGGAACATAGCAGCTCGATATACATGATAGGAGCATATTTATGCGACTTTATTGAATTGTTTATATACATTTTTGGCTATTTCTTGTTAATTTTGGTAGTAATTCATGTTTTTGTGTTTGTGTAGGTTGCAATAGCAGGATTCCAAAATAGAAACTAAGTGATGCAAATTGGTTTTAATTCGGAAGACTTATTGCAAAAGGAAACAACACAAAGAAGGAAACCTAAAGAAAATGGTTATAAAGGGAATAATACCTGCTATCGAGACATCACCCCTCGCAATAACCATCCCCTTTTCGCTACAGTCTCTCAGTCGTTATCACTAGCCACAGACCCATCATCTTCCCTTCTCTTCATCAAACCCTTCAATCGAACAACCATATCATCATCCCTTCCCTATCGCACAACCATCTCCAACAACCACTAATCGACTCATTCACAACCACAACAATTCATCACATACCAACTGGAGACCCTCTCCTCGCCGACTTATCACTTTCTTCAGCCACAAAGCCTATCACCATCTAGCCCCTTACTTCTCGTCACTAAACGCAGTGCTCGCCGAATTTCTCTATCGCCAGCTCAATCTCTCTCCACATCGCATCAATCAGTTCCTTCCTCCCTCTCTCAGAGTCTGTTCCAAGTCCACACAGACCTCACACAACAGATCGCAAGAAGAAGGAATTTGAAGTTTGTTTTCCTTCTTCATGCGCTATCCACACCCTAGAATCCCACTCTACACCACCACGGACAAGGCGACAACTTTTTCTTTTAACTATTTCTTAATTTTAGTTGGATATTTAATTATGGATTGATGTTTAAGCATGATTAATATGTCTAGTTAAACCCTTTTTTAGCTAGGGGTGTATTCTAAGCCCCGAACATGTATTTTATGAATTAGTTGAATTCAATTTTTCCTTGCTGATTAGTGATTGTGTTCTGCTTGACTGCTTTATAGAAAACTTTCTTTGTATGTTTGTTAAGGTGGCCAACTTAGTAAGCATGCTAGGATTTGATGCTAGAGTATAGGAGAGTTTCACCTAATCATTATAATCCTGTACTCGCAAATAGTAAATACCAAGGAACGTTGGTAAAGTTAAGTAAAAACCTAGGTTTAGAACAAGATGCTAATCATACTTGTAACGTCCTAGTCAATGTTTATATTTTACATAGAACTTAATGATCTTGGATTGTTATCTAACTTGTGATTCCTGATTAGATAACATGAAAAAAATAGTTTGAAAGTGTGAATTCGGGAAAATAATAAGGTTAATGCAGTGTAGTCACGGTTAATCTTGATCATTATCGGGAAAATAATAAGGTTAATGCAGTGTAGTCATGGTTAATCTTGATCATTATCCTTCACGAGTTAGTAAGAGATTTTTGGAGTTTAGTTCATGAGCATATGTTAGGTGTGTGGAGATAAACCCTAAACTAATTTCTCATCAACTACTATTCATAAGTTTTATTAGTTCTAAAATAATTTTCTTAGTCTAAAAGTAGAAAAACCAATCCCCCAATATTTTCTTATTTAGTTTGTTAGTTGTCTTTTAGTTACCTTTAGTGTTAGTTAGCGAACCCTCTAATCCCCGGTCTAGAACATTCCATTCTTATTTTTTACTATGACTACAAAGCAGGGTATTAAGTTGTGTGCTAGTAAAATAGTGTATCAATGCACTGATAGGTGACAGACTGTAAAAAAAGGTCTGCCACGGGTCCGTTGCTAAGATGTCTTTTCCCCGGCGACGCCAACTATGTTTTTCGTGAAACTCATTTCGGCATATGCAAGAATCATCTAGGAGGAATAACACTAGCTCACAAAGCTCTAACATTGGGATACTATTGGCCATGTGATAAATGCCAACAATTCGCTCTGTATACGCACATGCCAAGACAAAACTTTATCATGATGAGCAGTCCGTGGCCATTCACAGAATGGGGAATGGACATCATAGGCCCACTTCCAATCTCTGACGGGAAAAAGCTCCTCCTCGTAGCAGTGGAATACTTCACCAAGTTGTAGAAGTAAAACCACTGTCAAAGATAAGAGAAGCTTAGATCAAACACTTCTTATGGAAAAGTCCCCAAAACAATTGTCACTGACAATGGGACCCAATTTGAGTTTAAAAAGGTCAAAACGTTATGCAAGAACTTGAACATAAAACACCAATTTTTAGCTCCTGTTCATCCACAAGCTAGCTGACAAGCAGAAGCAACCAACCGAACGATCCTGGATGCCATCAAGAAAAAAGCTTGAAACATCAAAATGATTATGGGTGTCCGAATAACCAGGCATTCTCTCGGCTTACAGGACAACAAAAAGAACTCTTACCGGAGAAACATCATTCGCTCTAGCCTATGAATCCAAGGCGTTGATGCCAGTCGAGATTGGCATGCCAACCTTCAGAACTGAAGAGTTCTGAATAGAGGATAATAATGAAGCAATGCCTATCAAACTAGACCTTCTCGAAGAGATACATGGCAAAGCTTCATTCAAGGTCACGACCTTCCAACAGAGAATGACCAGTTACTACAATAAAAAAAGTCAAACCCCGCACATTCAAAATCGATGATTGGGTACTCAGAAAGATCCAACTCAACACAAAAGAACCAGGTGCGGGGAAGTTGAATCCAAATTGGAAGGGCCATACAAAGTGGTAAAAATCAATAGACCAGGAACATATTGGTTAGAAAATTCGAAAGGAGAGCAACTCAAGAGACTATGGAATGTAGAACATTTTAAAGGTATTATCGATAAACTTTCACATTCCAATAATCTTTCGCCTCTTGCTCCAATCATCTAAGCTAGTCAAGACATCAACGTTGGCCTAATAAATTGTTCATAAATCTTATGGTCCGATCACCATGTCCGACCATGAAGTGTATTAATCCAGTCAAGAGATCAAAGTCGAACTAGGAAATTATTTATAAATCTTCTGGTCTGATCACCATGTCAGACCACGAAGTGTATTAATCTAGTAAGGACATCAAAGTTGGACTAGGAAATTATTTATAAATCTTCTTGTCTGATCACCATGCCAGATCATGGAGTGTATTAATCCAGTCAGGACATCAAAGTATGACTAGGAAATTATGTATAATATTTCTAGTCCGATCACCATGTCGAACCACGAACTGTATTAATCTAGTTGGGACATAAAAGTCGGACTAGAAAATTATATACAAATCTTCAAGTCCAATCACCACATCGGACCACGAAGTGTATCAAATTAGTCAGAACAACCAAGTTAGACTTACTTGTAAACTTCTGGTCTGATCACCACGTGACCACGAGGTGTATTAAGTTAGTCAGGACATTCAAGTCAAACTTAGTTATAAATATTTTGGTCCGATCACCATGTCGGACCACAAAACATATTAAATTAGTCAAGATATCCAAGTCAGACTTATTTGTAAATCTTTGGGTCCAATCACCATGTCGGACCACGAAGCATATTAAATTAGTCGGGACATCATAGTCAGACATTCGCAAATCTTCTAGTTCGATCACCATATCAGACCACGAAGCCTATGAAACTAGTCAGGACAATAAAATCAGATTAGACATATAAAAGTTTCTTGCTCGATCATTATGCAGTACAACAAAACATAATAAGTCTGTCAAGACAACCAAGTCAGACAACTGAATAGAATCCTTCTAGTCCGATCAAACAAGCCCAACAACAAAGTATATTTAGCAAGTAAAAGGACCACAAAGTCAGACTAGAAATTCTTCTACCACCGAAGAACGATGATATGAGTTCTGCCAAGCAGAACTATCAAATACAACCTTATGAAATTCTATAAGTCTAAACTATCGTGTTAGACAAAAAGACGTGTACGAAGCTCGGACATCGAAGTTAGGTTATATTTATTAACTAATTCTACAGCACAGAGTTAAACTACAAAAAAATGAAGCCTAGATATCAAAGTCAAACTACGTCCATGATATCTTCTAGATCTAAGCTAGACTAGAGCGTTTGTGAAAATAGAAAGAACCCCAAGACTGATGACACACCAAATATTCATCTGATTAGCACCGTACGCGTGTCATGATAATCTCGTCAAACAAAACATAGCAGGCCTAATTGCACGCTCAATCCAACAAGGCCCAGACAACACTAAGTCCACGATTGGCAGGATCCTGAAGGTCAGACCCAAATTGTAATGCCCACTAAGCCCACACATCATGCCCTCAAACGCAATACTTGTAAGTCTGATAAGGCAAGAGTAAGCCCTGATAAGACAAGTATCTGGGGGATCGACCCAAGACAGGCATGCCAACAAAATTTTGGTTCGGACTAGGAAACAAATACTGGAGTATAAGTCGTGCAAGGAAACTTCTCTACATGGACAATTCCAATAAGGAAAGGATCTCCAACAAAATCTTTTTCCCTAAACAATACCACCAAAAGCCGAGCCGAACAAGGACTCTTACACTATAAAAGGGAGATAGTGTCGATGAACAAAGTTATGCTACAAAAACCTAATTTACAACTTTAAGCCTATCCTAAGCCTTATCTAACTTAAGCATACGAGTGCCATCGGCCGCCACACGGTGGTCTTTGGCTCACGTGCATTCCCTTGTGCAAGTTCAAGTAAATGTGAAAAAGGAGAAAAAAATTTGACTACAATAGCTTGGCATCGTTCGTGGGGAATGACAAAGTTCCTCAGAAGAAACAGTAGTGCCACCTTTCCCATAGAGCTAGAAAGATGGTGACAACAATGTCTCACAACAATGGAGATGCTGTTGAACCCTCGATTGCTTGAACTAGCAGAGCGCCGCTAGTTCCAGTTCTACCACCACCGCGGGAGGAACCCTCTTAGACCCCCACGCCGGTGGCAACCACGGCGAACCCAGGGGTGGATCTACTATCAACCCAGACGCAACAAATCGCACGAGCTGTGAGGATAGTCAAATCCTTAAAACATATGCTGAACGAGACGTTGAGGGAATATGTATCGAACTTCAACTATGAGTTAACCCTCATTGACAGTATAGTGATGAAACTGCCATCACAACCTTCACCTTGAGTCTGAGGAGATGCAAGTTCTTTAACTTTTTTACTGTTGACCCCCCGGTCGATTTGGCAGACCTGCTGAAGGAGGCTCAAAGATATAACATTCTCGATGAGATGCTGACTGCCAAGAAGGAGGCAGAATCCGAGAAGAAACCCTCTGTCCCCAGGGACAATAAGGAGGATGACAATGGAGTGTGTGTCTTGCACGGAGTGTGCTCAGAGACTGAACGATCCAATAGGACTCGAAGAAAATTGCTCCGCTAACTTTCACAGACAGGGATGTCTAGAGCATTCATGTTTCGCATAACAAAGCCCTGGTGATATCGGGCTTCATAGCCAACTGGGAAGTGAGGAGATCTTTGGTGGAAGGAAGTTGTTCGAATGTATTGTTCTTCAAAAAGTTTCGCAACATGCAGCTGAAGGAAGAAAACCTAAGCCCTTCAACAAACCCCCTAGGCAGACTCAGCAAGGAGAAGTTCTTCCTTATGGGGAAGATCAGATTAACAAAAGTGGCAGGAGAACCATGACTTCAAAAAATAGTTCTTCAGGAGTTCATGTTGGTCGGCATGCCGTCCACCTACAACATCATTTTGGGGAGGCTATGGCTCTTGCAGATGGTGGCAGCAGTCTCCACCTTGCACCTATTATCAAACACCCTGTTAATCAGGAAATAGGCACAATACAAGGAAATCAGCCGATCTCCAGAAACTGCCACTACGCAGCACCAAAGTGGCTTGTCGGCCATCAATTGCAGATTAAGCCCACGAATGATGTGCCCCTAAGCTCGGGTATGGAGTTAGAGGAGGGCTCTCCTCTCCAAGACAAAAAGGCCCTTGTCAGTCCAAGGGGAAGACCCAACGTCGGACGACCCAAAGAGAAACTTGTGACTGTATATCTGGACAACCCCAGTGATAGTAGATCCATCCAGATAGGTTCCCGCCTAAGCAAGGAATTTGTTGAACGACTGATAACACTGCTTCGACAGGATCAAGACGTCTTCGCCCTTCCATAATCACCCATCGACTAGCTGTAGACCCGACATGGAAAGCTATCAGACAGAAGAAAAAACAAGTAGCCCCCAAGAGGAACCAAAACATAAACGAAGAAGTACAGAGACTACTTAACGACAACATGATAAAAAAGGTACGGTACACAGATTGGCTTGCGAACACCGTCCTGGTTAAAAAGAAAAATGGAAAGTGGAGAGTCTGCGTGGACTACACTGACTTGAACAAGGCATACCCGAAGGACAACTTTCCACTTCCCCGCATTGATCAAATTGTAGACGCCACGTCTGGACATGGCCTCCTAAGTTTCATGGACGCCTACTCCGAGCATAATCAGATACAAATGCACCCCCAGACCAAGAAAAAACCTCTTTCATAACTGAAAGAGGAATATACTACTATCGGGTACTGCTGTTAGTCCTCAAGAACGCGGGTGCAATGTACAACGTTTAGTGAATCGGATGTTTGAGAGCCAAATCGGAAGGAACATGGAGCTCTACATAGATGACATGCTGGTCAAAAGCCTCCATAGCCCAAATCACATATCCTATCTTGTCGAAGTGTTCAACCAGTACCACAAGTATCAAATGAAGCTCAATCCACAAAAATGTATGTTTGGGGTTGAGTTAGGCAAGTTCTTAGGTTACATAGTGAACCAGAGGGGAATAAAAGCAGATCTAGGCTCTTATCGATATGATGTCCCCGACCTCCATCAGGGAAATTTACAGCCTTACCAGGAGGATGGCGGCACTCAACAGGTTTATTTCTAAATCATCCGACAAGTGCCTCCATTTCTTCAAGATTTTTAGAGGAAACAAGGACTTCAATTGGGACAACGAGTGCGAACAGGCCTTTCAAAACCTAAAATCATACATGGGGAGTATCGAGCTACTCTTGAAACCAGTACCATAAGAGACACTTTATTTATATCTAGTTGTCTCAAATCATGCCGTCAGTTTAGTTCTTGTACGGAACGATAAGGGGGTACATAAACCAGTGTACTACGCAACAAAACTTTCTTGGAAATAGAAGCAAACTATCCGGATCTAGAGAAGTTGGCTTTGGCACTTGTCATCTCCTCCAGGAAGGTGCAACCCTACTATCAGGCCCACTTTATCACGGTCCTGACCAAACATCCACTTCGCACAGTGCTGCACAAGCCAAAATTATCCAGCAGGATGGTTAATGGTTAATGGAACTAGGGTAGTTTGACATCAACTATGCTCCAAGAACAACCATCAAAGCCCAAGCATTGGTAGACTTCATCGCCGAATTTACAGGTAGCAGATAACAAGAGCTAGATAACTCAAAGTAGAGACCGAATGAATAAGGACGGATCTTGCACTGCGACGGATCATCCACACTGAAAGGAAATGGAGCTAGTATCACTGTTCACTCTCCGGGTTGCTTCACCTTGGAAAAGGCAGTCAGGTTCGATTTCCCAGCCTTGAACAATGAAGCAAAATACAAGGCCCTCTTGTTTTGCATGAAGCTCGTAAAGGGGATTGGGGTAATTGAGCTAACCGCGTATAGTGACTCATGCCTGGTAGTCAACCAGGTCAAGGGGGAATTCAACAGCAAAAATCCAAGGATAATAGCTTACCGCGATAAGGTTAACAACGTAGCAGGTCAACTCAAAAGATTTGAACTCCTGCAGTGTCCTCGAGACGACAATGAAAGAGCCGACACACTAACCAGGTAGGCCTCAACCACTGCCGAGACCGCTAATAGGCCCATCAAACTCCAAGAGCAGTCAAGCCTGGAGGAAGAGGAGTTCAATAATCTCTATGCAATGGAATTAGACTCAAGTTGGATGAATCCCATTATTCTTTACATCAAGAATGGGGTCCTCCCGATTGAAAAGACAAAGGAAAGAAAGCTGAAAAACAAGGCATCACGGTACACTATCCTAAACGACAAGATTTTTAGAAGGTAGGCCATGGGTCCCCTGCTTTAGATGCCTAACCTCATTCGAGGCAAACTGCATTCTTAAAGAAATACATGATGGCATTTGCGGGAATCACCCAGGTGGGAGGACAGTGGCCCACAAGGCCCTAACTCTAGGGTTCTAATGGCCGCAAATGCAGCAGGATGCCAAAGACACCGTCCGCAAATGTGATAAATGCCAAAGGTTTGCACCGTACAAGCACATGCTTGCTCGGTCTTTGACTCCGATAACCAGCCCATGGCCATTTGCACAGTGGGGGATGGACATCGTTGGACTGCTCCCGGCCTTAGCCAATAAGAAGTTTCCCCTTGTAGCTATGGATTACTTCACGAAATGGGTTGAAGTTGAGCCACTGTCCAAGATAGGAAAGTATCAGATTGAGAAATTCGTATAGACCTCCATCGACTGCAGGTTTAGTATTCCAGGAATGCTAGTGAGCGACAATGGAATTCAATTTGAAGGCAGTAAAGTTGACAAACTATGTACAGATCTTGGCATTAGCCACCATTTCTCCTTGGCAAGGCATCCGCAAGCCAACGTCTAGGCAGAAGTCACCAATAGAACAATTTTGGAAGCACTCAAAAGGAAACTTGTCGGGGCCAAAAGAAAATGGGCTTCAACACTACCAGGGATACTCTGGGCATATCAGACCCCCAAAAAGACCCCTACTGGAGAAACACCTTTTGCCTTAGCCTACGGATCGAAAGAAATGGTCCTAGTGAAGCTCAAAGTTAACCTTCCATACAAAGGAATTCAGATCTGAAGACAACGACGAAGCTTTGCACGTCAGTTTAGACCTCCTCTAAGAAAAAAGAAATCACACCTCTACCAGAATGGCTGCTGATGTAGTCGATTCATGTTCTCCTTTCTCACTGCTTACCTATACCTGCACAAGTAACACACGTGAGCCAATGACCACCGTGTGGCAATTAATGGCGCAGTTTAGGGAAAAAGATTTTGCTCGAGATCCTTTCCTAGTTGAGAGCTGTCCATGTTGGATAGTTTCCCTACACGACTTGTGCTCCTAGATCTGTGGGAGAGGTTTTCCTTTCTAAGTGTTGTTCATCCAACGAAGTTTTCTTACCCGACTTATACTCTAGTATTTGTTTCCTAGTCGGAACCGATGCACTATTGGCCTGCCTGCCTTAGGTTGATCACATAAATACTTTCCTTATCAAGGCTTACTCTTGCCTTATCTGGGCTTACGAGTATTGGGCTTGACTGCGTGACGTGTGGGCTTAGTGGCACATTGCAATTCGGGTCCAACATTTTGGAATCTTTGAATAGCGGGCTTAATGTTATCTGGGCCTCGCTGGATTGAGTATGCAATCGGAGCTGTTTTGTTCTGTTGATGAGATTATCATGACACATGTATGGTGCTGATCAAAGGATGGTTTGATGTATCGTCAGCTACTCCCCTCGAGCTGGTGGGCCGTCTTATCGGTCCACTAGTTATTTTATGAAGCAACTGTGCAGTCATGATGGTTCAGTCTAAGTTGTTTCCTCGAGCAACGAGTTTCATTAATTGGGCGTGCGCCAGCTTGAAAGAAGGGAAGGCAAGAGTCTTGTTTTTTATATAGATCTCATGACTGTGGAGTATAGCCTCATTATTCTTTTGATCTTAGAGATTCTATTTTTTCGTATCTCCTTCTATGCTTTGACTTCGCTTAACCTTCATATTCAAAAGCTTGTGTTATCTTTCATGGCGGGCCGAAATCAGCTTTCTGAATAACTGTTCGCTAAGGGCCACAAGTTTTTTGAGAATATGTTGCTCTCTGAATCGGATCTGGAAGTCTTCTGTAACACATACGAGATTCTTGACAATCAGGTGTTTTG
The DNA here is from genome assembly GCA_963556465.1 of Berberis vulgaris. NCBI lineage: Eukaryota > Viridiplantae > Streptophyta > Magnoliopsida > Ranunculales > Berberidaceae > Berberis > Berberis vulgaris. The sequence goes on along the minus strand of OY747130.1, from coordinate 25,042,414 downwards.
CACATTGGGTGCCGATCTGATGCCATTGTCCCCTCCTGAGTGGTTTGTCTGTCTTCACCGAGGTATACTTCAATCGGGTATCCACTTTCCTATTATCAAGGAGATTTGGGAGTTTTTAGCGTTCCTCGGTATTGCACTCGCTCAACTAGTGCCAAACGGGTATAGAACTATGATTTCCATTTTGATTAGGGTTAGGAATGTTGGTGTCCAAGCATCTTCTAGAGCGATACAATTGCTTACTTCTCCTCAGATAAACGAGCACGCTGTGAGTACTGACGTCGCCGGACTGCTTCGGCAACCTGCCTGATGATTTTTAATCTTGGTAGAAGTTATGTTTCATGGCTCCTATGGACTCGACATACTTTGAACTTGCTGGTCATCCGATCGAGTGTGAGTTCAGACTACTGAGTAAGTTCGACTTTTTTTTTTTTTTTTTTTTTTTTTTGGTATTGCTTGCGTTAGCTGCATATTAGATTGACCTGTGTGATTTTCATAGGGAGATTCCCAGCTTCACCACTTTCTGCTGAGGATGAAGTAACTTTGGATGCTTTTTGAGACATGCCTCGTCTGCTAGTTAGGGGTGGGCACGGTTCGGATCGGTTCCAAATTTGAAGGAACCTAACTCGAACCGTTTACATTGTAACGGATCCGGTTCGGTTCGGTTCCCTTCATTTTGATAATTGGAACCGAACCTAACTCGAACCGTTTAGAACGGTTCGGTTCCTACGGTTCCAAACGGTTCCAATCATATTCATATTCATATAGATCATACAAAATATTGATGCATCATATTCATCCAGAAGATCCAATCAAGAACAGGAAAAAAAAAAAAATTCACACATTACAGAACTTAAAACATTTCCTAACTTAAAATAACAGTCCTTGCATATTCTTCTTCAATATGTGGTCGATCTCATCCCCTCCTAACTGCACCAATCAAGCAACAAACAAACAACCATTACTATAGCAATACACTTTCCTAAATGAGAACCCTAAATTATTGCATGTAGAGACAGAGGAGTCAGGAGATAAACAACCATTTCACAGCAATAATTTTAGTTTCCTTTCTCACAGAAAAAAATTGCATGTAGAAGGGGACAAAAGGGGAGAGATGGCCGGCCAGTCATGGTGGTCCATTTGCGCAGAGGTTTTTCATTCACAGAAGAAGAAGAAGAAGAAGAAGAAGAAGAAGAAAGGGTGGATCTACTCAGAGAGATAGGAGAGATGGTCGGTCGTTTGTGGTCATCGGTTGATTTGCTCATAGATCCACAGATCGAAGAAGAAAAAAAAAAAACTAGAAAGAAGAAGAAGCTTACCTGGTTGATAGTGGTGGACGGAGTCTTGGCGGGGGCGATGCTTTGAGGTTGAAGCTGGAGTGGAGGAGGAGGCGAGAGAGAGGAGATCTCCTGCTCCTTCATGGAGGAGATCTTCTGCTCCTTCTTCTCGAGACAGAGACCGAGAGAGAGGAGATCTGTGGCTTCTTCTTGAGACATCTTCTCGAGACAGAGACCGAGAGGGAGAGGAGAGGGAGAACTCCAAGTCTCCAATCGTCTGAGTCATGAAAGAGAGGTCCCCTCATATGAGGGAGAGGGAGACATCTTCTTGAAACCTCTCGCCTCTTCCTTTTCTTCTGCTCCTCCTCTTCTTGGTGTCGCTGCTGCTGCTACTTCTTCTTCACGTCTCCTCTCCTCTCCATTCTTCCATAGAGAGACAGAGACCGAGACCGAGACAGAGACAGAGAGACAGATGAGATAAAGACAGAGAGACAGAGGAGTCAGGAGATAAAGAGAGAGAGAGAGGAAACTTTTTCACCGATTCCTCTCCTCTTAAGTCTTAAGTAATGGGTTGGAAACTAATGGGTTGGGACTTGGGTTACTGTTGGGTGTATTTATTCGGTTCGAAACGGATCGGAACCGAATCGTTTAAAAAAAAAAATAGGAACCGGAACCGAACCGTTTAAGAACGGTTCTGGAACCGAACCGAATTGTTTCACATTTTTTAAAATCAGAACCGAACCGTTTGGAGTAAAACGGTTCGATTCGGTTTGGATCCGCGGTTCCTCGACCCGTTTGCCCACCCCTACTGCTAGTAGAGGATGCCATTGAATCTTCTAATGTCGAGCGCAACAGACTATGGGTTCATTTGCATGTGGCTCATACTCTATTTCAGGTAAGGAAGCCAAAGACCAAAGGTGTGTCTACTTTGAGAAAGAGGAAACTTCCCAAAATTAAGGTTCCAAGCCCTTCTAGGAGGGCAGAAATAGATGTGGTGCTTCATTTTCCTGTGCATCTGAAGAGGTCTCGTGCTTTGCCTAGATCTATCCACAGGTGCTTGGCCTCATCCGAGGGGTGTGTGCTATCAGATATGTGTCGGATGAGACTGTTGTCTCTCAGGGGCGTGATGCTCAGGCTAAGGCCCCTATTTCCCTTCCTGATTTGGAGAGGGAGTATCTGCAAATGGTGGCCATGGAGGATGTAACCAAATTGAGTACCAAGAAGACAAAGTTTCTGAATAAAATGTTGACGTAGGCGGGCGTGAAGCTTCGTCGAAGTCATGAACTCGTTGAAGAGTCGTCCGATCGTCGAAGTCCTGGTGAAGGGTCACCTCCTCATCGTTCGTACTGTGCACCATCTTGTTCTCGTCCTCATGTTGAATTGACGACAGGTCCAAGCAATAACTCACTTCCCTTTTCCTCATCAACTGATTCTGTATTGACACGTGAAAAAGAACCAATTGCTGCAGGAAAACGAAGAGTTTTTTTATGAGAGCCCTGATGCAATGAAGACGGCCAAGAGCGGTGCAAGTGTGATTCGGTCCCGAAGGATCTCCATCTAGATGCTTGGATCAGTATGTTAGTAAAGATGAACAACCAAGCTTGGCATCAGGAGGTTGGCATCTCTTACGCTTTAAGGAAGCATATTAGCAGGTGGAATGACTAGCTGAACTATGGTCCAGATCCAATGGGGGAGACGCTGGGTGAACGTAAGGATAAAGGGAAGAAACATATCATGGTGGGGATGTCGTACCTGAATCAAGTGGTCGTAGATGGAACTGAAGTTGAAGCCGCTTGTAAGAGAGTGTATACCATGGAGCAAGTCATCGCAAACTTGCAGAAGTAATACTCTGACAATCTCTATGAGATTGAGTCATTGAGGAAGCAATTTGAAGCTTACTCAGATACTAGAGTGGAGTCTTGGTGCATTAGGTCCGAAGGACACAAGTTTCGCTTGGAAACGCTTGACTTCGACTTGGCGGGGACAATGTCCATGAGCGATCGACTAGAGAATGAATTGAACCTTGTCCGTCGTGACTTGCAGCTTGCCCATGAGGTTCTAACCAAAGTGCAGCTGAACTGTAAGCTGAGAGGATCAAGAAGAAGTCCGAATGGACAGTCCAATGTCATCAGTTGGAAGCCGACGTTGATTTTAATGCCAAGAGTGCGTGGAACACTGAAGAACAGTTCCTTCAGGCATGAAATGAGCTGAGTATCATCAACGATAAGCTGAGTGCCGAGCAATCCAAGACAAACGTGTTGTCGAGGAACTAGAGCGGCAGGAGCAAAGGCTCGTTGAATCAAGAGTGCGCAAGGAGAAACTTTTTAAAGCCAAGGCTTGTTTGAGTTCAACAGAGTCATGCATGGAAGGCTAGTGTTGTTGCATTTGATGAAGGAGGAGGATTCTGACTGGGATCTCTCATATTATAAAGAGAATGCATATGCAGAATTTGGAGTGGCCTCCGATTTGTCTGAAGAAAAGGACGACCCTGATGAGTGTGATCGAGAGCAGCACGTGCAGATGTGTCTCCAGCTTCTTCCCTTACTAAGTGTTGTTATGTTGGACCCGTTTCTCTTCCTGATGAGGAGTGAGCTTTATATTGTCTTTTTGGCTTACAAATGAATAGTACCTGGTACATGTTTGTTTTTCCTTTGCTTTTTCTACTAGCTTTTACCTGCTTTGCCTTATTTAGACGGTAGGATCTGCTAGGCCAGGAAGCTTTATGATTGATCCGCTGGTAAGAATTTCGATTCCTTGTGTTGCGATAGTTTGTGCAACTTTAGTCAGAGTCTTCTAAGAGATCGAGGTGTGTAATTCACCCTTTGTTTGGCGCCTTGGCTGTCTGTTGAACCAATAGTTGTTGTTGCTGTTATAAGTGAATTAGTCAGAATGTGGTCCCAGCACATGCACTTTTGTAGAGAGTCGTCTGAGTCGAGTTTCCAAAGCTCTAACCGGATTTTTTACTCTTATTTACCTGCTATTCATAGAATAGGCTGAATTGGACCAGGGGTTATTATCGCCAGTTATAACTGACTAAACAGGGGCCAGGTTTCGACAACCATGGTGGTCACTGGAAAGCCATTTTTATAAGGCGTTAAGGGCATTGACTAGAATCCCACTTTCCAACCGATCTTGATCCATTCGTGGCGGACTAGGAATTGGAGTGAGCCAAAACTTATCATCATCAGTCGTTCTAAATAAACATTGCCGGGGTTTAGTGATCATTGTCTGTAGTTGTCCAATGATAACTAGAAAGCCGTTTTCATCAGGCTACATGAACGCTGACTAAATTTCTACTTTCTAGGCCGTCGTAATCCGCATGGAGCGAACTAGGCTTTGAGCATACCAAAGCCATCGTCATCAGTGGCCACTGACTAATCTTTGGTCAGGGTTCGGTGATCACTGTCTGTGTATGAGTAGTGCCCCTGGCAAGCCATCTTAATTAGACATCAAGAGCGCTGACTAGACTCCCACTTTCTAAGCCGTCGAAATTCGTTATTTGAAAATATGAGCATACTAGAAGCCATCGTCATTGGTCGTCACCAACTATGTTTTGGTCGGGTTTGGTCAATATTTCCCATGTTTGGACAATGATCCCTGGCAAGCCATCTTGATTAGGCATCAGAGCGCTGACTAAGCTGCCACTCTCTAAAACATTGACACTTGTTAGTTTAATGGACTGGGCATTAGAGCGTATCATAAGCTATCGTCATGGGTTGAAATCGACTAAGCTTTGGTTAGGTTTGGCGACCATTATCTATAGTTGGACTATGGTCCCTGGCATACCATTGCGGCCAGGTATTACAAACACTGACTAAGTCCCTCTTTCTAACCCATCGTCGTCCGCTTTTGGCGGACTAAGTGTTAGAGCAGACTAGTAGCTATTGTAATCAGTCAGAGCTGACTAAGTTTGGTCAGAATAAGATTTTGGGCATGTAAGTTTGACTTGGGTATCCTGACTTACTTAGTTTGCCTGGCGGTCTAATTCTAGAGTCGTATCCATTGATCATACTAATAATGGATTAATCGGCTTTCATGAACAACAACGAAATAATAATGCCTTGGATTTAATGATAATACTCTGTAGGCATTCTCCTTATTATGTGGGCACTGTGGGACTTTGTTGTTTTTTCCTTGGCAAGTGCTGGGCCAGATCTGGCAGGGCATAAACTTGGGCCCATTAGTAGAGGGGTCTAATTAGAAAAAAATCTTTGCAGACCAGTGTGCCAGGGATACGACGCATATTGCGAAATGGTTTAGTATCGATTATTTCCCCAGTGAATGGAGCTGCTTGCAGGGTCATTAATTCGAAAGATGTGGACTTGTGCAATTTGCCATTGGAACAGTCGCTTTCCCGATTTCCTGGACGACATTTAATGTTGAAGTAACTGTTGGCTGACGCTGCTTCGTAAACCATTACACCTATATATAGGCTGGCTATTCTGCGTTCAAGCACCACAATGAGAATAGTAGAACATGTTAATCAAATGCATCTTACTAGAGAATTTGCTTTGGGTTTTCCAAAGGCTGAAGGAAGATCTCCCTCACTGAAGTTTTCGAATGTTCTAACATTTGCGCCGATGAATTTTGATAAGACTTGATATTATATGGTGCCACCTGATTTGGGTGAGCACCTGATTCATCTTTTGAGATCTTGTAATAACTACTTACATTACGAAGAAGAGTTACAGACTTCTTTTCGAGGTTAGGTCTGTCTTCTATCTTCCGGTGCTCAAACACTCTCTCATCCGTTACTTCTGGCGAGGGATGGTCCTTGTAGATAGTTTATGGTTGATGGGAACATTGGAGGTCATGACTCTATTCCCTGGGGTGGTATCTCTGCATCACCCCAGACATTACACATTTAAGAGGCATCCCCATTTGGCATTACTGTATTTGTTCGAGCAGCTGCTTACGCTAGATTAACTTAAACCTACCCAAAATAACACCCTACTGAGACCTTGATGATCCCGTTATTCAGGGATATTTTCGTCAGCTTTCTGTTGCTTCCTTCTATTCCTCTTTGCAAGGTAGATTGGTGGAGCAAAGATTCGAGGGACTACTCGCAACCTTCTTCAAGTACTTTGCTTGCTACTTTCAAATCATCCTTGTGAGGTGATTCGATGGAGAAATGAATTAAGTGCGCTATTTCGTCTTCTGTTGCAGACACTTTACTTTCACACCTTCTATTATGGAGGCAAATTAGATTTTCTACCCTTGTTTCAGCGGATACATACTTGCATCAGACTTAGATACTTGAGTATAAACTGATGTACTAGTTGGTTGGCAAGCTTTGTAGTAACTCTCATTGCAATCATTAAAATCTGTTTTCTTTTTGAAATGTGTTTTGTACGAACAATTCTTCTAAACTAAAATGAAAAACAAAAAACGAAATCAAAGGAAAAAAATAACTTCACTCCGAGTAGGGACTAAGCTAACTCGACCCTGAAAGAGGCACAAATGGTCCTGGTTCGGATTGCATAGTTCCTCTAGAAAAGTGTCAATTTTTAAAGCTAGCAAAGTTACTGAATAGTGGACTTCGTGCTGGCAGGCAATTCCTTGATGATTAACAACTCTTGGAGTAGGTGCCCATTTGCTGAAGTATCGTTACTTCTTTATTAGTCTGGATTGCGCTGGTAACTCTAACTTCTGGTTCTCCGCATAGTTGCACTTCGGTTACCAGGGCTCCTCCACCCTCATAAAGTGATTCTCCTTTTTTGTTTAGGCCTGGTGCCTGACATGTTGGTTTGGTGGGCCTGAGCTACAATTGGCAACAATTCAGCTGATTCAGGGCTGCATAATAGCAGTCTCTTGCTGCAGGTTGATCTCCTCGGATAGTTCCTTGGGCCTAGTTGGCTGTATTTTTAGTATTGGTGTAAAGTGGAAACCACTACCTCCATATGATGAAGCCACGACCTTCCCAGAATAATGTTGTAGGTGGACAGAGCATCAACCACCAACTCTTAGACAAGGTACTTCCGTAATTGTGGCTCTCCTGCCACCACCATTCGATTGATCTTCCCAATTAGGAAATACTTTTTCTCTACTGAATCCAACCATGGGGTGGGTGGCGGGGGTTAAGTTTTTTCCCCTGTAGTTGCATGTTGTGGAATGCGCTGAGGAACCGGACATTGAGTGAGCTTTTTGTGTCCACCAAGGCCCTCTTTACCTCCACTTAGCAATAAGGACGGAGATGACCAGGGTGTCATTGTGAGGAGAATGTACCCCTTGGAGATCCCTTTTCGCAAACGTCAGTGCTGTGATTGGGCTGTGAAGTCGAGTATGCTACACTTGTCTGTCCTCATACTGAGATGGTGTGTGCATCTCGGTCAGTGTTCTTTTGCGGGACCTGTTAGATTTCTCCCCTTCGAGACCGACCCCGTGGAGGACATAAATGACATTAGGAGCTTTATTTTCAATCTCCTTGACAAAGTTTGTTATTTCCTTTGCTCGGCCTGCCTCCTGTCTGAGCCTAGGAACTCCTTGAGCTTGCCTTTCTTGATCCAGTACTCAACTTTTCCTATGAGGTTTCTGCAATCCTTAGTATCATGTCCGCCTTCTTTGTTGTAGGCACAGTATTTGCTGTTGTCACGCCGATCGGGGTCTCCTTGCTGCTTAGGCGGCCACTTCAGCTCTTCTCAATCCTTGATAGAATCAAGGATGTAAAACATGCTATTATTGAGAGGAATGACAAATCAGGACCCAACATAATTAGAGGCCTTGTCCTGCTTTATGCGACCCGAGTTAGTCTTGATGTCCATATGCTTCTTCTTGTTCCCGTCATTGTCCTTTTTCTTTTTCCTCTATTTCCTGTCCTTGGGGACAAAAGGGTTTCTTCTCTGATTCCGCTTCCCTTTTGGCGGCTAGCATCTCGTCTAGAGTGATATATTGTAGACATCCCTAAGCAAGTCTGTCATATTGGTTGGGGTCTAGGGTAAGGAAGTTGTAGAACTTGCCTATTTTCAGATCCGGAGTGAAAGTCGTGACGACAGTGTCATCACTATACCCGTCGATGAAGGTCAACTCATCGTTAGAACGAGTGACGTATTCCCTCAACGTCTTGTCCTATTTTTTCTTTAGGGTCAGTAGATAATACGGGCCCTTCTTGAGTTGTTGCCTCACTACAAGAAAAATGCCCATTAATAGCGTTTCAAAAACGCTATGGTAGGATACCATAGCGTTTTAAAAAACGTTGTGTCTGCCAAAGCTATAATAGACCCAGGGTCTATTATAGCGTTTTAAAAACGCTATAGTAAGTTGGCCATTTATAGCGTTTCAAAAACGCTATGGTAGAGTATACCATAGCATTTCAGAAACACTATCGTATACTTTACCATAGCGTTTTTGAAATGCTATTGTCTTCCCTCACGTAACATTTAACAAATGCTATTATATTAGTTTCTATAGCGTTTCTCAAGGCCCTTTTTTTCTATAGCACTCATCAAGTGCTATCAAATGACTTTTTATAACATCTTATAAGTTTTATTTCTAGAAAATAAAAATCTAAATATGCCAAACTTAAACATTTCCATGAATTGAGGCAAAGCAATGATTAATAAGATAATGTATTACATCGAGTCACAAAATTTATCAAATAATAAAGATCATACTACATTTATTTCAGTTGAATAATAAAGATAATGTATTACATCGAGTCACAATCCTTTCCAGTTTCCAACTTCATTATTTTGGTTCTCCCCTTCCTTCATTGTTGATGTTGGTTCAACTCCTCAACATTCTCATTTGAGCTTTGAACAAGGTCATGGTTGGTGTTGTTCCGTAGATCATTGCGGTCGTGATGAATCGTTTCAATCCTTCACTGAAGCAGGTCAGAAAAGAAGGAACAATAAAGTTAATGTTTAGTGCGGGGACAAATTTCAGATACATTCTATGCATTTAGATTAAAGCTGTAGAAGAGGACCTGAAATTGTGGTACTTCAGTTATATTAAAACAATTTTGAGGGCATACCTCTAAAGCAATAACAACATCGAATGTCCTCTGTTCTTCAACCAACTTTTTTGTCAATAATCTGCATGAAAGTATGAAACAATCTGTCAACAATCTGCATGAAACACAAATTAGCATTGTCAGTTTAACTTTAACTGGTTCAACCCATAGCTTAGTACAAGAGAAAGAAATTAAGAAGAGCTTGGACTGATGGCACTCACAAGAATTTATTGTGTATGCAGTCTAGACGATTATGAACAAGTGACTGTTAATGCAACATACTGAAAAAACAGAACATGAACATAAATAACATATGACATAGTCCGCCAAATGTTTACACACATTATAAAGTAAAAGAATTTCAGTAATACACTGACAGTTACAACCTATAAATTATAACATATTAACATTATTGCAACTTGTACTGGTTTATATGTATATTTCTAACTAGTATTCATCAAGGTGTGTCCCAAAGACTTGGGAGGAGTAAACACTATTGCGCAGGTGCAATCAGAATATGTAGTCCGGTAACTGAAGCGGAAACTTCGCAACTTCGACATCAAATGGTCCACCTCTTGGATCTTGTAATCTACTATGCCAAGATAAATTAATAACAATAACAGAAGTGAAGAAAGTGTTGTTGCACCATGAAAAAAAATAGTTTAGAACTTTAAAGTTCTCATTCAACATTGAAAAATTTTAGACATTGAAGGCAAGGACAGATCTGGACATAAACTCTTTACTGCTGCAAACAATACTCCATCACACATAGAAAAATGGTTCTAGGCCCATAGAATCAGTCCACCATTTTGCTCCCATTAACACAAGCAAAATGGTAAACAAGAACAAATACAGCAGGAACAAGAACCTTACAGCATGAACACGAACAAATACAATAAGAAGTATGCTAAACAGACAGCTGAGTATAGCTTGGTGTTCATAAACAAAATAAAGGCAGACATTAAACCAGGTTTCAACATCATCACCTCAGATTTTGGTTCGTTTATTTCAGACAGTCCAGACTGTAAGTTCTGGAAAGAATTCATAAGTAAAATTATAATAGAAAGCTAGGACAGACATTCCCCAAATCCTGTTGAAAATCTTAAAATATGTCTTACTTCCTAAGTTCTCTTCACTGGGGGTTATGATTGTGGGGAACAGGATTGCTCAATTACTTCCACATTCAATTGACAGAAGTAAACACCTAAGTTTAAGAGACTATGATTTTAAGAAGTTACGACTCAAAACGATGTTTCAACATTGAACTAACCTCATCGACAAAGATTACACAAGGAGCAATTTTACTTGCTAGTGAAAAAACTGCTTTGACATATTTTTCTCCCTCACCAAACCACTGAAAGCAATTTAAGATAGTGTGTTAATTCAAAGAAACTCAACATAAGGCTACATTGATATCTCTAGATTCGGTTCGTAGCAATACCTTTGACGCAATGCTCGACATTGAAATGTTAATGAAGTTGGCACCTGCCTCAGTGGCGACAGCTTTTGCAAGCATGGTTTTGCATGTACCAGGAAGACCAAAGAGCAGTATTCCATTGCAAAGGCCATCCTACATATCACAAGGATGATTAGATGAACTCCAGAGGAAAGAAAACCTCTACCCTGAAATACCCAAGAAAACAACATCACCTATGTGAGCAGTTCAGGCACGATATGGAAGTAGGATCCAAGATCAAAACATAGTGGGTATAATACAAAACTCAAGAATAAAATAATAATAAGAAGTCAAAATCATACCATAGAGGTTACAATTTTTCCGTTCTGGAAGAAGACACAGAAGGAATTTTGCAGGGCCCGGGAGCCTGGGTTTTAAGTTTCTGTACATCTTGTCAACCCTTGCCACAAGCTCCAATCTTGACTCCAAAAGAAACAGAATTCTGTAGCAAATTAACATATTTTGCAGCCAAATGATCCTCTGCAACGAAAGAAAAAACTGTTCTAATGGAAGTAATGACTTGTTTTGTAGCCAAATGATCTTTCAGTGTGCCTTCACAAACCTGCTGAGATAAGCTATGTGAACCAATGGCCATGGTAACGGAAAGAACAGTTGGCATTGCAGTTGGAATCTGACCAATAAGTAGCACCAGAAGACTGTCAATACCAGCACGATAATTCCTTCCTTGATTCCCATAGATTACAATGAGTTCAATAAGCATCCCAATGGCAATTGAAAAGATACAGAAGTTTCCAATTGATGTTAAAACCTGGAAACAATCAAAGAAAGTTATTGTTGAACAAAGTGCAACACATACTTTCAGGTACAAACCAATAGGCGCCATCAACTGATCAAAAAGGTAGATTTTCGATTTCAACCAGGATACACATTATGAAATAACCACTCGAGAATCCAAACTTGATCCCCAAACACAAACCCCAGACTCCAAAATTGCAAAATCTGAAATACCCAGAGTCTAAAATTGCAAAATCTACAATACCCATCATCGGATTCAGACCAAAAACCACAAACAAGAATACCCAGACCACAAAATTGCAATATGTTGATACACAAATCAATAAAAAAAATTACAACTTTAACAACGTACTTACTACCCTCCTCATGAAGGAGCTTCTTCTTCTTCTTCTTCTTCTTCTGCTCTGTGTTCTAAGAACTGAAAGACAGGAAAAGAAACACCAACAGGTGCTGAAACAGAAAAAAAAGTTGAATAAGAAATAATGATGACAGAAAGACAAAAAAATTAATACACGAGAAATGTGAAAGAGACAGCTCTACAAGTCTGTGTTTTATCTTTGACTCCAGATACTACAAGTCTTCAAGTTAGGTTGGTCGATGACTCTTCTACACACATCAAAGTAAGCACAAAAAATCCCTTACTTTCAAGTAATCTTCATCGTTTCTTATTCATAGTTCACAGTATGAAGCAGAAAGAAACTAATTGAGGCATTGATCAATAGCACAAGTTACCTTCATCTACCACAACTTCAACATGATTTTCATTATCAATCACAGTAAAGGAGATGTTGCCCAACCACAGAACTGCGGCAAGCATTGCAAAAACATTGTTTTGATCTTCTTTGCTCACATGAACAATATCAAGAGCTTCCTGGAAGGAGAGGTTCATGAGCATCAAATTTAAATCTTAAAATATTGCAGGAAAATACACATGTCAACAGGGAAGAAATGAACCAATAGTTGAAGTACTGGTACCATAACAGTATGAAACCTTTCGGCGTCATCAACTCCTGCTATAGAATAGAAACTACTTTGCTTAAGATATTTGTATTCATTCGCATTCTTCAACTTTAACGTCTCTGCATTTCACAACAAAATCAAATCAATATGTAATTTGAAAATAAACAAGTAGCCTCACCTTTTCAACACAAAGTTAAATTTAGAGTAATAAACAAAACATGAGAAGGCCTGATTTATGATGATGAGAAGAATAATAATAGTACAAAAAAATTTGAGCTTGACGTACCGAGCTATATACGTGACAATATTACTTGTTGTCCCTAAGATCGAGCTAAGACAAGAAATTGGTATAAGGAAGAATATGAGACCAATAAATACAAGGACGGAAACAAACAGACCTCCAGGGCAGCAAACAACCAATATCAAACCAGCTGCATAATAGGAAGGTAAGCTTAGGAGCTTGCTCACCAAGAACCCTGATAATGGCATTACCTGCAACACTCCATCCACTCTATATATCATTACTGAACTGGGTCACATTCTCTCACTATCTACATGAATTTATTCAAACAGTTCAAGATGAATGAATTTCATCAAATGGGGGCGACTCACAGTTTCTCCCTTGGGAAATATGAGTGACTTGACTCAGTCACATATGTTCTCCAGGACTAAATCTTCCATGTGTTGAACAATGCTAGCTAGAACCAAATAATCAAACATGGACCTCAATGACTAAATCTTCCATGTGTTGAACAATGCTAACTACAACCAAATAATCAAACATGGACCTCGCTGATTATACCAGAAAAAAAAAATACATATTGTTGCCTGCATCAACAATACATGCAAAACATTACCCAATTTAATGTTATCCTAACATGGGCAGATATACCCCACTATACAAATTTTTTTCCACTGGTAAATGAGTTTAGTTCTTGAATCAGGGATTAGAAATTCGCGATATAACAATTTCTGTATCCAGCAATTGAGTAACCACAAAAATGGGGATAGTTTGAGATTATGCAAATCCATGAACAACTATTCAAGAACAAAACATAATATTTTATTCCTAAACAAAACATTCATGAAAGGAATGGGAATTTTATTCACGAAAGGAATGGGAATGAGTAACCACATAAAATTTTATTCCTGAACAAAACATATTTTATTCAAGAACAACTATTCATGAACAAAACATTAAAATGGGAATTTGACAAAAGGAATGGGGTGGGTGGATTTACCTTGTAGAGAGCCTGAAAGGTGATGACTTGCTTGGCTACAGAGATGACTTCAGGCCTGATACCATCACCAGAAAGTAGAGTGATGTTGTATTGCTTGGTTGGGGCTGCAGAGCATTGATTTCTTGCATATTTTGGAGGAGAGTGGAGAGATTTAGATGAAGTGAATGTAGTGTTCAACAGTGAAGATATAAAACTAACCAATGTTGAGAAGAGATAAAACTAACCTGTTGAGAAGGGAGATTTGTGAGAGATTTGTGAGAGATAAAATCGATTACATGAAGAGATTAAAATGAAGAGATTACATAAAGAGATAAAATCTATTACATGAAGAGATTAAATTCGATTTTCTGTAAGAGATTACTTGAAGAAATAAAATCGATTACATGAAGAGATTATAGTGAAGAGATTAACCCGTGTGAAAGTTTCAAACTAACCTGAAGAGATTTCTGCTGTGAGAGTTACAATTCTCTTATATGTTCCATTTGTAGATGGTGAGAGGAAGAGATTAGGAGAGGAAACCCTAACTTTTCAACTTTGCAAATGGGGAGAGGAAACCCTAACTTTTCAACTTTGCAAATGGGGATAGGAAGAGATGAGAACAATAGACTATTCTGCTTGAAGAAATCAGGCTTGGGGTGCCATGAAAGATGAAGAAGAGAGGAGCTTTTGAGAGACATTTGTGAAGAGGGAGAGAATGCGCCAAGGAAGAAGAGAGAAAGAGAGGGGCAAAAATGCAAAAAGGAGGAGAGGTCAGGGGAGAGCACCACTTCGATCTGCTGTGAATGAAGGGGGAAAGAGAGCGAGACTGGGAGGGAAGCAAATGTAGAAATGGGAGGGAATCGAGCCGGGTTAATTTTAGTTTTTCCCGCTTCCACTTTCATAGCATTTTAGTCTTATAATGCTATTAAAATTTGGGCTTTTATAGCATGAGTGTAAAAAACACTATGGTCAAATGCTATTAATAGGCATTTGTGTTGTAGTGCCTGCTCACGAAGCGTGTGAGGAACGCTATCACCAACGTCTAAAATGAATTGATAGATTTCGGAGGGAGGCCGTGGATCCACTTCAGTACTGACATCTTCAAACTGGCAGGGACTGATTGACACATTAACGCATCAAACCCTTCCTTGAGTGCCATAACGTGTTGAAAGTGGCCCAAGTGATTGGACGGGTCTCCTGTCTCGTCGTAAAATTCCAGCTTCGGTATTTCTTTGGTAGTGGTTCACATATGATATGATACATGAACGGAGGGACCGTGAGATTAAATAACACATTTAGGTTCGTGGCTCCGTTACGGATGGGGTTGTGAGAGACGTGCCTGTCGGCTCTATACGTTTGGGTTCTTATTGGTCGCTCCTCCACCTCTAGTCCATTGAGAAGCTACTGAGGCAGCGTGACTCTCCTGAACGTGTATTTTGGAGCTCTCTAGGGACTGGTCCCTTCGCTGCTTGCGGTCTCTTTCTACAGGCAGAGGATTCCACTGTTTGAGTGCCTCCAGCGCCTATGCAACTTGCTGCATCTAAGTTGACAGTAGATCCACCCTTGTGTCCGCCGTGGCTGCCACCGGTGTGGGGTTCTGAGGTGGTTCCTCTCATGGCGGTGTTGGAACGAGTGACGTTCTGCCGGTTTGAGCGTTCGCGGGTTTCGCAGCATCTCCGTTGTTGCGAGACCTTGTTGTCACCATATTTCTGACTCCCTGGAGAAGGTGATATTACTGCTTTTTCTGAAGAACTCTATCATTCCCCATCAATGGTGCCAAATGGATATAGTTGATTCTTGTTCTCCTTCCTCGTTGCTTACCAATACCTACACAAGTAGCACACGTGAGCCAAGGATCACCGTGTGGCGGTTGATGGCACTCCGATGCTCAAGTTAGATAAGGCTTAGGAGAGGCTTAAATCTGTAAATTAGGTTTTGTAGCATACCTTAAGTTCATCGACCTTATCTCCCTTTTATAATGTAAGAGTCCTTGTTCAGCTAAGCCTTTGGTGGCGTAGTTTAGGGAAAAAAATCTTGATGGAGATCCTTTTCTTAGTTGAGAGATGTCCATGTGGGATAGTTTCCCTACACGACTTGTGCTCCTAGATCTGCGTGAGAGGTTTCTTTTCTTAGTCCATGCAAGGAAATTTCCTTGCCTGACTTATACTCTAGTATTTGTTTCCTAGTCCATGCTGGAATGCCTGTCTTGGGTCGATCTCCCAGATTCTTGCCTTATTAGGGCTTACCAGTATTGTGCTTGACTGCATGACGTGTAGGCTTAGTGGCACATTGAAATTCAGGTCCAACGGTCTGGAATTTGCCAATAGTGGGCTTAATGTTGTCTGGGCATCACTGGATTGAGTATGCAATTGAGCCTGCTTTGTTCTGTTGACGAGATTATCATGACACATGTACGGTGCTGATCAGTGGATGATTTGATGTATCATGAACTACCTACCATCATAATATGGCTTAGTTCTATAATAAGAAAGTCAAGTCACGTGAATTTAAATTTGGAATCTGGGTACTCAGAAAAACTCAGCAAAAACAATAAGGAACCGAGGGCAGGCAAGTTGAACCTGAATTGGGAAGGGCCCTACAAAGTAACTGAGATCAACATGCCAACAACATATTGGTTGGAAGACACAGACGGTAGATGCCTTATGCGGTCGTGGAATGTTGAACACCTTACAAAGTATTATCAATAAAGGACATTTGCTTTTTCTAAACTTCCATTACTTTCATTCAATCTTCCATTGTCCGACTCCAACCTGCTCATTGAATTGCATAAGCCAGGGCACCAGAGTCAGACTTATCAAGGTTGACTATAGCCTAGTTAGTTTAAGTTGAGAGCAATGGCCTCGGGTTCATTCTAACACCTAGTCTGCAAATAGCGAACGACGATGGGTTAGAAAGTGGGAGCTTAGTCAGTGCTCATGTAGCCTGGTGAAAACGGTTTGCCAAAGATCATTGTCCAACTATAGGTATTGATTGCCGAACCTTATCACACTAACACCTAGTCTACAAATAGTGGATGATGATGGGTTAGAAAGTTGGAGCTTAGTTAGTGCTCACACAGCCTGGTGAAGACGGCTTGCCAGGGATCATTGTTCTTCCGCAGACAATGATTGTCGAACCTTATCACTCTAACACCTAGTCTGCAAATAGAGAACGACGATGAGTGAGAAAGTAGAGCTTAGTTAGTGCTCATGCAGCCTGGTCAAGACGACTTGCCAGGGATCATTATCCTTTCGCAGACGATGGTCGCCGAGCCTTAGTGCTCTAACACTTAGTCTGCAAATAGCTGACGATGATGGGTTAGAAAGTGGGAGCTTAGTTAGCGCTCAAGAAGCCTAATGTAAATGGCTTGGCAAAATCATTGTACTTCCATGGACAATGATCGCCTAGCTTGATCAAAGCTTAGTCAGCTTCGCTTGATAACAATAGTCAGCTTCGGTTGATAGCAATGGCTTGAGACCCAGGCTATGGCACTACACCAAAAATACCCATTAGCAACGGTTTTGAACCGTGGGGGTAACCCATTGTCACGGCTTAGAGCCGTGGGCTGTAGAGGCGTCACTAAATCCCCAGTAACGGCTAAAAACCGTGGCAAAACATATTAGCAACGGTTTTATGCTCGAGAACGGTTGATGATTTAGCCACGGTTATAAATCGTTGCAAACATGTTAGCCACGGTTTTAAGCCGTGGCCAGGAATAGCCATGGCGTAAAACCGTGGCAAGTCCTAGCCACGATTATAAGCCGTTGCAAAAGTTTTAGCCACGGTTTTAAGTCGTGGCCAGTCCTAGCCACAGTTATAAGCCGTGGCAAGTCATGGCCACGGTTCTGAGCCGTTGCAATATTGTTAGCCACGGTTCTAAACCGTTGCAATAAATTTTTATTTTTTTTTTGCTATCAAATGACTTTTGATTACATCTTATAGGTAAGTATAATTCAGCACGTGCATCAAGTAAATAAAATTTAATATGACTTTTTATTAAATTTAAAAACAGCATTTACAACCTCTGATCAGCAAATTCCAGCAATTGCTTTCAAGCAATTCATTACAGCAGCAACATTTACAATTCATTACAGCAAAAATTTAGATCATTCACAATTCATTACAGCAGAAACAACAGCATTTACAATTCGACATTGTGTAGTCCATTGCATCCTCCTGTAGCTTTTCTTTTCTCAATTACTTTCAGAACTGCATGGCCTACAGCTGTACATACGAGATTTCCACCAAAGGTGTTGAAGTAACTATGATGCGTCAAGACCTGTGCAATCTCAGGGGTTGTAACAACAGCACCAAGCGGAATGCCATTTCCAATACCCTGAACATATCACAGCAACAAACATATCAGCAGACTGGAAGTAACATTTACAACACAAAATGTTCGTAGAAAAACTTAACAAAGATGCTACAATAAGATAAACTTACGGTACTCTCTTAAAAAAACTGCATGGAAAGTCGTATGAATTACCTTTGCCATTGTCACTATGTCAGGCATATTAGTGTGTATGTGTGTGCTTGTGAAGACTGCGGAAACCATAACCATAATGGAATTCACTGACACATAAAAACTATTTCTTAAATTACTTGTTAGCCTTCCTTGTGATGTACCCTCTAGAATTGGAGGTGTTATAACATGCTGAAGAGTATATCATAACCATTTTGTTGATCTTAAGCTTCATTTTCAACAGTGATAACATGGAAGTATGCATTTTAAACTTAGACATGACAAAAGTTACCCGGAGATAGCATTGATCACTACACGGGTCCTTGTTTTCTTCAAGTCCACACCAGCTTGATTGTTTTTCACTCTGTAAGAGAAGAACTTGATTACATGAAAAACTGGAGATACATGAAAACTCAAAGAATAAACAAAACAATAAGAATCGAAGATAAGATAATTAAGTCAACAAAAAGTGGCATATAATTCATTTAATGACATAACTTGAATATAAATGGATGCAGGTAAAAGCATATAAAAAAAAGTTTTCATCGCCATGTTAAAGGCTTGTTATGCTATCAAAGCCCAGTTGTTGAAAACAAATGTAACACAAGGAAGTATAATGAGCACTCGAAAGCTAACAGTATGCAATAAACAATACCTTCTCCCCAATAGCATCTTGAATAACACTCACGTGATTAGTCATACCAGCAATTAATGAAGAAAGTACCTTGATCACAAGCCTTGCCTACTCATGGATTTCAAATAGATGCTTCTAAAGTACTGAATCAGCATAATCAACAAATTGATAAGTTTAACCAGTCACAGCTTATGTGGCCCCATGCAGCAGCGACAAACTCTTTTTAATCTACACCTGTAACAACAACAACGACAACAGAAACAACAACATCAACAGCAACAGCAACAACAGATGCAACAGGAGAAAGGATCCTGTTGGTTGTATTTTGGGAATTGGTTGTATAAGAAAAGAAGTCAGAGTTTGGGAATTGGTTGTATAAGAAAAGAAGTCAGAAAAGGAGAAAGGATAGATAGAGCTTACCACTTTTCTTGTATTCATCATTTCCAAACTTAACTCCTTGTAGCACAATTGCCTCTTCTAGCTCCCCAAAATAAAAAGCTGCAGATCCTTGTTGATGACTGATTTAAAAAATAACCAAAACCCATTAGAGAATGGTTATGACATGCAGCTGCTCGTCTTCATTTGTTCATTATGCTCAAACATAACAAAAGAAAACTAGCTTATATGATCTCTATTTAAACATAACAAAAGAAAAGATGTTTACACTATAAGTACAAAAAAATAAAATAAAGAACAGATTCAAACTAGCTTATATGATCTCTATTTAAACATAATTTTTTAGCTTATATGACATAACAAGAATTATTTGCTTGCTTTATTTGCTTCCTTGCATAAAATTTAAAAGAAAAGGAACCAAAGAAACAAGAAGCTAGTAAGAGCTGCTTGCTACAGCAAGCAAGCTGATCAAGTTAGACTACCACGTTTAATTACATGAATAGAAACTTAAGTAGCATCATAATTAGTAGAAAATTAATTAAGGAGAAGATGATCATAAATGATGGAAAATTATCTTCTCCTAGATCAATTTATTGGGTTACCATAGGGAGGTGCAGCAGCTCCTCCAAGCAATCCACCACCAGAGGCTGCAGCATAGACATCAGATGGATCAATAACTGGAGATGAAGAAGAAGGCGCATTTCTTCCATTGACATTGATACCACCATTACCACCTCCTCCCAAATGCAAATCAGATATATTTGGAAACCCTTCTCTCCCTTCAATCCCTTGATCATAAAGAAAACCTTTAAACACATGCCCACCAATCGTCAATGGCTGTCACAAAAGAGAAAAAACCATTCAACATGTATATACATATGAAAAAATATGAACAAGAGAATATAGTACATCCCATTGTTCAACTTGTCCTGATCCATAGATCATAACAAGAAAATCCATTAAAACTTCTTTCATGTATACATTTATAACAAGAGAAACCCATTTCAACTTCTATTGATATACAAGACTTGCATCAAAAGAGAAATCTATTTCAACTTCTTCTGACCCTATAAGACTACATCAAAAGAGAAACCCATTTCAACTTCTTGTGACCTATAGTACTAATTTGGATTTTTCATGTATAAGATGTGAACAACAACAAAAAACACTCATTTGAACTTCTTTCAATAAAAAGAGAGATACCCATTGATCTACAAGATCATAGGAGAGATGCCCACTGAAATTTATTTAGAATTTGATAAAATCACAAATAAAAAATAAAAAAAACACCATTTGAAGTGTTTTGATCTATGAAATCACAACCAATAAAGAGCTAGAGAAGAATCTTAACATACCTTGGTGGCTAGAGCTAGTATCTAAGCTTCTAGGGGCAGTAGTATTAGAAGTTGAAGTATGTGAATTTGTAGTCTGAGACAGTTTAGGTTTCTTGAGAGCTGAAGAAGACCCAGAAGAACCAGCAGCAGTAGTGGTGGTAGTACATATAAAGGCCAGTGAATGCCTTGGCTTCCCCATACAGAAAACCAAAAACAGTAATATTAAAGGCCAGTGAATGCCTTGGTAGTATTAGTAGCTAAATAGGCCTTTTGGTGTAGTGTATAAGAATGCAAATACGTTATCTTTTAGCATAAAAAGACTACTAAAGATCAAACTTAACAATAATATTTCAGTTAAACAGAAAACATAGTTTGAGAGCTACTAGAAGTGATGGATGAATACTCACAGATACTGAAGAACTTCATTCCAATAGATTAGCCTTGGAATCTTACCAGTGAGTTGATTCTGAGCAAGGTCACTGTAGTAAATACAGACATATCCCTGAATGAAGGGCAAAAACATACGAAACGTACCCACACTTGCAAAACAATAAATAGCTTTACAAATAGTTGCATATGAGTTACAAAAAACAAAGGAAATAGAAATTACAGAGTTTCTAGAGTAACACAGTCGCCTATTTCATCTGGGATCTGCCCTGTTAAGTGATTCCCTTTCAAGTCACTGCACATCCATAAAATCAAAGCTCACCATGAACACTCACATTGAAGAAAGAGTTACCAACTGATAACAATGAAGACTGTTTATAGCACAACTTAGTCATATAAATTGTTCAGTATAGTCTGGATCTCTCTGTTTTATATGACTACAGTATAGTATGAATATTGCTTAATTCTCTCTCTTGCATCCCTTAATTCTCTCTCTCTTTCAAGTTATGGAAGTTCCTTTCAGAAACATGAGGATGTAGAACAGGAAGTGTAAGACACTAGCTTCTAATGAGAAGCATGTGTTTCTTTTTGTTTGACCCTCACTTTGTATTGGGTAAGGGATTTGTTCAATCTAATGGCTACAACCAGAATATGATATTCTAATGCCTATATGCAAGATATGATATTATCTTTAATTAACAACTTTTTTACAGTAACAAATAATCATTATAAAGAATAAACTAACGAATAGCTTATTTGTACAATATTCAGAATGCATCTGTATAGATTAGACAATAATGCAACATAGAAATCATTATCAGATTGCATAACTTCACACTTATCGTCACGTTTAAATTAACCAATGTACTACTGACTACTGTCCTTTTCATTGATATAGGCACCTTCATACAAAAAAAATTCAACTTAAATAAACTCACAATATCCAAGGCCATGTGCACACGCCGTCTCCAATCTAGTTTTGTTGTGTTTCACTGAAGCAACCGAAATAAACTTCCCCTGCATGAATAATTGGTAAGTGGATGCAACACAATATAAACAGGATTACATCAATCAAAACTGAGATGCTAACATGCCAGATAGTTTCAGAATGTTGCAGAACAAAAAGAACATATGTCACAGGATGTAACCAATATCAATGTTTTAAGAAGTGGAGAAGTACCGTGGTAGAAATTCCGTGACAATGCAAAGACGTTGAGGTGAAGTCACGGCCCCCATAAAGAGTATTATGTTTGGGTGCCGAAGTCTCTTCATAAGTGATACCTGCAAACAAAAGAAAAACACCACAACTCAATGAAGAACTTGAACCTGCAATAATAACATAGAACTGAAGCTTAGAGGATAGTATTATCATTCTCTGTAATTGCAGTAGGAACTGTCATCAACGTCCCAAGAATTTCCAATACATGTGGTGCAACCATATTCGACAATATTGAAGCCTTTATGGTTCAAATACTTCTGAATGCCACTAGACATCACATCCAGAAAATGCAGCTAGTCAATGATAAATAACTTTTTTTTTTCGAAAACAAATGAGGAAACATGTCTTCACGGTGTCAGAGTTGCTTCCTAAAAAATAAATGGTACCTTTGTTCCAGATATTTTGTGACCACTCCAGACCCTGAAGCAAGACTTGTTTTAACCCATTGTTTTACCTGATAAAGAATCAATAAAAAGTTCAAGTAAACACATGTCTTAATCTGAAAGTTCAAGAAAAAAAATACATTAATGGTCTAGAGAACTTTCAAACACCGAAAGGTAAATGACTAAGCTCAGTAGAAATTGCTAAAGGGACTCACCTCCAAACCTAACTCACATGCTTTCTTTGCAACAAGAGCAGCTCCAAGCATGACACTAGGGTTGGAAGTAATAGCAGCAATTACAACGCTACCATGCTTGAGCTCTGGGAGCTGTCTGTGGAACGAAAATTTAGCAACCTTGTCATGTGCTGCTTTTGGTACAACAAAACTCTGAAAAGTTACACACAAGCATTTAGAAACTCTGGCAAGCATTTAACTAAGATATCCCATACCTTTAGAGCAAACCAATAACCGTCTCAGAATGAAGTACAGAACACAGATATAGGGACTATCAAATCATAAATGAATAACCTTTTCACACGTATTTTTCTCCAGGTTCAATGGTCACTACTTAGAGCAGTCTTTTCATGAAGGTTAATACTATAGACATAATTAGTCCCACATTAGAGATCAATACTTTATATCTACAGTTGTGGATAGAACATACCTTAAATCCAATTTTGTTATTGGACTGTTAGGTGAAGATCTAAAGAAGAAAACTCCATTCATTAGAACCACAAGTTGGTATCCAACATGAGATACATTTTATTGTTTCCTCTTCCTAAATAGGCAGAAAGATTTGTCCAAAAGCAGCCTTCGTAATGGTTGACTAGAATAAGAAAGAGATGAATATAATGAATTTTTTTCTTCAACCAGGCATCCCGAGCCTTAGCCTACCAAAGACTTCACTGTATGGAGTGGAATTAGAACAATGTATGGAGTGGAATTAGAACAACAGTTTCGTGTACAAGGCATCATTCTAAGTTCTAACATACTGTTAATTACAAATTCATGTCATATTTGCTACTAGAAATGCAGAAATACCATGTCATGGTCAAGTTGCATTTGAAGGTAAAAGTAGTAAAAACAAGATTGACAAGGAGCATGCTTATAAGAGGAATAAACAGGCAAAATAGACTTATCTTATCAACTAACAAAAGAGTAAAGAAGATAACAACTAGCATTGACAAAGTCTATAACAATCTCAATAATTAGTCATTCTTTATCATTTGAGATAAACCGAAAGCGTTTTTCAGTTACTAACTGCTGCCACACTGGTCTAATCCGTAGTGGTTACGAGTATCCATGTAAGGTAATTATGATGAAATCAAGATTCAAAGGTTCGAAGTAACAATTATATTAGATGTGGTAAGAGTTTGTTAAGTACAGAACACAGCTTCTGCAATGGGTTTCAACACCTGACATCACAATCACAGATGGTTTGATATACAGTTGATTCACGATATATTGCCATGACATAACAATATGCCGGAATGTGATACCTCTACTAATATCTTTGGATCAAATTCAAAAACCAAAAAGCTACATAAGAACCATAATTGCTACAGTCTCACTAAACCATAGAAATCAATGAAATTTGGATTTGGATTTTACAGCAACCAAGGTACCTGAGTTTTGTACATTCTTATGATCAGATTCAGTGTCATTCGAGTTCCTCAATCGAACCCCCATTAAATCAAACCTTTTGTAGGGAAAACAAAGAGTAAAGTTAAGATTTTTAGTGAATCAAACATATTGCAAAGTACCCAAAAAAATCAGTGGAGTTGAAGAAGCAAACTTTAACAAAGTAAAAAACATAAATCATAAATATAGGGATAAATAAAAAAAAATTCCCAAACAATAAATGAAGGAGTGGGTTGATGGATTGACTTTAAAATATGGTATAATTGTCTAATGCATGCATTTGCTTAAAGCCTTAAACTGATGAGTGATTCTAATTGTTAAGTGGAAACAAACCATGTGCGCGCAGTTGCTGCCTAGAATACTTACATGCAAAAACTTCTCCATTGTCCTATCCACTGGTAAAAGGGCAAGGTATTCAATTGCACATACAAAAACTTCTCCATACTCCCTTCTTCCTAAGGTTTCACATTGGTTCAACATGAGGCATATAAAAAAGGAGATGTCAAACACAGTTTAAAGCATAGAAACGTAAGCTCAACATAAGGCATAAGAAAAGTGAGATGTCAAACACATTTTAAAGCATATAAACAATTGCAATTATGGTACAGTAGAAACTCAAATAAATAAATCTAGTACCCAAACATGGCGCGCAGAAGTGCTAGAGTACAAGTGCACTAGGAGATTGATGCTTGGTAGTCATTGTTATCTAAATATATCAAGGATATAAGCACTAAACAAGAAGGTTATGACACTAAAAAGTGAATACCTGACATAAGAGGTAGAGAAATACTGAAAGCATGTCAGGTGTTGAAGCACACTTTGGATGATGATTCACATGGAAAGTTTTGTATGTGTAGAGAAAACCTAACCTGAAATACAAAACATAGATCATTCCTTATCAATTTTAACATCTAAATAACTTATGAACAATAGTGAAGTTTCTTCACTGATGACAAAACCAAACAATAACAATCCGATTTTTATCAAGCAAAAAACCCAATTTAAACTTTCTCCCTAATCGAGTGAGATTCAAAGTAAAACCTTCAATGGGGGTGTAGATCTGATGAAATCCTCCATAGTCTTGGGATGCCGACAGTCTTCAACAGAAAAACAAAGAAGTTCATCTAACATTTAACATAAAAATCAAAAATTTATTCAATGGGTTGTTGGGAAATCATATCAGGCTTGCAAAACCAGGCTTCATCATCAACAATCTTCTTCGGGAGTGGAGAAATTGATCCATTCGGGGGAAATTGATCCATTCGGAGAAATCTTGTTCTTCTCCTCTTCAGAAATCGAGCTGGAGAAAAGAAGAAAGTGAGTTCTAAGGTTTGCTTTGCTGAAAGAAGAAAAAAAAATAAGAAGAAGAGATCAACAAAGAGATCTAAAGAATAAGGAGATCTAAAGAAGAAGAAGGAGATCTTACCTTCTCAAACTTTCTTCTTTTTCTTCTTCTTCTATCGTCCTCTCCTTTTTTCGTCCTTCTTCTTTTCTGCTTCGAGAATCAGTGCTTGTGAAGAGGAGGTGTGGAGAGAGTGAGAATCTGTTTTTCCTAATTTTTTTCGCCAAAGCGCGAAACTGCTCCCTCCAAAGCGCGAAAGTGAAAAATTTTTTAGCTACGGTTTTAAGCCGTTGGCAGTTTTAGCCACGGTTATAAACCGTTGGCAGTTATAGCCACGGTTTAAAACCATGGCAACCCTTTTGGTGTAGTGTTTTTTGGCCACGGTTTTATTTTTTAGCCACGGTTTTAAACCGTTGGCCATTATAGCCACGGTTTTTATCCGTGGCAAATAAACCAACGGCTTAGAGCCGTGGCCACCTCCCCGTAGCTAAACAAGCCTTTTGGTGTAGTGTGGCCCAGTCCAAATTAAACGGGTTGAGATGGGTCAAGAAAAAAATACAAGCACTTCATAATCTATTATGCAAGTAACAGACTGATGCAATGACATTATAACACAGACAACGTGTAGAAAGTACAGGTACCAAAAAAACTACTTGACAAACTTTCTTTAAGTCACATTTCGAAGATTACAACTGCTTTGGAAAACTCACTACAGAGGTTGAAGAGCCAGTTACATCAGAAGGAGCTGTGATAGATAAATTGACATCGTCCGAATCCGGTCTTGAGTTGCTAGACGGGGACGTGGGGTCGGATACTTTTGTCTCGTCCAGTGTAGTCAAAGTCATCCAAAGCTATCGCTTAAAGCCAAAAGCCAAGCCAAGCCATGACATCTCACTTTGGTTTGTCAAAGCCATGCCACTACCCTGAAGCCACAAAGAAACCATCGCTTTTAACGTTTTTTTGTTGAAACGTGAAGCCACCAAGGCCATGGTTTCATTAAACAAAACTTTTATTTTTTATCTTTTATTTTTTATTTTTTTGCGTTTTTTGTCTTTATTCTTCTCATACTTTTTCTTTCTCCTTCTCCTTTTAGAGCTTCACGACTGAATTAGAGATCAGGAGTTGGTGATCAAGTTCGAAGTATGAATCCTCGTACCTTTAACAGAGCTTCACAGGAATTCAACTGTCATGACTCCGAAGAAGGAACACACATCTATGCATTGATAATCTATGCATTAATATTCTATACATTAATAAGGTTGTTATTTTTTGTTTACTTAAGGTGATTGATTATGGAAGAAAATAGTGGGGTAAGGGAAAGTAGTTATTGGGAAGACATTGGTTGGAAGTATGGTGTTCCAGTGAATGGTAACAAACATCATAATATAGGAAGCAATATAAACACTTACATTGACTTGAGCTTACACTAGAAAAGCATAATGCATATATTTAGAAGCTTTGATACAAGCAAAATGCATATATTTATATTTTATATATATAATTTAAAATCATTTTTAGTGTCGCTTTACTTGCATAAAGCTATCTTCACACTTTGACTGCCTTAGTCTCGTCAATCTTCCAGTAAGTCGCCTTCCTGTATCGCTCAAAGTCAAGCTCCAGGTCGGGGTTCTCTTCTTCAATCAGACCAAATAGTTCTAGCCTACCTCGGGCAACAGAAGGAGATTCTGAAGTTACCCGCTGCTCATGTTCCCGAGACTTGGACTCCGCTAAGCTCACCTCCGCCTTCAGTAGCCTATGTGAAAATGCAACCACATGGATTGCTCTTCCACCAGTCACTGTCTTAGCGATTTTAGCTTAGCCAACGCAGACATAGCCCGAGTCTCTACTTCATGGACACACTTACGCCCGAGAGCCAACTCGGATTCAAACTCCCTACGCAAAGGAGTTCGGACTCGACCCTCTTTTGTTCAACAATTCAAGCTTGCATATCAGCCTGCGCTTTACCCGCCACCTCTTCCAACTGCTCGCCTAAGAGGTCTGACTGATAGAGCGCATTCAAGTATGAGTTGCGCAGCTCAGCAAAAGCCTTCTCCAAAGCAAGAACTATACCATGAGCATCAGGGTACAGTTCACCTTGAACCAACGACGCTAATCTGAGTGAGCCTTTTGAAAACACCAGCTCCACATCCGAGGCATTCTCAACTGAAAACTCGGCCCAATGCTCCGCACCGGGTTCTGAAGGCGAGGGAGAAGATTTGCTCTTCAGGGTAGTAGCTTTAACGGAACAAAGAGCATCACTGGTAGCATTGACTTTATCGGAGTTCGCCGACTCTAAACAGCCCCCTTCAAGTACAACTAATGGAATAGGAGGCTACAGACATGCACCCAGCTCTCCCAGAACCATCTCTTGAGTAGTCTGATTGGGCCCAGAGTTCGCGACTATCACTTCCCAATCCAGCGGTATCAGTTTAGAAGAAAAACCAGTCTTACTGCTAGCTTGCCTCCTCTTGGATCGAGCAATGGGTGGCATGGCCGCCTCCAATTCATCCTACCTTGTAGGGCTTGGTATCGTGAGCTTCCTTATCTTGGATTGACTACTACCAGTCTTTTACGGTGATGACCTAGACACAGTAGGAGCTATGTGGAAGTATTTGAACAGCTCGCTCTGCACAACATTGTCTGAAGCTATAACTTTCTCAATAGTGATCAAATGAAGATCATTAAACCCCCCTGACCGATTCTTCCTCCTTAGTAAGAGTTGGAGTCACAAATTTACCTGCACAAAATAGTAAGACGACATGTCAGTGCCCGCAAAAGCACATAAAAGAGAAAATGAGGAGGGACATTATGATCACTAAGATCGAATTTGAAATATCTGACAAGCGACCATCCCTCCACCTTAAAGTACGTTGAGTTCGAAGAAGCCAGAAAGCAACCAAAACTTGAAATCATCAAACAGGGAGCCCAAGCATTTCAGATTACTCAACTAGCAGACTCTGTGACCATTTACTCGATGAGAAGTTAGCAGGTGGATCACTTGTAGAGTTAACCGAAGGCCACGTCCTTTGCCCTGATAAGGGCAAAAATCAAGGTCCTGAATCCATTTGGCAACATCTGAGAAGGAGGAATGCGAAGGTGTGTCAGGAATTGCCAAATGTCCTCAGGAACTGGAAAGCGAAGCTCGGCTTGAAACATGCTTTTGTGCAAATCTATTACCCTTTGCGGCAGCGTCAACGGATTGTGGGTAGCGCCCAATGGGGTAAGTTCCAGGTCTTCAGGAATTTGATAGACCTCTTGAAGCTTAGCCAAATCAGGCCTCTTTTGCTCCCGGTAAAAGTTAAAGATGACATGAGACATCTTCTACTAGAAGTGAGTTCAACATTGTCTGCAATGAGAGAAAGTTTGAACTTTCAAATAGAATCACAGTAAAGAACACAAAAGCAAGAAAACAAAAACGAGGCAAAAAATATACAAAAGTAAAAAAACTCTCTATTGCAAGAACCAACATATATAAGCACCCAGCAGTCGCACCCCATTCCTTATTGAGCAGTCACATACTCATTTAATGACACGCACGCTCGAGATGGTGTTTCGGGTTCAATCATCACGACTGTACATATTCTATCAAAGCGACTTAGCGGACTGACATGATTGCCCACTAACTCGGGGGAGCAACTAATGATGTACCAAATCGTCATCTAAACAGTGTCGTACGTGTGTCATGATAATCTCGTCAAACAAAGCATAGCAGGCCTGATTGCACACTCCATCTAGCAAGGCTCAAAAAACACCAAGCCCATGATTGGCAGGACCTAGAAGTTCGGATAAAAATTACAACACGCCACTAAGCCCACACGTCACCCAGTCAAGCCCAATTCTTGTAAGCCCCGATAAAGCAAGAGTAAGCCCTTATAAGGAAAGTATCTGAGGGAACGACCCAAGACAGGCAGACCAACAATACTTTTGTTCCGACTAGGAAACAAATAATAGAGTATAAGCCGGGCAAGGAAACTTCCTTGCATGGACAACACTCAGAAAGGGAAATCTCTCCCACAGATCTTGCAGCCCAAGTCTTGTAGGTAAACTTCTCTACATGGATAGCTCCCAATAAGAAAAGAATCTCTAGCAAGATCTATTTCCCTAAATTATGCTACCAAAGGCTGAACTGAACAAAGACTCTCACACTATAAAAAGAAAGATAAGGTCGATGATGATCTAATCGATTACATCCGGAAATGATCTAATTGATTACATCTAGAGAAAAAAATTTGGAGAAAAAATAACTATTTTAGCATTAGTAGAGTCAACTGGAGGAAATGGAGTCTTGTCTTCACTAACACGATCAACCTCGAATAGAGTAGAAAAATTATCAAAGACTTGGTCAACTATGACATGATATTTGGACTTGTCAAAGCCCTCCTCTGATTCCATGTAGTTGATAATTCAATCCTGCCGACAACAACCATACCCCACTCTACCGCATCTGTAACAGATTTGGCTTTCTCCACAAATAAAGAGAGTTTTTGCTATGTCCAAGCAAGTTCTTCTTCAATTCCAGAAAGCTTATCCGAAGCTTGCTTTTTACCATTTCTCTCATCAACAAGTTGTTCCTTAACAGAAGCAAGCTTCGCAGTTAGTTGTTCAACTCGCTCCTTGGCAGTCTTACGAGAAGTAGACTACGACTCAGCAACATGTAATGCATGATCATTACCAGCCTTCTCCATTGATAGCTCACTCTCAGTAGCAGACAACCGCTCTTACAGGTGATTCATCTCCTCATCAGTAACAGTAAGCTCATAAGCATACTTAACCAAGACAACTTTTACTTCCTTCAAAGAAGTCTTAGAAGCGCCAATCAACTTCTCCTGATCAACACAAGCCTCATTTAGCTTATCCACCTAAAACAGAGCATCAAAAAGCTGCAACAGCTACTCCGCGTGCTTCTTCTCCAAGGAAGACATTTGGTCACGAGCAGCTTGAGACTTAGACCCCATCATCCCAACATAAGTGACATAAGACATTCCCTCTATTATCTGCTTTACACATTTGTCAAAATGATATCTAGCAGGACGCACTGGCATCGAGATTTTTTCCATCAACCACTTATGCCATGAGTTGATGTTATTATGTGTACTCTCCTGCACCTCAACCTCCGAGTACAAGTTGAACTTACCATCCGTATTAATGATACATCAAACCGTCCTCTGATCAGCACTATACACATGTCATGATAATCTTGTCAACAGAACAGAGCAGGTCGATTGTATGCTCAATTCAATGAGGCCCAAACAACATTAAGCCAACTATTAGCAAATTCCTGAACATTGGACCCGAATTGCAATGTGCCATTAAGCCCACACGTCACGCGATCAAGCCCAATACTCGTAAGCCCTGATAAGGAAACGATAAGCCCTGATAAGGCAAGTATATGGGGGATCGACCCAAGAAAGGCAGACTAGGAATACATCAATTCTGACTAGGAAATAAATACTAAATTATAAGTCGGGCAAGGAAACTTCCTTAACTGGACAACACTCAGAAAGAGAAACCTCTCAGGCAAATCTAGGAACACAAGTCGTGTAGGAAAACTGTCACGACCTTATCCACAAAGTATTATATTTTCCGCTTTGGGCTCAAGGCCCACACGGATTTAAAACGCGTAATACTTTGTAGATCCAAACTCGTATATATATAGTGCATCACCCCTCTTACCCAGGCGATGTAGGACTATGATCTTCCCTTTATAACTTGCCAGCCCTCTTGGGATCCATGGGCTCTTGGGCTTCTCCCTCATCCTCTCCCTTAGGTCCGCCCACACATTGGTATCACAGTCCACCCCCTTGGGAGCCCAACGTCCTCGTTAGTACACTTTCGGGCTGGGTCAGGCTTTGATACCATTCTGTCACGACCCGATTCACAAAGTACTATATTGTCCGCTATGGGCCCAAGGTCCACACGGCTTTAAAATTACTTTGCAGATCCAACCTCGTACATATATAGTACATCACCCTTCCACACCCAGGCGATGTGGGATTATGATCTCCCCTTGTAGCTTGCCAACCCTCTTAGAATACATGGGCTCTTAGGCTTCTCCCACACCCTACTCCTCGGGTTCGTCCACACAAGGGTATCACAGTCCACCCCTTAGGAGCCCAACGTCCTCGTTGGCACACTTTCGGCTGGGTCAGGCCCTGATACCATTCTGACACGGCTCGATCCATAGAGTACTATATTGTCCGCTTTGGGCCCAAGGACCCTACAGTTTTAAAATGCATAGTACTTTGTAGATCCAAACTCGTACATATGTAGTACATTGCCTTTCCACACCTAGGCGATGTGGGACTATGATCTCCTCTTTGTAACTTGCCAACCCGCTTAAGATCCATGGGCTCTTAGGCTTCTCCTGCACCCTCTCCTTCAAGTCTGCTCACACAATGGTATCACAGTCCACTCCCCTTGGGAGCCAAACGTCCTCGTTGGCACACTTCCGGCTGGGTCAGGTTCTGATACCATTCTGACACGACCCGATCCACAAAGTACTATATTGTCCGCTCTGGGTCCAATGCCTGCACGACTTTAAAATGCGTAGTACTTTGTAGGTCCAACCACGTACAAATATTGTATATCACCCTTCCATATCCAGGCGGTGTGGGATTATGATCTCCCTTTTGTAGCTTGTCAACCCTCTTAGGATCCATGGGCTCTTGGGCTTCTCCCGCACCCTCCCCCGTCCACACAAGGGTATCACATAAACTATCCCACATGGACAATTCTCAACTAGGAAAGAATCTCCAGCAAGATCTCTTTCCCTAAACTATGCCACCAAAGGCCTAGCCGAACAAGGACTCTCACATTATAAAAGGGAGATAAGGTCGATGAACTTAAGGTACGCCATAGAAACCCAATTTACAGCTTTAAGCCTCTCCTAAGCCTTATCTAACATAAGCATCAGAGTGCCATCGACCACCACACGACGGTCCTTGGCTTACGTGTGCTACTTGTGCAGGTCTAGGTAATCGGTGAGGAAGAAGAACAAAAATCGACTTCATTAGTTTGGCACTGACCGTGGGGAACGACAGAGTTCCTCAGAAAAAGCAATAGAACAACCTTTTTTCAGATAACCAGAAAGATGGTGACAACAAGGTCTCACAACATTGGAGATGCTACGGAGCCATCGAATGCTCAAACCGATCTTGGTTCTAATGCAGCATAGAAAGGTTCTGGGTAAAAACTAGGTATTGGTTTCTGTCAGCCCATTCCACCACTGCCACGGGAGGAACCTCCTTAGACCCTCTCATCGGTGGCAGCAGCAGTAGACCCAATGGTGGATCTACTTTTAACCCTGATGTAGCATATCGCAAAAGCTCTGGAGGCACTCAAACAGCGGAATCATCCACCTGTAGAAGGAGACCGCAAGCATCGCAAGGCCCATCTCCCAGAGAGTTCCATCGAACATGTTCAGGAGAGCCACGCTGCCCCAACAGTTTCTCAATCGACCAAAGGTGAAAGAGCGACCAATAGAGACCCAACGTCCATAGCCGATAGGCATGTCTTGCATAACCCCATCAGTAGCGAGGCCACGAACCCAAACGTGTTGTTTAATCTCACGGTCCCTCCGTTCATGGACCATATCATGGATAAACCAATGTAAAAAAAATACACACCACCGACACTGAAATTTTACTATTGGACAGGAGACCCGTCCGATCACTTGCGCCACTTCCAGCACGTTATGGTGCTCAAGGAAGGGTCTGATGCAAAAATGTATTGATCATTCCCAGCAATCCTGAAGACGTCAACACTGACGTGGTTCCACAACCTTCCTCCGAAATCTATCGATTCATTTTGGATGTTGGCGCTGGCGTTCCTCACACACTTTATGGGCAAGAAATGGTTAAGGAAGGGTCTGCATTATCTTCATACCCTAAAGCAGAAACAAAATGAGACATTGAAGGAGTACGTCATTCTTTTTAACAAAGAGTTCACCCTAATCGATGCCTGTAGTGATGACACAATCGTCACGACTTTCACTTTGGGTCTTAAAGGAGGCAAGTTTTACGAATTTCTTGCCCAAGACCCTCGAACCAATATGGCAGACTTTCTTAGGGATGCCCAGAGATACATCACTTTGGAACAAATGCTAGCCGCCAAGAGGGAAGCGGAGTCAAAGAAAAAACCCTTTTTCCCCAAGGACAAGAAAAATGGGAAGAAGAAAGAGGACGAAGACGGGAACAAGAAGAAGTGCACAGACAACAAGACTGATTCAAGCTGCACAAGGTAGGACAAGGCCTCTAATTATGTTGGGTCCTTGTCTGTTACTCCTCTCGCTACCAGTCTGTCCAACATCCTTGATTCCATCAAGGATTGGGAAGAGCTTAAGTGGTCGCTTAAGCAGAAAGGAGACCCCGTTCGGCACGACAACAACAAATACTGCGCCTACTACAAGGAAGGCGGGCATGATACTGAGGATTGTAGGAACCTCAAATGAGAAGTCAAGTACTGGATCAGGAAAAACAAGCTAAAGGAGTTCATAGGCTCGGACAAGAGGTAGGGCCGAATAAAAGAAAGAACAAACGCTGTCAAGGTTATTGAAAAAAAGCTCCTAGCATCATTTATGTCCTCCACGGAATCGGTCCCGAAGGGAAACAATCAAATAGGTGTTGTAAGAGGACACTAACCGAGATGTGGACACCATCAGTATGAGGACTAACAAGTGCAGCATGCACGAGTTCACAGCCCAACCCCATCACTAAGGTTTACGGAAAGAGATCTCCGGGGAGGGGATACATTCTCCTCACAATGACGTTCTGGTCATCTCCGTCCTCATCGCTAAGTGAGAGGAAAAGATGGCCTTAGTGGACACAAGAAGCACACTCAATGTCATATTCCTCAGTGCATTCCGCAACATGCAACTACAAAAGAAAGACTTAACCCCCGCCACCCACCTCATGGTCTGATTCAGTGGAGATAAGTGTTTTCCCATCGAAAAAATCAATCAATCTAATAGTGGTAGTAGGAAAGCCACAATTACGGAAGTACCTTGTCCAAGAGTTCATGGTGGTTGACGTTTCGTCCACCTACAACATTATTTTGGGAAGGTCGTGGCTTCATCATATGGAGGCATTGTTTTTCACTCTACATCAATGCATAAAATATACAACCAATCAGGCCCAATGAATTAACCGAGGAGATTAACCGGCAGCAAGAAACTGCATTATGCAGCCCTGAAGCAGCTGAATTGTTGCCAATTACAGCTCGGGCACACAGAACCAACATGTCAGGTAGCAGGCCTAGACAAAAGAGAAGAATCACTCTACAAGGACGGAAGAGCCTTGATAACCAAAGTGCAGTAGCTATGCGGAGACTAGAAGTAAAAGCTAGCAGCGCAATCCAGATTAATAAAGAGCTAAGTATCGATATTTTAGTAATCAGGAACCTATTCCAACAGCTGTTAATCAGTAAGGAACTACCCGCCAACACGAAGTCCACTATTCAGTAACTTCGCTAGCTTTAAAAAAACTTTGTTAGTGGGACCATGCAATCCGAGCCAGGACCATTTGCGATTCCTTTAGGGTCAGATTAGCTTAGTCTCCGCTCGGGGTTAAATTATTTGTTGCTTTGATTTTGTTTCTTGTTTTCTGATTTTCATTTCAGTTTATAAGAGTTGTTCGTATAAGAAACATTCTAGAAATAAGATATATTATATTGATTGCAATGAGAGTTATTACAAAGTTTGTCGACCAACTAATACATTAGTTTATATACTACAAGTATCTAAGTCCGATGCAAGTATCTATTCATTGAAACAAGGGTAGAGACTTCGACTTGCTAATCCGCCTCCAGAAGAGAAGGTGATGAAATTAAAGCATCTGCAACAAAAGGCGGAGGAACACACTCAATTCATTGCTCCGTCGAATCATCTTGCAGGGATAAGTTGAAGGTGGTAACATGAACCTTGAAACGAAGCGCATATGTCTTCCACCCGCCGTCCTACCCTCCGAAGAGGGACGAAAACTGGAATAGAAGGAGGCAAATGGGAGGATGACCCCCAAGATGAAAGTGTCTAGAATCCGGCTGAGCTAGTGTCACTGGAAAAAGAGTAGCATTCATCAGAACTCTACTCCACCAACCTGTTTTCCAACTGTGGCGTCATGCGTGAAGCCCATCAATATAGAGCAAACAAACACTACAAACTAGCTGCAGGAATTATCACCCAACAACAGTGGCGAATGGAAGTCGGACCTGTCCCTTGAGGAACAATTCATACTTCTTCTATGAAAGATAAAAAGATATTACAAGATCTCATGGGGATCAATTAGATGCCCACCTAGATTAGGCGGCACCACATAATAGCAAGTAGGGGTGGTCACAAGATGGGATGGACCTCATCCCTATCCCATGTCGTTTGTTCGGGATCGGGATGGGATAAACCTCATCCCTATCCCACCCCGTTTGTTCGGGACTGAGATGGGATAAACCTCATCCCGACCTCGTCCCATCCCAAACGGGTTAGGGACGGGACAGGACGGGATGAGCATGTACTAAATTTTGGATTGAAAATTTAAAATGCAAGATTAAAATTTTGGATTTACCAAATACACAACTCTAAAAATAACTATATACCTTTAAGCCATTGATTATTATTTCTCCATTTCATTAGCTTTTACTCCTTTTTTTTAGAACCACTATTGAAGATAGCCATTTTTATGTACATTGCTAACAAAAATAATCAATGGGTTTGTCATTTAAAAACTATGAGGAGCACACATTGTTGTTAAGAGTTAGGAAGAGGAAAAAAACAAGGGAGAGGGTTTGAGTTAGATTCATTATCTAGGTGAGTCACATGGAAGCTTATTAGAATAAAATAGCCATGTCAATAAATAAAACAACAAATAAAATAGTCATTTCAACAAATAGTTTCATAGTTTCATACTACATAGTTCATTTTAAATATTAAAAAAATCGGTTCAGGACGGGACAAGATTGAAAATATTCATCCCGATTCCATCCCACTCTAGATCGGGACGTGACAGGATCGGGATGAGATTGGTCAATCCCAATAGGACCCAAAAAAAATCAGGACGGGACGGGACGGGATCAGGACGGGATGGGATGCCCACCCCTAATAGCAAGTCTTATCGAGACTCATCGGCGCAAATGTCAGAACATTCGAAAACTCAAATATGGGAGATCTTCCTTCATCCTTTGGAAAACCCAAAGAAAACTCTCTAGTAAGATGCATTTGATTAACATGCCCTACTATTCTCATTGCAATGCTTGAACGTTGAATAGCCAGCCTATATATGGGTTTGATGGTTTACGAAGCAGCGTTAGCCAACAATTACTTTCAGCATTAAATGTCGTACGGGAAATCGGGAAAACGATGGTTCCGATTGCAACTACACAAGTCCACATCTTTCGAATTAATGACCCTGCAAGCAACCCCATTAATTGGGTTGAGTAATCGATACTGAACTGTCTCGCGGTATGGGCCGTATCCCTAGCACGCTGATATAAACAATTTTTTCTAATTGGGCCCCTCCACTAATGGGCCTAAGCTTATACCCTGCCAGATCCGGCCCAACACATGCAAATGAACAAACAGTAGAGGCCCTAAGCACCCGTAGAATAAGGAGCGTGCCTACAAAGTATTATCATTAAATCCAAGGCATCAACTCTATTATTATTTTGCTGCTGTTCATTAAAGCTGGTCAATCTATTATTAGTCCGATCAATCGATCTGACTCTAGAATCAGGCTGCCAGGCAAACTAAGTAAGTTAGGAAACCAAAGTAAGACTTACATACCCAAAATCTTATCCTGACCAAGGCTTAGTCAGCTCCGACTGATTATAATAGCTTCTGACCCACTCTAACACCTAGCTCGCCAAAAGTGGACGACGATGGGTTAGAAAGTTGTAGCTTAGTCAATGTTTTTAATACCTGACCGCGATGGTTTGCTAGGGACCATTGTCAAACTATAGATTATGGTCACCGAACTTAACCAAAGCTTAGTCTGTTTTGACCAATGACAATAGCTTCTGGTACGCTCAAACGTCCAGTCTGTGAAACTAAACGGGTTTCAACAGTTTAGAGAGTGGCAGCTTAGTCAGAGCTCTGATGCCAAATTGAGATAGCTTGCCAGGGATCATTGTCCAAACGTGAGCAATGGTGATCGAACCGAACCAAAGCTTAGTCGCTGACGATCGACGACGATGGCTTCTGATCTACTCGAAGCCTAGTCCTCAAATAACGGATTCCGACGGCTTAGAAAGTGGGAGTCTAATCAGTGCTCTTGACGTCTGATTAGATGGATTGCCAAGGGTCACTACTCGTACACAAACATTGATCGCCGAACTCCAACCAAGCTTAGTCAGTGGTTGCTGATGACGATGGCTTTGATCTACTCGAAGCCTGGTTCGCTGCACGTGGATTATGACAGCCTAGAAAGTGGGAGCTTAGTCAGTGCTCATTTAGCCTAGTGAAAACGGCTTGCCAAGGATCATTAGCCAACTACAGACAATGATCGCCGAACCCCACTAAAGTTTAGTCAGAACGATTGACGATGATAACTTCTGGCTCGCTCCAATTCCTAGTCCGCCACGAACGGATCAAGATGGGTTGGAAAGTGGGAGTCTAGTCAGTGCCCTTGATGCCTGATCAAGAAAGCTTGCCACGGACAACCATGGTCGCTGAAACCTGACCCCAGTTTAGTCAGTTATAACTGGAAATAACAAACTCCGATCTAATTAAGCCTATTCTATGAATAGCAAGTAAAGACAAGTCAAAAGTCCGGTCAGAGTTCTGGAAACTCGACCTAGACGACTTGCAAG
Source organism: Berberis vulgaris (assembly GCA_963556465.1). Taxonomy (NCBI): domain Eukaryota; kingdom Viridiplantae; phylum Streptophyta; class Magnoliopsida; order Ranunculales; family Berberidaceae; genus Berberis; species Berberis vulgaris. The sequence continues at coordinate 25,004,211 of OY747130.1, read as the reverse complement.
GACTACTGTCCAATCATCTACCACTGTGCACGTGCTGGGACCACAGTCTAACTAATTTGCTTATAACAGTTACAACAACTGTTGGTTCAATAGATAGCCACGCTGCCAAAGAAAGGGTGTATTACACTCCCTGATCTCTAAAAAAGAGTCTGACTCAAATTACACAAACTATTGTAGCACAAGAAGTCAAAACTCTTAATAGTTGATAAACCATAAAGCTTCCTAGCCTAGCAGAGCCTCTCGGCTGACAATAAATGTCAAAATAAGACAAAACAGGTAAAAGCTAGCAAAAAAAGCAAATTAAAACAAACATTGAAAGTACTATTTATTTGCTAGCCGAAAAGAAAATACAAGATTCACCCCTCATCAGGAAGGGAGTCAGATATAACAGAACCATACTTAGCAGGGGAAGAAACATGAGACACATCTGTAGCTGTTGCCTCTCGATCCCCCTCATCAGGGCTGCCTTCTTCTTCAAACGAATTGGAAGCCATTCCAAATTCTGCATATGCAATCTCTTGATAATAGGAGAGATCCCAATAGTGACGCTCTTTCTTCATTAGATGCAACAGCTTTAACCTTCCATGCACGACCTTGCCGAACTCAAATGTGCCATGGGCGTTGAGAAGCTTATCCTCACACACTCTTGACTCGGCAAGCTCTTGCTCCAGCCACTTTAGTTTGCCGACAGCAAGTCAGTCGTGGACTGCTCGTCACTCAGCTTACTATTAATGATACTTAGCTCATTCCGCGCCAGAAGAAATTGCTCTTCAGCAGTCTGCGCGCTGTTGACTTTAAAATCAACGTCGGCCTCCAACTACTAACATCGGACGGTCCCCTCAACATGTAAAACATGCAGTTCAGCCTGCACTCCACCCGCAGTCTCATGGGCAAGTTTCAAGTCACGATGGACAAGGTTCAATTCATTCTCGAACCGATCCCTCGCGGACATTGCCCACCCAAGTTGGACTCAAGCGCTTTCAAGCAAACCTTCCGAGTCTCAGACCTAATGGACCAGGACTCCACTTCAGTATTTGAGAAAAGTTCAAGTTGCATCCTCAATGACTCAATCTCGTAGACAACGTCATAGTATGACTTCTGCAAGTTTGCAAAGACCCGCTCCATAGTATACAATCTCTTACGAGAGGCCTCAACTTCAATTCCAGTAGACCACTTGATTCAAGTATGACATACCTAGTATGAAATGTTTCTTCCCTTTATCCATACACTCTCCCACTAGCCCCGGAGCACAGTTTGCCAGCCAGTCATTCCAGCTTCTAATATGCTTCCTCGAAGCATAAGAGATGTCAACCTCGTGATGCCAAGCTTGGTTGTTTATTCTTACTATGTCTGGAGCAAACAGCCTGATCCGAGCATCTGGATGAAGATCATTTAGAACCGGAGTCACCCCAGTACTGCCCTTGGTCATCTTCACTGCATCAGGGCCCTCATCAATAGCTTTCCCTTTGCCTGCAATAATCAACTCTTTCCACGCGCTGATTCAGAATCAATTGACGGGGAAAAAGGAAGCGAGTTATTCCTTGGACCTGTCGTCAAATCGATATGAGGACGGGATTGAGATGGAGCACAATACAGGTGATGAAAACTGGACCCTTTACCATGGCGTTAACGATTGGATGACTCTTCAACAGGTTCATGATCCAGAGAAAGGCGGAGCTCAAAGTATTTTATTGAAAAGAGACGACCAGACGAAACTTCCATGCCCGCTTGTAGTAACATTTTATTCAGAAACTCCGCCTGCTTGGTGCTCAGTTTGGTTACATCCTCCACACCCACCATTTGCAGATACTCCCTCTCCAAGCCAAGAAGCGAAATATGGGCCATGGCCTAAGCATAACGCCCCTCAGAAACAACAACCTCATTTGGCACTTGCCCGACAGCATCACGTCCTTTGGACGAAGCCAAGCACCTGTGGACAAATCTAGGCAAAGCACCAGACTTCTTCAGATGCACAGGAAAAGGAAGCGCCACATCTTTCTGCCCGCCTCATTTATTTTCGCCCTACTTGAAGTGCTTAGAACCTTGATCTTGGGAAGTTTCCTCTTTCTCGAAGTAGACACACATTCAGGCTTTAACTTCTTTAACCAAAAAAAGAGTAGGAGCCACATGCCAATGAGCCCACAATCCGCTACACTTGATATTAGAAGATTTGACAACATCCTTCACTTCTAGACGAGGCATGTCACGGAATGCATCCAAAGTTGCTTTATCCTCTGTAGAAAGTTGCAAAGTTGGGAATCTCCCTGCGAAAACCACAACAGGTCAATCTAATATGCAGCTACACAATCAAGACCAGAAAAATAGTCAAACTTACTCAGTGATCTGAATTCACGCTCGACTGGATGACCAGCAAGCTCAAAGTGCGTCAAGTTCGCAAGATCCATGAAACATAACTTTTCCCATGATTTAAAATAATCAGGCAGGTTGTCGAAACAGTTTGGCTATGTCAGCACACACACAAACGTGTTCGTTTATCTGAGAGAAGTAAGCAATTGCATCGCCCTCAAAGACACTCAGACACCAGCGTCCTTAGCCCTGATTAGAATGGCGATCATAGTCATATACCCAATCGACACAAGATGAGCGGGTGCAATGCCAAGGTATGCCAGGAACTCCCAAATCTCCTTGACAACAGAAAAGCAAACACAAGATTGAAGCATACCTCAGTATATATAGATAAACCCTTTAGGAGGGGACAATGGCATTAGATCGGTGCCAAGAGTGCAAAACACTAGATCGTCAGGAATTCCGTATGTGTTATGAAGGACTTCCAAATCCGATTTAGAGAGTAACCTCTCCTATAAAATCTTGTGGCCCTTAGCGAACAGTTCTTCAATAAAATGATTCCAACTTGCCATGAAAGAAAGTACAAGCTTTAAAATATGAAGGTTAAGCGAAGTCAAAGGCACAAAAGGCGATACGGCGAAACAAAATCTCTATGATCAAAAAAGTAAAGAGGCTACACTCCAAAGGCAGGAGATCTATATAGAAAAGTGAACTTCTGCCTTTCTTTCTTTCAAACTGGCGCACGCCTAATTAATGAGACCCGCCACTCGAGGAAACAACTCTGACTCAACCATCATGACTATACAGTTGCCTCATCAAATGACCTAGTGGACCGATAAGATGGCCCACCAACTCGGGGGGAATAGCCGATGATACATCAAACCGTCATTTGATCAACACCTTACACTGTGAGGATAATCTCGTCAACAAAACAAAGTAAGCACAATTGTATGCTCAATCTAGCGAGGCCCAAACAACACTAAGCCCACTATTGGCAGATTCTAGAACGTTGGACCTGAATTGCAATGTGCCATTAAGCCCACACGTCACATGGTTAAGCCCAATATTCGTAAGCCCTGATAAGGCAATTATATGAGGGATAAACCCAAGACGAGCTGACCAGCAGTACATCGGTTCCGACTAGGAAACAAATACTAGAGTATAAGTCGGGCAAACAAATTTCCTTGCATGGACCACACTCAGAAAGGGAAACCTCTCCCATAGATCTAGGAGCACAAGTTGTGTAGGGAAATTATCCCACATGGACATCTCCTAACTAAAAAAGGATCTCCAGCAAGATCTATTTCCCTAAACAACGCCTCCAAAGGCCTAGCCGAACAAGGACTCTCACACTATAAAATAGAGATACGATCGATGAACTTAAGGTACGCTACAAAAACCCAATTTACAGCTTAAAAACTCTCCTAAGCCTTATCTAACTTAAGCATCGGAGTGCCATCGGCCGCCACATGATGGTCCTTGGGTCACGTATGCTACTTGTGCATGTCTTGGTAAGCAACAAGGATGGAGAGTAGGAATTGACTACATCACATATTAATTAAAATTTCTCCAGTAATAGGCTCCTTCCAACAAACTTGTGGATGAAGCACAAAGTGGTTCATAATAACCGAAGCCCCACCCTTGGTCACCTTTTTGACAATCGGAAAATCAGTGATGGCATAAACACCACCTTTCCCTTTTTTGTCCGAAACAACAAGAACGGACTTTAGACAAGAAGGAGGAGAAATAGACAACTCCTTCAACCTAAGATCAACTGAAAGAGAAGGAGGATGAGGAAAAGAAGGAAGAGACTTGAAGTTCTAACCCCGATCAACATCAACCTCATCAAAGGTAGAATTATAATCGAAGTCGTCTAAGGTCAACTCCATATTCGGATTTTGAGACTGCTCCATCGCAAGTTGTGTCATCTTATTTGAAATGACACATGCTTCATCATCCAAAAAATTCCTGAGATCAGCCATGCCAACAGTAGAAAAGGATAGCCTTTTAATACTCACTGAACGGAGCACGAGTAAGGAAGACTTCCACTTTACTTCTCTCCATAGCCCGCTCCAGTTCTTCGTCCTCCTGTGCAGTAAGGCAAACGTCATCCTCGTTCCTCTTTCGGGAAACATTAAGACAAAGAGTAGTCAAAACAGTCCTTGGAGCAAAGCCCGATCCAACATGCATTTTCCGTTTCAAAGACTGAACAAAATAGACAAACTCACTGGTAACCCGCCTTTTAAATGGGCTAGTATGCCTCAGAGCTTTCCTCTTCTTGGTGGTCAGATTAGCACCACCAATGCCAATAAGAGAATTGAGATCCGCAACTTTCTCGACGGATCTCACTTTCCCATCAACACTAGCAGGAGCAATACTTTTTTTCGGCGCATCAGAACCAACATGAGGGGCAACACGGGAAACAGTGAAGTCAGAGTCATGACTATGAAGATCCGAAGATCGATCCAAAGCATTTAGACTATACAAGCCACTCCGGTCAATGGCCTCTGACTCGAGAAAGTCTTCTAGACTGCAGAAGGTAACGAGCAAAACTGCTTCTTAATCGACTTTTTTGCTTTAGTCAGCTGCATATTAGTTAGCTTCTTAGGATCCCTGAACGATCTCAAAATGGGCATGTTGTCAAGCATGAAATATCTAGACTTCATAGAAGCATAAAACTAGCTCCTCGACAAGAACATGAAATAATCATTCGGTTTCCCCAAACCAGAAGGTGAATGAAGAAGACAAACGCCATTTGTGTTAACCTTAAATGTCACCATAGAATGCAAAGTTGTTTCGTTTAAAAAATACCAACCTGCAGAGCTCTCACCATATTTCCAACCATAACCCTCAAGTCATTGAGACCCATCTAAGCAGAAGAAATACAGATCAGATCTAAATAACCCAGAAGATCTCCGGAACTAGAAGATGGGTACCATCCCTAAACATTCCAAGGCAAAGAGCAATGTAACCAGGCTTCCAGCAAGCAAAGCTGTCACCTTCTCTGGGCAACACAAGTTCCAAGTTGGACGAAATAGAAAACATCCAGTGAACATAATCCAAAGTATAGTGCGTTGCTTGCCTAGGCTTAAAAAAGGCCTAACAGATGGCCAGACGATCATCACTCAGGTTCTATTAGGAGTCATGGAAAAGAGTTTGACAATATAAAAAACGAAGAAAAAAAGAACAAACAAGCTCTGAAAATGAAAATAGCGTAAAGATGATAACACAACTCTCCGCCCCCCTTTTATAAGGTTAGGCAAAAAAAAGACAACCAATGGGAAATCATACAAGAAATGATGGTTGCACAAAACCCTAGAATCATGCCAAAGCAAGCTGAATGATGGCGTGCGTATTGGAATAGAAATATAATCAACAGTTATTGATGATATTTAATGATGCGCAGAAAATAATGATGAACCCAAAAAGCCAATTGCCGAAGAATTAGTGGCCACGCAAGCAAGCCCACTAACTGGGGGGAGTAGTTGATGATACAACAAATAGTCATTTGATCATGACCTTACACGTGGAAAATATCATCCATCACGAGGAATAGACTCCTCACACTAAATGCGGATAACATGCCCAAATACTAAAGCCCAAAGAGGCATTTAAAAATAGACCATGAACAAAGTTAAAAGGCCCAAACCTCAGGCCCAATGGAACTCTTCCCTCAAAAAAGATAAACGTTACTAAGGAGACAAGTCATGGCGGGAGTCACTCCCCCAATGGCGCATTTCAATGAAAGAGGAGATCATTGTGAGAAACGTCGCCCTTCGCACCCTGCAAGCTTAAATCACGCACAGAGTTAATTACTCAAATTATATAAGGTAAATGAGAGATTCATGAAGGAGATAGGCAAACACAACATAGCTATACCCTGTCCAAATTCATTCTCTCCCACAGTTAACTGACTTAAGCATCAGAATGCTTCGGCCACCAAATAGGTGGCTCTTAGCAATCGAACATTGTTTTGCAGGTTAGATCTCAAGGAAAGCAAGAAAAACGTCTCCGATGATCCCCTCTTTTGTTGTCTTGTTCTCCTTGACCTTGACCTGCACAGATAACACACTTGAGCCAAAAACCACCGTTGTGGCGGCTGATGGCACTCCGATGCTAAAGTTAGACATGGCTTGAGAAAGGCTTAAAGCTGCAAATTGGGTTGTGTAGCTTACCTTTGTTCATCAACCCTATGCCCCATTTATAATGCGAGAATCCTTGTTCGGTTTAGGGAAAGAGATTTTGTTGGAGATCCTTTCCTTATTAGGAGTTGTCCATGTAGGAGAGTTTCCCTACACGACTTGTGCTTCAAGATCTGCGGGAGTGGTTTCCCTTTTGGAGTGTTGTCTATGCAAGGGAGTTGTCATGCACGACTTATACTCCAGTATTTGTTTCTTAGTCAGAACTAATGTATTGTTGGCCTACCCGTTTTAGGTTGATCCCCAGATAATTGCCTGGTTAGGCCTTACAAGTATTGGGCTTTACCATGATACGTGTGGGCCTAGTAGGGCGCTGCAATTCGGGTCCAACCTTTTGGATTCTGCCAAAGTGGGCTTAATGTTGTCTGGGCTTTGCCAGATTGGATGGGAAATCAGGCTCGCTTAGATCTGCTGACAAGATTATCATGACACGTGTACGGCACAGATTAGAGGGCGATTTGGTGTATCATCAGGATCACGAGTCTCCTTAGCTTGTAGAAGAGTCATCTAACTATCATCCTTATGGCGAGAAGTATTCACCGCATTTCCTGTATTGTTCTTCGTTCCGATCTCGATTTCACATTGAGGTGACGACGAGTCCAAGAGATAACTTACTTTTTTCTTCCCCGTCAACTGCGGCCAAGTCGGCCCATGAAAGATAACCAATCGTTGTGAGTAAGGGGAAAGTGGTAGAGGAGGGCCCTGATGCGGTGAAGATAGCGAAGGGCGATGTTGGAGTAATATAGAACCCAAATGACCTCCACCTGGATTCGCAGATTAGCTTATTCGCCCCGTATATGTTAAAAATGAGCAACCAAGCCTAGCAATAGGAGGTTGACATTTACTATGCCTCTAAGAAGCATATCAGTAAATGACATGACTGGCTGGCGAATTGAGCTCTGAAGCCAGAAGGCGACATGCTAGGAGAGCGTATGGACACAGGGAAGAAACATCTCATGCTAAGGATGTCATACCTGAACCAAGTTGTTGTTGCTGGAGCGAGTCTTTTCAAATTTGCAGAAGTCATATTCCAATGCTCTCTGTGAAATTGAATCACTAAAGAAACCGCTTAAGGAATGGAGGTCTGCCAAAATTTGTCGTTGATCCGGAGGTTTGGCAGACAATATCAGAGGCTTAGAGGATCTGCATGGAAACGCTTGAGTTCGATTTAGCAGAGGCAGTGTCTGCGAGGGACAAGTTCGAGGGAGAACTGAACCTTGTTTGTCATGACTTACAATTTGTTTAGGAGAATGTAGCCAAGGCAAAGGCTGAGATGCGGGCTCTGAATGAGGAAAAGGCCATGAAGAAATCCGAGTGGGCTATCTGATGTCAGCAGCTAGAGGTTGATGTTCACTATAATGCAAAAAGTGCGAGGACAACAGAATAGCAACTCTTTCTGGTGCATAATTAACTAAGTGCTATCAAAGACAACCTGAGTGTCGAGCAGTCCAAATCTGACATGTTGTTAGGCAAGCTGGAGTGAGATATCTCTCAGTTAAGAGTACACGAGGTGAAGCTCCGCATAGCCCAGGGCATGTTCGAGTTCAACAGAGTTGTGCGAGGAAGATTTGAGTCGTTGCACCTGATGAAGGAGGAGAATGCTAATTGGGACCTCTCTTATTATCGAAAGGTGTTCTTTGGGGAGTTTGAGGAAGACTCTGATCAATCAGAAGAATGGGGTGATCAAGATTAGAGTGTATGAATGGTAGCCCCTGCTTTTTCTCCTGCCAACTCTAGCCCTGTTGTATCCGAACCTCCTCCTGACGAGGAGTGAACTCTATACTTTTAGATTATCAATGAGAGATGATATGTTAAGTAACACTTTGTACTTGTGTATATTGGTTTTTTCTGCTTTGTCCTCCTATTGGCTTTTTCTGCTTTGTCTTATCGTGATGTTAGCTTTTGACAAGTGGTTTTGCTGAGAAAAAGAGTCGTATGGTTGATCTGCTGATGAGAGTTCTGAAAGCTTATGTTGTGATAGTTCAAGCAATCCTAGTTTGTACTCTTTAGGGATTGAGGAGTTGCATTGGCCAAGCCTTGTAAGTTGGTTGAACTCCATGCGAGGGGATAAGCTTTGCTGGTAATAGATTATCCGGACCGGGCCCTTATCCATTATTGTGATCTGTCAATGTAATCCACCCTTTGTTGGCTAGGCTGTAGATCTGGCCAATAGTTGTCATTGCTAATTCAAGAGAATTGATCAGACTGTGGTCAAGCGTGTGCATCACTTTGAGTGGTCAGACAGTGATCCTTGCAAGTCGTCGGAGTAAAGCTTTCAGAGCTTACTGGATTCTTATTATTGTCCGCTTTTGGTAAACTAGGCTTCATGTCAGGCCAGAAGCTATCATCATCAATCGAAATTGACTAAGCTTTGGTAGGGTTCGGCGATTATTACCCGTAGTTGGGCAAATATCCCTGGAAAGTGATTGTGATCAGGCATTGAGAATGCTGACTAGACCCTCACTTTCTATGCCATTTTCACCCACACTCGATGAACTGCAATCTTAGAGCGGACCAGAAGCTATTATCATCAGTCGAAACTAACTAAGCTTTGGTAGGGTTTGGTGATCATTGTCTATGGTTGGACAATGATCTCTGGCAAGTCATCGTGATCAGGTGTTGAGAACGCTGACTAGACTCCCAGTTTCTAAGCCATCTTTATCGACACCCGGCGGACTACGGTCTTAGAGATGACCAGAAGCTATCGTCATCAGTTTTGACTAACTAAGCGTTGGTAGGGTTCGACGATCATTGCCCGTAGTTGGGAAAAATATCTGGCAAGCCATCGTGATCGAGCATCGAGAGCGCTGACTAGACTCCTACTTTCTAAGCCATCAACATTCGCGCTCGGTGAACTAGGTGTTAGAGCAGACTAGAGTAATCGTCATCAGTCGTCACTAACTAAACTTTGATCGGGTTCGGTTATTATTATCTATAGTTGGACTATGATCCTTGGCAAGCCGTCTCAATCAGGCATTGGAGCGCTAACTAGGCTCCCACATTCTAAGCCATCTTTATCTGCGCTCAGCGAACTATGGTCTTAGAGCGGGTTAGAAGCTATTGTCATTAGTTGAAACTGGCTAAGCTTTGATTGTGTTTGGCGATCATTATCTATAATTGGACAATGATCCCTTGCAAGCCATCTTGATCAGGTGTCAGAGTGCTGACTAAGCTCCCACTTTTTAAGCCATCGTCATCCGCTCTTGGCGGACTAGGTATTAGAGCGGACCGAAAGCTATCGTCATCAGTCGGAGTTGACTAAGTTTTGGTCAAGTTAGGCCTCTACTTGGCCATGGGCGTGTAAGTCTGACTTTGGTGTATTGACTTACTTAATTCGCCTAATAGCCTGACACAGAGGTCAGACCAATAAATTTGATTCTGGATAAGAGGCTAAAACACCTTATGCTAGGGATGTCCTAATTGATCCAGGTGGTCATCCTGGGACAAAAGTTGAGGCAGCTCGCGAGAGGGTATACACCATTGCCCCTAAGGAAGGGCATTGCTTGGGAATTGGCTAGTATTATACTCACTAGAGCCCCACCACTATAGCAAAACCAAGACCTATTTGAGTGACAGCACGATAGAGAAAGCTCCTTCCATCCCCTTAGCCGAACAAAAAGCAGTTGAGTGCGCGCCCCACCCCATCTATAGGAATAGGGTCCAAACCCTTTTTAGAGATAGAGAGGGGTGAGCAATGGATAGCTTTCATTCATTCAACATAACATACCATACCAATTCTTTATTCCGAAAGCCGACACTTTCTCTTGCAATTGGTTGAATCCAGAATGGATTTTTTGCTCTGCCTTCCCCTTTCATGCATTAGGTGGCGCCGATCTAAAACAGAGTTCACAGGGAAAATGTCCAATCCAAGCAAGCATGATAGTGGCATGCCCTATCTTTTCACAGGAATGATTGAATCGTACTCATAGGGCCCGAAAGAAAGACAATATTCATTGCCTTCTGTTATCGAATCGACCAATTAAGGAAATCATTGAGACAACCACATCTTCCTGCTGCAAGGGCAAAAAATGTTGATACGGGATCTCTACCTGCTATTTTTGTTAGTTAAAAATCGGTGCATTTGCAGGATAAGGCCACCTCTATCTCATCGAATTAAGTATCTTATTTAATGATGGTTGCTAGGCCAAGATCAGTAGCAGCTAGTTAATCCCTTCCTCACGGAATGCACCCGAGGCCGAATCCGCTGAGCCATTATCCACATAGGCCCTGACGGAATGGAACTCCATTTTCATTGATGGATGGTCTTTTCACATTCAGCAAGAAACACCGACCACCAATGAACAAGGGAAGAGGGGGGAATGGAAACAAACACGAACTAATCGAATGAGCCTAAATGAACCACTCCCTTCTCTTCCTAGTGAGTCTGGACCGAACTAAATGAACCAACTATTAGAGGCCCTGCAACTTACCCACTGGTCCGAGGTATACTCCTCATTCATCCGATCCCCGATGTGTCCATTGCTGGAAACAAAAAGTCCTTTCGAAAAGAAACAACAACAAAGTCCGATCTCTCCGCCCCACTTTACGCAAACCCACCCCAGTCCAATCAATCACTCCTTGTGTTGAGATCTCGTTTACTTTACTATTAGCCAGGGATAGGCTTATCTGTCCAAATAGAGGACTCTACCTCCCCAAAACGAGGCTAGGGAATCCGTCTATCTTGAATCATGCCCTAGCGGGGGAGTGATCTTTGCCTCCATAATCTTTTTTGGTGTGCTTCAGCTGTCAACTCCTTCCACCGCCCTTCTCCCCCTTAGGGATTGGTTCCGGCATCGGGTGACATCAAACAGAATACAACATGTCTCTCCCCCTAGGCTTCAGTGTAGGAGAAGTGGTTGATTGCCCCACCTTGGAGGAAGCAGATTTTGGTAAGTAAGCCGTAAATAGTCGTGACAACTTCATGACATAGCTGTCTCAGATTGGGTAGGCCACTGGCACTCATTCAATCTCGCATATCGATTTTTCTAGCTAGATTGGAATAGGTCGTATCTTCTTTTTCTGCAGCATTGTTTCTATGATCTTAGGAGCACTGGCCGCCATGGCCCAAACGAAAGTAAAAATACCTCTAGCTCATAGTTCGATTGGACTTGTAGGTTATATTCGTATTGGTTTCTCATGTAGAACCATAGAATGAATTCAATCACTACTAATTGGTCTCTTTATTTATGCATCAACGACGATAGATGCATTCGCCACAGTTCCAACATTACGGCAAACCCGTATCAAATATATAGCAGATTTGGCTGCTCTAGCCAAAACAAATCCTATTTCGGCTATTACCTTCTCCATTACTATGTTCTCATACGCAGGAATACCCCCATTAGTCGCCTTTTGTAGCAAATTCTATTTGTTATTTGCCGCTTTGGATTGCGGAGCTTACTTCCTAGCCCTAGTGGGAGTAGTGACTAGCGTTATAGGTCGTTGGGCGGCCGGAAAGTTGTCATGAGTAAGTAAGTTTGGGGGATCGAAGGCAGTTCTCTGTGCACCGGACACATAGCTTGCCGAATCAGTTGGAACACGGAAAGGAATGCATGTTACGAGTCCACAATCACTACATGAGATGAATCTTGGTTTGGTGAATTTAAGTTGGCCTTTTGTGTAATATGACTCCCAGTTACTGCACGTGATCGTATACTGAGGTGCTCCCCGCTGGTTGTTGGAACGATGCAAGCCAGGTATTTTTTCATAAAGATTAAGGGGAATACAGTTGGACATTGCTAGCTCCCAATAGCCATGATCCAGTAAATCCCTTCCCACTACCGCTGCTTTTGGTGCTGCTAGCTCCGCCCGTTTAACCGACCGGATCTACTGAATCAAAAGAGTTGACTAGATCGAGATCAACATTATGTTCCCTCTAACAATCACAAAATTCATAATCCTTCCCATCCATAGTAATACCAAAAATAAAACGGGTAAGAACTCAAATCTAAAACATAATGCCCATAATACTTAGGTCGTTATTTATGCCCATACGTACTACCCAGGTGGTTATACCTATAACGACTAACTGCCTTTCACGACAGATACAGCTGATCTACGTTAGAACGAGCGACAGATCGAACAGACTTTTATTTCTAGTCATAGCCCCCCAATAGTGAGTTGTCGTTGATCCATTAGTTCCAGAGTAGCAGTTGGTTCAGCATAAGAAGATGAAACAGCTGTTTGAGATCCCTTCTATCTTCATCTGATTTTCTCCATAGTCTTTCATTCCTCTCACCCAACTATGAACTAGGCTTTGCTGCACCAGCCAGCCCTTTCACTAGCACCACTTATGAAAGGGGAAGTTGCACCAGTCGAAGAAGTCATGGAAGTAGCTAGACCAAGTATATTACCAGATCGTCCAACAACAACAAGATCTACCAGCATCCGTAGCAGTGTATCTAGCACCAAGACCATACTATACTCATCGGTTATCTATCTATCTATCTATATATATACATATATAGATAGATAGATGCAGTATTAGTAAGAAGTAGGGCTATGTAGCGCCTTCTCCACTTATGGACCGGTTTTTACTAATGAAGGGAGGTCCAGATCTTTCAAGACTGATAACTAAGGTAACCTCTTAATTTGTTTTGCCCAATTTATTTACAGCCTATTGACTAACCAAGCCAAGATTCTCGCTCACCTTTAATATGGATTATCCAGGTCCTATATTATTAGGTAATATTACATATACTATTCCTTTTAGCTTTTGACCACTCGCCAACGTTAAGGAAGTTCCTGATCATTTGAAATAAGAGTAGTACTACAGGCACCTCTTATTTTCAGAATGGAAAATTGGCTATGGAGATTCCGTGCAGTCAGAGATTCATACAGACACAAAGAGGTTCAACAGAAAAATCGACTTGATCCAATCCATTCTTGGGGTCCGATAAAGACAATGGATATGTTAGTAACCTAGCACGACAAAGCACTCTCTGAGGGCATGGAATGCTTCATTTTTTTGTAAGATTCTTCAGTCGAAATACGGGAACACTCCTTTCTATTCTCGATGGAAACAAAGTTTGGCGAATTCTCCCCGGAACTGGAAGATTATTTCGAGATCTTGGAACATATTTGAGGGTTCAATGTTACTATTGTAACATCGACCAACACACAAGATGAGACTTTACCACCGTGGAGCGGCTTTTTGCAAAAAGATGAAGGGGAAAAAACAATAAGATGTTGGAGAAGCAAAATATAGGAGATCGAAAACGTAGATTGTTCGCGGCTAAATATGAATTGAAACGAAAGAGTTATAAAGCCTTTTGTAAAGATCCTGATCTTCCTAGTGATATTTGGGATAAACATCGTTATAAGTTGTCCAACTTGCCAAGAAATAGTTGCTTTGCACAAGTAAGAAATTGATGCATTTCCACTGGTCGCCTCATTCCGTATATGAGTTCTTTCAAATTTCTCGTATCGTTTTTCGTGGATTAGCATCTCGAGGTCCTTTGATGGGCATAAAGAATTCATCTTGGTAGCAACCACCAAACCAATAGAACAAGGGTTAGCTCTAGAGCTGGCCCACAGTAAGTAGGTATATTATCGGCCGTCTCCGGACCAAAAAGACCCACTCAAAGTAATCCCTTATCTCGGATCAGAAATGCTAACAGGGTTGGAATCGAAGTGGGGGACCTTTCTACCGCACCTGTCTCCCCAGACATAGACTACGTACATGGTAGTACTCTTGGAAAGAGATAATATCACCGTGTGAGCATAACATTAAGTTGTGAATGTAACTCCCGAGGGATGGACCACTATTATTAATAAAGTAAGGCGGAAAACTGTTGTTTATTGGAGCACCAAAATGCGGAGGTTGTTCCCACCATTGAAGTCAGAGTGTGGGACCGAGCCTTCCGAATGATAAAGATAAGAAAGTGTTCTATTTCGCTGGTAAAACCAAGGCCCATATCACCTATTTACTTTTTAAAATTCTCTCCTTTCCAAAGCAGCACAAGGCGCCCCCCCTTGAATGAAACACCCTCACCCCACTTCCTATTAATTTTTTGGTCGGGGTCTGAGGGCCCTTTTTATTTCTCCAGAGGATATTTTGAGAATCGACCAACCGAAAAATCAGTAGTCCAGGTGACTCAAAACCTCCCTCTCGCTCTCCCCCAATTGAAATGGGATGAATCAAAAAAATAAATATGCAGAAAATTTCAGGGCGCGGCGAAGCCAAATTCAATCAAGGCAAGGGGGCGTACTTTTCCTTATGCTGACTCATCCTATTTAAATTTAGCTATGCTAATTGAACAGGAATAGTTTTTTTATGATATGGACCCCAATGAGCAAGAACCTCCAATTGCTTAGGGATAGCACTTTGTCCCCCATAGCATCGAGTGACCAAGTATGCGATCATATCTATGCAGATTTCCCAACAACACCAATAAGAAGTAAAATACAAATAAGAGTTATGGCATTCAATCTCATATTGCAAGAAATCCAAGAATTTCTGGGGGCAAGAGCAGAAATGGTGGAAAAGTCTACTATTTGAAAGAGAGTAAAATGACCCAAAATATCTGGAGCTAATCCAAAATCACCTACTCGATTGACAGACATAGCTTTTAAAGTTGTTTTATCTGCCTGAGGTTATGTAAACCATAAATGAATTAACAAATATGAAGCAAGACTTACTCCCTCCCATCCCAGGAATAATTGAAAAGAGTTATCTCCAGTCACCAACATTGGCATAAAAAAAAGTAGGAATGGATAAATAACACATAAATCGAGGGCTATGCGGATCCTAGAACATATATGAAATGGAATAGAGATGGACCAAGCTACTTATGGATGTAACCACAATTAACATTACTACGGACAGGCTATCGAACACGGGGTCAGAAATGAATTACGAGTCGGACCAAGCGAGAAAATGAAAGGGCGCGCTAGCGCACTCAAGCTTTCGAGCAAGCCTACGTTTGCTCCCCTTGCATGCAATGATGTGGTGGTGAATCTATAATTCTAATTCAGTGTTCTCCAAACCGTGTGGGAAGGTTTCCCATCACACGGCTCACCAACTTGATCTTTCGTGGGAACCGTATGTCCGAACGGGCCTGAAAAATAGGAACTGTCTCGCTTTCCTTTGCCACTCAGGTGTACGACATCTACCATGCTTAGGTCCATTCTTCCCTTCCCTAATGAAAGAGTCCACCGACTGACAATGCAATGAGGCCTGCCTCTTTGTTAAATAGGGTTATTCACTACCGACGTGAAAAAAAGGCTAGATCAAGAAAAGGGGGTACTACGAGCGCTCTGCCCCACGCATCTAACCAGTTTGCGTGGTTCACCGGTTCCACCGACTAGACCCTTAGAATGATCCAGCCGATAAAGAGGCGCGCTTGAAGAGGGGGTGTGTTTTCCCTATTGGTCTGGGCCCTACCTCATAAGGCCCTATAGTCGGGGCATAAGTGCCCTCTTGTTACCCATATGCAAGGCGCCGTCTTAGCCTTCCCTAACCAGGATTGCTCCCACACCTGTAACGTTCGTGATCGACCTCTTTAACTGTGTATCGATCGAAAGGCAGGGCGACACAACCCCCAAGGGATTGGTTATGTCAACTATGTCCCCCGTTATTCCCAACATGCTATGGTGCCTCGGGGTGGGTAGGAGCAGGTCGAGTCCGTATCACCGCGGCGCAACAACAGCATCCGGAGCTGATCTATCTACTTGGTAATTCATCCGATGACTTCACGGTCGCCAAAGAAGCCCCAAGAAGCATCAAACATTTCCCATGAGATCCATGGAGCATTTCGTAGATAACAAGACTAGCTCCCGGTGTGACTTCATAAAAGCAATCACAGATAAGATCAAAGAGAATGTAAGGCACGTAGTTGTAATTATTGTGTGTGGAGTAGGCAGCGAGCGGAGCTTGAATAGAAAGCAGCAAGCTACGGTGAAAAGCAGTGAGCTCCGCAACAAGAGCGAACCGAGCCTATCAGAGAAAGTCGTTGCGTGCTAGCCGCTGGCACTTACATTTTTCAACTGCATCGTACCATACTATGGGAGGGATCCGTCCCTCTTTTAGATAGATAAAACACCTGTGCTCTTAATGTAGAGCTAGAACTACTGCTACCATGGAATCCGCGATCACACATGAGTACCTTGCCTTAAAAAAAGCAGTTGCTAATTGGCACTAATGCAAATAGGGACCATCGTTAAAGAAGGACTTCGAAGACCTCAATAAAAGAAATAAATAGAAATATAGGGCTAACTCTTCTAGTTGCGCCTCTAACCAACTTATTACTACGTTACCCAACCAGCTGATAAAAGGTTGAATTTCGTAGGGCTTCAAACATGAAATGTCGAGCAAATCCGTTTAAGGAAGCTTAATAAAAGCAGGCAAACAAGAAGATCTGACTGAGTCGATGATGGGATCGGATCTAGAAAGGCGAGAGGCTTTCATAAAGACGTGTGAGAAATAGAGGGTCGAGAGAGGCTTATAGCACGATCCATTCAACCCAGCTAAGCTAAAAAAATGTTGCATAAGAGAGGGGGAGGCAGACCCCTGCCCATCTGGAGGTGCACACCCATTTAGGAACATATGCAAAGGCCTTTGGTCGGTAACGAGAGAAGCTAATGGAGAACTACCAAATCCAATGACTTTGTTTTGTTTGTACCATTCTGTCATCGATCACTACTGGATTGGTTGGTGAGTCACCCAAAAGCATCGAGAAAGGTCCATCATTGGAATATATATATATATATAATCAGGGATCTCATTTATGCTATGCCCTGCATCATGTTCGTGTGTGTTTATTGAGCTTTCTTCACCTCAGCTCCATGCACTTTGCTTCGCTTTATAGAAGAGAGGGACTCTTGTCTTGAGAGTGAAAAAGCAAATGCAAGCGATAGAAAGGGATAGTCCCTCGCGTGTTCGCGCGAACTACTAAAAAATGGTGAGATCATTAAATCATTAGTGGAAGAAGGACCAACAACAATCCTATCCAAAAGAAAAGGGAAGAGTAGGAGGATTCTGTCTTTTTTAAAGATCGAGGAATCAATCATGCAATTATGGCAATCGAAATAAGTGTTCTAAAGAGGGAAAGCCTGTTACGAGTAAGTGGAGAGGAAAGATCTTTAGAGATTATTATCTTATTCCATTCTAGTGGCTCGACCAGTAACCAATGGCGAAAACTCAAAAATCCATGGTTTCCCGGTAGAACCCCTTTTCGCCCAAGTTGTTGCGAAACCAAAAAAATATGCGGTTTTTCGACAGCTTGCTCATAGTGCAGGTCCCACTTGTATATTGTATCTAGCCAAAGAAGCACCAGATAGGTTTCTGTTCCTACCTTTTTTGGACTCCATGGACCAAGATCTACTTTCATTATATGGGCGATACCGATCTACTTTAGTAGATCATATGGATGTAGAAAAAGCTTTTGATTTTGATGAATTGGAAACATTCTTTTCCATTTCCATTTACCCAGTTCATATCATTGTTTTGTGTGTTCCCGGGAGGAATTCGATCTCTTCAATCTCGGAATACAACCTAAATAATAGCGGCCAGAGAGTCAAATAGGTCGAGAAGAAAGAGTTTGAGGTCAGGTCGGACGACATACATCTTGGTTGGTCCCACCACCACTAGAGATTGGATAGTTATATATATATATATTTACAGAGGAAGATGAAACACAACGAAAGAGGGAGGACGAAGAAGAAAGGAGAGTTAGAGTATTTATGGGTACATATTATTACTCTTTTTTATTCCACATCGATTGACTCCGTATTACATATCAGTGTCTATGTCCAATTCTTAGTCATTACTTACAATATTTTATGACTCGTTATTATTAAAAAAAAATGGCTTATTGAAAAGAAGATTCAGAATATGAGGACGATCCATCTTTTGAGTAGTAACAGAACATAAGAGTCGTAGTTAAAGACCGTAGGATATCAAAGGCATCATGTAGTTTCTATTCTTTATCATTCTATTATATTGTAACGTCTAGGGCTAAGTGGAACAATAGTGGGCTTCATCAGAACTACCATCGGTTGAGAATAGTCACGTACTTCTAAAAAGACCTTGGACTAGGTTTAAGATTCATCTCGAGCAAGACAAAAATAAGCATTTCTTATTTTTCTGTCCGATGTTGAAACTCTTGTATGCACTCGCTTACTATCTCAAAAGGATAAAAGTATTGCTTGCCAAAACTAATTCACACTCAATTTCACTGATTAAAAAAAAATATGCATTATTTCTTACCAAAGATGAGTATATGGAGATGGGGGAGCTATCCTTGATTTGACGGTATGTAGTGATACACCATAAGTATGGATAATATTATTTGCTATAAGAATACCCTCTCAATAATATCATTAGGTTGGCCCAAACCTGGATAATCCATAATATTTCATAATCGCCTGTACGTGATCGTAGTATGTCACGTCATCTCGTCCCCACTGCATCGAAGAGTACCTATGCACTATGTTCCAGTTCACTGATAAGGAAGATAGAGTTGGGGTGGGGTTCTATGATGTGATACTCAAGTATGACCCAGGGAGATACGTGCTAACTATGGGTAGGAAGCAGGAAACAAGAAACAGGAAACATTATGTAAAAAATTTCGGGAGGGGGGGGGGGGGTAAAAGGGATCCTTATATTACCATCAATCCAATAGAGCAGAACGACCGGAAAAAGAAGTGAAGTTAGAAATCCGTATGTAGGTGGTAACTATCTTGTACGGTTCGAGGGGTAATTGGCGTACTCCAATCCGTGGGGGGAGATCTTTGGTGCGGTCTGCCCAGATGTGAGTCACCTACCTCAGTCAAGAGAAAAGCAAAAGGTAAATTACTGACTATAGTCCTCAAAGCAAGAGCAAAATTTGACATACCTTGCTTGAACTTTCATTCACTATCAAGCTAGAAAAGGCCTACAACATAAAGAAATGAAGAAGGAGAAGGGCTTTTTTTTCTTTGCTTTGGACACAGGGACTAGAAAGAAAACAAAAAGAAGGAAAAGGTATGAAGGTATTTTTCTTGGGTTTCATAATTCTCTTATATGAGGGTCAGGGCTTGAAGCGGGGTAGTTGAATAGGAATCCAGCTAATAAGCTTGAGTTCAGATAGCCAGGTGAGAATCCAATCCTTTTTGTGTTCTCGATGGAGTTGGTCTTCTTTGCACCTTAGTACAAGTAAAACTCTGACCACAAGAATGTAAATGCATTGGATGCAAACTCATCACTTGAGCCATCTCACCAGAGTCTTCTCTTAAGGTATTTGACTTATCCTCTAGTACAATACTCATTTTTAGGAACTAGGGAAGAGCCAGCAAGCACGACTTTCTCAAATGGAAGGATAGCGCAGTCGGTCCCCTCTAAGATCGGCTTACTAGCTTGAGGAAGAGACTCTTGAAAGACAAGGTTAGATTAAAATACAAATGAATAGCTCTCGAAAGAATCAGATCTCGCATAAGCTCGAGTAAGGCATGAGAGAGCATCCTGACATATGGATATATAAGTGTCAGGAAATTCAGTAGACCCAGAGACTTCTCTGCATGATATGTATCTTCAAATTAGGGAAAAGACAAGCTAGTGGAATGGAATGGAAACTGAACTAGTGTGGGGTCTGCCTTGATTGGGAGGGTAAACATATGTACGGATAATCCAACTATGGATAATATTATTGGCTATTAGTATACATTGTACGGACAATCTTCACTTTATCTCCAATCAAGATATTATTTCCTATTATTTAGGTGAAGTTCAATATTATTTCCTATTACCTAGTAAGATATTATTTCCTATAATTAATATTACCTAGCTCACCTATTTTATCCATATAACTATGGATACTATTATTGGCTATTATTGATTGGTTGTTCAATAATCAAGCTTGATGTAATAATATCCACTTTACCTGTAAACGTAGGAAGCTTTTTAAGCCATTTGCGCATTAAGGGGAGTGGAGCCGATGGGATTTATCGAATGGTAATGAAGCTTGTCATTCTATCTATTTAGCTGAGGCCGACTCTGGGCATTCAACGCGTTGTTTCCAATCAAACTTTTATTTCTTCCCTTACTAATAAGGTTCCCTTTACTCCAAATAATGGAGTCCTTGTCTTGAATGTTTTCTAGTGAGTGCGCATTAGCCACCATTACTTTAAAATGATTGTTTGCAGCGAGATTGATTGAGAACTAGGACATATTTTCATGGATGGGATTGTAGCTCTCTTCTTTCTCTCGTAGGTTTGAAGATAGGCTAGATTAACACAAATTCTATCGATCAAGTTGGTTGTTCCTGTAATTAAGTAATCAAATATGGTAGCTAGTCGATGATCGTAGTATAAGAATCTCTTTTCTTGTTAGGCTTGTACTAATGAGTGGTAGTTCCTTCTCACTTTTCCTATCTTAGCTGCTAGTTGAATCTTAGCTAGAATTTATTTCCTTTTAGTTTGTAGCTTCCTTTCCTTAATTTAATGCACTGGGAGTTGAGCCTTGTCTTTGCGAACACCTTTCTTGATAATATTCCTGACTAACTGTAAGCAGAGGGCCTTGCCTAGACTCTTAGCCCTTAAGGAAGTGTGATTTTCCTATGGACGTTGCTACCTGCCTAATTGATATTTTTTTCCTTCTTTTAGGACTTCCCCTTTAACTTCCTTAACTAGCTTTGAGTTTAAAAAGGTTTCCTAAAGATTAGGAAAGAGAAGAATGGATTAGATTGGCTCTTCTTAAGGTACTCAACTAAGTTCAATACGATGGACTGCTTTATCCTTGTACCAACTCTTCATCAAACTCAATATCCTTCGAGTGCATGCGAAGATTCAAACCGTGTAGCGAACTGCTCCTATTTTGTCTATTGCGTATTTTTAAGCAAAAAAATCCTTATTTCCTCAAGTATGATCATTTTTTAAGCGGTTGGAAAAGGTCTTTAGGCAAAAAAACCACCCCTTCTTTATGGCAATTCCGCCTCCCCTACAAGCCATGCTCATATGAATGATTGAGAGTGCTATCTTGACGGATAATGTCTCGACCCGGGGACACCTATTCTTCACCGACATTTTACAACAGTTGATAGGCATAAGCATATGCAGTCAACATAGCTTCACCTGCACTTGAGCTAGTAGCCGCATTTTGATGAGAAGGGAAGGGTTCCCTTTAAAGTATTGCTTTACCAATGGGGCTTGCCTCAAATATAAAAAAACAAGATTTGTTGCTAGATGAAAAGGTTTGTTTCAACAACCGATCCTTGTCTGTGCATGGAAGGAGGAGAGTTGTAGCTGAATAAGGAAATTACGGGACTTTCCTTGTCCGAAAGTGGTAAGGGAAAGGAGGTTCAAATGAGCGAAGAGCATCCCACCTTTCCTCTGTCAAACTAGCACGACTAAACTAGTTTGTCTGGTTCCCGTCTCTAGCCGAAGGCGATCTGACCCCGATCTAAATTCCAATGGTTCGTGATCTGCATCAACCAATCAATCCTATTTCCCATAAACCTCAATGGTGCTATGAAGGGTTATATCAGAGGTACTAGAAGGGTGCGACAAGGTTTCCCTATGTCCCCCTACTTATTTATTCTAGTGATAGAGGTGCTGAATGAAATTATCAGCAAAAAATGAGAACAAAATGTGTACGGGCTACCCACCCATACCATAATATTGATTGTATATTGAGTCCCTTGATTTGGCTAGTGTGGAGAATTTGATTGTGAAGTGGTTCAGTACACACGTCAGATGATGGTGTCCTCTTGAGCTTTGATGACAAGGAAAAATAATCTACGCCATCCTTATACGGTCGAAAATCGATTTCGATGCTGCAACGTAGCGTGGTGGATTACGAGGATGAAAGTCCTCGATCTTGCCGCTCATCTGACGCTTTAAGGCAAAGGAGTACTGGCGGGACTCCCGTTCGGTCTAAGCCTCCTCACCTATCTAAAAGAAAGGAGCTACAGAAGGAACATGAAGAGTACCTGTGTGACACACGTAGGGAAAGATGGTTAAAGGATGACTTGGAGGACTCATGGATAAAAATATGAGATGAATGATGGCATTCAGGCCTTTCTCAAGAAAAAAGATAGCACTCATAGACAACGTCTATGAGAATATTTATAGCAAATCCATTGCAACTGCTTACAGGTCTGTCTGGGTCAACCACTTGAGTGAACAGATCGAAGCAACAATATTCCCTCCATTTGATATCTTACAAGAGGATGGCGATGCTACTCATTTAGCTCAGACCATTGTGATGACCAAAGGGCAGCTAGTAGGTCAAACAAAGTATGATACATCAACAGATCAACTGGGCAAATAGTTCTCTGAGAGCCATAGATGCAAAGCTGGGTCCAGACCTATGTGATGATTTCTCTCAGCTGAAGGATAGGATCCACGCCATCAGAATAAATAGAAAAATTGAGATCGATAGTGATATCGACGAGCCTGCCTATCACGTAAAGCGGAGTGAAACTTAAAACTATTGATTGACGCAACGACTGGTTACAAAGCTCTATCTTTCATTGATGGTGACGGAACGGAATTCAATCTGAAGTGTACTTTTTGATAAAGATGGCTCCCGAAGATGAAGAACTCACCGCATTCGGGTTGAAAAACGCTGAAGCCACCTACCTTACTAGATAAGGGGAAATTACGATCATATTCACCGACCTCTTGCATGAAATCGTAGAGTGTTATGTTGATTATTTTTAGGTAAAATCCATAAAAAAAAATGTCGATCATCTCTCCGACCTTGCTAAGGTGTTCGAACGCCTGATAAAGCATCAACTAAAAATTCACCCTCTTAAGTGCGCCTTTGGAGTGACCTCGGGCAAATTATTGGGCTTCGTGGTACGACATCGGGGTATCGAAATCCACTCCACCAAAAATCAAGCCATCCTCGAAATGCCTCTGCCGAAAACCCTTCATAAACTCAAAAGCCTACAATGTCAATTGGCTTATATCAGAAAGTTAATATCTAATCTATCGGGTAGATGCCAACCTTTCAACCAACTCATGAAGAAAGGGACACCGTTTGTTTGGGACAGAGCTTGCCAAAAGGCCCTAAATGATATCAAGACTTACTTACAAAAGACTTCGGTGCTCATGAGTACCACAAAGGGAAAACCTTTGATGCTCTACATCACTGCCTTGAAGATCGAAGGGGGCTCTGCTTACTCAGCAAAACGAAGAAGGGTCTGAAAGAGAAATGCGCATTGTATTACCTCAGCCACATTATTCCTAAAATCGAAGGCTAGCATGAAGGCAAACGATAAAACTTAACAATGATTACTAACACAGGGAGCCAAACACAACTATTCTCCAATCGAGAAAACATGTTTTGCACTCAAATTTGTTGTGTTGTTCAGAAGCTCAGACATGACCTCCTAGCGCCCCCAATACAACTGATCTCCAAGGCGGACCTAGCGTAGAAAACTCAAGTGCGCTCCTGCGCACTCCGACTTTCAAGCCTCCGTTTGCTCCTCATGACAGGGATGCCTTTGTTTGGAAGACTCGCCGAGTGGTATTGTTGTTAGAGTTCGAAATCTAATATGTACCTTAGAAGGTTGTTAAGGGACAGGCATTGGCCTATTTTCTAGCCACATACCTTAGATGACATGTCGTTGTCACAAGAGCTCCCCGATGAAAAAGTGATGCAAGTCAAAGTCAAGAAATCCTGGCAGATGTACTTCGACGGTGCCACTATAAGTCTTGTTGGTAAAAGTTACCAAAAAAAAAACAAGTCAGGAATCGGTATTGTCTTCATGACGCCGAACAATGCTAAAATCCATCACTTGCCTTAATGGAAGGATAATCCAATAACAAAACTGAGTATGAGGCTCTAATTGCAGGATTGGAACTAGCGCTTAAGGCCTTTATAACAAGACTGCAGGTCTTTGGCGATTCCAAGCTGGTAATCAAACATGTCAATGGTGCCTACATTGTCAAGAGACCGACTCTTGTACCCTTGGCAAAGCATATGGTGAGGCAATTCCCATCAATTTAGTTGTCACGTGTTCGGCGAGGGTTGAACGTACAAGCTGATGCACTGGCCAGTTTAGTTGCCTCACTCTCACTACCGTAAGAAAAAGGCATCACCATATTTGTCTTGTTGGCTAAAATCTGGGTATTATTCCCATGGGGTGATGTCGTATTTTAAAAGGAATTAGTCAACAACGTCGCCATTCAAGAAGAGACAAAAGATTAGAGGGAGCCTGTTTGTGACTACCTACAACATGGTAGACTCCCTCAGCAGAAAACCCAGAAAACAAAAAAAAAAAAAAAAAAAAAAAAAAAAAAAGGGCACAGGTTCACGCAATAAGGGTTGATTCCTGTTACTTTTCAAAATAAATGGAAGGGGGCACTTCACCGAATAGAGAAATGGTAGAAAAAACATGCACATTTTAGCTTGGAGTTGCGGGGAATGACTTCGTTGTATTCACCTAGGAGCACTTGGGGAAGAAGCGGGTGAAGTTATGTCATAGTTGCAGGGTGGTGCTTCGTCTAATAGAATTGGAAACTTCTGAGGTCAGATTTCAACAGATCAAAGTAACGAACTTAGTAGTACAGTTGAAGATGTTTCTTGGCAGAACGATCTTTAGTGGAAGAAGAATGTTATGGGTTTCTACTCCTATATCAACATCTTTCATATTTGGACCAACATCTGCTAAGTCTATCTGGTTTGGATCCTAGTTGGACTAGCTTCATAACTGAGTCTAGATTCTAGCAGTTCTATCCACATAGATAGCGTCATAACCGAGAAGTTTCTTGTTGTCATAGCCACTAAGAAGATGAAGCCAATGGCTCTCACTGGACGAAAGAGACGGAATACGAGATCCTATATTTTCTCTACTACCGCAAGTAAGCTATTCTCCCACTTGCTGCTTCTCATTCTGAGTTAAGAGTTGAATGACAATTCTATCTATAAGGGTATTCGATGGCTAAGCAATCTCCAGCGGCTTGGGTTTGCGTCTATACATGTAGTGTGGTGGTTGGGTCATACTCCGGTGTGTCCATAAAATAAGAAATCACAATGCATCTTGCTCAGTAGGCGTAGCTTGTAGAGGGAGGGTAGTGGGGGTAAGGAAAGTGGCCGCCAGAGAGGAAGCAAAACTGGCCCATTGAGCGCAGCTAAGCTAATATGCGACGGAGAAAGCCAGGTAAAAGGGGAGAGGAAGCATACTTAAAACTAATATGCGCCGGAAATAATGTATGATTGTTCCCTGGGGTGAAAAGCCGACATCGAGGTGCCAAACCTTCCCGTCGATGTGAAATTTTGGGGAAGATCATCCCGTTATCCCTAGAATCACTTTTATCCGTTGAGCGATGGCCCTTCCACCAGGCACTGTCGGATCATTAAGGCCGACTTTTGTCCTTGCTCCACGGAGGGGTCTTGCAGTCAAGCTCCATTCTACCTTTGTACTCGAGGGCCAATCTCCATCTGGCCCGAGGAAACCTTTGCATGCGGAAGGCAAGTCGACAGTTAGCCGGGAACACAGAACATTAGTGAAGTTAGGGGCAAGCTAAGTAGAAAGAAGTACTTTCATGTCAAGTCAAGCGAGTTTATTCTGAGCTTATAGAATCGCACTAATAAACAACCTTTTATCATGTATTTTAGATCTGTAACAACCTTAAAGTGAAAGGTAGTAGATAGAGCATTGGGCTACGCAAGCAGTAGTATAGTCTGGACCCTATCTTGAGTAAGGGGTGGTGGATCAGAGATAGAAAAGTCATGTTGCTTTTCTTTCGGGGTAGGCGAAGTACTCTTGGGAAGGCAGTAGTTAGTTTCAAGCCCTTAACTTCTTTAAAAGAGACTCTCTTGTTGTTTGATGGTCAAGTGGCTTTGCTTAGAGAAAACTGCTTATGCTTCGAGCGTTTATGCGACATTTAGTGAGCTTAGATAATCAAGAAATTTATCTTTTTCAGGCAAGCGGTACGAATATTTGAGGTTAGAGGAAGGTCAAAGAGAGAATGGCTTTCCGGGATAGGTGGGTAGGCAAGTGCGGGTGGCTTTTGTAAAGGTGAATGTCTTATTTCGGTCCCAAGTAAACTTTGTCTCTTGGGAGGCCAATTAGAGTAAGGTGAGGAGTGTTGGCACTTTACTGCCCAACATTCAAGTATCTGTCATTACCCTTACTAGAGCAAATAGAGCATAGGTGAGGTTTGTAGATGACAGGACCTTTCCACCATATTCTTAGAGCAATACCCTAGTGAATGACTCAGCCCAGAACATAGGATCCCCTGGGTTCAAGATCTCATATCAATCTTTGACTGCAGTGAAAGAATTTAGGTGCGGTAAGAATAAATGGAATTCAAAAAGTATAAACGGGCCTTCCCAACTCCTACATAAAATCAGAGTTGGGTAGCACTGAAGTTCGGTTTTGATTAAGACATCCCAACAACTTACTAAAGAGGGGGAGTAATGTGGAAGTTCAATCGATGACAGAGGTCCTTTTACAACAACTCTCTATTGGAAAGATCCTACTCCCATAAAGAATACGAAGGAGAGGGCTGAGCTAGGCTCAATACAGGCACCGGTGGGTCAGCTTCAAAAGGCAGCGCACAACCATACATGAAGCACTTGAAATACAATTAGATTCACCCGGGTTAGCTGTTAGGTAGGGAAGCTCTTGTAGCTAGCTTATCTGGTCTTGTAGCTCTAGTTGAGCTAAGGGTTGGTAGCGTAGCGCTTCTTGCCTTAGCTGGCATTAGTCGCAATAGTAGATTTGTTGTAGGTTGCCTTAGTTTTTTATGCAATCATATAATTGGTAATATTAACTTACTCTAAAAAAAATAGAAAAGTAAAAGGGAAAACGCTAAAATAGATAGGCTAGAGAAAACCCGACATATTCAGAACTTTAGTTGTTCTTCTAGCAGCTAGGTCAGCTCTGTCAGTTTGGGCAGCTTGTAGCTTTTCCTTTTGCAGCAATTAGGCAAGTGGTACCTTGTTGAGTCCCTTGGCGCATTACATTAAGGGAAGAGAGGTAAAGGCTAACGCGCTATTTCCGCTAGCAACCTACCCCGTCCGTTTTTCATCAGTAGTCACGTTTTTCAGCAATTTGTTAGTTGAGGGGTGCGCTTGTTAGATAGTTGTTCTTGCCCTATTAGCTCACTAGTACGCTAATAGGGGCTAGCTGTTGTTGTAGCGAGTTGAGTAGCAGATGAAAAAGCTTGAGCTTAAGCTGGTATTCCGTGCTTCGACATGAAGCTAATGTGACTAAAGGACTAGTAAGATTCATACATGGACATTTTCCTTTCTCGACGAAACTCGACTCAAAGTTTCGGAAAGGGTTTTAGAAGCAAAAAAGAAATGGAATAGGTATTAGACAACTGGAGCTATGAGTCAACTGCTAACAACACCAAAGACAACAATAAGAAGTAGAGGTCTCACTACCAGAAGTTTTGGAAATAGTCTTACTACTCGGAAGTCGTAGTCGCCCAAGCAAGCCAACCAGCCCTTGTTGCCCAAGCTAGAGCTATGAACTAGGAGATTAATACGAATTAGCTACAAGTCCGAAAGCAAGAAAAGACAGGAACCAGTCACCAAATATAGACTTCCATGTAGTCGGGCAACATTCTTATCTTTATGAGAAGCTCTTCACGACACTCTCTACACACCTTCAGGGGATTCATGCCTGGAGCATTTGCGCCTTTAACACCTAAAGGGAGAGGTCAGATCACTAACCGGAGGAAGATGAAGGGTACTTCAAAAAGTAGTATTCTAGGTCAATCTAGGGTAAGCAGGCGTCTAAAGGCAAGGCTAAAATCCAGCAAGGAAGTGGCATTCCACGACAACATGGAATCCCCCTAAAGTTGCCAAACTACATCAATATGGAATTGCATCCGAAGGTGCTGCTTGCAACGAAACAAAAGACCCCACACTAGCTCACTATTACCTCAGTATTCTACCTTGATGGGGGACATAACCAGTAACTAATATGATGGTATGTAGTGGAAACTTTGGGTTGGAAAGAGAGAGGTAGGCTTTGGGTGTAAGAGGTTGTGGTTAAGGGAGGATAGACCTAGATACGGGGTTCCACCTAGGATGCTTTCTAGTGATTTCAACTGATTCTGTAGGTTCGTCTTTTCTGGTTCTCTGACCCCAATAAGAATGTTGGCCTATTTAATATCATGCACCGTGCTAGCTATTAATAAGAGTTCTACTTCAAGGGCATATATGGTTGACTTAACCTCAAGGATGACCTTGTCAAAGGTAGAAAACCTTTGGTGATTGTGGAACCAATAAAATTTTGGGATTCTTTGAGGTGTTCCAAGACAATGTTTTCTTGTTTAGTACTCTCTGCTTGCCAATTAAGTGTTGCTTCTGCGGCAGAGACTTGTTTGGCTGAACCATCATGACCTTTTTGAGGGTTTCTTACTTTCCATACATGCTTGACATTTTTTTGTGGACATTCAAAGTCATGCAGAGGATAGAATACCCTCTCACTAGCATACAGATCAATCTGTCACCAAAAGTCGTATTCCGATAAACTTTTTGAGATCGAATCGTTAAGAAAGCAGATTGAAGAAAGGAGGCTAGAACAGTTTGCCATAGATGTTGAGACTCAGAGGGTTTGTTTGGAAGCCATTGAGTCTGATTTAGCAGAGACGATGTCCTCGAAGGACAGGTCCTGGTCCATCGTGATCTGGAAGTTGAGCAGGAAGGTGCAGCTAAGATGCATTCTGAGTTGCAGTCTCTTGAAATTCTGAGAATACCATGAAAGAATTTGAGTGGGTCACCAGATACAACAGTTAAAGGCCGACATGAAATTCAACGCTCAGGAAGCGAGGAAAGCTAAGGACCAACTTATCCTGGAGCAACATGAATTTAGCACAGTTAAAAGTAGCCTGATTATCAAGCAATCCCAAGTTGATGCGCTGACAGGCAAGCTAGAGCTGCTGGATCCTGAACTTCTCAAGGCACGCAAGGAAGAACTTCTCAAGGCACAAGGCATGTGCGGATTCCGCAAGGTCGTGCATGGGAGGTTGGAATTGTTGGCACTGAGTGAAGGAAGAAAATTCAGAATGGGACCTTGCTTATTACAAGAAGGTGGCCTATGCAGACTTCGAAGTGGTCTCCGAGTTGTCAAAGGAAGAGGTCGATTCAGATCATGACACTCAAGCTGAAGCACGCGAGGGTGCAACTCCTGTTTCTTCTCTTGTTAGGCTTATTTCCCCTGTAATTGTACCTCCTTCGGGTGAAGAGTAAATTTCGTACATCTATACTTTTTGTTTCAACTGTTAATGAAAACAAGTTTCTTTTGAGTACACTTTGTACCTGTATTCTGTTCGATTTCCCTGTTGCACGCTTTTTATTTTGCATGTTCATTTACTTTGACGTAGGTACAATTGGGTTAGCAGGGAGCCAAGTGGTCCGTCTACTATTGAGAGTTCGACCGTTTATGTCGCGAATAGATCTGACTTTTTCTTCCGTGAGGTTTCACAGTTTCTATCGCGTGGTTACATCCAATAGTGGACATTTTGCGGATGGTTTGCCAGCGGGTTATACTACCAGGCTGCAGCTCATCCTTGAAGTGGGCCATTGGAGGCTTAAGTTATGTATCTAACCGTCGGTTGTGATCATTGTCATGAGTGAACTATTGCAGGTGAGCACATGCATTGTAGTTGAGCAACAACGCTTGGCTCTAGTCAAGTTTCGTAAGCTCGGCTGTTATCCCATGCCTCATTCGTTCGCGCTTTAGCGGGTTGATTTTTTAGTCGAGATAACACTAATTGGTTTCGACGACCGCAGTCCTGAAAAAGAGTAGTGGTCCCATGGCTACCTGTTGACATCAGTCAGGGATGACTGGGCTCCCACCTTCCAAACCATCTACACCCGCTCGGAGCGGACTACAAGTTTGAAATGAAAGAATTTGGCGATCTGGTCTATAGAAGAACAGTGATCCCATGGTGAGCCGTCGACATCAGGCGGAGCTGACTAGGCTCCAACCTTCCAAACCATCTACACCCGTGCGGAGCGGACTACAGGTTTGGAATGTGAAAATTTGGCAACCATGGTTTGTAGAAAAGCAGTGGTCTCGTGGCAAATTATCGACATCAGTTGGATCTGACTAGGCTCCCACCTTCCAAATATTATACACCCTATTCGCATAGAACTGCAAATTTCGGGGTTTTCAGCGACAATGGTCTGTAGAAGAGCAGTGGTCCCATGGGAAGTCATCGTCATCAGTCGGGACTTATTAGGCTCCCACCTTCCAAACCATCTACACCCTTGCGGAGCGGACTACAAGTTTGGGAGTTGGTAAATCGGCGACCATGGTCTGTAGAAGAGTAGTGGTCACATGGTGAACCGTTGACATTAGTAGGAATTGACTAGGCTCCCACCTTCCAAACCAACTACACCCGCGCGGAGCGAGCCACAGGTCTGGGCATTGACTAGAAGCAGTCGTTTCAGTCATCACTGACTAGTCTTACCTTATCGAGTTTGGCGACCATCGTCCATGAAGCTGGAAACGGTCCCTGGCGAGTCGTCATCATCAGGCGTAAGAACGTTGATTAGATTCCCACTTCCTAAGACATCGACATTCGCGCGCGGTGAACTAGTGTCGGGGTGAACTAGAAGTCGTCGTCATCAGTTGAAACTGACCAAGCTTGCCTGGCTAGGTAGGGGCTCTGCCTATTGCGGGCATGCGAGCCTACTTCCGCCGACGGATTGCATTGTGCAGATTAGTTTTTACTAATTTCAAGAAAAAAGAGGTACCTTAAAAGTGAAATGTAGGTGTGCTCCGTGTGTCAAAAGTGACTAGGGCCTCTACTGCTTGCGTCAACACATATAGTAGAGTGTCGCTTAAATAGTGGGCCTAGCGGATAGGCCCGTATAAGAAGAATTGGGTCCTGTCGTAGGATCATGGTGCCACGTGTACAGCGTACATTGCATGGTGACACGTGTACGGTATAGATCGCGAGACGGTTGAGTATCGGTTACTCCCCCCAATTAATGGGGTTGTGTGCAACATCATTAATTGGTTGAACGTGGTCTTGTGTGGTTTCCTTGAGAACAGTCGCCTCCACGTTTCCCATACGACATTCAATGCTGATAATTAATGTTGACACGCCTGTTTGGTGAACCACTATGTCTATATAATGTTGTTCATTCATCGTTATAGGCATTATCTTCTACATAGTGCACTTCTTTTTCGCCTGCTTTGGGTTTTTCAAAGGCTGAAGGACGATCTCCATCGCTGGAGTCTTCGAATGTTTTGACATTTGCACCGATGAGTCTTGATAAGACTTGCTATTATGCGTGGTCACCTACTCTGGGTGAGCACCCAATTGGTTTGATGAGACCTTGTATTTTTTTCTCGTATTACAAAGAAGAGTTATGGACTTCCTCTCAAGGGATGAGTCCGTCGTTAATTTATCGGTGCTTCGGTGGTACCTCTTGCCATCCTGTCTGTCAAAAGACACTTCGTGCAGCTAGCTTATGGTTGGTTGAAGCGTTGGCAGATGCGGTTTTGCTTCCGGGGGTGGTATCTCTGAGTCACCCTGAGTATCGCACATGGGAGAAGCGTCCTCGCTTGGCAGCACTGTGAGACCTTAACTGTCTCGTTGCTTGTGGGCACCCTTGTTTTTCCTCTTTTACCTCCTTTGAGAGGTCGGATGCTGGATCAAAGATGTCTACAACTCGTCGCTAGGTTCATATTGTCGTTTGCGAACCGTTCTTTCGGGGTGATTTGATGAAGCAGTCACTACAACACAAATGCTCATTAATAGCGTTTCAAAAACGCTATTGTAGGCTATCATAGCGTTTTAGAAAATGGTGTCTCTGCCGGAGCTATAATAGATACAGGGTTATTTATAGTGTTTTAAAAATGCTATTGTAAGTAGACCATTTATAGCGTTTCTGAAACGCTTTTGTATACTTTACAATAGCGTTTCTGAAACACTATTGTATACTATACAATAGCCTTTGAAAATTGTTATTGTTTAGGTTGTGATAGCACTTAAAAAATGCTATTTTATAGTTACCAATAGCGTTTATGAAACGCTATTGTCTTCCCTCACGTAGCATTTAACAAATGTTATCGTATTAGTTTCTATAGCGTTTCTCAAGGCCCTTTTTTCTATAGCACTTATCAAGTGCTATCAAATGACTTTTTATAACATCTTATAAGTTTTATTTCTAGAAAATAAAAACTAAATGTGCCAAACACTTTTCCATGAACGACGAGGCACAGTAATGTAATTAATAAGATAATGTATTACATCGAGTCACAAAATTTATCAAATAATAAAGATCATACTACATTTATTTCAGTTGAAGCATGGTAAACAACCAAACATCGACCCAAAAGCCTGTACAAACTCTGCCCAAGACACCATACCAATCAGCGCTCAGCGACAATTTCCGTACTACGCCCTCAGCGTAGCAGCCAACGCCGCTAGCGCCAAACAGTCCATAGCGAGCCAATACACCAAGGATAAAAGACTTGATAAGCCAATTGGCAAGTACTTAAGCCCTGATCCACTACTTGCAAACTGAATTTGCAACTTACAAGCACAAAAATGCAACTTGCAGTCACAATGTTCAACCACATTTCTGCTAATGCTTTTCCCATACGAGAGAATTGGCCTCCCAAGAGTAAGAGTGCTCTTCCTGACTGTTGTTGCACCTTCTCATTGCATGTTTTGCAATCCAAGGTTTCCACAATAGCATCTACAACTTCTTCTCTATACAGGCTTGATTGTAAATGGTCTCCCTGAAACATAGCTGTTGTCCATACAAGAACTCTTAGAGAATTTAAAAGGTCTACTACGTAGATGTGAGGAAGCAGTTTTTTGATAAATACCAGAAGATCAAGTTGTAATAAAATGGATGCCACTAATGGATGTTGTTCAAGTGGAGCGTGCTGTAGGTATACTAACAAGATGTACATGGTATCCAAGAAACCTCCATGATCTTTTAAACCTTTTAAGAATGCGATGATCTGGGTTCTCTTGGTAACATAGGAGATGATTTTAATGAAAAACTCCCCACAAATATACAGGAATTAACAACATACCTGTTTAGGAAAAGTAACTCAATTAATAATGAAAGAGCACACCAACAGGATTTTGTTTGATTTTCAGGGACAAGGACCTCAAGAATAGAAGAACTAATGGGGACTGCATACCTGCTGCTTGGGGACTGCATTGGATGGCTAACAAATACTGCAACTGGTCACCACCAAACTCCAGAACCCGAAGAACTAATGGAACCCAGTCTACTGATAGCATTTGCTTAGCTTTGGGCTTCAATAGGTAAAGCAGAACTGAGGACTTCAGAAACAAACTACTACTTCTTAGAAGTTTCATGAAGATTTCGAGTTGTGGGTCTGACTTCAGAACTATCTCCTTGTTAGCTTGATTTTTCGATACCAATTCTTCCAAAATTGAGATTACTAACTCCAGAATCTTATCATCATTAGAAGCAAACACGACCTCAAGCATTTCATCAATCACATAAACGTTTGACAAAACCGATTCAAGAATAGGATCCCCATGTGAGTCCAACCAAGCTTTGGCAATCACTCGCATTGAGATCTCACAGTTGCTAAGATCATCAGAGGTGCAAATAGTAGTAACAACACTACTGAAATCACTCGATGGAAGATAGCGACTTGGTTTCCTCATGCTTGTTGCATCATCTTTGGCAATATGGCGTTTATTGATAGAGTCAGCTGATGGCTCAGTTCGGCACAAGAAGAAGCGTGAATAGTTCGACTTAGAAATCTTGGGACTCATTTGAACTTTCCCATTTTTGTAGTCTAGCCTAGAAGATCTTCGGATAATCCGCTTAGTATTCTGTCCAAGTAAAAAATTGATAATGTCAAGTGAAATGCCAAAAGAGCTTGGTGATAAAATTGGAACAAAAAGTTGGCTATTATGAGAGATCCAGGTTACTCACATGAACAGAGACACCTTGCTTAATGTTTCATCTGTGTCTAAATCCTTTTTCTCCGTCACATTAACCAAACACTCATCCCTGCCACTAAAGTCCATAGATCGAGATCGCCGCTCATAGTTTGGGCCAAAAACGTCTTGATATCTTTGAAGAATAGAAGGTAGCATACAATCATGGTTAGTTGATGAAAAGGAACATAAAAAATATTACAGTTGTAGACCATTAAAAGAAAATCCAATCACTTGTAAGAAGATTATCACACTGTTCTTGAAAAACTAAATGCAGAGTTGTGTTGTTGTTTATCAAACAGATCAAAGAATCATTTAGTTTTCTTAAACGAACAAAGTGGTTGTGCGGTTGATAAACATCTAAGTACAACATAGCCCTACTTAAAGCTTTACTAAATCCAACAAGCTGCATCGGAGAAAAATTCAATTGCTATATATAGCTTTGATAATGCAAAATGAATGACTATGGTATTCAAACAATTCAATGAAATTCTTTAAAAAGTCAATGCTCCCTACTTTTTCAATTCTCTACTTACAGGCTTTTATTGATGGTGGAATGCGAACTAAAAGACGTCGAGCACCTCCTTTCATTGCCGCTGAGTATTGAAGGTAAAGAAATCTTGTCATCAGTGGTTGGCTTGAAAGCGGGTCCCCTGTGTGGATTAAATGAGATAAGATTGATCTTGCATGGAATACCCCGAACAAGATCAATTAGTCTACGAGCATCCTCCATGCTGCATATAACAATATAAAGCTATCACAAGCAGAAGGGAAAGACACAAGCAGATTTACCAAAAACGATATTACAAACCATATTTGCCATTGAAAAAATAAATTATTTGACACTCTGTGCAACTCATTATCAGAATACTTAGGCAATTAGCTGGAAATTTCATATGCAATTTTGTGTTCAAAGTGAAGTAGAAGTTTAAGATTAAGCTAATACGAACATAATCCCACAACATAGGGACTGACAAAAATGATAACCGATTTTTGTTTTGGAGTTATAAAAATACAAAAGTATTTTTCAAGACTTTATAAGAAAAGCTACATTACAAAATTGAGATCAAGGGTCACCAACCTTTCTATGTATAGGTCGATCGCCCGAAACACCAACAGCACGTACTATTTGAAGACTGGCCGTAGGAATAAGTGCCTCCGTGTGTTATTGATCTTGGAGTCTCTGTCAAGCTAGCTGCATAAACCACGCCTGAATTTGCAGCAGTAGTTGAGGGAGCTGGAACAACATAACATTCTAGGTCATGTTACATTGTTAAGATCAAAATGTATAAGAGGACTTACATTATCCTGTTCTATGGACTTCTCCTGATAAGCTCTCCAACTGGCCACAAGATCAAAAGGAGACCCCCCCACTTCAAAACAAGTAATACTACTAGTACTACCTACATCATAATCCGAAGCAACTAAGCAATGAACACATTAAGGTTCAAATGCCTACAAATAAAGATGGAATGAAGGACATCAAAAAAAGAAAGCTTGTTTTCCATTTTCTACTGCCATTGTAGAGTTTGCTGCCATGAAAGACGATCTATGTCTCCATTCAAAACTCTTGCATTATACTGTCTCCATTCAAAGCTCATATCCTGACTGCAAGCATAATCACCTTCCTGTGCAACTGCCTTTTCACCTAATCACATTCTATGCTAATTCCTTCAAGTTCAGCATCAAAACTCGTCCTGACATCTGACTTGCACCATCTTATATTGTCTCCTACTATCTTACTAGCCTAATCAGTAACATAGAAGGCAAAGATACCTTCACATATGTCCAGCGTTAGCAACAATAAGAGCACAATCAGGACAACATGTGAGCTCTGTCAAAATCAGTTCCCACCTCATTAAGATCATTTGTCAGCACCTGTAATAAATACTGATTCTAAGTTCTCTTGAGAAAAAACAAGATATTATTATTTGCAATTTATAACCTTGACAAGCTAATTAAACAGATACCACTCCCAAATTGATTAGAGAAAATATTTACATGCACCATTAGGCAAATTCATTCCTTTTCTGTCAGGAAGTTGGAACAAGAAGTCATAAAGATAGAATTTCACAAAGTGAATGGACATTTCACTCACAATTTATGGCTCAATTTTGTAATATGTATCAGGTATTGCTAAGAAATGCACCAAGTCATTTACCTTTCTCAGAGGGCAAAAGGCGTTCAATGCATTTTTCATAGTCTTCAGTATACTGGCTGGAAAGCATGCCCCATGTGTTCCTGAGATCAGATGATGACTTCCGAGCAAGTAGGTTTTCAGGCTCATTCTGGTCAGATTTTGGTGCAGTTACTATTGCAATTTCTGCTAAAATCGCAGACGAATCAACAACAGTGCACATTAAATCAAAATCAGAAAACATAAGGAGATGATGCTCTGCCGGATCAAGCTGCGCACATGGGGACAATATTTCGCTGAATTGGTTGGCCATAAAAAAATTCTATCTCAAGTTTCATTGCTTGATGGTACAACTTTTCTATGACTTCAAGTTCTTCACCAGTCAAAGAGACTCAATTTATCAAGCATAATCCCTGTCTGCAGCGCCGACCCCTAAAGCCATAAGAAAAAAATTTGAGATTTCTTTCTTAATAAAATTATTTCTTATCTTGATATAAACAATGAAAACTCAATAATCAGCTATTTAACATAATCAATAGAAGATAAAATAAAGGCTTTTTTGTAAGAGACAAACCTCAAAAGGTTCAGGATCAAATGAGCCAATACTTTTAAAATCAGTTGCCTCTTATAAACTTCATCATTCTTTAAAGTTTGTTATTCCTCTCCAAAATACTCTACTAAATATAGCACAAGGCAGTAAAAAAAAAAAGTCCACGTTACTTTCCCCACACATGAAGCCAATATTTTTGCTGGTATGTATGGATGATATCAACATCACAAGCAGTATACTGAGAGTGATTAAGATCTGGGTTAAAACCCAAGCAATATAAATCTATGTACAATCCTAGTATAAATCTATGAAAAAATAAGTACAAATACTTTGGCAATCTATGTACAATCATAGTATAAATTGAAACATACCTAGATCCTCAATGAGGGTGCTTAAGCTTAAAGTTTGAAAATTTTAGATAAAGATGACACCTAGGAAAATCAAAATTGAAAGATGGGGTTGCTGTGAAATCAATGCATGTGACATGTAAGCATCCCAATCTATCTTTGTATCTGAAATCAAAGAACAACCCATTGATTAGAACACCGAATTTCATACTCAAATTGAAGCTGAAGTAGAAAAGCTTCAACATACTCATGCAAGCATATTCAGCTGCTACATATCTACAAAATCCAAATGTCCATCATAACTATTTTGCTAAATGCAGAGTAGATATTGGATGAAGGACAAAGAACCTCTATAAGAAAGATACTAACCCATATGTTTTCATTGGATGAAGTGATACCTTTAAGCTCCAATTGTAAGTAATTGAACAACAGAGACTAATCAGTGGCAAAATAACCAAATGCATTTAAAAGGTAAAAAATCTCAATAGGAAAAGTTGACCTTTGATTCCAACTGCTGATTTTTTAGTCTCCAATCTTCAGATGGTGTCCTGATTTCCTTTTGCAATTTGTCTCTCTCTTCATCCTTTGAAGTTAAGCGCTTAATAAAACACTCTAAACATTTTGGAGAAATCTCATCTAGGATTTTCCACCTGTGACCAAGTATGGTGTAAATCCTTCACTTTCTCAGCTTTCTCATCAGGCTTGGCTTCAGCAATAACAGTATCAATCCCAACTTCATTTGCAATTGAATTTGTTGTGCCCCAATTATCACCAGTAACCATAATGCTATTGACATTCATGGACTTGAGGATGGAAATAATAACTTCGTGAGCACCAGGTTTTAACAGATCAGATATGGATATTATTCCAACCAATCTCCTCATTGTTCTATCTCTCAAAACTCCCTAAAAACCTATTTAGATGAATACAACTCCCTAAAATGCAAAATCAATTGACATATGAAGCAGTGAAACATCTTATTATACAATACATAAACTGGCATTTAACAGTATTTTACAGCATTACAGCATTATGCAACAACAACATTACAACATTATGCAATAGCATTACAGCTATAACAACAACATTACAGCAACAGCATTAACAACAACATTACACAGTAACATTACAACATTAACATTCCTATAACATACGTACACATGCACGGATACAAGTGGATCTACAAAATTGGTAGTAGTTCAAGCATATATTCAGGAATTCAAGACCAAAGAGATATTCATTCAGGCATTCAAATATATATTACAAGTCTCGATCAATGCTTACCGAAGCTTTAAATCATAACAACTTTGTCTAATGGCCATGCTACTGTAGTACCAATGGCATCTTCAATAAATTCCAGCTCAGATGTAGGCATCCAAAGAGATGCAGTAGGAACTTCTGGACTATCTACCCAAACTTTAATAGCATTAGGACCCAAGGGAACAAAATGAACAACCTGATCTGGATCACTTGAAGACCAACGTCCTTCAGCAACTACTTGTCCCGAACCACTACCATCCAACAACTTGCATTTTTTGTTTGAGACGATGTTCAAACTTTAACAACAAGTCAAACAAGACAAATACATTAAACTGAGAATCACTTTACTAATAGATTCCTGAAGATATATATATATATAGTTACTTCAATTATGCATTAGTGTATGCCAATCACATATAACTTACCTCGTGATATGATGCATTTTTGACTTCTTGATTTTCATGTACTTTTTCCAAAACAACTTTGTTATCAGGCCAAGCTATAGTAGAACCAACGGCATCTTCAATGCATGTCATATTAGATGTAGGCCTCCATAAAAATGCTTCATGATTTTTTGAAATATCTACCCAAACAATCATTGCATTAGGTCCAAGAGGAATATCATTGATCAGCGTTTTTGGATCACTCGAATGCCAACGTCTTTCCTCCACTATTTCATCTTTTCCACTCCAATAAAAAAATGTGCACTTGTTCATTAAATTGTTGTACTTGCTCTATCAAGAAAGAATGCATAAAAAACAGGAATCATATACACAAGAATACAACTATTTAAGTTACCCAAATGAATGATATAAATACCAAAGCAATCAATAATTATGTTACCATAGGCGTGTCAATATTATCTTGTCCAATAGAATGTTGACCAAGCTCCAAAATAACTCTCTCGACAGGCCATGCTATCGATTTACCTTGAGCTTGTTCTATATAAGTCATACTAGATGTAGGCCTCCATAGGAAAGCATCTGGTTTAGTTGGGATATCAACACAGACTTTGATTGCATTAGGACCCATAGGAATTTTATTGACAAACACTTTTGGACCCCTTGATATCAAATTTCTTTCAGCAACGATTTCCTTTGTTCCACTCCAATCTAACAACTGGCATTTCTCTAGTGACTTGGTGTTAACACTCTGCAATTAATCAATAGAAACATTACAATCGAAGCAAGTTTAGATTGAAGATTAATGCCACAATATTGAAACTAATTGTACCACTGCAAATGTTTTGTCCTCTTGTCAACTTTGCTCAATCTAACAACACAGCAAATAGTTAATAAAAACAAATTCAATGACTAAGCTGGAATTTTACTTATTCACTGATCACAACATGTATCAAACTTGCCTTATTTTTTTCAATAATGTGTTCACCAAGTTTTCCAAATGTTGGATCCTGTCATGCATGGTAGTCTGTTGCTCTTGCATCTTGGCCACATGTTTGTCCTAAGTTTGAAAGAATTCCAATTTGCTGATGGTCATTCCTTTTCCCATTCCTCTTAGTCGTCCAGGTTTCTCATTTCCTAAGACTTTGCAAAGAGCATCTTCGGTCACATTTGTTGTCGAGTTCGATGGTGAATCACTTTCAGCTTCGATTAGTTTCTCCTATATAATTCAACACATATAATAGCATAGTGTATGGTTCAAAAACTATACAAAATTACACATAATTCTACATTACAAATGAAATTTCACTCACAATGGTTTCAGAAACTCTTGTATTTACTGGTTTAGCGTCTTTTCTGGTGCGCGACGTAATCCATATTTTAACCCTAGAAACAGAAGATGGCTCGGTACTATTATTTTTCTAAAAGAAAAAGAAATTGATATCAGGTTCTGAAAAATTAGTAATTGGACCTACAAAATTATTTTGACGACAATATAAGAATGCATATGAATATGAAATAGGTATCACCATATCTTCTGCTAATCGAGCCAATCCTTTTCGGCTGCATGTGTGTGTGATTTGCTTACGCCTGATTGCTTTATACTTATCACTTACAGCCTGAAATTGTATTACTTTATCATGATTTTAACTAAATTATAATGTTTCACCATATATTATAATATTACAACTAGTTTTAAAACATACCTTAAATTTTGGACTCATTTTGTCTTGACGAACTTTATCCACTCTGCTCTACTTTGAATGTTTTTAGGCTGAAGCTCAAGTCTTTCTTCCTCATTAGTTGCTTCTTGTATTTGGCTGACTAACCATGATTTTGAGGCCCTCCATATACATCTCATCGATTTAAATACGATAGCCTTTTGCCATTCTATATTCAAGTCGAATCTTGCCTGGAGTTTATATAAAATTATCACTAAGTAACTCAATACTGGTAATTTTACTGTAACAGTTCTATCACAACTTATGTAAACTGAAATGTACATGTCATTGAAGATGATGTGTAGCAAGCATTTCAACTAGCTATAAATATCTACAACTACGCCATGAATTATAACTATTCACATAAAAGGGAAAAGTCATTTGCATTTTTGCTATGAAACAAATGTACTATTAAGATAAATGGTTCATAATACCTTTATTGATCTCCACAAGATTACTTTTATGTCATTACTAGGCTTCTTCCAATCGCATAATGTTATAGGTACGTGCTCTCGTATAAGTGGGCCTAAATAAGAAGACAAACTAACTGGCCCCTCTCCATATGGTTCACCTTTATCAGTAAATTCAACATGAACTCGACTTCCAGCCTCTACAGCAATATCTCTCATTTTGGTTGGACCCCTAGCTTTCTTAAGTCCTATCGGGTCTGCAACTGATTTTTGTGATGCTGGTGCATCTTTTTTGACCACTTCTTTGGTCGCCGATGGTTGTATATGTTGGAGATTAGGTTCATGACTCTCATGTTGTTGGATCAAAGTCTGTTGACATGCTTCTGGACATTGTGATACATTCTTATCCGTTCCTTCAGAGACCTTGAATGTTTTTTTGGTATCAAAACACGTTTCCTTTTGTGAGATATGTCGTTCTTCTTGGCTTCAGCAGCCATTGTTGTTCACTTGTTTTAAGAAAAAAAAAGTTGATCATTTAAGTATATGTAATGCATTAATAACCTTAATCATATAATGAAAAAAAAAGACAAGATATGACATATGTGTAACTAATATATAAAAACAAAGACACTTTTGATAAAGCAGCCAAAACACAAGCTAAATAAAGATTAAGGTTAAGAACATATATTACACAAGTATGCCCGCACAATTCTCCCTCACATATCTAACTTCACCACTAGACTCCTCAATGTCCATGTCAACTTCTAGTGGTATTGAAGCTTCTGCACTTACGTCATCGGCCTCTAACTCATGGAAACCTCTTGGTGGTGCCGTCATTACAACATACCAATTAGAGGAATCGTCTTCTCTTGAATAAAATACT
This sequence comes from Berberis vulgaris, assembly GCA_963556465.1. Classification (NCBI taxonomy): domain Eukaryota; kingdom Viridiplantae; phylum Streptophyta; class Magnoliopsida; order Ranunculales; family Berberidaceae; genus Berberis; species Berberis vulgaris. The sequence goes on along the minus strand of OY747130.1, from coordinate 24,962,159 downwards.
TGTTTTGCTTGAGATGCTAAAATATATGGATTTTTTGCAAATGATACTTGACTTTGATGGAGGTTCACGAGGGTAAATCCATCTTCAACTTTAACACCATTACCTTTGTTTGCCCAATGACACCTAAAGACCGGAACATAAAATACATGATAGTCTAGTAATATTATATCCGTCAATATCCCATAGTAAGTCACCCAATCAAGCACTTGTGAAGTATCTTTTGCGCTTGCCCTACACATGTTGGTTGCCTCATAAATAATCCCACTGTTTTGGGTTTCCCGGTCGACATATTTTGTGTGAAAACGCTACCAATTGATAATATACCGAGAAAAAGACAATGCACTATTCCGTGGACCATATGCAATCCATTTCAATGTGTCTGTTAAAGTGCAGAAATTATAGGAACAGATACAAAGTAGGTAGTTATTAAATTAAACACAAAGTAAGGTAATAAAAACCTGGAAGATTTAATCAAACCTTATTTTTTATCCATTCTGCAAAAAGTTTAGTATGTTTATTCCAAAGTAAGGTTGCATCGCGTGTAAAACGTTTGTTTGATTCTTGTAAAACCTCCAATTGCATGCTATTAGGAGAGAAAACTAAATAAGTAAAATGGTTATGGTGTAATGATAGAGATCTAACATCTGTGAATTTCATTTTACTTACTCTAAATATGGATCCACCACAGCTGTATTCATCAACACAACAAGATGTGCAAGTTTTTTTTTCTCTATCGCTTAGTGTGATCAATGTGGCTCTAGAAATTGGACGGCCTTCCAGAATAACTTCATTCGCAAAATCATTATTGCGAACTTCTTTTTCCTCCACTTGTATTGTTTTTTTAAAAAATTTGCTACAAAACCTTATGCACTCTTCTACAAGATATGATTCAGCGATACACCCCTCTCGCCGTGCAGGGTTCCTAACGTAATCTTTTAGTGTTTTCATATATCTGTACATAAATAACAACTTATAAGTTATTCATAAAAAAAAAAGGAAGTATTCCTTACCTCTCAAAAGGATACATCCAACGAAAATGAACAGGTCCACATAATCTAGCTTCTCTTCCTAGATGAACCGTTAAGTGTACCATAATATCAAAAAATGGTGGAAAAAACCTTTCAAGCATGCACACAGTTTCAATGACGCCTTCCTCCAATATTTCTAATTTCTCTCTATCTATTAAATGCTGACACAACCTATTGAAAAATGCACATAACCGAAGTACTGCATTTCTAGGCCCTTTTGGAAGTAATCCTCGTAAAGCAACCGGCAGCAACTGTTGCATTAGCACATGATAATCATGGGACTTTAGGCCAATGACATTGCATTTCTCGCAAGATACACACCTCCCAATGTTTGAACAATAGCCATCAGCTCCCTTGAAGTCATATAATCTCTTGCAAAATTTATTCTTTTCAAACCATGAAAATGTCCATGGAGCAGGTGGAAGGTATGTTATGCTTCCATGAGGTTGTGGATGCAGGTCCTTCCGTATTTGCATATCATGTAAATACTTACGAGCATTAACCCCATCTTTTGACTTTCCACAGTGCAACATTGTGCCTATAATGCTTTCACAAACATTTTTTTCGACATGCATTACGTCTAAATTATGACGTAATGGAAGTTCCTACAAAAACATGAACGTAACCATTAATACTTATTTTTTTAGACCATTACTGAATATAAAAAAAAAAAAAAAAAAACGATTAAAGACATAAAAACTAACCTCCCAATATGGTAAATCGAAAAAAATTGACCTTTTCTTCCACCTTGATAGTTCATCATCGTCGTCATTGCCATCAACATCGTCATCACCATTATCATCAGCATCAGCATCATTAGCATTGTCATTTCTTTTTCCTTTTTTGTTATGACATTTTCCAAAATCATTTGGAAAATTCTTAAGAGCAATAGAAATGTTCCGACCAATCAAGATTCTAGGCTTCCTTCCATGTTCCGCATTGTTATCAAACCAAACCTTCTTTCCTCTATATTAATGTGTAGGTGACAGAAATTTCCTATGACCCATGTATGCAAATTTCTTACTGTGCGTTAACCATCTGTAATGCGTATTTTTGCCACAAAGAAGACATGCCTTTTTACCTTTTGTACAACATCCAGTGAGGTTTGCATATGCTGGAAAATCACTTATGGTTCATAGCAAAATTGCTCTAAGATTAAAAATATTTCCACCAAACGCATCATAGGCCTCCACTCCATTGTGCCACAAATGTTGCAAGTCTTCTATAAGTGGTTGTAAGTAGACGTCTATGTCATTTCCAAGTTGCTTTGGACTCGGAATCCGTAGCGTTAACATGATATTCTCTTTCTTCATGCACAACGCATGAGGCAAATTGTAGTTAACTAGCATCACTGGCCAACAACTATATTTAGAGCTTAACACGGAAAAAGGATTAAAACCATCAGTACAAAGACCAAGTCTGAGATTGTGTGGATCGGCTGCAAATGATTCCCATTTATAATTAACCAATTCCCATGTTACGGAATCAACAGGGTGCCGCATTTTTCCATCTTTGCTTTTATTATTCAAATGCTACCTTAAATCTGCATCCATTTTTTCAGACCTAAACATCCTTTTGAATCTTGAAATTATAGGAAAGTACCTCAAAACTTTAACTGGAATACCTTTTCTAATCTCTTTGGTCCTCTTATTTTTCTTCCATCTTGAAGCACCATATTTAGGAAAATTGTCCAAGTCCTTGTACTCTTTTCTAAATAGACAACAATCATTCTCACAATCATGAATCTTTTCATAACCAATCTCAAATGACTTGAGAAACTTTTTAACCAAGTAAAGCAACTTCAAAAGTACATTGTCCTGTGGAAGCATGTCTGCCAATGTCTAAAGAAGTTTACTAAAACTTTTATCAGACCATCCACTTTGAGTTTTAAGTCGATATAAAGCTACAATGGCTGATAGCTTGTTATAAATTGAACAGTTTGGGTACAAAGGGGTTTCTGCATCTTTTAGTTTTGCTATAAAATCATCAGCATGTATGTATTTAGTAGGCTCAATGTAGTCTTCATTAACCAACTGAGTAGGCTTCATATATTCTTCATCAAAAAAGTGGGCAACTCTATATAAGTTATATGTCTCGTCGTTCCACATTTTTTCAGGAAAGTTGTCATCAATAATTATCTGCTCCCCATGCACATACCAATCTTTATTTTGTTTGTACTTCGAATCTATTCCCCTTGTAACCAAATGTTCAACAACAGTATTGCCACATTGATGCTCTACATTGCGACAATCTATGCAAGGGCATAAGATCATTTTAGGATTTCCCAAGTTGTTTGTAACCATTTTCACAAAATTCCATGCTCCTTTATCGTACTCAGGATTAGCTCTATGACAAGAAAGACAAGAAAAAGCTATTGCTCTAAGACCTCTGACATTTCTAATTCTATAATAAATATCTAACTACGCACAACTAATTTTTGATGACGCTGGGGGTAGAAAATATATGAGAATGTAATGTTAACATCCTTTTTCTTTTAGTGGTCTGGGGAGCCCATATACACCCCAAGCTTGCCTTTCAAAAAAAAAAAAAAAAAAAAACTAATTTTGTACCTGTGAAGACCCACCCAACCTTTATCCAGCATCATATATCACTACAAAAAATGAAGTCTAAAACGGCACTTTCACGGCGGCGTTTATAATGAAGCGCCGATAAAGATCTCCCACTACCGGCGTTTTTCTTATGAAGCGTCGGTAAAGAGATAACAATACCGGCGTTGATTTTCTAAAGCGCCGGTAAAGATCAAAAAACCCCGCCATACCATACCGCTAATGAAAATAAAAGTGCATTTTTTGAAACGTCGTATTAGATGTAAAAAAGCGTCGGTAAAGATCTAACAATACCGACATTTTATTTAAAAGCGCCGATAAAGAGTAACCAATACCGGCGCTGTCACGCCCCGACCCGCCACGGGAATCGCAGCGTGCCGATGCGTGAACTAACACGTACACAGGCGGATCGTAACCGGCCACAACATCATAATATAACACATTCTTGATACGAGAGTCAAACGGAAATAAAACTACGCTAAAGTTTGAACAAAATAAATATATTTGATTCGCCCCGCCAGAGTCATAGCGACAAAACTAGTATACAAACATCTAGTATAGCAATATAATACATCTGAAACACAGAGGAAGCAAAACATACCCGTACAGGGTGGACACAACCAAAAAGCTCAAAACACGCCTACAACGGAAACCGGGGCCTACGCGCCACGATCAGCAGGAACGCCAACACTGCCTGCACTCATATAGAATCACACCCCTTGCGGGGTCAGTAAAGCACAAAGCTAGCTGGTGCGAGCGAACTAAATACAAATAACGGAATACTATACCAGAAAAATTCATGCCAAACAATAAATGATAAATAACAAGTTCTAAAGACTAAATCACACTGTGTCTCTAAAGATAATATTTCTAAGTTCAAGCAACAACACAAACATTTCAGATTCAACAATAACTACCACTTTACGATATATGTCGATCATTACACGTGATTCAAACATGGTAAATATCAACCAATGGAAATAAAGACAATCTCATAATTCTTCCTAGGCTCCTAGGTATAGCAATCAGGTTGAAACCAAAAATCCTGTAAAATTATGTATAAGTGTGTCATTTCGTAGGTATCCGCATACCCTACGAATGTGTCTCACCCAGACACATCCCACAACGTGCACCAGTACCACTTCGGGCTTGTTTGTATCCTAATGGGGTGCCATCTGCTAGGATACAAACTCCAACATCCCGAACGACTGGCCTAACACGGCCAACCTAACACAATCAAACTCAAGCGCGCTGGGAGGGAAAGCGAGTAATCTCCAAAGCACGTCCTCCGGGACCCGTCCTACTGCACTCTATAGTGGCAAGTGCGTGCGGGAGCTCACCGCACCTCTGCAAGCTTGCCACATGCAATAGCGTCCACAATGTCAGGTGCGAGTCATCTCAAGCACCCTCCAACTCACGATGCGAGCAAGCTCCTAAGCATCGGCACAACAGGCATTATAGCGGGGTAAAGACACTTATACTACTATCCACATGCACAAATGACAAGTAATTACATAACCAAATGTACAAACGTGCAATCATAAACAATTCGGCAATTTTTATAAAACCACAACTATGCCAAGGTCCCAACATGACCCAATTCACCACGATGAATTTATTCGAGTCAATTATCATACATGCTCAAGACTCGGCAATCCACGGTAAAATATGACATGTTATGCAAACTCGAAAACGAAGCATACAAGTCCAATGTCATTACACCAAACCTAATCACACCCAAAATTCATTCACTATTCAACTTTATTCAAGTATATCATGCTTTCAGGAAACCTAATACATACTTCATTCATAAATAACCAACATAATCATCGAAATATCTGAAACCCCGAATTCCGGATTTGAATTCAATTATACCCAATTGACGGTATAATGTAAAAATTCAATTTAGAATTTCAAATAATTATTTTCTCAAAATAAATATTATAATTCTACTCACCTGGGCGGAATGGATTTTCAAAACCCAATTCCTACCGGTCGAAGCTCCAAACACGCAAAACCACGAATGCGGGACCACGAAAATTCTAAAACTGCAAGGCGGACTCGAAAATGAGTAAACTAGCCGAAAACTAGAATAAATAAATAAATTCAATCGGCGCGCGACTGAAAGAAAAACTTACATGCAATAGGAATTCGGCAACCACCCCGCCGAAACCCAAAGTTTGGCGAAAACGCGCCGAAACCCTCCCTACTCCGGCCTGATCGCTTCCAAACTGCACAACAACCCGCAAATGAGTCTAAGGACACTCGGAGTCACGAATGTGAGGCTCACCCACACACCCAAAGCCCAGATTCACGCCGAGGAACCCTCCAAACAAACATGCACCCTGATTTTTGAAAAATTTTCGACCAACCCCAAAACAACCTTGCATGTCGGTTCTAAGGGCTCCCAAGGACGCCACCAAGGCCCCAACACGACTGATCCGAGCTATGGAAACCGATCAAACCCCAAACCCAAATGAAAACTGATTTTTTTTTTCGAAAAAAACAACAGAGAAATGAAGAGGGAAAGAGGAGAAGACGAACCGAGGAGGAGGAGGTGAGATTGGGGAAGAAATCACCCAAAAAATGTCGAAGAAAAATTGCTGGAGGCGAAGAGTGCTTCGAAGAACTTCACACTCTGAAAGAAAAAAGAAAAGGAAAGAGAAAGAAGAAGAAAGGGGGGGGGGGGGGTCGTTTTCATTTAAGGGGTGGGTGGCTATGTGCCCCCACCACCTTTGCTGAGTACACCCCGCCCTAAAGCATTGTGGTCTTAGGCTTGCAGTAATATTAATTTAGCAAGGGTTTAGGTTTTGCGTATCACAAAGCTAAAGCAAGGGTATTTTCTGATTCAAGGGGGTGATTTTCCTACATAACTCTAATAGTAGCCAAGTCTCCATTTGTATTCAAACTAAATCATTCGAACAATAGTGTTACAAGATACTATCTTTTAGCTCTTAGAAAAAGATTAAAAATTTTAACTCTTGAATTCTACTAGCGCACTGAAAAAGGAACTTCACACATTCTTTTTATGGTAAGCAAGTTATAATTCATTATAATCAACATCTTGTGGACTAAGCAATCATTAACAATATACAAATTAGAACTTGGTGTAGCTATGGTTCATCCCTGTAGGCTGTGATAAAATAGAAGTATAGACGACTATGACACTTGAAAATATCCATACCTGTCAGACGCGTGACGGATGTGTTTTTGCTACTTTCCCAAATCAATAGCTCACACATATAAGTGTATTTATTTCATAATTTTAAAATGCAATTGCTGCCTCTCAAGTTCCACAATGATAACTAGCTTGCATGTGTTGAGGATTTTTCTTGTTTAATTGGAGAACCCTAAGGTGCAACTGTCAGAGACTGTAGAGGTTGAGTATGCTTGGATACATGCGAGGTGCAATGTTTGTGCAGGGTTCAGGCATGCGAAAACTAATTGTCTTCGCAACACTAAGGCTAAGAATCCAGTTCAATGAGTGTGGAAAGATAATGGAAATAAAGTTTCATTGCAAGAGGTAGACAGTGAAGGATGGATCATGGCTGCAGGGAAACACACCTTCAAACCCAAGGTTCATTCGCCTTTGTTGAGAAGATTAGCAGCAATTTGGGTGTTGGAACTAGTTCTAATACTGAAGTGGTAGCTACTGAGGATGAGCAAGCAATTATAAACAAGTCTCTGACCTTGATGCATGTTGCAGAAGGAGTGGAGGTAAGAGTGTGACTTGGGAATGTCCCTCGATAAGGAAGAAGATACATGTATGTTGGTTGGACAGGGAATGAGCTCTAATGATAAATTACAGGAGATGGAAAGTGTTGGAGCATAGTAACCTGATCAGGGTTGTGAGTTCAGGGGAAAGTGGTATGATATACCCAAGAGATCCATGAGTTCGACTACGTTATCTGCTGCTAGTAGTAGTACTATGGTAGGTGAATTAACCAATGAAGGAAGGGATAGTGTTAATGGAAACACAGGGGGTCAAGCAGCTCCCTTTGTTGTGTATCTACTCTTAATAAAATTAGATATATGGTATACTGGTTTGTAGTCTGCAGATGGCAGTCCTATGTACTGAGGCCGCAATATATAATATATACTTCTTAGCAAGACAAAAAACAAACCAAAACACAAACAGAAAAGCAAGAGAACGGGACATTAAACTTGTTATGATAGTTTTCTTTTATCAGCCTTGAGATTTATATCGAAGCCATTTACCAATTACATCATAACACAATTATTTACATGGAAATATTACGTGGAGGCTGGAGGACTAATTACATAGCATAATAAATTGGAGTTTTAATTTACAAATACAATTGCAATACTACGCTTGAGATAGGCAAATGCCTTTGATCTTAAATATAATACATTATTAAACAAGGTTGTCATAATCTAGATGAAATTTGAGTTGGCAAAGAGTTAACGAATGATTTAAACCAATGACCTCAAACATAACAACTCCTATTTGTCGATGGAGCTGTTGGTTAATTGAGAATAACCAATTCATGCATGTAGAGATTTTCTTGTAAAGGTACTATTTATAGTTAGTTTCTCTATGTGATTACATAAAACAAGTTTCTAGCTAGTGGGTCTAGAACTTGGTCTTTGACTGCAAAATATGAGCCAAGTATTACATCTTCATGGATAGTTAACGCTATGTTGTATATCCACTACAAAAAACGTACTCTAAAATGGCACTTTGACTGCATAACACTACCGGCGCTTATTAACAAAACGCCGCTTGTAGCAAGATCCCTTTCACATAGACTTTTCACTTACTACATTTGTTACCTTCCCTAAAAACTTTCAAGAAAAACATCCTGAGCAACGTTGCTTAATTTAATCGTTGCATAATGCAGGAAACAAAGGGGGTCTGGATAAGATAAGACAATTAGGTTATTTGTTAAAGCAAAAGTAGTTCTCCGTGATCTAATAGAATGATTATTTGGATTTTCTATCGAGATCATGTATATTAATCCTTGATTGTTTCAAATTTGAGTTATTCTTTTTATACATTTATCTCTTTTTTATTTTATTTCATTTTTTGGCTTTCACTTTGATATGTAAAAACATGATAGGGATTTAATGGCCACGTTGGACAAAAGCTGAATGGATATTGGGAATCATTTAGACCCCAACTATATAAGAGGAGTGGAAACATTTCTTGATTTTGCGTTTCAGCACACAAAATCTAGGAACCTCATATATTGCCCATGTAGAAAGTGCTTCAATGGTAGTCTAAAGACAATGGATGAAGTTAGAGAAGATTTGATCATAAGTGGCATACTTCGTGGTTACACATATTGGGAATATCATGAAGAAGATAGACATGCTACCACAAGCAGTGAGGATGATGAGTTAGAGCTTGATAATGAGGTTGAATGTGATGAAATAGACGAGTTGATAGCAGATACTTTTCCAGAGTTTAATCATGAGAATGTCAAAGATCAAAGATATGATACGGAGACTACTAGCAGTACAGTACCACAAAATGAGGCTGAAAGAATTTGAGGGTCATTCAAAATGCCAAGACTAGCATATATCCTGGGTGCGACATTTCTTTATTGTCTTTCATCTTAAAACTTTTACATATTAAATGTGTTGGGGGAATGAGTAACAAAGCCTTTACCATGTTGCTTAAGGAGTTAAAGAAGGTTTTTCCTAAAGGTGAGACGCTACCAAAGTCCTACTACGAAGCTAAAAAGATTATTCAAGATCTTGGGCATTCATATGATAAGGTAGATGCGTGCATCAATGATTGTGTTTTATTTTGCAAAGAACATGCTTGCGCAGAGTATTGCCCAACTTGTGGAGAATCGAGATAGAAAAAAATTGATTGTGGAGATAATGATGATGATGATGATGAGGAGTCTACTGGATATTCTAATAGGAGGAAACGAGTCTCACGAAATATTTTGCGCCACTTTCCTTTAAAACCAAGGCTTCAGAAAATGTTCATGTCTTCCAAAATTGCTTCTGAAATGAAATGACACCATGATAATTGTATTAGAGATGACAATCTAGCACATCCTGCAGATTCAGAGGCTTGGAAACATTTTGATCAATTGTATCCTGACTTTAGTGTTGAACCGAGAAATGTGAGACTTGGATTGGCAAGTGACGGCTTCAATCCATTCAGCAACATGAGTCATTCAATAGCATATGGTCCGTTGTTCTGATACCATATAATTTTCCCCCATGGATATGCATGAAACAAACAAATATGATTTTGTATCTGCTTATTCCTGGAGAGAGAGCTCCTGGAAATGACATCGATATTTACTTACAACCATTAATTGATGAGTTAAAAGAACTATGGGAAGAAGGCGTGGATACATTTGATGCATCCAGTAAGACAACCTTCCAAATGAGGGCAACCTTGTTATGGACTATTAGTGACTTTCCAGGTTATGCAGTTTTCTTAGGATGGACCACTAAAGAACGTTTAGCATGCCCAGTTTGTAACGTGGAGACATGTTCGAAAAGATTAGTGTATGGAAAGAAATAATGTTATATGTGTCATCGAAGATTCTTACCACTGGATCATAAATGGCGTGATAACAAATGCAACTTTGATGGCAATAAAAAACTCAGACCTCCACCATTGTTTATGTCATGTGATGATATTCTCGAGCAAATGCAAGACCTAGAACAAATAACATTTGGAAATGGGAAGAAACAAGCCGAGGGAAGCGAGCATCATAATTGGAAAAAAAAGAGTATATTCTTTGATTTTTCGTACTGGAAAAATTTGCTTATTCGGCACAATCTAGATGTTATGCATATTGAGAAAAATGTGTGCGATAATGTGATTGCGACATTGCTAGGAGTTTCAACAAAAACAAAGGATAATCTCAATTCCCGTTTGGATTTGCAACATTTAAAGCTTAGAGAAGAGTTACATCCAATTAAGAAATATGAGAACACTTATTTACTCCCTCCTGCCCGTTATACTTTGTCATCCGATGAGAAGAGTCGTGTGCTAGAAATCTTGAAAGATATCAAGGTTCCAGATGGTTTTTCTTCAAACATATCCAGATGTGTTAACTTAAATGAAAAAAAGGTAATTGGCCTAAAAAGTCATGATTGTCACGTTCTTCTCCAACGACTACTTCCACTTGCTATTCGAGGCATATTGCCAGATGATGTGTGTGATGCCTTGCTCGGTTTGAGTAGTTTATTCGTTGATTTATGCTCAAAAACTCTTCGAGTTGAGGAACTACAGAGAATAGAAAGGAATGTTGCAATTACGTTGTGTTGTTTAGAGATGTTATTTCCACCATCATTTTTTGATGTGATGGTACACTTACCGATCCACTTGGAAAATGAAGTCAAGATTGCTGGTCCTGTTCAATACCATTGGATGTATCCCATTGAGAGGTACATATATTTTCGTTGTTGCAACTATCCACAATTAGGCCTTATTTGATAACTATACTTATAATTCCAAATGTAGGTACTTGCACACCTTAAAGTCATATGTCCGGAACAAAAGTCGACCGGAGGGATCAATTGCTGAAGGTTACATTCTAGAAGAGTGTATGAATTTTGTTCAAGGTACTTGCATGATATAGAAACAAAGTTTAATCAAGTTCCTAGGAACTTTGATGGCTGTGAGGACCAACATCAAGGGAGACTTTCTATATTTTTAACAAAGGGACGTGCTTTGGGAAAATCAGTTGTAAAAGAGTTAACTATGGAAGAATGGACCCAGGCACATTGGTACATCTTGCAAAGTTGTGAAGATGTGACACCTTTTATTGAGTAAGAAATTACTATCTATACTACTCGTGTGTTTTTAAGTCAACAAATTATCTAACATATGTTACTTATTTGCAGGGAACATAAAGAAATCTTAAAACATACACATTCAAGGAACTTAGACCTTATTCATCGTCGACAATTCCCAAAGTGGTTTGAGTCTCGTGTAAGAAACTTAGACCTTATTCATGGTCAACAATCATACTAAGAATATTTTTCATAACATAATTGGTATTTTTCATTGCATAGGTGATTGAATTATGTCGAACAACTAGTGATGAATCAGTCGAAAAGTTGCGCCCATTAGCTCGTGGTCCTGACAAAGTAGTATTGTCATGGAGTGGTTATGTTGTCAATGGATTTAAGTTCCACACGAAAAGTCGGGAAGCTCGGTTAAAAACACAAAATAGTGGTGTGGTTGTTAATTGAGATAATGGAGTTGATAGATTGAATTATTATGGAGTTCTTATTGATGTTGTTGAATTGCAATATTTAGGAGGAAATCGTGTTGTTTTGTTCAAGTGTGATTGGAGAGATATCCACGGCCCTGGACGAGGTATTGAAAAGGATAGACATGGTTTTGTAAGTGTTAATTCCCAACGAATACTTCAAACAAATGAACCATTCGTCTTAGCAAGCCAGTGCGAACAAGTGTTTTATGCTAGAGACAATGCAAGATCGAGATGGCTAGTTGTGACAAAAGCTGTACCACGTGAATTTTATGTCGTGCCAGAACATGAAGACGAGGCAACTGTCGATGAAACAGATGCATTGCAACCCCTAGTACCAGGGGATACATCAATCACTTGTGCACCAAGTGATGATGTGGATTATGTTGTATGGAATAGAGCTAATTTGCCAATGGAAACAATTCCATTGTCAGAAAATAACACTAAAAAAAAAGGAAAAGGAAATAAGAGAGTTGATGCTTGAACTATGGTAATTGAATAGTCATCAAATGTTATAATGTATTATTATTATTATTATTATTATTATTATTATTATTATTATTATTATTATTATTATTATTATTATTATGTTATGGCAGTAGCTCACTTTTTGTGCATTTTTCAGGTATGGCGCCACAACCACCGAGAACTGATAGGTCACCCCCATTCCATTCGGAGGAGTCTTCCCATAATATTGAGTCAAGTTCTTCTGGTATTTTTACTCACTCTAAACAATATAAGCTCCATTTTTCTTATAGAAATTGTACTTAAAATTTACAATTTTTAACATTAATAATTTTCTTTACATAGGTAGCACAAGGAATAGGAAAGCACGTGGACGAGCATTGGAACAGAAGGTAGCAAGTCTACCAAAAGGAACCAAACTGAGTCTGAAATTTGATGACAGACATCGTGTAATAGGAGAGCACAAGCCATTATTCTCAACAAGGAATTATCGTCTGAAACATGCAAGTTACATTTATTGTTGCACCGTCATGGAGAAAACTTGACAAAGATGTAAAGGCTAAAATGCTATACTTGGATGTATATATATCTGAATGTGGTATAGGAGAATGTGGCATATGTTCTTTGGATTAGTCTTGTTGTTCTTTGGATTAGTTGTTTCCTTTTTTTGGATTAGTCTTGTTGTTATAGAAAAATGTAGTATATGTTCTTTGTATCTGTTTTACCTATAAATATATTAAAGGGTTATGTTCCTTGCGTTGGTATTTTATTTGTTATATGTTCTTTGGAATTCCCCATAAAAAAGAGTGGGTGAATGTAGTATATGTTCTTTGGAATTCGTGATAAAGTGATGAAGGGGAATAAGACCCCATCTTCTTTTACTCTCAGATGGACAGGTTGTTTACCAGGGTCCTCGGGAAAATGTTCTCGAGTTCTTTGGATCAATGGGTTTCAACTGTCCTGAGAGGGAGGGTGTTGCAGACTTTTTGCAGGAAGTAAGCATCAGAACTTGATTCAATTACCTCAGTTTTCTTTGAAGTCTATTAACATTGTTCTAACTTGCATAGATGATTTGACACCACTCAATTTCCTTGAATACTAGGTAGCATCAATTTTGTGTGAAGATCTAATAGACATTATTTCTTTTATACAGTGGATATAAAGAACTGGTGGAGCAACAGCAGCAGGCAGGAGGTTATTTTTTTTCTCTCCATGTTGACCTAACTTCACAGCAGAATAGGCCATAACATGCGACAAAATTTGCAGGTAACTGTCAGTTTTCTCCTTCCTCCAACTTAAATTTCTAGAATAAACTTTCATACTGCATAATATTTCACTGTCATATCTTATATACTGTCAAAATGGACTTGGTTTTGAAGGGGTTTATCCACCGTGGGCCTTGAAGGTACAGTAGGTGATGCCATTAGGGAACTATCCGAACTAAGATCCTTGTAAGTTCTTCCCTCTTGCTTGCTCCTAAGTGATATTGATTTTAGAATTGCAACATGTTCAAATCCATCAAATCTAACTACTATATATGGATGTGAGAATGAACTTTACTTCTAAGGCATTAAGAGAAGTCTAGGATTATACATGTAAAATAATCAAACTTAACATCTTGTATCCTGCAGAGATCTGTCACAGACTTTTTTTTACTTAATCACAGACTTTTTTTTTTTTTTTTGGCATTCACTGATCAGGGGTTCGTGAGCTCTCTCAACTTCTGAAAGACATGGGGTTGTGTTTTGTTGTTGTTTATTATGATGGAAATGGTTTATCTGTGCTCAGTTAGATTGGTGAGGGGTTTTGATCTTAATTTACTTTGTTTGTGTCTAGTTGATACAAAGGGAGTTCTATTTTAGATGATTTTGAATTTGCATGAAAATGGGGTGGTTGTTTCTGCTGATCAGTGTGTTTGAAAAGATTTATCTGTACTCGTTAGATTGATAAGAATGAAGGTTTTGATCTAAATTTAATTTTTTTGTGGTCACTTGATGCAAAATGAGTTCAATTTGATTGATTTTGAATTTGCATGAAAATGGGCTTGTTGTTTAATCTGACCGAAAACATTTATCTGTACTCATTAGATTGATAAGAAGGAGGGGTTTGGTCTTAATTTAATGATTTTGAATTTGTATGAATGGGGTTGTTGATCTTGTTGATTAATGGACTTGAATCTTGGCTTATTAGATTGAAAAGGAAATCAGGCAATATCAAGTTTGTTTAGAAATAAATTTGCATGAAAATGGGGTCGGTGTTTCTGCTGGTTATTGTACTTGAAAAGATTTATCATGCATAATCTGCAAATGACACACATTTTATCAATCTGTACCAAACAACATGCACTGTTACCATGGACTTAGATATGTATATTAGATAGAATGTACACAGATGGTAAGCTTGTGTTATGTTATATGTTTGGATGAAAATGAGTTGTTTTCTTGTATTGGGTTTCATTGATTTGCTCTATTTTTGTGTGTGGGTGTTGCAGTAAGAGATTGATCAAGCTTGTGTTATGTTCTCTTGTGTGTCTTTTTGATGTTAATATGCAGGGTTTTGACATTAACTTGAAGTGTCGTGGACTCGGAGCAGCGAAGTTTGCTTGCAGGGCTGGTCTGCCGAGAATTGGAGCTGCTCTGTCCAGTTTTTTTCGATGCTGCAATACACTGGACAGCACGCTCTGTTTTGACAGAGTGCTCTGTCCTGATGCACTCTATTGCTTGGTTTTTTTTTCTGCTGTTATCGTGATGGTGTGCTGGAATTCAGCAGGGGATTGGGCTAGAGTCAGCCGGGTATGGTGTTTTTATTGCTTACAAGTTTATGGTTGCAATTTGGGTTTTGAAAGTTTGGTTGGCCTAGTTCATGATAAAGGTCTTTTAAGGTCTAAACTTATTTTTGTTTTAGGCCTTATCCTTGGTGAAGTTAGGGTTGCTAGTTTATAAGCAAAATCATCAGTTTGTGTCTTTGTTTCGAATGAGTGCGATGTACTAATTTGGGGCATTGACTGGAATACTGCAATTGTTAAATTGCAGGTTAACATTGTGAAAGGTTTAAAGCTCTACGAGGATATCTTCACTAAATCAGAGCTCTCCAAACTTACAGACTATATTAATGAACTCCATCTTGCCGGACACAATGGAGAACTCTCAGGTGAGTAGTCTTTCTGTAAAGTCAGCCCCCATTGGCTATTTCTCAATTTTCAGCGTGACATTTTTGGCTATAATGATATTCAGGCCATTGCATCGAATTTCCAAAGTTAGTTGGATATTAACTGTAGCAAAGTGTTGATAATGTTTTGGCATAATTCAAGTGACACCTGGTCATTAATTAACTCTGTTATTTCTGATCTGTAATTGATTCTGACAATCTTTCGTTCATATATCTAGGCGAGACATTTGCGTTGTTTCAGTATTAGTGCTTTGCTACATAAAATTTTAATTAGTTATTAGCATTGAGAATGTTGTCGTGGCTTTTTCTATGTATTATACTCCCCCTCCCCTCTTTTTGTTTATTCAATCGTCATCGTCTTGGATAGGTTATCATGTTTGTGCTGATTTTCATATTTCAGAATGTCATGCATTCATTAGTTATATAGCATTTATGTGTTGTTATTACTGATTTGTTCAATCATCAATGCTTATCTGTAGCATAGAGAAGGTCTGCTGTGGAATAACTTATGTTTCATTTACTTGAGTATACCTTTGCTTTGTTAAATGATTTTGTTGTATTCTAGCAACTCTCTTGTGCATCCCAAACACACTTTAGAATATAGAAGGTCATTCTTATGCATTGGTTGATGTTGTCTATCACGGGATTCGTCTCCTACCCAAAAGGCTAGCCTTTTAGGTGGTGGTCCCAGAACCCATATAAACCCAAGATTTACCTATTACACGTTGGAACTAAATCTGTGACAGATTACCCTTAATTCGTATGACGATTTTGTTGTAGTTGTTCTTTACAATTGGTCATCCTTGCATATACGTCCAATCTACGGCGATGGACCCACTACTGGTGCAGACATGCACCCCTTTTTTGTGGGTTCTGGTGTGACATGGTTTGTTGGGTTACCACTTTGTTATGGAATGGATAGGTTTTGAAGCCTATGTAAACCCAGGATCTAACCATTGCCAATCTGATGTGAGTCTAAATATGTGACATCACTTGGCATGAATAGCATGTAGCTTAATATTTTATTTATTTTTATTTTAAATAATAATGATAATGAGAGGACTTATTGAAGAATTGTCGTGCAATTGTAACTACTTGGAGGATTACTATCAGTGTCTCCTCATTTTTATTCAATTCCTGGTCAGAATGATAATGACATCCAGTTTTTCCTTTAGAGTTGCTTTTTTTTTTTTGCATTGTAGGACAAAAATTCTTGTTTTCTTGCTTTATATGTAGCTCGAGAGCTGTATAGTTTGTTTCTTTTTATGGTATGTACCAAAATTCACAACTTTTGCCCTGTTACCAGGTACTGGTTATGTATGCAATGCATATTTTGGTGCCATACCATATCAGATGGATATAGTCAGGATATTCAACTTCAATAACAAAATCTGTAGCAGGTATATATTTAACTTTGCACTTTTCAGCCACAATGTTTGAAAGCCTTTTTCTTTCCATCTCTTTTCTGATGATCCTCGCTTAAAGAAGTGTATACAGCTATTTCAAAGGGTTTGAATGGGAGCTTTTTATCATCTATTGAAATTGATTTTACATACTATCCATAGTGCCTTTGTCATGCTATTATATTTATCATAATCTGTTGTGCAGAATTCTCCGCTCTCCTCTTTCTGATCTCTGTTTGGCACAAGGTGATATTTCTGAACATCCTGAACCTCTAAAAGTTGCTTTGTCTTCACAATTTCAATCAAATATTGCAGAATGTATTTCCTCTTGTGCTTCCTTGCCAAAATCAGAAGACCAGATGATTGAAGATGCGTCTGGTCCATCTTCAAATCCAAACTGTAATGAGGAAACAACTCTCAAATCTGAAAATGAGATGCCAGATGTTGTTCCCATATCCATCGATGAGACTGATGCTTCTTCAGTTGTCCGACCTTGCAAAGCCACAAAAGCTGGAGAGAAGGTGTCACAGCAAAACATAAACTTGTGGAAAGAAAACGGGTTTTCTAGGTAATTCTTGGCTTTGCTGAGTTGTGGTCACCAGAGCATATATGTTAATTTATTCTGAAGTGTGAGGAACACTTTTTGCAGCTTAATAATTGCTGCTCCAGATCAAGATGCTTGGAGCATCGTTAAAGAGCTTCTACCTCTTCTATCATATTCAGCACCATTTGCTATTTATCATCAATATCTTCAGGTGAGTTCTGTCTTGTGGAGCTATTGTTCATTAAGGAAAAGAAATTGTGTACTTGCGTTCTTGATATTTGGGCATGGATATGCAAGTTCATTGCATGGATCAAGGTTCTCTCACTCGGTTCTTCACAATTATGGAGAGCCTGAAAATAGCATTGAAAACCATATAATGCAGTGAGCCTGGCATCCATGCCCATGAACAACATCTTTTATTGTTTGAAGAGAAATGTTTTTATTACTTTGCATTGTGATAGAGGTTTCAATCACTTTAACTAAATCCACAGATAAACAAGGTGAGAAGGCATCCGTAGCGGTAAAAGTATAGAAAATAATTACTTTTTGCTTATATTTGTTCATTAAATTTTGGACACATTAATTGTCATGTTAACTTGTTTCATCATTTTTGGCATTAAAAAGTGTCTAAATGGTTTTTTTTCTGCCTAGCGCAGCCTCTTGCAACATGTATGCACAATCTACAGGTTGCAAAAATGGCAGTTGGTTTACAAATTTCTGAACCTTGGCTACGAGAGTACCAAGTAAATTGCTCGACTCAGAATATTGATTTTATTGTTGGAGATTTCACACTTTTTTCAACCGCTTTACTTACCGTTACAAATGCCATAACTTAGTTGAGCATATAGTTGTCAATTTTGATCTAGATTTCTCAAACAGTTTTGACATGCCATAGCTTTTCAACCTTTTCTAAATTCTGAGTTGCATCACTTTCATTGGAGATTGCATGAATTAATTTTTTGTACCAGAAGAATCTCAATAACAAAGATTATTGCATTATTTTGGAATTTGCAACTAGTTTTTCCAGGTTATCAGATTGAAAATTTATTAATTTTTCAGTAGTTTCTTTAGGGAACTTTACTGATGCTGCTGGTGTGATGTGTTGAATTTTGATAGCAGGTTCTGTGAATTTTAATGATTGATTTTGCTTAATGAACTGTCAGGGAGGCATTCATTCAGGCCGAAGAAAACTTCGCAACCAATGGGCACGAGTGCTCCTTCTAAACCAAGCAATATAGCGCATACCGACAATGCAGAAAGCAGACAGAATCTTGAACAAGGGCAAGAAGTAGAGGCTGATGTAACACAACAAAGTGCAACACAAGATGTGGAGGAACCTGTAATTGTTGTTGTGGAAGAGGAGAATAATACATGGCTAAATCAGAATAAAGGAAATGAGAAGGGGCAAGAAATAGTTGCAGAACCAGGCTGTAAGCTTACTGGATCAGGCCAAAAACACCTACAATAAACCTGGGGAGCACACAAACATTAGAAGTGGGAGAAAACAGCAAGAAGAACAATGAAATAGGTGCCGATTCAGCATTTAAAATGACCAATCCAGGGCTGATATCAACTTCAGTTCAGGTTGCTTTAATCCAGTGTCTGCAAGAAGAAGACAATGAAGAGGATATCAGTATGAGGCAGTTCAGTAAGGAGTATGATGCGAGGACAGTGCCAGGTTTTGTGCTCCCTATAATAGGAAGAGAGATGACACCAAAGAAGGATAAGATTTCATCAATGTGCGATGGCACTCAGACCAGCCCAGTGATGACAGCAGCACTTACGAAGAACCTAAATATTGGAGGAGGTAATACTACACAGCCCAGAACAAGGCTTTCAAAAGACCCCAAGTCGCAAACAAGACTTAACTCGATACTCAACAATAGGAATTCTTTTGCAGTGCTACTATAAGAGGAGACGCACAATGATCATCCAGATAATTGATGATGATTATTCAGATAGAATGCAGATGTTTATTGGATGCTTGTATGGATGCTAGGTTGAAACTAGCATTCAATGGATATATTTTCAAGGTTCAGTGCTCTCCGGTTCTTTACATTGACTTTTCTTACATATTGAAAGTTCCATTATGCATAAGTAATATCATGAGGATGATTCAAGGGTTGATTGGTGTGTGCGAAACAGTTAAATTATGGCCGGTGCATCAAGAAACTACTATTGTAGCAAACCATCTTGCAAATCTACTTCCCATCTTGGAGATCATTGAGCTAGATATAATTAGGTTGCTATTTGACGATTTAATGGAATCTTCTATTTCCATTGATGATGTAATGAGTGAACGTATGAGCGATTGTATTTCGATCATCATCGAATTTTATTAATATAAAGGTTTGGGGACCCTCAAAACCCTTGCTCACTTTCCAAAAAAAAAAAAAAAAAGAGGAAGAAGACGGTTTAATCAAGTGTTTGTTACCTGCTGGTGAAAGTATCTATCCGACAATGGGAGGGAAACACTCTAAATACCACTATCACCATGTTCAGTCCTAATCAAATCCTAGTCGCTCATCTGAGCCAAAACCTTCAAGCTCACCCTACCATCAATGGAACAAACAGGCTAATAACCCTCGGCCAAAGTACTCCTAGATTGGCAACAATTATAACTCTTTAGATCAGGTATTATGTTTCTTCCACATAATAATCTGCATTTGGAATCTAAATTTATAGAAAGGGGACTCAAACATGTCCCTCTTATTTGCATCTTAGGTGAAAAAGGCTCTTTGTCTAGCTGGTTTAGAATCTTAAAATCTCATAGTAGGTATTGATTTCACAAAGAGCAACCCCAAACCTAACTAATTTTTTATAACTTTCTAATTTATTTTCACTTCCTATTCTTTCTTTTTTTCACGTTCTATTCAGTTAACTTGATTATTTAACCTAGACTAGTGTTTGGAGGAAGAAGAAGGAGGAAGATTCGAAGGAGGAAAAAGAAGTGACTGTTGGTGGTCTCTCGCGCTCGTTTGATTCGTATGTCATCTTAGTTCTTCCATATCCCTCACGGTATGTCTACCTTTTGTATCTTTCTCATAAGCATGTTATCATGTATTTAGCAATAAAAAAAACATGTTTTAGATTTCTTACTGGCAGCAGGACATGTTTGCAACAACATGTTTTAGATTTCTTACTGGCATGTTTGCAAACAAAACAACATGTTTTAGATTTCTTATTGGCATGTTTTAGATTTCTTACTGGCAATAAACAAAATAGCATGTTTGCAAACAGCATGTTTGCAATAAACAAAACAACATGTTTTAGCAATAAAAAAAAACAGCATGTTGCAATAAACAAAACAACATGTTTTAGATTTCTTACTGGCAGCATGTTATCATGTATTTAGCAATAAACAAAACTGCATGTTCTTAATTCTAGATTTCCTGCTGGCAGCAGGACATGTTTGCAATATGAACAAAATAACATGTATTTAACAATAAACAAAATAGCATGTATGTAACAATAAACAAAACAGAATAAGCATGTTATTATGTATTTAACAATGAACAAAATAGCATATATTAGATTTTCTGCTGGCAGCAGGACATGTTTCCAATATGAAGAAAACAACATGTATTAGGAGTTACAACATGTATTATGAACAAAACAGCATGTTTGCAATATGAAGAAAACAACATGTTTGCAATATGAACGAAACAGCATGTATTATGAACAAAACAACATGTTTGCAGTATGAACAAAACAACATATTTGCAGTAAGAGTTACATAAAAACGTTCAGTACAAATCACAACAACGAAAATGGTAGTCACTTGTACATGAAACTTTAGCATAACGGAATATTATTTGGAAAGACTTTGAAATTGTTGTCACATCATCAACAAATCTACCCCGTGTTGATGATTCCATTTAATAGGACACAATTAGAATATTATTACAATGAGGCCATGAGCATATTTTCGCTGAAACAAATCTACTACAGTTTGTTACCCCATCGGTATAGTACAATTTTCTTGTAGTGTAGTTAATGTGTCTTGTGTGTCTCAGTTTTAGCCAATTAAAACAACCCATTGGTGCAGTAGAAATCACTGTAGATATGTTATATATCTACTCTCTATATAAGACTAGTACTTCAAAGCTTAACCCACTGAAATACTTTCTCCTCTCATATGTACGCGCAACTTCTTTGCATAACAAACAAGGAAGAAGAACAAAAATGGTTGTAAATGTCCGAAACAAGCTAAGAATAGCTCTTGGTTCAGTCAAGATAGTTTATAATAAAAAATAACTTTTACTTGGCAACAATAACAAAGAATGGAGAGATTGAACTTTCATCTCCAGAATTACACTACGCTAAACAGGAGAGCGAGCAAAAAGGCAAGGCAAACAAACTTGGTATCTTGTAATCCTAAGGCCATAAAGAGATAACTAACCAATCCTAAACATAGACGAAATTTGTTGTTTCTTAGGCTGTGATGGAAACATTATATGCTCTGCATTACCAAGGTTCTCCTCTATATGATCTCATTCATTCATAATCACCACAAGTCTTCACATCAACTTGCAAGTATCATTTGGCCTTCAGGTTCGCAGGATGGCACCAAAGAAAACACGATATTTCTAAGGAGACGTACAGAGCGAAAATGTTTTAACCACCAGGCAGCCATGCTCCAACACTATTATTTTCTAAAAAGGCAGATATCCTGAACAAGCACAAAGGTTGGAGGAAAGCTTTAAATCACACCACCTATAGAGGTTCAATTCCCCCTTTCATTTAGTCTGCCAGTCTGCCACACTACTTTGGCTTACTTCTTTTTTTTCTGACCTTTTAGGGGGTATTGATATGACTCATTTTATTGAATGTATCTAACATTATAACAGAGGATGATAGTTACTCAAAATTTTATAGTTATTAACTAAAATGGTATGTATGTTTGTCTAAATAAATTACTGAGGTACAAAAATTGGCTCCAAAGCTAATACAAAAATATAATAAAACATAAATCCTTATCCTTTTATGAAGATAGAAATAGTAATTCAAGAAAGCAAATAAGCTAAATGTTGTTTTAAGAAAGAAAGTGACAAACCTTTTAGTTTTCCTCCTAATAGAACTATTTGAATTCTCCCCCTTCAACCTGTGCGTCACCTGGTTCATATTCAAACAGAGGTAAGTTGAAACAAACAAACTAATAAGAGGGGGGAAAAGGCCTAAAATATTGATCAAAACAAAAAAATTTAAAAAATTTAAAAAAAAAAAAAAAAACCATTACATGGGAATCATTTAGTTCAACAATGAAATCACATCTTCTCAATATTTATTAAATTATACAAACCATAGGAGATTCTCCAATTGAAACAAATGTAACAGAGTATATTCTTGATATGCCTAAACAACAAAGACCTGGTTAAGAAGGTTATGAATCTGATGAATACAAAAGATCAAAATTGAAGAACAACACAACTCAACCAAATTAATACTCTAATAAGGAAATCAAAGAGGAAAAAGAAACGACTGCAATTCCTCTCCCCTACAAACGTTGACAATTACCTGTAATGGATTCTTCAAAGCCTTCAATCTACCAATCCATAACATCCATTACTTCAAAAACTGATACAAAAAGAATTGTTAGGGTTTGGTGAAAGCAAAGCAAAGCAAAGCAAGAGAGAGAGTGAGTGTGTTGAGAATCAGAAACCTGAAACCTGAAACGGAGATAGAGAACAAGGCGACAAGTAGAACACGTCGGAGAGGGAGAGCACAGCGAAATAGCTAGTTAGAGAGGGGGTTGACAGCTAGAAGGAGAGCATATCGGAGAGGGAGAAAGAGATGAGAGCAGATCGGAGAGGGAGACAGAGAGGTAGAGGAATGAGTTTTGGCTTCCTGCTTCCTTCCTTCTTTTTTTTTTTTTTTTTTTCGATCGAGCGGGCTCTTTGGGGCCCTGCGAAATATGACTCCCGCCCAGCCAAACTTTTGATAGCATTTTACAATTTGATGAAAGGAGTATAGTGTATTGGATAGATTTTGGCCTTTTCATAGCATAAGCAAAAAAATGCTATTAATAAGGCATAGTGTTAGTCAATCATATCACTTTGGACAAAAACGCTATAAACATATGTTATAAATGAGGACTTTTCTTGTAGTGAGTGGATCGAGCTTGTCCTTTTAACCCTTTTTTGGACAAAAACGCTATAAACATATGTTTTAGTGCAGCATAGAGGCAACCCCGTGTTGTTGGTTGGTCCCCACGAATTGTTCCCTCCGAGTGGTTGGCAGTATACTTGATGCATTGGTGAAGGTTGAGACTAATGCCTTCATCTAATGAAGCCAGGGTCTTCCCAAGATGAGGTTATTGGAAGACGGTGCATTTACTACCATGAACTCCAGGAACGTGACCTTCCTTAGTTGTGGCTCTCCTACCACTACTGAAGCTTTATCTTCTCGATCAAGAAGCATTTCTCTCCGCTAAACCCAATCAGCAGGTAGTCGGAAGACGTTAGGTTTTCTTCATTGAGGTCCATACGGCGGAATGCGTTGTAGAATAGGACGTTGAGAAAGTTTCCCATGTCCACCTCTTTACTTCCCATCTTGCAATAGAGACCAAAATGACAAGAACATCATTGTGTGGTGCGCGGACGTCTTCGTGGTCCTTTTCTGTTAAGGTCAGGGTCGGGATGGGGCTCTGCACCCGTGAGTAATACACGTGTCTATCCTCGTTTGTGGGTTGTGTCCGCATCTCAAGGAGTGTCCGCTTACGGGATTTGTTTGATTGTTCTTCTTCTTATTCGACTCTGTGAAGGACATATATTATGCCCGAAATCACATTCTCAATTTCTTTGACCGCCTCTCCCCTCTCCCTAGTTCGGTCCGTTTCTCCGAAACCAGAAATTTCTTTAGCTTGCCCTTGCGAATCCAGTACTTGATCTTAGACTCTTGCAGTCGTTGATGTTGTGGCCACCCTCCTTTTGGTATGAGACATACTTGTTGTTGTCACATTTGGGAGGGTATTTGCGCTACTTTTGGGGCCACTTCAGATCTTCCCAGTTTTTCATGAAATTAAGGATATCCGACAAGCTAGAGTTCGACCTGCCGTCGTTGCGCTTTCTTTGTTTCTTTTTTCATCTTCTCCCCTTTTTCCCTCCTTTTCGCTTTTAGAAATGGATGGTTTTTTTTCTACTTCAGTTTCCTTATTTGCTGTTCGCATTTCCTCCAGAGTGATATACCTCTGGATGCCCTTCAAGAATTTTTCCATATCCAGTGGGTTCCAAGGTGAGGAAGTTGTAAAACATTCCCTCTCTTAGGCCTGCGGTAAAAGCCGTCACAGCTGTGTTGTCAATGTAGCCATCAATGAGCGTCAGCTCGTCATTGAAGCGCGTGGCGTATTACCTTAGCATTTCGTTTGACCTCTATTTCAGGGAGAGTATATAGTGTGGGCCTTTCTTGATCGGCTAGCTTCCGACAAAGCGTTTCAAAAATTCTTTGGCCAGTATCTTGAATGAGTCGACTGACTTTGGCAGAAGGCTGTGGAACCATGTCAGTGCTGACTTCTACAGGCTAGTAGGGAACGTCCTGTACATCATCGATTCAGAACCTTCTTTGAGCGCCATTACATGTTGATAATGATGTAAGTGGTCAAACGGGTCGCCGGTCCCATCATATAATTCAAGCTTTAGAGGGCTGAACTTCTTTGGCAAGAACCAGGGAACAGAGAGGCGGTATAACATGTCTGGGTCATGCGCTTCTCTTTTGTGCCTGCTCTTTGTTGTCATCCGAAGATTGAAGTCTGTGTTGCTCCTGATCTCCACCAACGGATGGAGATAACTGTGAATGAGAATCTCAACTACTTTTGCGATCAATTGTATTTGTGATGACAGCAAATCCATCCTAGGGTCTGTCGTTGCTGCTGCTGGTGCGAGAGTGTGAGCCTACTGCCCTTGTGTTACCGACACTGCTGGAATCGATGGTATAGCCCCAGGCTGAGAATTTGACATGTCCCATTGTTCTCCATTGTTGCGCGATCTGGTGCTCACCATCTTCTTTGATTCTAGATAGAAATGATGTCAATGATTGGTTAGGAACTCTGTCGTCCTAACGGACGGCGCCAAACAGATGCAATCGATTTTAGCTCCCTGTTTGACCTTGACCTGCTAACCTGCCGACCTGCACAAGGAATGCACGTGAGCCATAAACCACCGTTGTGGCCAATTGCACTCCGATGCTAAAGTCAGACAGGGATCTAAGGAAGGTTTAATGTTGTAAACAAGGAATTTGTAGCATACCTTAGCTTACCAACCTCATGTCTTATTTATAGTGTTGGAGTCTTGGTTCGACCAGGACATTGGTGGCATAGTTTAAGGAAGGAGATCTTCGTGGAGATCATTCTCAAATTAGAAGTTGTCCAGTGGAAGGAAGTTTCCCTGTTAGACTTGTGCTCTTAGATATGCGGGAGATAGTTCCCAATTGGAGTGTTGTCCATAGATGAAAGTTTCCATGTACGACGTATACTCTAGTATTTGCTTCCTAGTTGAAAATAAAGTGTTGTTGACTTGCTTGTCCGAAGCTGATCCCCGAGATACTTGCCTTAATAGGTCTTATAGGTATTGGGGATGGTTGTGAGACGTGTGGGCTTAGCAAGATTTAGTAATTTGGGTCTGTATGGCAGACTGCACTGTGTGGGCTTGAAGCCGCTTGGGCCAAATCAGTATTGGGCTAACGCTTGGGCCTGTTATTCCTTGAGATCATCATGACACGTGTACAACGTAAAAGAGATGACATTTCGATGTATCATCACTTGTATCATTGAAATGTAATTTTGAAGACCTTTCTAGCAAAAGAAAATCAATACAAACACTTAAAATTTTAAAATATGTATTGTTTCATTTAAACATGTAAGTATTTTTAATATTTTCGTGCCTAAGTATAATATATTTAAAGAAACGGACAAACATTTTAATGAACATTCAAACAAAGACCCTTGAGTCTAAAAAAATAATATTTTTACCATAAAATAAGCTTGCACCTAAAAAGTTTTAATTTACAGTATAAAATATGATTTTTTTAATGAACTTATTGAGAGCATTAGTGGGATGGTACAGAAGGTCTCCACTGTAGACAATATGTATATCCTATGTGGCATAAGTTATTTTTTGGCCACAACTTATGTGAAAATTAAAAGCCCTGACTTTCTTCATCTTCTCTTCTCTTCAACTTGATATCAATTTGCTAAGCACAGACTTTGTGCGAACTCTCATCCTTTGTCCTCTATTTTTACTCTCTTCATCTCCTTCCCTCCCCCTGATCGCAGGCCATCACTGCCCGCCAATGAAACCTTGCCATCCCTTTCCGCTCTCCCGCCACCATCGCCCCCTCTTTCTGTGACTCACCACCACCCACTGCCAAAAATCCCTTTCTCCTATTTCCAACCACCACAGGCCACGTCCTTTCTGCCTTCTGTTTGAACTCACCAAACCCACCACCCCCAATTTAAATGAGCAAGGGCTCAAGACTCTTAAGTGGATTTGGTTCAGATCTACTACAATCAACCAACGATTCCACCATAGCTCAGATGGCTCAGCTAACCAACTAAAAACTAATTAGAAAAAATGAAAGAGATAGAATAGCAGTGATGGCGAGCTTTGTGAACATCTCAACTCTACCACTCTACTATCGAACTCGCTATCCCTCAGCTCCCCACTCTCCATCTCTCAACTAATGTCAATTCAAGGTATTACAAACCAAACCCTTCTCTCTTCTTTTGTTCATTCATTAATGTTAGAATGACCAAATTTTTGTGTAGTGAGTTCCCCTAAGATGCTTCTCAACACTGACGCCTCGAGATGCAATTGAGCCACTAGAAGTTGAGATGTCCCCTTTGTCTTCTACTTCTTCTCAGTCGAGCATTTCTAAATACAATTGGGGTGCGGGGCTTAGAACTGTGGCCTTTATCTGGGGACTAAGGAAGAGAATTAGGTATGTGAAATTGGTGGTAAAAAAATGGGGATGAGGAGAAGAATAAGAAGGCGTGGTTTTCTTCATCTCGGCTCAACTAGTACGTTTTTTCCCTTTTCTACATTTTCCTCATGGGTTTTCTCTTAACACTTGATGTGTCAAATTTCTTTCCATGCTCCTCTCACTTTCCCTCATTGAAATTTTCAAAAAAGAATGATATTTGATTAATTGAATAAGGAATCTGATTAATTGTAAGGAAGAGAAAAACCACTGAATACGAAAGGATACATATGATTAATTGAAAAAGGAATCAGATTAATTGTGAGGAAAAGAAAATCCATTGATTAATTGATAAAGGAACTGAATAAAGAGATCTTTGAAAATCTATGACCATCCATTTATGGGTGAAAATTGCCAGATCTAAGTTTGTTAAAATAAAAAAAACCAATGGTTATTGGATCCTAAGCATTATGGAGAAACAATTGAAGGCCCACCTGATGTTGATTTCAATATTTTGGAGCATTAGCAGTTTTAAAAGTATTACAATCAAAAAAAATTATATGCATTATAAAATTCTAAAGTAATGAAGCATTTGGAAACTATTGCATTGTCATCTCAAGTGCGTCGTTGTGCATTTTAATAAAAATATTTTGAATGACACATTGCATGTGCAGAAGGCACGAATATGGGTTACATGCCAGAGATATTTCTTTATGTTTGCATCAGTTGTAGCCAAAATTTACTTGGGACAAACATGAGATATTTCTTAATGTCGACTCCCTTCCTTCTTATTTTTAGTTAAGTTGACATTTGGTGCTGATTGAATTCCTTATCACATTTGTTGCGTTGATCGGTATTATTAACATTGTTTGTTTTAATGAGTATTGACCCTTTTTTTAAAGTTAATTCATCTCAATCGTTGAAATATACAATTGAGCAAGTGTTTTAAAATAAATGAACTAAAAACCCATGTTGCAAGTATTTCACATAACCGTGAAGGTATGATTTACTTTGTGGTAGTGCCAATGGCACTGGTATTATACTATCTAATGATACATCAAACAGTCCTTTGATCATCACTGTACACTTGTCATGATAATCTCATCAACAGAACAAAGCAAGCCCGATTGCATGCTCAATCTAGCGAGGCCCAAATAGCACTAAGCTTATTATTGGCAGGATCCAGACAGTCGGACCTGAGTTTGAATGAGCCATTAAGCCCACACGTCACACGGTTAGGCCCAATCCTCGTAAGACCTCTAAGGCAAGTATCTGAGAGATCTATCCAAGATAAGCAAGCCAACAACACATTGGATCCGACTAGAAAACATATGTTAGAGTATAAGTCGGGTAAGGAAACTTCCTTGCATTGACAACACTTAGAAAGGGAAACTTCTCCCACAGATCTAGGAGCAAAAGTCGCGCGAGAGAAACTTTCCCACATGGACAGCTCTCAATTTGGAAAGGATCTCTACAACAAGATCTATTTCCCTAAACTACGGCACCAAATGCCTAGCCAAACAAGGACTCCTACTATAAAAGGGAGATAAGGTCGATGAACTAGAGGTACGCCACATAATCCCAGTTTAACGTTTTACGCCTCTCCTAAGCCTTATCTAACTTAAGCATCGGAGTGCCATCAACCGCCATACAGTGTTCCTTGGCTCACATTTACTACCTATGCAGGTCTAGGTAAGCAACAAGGAAGGAGAGCAGAAATCGACTACATATTGACCTATCCGTGGGGAACGGCAGAGTTTCTCGAAAAAAATAGTTTTACCACCTTTCCCAGAGAATCAGCGAGATGGTGACAACAAGGTCTCGCAACAATGGAGATGTTGTTGAACCTTCGAACGCTCAAATCGGCAGAGCACCGCCCATTCCACCCCCGCCACGGGAGAAACCTCCTCAGACCCCCGTGCCAGTGGCGGCCGCAGCATACCCAATGATGGACGTACTTTCAACACTGATGCAGCAAATCAC
The DNA here is from genome assembly GCA_963556465.1 of Berberis vulgaris. Classification (NCBI taxonomy): domain Eukaryota; kingdom Viridiplantae; phylum Streptophyta; class Magnoliopsida; order Ranunculales; family Berberidaceae; genus Berberis; species Berberis vulgaris. The sequence continues at coordinate 24,932,876 of OY747130.1, read as the reverse complement.
AGAAATGTTGGGGGCTTTCAAACAATAGCGAAGGGCTCATCTCTCGGCGAGCTCCAGAGAGCATGTTGAGGAGAGCTGCACTGCCCCAGCAACTTCTCAATGGACAAGAGGCTGAGGCGCAACCCATAAGCGTCTAGAGCCGATAGGCGCATCCCGCACAACCCCATCCGCAAAGGGGCCACAAACCCAGACTTGTTGTTTAGTCACACGGTCCCTCCATTCATGGATCATATCATGGATGAACCGCTGCCAAAGAAATACACGCCACCAAAGTTAGAGTTTTACGACAAGACATGAGACACGTTCGATCACTTGTGCCACTTCTAGCGTGTTATGGCACTCAAGGAAGTGTCCGATGCAAAGGAAATAGCTGACGTTGTCAAGGAGATTAAAAAGGAAACTCCTAGCATCATTTACGTCATCCACAGGGTCGGTCCTGAAGGAGAGCAATCAAACAGGTCCCGCAAAAGGACACCAACCGAGATGTGGACATCATTTCAATATGAGGACCGACAAGTGCAGCACACACGAGTTCAAAGCCCAATCTCGGCTAACGTTTACGGAGAGGGATCTCCAAGGGTGCATTCTCCTCACAATGACGCCCTGGTCATCTCTGACATTATCGCTAAGTGGGAGGTAAAGAAAGTCTTGGTGGACACTGGAAGCCACTAAATGTCATGTTCCTCAGTGCATTCCGCAACATGCAGCTATAGGAAAAAACCTAACTCCCGCCACCCACCCTATGGTCGGATTCAATGGAAAAAATGCTTCCCTATCGAAAAAGATCAATCTAATGGTGGTTGCAGAAGAGCCACAGCTACGGAAGTACCTTGTCCAAGAGTTCATGGTAGTTGATGCCCCGTCCACCTACAACATCATTCTGGGAAGGATGTGGCTTCATCATATTGCAGCAATGGTATCTACCCTGCACCAATGCATAAAATATACAACCACCCAAGCCCAAGGGACTATCCGAGGATATCAGCTAGCAGCAAGACACTGCCATTAGGCAGCCCTAAAGCAGCTGAATTATTGACAGTTACAGCTCGGGTCGATAGAACCAACATGTCAGACATCAGGCCTATACAAAATAGGTGAATCACTCTTGAAAAGCGAAGGAGTCCAAATAACCAAAGTGCAGCTACGCAGGGATCCAAGAAACAAATCTAACAACGCAATCCAAACTAATAAAAAGCTAAGTAACGATACTTCAGCAAATGGGCACAAACTCCAAGAACTGTTAATCAGCAAGGAACTGCCCGCCAGCACGAAGTCCACTATACAGTAACTTCATTAGCTTTTTAAAAAAAATTCGCTAGAGGGACCACACAATCCAAGCCAGGACCATTTGCGCCTCCCTCAGGGCCGGATTAGCTCAGTCTCCGCTCCAAGTTAAATTATTTGTTGCTTTGATTTCGTCTCTTGTTTTCTAATTTTCATTTTAGTTCAGAAGAGTTGTTCATACAAGACACATTCCAGAAGATTTTATTAATTACAACGAGAGTTATTACAAAGCTTGTCGAGCAACTAGTACATCAGTTTATACACTACAAGTATCTAAGTCCGATGCAAGTATCTATCCACTGAAACAAGGGTAGAGACTCAGATCTGCTAATCCGCCTCCAAAAGAGAAGGTGGTTAACGTCCGCGATAGAAGACGAAATGGCGTGCTCAATTCATTGTTTCATCGAATCACCCAGAAAGACGATTCAGATGTGGCAAGCAAAGTACATGAAGAGGGTTGCGAGCACTCCCTCAATTCTTTATTCTGCTAGTCTACCTCATGAAGAGGAACAAAATGAAGTGACAGAAAGCTGACAAAAACGTCCCCAAACGACGGGATTGTCGAGGTCTCACAATGTTGTCAAATGGGGACGTCTTTCAAATGTGTAATGTTTAGGGTGATGCGGAGATACCACCCCGGGAACGAGAGTCACAACCTCCAACGCTCCCATCAACCATAAACTAGTTGCGAGGACCATCCCTCGACAACAATAAATGGATGATAAAGTGCTCGAGAACCGGAGGATGGGAGACAGACTTGACCCCCGAGAGGAAGTTCATAACTCTTATTCGCATTGTAAGAAGATATTACAAGTTATCATGGGATGAATCAGATGCCCACCCAGATCAAGCGGCACCGCAAAATAGAAAGTCTTATCAAGACTCATCGGCACAAATTTTTGAACATTCGAAAAATCCAGTGAGGGAGATCTTCCTTCAGCCTTTGGAAAACCCAAAGCAACTTCTCTGGTAAGATACATTTGATTAACATGCTCTACTATTCTCATTGCAGTGCTTGAACGCCAAATAGCCAACCCATATATAGGCTAAATGGTTCGTGAAGAAGCGTCAACAGGCAGTTACTTCAGCATTAAATGTCGTACGGGAAATCGGAAAAACGACGGTTCCAATTGCAACTACACAAGTCCACATTTTTTAATTAATGACCCTGTAAGCAGCCCCATTAACTGGGGGAGTAATTGACACTGAACCGTCTCGCAAAATGCGTTGTATCTCCGTCACACTGAACCACAAAGATTTTTTTTCTAATTGGGCCCCTCAACTAATGGGCCCAAGTTTATGCCCTGCCAGATCCGACCCAGCACATGCAAAGGAACAAACAGCAAAGGCTCTGAGTGCCCACTGAACAAGAAGCACGCCTACAAAGTGTTATCACCAAATCCAAGGCATCAACTCTACTATTATTCAGTAGTTGTTCATTAAAGTCGGTCAACATATTATTATTCTGATCAATCGATCTGACTCACCCTGGAATCAGACCATCGAGCGAGCTAAGTAAGTCAGGACACCCAAGTCAAACTTACATGCCAGAACCTTACACGTGAGCTAAGTAAGTCAGGAGACCCAAGTCAAACTTACACGCCCAAAATCTTACACACGAGCTAAGTAAGTCAAGACACCCAAGTCAGACTTACATGCCCAAAATCTTATTCTGACCAAAGCTTAGTCAAGCTTCGACTGATTACAACAGCTTCTGGTCCATTCTAACACCTAGCTCGCCGCAAGCGGACAGCGATGGGTTTAAAAGTGAGAGCTTAGTCAGTGTTTGTAATACCTGGCTGCGATGGCTTGCCAGGGACCATTGTCCAACTATAGATAATGGTCGTCGAACTTAACCAAAGCTTAGTCAGTTTCGACCTATGACAATAGCTTCTGATATGTTCTAACGCCTAGTCCATTAACTTAAATGGGTGTCAACGGTTTAGAGAGTGGCAACTTAGTCAATGCTCTTATGCCTGATCGAGATGGCTTGCCAGGGATTATTGTCCAAATATGGGCAATAGAAACCAAACCCAACCAAAGCTTAGTCTGTGATGACCGACGAACGATATTTTAGGGTCTGCTCGAAGCCTGGTCCGCAAATAACAGATTGGACGACCTAGAAAGTGGGAGTCTAGTCAGCGCTCTCGGCACCTAATTAAGATGGCTTGCCAGGGGTCACTACTAGTATGCAAATAGTGATTGTCGAACCCCAACCAAAGCTTAGTCAGTGGTCGCTAATGACGATGGTTTTGGTCTGCTTGAAGCCTAGTTCGTTGCATGCCGATTCCGATGGCCTAGAAAATGGAAGCTTAGTTAGTGCTCATGTAGCTTGGTGAACACAGCTTGCCAGGGATCATTGGCCAACTACAGCCTAGAACGACTGACGATGATAACTACTAGCTCGCTCCAATTCCTAGTCCGCCACAAACGGATCAATATGGGTTGGAAAGTGGGAGTCTAGTCAATGCCCTCGACTCCTGATCAAGATGGCTTGCCGGGGACTACCATGTCGCTGAAACCTGACTCCGATTTAGTCAATCATAACTGGTGTTAACAACCACCGATCCAATTAAGCCTATTCTACAAATAGCAAACAAAGATGAGTCAAAAGTTCGGTCAGAGTTCTGAAAACTCGACCCAGACGACTTGTAAGGACTACTGTCCGATCATCTACAAGGGTGCAAGCGCTGGGACCATAGTTTTATTAATATGCTTACAACACCAACAACAACTACTAGTCCAACAGAGAGCCAAACAGCCATACGGAGGGTGTATTACACTCCTTGATCTCTAAAAAGGAGTCTGCCAGAATTGCACAAACTATTGCATCACAAGAAGTCAAAGCTCCCAACAGCAGATCAAAGATAAAGCTTCCTAGCTTGGCAGAGTTCCTCATCTGACGATTAATGTCGAAGTAAGACAAAATCGGTAAAAGCTAGCAGGAAAAGCAAAGGAAGACAAACAAGTGCGAAGTATTATTCATTTGCAAACTTGAACATAAGATTCATCCCTCATCAAGAAGAGAGTCAGATACAACAGAACTAAACTTAGCAGTGGAAAAAGCAAGAGACACATCTGTAGGTGTTGCCTCTCAATCCCCACATCAGGGTCGCCTTCTTCTTCAGATGAATCGGAGGGTGCTCCAAACTCTGCATATGCAATCTCTTCCTTCATTAGATGCAATAGCTCCAGCCTTCCATGCACGATTCTATTGAATTTAAACGTGCCCTGGGCCTTGAGAAGTTTTTTGTACGCCCTCTTGACTCAGCAAGCTCCTGTTTCAGTCGCTCCAACTCCCCCGATGGGATTTCAGCCTTGGACTGCTCACCATCCAGCTTATAATTGGCAATATTCAGCTCACTCTGTGCCAGAAGGAACAACTATCCAGTGGTCTGCGCACTCTTGGCATTGAATTCAATGTTGGCCTCCAACTACTGATATCGAACAGTCCACTCGGACTCCTTTTTTATCCTCTCAGCATGCAAAGCCTGCACTCCAGCCACAGTCTCACAGGCAAGCTGCAAGTCACGGGGGACAAGGTTAAATTTTTTTTAACCGATCCCTCGCGAACATTACCTCCACCAAGTCAGACTCAAGTGCCTCCAAGCGAGCCTTCTGAGCCTCCGACCTCATGGATCTAGACTCAGCTCCAGTGTTTGAGAAAGCTTCAAATTGCTTCCTCGACAACTCAATCTCGTTGAGAGCATCAGAGTATGACTTCTACAAGTTTGCAAAGACTCGCTCCATGGTATATACTCTCTCACGAGCGGCCTCGATTTCAATTCCAGCTGCGGCCACTTGATTTAGATTTGACATCCCTAGCACAAGATGTTTCTCCCTTTTATCTAAATGCTCTCCTAGAGTTTCTCTCATTGGCTCCGGAGCGCAGTTCGCCAGCCAGTCATTCCACCTGCTAATATGTTTCCTTGTAGCGTAAGAGATGTCAACCTCCTGATGCCAAGCTTGGTTGCTCATCCTTATTACATTTGGAGCAAACAGACTGATCTGCACATCAGGATGAAGATCATTCGGGACCAGAATCACCCCAGCACAGCCTTTAGCCGTCCTCACTGCATCAGGGCCCTCATCAACAGCTTTCCCTTTGCCTGAAACAACCTGCTCTCTGACACGCGTCGATCCAAACTCAATTGACTGAGAAGAAGAAGCGAAATATTCCTTGGACCATCGTCAGTTGAATATTGGGATGGGAACGCGATGGAGCACAACATAGGTGATAAGAAGGAAACCCTTCACTATGTCACTGACGATCAAATGACTCTTTGATAGGTTCACGATCCAGAGAAAAGTGGATCTCAAAGTCTTTTATTGAAAAAGGACGACCATCCAAAGCTTCCATGACCGCCTACAATAGTATTTTATTCAGAAACTCCTCCTACTTGGTGCTCAGTTTGGTCACATCCTCCACGCCAACCATTTGTAAATACCCCCTCTCCAAGTCAGGAACGGAGATAGGGACCACGGCCTGAGCATCATGCCCCTCATAAACAACAGTCTTATCAGGTTCTTGCCCAACAACATCACGTCCTTTGGACAAGACAAGATGCCTTCGGATGGACCTTGACAAAGCACGAAACCGCTTTGGATGCACAGAAGAGGAAAGCACTTCATCTATTTATGCCTTCCTCGAAGGGCTTGGAACCTTGATCTTGGGAAGCTTCCTCTTCCGAAAAACAAATGCACCTTCAAGTTTTGGCTTCTTTACCCAAAACACAGTGGGAACCATGTGCCAATGAGCCTACAAACCGCTATGCTCAACATTAGAAGGCTTAACGACATCATTTACCTCGAGACGAGGCATGTCGCGAAATACATCCAAAGTAGCTTTATCTTCAGCAGAAAGTGGCGAAGTTGGGAATCTCTCTGTAAAAAGCACAACAGGTCAATCTAATATGTAGTTAACACAAGCAAGATCAGAAAAGGAGACAACTTATTCAGTGATCTAAATTCACGCTCAACCGGACGACCAGCAAGCTCAAAGTACGTGGATTTCGCAGGACCCATGAAATAAAACTTCTGCCATGATTTAAAATCATTAGACAGCTTGCCAAAGCAGTCTGGCGACGTCAGTACACACACAGTGTGCTCATTTATCCGAGAAGAAGTGAGCAATTACATCACCCTCGAAGACACTTGGACACCAGCATCCTTAGCCCTAATCAGAATGGCAATCAAAGTCATATTCCTGTTTAGAACAAGTTGAGTGGGTGCAATGCCGAGGTACGCCAAAAACTCCCATATCTCCTTGATAACAGGAAAGCGAACACTCGATTGAAGCATACCTGGGTGAAAAAAGATAAACCCCTCAAGAGGGTACAATGGCATCAGATTGGCCCTTAGCGAACATTTTATCAAAAAGCTGATCTCGACCCACCATGAGAGAAAGTACTAGTTTTCGAATACGAAGGCTAAGCAAAGTCAAAAGCACAATAGACAATACAGCAAAGCAGAATCTCTGAGATCGAAAAAGTAAAGGAGTTATACTCCACGGGCATGAGATCTATATAGAAAATGAACTCCAACCTTTTTTGCTTTCAAGCTGGTGCACACTCAATTAATGCAATTCGCCGCTCGAAGAAACCACTCAGACTCAATCATCATTACTGCACAATTGCTTCACGATAAGAAGGCTCACTAACTCAGGGGGAGCATCTAATGATACATCAAACCATCATTTGATCAGTACTGTACATGTGTCATGATAATCCTGTCAATGGAACAAAGAAGGCATGATTGCATGCTTAATCCAGCGAGTCCCAAATAGCACTAAGCCCATTATTGGCAGTACCCAGATAGTCGGACTCGGGTTGCAATGAGCCATTAAGCCCACACGTCACGCGGTCATGCCCAATACTCATAAAGCCCTCTAAGGAAACAACACATTGGATCAGACTAGGAAACATATATTATAGTATAAGTCGGGCAAGAAAACTTTCTTGCATGAACAACACAGAAAGGGATACCTCTCCCGCAGATCTAGGAGCATGAATCGTGTGGGTAAACTATCCCACATGAACAGCTCCCAATTAGGAAAGGATTTCCACAACAAGATCTTTTTCCCTAAACTATGCCACCAAAAGCTTAGTCGAACAAGGACTCTTACACTATAAAAGGGAGATAAGGTCGATGAACTAGAGGTACGCTACATAATCCAAGTTTATAGTTTTAAGCCTCTCCTAAGCCTTATCTAACTTAAGCATCGGAGTGCCATCGGCCACCACACGATGGTCCTTGGCTCACGTTTGCTACCTATGCAGGTATAGGTAAGCAGCAAGGAAGAAGAGCAAAAATCGACTACATCACTATCTATATTACAATTCAAATTGGTGTTTACTATTTATTGCTGACTGAGACAAACTAAGGATTGGAGATAAAAGATGGCTAGGAAAAAAATTGAGACGGACATCTTAATGCAAGTTTAAATAAAAGCCCTAAAATTCATGTTTTGGAGATTTCAAAGTTGGAGAGAACTCATTCTCAACCATTGAATTTTTCTCCCCAGCTGATTCAAATTTTGAGTAAATCTAACCCTGAAGTTTATTGTATATATTTTTACCTTAGAATAGGCTTGCACTTCAAAACTGATTTAGGTCAAAAATGGGTATGGCGGTAGGGTGTTCAAGACATAATATTTAGCAAAAACAATTATGTACTTTGCGGGAGTGCCAACGACAAGGGTATTATACTAGTCTATATTACAATTCAGATTAGTGTTTTACTATTAATTGCTGACTGGGAAAAACATCAAATTATAAGGATTGGAGATAAATGATGGCTTGGATTGAAAGTTGGGAAATGTGTTGAGGGTTGAGATTCATTTCCTATGATGGTATGTTTGTAAATATAAAACATGCAGAAGGGCAAAAAATTGAATAAAAAATTGGTGGAATGTACATGTGGTGAAGAGAGAAAGTATTGTGTTTTCCTTTTTTTCAAAATGAAATTATTATAACTATCTATGTAGTTGTTGGATTTTGGTATACTTGGTATCATTGAAATGTAATTTTTAAGATCTTTCCAACAAAACGAATTATCAATACAAACACTTAAAATTTCTAAATATGTATTTTTTTTTTAGAACATGTAAGTATTTTTAATATTTTCATGCATAAATATGAAAATATTAATATTTTTCAGAGAGACAGACGAACATATTAATAAGTATGAGCATATTTTTCAGAGAAACGGACGAACATATTAATGAACATTTAACCAAATAACCTTGACTTAAGAAAAAAAAAAGGTTATTATTTACTGTAAAATAGGCTAGCACCTTAAAAAATTAGTTTACATTATAAAATATGATTTTTTTTATGAAACTAAATGATAGGCAATGGAGTAGATGGTGGTGAGGGTGTCCACTATAGACAATCTAAATGTCCTATGTGGCAAAAGTTATCTTTTTGCCACAACTTAAGTGAAAATTAAAAGCCCGATAGCTTTATTCGTCTTCTCTTCTCTTCAACATATCAATTAACTAAGCACATAATCTGTGTGAATTCTCTTCTTTCGTCCTCTCTTCTCTTTCTCTCCCTGGTCGTAGTCTATCACCGCCCCCTCTTCTTGCGATTCACCACCACCCACTGCCAGATCCCCTCCTCTGTCTCCAACCACCACGTGCCTCCCCCTTTCCTCCCTCTGTTTGAACTCACCAAACCCCCCATGCCCAATTCAGATGAGCAAGGGCTCAAGACTCTTAAGTGGATTTGGTTCATATCTGCTGCAATCAACCAACGATTCCACCATAGCTTAGCTGACCAACTAAAAACCTAAGTATAAATAATGAAAGAGATAGCAGTAGCAGTAATGGAGAGCTTTGTGAGCATTTTAGCTCCACCACTCTACTCTCAAACTTGCTAGCTATCAGCTCACCACTCTCCATCTCTCAACCAATGTTGATTCAAGGTATTACAAACCAAACCCTTCTCTCGTCTTATTTTCATTCATTAACGCTAGAATGACAAAAAATTTGTGCAGAGAGTTCCCCTATAAGATGCTCATCAGCACCAACACTTCAAGATGCAATTGAGCCTAAAAAGTTGAGACGTCCCCTTCGTCTTCCATTTCTTCTCAGTCGAGCATTTCTACATACAATTTGTGTGCGGATCTTTGGGGTTTATTTGGGGACTATGGTAGATAAATAGGTGTATGAAATTGTTAGAAAAATTGGGGAGGAAGAGGAGCAAAAGAAAAAAAACGTGGTTTTTTCATCTCGACTCAACAAGTGTGTTCTCTTCCCTTCTCTACATCTTCTTCCTAATGGGTTTTCTCTTATGTCAAATTCCTTTCCATCCTCCTCCCACTTTCCCTATTGAAATTTTGAGAAAAGAATATATCTGATTAATTGAATAAGGAATCTGATTAATTGTGAGGAAGAGAAAAACCATTGAATATGAAAGAAGGAATTTGGTTAATTGAAGAAGGAACTGATGAAAATGAAATTTGAAAATCTATCCCCATCTGTTTATGGGTGAAAAAAAAGCCATATTTAAGTGTGTTAAAATAAAATAAAAAGCCAATAGTTATTGGATCCTTGGCATTATGGAGAAAATAATTGGAGGCCCACCTGATGTTGATTTCAATATTTTGGACGATTATCATTTTTAAGATTGTTAAAATAAAATCTTATATTATAATTAAAAAAATTATATGCATTATTATAAAACTCTAACTAATGCGGCATTTGGAAACTGTTGCATTGTCATCTCAAGTGCGTAGTTGTGCATTTTAATAAATATATTTTATTTTTTGTGTGACACTGTGCATGTGCAGAAGGCACGAACAAGGGTGACATTCCGGAGATATTTCTTAATATTGAAACTCTTCCTTCTTATTTTTAGTTAAGTTGACATTTGGTAGAAATTTAATTCCTTATAACATTGGTTGCGTCGATCGGTATCATTATTTGCATTCATGAGTATTGGCTAGTTTTTTTAAGTTAATTCATCGTAATTGTTGTGAGCAAATGTTGTTTAAAAAATGAACTGAAAACCCATGTTGCAAGTATTTTACATAGTCGTGAAGGTACGACGTACTTTTAGTGGTGCCAACGCCATGGGTATTAGTCTATATTACAATTTAGAGGGGTGTTTTACTATTCATTGATGATCAAGACAAACTAAGGATTTGAGATAAAGGATGGCCTGGATTGGAAGTTGGGAAATGTGCTAAGGATTAAGATTCATTTCTTATGATGCCATGTTTGTAAATATAAAATATGTAGAGGGGCAAGGAAAATGAAAAAAAAAATGTGAAAAAACTTTGGTGGAGGGTACATTAGAGAGATAAAGTAATGTGTTTTCCTTTTTTACAAAATGAAAATTATTATAACTATTTATGTAATTTTAGAATTTTAGTAAACTTGATATCATTGAAATTGCAATTTTGAAAATCTTTCCAACAAAACCAATGATTAATACAAACACTTAAAATTTCAAAATATGTATTTTAGTATTAAAATATGTAAGTAATTTTATAATTCATGCCTAAGTATAATATCTTTTTAAAGAAACGTACAGACATTTTAATGAACATTTAAAAAATTAGTTTGTATTCTAAAACATGATTAATACAAACACTTATAAAACATTTTAATGAACATTTAAAAAATTAGTTTGTATTCTAAGTATAATATCTTTTTAAAGAAACGTACAGACATTTTAATGAGCATTTAAAAAATTAGTTTGTATTCTAAAACATTTTAATGAACATTTCAAAGAACCCAAACATTCAATCGATCATAATTTTAACAGAGTTTGACTCTACAAAATTAGTTTGTATTCTAAAACATGATTTTTTTTTTATGATACTGATTGAGGGCAATGGTGGTGAGGGTGTCCAGTGCATGATAATTAGCAAAAAAAAGTGTGTGGAATGCTAACGACACCGGTAATATGCTAGTCTATATTACAATTCAAAGTGGTGTTTTACTATTCATTGTTGGCTGGAACAATCAAGGATTCGATATAAAATTTGGCTATGACTAAAAGTTGGGAAATGTGTTGAGGGTTGAGAGTTGAAACTCATTTAAAAAAAAGTATTGTTAAAAAAAAATTGTGGAATGTATATGTAGCGGAAAGAAAAAGTATTGTGTTCTAATTTCTTTCTAAATGAAAGTTATCATAACTTTCTAAATAGTAATCAGATTTTGGTAAACTTCGTATCATTTAAATGCAATTTTGAAGATTTTTCCAACAAAACCAATAATCAATACAAACAGTAAAATTTACTAAATATGTATTTTATTATTAAAACATGCAAGTGTTTTTAATATGTTCATGCCTAGGCATAATATTTTCAAACAAACTGGCAAAAATTTTAATGAGCATTCAAACAAATACACCGAACATTTAATCGATTCTAATATTTACCGAGTTTTGACTTTATAAAAATCAATGTACATTATAAAATATGTATTTTTTATGGAACTGGTTGAGGGCAATGGTGGGGATGGTGGTGAGGGTGTCCAGTACATGATAATTAGCCGAAAATTTTTATATGGAGTTCCAATGGCACTAGTAATATGCTAGTTAGTTTACATTCCGAAATATGATATTTTTATGGAACTAACTAAGGGCGGTAGTGGGGATGGTGGTGAGGGTGTTCATGATAATTAGCAGACAAAAAATTTTATGTGCATTGCCAACGACACGGGTATATGCTAGTTTGTTATCATTGCAGATGTGATTGAAAATTTATCCTCTAATTCAAGTGGAATAGTAGTCCGTTACACATTGTAATAAAAAATGTTCAATATGGATGCATCTCATCCACTACTCCCATCTAATTAATTTTTAAATGTAGTTCTTCAACGGGTATTTGTCACAAGGAAGTAGACGAGAGGTTGTGTAGAAGAACCATAGTGTTATATGTTAAGTCATTTTGTCCAACTTAACATTTCTTTGTAGAGAATTTGTAAAATCGTGAAACACTTGTTTAGACGCTTCCAAAGAAATAATGATTTAAGGTTATATATACCTAAAATATATTTCTTACCTACCCCCCCCCCCCCCCCCTCCCAACCCTCCAATAGAACTCTAATAAAATGATTATATCTTGCCTAGGTTTTTTTAATGAATATATCACAAGAAAAGTACAACATAATTTTAACGAGATTATGACTCCACAAAAGTTAGTTGTAAAGCTTGCATGTAACTGATAGTTGTGATTCATTACCCTTGAACAATGGTTAGGCAGTGTTCTAAAAATCGGCCTAGGCTAGAAGGTGGAAAACCGCCCAGATTAATGGCTGGGCAGTCTGGGCGGGTCTAGGTGGGGTCTGGGCGGCCTAGGCGGGCTCTACGCGGTCTGGGTGATTTTTATTTTTTATATTTTTTTATTTTTTAATAAGGCTGATTGTGTTCTTATTTTATTTTTCTTTCCTCTTTTTTAGAAATAAACTATTTAATTGTTTTTTATTCAGTATATGTCTAAATGTAGCAAAGGATTATTACTTAATGGAATTCTCAAAGGATCTGTCGATACCAATTTTACTAATGTAGATTTTATCAAACATGACTGAGGTTATTCATGCAATTTGAAGAAAAATAAAAGAGTAGGTTTGGATATTTGTCCACAAATTCAATTTTATATAAAGTACCCATCATGACCAACTTCAGTCATTTGAGCTTTAATAAATTTTGTTCATGATTGTTAATTTTTCATGTTTTTAAATTTTGCATATGTATATTGGCATTAAATTGGATGTAATTGATAAGGTATTATGCTTAACTTTTGTAAATTATTAAAGTTATAATACAAAACCTAAGACCGCCTAGGCCCCTGGGCGCTAGGCACATGCTCGTCGCCCGCCCAGCGCCTAGCGATTTTTAGAACACTGTGGTTAGGAGCTGATCCGGCGGATTGTAACTGATAGTTGTAAAGCTTCCATGTAACAGATATTGTTCTAGCGGATTGTGTCCCTGATCTTACCAATCCCGTTCTTCCTCGCTCCATCCGAGAACTTTGGACCTATTTTCCTGGAAGTATTATACACTAGAATTCGAAACTTATCTTCTCTCTTTTCCCGATTCCGGTAGCGAGGGATATTCAAGCCATTGTTATCCGACCCACTACCAATCCTAACAAACTCCTTTGGACTTTTGACAAAAGATGATTGTATTCGGTCAAAAACGTTGCGCGGCCTTTCACCATGGGTCAGTTGGAAAGCTCCACTTCCCTTCTACCCCATCCCACTTTGGCTCTAAACTCTTAAGATCCATCTGGAGAATCAAAGCCCCTCCCAGTGCTCTGTTACTCCTTTGGAAGATTAGCCAAAATCTCCTCCCCACGAGCCAATCTTGTTAGGATTCATATCCCCATAGAGGAAAGTTGCACCTTTTGTCATACCTAGAAGGAAGATGTGTTCCATCTTTTCTTCCTTTGCCCTGTCATTTTCCGATTTTGGCTCTTCTCTCCTCTTTCTATTAACTGGGCAGCCCCAAACCTTAACCTTCACTCTGTTCCGAGAGTCTTTGAAATTATGTGTGATGCAACTAAAGACCATGTTGTGAGATCAAATGAGATGTTTTCCCAATTTACAACTATTCTTATGACTATCTGGTGTCTGCATAATCAAAATAATTTCAACAATACCAAGATCTCCCCTACGATCTTTGTATCACATTGTCGTCATCTTTGGGAGTCTTGGTACAAATAATGGTTCCTTACCAGATCAACCTTAACCACCCCCCATTTTCCATCAATCCCACAAATCTTGGATACAGCCATAACTGATAAACAACTTGCCTCTCGCTCCTCTGTAGATCTGGCCCTAGCCTTTGTGGTCTTTATTTCTATTAATGTACCTTCACTATTTATCCAGGACAAAATCCACTCAGCCCGCACACACAGAATTAATCTCAAAGCAAACCACCTTCGACCTCTTCCACTCTGCCTTGATAGTGATATGGTTTTTGTCACATTTGATGCTTGCTTTTTGAGTCTACTAAGCAGGGAGGGTGGGAGTTTCAACAACTGACATTGCTGGAAATGTTCTAGCTTTTGTAGTCTGCCAAATAGGTGAAAAAGTTTGTGAGAGTACGATGGCGAAAGGATATGCGGCGAAAACGACCTTGCTACTCTTTCAGGCTCAAAGATGGAGGTCCAGACTTCTTTTTGGAGACTCAGCAACCCTTATTTATCTCATCCAGGATGGAGACTCTCAACAACATTCTACTATGCACTGGGTCTAGCGCCCTCTTATTTGTAATATTAAACGCTTGCTTCTTATGCTTCCTTTTTGGAATTGTAGATACATATCTAGATACCTTAATGGTAAGGCTCATCGCTTGGCATCGGATGCCAGTAAACTTTGATGTAATAGCTAATAGGTTTTATTATATTGCATAAGGCTTTTAACAAAACAAAAAAATGGTTAGGAGCTCAAACTCATCAAGATCTACATTCGTAGCAATATTTTTTTGAGAGTTGTGACTCATTGCTATGATTAAGAGTGTGACTCATCGGGGTTGGTGCCTAGCAGTATGTGATTTGATTTGATGACCTAACTCATGAAACATTTGAAATCCAAGCCACTTGTTTACCAATCAATATGTACTTATTGACATCTAACAACACAAAACTACATAAATTTAGGATATTTAAATATAGTTTTATCAACGGTGAAAAAATGGATTGTTTTTCTTGGTTATTCTTCATTAGTCACAACTTTTACCCAAATTGAGGTCTACATTCAAAAGATTCAATCAATGTGACGACCCAAAAGATTTATCTACAAATATAATTTTTCATTATTACATTAAAAAATTGTTTCTACAATATTGAAATACAAAGATTGCATGATCAGTTTTCTACCAATTTGGGTTGCAGGGATACAGATACGGGAGCAAATATGGATACTAGGATACAACAAACTTCCAAAAACTAGGATCGTGGCAAGGATTGAGTTTTCGCAAAATTTCGTCAAAAGTTTCATTTTTTATTACTAAAAGAAAAAGGCAAAAGGCAAATTTACATTTTTCGAGGTTTTTTCTTAATTGTTTTTTCCTTTTTTTTGCCAAAAACACAAAAAGTAGCAAAGAAAATACTAGTTTTTTTATCTAAATTTTTCAACCTACATTTTTCTTCTATCTGGGCTTCCTCCCGACCTGTGTCTTCCTCACACATACACAAACTAAGATTAAAAAATGATTTTTGTTTCAGAGCTTCTGATTTTTATGTTGGAACACATAAGAAGCTCGAACTAGTCGAGACCCCCTTAATGGTTTCTAGGGTTTTCCCTTCATTTTCCCCGAATGAAATTCCTTCAGAAACATAAGAGGATTTGTGCTCAGCTCTTTGATCTCGACCTTTAAAGCTACAATTTTGAAGGATTTCGAGTCTGGGTCATGTTGATTCATGGTGAACAATACGAAAGTGAGATTGTGTCCCAAGTGCGAGAACATGATCCCCGAGCTCCCAAACTTGCATGTTTATCAGTGTGGAGGATGTGGGGCGGTTCTTCAAGATAACAAGTTTTGAACTTTGTATTGAGTTCTTGCTTGATTTAGTGCTTTTGCTTGATTAGATGTTCAGGTTTTTTAATTACAACTAAAAAGTTGCCAACTTCTTTAGGTTTTTATAATTGCATATTTCATATACCCTCAAAATTTACTATATATGTCTCATGTGTCCTCAAAAATTTTATGTTTTTTCTTTACACACTAAAATATTTCTTGAAATAGAGATCGAAGTTAACTTGAAAGCAAAATCACAATCCTTGGATGATCCAACTACAGGTCGGATAAAACATTAACAATAAATACATCTAAGAAAATATTTTGATTGTTAAAATATAGGAATATAACAAATGAATCATAACCACATGGTCATCCCATTATCAATTTGCTAAACCAAAGACGATCATAGCTCATAAACATATACATCCCACATCATAGAGATTCATAAGTAATAATGTTTAAAGTAACTAAAATCGTAGATTCAATACTCATAAGCATATAGACAAATAACAAATGCATCCTAAATATGCACATCCCACAAAAAAAAAATTGTATCGTACTATAATCCTACAAGCTCTCATTAGCGGCTCCTTTACCGCCAACACCATCTCTCGCTACATCCATTTCCACATTTTATAAAAGAACACTCTCCAAATCTAGTTCATTAAGAGAAAATCAGCAATCTCAAGTATGCCACTACCATCCAATGAATCGAATGCATCCCCTCCTACATCCACATCCTAGTCATGCATTTCTTGTATTCTTCAGATCTTCTTGCCAAAAAAAAAAGGAATGAACAAACACCAAAATTTGAGCTTGTGGGGCTTTTTTTCCCAATGAGTGGATGTTGCTACAAGTACTTCAGATTCTCTCACAGCATGAGGATGAACAAGGTGACATCTAATTAAAAAGAAACTTAAATAAATATTAAGATTGTATCTTGATCTTATAAGAACTGTATCCTAGTTTTATCTAGTTCATTACTCCATTTACTGTATTAGATACATCATTGACTGTGGCATATACATATCAATGGTATATTTGTATCTAGTGTAGGACTGCATGATTTTTAAAGTATCAGTGCTTCCTAGTCCACAATAGAACACCATATCGCATATAGTGAAGACTTGACAAGTTGCATCATTTTTACTTTCACTGAGTCCTTTTTTCTAATTTTCTTTTATAACAAAGATTTTAATAAAGACATTTTATGTGCCCGAGCATTTTTTAACGCTTCTAGCAAGGTTCAAACCCTGGATTTGTGATACCATCCACCACAAGTGTATTGGTTGAGCAACCTAAGCTAGTACCCAATTGCCATTACTTATTTATTTTTATTAGCAATAAATATGTGTGTGTGTGTATATGTGTGTAACTTACCAAAAGATTTTACTATTTTTTCCTTCACACAAACCTACTATAATAATAATAATAATAATAATAATAATAATAATAATAATAATAATAATAATAATAATAATAATAATAATAATAATAATAATAATAATAATAATAATAATAATAATAATAAATAATAAATAAAAAATAATAATAATAATAATAACAACAACAATAATAATAATAACACCAAACTGTCCTTTACTTTGGGCCGTAGACGTGTCATGATAATCTCATCAGCAGAGCAAAGCAAGCCTGATAGCCTACCTAATCTAGCAAAGCCTAGACAACACTAAGCCTACTTTGGCAAAATCCAAAAGGTTGGACACGAATTGCAACGCCCTACGAGGTCCACACGTCACATGGTCAAGACCAATACTCGTAAGGCCTAATCAGACAAGTATCTGGAGGATTGACCTAAGACGGGCATGCCAGCAATACATTGGTTTCGACTAGGAAACCAATAACAGAGTATAAGTCGTGCATGGAAACTCCCTTGCGTGGAAAACACTCTAAAAGGGAAACATCTCCCGTAGATTTAGGAGCACAAGTTGTGTAGGGAAACTCTCCTACATGGACGACTCCCAACAAGGAAATGATCTCCAGCAAGATCTCTTTCCCTAAACTGCTACCAAAAGCCTAGCAGAACAAGGAATCTCGCATTATACACAGGGTTGATGAACAAAGGTACGCTACAGAACCCAATTTACAGCTTTAAGCCTTTTTTCAAGCCATGTTTGACTTCAGCATTGGAGTGCCATCCATCACCACAAAGGTGGTCTTTGGCTCGCATGTGTTCCCAGTGCAGGTCAAGATCAAGGTCAAGGAGAACAAGATTCGACAACATCAGTTTGGCGTCGTCCGTGAGGAATGACGAAGTTCCTTTAAAAACAGTGATATCACCCTTCTTTACAGTCCAGAGAGATGTTGACCACGAGATCTCGCAACAATGGAGAAATCCCTGAGCCCTCGAATGCTCGAACTGGAAGAGCGCCGCCAACCCCGACGGCACCGACACTGCGGGGGGAACAACCTAGAGCCCTCATGTCTGCAGCAGCCAGGAGAACCCCAGGGTGGATCAATTGTCAACCCAGATGCAACAAATTGCACGAGCGGTGGAAATACTCACTCAGCGGAACCCTCTACCCACAACAAAAGACCGGGAGCAGCAAAAAGCCCCGACCCCGAAAGACACCAAGAACATATTCAGGAGAGTCATGTTGCCTCTGCAGTTTCATAGTGGATCAGAGGCGAAGGAGCGGCCAATTGAGACCCAACATCTAGGGCCGACAAACCCACCTCGAAGAACCCCCTTCAACTAGGGGTCACCAATTCTGACGTGTTGTTCAACCTCACCGATGTCCCGTTCATGGATCACATTATGAACGAGTTACTGCCAAAGAAATTCACTCCGCCAAAGGTGGAGTTCTACGACGAAACAGTAGACATGTCCAATCACTTGCGCCACTTCCAACATGTAAAGGCGCTCAAAGAAGGGTCCAAAGCAGGGATATGCTGATCGTTCCCTACTAACTTAAAGAAGTCAGTGCTAACCCGATTCCACAGCCTACCTTCGAAGTCCATCGATTCATTCCGGACACTAGCAACGACGTTTCACACGCGCTTTGTTGGCAGCCAATGGATTAGGAAAGCCTGACATTACCTATTCACCCTCAAACAAAAGTCGAGAAAGACATTGAGGGAATATGTACATGTTTCAATCATGAGCTAATCCTTATCGACACTGTAGTAAGGATACCGCAATCACAGCCTTCACCTCAGATCTGAGGAGAGGCAAGTTGTACGATGTCCTCATTCTGGAGCCTCCAACTGATATGGCGGACTTGCTAAAGAGTGCCCAAAAATATATCACTTTTGATGAGATGTTGGCTGCCAAAAAAGAGGCAAATGATGAAAAGAAACCCTCTGGTCCTGGAAACAAGAGGGAGGGTGACGACAAAAATAAGAGGAAGCGGAATGACAGCAAACCTATTTCTGGTCGCATCGAGCGAGATAAAGCCTCCAGCTACGTCGATTCCCAATCCTTCACTCCCCTCAACTCAAGCCTATTTGATGTTCTCAGAGCCATTGAGGACTGGAAAGAAGTAAAATGGCCCACCAAACTCCAGGGAGACCCCTCGCAATAAAACAACAGAAAATACTGATCCTTTCACAAGGATAGTAGCAACGATACCGAAGACTGCAAGAATCTTAGGTATGAGATTTAGCACTGGATCAAGAGAGAAAAACTCTCACAATTCCAGAGCCCAAGCATCAAGCAAGATTGGGCAAAGGAAGCAGACCAAGCCATTATCGAAACAGAAAACAAGGTGGAAGACCTTGTATATGTCATGCACGGAGTATGCTCGGAAGCCGAACAATCCCAGCAGGTCCCGAAAGAAGGCGCTCCGTGAGATGCATACCCGGTCAACCTATGAGGTCTAACAGGTGCAGCACGTTTGTGCCCAGGTCTGATCTTGTCCCTAATTTTCATAGTTAAAGACCTCCAAAGTTTTCAATCTCTGCATAATGACGCCTGGTAATTTTGGTCTTTATAACAAACTTGGAAGTTAAGAGATCTTTGGTAGACACTGGGAGCTCTTTGAACGTTTTATTATTCAACGCGTTCCACAACATGCAACTGAAGGAAGAAAACCTAATGCCCACTAGTCACCCCATGGTCGGGTTCAGCGAAGAGAAAGGTATCCCTGTTGAGAAATTCAAATTGATAGTAGTAACGGGATAACCACAACTTTAAAAGGTCATTTTTCAGGAGTTCATGGTGGTTGATGCCCCATACACCTACAACATCATCCTAGGAAGGCATTGGCTCCACCAGATGGAGGCAGTGGTTTCTACTTTGCACCAGTGTATCAACTACCCTTTTAATCAAGCAATAAGCAACATACAAGGAAACTAGCCGGAAGCCAGAAGCTGCCACTACACAGCCCTGAAGCAGCTTGACAACTATCAACTACAGTCTAGGTTCGCGACTATGACATCTCAGAGCCCGGATTCGGAGATTGAAGAAGAATCTTCCAACACAAATAATGAGATTCCAGTTAGTCCAAGGGGAAGACCTAATGTTGGTAAACCAGAGGAGGAATCTATCATGATCTACCTCGACAGCCCCAACAACAACAGAGTAGTCTAGATAGGTTCTCGCCTAAGCAAAGAATTAGCAAAATAGCTAATAAAATTGTTACGGCAGAATCAGGATGTCTTCGTAGGACGATGTGGGACATGGTGGGAATTGACCCCTCCGTGATCACTCATCTATTGGAGGTTGAACCCGCGTGAAAAATGGTCAGGCAGAAAAAGATACTGATTGTTCCCGAAAGAAACCAGATCATAAACGAAGAGGTACTAAGACTACTCAATGCTAACATGATCAAAGAGGCACGGTACCCAGACAGGCTGGCGAATACCGTCCCAGTAAAAAAGAAAAATGGGAAGTGGAGAGTCTGGGTAGACTACATACACTTGAACAAGGCATGTCAGAAAGACATCTTTATGTTTCTCCGCTGATGTAGTCGATTTTCGCTCCCTGTTTGAACTTGACCTACCAACCTGCACAAGGAACACACGTGAGCCACGGACCACCATTGTCATGGCTGATGGCACTCTGATGCTAAAGTCAGACAAGGATCTAAGGAAGGTTTAATGTTGTAAACAGGGAATTTATAGCATCCCTTTGTTCACCAACCTCATGTCTTATTTATAGTATTGAAGTTCTGGTTTGACCAGGCCATCAGTGGTGTAGTTTAGGGAAGGAGATCTTATTGGAGATTCTTCTCTAATTAGGAGTTGTGCTGTGGAGGGAAGTTTTCCTGTTAGAATTGTGTTCTTCGATACGCGGGAGATAGTTCCCAATTTGAGTGTTGTCCATAGATGGAAGTTTCCATGTACGACATATACTTTGATATTTGCTTCCTAGTTGGAAACAAGGTGTTGTTGGCTTGCCCGTCCAAAGTTGATCTCCGAGATACTTGTCTTAATAGGTCTTACGAGTATTAGAGATGTTTGTAAGAAGTGTGGGCTTAGCAAGCTGTAGTAATTTGGGTCTGTTAGGCAGACTACGCAATGCGCGCTTGAAATCGCTTGAGTCGAATCAGTGTTAGGCTGACGCTTGGGCCTGTTATTCCTTGAGATCATCATGACACATGGACGGTGTAGGAAAGAGGACATTTCGATATATCATCAGCTGCTCCACCCGAGTTAGTGGGCCATCGTATCGGTTCACTAAGTCACTTCTTGAAAAGATACACCGTTCAAGATGATTGAGTCTGAACTGTTACTTGAGTGGCGCGATCCATTAATTAATTGTGCATCGGTTCAATGAAGAAAACGCAGGAAATCAATCCCTATTTAAATCTCCCTTTCTGCAAAGATTGACTCTTCCATTTCTTCATTTTAGAGACTCCATTTTGTTCAGTTTTTTATTGAAAGCTTATTCATTTTTTTATCGCTCGCCAAAATCACCTTGACGATGAGCTTCTTGCCAAGGGCCTCCAGTTCTTCAAAGATAGGTCGGCTTCCAAGTCGAGTATGGCTGAGATTCAGAAGACATATGGAGTCCCTGAAGACCTACCACTCTACACTTTGAGTGATGATCAGACGCCAATGTTTCCTCCAAAAGGATTCGTCTATTTGCCTCATGGCATGCTTGAAACTAGTGTCCATTTTCCTGTGCTTGACGACATTCGGGGCTTTCTAGAATTTATTGGAATCCTTCCTGCCCAGTTGGTACCGAATGGGTACAGGACTATTCTGCTTATATTTATTAGGGCAAAGATGTTGGTGTCCGCATGACTCTGAGGGTGATTCAGTTACTGACTTCTCATCGGCTGCACAATCACGCCATGTGCAAATTGATGTCATCGACTTGCTTCGAAAAACTGTCAAATGACTTTAAATTCTGGCAGAAATTATGCTTCCTGGCTCCTTCAAAGTACTTCAAGTTCAATGGTCGTCCACTTGAGTAAGAGTTCAAACAATTTCGTAATTATAATTTTGCCCTTTGATTCCGTTGTGTTGATTGTATGCTGATCGTTGCGTGCGTTCTTTGTAGGGAGGTTCCCCATTACTCCTTTTTCTTCGGAGGAGGAGGCTGCTATGGAGGCATTCCATAACATGACTAAAATGAGTGTGGAGGAAGTTATCTGCCCTTCCAATTTCAGTCCCAGTGGGTTGTGGGCCGACTAGCATGTGGTTCCCATTCTCTTCAGAATGTCGAAGGTTAAGTCCGAAAGTGGAGCCCCTTCCAATAAGAGGAAGGCTCTAGAGTTAAGGTTCCCACCATGCTAGACACAGAGAGGCTTTCTGAGACACTTGCCTCCTTCATAGGCTCGAAGAGGTCTCGTGCTGTGGCTGAGCCAGCTTCCAAACAGCTCGCTTCATTGAGGGAGAATGGTGATTCTGACATGTCTGCTGAGGCGGAGGTTGTAGCATCTAGCTCGGAGAAGGACCATCTGCGGTTAGTAGGGGTTGATGATGTGTCAAAGTTGAGTACTGAGTAGGATGAAGCTTTGAATAAGAAGCTGATGCTGGCTGCTGTGGCAACTTCTACTTGTGCTGACCCATCCAAACCTATTTTACTAGAAGGTTCTAATGAAGATTTTCCTATGATCTCAGAGGATAGTTTTTCTGCTAGTGGATCATCTAATAGCGATCGCTGCATGTGGATCATCTATGTTGCAGTCCGCATTGCCCTCCATCTCGCTCCAAGACGTACATCAAGGTAATGGAGGGTCGGCTAGACAGTTCACTTCCTTCTCTCCCTTCGGATTCCACTGAGTCGGCTCGCAATAAAGGGTTGGCTGCTGGTGACAAAGGGAAGGTTGTAAATGAGGGCCCGGGTGCGGTAAAGAATTCAAAAGGCGGTGCTGGCGTAATTTTGCATCCGGGAGAGCTTCATCCCGACGCACTGATGAGTTTGTTCGCTCCAGACATAGTGAAAATTAGCAACCATGCTTGGCACTAGGAGGTTGACATTGATTATGCCTCGAGGAAGCATATAAGCAGACATTATAGCTGGCTAGCGAACTGTGCTTCGAAGCCCGAGGAGGATGCGATAGAAGAACATATGGATAAGGGGTTGAAACACCTTATGCCCGAGGAATCGAAGCCAAGTGGTCATCGCTTGTACGGAAGTTGAGGCGGCTCATGAGAGGTTGTAAACCATGGAGCGAGTCTTCTCAAATATCAGAAGTCGTATTCTGATGCACTCTTTGAGATTGAAACACTGAGAAAGCAGATTCAATAGTAGAGCCGAAACAATCAGCCGTTGATGATGAAACCCAGAGGGTTCGTTTGGAAGCCCTTGAGTCTGATTTAGTAGAGGCAGTGTTCGCAAGTGACAAATCCAGAGAAGCGTTGAACCTAGTCTGCCATGATCAAGAAGTTGCGCAGTAAGTAGCTGCTAAGATGCGCTCTAAATTACAGTATTTTGCTGAAGAGAATACCATGAAAGATTCTGAATGGGTCGTCCAGAGGTTACAAGTTAGAAACCGATATGGAATTCAATACTCGGAAAGCAAGGAAAGTCGGGGACCAACTTTTCCTGGAGCAGCATGAACTTAGCTCGGTTAAAAGTAGCCTAATTACTGAGCAGTCTCAGACTGATGCATTGATAAGCAAGCTAGAGTTGTTGGAGCATGAACTTGCTGAAGTAAAGGTGCAAGACACGTGCGAATTTTGCAGGATCGTGCATGGGAGGTTAGAACTGTTGGCGCTGATGAAAGAAGAGCATCCGGAATGGGACCTTGCTTATTACAGGAAGTTGTCCTTTGCAGAGTTCGGAGTGATCTATTAGTTGTCAGAGAATCAGGGTGATCCGGATCACAACGCTCAAGCGGAGGCACGCGAACTCAACTCCTGCTTCTTCTCATGTTAAGCTTAGTTCTCCTGTAATTGTACCTCCTCCTGATGAGGAGTAAATTTCGTACATTTTTACCTTTTGTTTCAACTGTTACCGAAAACAAGTTTCTTTTGAGTATGCTTTGTACCCGTATTCTGCTTGGTCTCCCCGTTGCACGCTTTCCATTTTGCCTTGCGTTTTTTTTACACAGGTCTGGTGAGTTAGCAAGGAGCTGAGTGGTTTGTCTGCTATTGAGAGCTCGACCGTTTATGTCGCACATGATTCTGACTTGGTCTTTAGGGTTGCTATCGCGTGGTTACATCCAATTGTGATCATTTTGCGGATGGTTTGGCAGTGGGTTATTTTACCTAGGCTGCAGCTCATCCTCGAGGTAAGTCGTTGGAGGCTCAAGTTATGTATCGGTTGCAGTCGTTGGCATGAGTGAACTATTGTAGTCAAGCACATGCGTTGTCGTCTATAATTGAGCAAGAGCGCTTGGCTCGAGTCAAGTTTAGTAAGCTCAGGCTATATCCCGTACAACATTCATCCACCCTTAGCGGGTTGGTTTTTAGTCGGTTCAAGTGGCCAACGCTGATAATGGGGTGTTAGCCTATGTGGGCGTGAAGACACTGTTTGAGCTGTAATCGGATTGGGCGGCCGCTGTCATGAGAAATAGCACTGGTCTCGTGGCGAGTCATTGACATTAGTCGGGGCTGACTATGCTCCCACCTTAAAACCCATCTACACCCACACGGAGTGGGCTACAGATTTGGGATAAGATGATTCGGCGACCATGGTCTGTAGAAGAACAATAATCTTGTGGCGAACCGTTGACATCATTCAGAGCTAACTAGGATCCTACCTTCCAAACCATCTACACCCGTGCGGAGCAGGCTACAGGTTTGGGATGAAAAAATTCGACGACCATGGTCAGTAAAATAGCAGTGGCCCCCTGGCAAACAGTCAACGTCAGTTGGAACTAACTAGGCTCCCACCTTCCAAATCTTTTACACCCATGCACATCAAGCTATAGATTTGGGAGCTTCAACGACCATGGTCTATAGAAGAGCAGTGGTTCCATGGCAAGCTGTCATCATTAGTCGGAACTAACTATGCTCCCACCTTCAAAACCATCTACACCCACGCGAAGCGAGCAACAGATTTGGGAGCTGGCTATTCGGCAACCATGGTATGTAGAAAAGCAATGGTCCCGTGGCGAACCGTTGACATTAGTCGGAACTGATTAGGCTCCCACCTTCCAAACCATCTACACCAGCGCATAGCGAGATACAGTTCTGGGAGTTTACCAGAGGTTGTCTTCGTCAGTCGTCACTGACTAGGCTTACCTGATCAGGTTTGGTGAACATCGTCCGCGTAGGGGGCGACGGTCCCTAGTGAGTCATCATCATCAAGCGTAAGAGTGTTGATTAGATTCCCACATCCTAAGCCCTCGACATTCGCGCGTGGCGAACTAAGCGTCAGGGTGAACTAGAAGTCGTCATCATCAATTAAAACTGACTAAGCTTGCCTGGCTAGGTTAGGGCTCAGCCTGTTATGAGCATGTGAGCCTACTTTCGCAGACGAATTGCATTGTGCAGATTAGTTTTCACTAATTTCAATGAAAGTTTTTTTTAAAAAAAAAAGAGGTACCTTAAATCAGTTGGTGATATGTAAGTTTCATCCGTGTGTCAAGAATGACTAGGGTCTTTATTTCTTGCATCAGCTCACATGGTAGAGTGCCACTTGGACAGTGGGCTGAGCTGATGGGCCCATATAACAAAAACTGGCTCTTCTAGCAGCATCATGGTGCCACGTGTACAGCGTAGATTGCATGGTGTCATGCGTACGGTGTAGATTGCGAGATGGTAGAGTATCAATTACTCCCCCTCAATTAATGGGATTGTGTGCAACATCATTATTTGATTGAATCATGGACCAATGTGGTTTCCATGGGAACTGTCGTTTCCTCGTTTCCCACACGGTATTCAATGCTGATGCGGCTGTTTGGTGAGCCACTATGTCTATATAATGTTGTTTCGTCATCGTTGTAGGCATTATCTTCTATAGAGTGCACTCTTCAGATGCTCTTACTCAAAGAATATGTTTTGGGCTTTCCAAAGGCTGAAGGAAGATTCCCCAACTGGAGTTTTCGAATGTTCTGATATTTGTGCCGATGAGTCTTGATAAGACTTGCTATTATGTGCGGTTACCTACCCAGGGTGAGCACCTGATTGGTTCATTGAGACCTTGTAATTTCTTCTCATATTTTGTAGAAGAAGTATAGACTTTTCCTCAAGGGATGAGTCTGTCGTATATGTGTTGGTGCCCTGTCAGTGTTTCGAACCACATAATTTCTAAGATAACACCAGCAACCAACCTTGGAGTGGTTGTTTTCATCCCTTCTCAGCCAGCCTTGTCGCATTGTGCTCGGCTGGAACTCGGAGTTGCGGGGTGGAGAGAATTTGGACATGGCCTGTCAAAGTGGGCAATTGACACCTAGATGCCCCTCTCATCCCTCAATGGAGGGTGCACTCAATCTGTTTCAACTTAATACTTGTCCCAAGTTTGTCTGGTTGAATGGATCGAGCATGTAAGTTGGTTGTAGCTTCGGCGGGCATGTTGCGGGGCATCCGGTTGCTGATTTTGTACTTCCTCGGGTCATCCTTGCGTGGTGGGTCTGACGAAGTATTGAATTGGGTGTGTTTTTTATACTTTTTCTTGCATACTTGCTCTTGCTCGTGGATCATCTTCTTTGGAGAATCATAGAGCGAAACACTTGGAGGGCTCCATAGTTTACCCAGGGTACCTTTGATGTCACTTCTGAGTCCTCTTCTAAAATCGGATTGTTTAAGAGAATCTTTACTGTACATCGCATTAGATTCGGATGCTTGTAGTTTGTAATTTTTTGTACCCGCCATCTGGGCGATCGTTGTTACATCCTTCCAGTAATCAACAGTGTGTTTCCGTAATTCGCTTTTATTTCTCAGATGAGTGCAAATCACATAAGTTCCTAAGAATTAAAACTCTAAACTGACTACTGAAAGAAAGCTAAACAACTGGATAGATTAACTGTCGGCGGAAAGAGTTGATCCGACCCTGAGGTAAATTCGATTGGCCCTTGCTTGGATCGTAAGTACCTTTAGTTAATTGTCAAGTTTCACCGATGTCGTTAAGGTTACTAAAGAGTAAACCTTGCGTTTCAGGGTCCTTCTGTGCCTACTGACAATTGTGGGGTTGTGTTCCCGTTTGCAATGACCTCTCCGCTGGGCCTGACGTCTTACCTGGCTAGTGGGCAAACTACTTCTGTAATGTTGGGCTATCCTCTGTCGCTAAGTTGAGCCACTGTTGTTGGGTCTTTGTCTCCATCTGGATGGAGCGACTTCTCCACAGTTTCTGAGTCGGACTTTTGTTCAACTTGTCTGGCAGACTCCAACTGAATCTAAGAACATTCTATCTACTTTAGCGCAGCATAGTGGCAACCCCGTGCCATTGTTTGGTCCCTGCGAATTGTTCCCTCCAACTGGTTGGCAGTATTCTTGACGCTCTGATAAAGGGTGGAAACTACTGCCTACATCTGATGAAGCCAAGGTCTCCCCAATATGAGGTTATAGGTAGACAGTGCGTCTACCACCATATAGTCCAGGAACAGGACCTTCCTTAGTTGTGGCTCTCCTGCCACCACTGCTAGCCTTATCTTCCCGATCGAGAAGCATTTTTCTCCATGGAACCCAATCAGCGGGTAGTCAGAAGGTGTTAGGTTCTTTTTCGTGAGGTCCATACTGTGGAATGTGTTGTAGAATAGGATGTTGAGAGAGCTTCCCGTGTCCACCAAGGCCCTCTTCACATTCCACCTTGCAATAGAGATCGAAATGACAAGAACGTCATTGTGCGGTCCACTGACGCCTTCCAGGTCCTTATCTGTGAAGGTCAAGGTTGGGGATGGGGATGGGGCTCTGCACTCCTGAGTAATACACACTTCTTTCCTCGTTGGTGGGCTGTGACCGCATCTCAAGGAGTATCCACTTGCGGGACTTGTTTGACTATTTTTCTTCTAATCAAACAGCATGAAGGACATATATTATGCCCAGAGTCTCCTCGATTTCTTTGACCGCCTCTCCCCTTTCCCTGGTTCGTTCTTGCCTTTTCTCCAAACCCAGGAATTCCTTTAGTTTTCCCTTGCGAATCAAATACTAGATCTCGTACCTTAGATTCTTGCAGTCGTTGGTGTCGTGGCCACCTTCCTTGTGGTATGAATATTACTTGTTGTTGTCATGTTCGGAGGGGTCCACGTGCTGCTTCGGGGGCCATTTCAGATCTTCCAAGTTTTTCATGGAATTAAAGACATTTGACAAGTTAGAGTTGAGGGGGTCATGGTTCTGGATCCGACATAGTTGGAAGATTTCGCTGGCTTGGCGTGGCTAGAGTCCGACCTACCGTCATTGCGATTCCGCTTGTTTCTATCTTCATCTTTATGCCTATTTCCCTCATTTCTGTCTCTAGAAACAGAGAGTTTCCTCTCTACTTCAGTTTCCTTTTTTGTCGTTCTCATTTCCTCCAAGGTGATGTACCTTTGGCCGCCCTTCAAGAGCTCTACCATATCCAGAGGGTTCCAAGGTGAGGAATTCGTAAAACTTTCCCTCTCTTAGACCCGCAGTAAAATCTGTAACGGTGGTATCGTCGCTGTATCCGTCAATGAGCGTCAGCTCATCATTTAAGCACGTGACATATTCCCTTAGCGTTTCATTTGACTTCTGCCTCAAGGAGATAATATAGTACGGGCCTTTCCTAATCCGTTGGCTTATGACAAAGCGTGTCAGAATTCGATGGCTAGTGTCTTGAATGAGTTGATTAACCTGGTCCCTATTGTTGTGGGATCTGGTGGTCACCATCTTTTTGAACTCTGAAGAGAGATGATGTTAGTGTATGGTTAGGAACTCTATCGTACCCACGGATGGCGCCAAACTAATGTAGTCAATTTTTGCTCCCTACTTGACCTTGACCTGCTGACCTGCACAAGGAACGCACGTGAGCCACGGACCACCATTGTGGTGGCCGATGGCACTCCGATACTAAAGTCAAACAAGGATCTGAAGAAGGCTTAATTATGTAAAAAGGGAATTTGTAGCATCCCTTTGTTCACCAACCTCATATCTTATTTATAGTGTTGGAGTCCTAATTCAACCAGGCCATTGGTGGCGTAGTTTAGGGAAGGAGATATTCTTGGAGATCCTTTCTAATTAGGATTTGTGCCATGGAAGGAAGCTTCCCTTTTAGATGTGCTCCTAGATACGCGAGAGATAGTTCCCAATTGGAGTGTTGTCCATAGATGAAAGTTTCTATGTACGATGTATACTCTGGTATTTGCTTCCTAGTTGGAAACAAGGTGTTGTTGTCTTGACCGTTCGAAGCTAGTCCCTAAGATATTTTCCTTAATAGGTCTTACGGGTATTGGGGATGGTTGTTAGATGTGTGGGCTTAGCAGGCTGTAGTAATTTGGGTCTGTCTTGCGGATTACACAATGCTGGCTTGAAACCGCTTGGGCCGGATCAGTGTTAGGCTGATGCTTGGGCCTATTATTCCTTGAGATCATCATGACATGTGTACGGTGTGGGAGAGAAGACGTTTCAGTATATCATCACCCGTATCAATCAAATCGTGGACGCACATCCAGACATAGCCTCCTGAGTTTCATGGACGCTTATTCCATGTATAACCAGATACAAATGCACCCTACAGACCAAGAGAAGACCTTTTTCATAACTGAAAGAGGGATATACTATTATCGGGTAATGTCGTTAGGCTGAAGCTCAACTCGCCGACCATTCAATCACTTCTGCAAGTATTGGATGAAGCTCAACTTGCAACAATGCACATTTGGGGTTGAGTCAGGTAAATTCCTAGGTTACATACTGAACCGAAGAGGGATAGAGGCCGATCCAAAACAGATTTAGGCTCTTGTCAATATGAAGTCCCCGACCACCATTAGGGAAGTTTAAAGAGGAAACAAAGGCAGGTAAATAAGCAGATTTGTTTATTTCTAAAGCAGGTAAATAAGCAAATATGTTTATTTCCAAAGCAACTGACAAGTGCCTCCCCTTCTTCAAAATTTTGAGAGGAAACAAAGGCTTCAAATGGGATTAATAGTTCAAGCAAGCCTTCCAGAGTCTGAAAGCATACATGGGAAGTATAGAATTACTTTCGAAACCGGCACCAAGAGAGACACTTTACTTATATATGTTTGTCTCAAAGCACGCCATCAGTTCAGCTCTCGTGCGAAACGATAAAGAGGTAAAGACCAGTGTACTAGCCAGCAGAACCTTCGTAGAAACAGAGGTAAACTACCCGGACCTAAAAAGCTAGCTCTTGCATTGGTTGTCTCCTCCAGGAAACTATGACCCTACTTCTAGGCCCATTCAATAATGGTCCTGACCAAACATCCACTTCGCACAGTGCTGCACAAACTAGAATTATCAGGCAGGATGGTCAAATGGTCAGTGGAACTAGAGCAGTTCGATATCAACTATGCTCTAAGAAAAGCGATCAAAGCTCAAGAGTTGGCGAACTTCATCGCCGAATTTACTAGCGGTGACGAACAAGAGTCTGGTGATAAAGAAAAGAGGTCAGCTGACCAAAGATGGATCATGTTCTGTGACGAGTCATCCACCGTAAAAGGAAGCAGAGCTGGAATCACTCTCCGTTCTCCAAGCGGTTTTGACTTGGAAAAAGCTGTCAGGTTCGACTTCTCCGCCTCGAACAATAAAGCTGAACACGAGACCCTCTTATTCAGCCTGAAGCTCGCCAAGGGAATAGGGATAGATGAGCTAACAGCGTACAGCCTGGTAGTCAACTAAGTCAAGTGGGAGTTCAACAACAAGGAACCCAGGATGATGGCTTACCACAATAAGGTAATCAACGCCATGAGCGGATTCAAAGGTTTGAACTTCTATAGTGTCTCCAACACAACAATGAAAGTGCCGACACACTGGCCAAGCAGGCCTCAGCTACTACTGAGATTTCCAATGGGCTCATCAAATTCCAAGAGCAATCGAGCCTGGAAGAAGAAGAATCCAACAAAGTATACGTGATAGTTGTAGAAATAAGCTGGATGAATCACATCATTGAATATATCAAGAACGGAGTCTTCCTGGCTGAAAAGATAGAGGCCAGAAAGCTAAAATTAGAGTTGCGCGGTACACTCTCTTAAATGATAAACTATATAGAAGGTTAGCCACGGAACCCCTACTCAGATGCCTAACTCCCTCATAGGCGAGCCATGTTTTTAAAGAGATTCATGATGGCATTTGCGAGAACCACCCAAGTTGGAGAACTTTGGCCCACAAAGCCCTAACCTTAGGGTACTATTGGCTGAAGATGCAGTAGGATGCCAAGGATACCGTCCGCAGATGCGACAAATGTCAAAGGTTTGCACCGTACACCCACATGCCCGCTCAGTCCTTTACTCCAATGACTTGCCCATGGTCGTTCGCCCAATGGGGTATGGACATCGTCGGAGCACTCTCAGCCTCAACCAATTAAGAAGTTCCTCCTCGTAGCTGTGGATTACTTCTCCAAATGGGTAGAAAACGAGCCTCTGTCCAAGTTAGGCCAAAACAAAATTGAGAAATTCATATGGCCCTCCATCGTCTGCCGGTTCGGCATTCTAAGGACACTGGTCACTGACAGCGAAACACAATTCAAAGGTAGAAAGGTCGAAAAACTATGCAAAGATCTTAGCATCAGCTACCATTTCTCCTCGCCAAGGCACCCGCAACCCAACGGCAAGACATAAGTTACCAAAAGAACAATCTTGGAAGCGCTCAAAAGAAAACTTGACACGGGCTAAGGGAAAGTGGGCCTCAACGCTGCTAGGAATACTCTGGGCATACGTACCACAAAAAGAACCCCAATTGGGGAGACACCTTTTGTGCTAGCTTATGGGTCGGAGGCGATTTGGTCCCGGTGGAGCTAGAATGCCAATTTTTCAAACAGAAGAATTCAGACCGGCAGACTGACGAAGCTTTACGCGTCGGGTTAGACATCCTTGAAGAAATGAGGGATCAAGCTTTCGCCAAGATAGCCGCCTACCAACAAAGAATGGCTCAGTACTACAACAAAAAATTCAAGCCACGTGAGTTCAAAGTGGGAGACTGGGTACTTAGAAAAACTCAGCAAAACACTAAAGAACCAAGCGCAGGCAAGCTGAACCCAAATTGGGAAAGGCCCTACAAAGTGACCAAGGTCAACATGCCAGGGACATATTGGTTGGAAAACATGGATGGTGAAGGCCTAAAGCAGCCATGAAAGGTAGAACACCTAAAAAAATATTATCAATAAAGGGTATTTCCTTTTACTAAACTTCCACGTTTGTTCATCTAGTCTAGATTGATATCCAATCAATTACCGTCCAATCCCCATCTCGGATCCACTGAACTGGTCCACATGTCAAACCACTTAGAGAATTGCATAAGTCAAGACATCTGAGTCTGACTTACCAAACTCGACCAAAGCTTAGTCAGTTCCGACTGATGATGATGGCTTCTGGTCTGCTCTAACGCCTAGTCCATCGACCGCGGATGACGATGGGTTAGAAAGTGGGAATCTAGTCAGTGCTCTTCAAGCCTGGTGACAATGGCTTGCCAGGGATCATTGTCCTTCCGTACATAGTGATCGTCGAACCCGAACAAAGCTTAGTCAGCTCTGACTGATGACGATGGCTTCTAGTCCGCTCTAACGCCTAGTCTATCGAGTGCAGATGATGATGGATTAGAAAGTGGAAGTCTAGTTAGTGCTCTTTGAGCCTAATGATGATGGCTTGCCAGGGATCATTATCCTTTCGCAGACAATGATCCCCGAACTCGACCAAAGCTTAGTCGATTTCGACAGATGATGATGGCTTCTGATCTGCTCTAACGCCTATCCGTCAAGCGCGGATGACGATGGGTTAGAAAGTGGGAGTCTAGTCAGTGTTCTTCAAGCCTAATGATGATGGCTTGCTATCGATCATTGTCCTTCCGCCAATAGTGATCACCGAACCCGACCAAAGCTTAGTCGGTTCCGAATGATGACGATGGCTTCTGGTCCGCTCTAATGCCTAGTCCGTCGAGCGCGGATGACGATGGGTTAGAAAGTGGGAGTCTAGTCAGTGCTCTTCGAGCCTAATGATGATGGCTTGCCAGGGATCATTATCCATTCGCATCCCCGAACTCGACCAAAGCTTAGTCGGTCTCGATGGATGACGATGGCTTCTGGTTCGTTCAAACGTTTAGTTCGTCAAGCATGGATGACGACGGGTTAGAAAGTGGGAGTTTAGTCAGTGCTCTTCGAGCCTGATGATAATGGCTTGCCAAGAATCATTGTCCTTCCATAGACAATGATCGCCAAACCCAACCAAAGCTTAGTCAGTTCTGACTGATGATGATGGTTTTTGGCCCGACCCACTGTCTATCCGCTAGTAAGCAGATTTAGATGGTCTAGGAAATCTGAAGTACAATGACTTTAGAATCTACTATGCGAGTCACGCATCTAAAAGACTGACACAATAACATGGAAATAGAGCTAAGAAACTACAAGTATGAAATAACACTTAACAACCTTTCTATAAGTTGTATCTTAAGGATTATAGCTGTTGGGGAGAATCTGCTCCAGAGGTGAAAGGGCCAGTTATATCATAAGGGACTACAAGGAATAAGTCGGCATAATCCGAGGCTGTACCGAATTGCCAGACGAAAGTGCTGGATCAAAAGTTTTTTCCTCGTCAATCTTCTAATAAGTAGCCATCTTGTAATGCCCAAAATCAAGCGCAAGGTCAGAGCTCTTCTTCGATCAGCCCTAACAGTTCCAGCCTGCCCCGGACAATCTCATCAAAATCCAAAGTTGCATGTCACTTTTGTTCCTGAACTTCGGACTCTGCTAGACTCATATCCGCCTTCTTTAGCCTTTCTGCAAGCGACCACGTGAGATTGCTCATCTACCAGTTCTTGCCTTAACGAATTTAGCTCAGCCAATGCAAAAACAGCTTGATCCTCCGCTTCGCAGATGCAACGACGCCCACAGCAACATCAGACTCAACCTTCTGACGCAGGGTAGTCCATTCAAACAAAGCTCACTCGTTTTCAACAGCTTGGGCTTGCAGAGCAGCCTGTGCTCTGCCTGCCACCTTTTCCACGAGCTTCAACTCCTCTCGAGTGCGCCCCAAATCCGCTTCAGTAGACGCCAAGCCAGCCTTGGTCAAATTCAGCTCAAATTTTGAGGCCTCCAACTTGTTCTCAAAATCAATCCGAGCGGCCCCCACTGATTCAGAGTTGATCCCAACACCAAACTCCTCCAACTGCCTATTTATGGAATCTATCCAGTAGAGCGCGCTAGAATATGACTTCTGCAGTTCAACAAAAGCCTTCTCCAAAGCATGTATTCTATTGCGGGCGTTAGGGTGCAGCTTACGATCCAACAACACGCCCGCTTCGCCCCTGGACGTCGACACTGTCTCGAGGGGACCCTTAAAAGATGCCAGCTCCGCAACCAAGGCCTTTTCAACTAGAGGCTCAGCCTGATGCCCAGCATCACGATCTAAGGGTTAAGGAAAAGGAGAAGATCCACTCCGTAGGGCGGCAACTTTAACAGAGCATGGAGAATCAGTAGATTCGGCAGCATGATCCATATCCGAGGATCCGGCAAGATGCAAAGCTTCGACCTCGCCAAGGCTCGCCATCTCCAAACAATCCTTCTCCAGATCGACAACGGAAGCAGGAGGCTCAAACACAGCACCCTGCTTTCCCAGAACCATCTCTCGTGCAGACTGGTTAATTTGAGGCTTCACAATGGTCACCTTCTTTTCCAGCAGAATCAGTGGATCAAAAGAGGAGTCAGTCTTGCAACCGACTTGCTTCCTCTTGGGTCGACCAATGGGTTGGCAAAGCCGCCTCCAACTCAAACTGCCTCGTAAGGCTAGGAATCATCAATTTTCTGTTCTTTGAGCCGACCTTTTTCGGCAATGACTTGAACAAAGTATGAGCGACATGGAAGTACTTGAACAACCCGCTTCGCACAATGTTGTTTGATGTCGTAACCTCTTCAATGGTCATAAAAGAAAGCTCATTGAAGGTTTTCCTTATCGACTCCTCCTACTTGGTGAGAGTTGGAGCCACAGATCTCCCTGCAAAAAATAATAAAACGACGATTCAATATCCACAGTGGTTGGACAACAAAATGGGAAGAGAACACTATGCTTATTATGATCGAATTGGAAGTATCTGACATCGGACGTCTCTCCAGCTTAAAGTACGAAGAGTTCGAAGAAGATAGAAAACTATACTTCTACTATAACTTGAAGTCGTTCAACAGTGGACCCAAGCAAGCCGACGTGCTCAATTGACAGACCCCGTGAGGATTCAGCCAAGTGAAAGTCAACAGATGGACGACCTGCGAGGTTAGACGAAGGCTAGCATCCTTCGCTTGGATAAGGACAACGATCAAAATCCTGAACCCGTTTGGTACCATCTGAGCAAAATGAATGCGAAGATACGCCAGGAAGCGCTAGTATCTTTCGGAACTGGGAGGCGAAGCCCAAATTGAAACATGCCTTTAAGCAAAGTGATGAACCCTTGCGGAGGCATTAGCGGGATTCGATCAGTGCCCAAGGGGGTAAGTTCCAAGTCTTAAAAAATCCCATATTCCTTCCGAAGCTTAACCAAATCGGATTCACCGATGTTCTTATCCCGAAAAAAAATTATGGAAAACATAGGACAACTCCTATTTAAAAGTAAGTTCAACATTCTCCGTCATGAAATAAAGTTTGAACTTTTTTAATGCACTTGTGAAATTAGAATCAAGAAAACAAGAAGGAGTTTTAAAAAAAATTATAGAAGTAAAGAAAACTCTCCTCTGCAGATACGACATTCATGCCCTTTTTCGAGCAGTCACATACTCATTTAATGATGTGCGCCGCTCGAGGCGATGTTTCAGGTTCAATCATGGTTGTATAGTTTCTGTTGAAATGACTTAGTGGACCGACGTGATGGCCCATTAACTCGGGGGGAACAACTGGTGATACTCCAAACCGTTCTTTAATTTGCGTCGTACACGTGTCATGATAATCTCGTCAGCAGAACAAAGCGAGCTTGATTGTCCACCCAGTCTGGCAAAGCCCAAACAACACTAAGCCCACTTTGGCAGAATCAAGAAGTTTGGAACTGAATTGCAGCGCCCTACTAAGCCCACACGTCACATTGTCAAGCCCAATACACGTAAGGCCTAATCGGGCAAGTATCTGGGGGATCGACCTAAGACGGACAAGCCAGCAATACATTGGTTCCGACTAGGAAACAAATACTGGAGTATAAATCGTGCATGGAAACTCCCTTGCATGGACAACACTCCAAAAGGAAAACCTCTCCCATAGATCTAGGAGTTCAAGTCGTGTAGGGAAACTCTTCTACCTGGACAACTCCCAACAAGGAAAGGATTTCCAACAAGATCTCTTTTCCTAAACTACGCCATCAAAGGCCTAGTCAAACAAGGATTCTCCCATTATAAATAGGACACATGGTTGATCAACAAATGTATGCTACAGAACCCAATTTACAGGTTTAAGCCTTTCTCAAGCCTTGTCTGACTTTAGCATCAGAATGTCATTGACCGCCACAATGGTGGTCATTGGCTCATGTGTGTTCCCTGTGCCAGTTAAGGTCAAGGTCAAAGAGAACAGGATTCGACAACATCAATAATAATAACTCATGTGTCCAAAAATCATCCTCCTATGTGTTTGATTTGCAAAACAGCTGACTGCCAAGGACCACATTTTTTGTGACCGAAGGCACTCCGATGCTTAAGTCAATAACTCTGTTGGAAGAAGGATGTAAATCTAGATAAAACTTAGTTAAAGTTGCATACATTTGTCAATTGTTCCCTTTACCTTTTATAATGGAAGTGGTTAACTCTCTGTATGACTTAAGCATGTGAGCCACAACGGAAGGAGATGTTTCTTGTAACAGTCTCCTCTTTAATGGAGATGCATTTTTTAGGGCATAAGCCCCTCCACGACTCTTTTCTCGGTGCAATGTTCCTCTTCTTTATGAGGGAACTCGTATTGGGCCTAGATCTATGTCCTAATCCGTTTGGGCCTGGATATAGGTCCTGTTGTTTTCCTTGTTGGCGGGCCTCATCCGGGCCTATGTAATTGGCCTCTTTCTTCCTGGACTTTATGAGTTGGTCCAATAGATCGGGCGATGTATTCTCGTGATGGATCTTTATGCCACATATACAACTGTGATGATCAGTTTATTTTGATGTATCATCAGCTACTCCCCCTTAGTTAGTGGGCACGCTGACGTGGCCATTAACTTTGGTGACATTTTGCCTTTCGATTTCACCATTACCTTGTATTTAATGTTGTCAGTTGCTTTTCGTGACTTGGTGTCTCGATCATTTGCTTGCCCGTTCATTTTTTGCGCACATTCTTGGGATTTTGCATAGTCATCATATCTCGCACACTGTCCTATGAGCCATTTCTTTATTGCTCAGCTTTACAAAAGCATATGTGATGAATAAATTTTCCCTCTTTACGATATCTTTGAATTTTGGGTTTGTTTGTTCCTTCACTCTTCGATAATGTCTATTGGTGACAAGTTAAGTGGTAAGTCGCTAACTCTTTGTGAGGCTCATCTCTCCTAATAGAGTGTCTCAGACGACTCTGTAGACTCTTTGTTGTGATTATAATCTTCCGCTCGACTTTGAGTTTGTTCTGCCTGGACAGGACGATAGCCCTTGTAACCTGATGCAGTCATTTTTCGCTCCTTGCTTTGACCTGGTTCCTGCTAACCTACGCAAGTAACACACGTGAGCCATGGACCACCGTTGTGGTGGCCGATGGCACTCAGATGCTAAAGTTAGACAGGGATCTGAGGAAGGTGTAATGCTGTAAATAAGGAATTTGTAGCGTACCTTAGCTTACCAACCTCATGTCTTATTTATAATGCAAGGAGTTCTGATTCTACAAGGCCATCATAGACGTAGTTTAGAAGGAAATATTTGTGGAGATCCTTCTTTAATTAGGAGTCGTGATGTAGGAGGAAAGTTCCTCATTAGCCCTGTGCTCCTAGATACACGGGAGATAGTTCCCAATCCAAAAGCAATCCGTGGAAGGGAGTTTCCCTGTGTGAAATGTACTATGGTATTTTCTTCCTGGTTGGAAGTAGAAAACAGTTGTAGTTGCTCGTCCGAAGCTGATCCATGAGATACTTTCCTTAGTTGGACTTACTTGTATTGAGGATAGTTGTGAGACGTGTGGGCCTAGCATGTTGAAAAAGTTTGGGTCCGCCTGACAAACTGATTTGAGCGGGCTTACAACCGTTTGGGCTTGTTTAGTGTTGGGCTGATGTTGGGGCTCGTATTTCCTCGAGATCATCATGACACGAGTATTGCCTAGAGATGTGACCATTTTTATATATCATTAGCTACTCCCCCCAAGTGAGTGGGGTGTTAAGTCGGTCCACTGACTCTTTGAAAAGACAACTGTACCATCACGATGATTGGACTCGAAGCGTTCATCTTGAGCGGCGCATGACATTAATGGGTACGTGACTGCACAAGGAGGGAAAGTGCGGTTTGCCTTTTCTATAAATATTCACTGTCTTAACGAGGATTTCCCCATTGTTATTTGCGCTATCTTCTAATGACTGACAACGTTAAACTTTCTTCCAAGGATCCATTATCCCTTTCTTGTATAAATTTCTTCGAATGTAGTTTGGTCTACTAAAATGAGTTGATCAAGCTTCGTAGTTTGTACCGCCTTCCGAAAGACTTGCAAATTGTTCCCGCGTTTGGAGTTTTAGGTCCAACTGTATCTCCTCATGGGTTCATAGACTTGCACCGAGGCATGTCCAAGTTTGGGGTCCGACTTTCAGTACCAGATGATGTTTAGTGCTTTTTTACTCATCTTCAAATGCCTTCCGCTCAAATGGTATCGAGCGGGTTCAAGATACTGCTCGCAATTCTCCTTAGGGCTAATGACGTTTGTCTCCATTTGACCTCTTCAATGATCCATCATCTGACCGAGGCTCGATTGGATTCCAAGGGTATCTGTGTGTTGAAGTGTCCTTCTTATCTTCGACTGGCGGCGAACAGCGCTGAATCTTGGGAGAAGCAATGGTTTTTTGCTTCGGCGGATTCTAGTCACTTCAAGCTCGAGAACCATAGAGTGTCTCGATACTTTCTGTTTGATCTTTGTGAGTCTCTTGGTCATCGGTGTATGCATATTTTTACATGTTCTTCTTGTGATACTGGTTCTGACGTTATTCCTTTGTTTTAGGGAGGTTCGTTGTTTCGTCTCTCAGCGAAGAAGAGAAGCGGATAAAAACGGAGTTTCTCAAGCTCCTTTTTACTCTTGTTGAGGAGGTCATAATGCCAAGCAATGTTTCACGCTGCGGTCCACTGCGGTGTTCTTATGGTGCTCAGCCCATGTCAGGTTCACCAGCTGAGGGGGTGGTAGCTCGTCCCACGAGGAAGAGAATTTTGGCCTTGCCCAGTCCCTCCGGGCTTGCTAAATTGGAGGCGAATGTACCTCCCGTTGTTGTCTCGAGGAAAAGGCAAACTTCTGTCAGAGCGGCTTCTCCCCCTAGTATGTATTGAGAGTAAGTTGGACCGCATGTTGGACTTAGCGGGGGGAGGAAGTTGGACCGCATGTTGAGGTTTAGCGTCATCGTGGTCTCGGGACGGCTACTCATGCCCTGTAGTCATACAGTCCCATTTCGTTGCACCCCGAAGCCCGTGGAAGGGTTCTTGCTTTGGATAAGGCCTTCACGGATTTGTGGATGTCATATTCAGACGCTCTCTATCGGGCGGACTCCCTAGAAGGTCGGTTACAGGATTTTGGCACTGTCGCTAACCGTGAGGGCATGGAAGCCAAAAAGAAGCGAGCAGAGGCAGAATGGACCATCGAAAGGCAGCTGCTGGAAGCCACAGTTGATGAGGGGCTTCGCCGGGCTCTGGAGGCGAAGCAGTTGTTGGCGGAGGAGTGCTCGCACTATGAGGCTTTGTTGGGCACAGTGGACTACGACGAGTCAAGTAGGAGGCTGTTAATATCGTCTGAGGTCGTTTGTGGTAGACTGGAGCTCCTGGAGCTGATTAGGGAAGAACATCCTGGTACTGACCTTGGAGGGTTGCTTTCGAACCGATCAATCAAGGGGAGGGCACTGGCATTGCGAGGCTTACTGATGAGGAGGATTTTTCTCCTTATAATGATTGTAACGTCCTCTATTGGACAGATAATATA
Organism: Berberis vulgaris; assembly: GCA_963556465.1. Taxonomy (NCBI): domain Eukaryota; kingdom Viridiplantae; phylum Streptophyta; class Magnoliopsida; order Ranunculales; family Berberidaceae; genus Berberis; species Berberis vulgaris. The sequence continues at coordinate 24,892,588 of OY747130.1, read as the reverse complement.
TAGACATGTTTTTTTAATGAAAATGTTGTTTTTGTCCCATATTGTCGTGTTTACTTTAGTTGCTTCATAGACCATAGAATATGCACTGCTAGGTGGAATGCATGTCTTCGTGAATCAAAATTTATTGCTACTTTGGGTCATTCCTGTGACAAATTAGGTTTTAACCAGCAGAAATCGTTCCTGGTCAGGGGTTGACCAGGCTCCTTCAATCATTGTCTGTAACGACTTACTAAGTGTTAGCGGACTAGCGCTGACTTTTGTTCCTATTCTTTCAGCCTCTATGATCCGCACTGAGTGGAATAGGTTTCGTGTACCGAAAGCCATCGCCATCAGTTGCGAACCGACTAAGCTTACCTGGCAAGTTCGGCGATCATTGTCTGTATTGAGAGCAATAATCCCTTGGCGAATCGTCATCATCAGCGGACCAGCGCTGACTAGACTCCAACTTCATCAGCCATCGTTATTCGTGCGAAGTGGATTAGACTTTGGACACTAGAAGTCGTCGTCATCAGTCGCGAACTGACTGAGCTTACATGGAAAATTCAAAAATCATTGTCTGTATTGAGAGCAATGATCCCTTGGTGAATCATCGTCATTAGCGGACCAGTGTTGACTAGACTCCCACTTCCTCAGCCATCGTCATCCGCACGAAATGAATTAGGCTTAGGGCACAAGAAGCCATCATCATCAGTCGCGAACTGACTGAGCTTACCTAGAAAGTTCGACGATCATAGTTTGTATTGAGAGCAATGATCCTTTGGCGATTTTTTATCATCAGCGAACCAGCGCTGACTAGACTTCCACTTCCTCAGCCATCGTCATCTGTGCGAAGCGGATCAAGCTTTGGGCACCAGAAACCGTCGTCATTAGTTGCGAACTGACTGAGCTTACCTGGCAAGTTCGGTGATCATTGTCTGTATTGAAAGCAATGATCCCTTGGCAAATCATCATCATCAGCGAACCAGCACTGACTAGACTCCCACCTCTTCAGCCATTGTCATCCACACGAAGTGGATTAGACTTTGGGCACCAGAAGTCGTCATCATCAGTCACGAACTGACTGAGCTTACGTGGCAAGTTCGACAATCATTGTCTGTATTGAGAGCAATGATCCCTTGGCGAATCGTCGTCATCAGTGGACTAGTGCTGACTAGACTCCCACTTCCTCAGCCATTGTCATCCACGCGAAGTGGATTAGGAATTGGGCACCAGAAGTCGTCGTCACCAGTTGCGAACTAACTAAGCCTACCTGGCAAGTTCGGCGATCATTGTATGTATTGAGAGTAATGATCCCTTGGCGAATCGTCATCATCAACGGACCAACACTGACTAGACTCCCACTTCCTCAGCCATTGTCATCCACGCGAAGCGGATTAGGGTTTGGGCACCAGAAATCGTCATCATCAGTCGCGAACTGACTGAGTTTACCTGGCAAGTTTGACGATCATTGTCTGTATTGAGAACAATGATCCCTTGGCGAATCGTCATCATCAACGGACCGGTGTTGACTATACTCCCACTTCCTCAGCACTCATCATCCGCGTGAAGCAGATTAGGCTTTGGGCACCAGAAGCCATCGTCATCAGTCGCAAACTAACTGAGCTTACTTGGCAAATCTGGCAATCATTGTCTGTATTGAGAGCAATGATCCCTTGGTGAATCATCATCATCAGCGAACCAGCGCTGACTAGACTCCCACTTCCTAAGCCATCGTCATCCGCGCGAAGCGAATTAGGCTGGGCACCAAAAGTCGTCATCATCAGTCTGAACTGACTGAGCTTACCTGACAAATTCGGTGATCATTGTCTGTATTGAGAGAAATGCTCCTTGGTGAATCACCGTTATCAGTGGACCAGCACTGACTAGACTCTCACTTCCACAACCATCATCATCCGCGCAAAGCGGATTAGGCTCTGGGCAACAAAAGTTGTCGTCATCAGTCGCGAACGAACTGAGCTTACCTAGAAAGTTTGGCGATCATTGTCTGTATTGAGAGCAATGATTCCTTGGTGAGTCGTCGTCATCAGCAGACCAGCGCTGACTTGAGTCCCACTTCCTCAGCCGTCGTGACCAGCGCGAAGCAAATTAGGGTTTGGGGTGATATTCGAGTTTGGACATAGTTGGGCTGGTCGAGGGTTGTAACGGACAGCAGTGGAAATTTTGGTAAAAGCAAAATATTTTATTGATAATATTTTTTGAGGTATTCTACATTCCATGATCATTGTGTCTTCCAGCCAGTACGTTCTCGGCCTGTTGACCTTGGCAACTCTTTAAGGTCCTTCCCAATTCGGATTTAGCTTTCCTGCTGCGGCTCCTTTGGTGTTTTGTTGGGTCTTCCTTAGTACCAAATCTACCACCTTGAATTCGTGTGGCTTGACTTTCTTGTTGTAATATTGCACCATCCGTTGTTGGTAGGCGACTATCTTGATGGAGGCTTCGTCGTTGCCAAATCTACCAAATCTACCACGCACAAGGCTTCGTCGTTGCCGTCTGGTCTGAACTATTCTGTTTGGAAGGTTGGCACCTCGAATTCTACCAGAATTATGGCTTCCGACCCATATGCTAGGCTTAGGGTGTATCTCTCGTAGGGGCTCTTTTAGTTGTTCAATATGCCTAGAGTATTCCTGGTAGCTCTAGAACCTATTTTCCTTTGGTTGCATCGAGGCTTCTTTTGATGGCTTCTAGAATCATCCGGTTGGTAACTTCCTCTTGGTCATTGGCCTGGGGTTGTCCTGTTGAGGAGAAGTGGTGATTGATACCCAACCTCTTGCACAGTTCTTTGACCTTACTACCTTCGAATTGAGTTCCATTGTTACTAACCAATACTCTCGGGATGCCAAATCTGCAGACGATTGTGGCCCATAAGAATTTTTTGATATGGTTCTGCCAAATTTTGGATAGAGACTCGGCCTCGACCCACTTAGTGAAGTAGACGATTGCCACAATAAGGAATTTTTTACCAGTCGATGTCAAGAGCCGCCCGACGATGCCCATTCCCCATTGCACGAATGGCTATGGACTAGTCATTGGAATCAGTGGCTGGGTCAGCATATGGGTATATGGCTTGAACCTCTGACATTTGTCGCACTTGCAAACGGTATCTTTGGCGTCTCGCTGCATAGTCGGCCAATAGTACCCTAGAGTCAGGGCTTTATGGGCGAGGGTTCTCCCGCCTGGGTGATTCCCGCATATACCGCTTTGGATTGTTTCCCAAGACTTGGCATGTCTTTGAAGGCGACAAACATTGGAGCAGGGGCCCCATTACCAATCTCTTGTATAACTTATCATTTAGGAGAGTGTACCTTGCTTCTCTGTTTTTAAGTCTTATTGCTTCAACCTTTTCAGTTGGTAGGGTCTGGTTTCTATATATTCCAGTATCGGGATCATCCAATTTGGTTGTGTTTCCGCAACAAAGATATCTATATATTCTCCTTCATCGATGTTTGATTGTTCTTGATATTCGATGAGGCCGCTTGAGACTTCATCAAAGGCCGAGGCTTATTTGGCTAGCTCGTCGGCTGTTTTGTTTTCATCTCTGGGGCTCTGCATGAGTTCACAGCTCTTGAACCTGCTTATTATTCCAAGTACCTTATCGCGGTAGGCTATCATGCGGGGGTCCTTGCTGTTTAAATCCCCTTTGACCTGGTTGACTACCAGCCTGAAGTCGTTGTAAGCTATCAGGCGATTTATACCAATCCCTAATGCTAACTTTAGGCCGGACAGGAGGGCCTCGTACTCGGCCTCATTGTTTGAAGTGGGGAAGTCGAACCTGATTGCCTTTTCAAGGGTGAAGCCGCTGGGGGAGTGGAGTGTGATCCCTGCTTCGCTCGCCTTTTCAATCGAGGATGTGTCGCAGTGCAAGATCCATGCTTGGGCATCTGTGTCCGAGGGTTGGTGGTCTAACTTTGGTTCTTTTCCGCCGGCGAACTCAGCAATGAAGTTTTCCTGCACTTAGGCTTTGATGGCGGTTCTTTTAGCGTAGTTTATGTCAAACTGTCCGAGCTCCACCAACCATTTCACCATCCTGCCTGATAGCTCGGGGTTATGCAGTATCGAGTGGAGTGGATGCTTTGTCAGGACCGTTATGGATTGGGACTGAAAATATGGCCTCAGTTTCCTGGAGGATATGACCAATGCCAGAGCCAACTTTTCCAGATCTGGATAGTGTGTTTTCGCTTCCACGAAGGTTTTGCTGGTGTGATATACTAGTCTCTAGGTTCCTCGGTCGTCCAGTATGAGGGCCGAAATGAGAGCGTGTTTGGAAACAGACAAGTACAAGTAAAGTGTTTCTCCTATCGCTGGCTTCGAGAGTAACTCTGGGCTCCCCATCTATGCTTTCAGGCTCTGAAAGGCTTGTTCGCACTCTTTGTTCCACGAGAACCCTTTGCTCCCCCTAGTATCTTAAAGAAAGGCAAGCATTTTTCGGAAGATTTGGATATGAATTTGTTGAGTGCTACTACCCTTCCAGTCAGGCTCTGAAGGTCTCTGATGTTAGCTAGGGCTTTCATGTCAAGAAGGGCCTGAATCTGTTTCGAGTCGGCCTTGATTCCCCTTTTGTTTACTATATAGTCCAGGAATTTTCCAGACTTGACTCCGAACGTGCATTTTTGTGGGTTAAGCTTCATTTAGTATTTCCTGAGTGGGTCGAACGCTTCAGCGAGGTCGTGCAGATGGTCAAGGTTATGGAGGCTTTTGACCAGCATGTCGTCTATGTAGACCTCCATATTCCTGTTGATTTGTTATCTGAACATCTTGTTAACCAGTCTCTAGTATGCAGTGCCTGCATTATTTAAGCCGAATGGCATCGCCTTATAGCAGTATATCCCTTTTTCTGTTACAAAAGATGTTTTTTCTTGATCTGGGAAGTGCATCAATATTTGATCATAGTCTGAATAGGCGTCCATGAAGCTGAGTATGTTGTGCCCTGAAGTGACATCCACGATTCGATCGATGCGGGGGAGTGGGAAGTTGTCATTTGGGCAGGCTTTGTTTAGGTCAGTGTAGTCTTCACACATTCTCCATTTCTCATTTTTCTTTTTTACGAGAACGGTGTTTGCCAGCCAGTCGGGGTATCTTGCTTCCTTGATCATGCTTGCGTTGAGTAAACGTTGTACCTCCTCGTTTATGATCGCGTTTCTTTCAGGCACCACGGGTCTTTTCTTCTGCCTGATAGTTTTCTTCGAGGGGTCCACCTCGAGGTGATGGGTTATTATCGATGAATTGATTCCCACCATGTCCCGCATGGTCCAGGCGAAGATGTGGTTACAATGTAGCAACTCAGTGAGTTGCTTCGTCACTACCTCGCTCAGGCGGGATCCAATCTAAATGTTTTTGCTATTGTGAGGGTTGTCAAGGTAGACCGTAATAGTTTCTTCCTCTAGTTGCTCGGCGTTGGGTCTGCCTCGAGGGCTTACTGGTGCCTCATTGTCTGGGGTCAGTTGTTTCCCTCCTATAATTTGGGCAGAGTAGAGAATCATCTTAGCCGTTGGGCCAGTCGCGGATTGAGAATCGCCGGGTGGCAGGGTCGTCATGTACTAACACTCCTTGGTCGCCTCTCAGTGTACTGATTGCTTGGCTTGTTTGGTACTTGACGCATTGATGAAGGGTGGAGCCGCTACTTCCATCTGGTGTATCCAGGGTCTTCCTAGGACAGCGTTGTACACCGAAGGCGCGTTGATCACTATGAATATTTTAAATCGGGTTTTCCGAGCTGGTTGTTCTCCTGCCGTTGTAGTCATATGTATCTTTCCCACCGGGAGCTGCCTTTCGCCACTAAAGTCGGTCACCGGGCGACTATCGAGGGTCAACGCTGTATCTTCCAATTGCATGTTGCGAAACGTGTAGAGAAACAAGATGTTCATCGAGCTCCCAATGTCCACTAAGGATCTCCTTACCTCCCAGCCTGCCAGAGAAACTGTTACCACCATGGCATTGTTGTGTGGGAATTGTATGCCCTGGAGATCTTTCCGTAAACACCAGCGGTGCGGATGGGCCTTGCTTCCAACCATGTTGTGGCGGTTGTTCGCCACGTATCACTTGGATCTTCATATTTTGTAGAGTTTTTTTCCTGGACTTGTTGGATAGTTCGAACTCTGAAAGTGCTCCATGAAGCACATATATTCTATCGGTCGATGGCTCCTCTGGGTTTATTGGTGTTGCCTCTGTTCCGAAAGTGTGAGTCGGTTGCCCGTGCACTACAGGAATTGCTGAAAGAAATGGTATAGGGACAGGCTGAGCGTTTGACGTGTTCCATGGTTCTCTGTTGTTGTGTGACCTAGTGGTCACTATCTCCTTGTGTTTTCAAAGGAGAAGGCGCTTAGTGTAAATTTAAATACTTTGTCGTCCCCACGGACAGTGCCAAATTGATACAGTCATTTTTCGCTCCCTGCTTTGACCTGGTTCCTGCTGACCTGCGCAAGTAACACACGTGAGCCACGAACCACCATTGTGGTGGCCGATGGCACTCCGATGCTAAAATTAGACATGGATCTAAAGAACGTGTAATGTTGTAAACAAGGAATTTGTAGCGTACCTTAGCTTATCAACCTCATGTCTTATTTATAGTGCAAGGAGTCCAGGCTCTACCAAGCCATCATAGGCGTAATTTAGGAAGGAGATCTTTGTGGAGGTCCTTCTCTAATTAGGCGTCGTGCTGTAGGAGGGAAGTCCCCTGTTAGCCCTGTGTTCCTAGATACGCGGGAAATAGTTCCTAATCCAAGAGCAGTTGTGGTTGCCTGTCCGAAGTTGATCCTCGAGATACTTGCCTTAGCGGGACTTACGGGTATTAAGGATAGTTGTGAGACGTGTGGGCCTAGCATGTTGTGAGAGTTCGGGTCCGCCTAGGGGACTGATTTGAGCGGGCTTAGAACCACTTGGGTCTGTTCAGTGTTGGGCTAATGTCGGGGCTCATATTTCCTCTAGATCATCATGACATGTGTATGGCCTAGAAGTGTGACCGTTTTAATGTATCATCATAACCCAAAGGCTGGATACATCGCACTGTATTCGTGCATGTTCTCTTCTAGCATTCGATTCCCTGTTCCAGAGTTGTTATGGGAATATCTGAATTTCTTGGGCATTCCTCCTGTCCAAATGAGCCCTAATGGTTGGAATTTGATGGTCTCTTCTTACGCAATGGCTACTTTTTCTGGTATTCCTTTAACGGTTAGGATTTTGCACTCGATGGTCGGTCTGTTGCTTCCTTCGTTCTCCTGATGTTTCAAGAAACTCAGTGATGACATTCACAATTGGTCGCGATCTTGGTTCTATGCTTCTGTGAATTTCGGCTACTTTCGATTGTGAGGTCGTTCGATTTTTCAATCATTCCGAGTTCCCAACAGGCTGAAGAATCTTCTCTTATCAGCTAAAGAGCAGAAGATCAGTGAACAATTCTCTAAGCTTCACCATTTTACTGTGGAGGCGTTTCTTTCCGAGGGCATTTTGGAACATAGTGGTTTATACACTATGAGTGAAACAGAACGAGCTTTATTTATTAAGTCTCGTGTAAGGCCTATGTTGCTCGTGTTTCTCGTACTGGCGTTAGGATGTTAGCATTGATTGGGAAGTGAGCTCGGTCTGAGATGTTACGAATCTCGATGTTCCTATTATTGCTTCTGCTCCTGCTTCACGAAAAAAGAAAACTTACGAGGTCTACGAGTCCATCAAGGAGATTACAGGTAGATCTTGCTCGAGTCCAAGGAAGAAACAACTTTCGAATCGCAGTTCTGCTCGGTTTGTGACTCGTTAGATTTCTATTAGGGATATTGCTTCTCGCCCAAGTCCTTCCCCCGGTGACGTTGTAAAAGGAGAACGTGAATCTCTTGAGGAGGGTGAGGAGCCAAGGCCTGCGTTGGAAAGGAGCGAGAATGAGACTATTTGTCTACTGGATGACAATGAGATGAAGCTTCTTTCTGCTTATGTTGTTTTGGACACTGCTAACTCATTTGTCAAGGAGACTATTTGTCTATTTGTCAACACAAGAAGCCTCATCATAGGTTGCCTTCTTAGCAGATAACTCATTTTTTACATCACGTAGATGGGCACGAACCCCATCCAACTTGGCTTTCAAAGACTCAAGCTCAGCAACAAATTTATCTTGTATACCTTCCGCCTCAATCAACAAAGTCTAAATAGCCTTGGCAGTTTTTTCCAACTTTGCGTGTCACGACCCGATCCACAAAGTACTATATTGTTCGCTTTGGGCCCAAGGCCCGTACGGCTTTAAAACGGGTAGTAATTTGTAGATCCAACCTCGTACATATATAGTATATCATCATCCCGCACCCAGGCGATGTGGGACTATGATCTCCCCTTTATAGCTTGTCAACCTTCTTGGGATCCATGGGCTTTTTGAGCTTCTCTCGTACACTCCCCCTTAGGTTCGCCCACACAAGGGTATCACACTCCACCCCCTGGTAGCCCAACATTCACGTTGGCACACTTTCAGCTGGGTCAGGCTCTGATACCATTCTGTCATGACCCGATCTACAAAGTACTATATTGTCCGCCTTGGGGTCTGACAGAATAAAATGGACAATACAATACTCTGTGGATCGGGTCGTGACACTGCGTATTGCACTCTCAACACGTCGAATTGGGAAAGAACATGTGAAAACACCAGCAACAGTGCCGCCAACCTTCTCTCCATAGAAACCACCTAATCATGACTAGCTCGATAGAACGAACCCATCACCCCTGCAAAGGCGATATGATCCATCCCGTCCATTATCTGCTCAAGACCATGATCAAGGTGATCACATGGATCCAATACGGGCATCGAAGGTCTTTCCATTGATCGCCTGTGTCATTCATTTATCAACCTCCGTGCACCATCTTGCACATCAAGCTGAGTGAATCAACAAAATTTGCCATCCAACTTGATACAAATATCTTTTGGGCCATGCTGAGTCCAACCAACCTGTGGATGAAGAACAGGAGGATCTGGAAGCACTGAGGTGGAAGGAACAACAGTGACAATGAAAAAACCTCTTTTACCCTTCGTCGAGGAGCAATTGTAGCAGGAACAGGAGAATCCAAGCGGGCAAGATAAGAAACTAAGAATTCGGCTGCATCGCTAAGGTCAATAGAAGAAGAAGGAAGAGAGTGAACCTCGAAACTCTGACCACCCCAACGACATCTTTAGACTACTCCACCCCTAACTGAAGCATTTTATCATCAATAGCTCGGGACCATCGTTAGACAACTCAGCAACGACCGAAACACCATAGGAAGAAAAAAGTCTCTTTTCATTATTGTCCAACGACGAATAGTCTCTTTTTCGCTCCTCTCCAATGCCAGCCTCATCTCTTCAGCCTCCTCGAGAGATTCGTTATCCTCTTTTACAACATCCTTGCAAGCAGGACTTGGATGGGAGGTAGCCTTCGTAACATTCTGACCACACTCGAACGAGATGCAGTCCGAGCATAACCACGAGTAGAAAGACGTTTCTTCCTCACAACACGATCAGGATCTACCGGCAATCGCCTTGATAGACTAGTGGGTCTCGCAAGCTTCCTTTTTCTGGAAGCCGAAACTATGACATTAACAGGAGCATCGAGATCCGTAACACGCCTATCCAAACTCACTTCCCAATTAATGCTAGCGAGTAGCAATATCCTTAGCATGAGACTCAATAAGTAAAACCCGTTCCGCTTTGTTCATAGTGTACAAACCACTACGATCCAGGATGTCCTTGAAAAGAAATGACTCCACAGGAAATCAGGGAAGCCTCAAGAATCGGTCGTTGGTCCTTTGCTCCTCCACAGTTAACGGAAGATTCTTCTGTTTATTGGCAACTCTGAATGATCGAAAAATCATACGACCTCACAGTTGGAAGTAGCTAGAGTTATCAGAATCATAAAACCAAGACCTTGACCAATCACGGATGTCATCATTAAGTTTCTAGAAGCAAACAGGAGAACAGATGAAGAAGATATAATTGTTCACCAATAGACCAACCACCGAATGCAAAACCCTCACAGTTAAAAAAATTAAAATTTAAAAAAAATGGACAGAGTCTGTTTTCTGTCTAAACGCAGTGGTAGCTGCGAGGATGTGAACAATGCTCGCACGATCCGCTGCGTTTAGGGCAAAAAATAGAATTTGGTTTCTGTCCGAACGTAGCGGCTCCAACGAGCTTCTGTCTTATGCTAGCCTGAGTCGTTGCATTTTGGGCAAATACTTGACTCTGTTTGATACAATTGCTGAATTTATGGGATTCGTACGATCACATTCACATCTGTTTGCTGCGATTATTATTATTGGGCTCGATTTTGCTGTTGTGTTTTGAGTATCTCGAGGAATTTTTCACTTTTTCCTTTGTCTATGACATTTGAGCATATTTGGGAAAACCACCATGGTTGCATAATCACAAGAAAATTACTTGCGAAGACAAATATATTTGCTTGAGAGGACAATTAGAATTCATTTGGAAGACAAACAAAATTGCTTGAGAAGGCAAATAGAATTGGTTGGGAAGACAAATTCATAACCAATTCATTTAAGTTGAGCATTATAAAGGGGAGTAGTCTATTAATATTCATAACCAATTCAAGATAAATAAGAGAAGATAAGAAAACTAAGCCAATGTTGAAAGAAGAATCCTCCGACGAAAAATGGGATGAAATTGGAGATCCCGAAGACGACTCTGTTTGGTATGAGGACCCCCACTCATCATGATGAGGAGGACGTGATCTCAGGTGAGGAAAATGACATTGAATCATCATCGTCCTCTGACGAGGACGATGATAATGGTGCATTAGTGACTACTACTCCTCGAACGAAGAGGGCCGCAAACGCCATCCCCTCAAAAACTTTGTTGACTGTGTCCAAGACAAATAATGTATTTTTTGTATTTGTTTTGTAATATTTTTAAATATTAATGAAAATTTTACTGTTTAATGTTTGTTTTTGTGTTTTTGTATTTCTAAAATTTCAATTTGTGTTTGTATTGTGAAGAAAATAAAAGAAGAAGAAGAAAATAAGAGAGGAGAAGAAGAAAAAACACATAAGAAATAGAGAAAAGAGATGAGGAGGTGGTGTAGGAGGCCGGTGGGATGGTGATGGTTCTTGATGGAAAAGAGAGGGAGATGAGAATAAAGGGAAAGATGGAGAGAGGAGAAGAGAGAGAGAGAGAGGAGAAAAGACGAAGATAGGGTAATCGAAGGTTGAGGAGGAGGCCGGCCGGCAGTGTGGTGGTTCGGTTGATGGTGGCGAGGTGGTGGTGCGGTGGTGATGATTCTTGATGACAGGAGAAGAGAATGAGAGATGAAGAGAGGGAGAGACGAAAAAAAAGAGGAGTTAGATTTTTTTTTTTCTCCCTTTTATAGATGATGTCCTTCAGAAAGGTGGTAGTGTCATTTAGAAAATAGTATGATGGTGCCAATGACATGACAACTCAACGGTTGGAGCTTGGCGGATGGTACCACTTGGTCATGGGTTCGAACCCAGCTTGCGGCATCTTTATCAGTTTATGGTGTGTTGACCAGATCTGGTCTTTAATGGGTTCCGGGATCCTATAAAAACCCCGCTCGCCTTCCAAAAAAAAAAAAAAAAAAAAAAAAAAGTAGTATGATGGTGGTGTCCATCAAGAGAAATGATGGTATTATTTAGCAGCAACCATAAAGAAAAGGCCCCAAAAAGAGCCTCTCTCATCCATTGCTCTGCTATCTCTCTCTCCAGCTCGTCTACACAGCCAGGACGTGACACTGCTTACATGCAGCATGGAGAGAGATTCAACTCAGTGTTAACCCAATCTCGCCTCCAGCATCAACAATAATAGCAACACCACCACCTGCAACAACGTCATCATCAAAACCCACACACACAATTAACCGAAGCAACGCCAATAGAGTAGCCTCTGGGCAGAACACCAGAGCCATTAAGAGCATCGACGAACCGATTCCTTGATTTTGAATCATCCAACAAGGTCCCAATAGACGAAGCGATTTCAGGCTTAGTGAGGAAGATAAAAAGGCAAAGACGTGAAGTGACTGAGGAGGTGCGATCGTATTCTTCGATCATGTTGTTGAGATCCTCGTCAGTGGTGACAGAAATGAGGGAGTTGAGATCCTCGTTGGGTAAATGGTACTTCAGAGTGAAAGTACGACCATTGAGGAGGGTGCGAGATAGACTAAGTCGAGGTCAGCGAAAGAGGTGTGGCGTTAGATGACTACACAACACGTGTGCAGCCTCACGTCCTGGCACATACCTGGCTGCGTAGACTCGCTACTCTCTCTTTTTATTATTTTTTAAATTTTATTATTTTTTAAATTTTATTATTTAGTTTTCCTCTCTCTTTTTATTATTTTTTAAATTTTATTTTATTATGTTAGTTTTCCTCTCTCTTCACTCTCTCTGCAATCTGAGAGCCCATCCTAGAGACTGAGAAGAGGAAACCACTCTTCAATGCAATCCAAATCCTTAGGGCTTTGAACCAACTTGGATGGAACTCAAACCCCTTTCACCCTTTGTGTCGACTTGCTTCCCCAACTGAGATTTCAACAAGGGTTTTTTTTCTGTGTTTCTTTGTTTTGGTTTCTCTACTCGCTTACTATCAATCTAAATTGGTTCGATCTGAAGAAGAAGAAGAAGAAGAAGAAGAAGAAGAAGAAGAAGAAGAGGATGGATTCGCGAGATTTGGTGTCTTCGGGTTCTGGTGGATCCTCTTCAGGAGGTGGAGGTGGAGGAGCAGGTGATGAAGATGGCCTTCTGTCCGTCACCGCTGGCCTTGCTAAAGAAGCTTCGCTCTTGTTCCAGTCCAGGAGGTTTGGGGAATGTGTTGATGTATTGAATCAGTTGCTGCAGAAAAAGGAAGATGACCCAAAGGTGAGATTTTTTTTGAACTCTTACCTGCTTTAATTGTGTTAGTTGGTACTAAAGGTATTGGATTTTGTGAGTTTTTAGTTCAATTTGAAGTGATTGCATGATTTTCTAGCCAATCATTGTGGGTTTTGTTTATTACCTTGAAATTTAGGTTTTTGATGGGTTTTTAAAGGAATGGACTTTATTTGATGCTTCAGCTTCAGGTTTGGATTTGGTTATTGTTTAGAGAACTGCTTGACTCACTTTATTTAGGTCTTTCATTGTTTTGAGCAGAAATTTGAAATTTGTAGTGGAAGTTGAAGTTTTCGGGTTAATCCTATAGAAATTAGCATACATTGTGGGAGAAATTATTCGTGGGGGAGAAATTATTCCTGGGCACTGAAACAGTGCTATTTTGAAGAAAGATAATATCCTAGGAACAAAGCATATCTACCCATCTGAAAGACAAGATTTTAGATGCGGAGGATATCACTGATGTGGACATAGCTTGAAGAAATCCTAATAAGAAGCTCGGATTCTATTGGACGAAGAAATATTTTGGGGAAATTGGTGATAGGATAGCTGTTCCTTGTTCCTTCTTAGGGGTCTGTTTACTAGATTTTCTTTTTTATTATATTTTGCATTACTTACTTGTATACATTGAGTTTTCTGGGTTGCAAGCAACCCCCCTCCCCCGAAACACAACAGACAAAGACAACCTTTTAGTTTTCTGTGAAATTGTATCATGTTTATGAATCTCATTATCTTGTACTCTCTGTCTCTGAGTAAGATTCCTTAGTGTTCGAAACTTTATCTTTCAGTTCTCTACATCTCTTCTAAAACATCTTGTTTTAACTATCAAATGGATGTATTTATTGCAGGTACTTCATAACATTGTCGTTGCTGAATGCTTTCGTGATGGTTGTTCTGACCCTAGGAAGTTACTTGAACTTCTTAATAAGGTTAAGGTATGTTTCAAATATTGAACCACTGATTTGAGATGTGTTGTTTGGTAGTTTATGATTACATAAAACTCTTGTGTTTTTACCATGTGATTATTATATATTTAAATTAAAAAAAAAAACTCTGTTGCCTCTTCGCAATAGTCCTTCTTTTAATCCTTCTCCCATTTTTTTTTGCGTATCTGAACCTTAAGAAGTTACTTTCTTGATACCTGTTGTAGATCTTTGCCTAAATTACTTGGTAATAAGAACTTGCTTTAGAGTTCAAAGGGTACCGGTATTGGCTTTGAAAGGTATAGGCTTCGAACATAATTTTCTATGGTATGGTGCTCATCTTCCACTGAATAATTTTCTTGACTGCTGTCAGCCTCATCCTTATCAAGTTTGGATGTGCAGCGAGTTCATTCATCTCATTTTCAGAATACCCTTATACTCTCCTTCAATTTGGACATGTATACCGTAGTTCTTTTACAAAATTAAGTCTATTATGATTTACATAGAGGTGGCCTTAAAGACTATTATTGCCCAACACTACAACATCCCAATTATTAGCATACAAATTGTCAAAATATCCCCTTAACAACATTAATGTACATGTTTATCTAGTTAAGTAGCGAGGACACTTGATTAAGACTTTCCTGGGTACATAAGTTGTGGATGCTTCGACAATGTATGTGTGTGTTCCCATTTGGGTGTTGGTCAACATGTTTTGCACCGATACTCATGTCAAATACTAGTACAGGTACACATAGCCGCATCATTGATGCCTAGTTAGTTGGCAACATTCGCTTCATTCATGCTAGCAGGCAATTAGGCCATAATTTATAAACCTTAAAAGATCATAGAATTCCTTTAATACAGGTACACGTAGCCGCACATAGCCTTATCATTGATGCCTAGTTAGTTGGCAACATTCGCTTCATTCATGCTAGCAGGCAATTAGGCCATAATTTATAAACCTTAGGAGACGCCAGTCATGGAAGTCGATTGCCCCTTTAGTACAAGTCGATTGCCCCTTTAATACAGACAATGTCGTATATGTACCAACTTTTAAAAAATTTCTTCCATGACATCTCTTCAAATCTATTCACTTCAAAATAAGCGAAGCTGAGGTGACTAGTGTTTTATGAATCAGTTAAAATTGCGAGTCAAATTACTGATTTGACTCAACTCGGCATAAAAACGTTTTGAATCGCCCAACAAATCGGATTTCACCCAAATCGGAGTGAATTGTCTCTGATTCAGGGTTGAAATTGCTAAATCGCGATTGATATACAAGCGTTCGATTTGAGTCGCTTCGTACAGAAGAAAGAAAACCAACAGAAAAAAATGAAGAAGAAGACCAAGAAGAGGATATAGTGTCATACCGCCTTAGATCCGCCTTGGCAAGCTCCTTCTCGAGCTGTTTCTGCCATCAGATTCATTTGGTTCAGCAGGTTGTTGAAGAGGCGCAGGTTGAGAAGAAGGGGAAGAAGAAGAGGAGATTGTTGTTTAACACTATACCTACATTAGTTCAATGCTCGAAAACGCAGAGCCTCAGTTTGTGGATGCATTGAAAGGATGTCTCCAGGGTTACACTGGTGCAAGAGGAGATCTTAGCCAAGCATCCGAAGCATTGGATAATCACGAGTATGATGTACTGGATATTGTGTCTTCTGGTGCTGTAGAAATGGGTCGTGAATGCGAACAAAGCTTCATGCCATATCCGTCTCCATCGACCGATAGGAATCAACATCTGGTTTTCCTTAATGAAGTCCTCAATGTACTCGCAAAGAACAACTCTATTTGATTTACTTTCTTGGTGTTCTCTCTGAGCTATCCATTTGCCTCTCTATCAGATGCAATTTTTCTTATTTTGGGTCCATTTGAATGTTTTAAAGACCTTGCGCTTGGATGTGTTTAAAGATTTTGGTCCTAGATAAACATTTTTTGATTGCTGGCCTAATGAAAGGAAGTACTTATGAAATTTCATTTATTGTTACTCAATTTCATGTACAGGTTAAGTATGATACACGATTAGAAAATGTAAAAAGCCTTCAACCTTCAAGTTCGTATAAAAAAATAAAATAATAACTAAAACCCTTGAAATAAGTATGGATATTTATTAATATAAATACATAAACTTTTAATATTATGAATCTTATGATTTACATTCGATTTACGTTTAAATTGAAATCTTATCCCTTTTGATGTACTATACGATTCTCGATTTACTAACACTGGGGTGAATTTGTTGATAATTTGTATCCATTATTGTTTTACCTATAGGATGTGGTCTTCCTTATTGAATCGGGGATGCGATGGGACAAAGAAAATGGGGAAACTAGTGATAGGTAGCTGGTTCTTCTCGAGGATGGTTGATTTATTAAAGTTTTTGATAATACGAGTTAAGGGTTTTGATAAGAAAAAAATAGTGTGAGCTTTATGTCAGGTTGATGTGACGATCAAAATAAATGAAATTCTCTGTTGGAAGTTTTGATTAAAAAAAGATAATTGAGCTGGGTATTCCTCCGCTACTCTTTTAGTAGAATGGGTGCTTACTTGCCTAAATGCATCCAGATTTTCTATCCTAATCAATTGGAGCTGTTATTAGGTTATGTATCTAGTAGAAGATTTTTTCTTTAGTTCGAGAGGGTCCGTAAAGGGGACCCCCTCTCCCCTACCATTCTCGACTACAACAAAACTTTTATCAGGCTATTCGTGAAATAAAATGTGACAGCGTTGGTTAAATGTTTCCAACTGAAAGTTCATAATCTTCCTTGATGCAAAAAAAGATCTTTCGTGTGTTCAGTGACGGAGCCATGATTTTTGTTGAAGGGGGCAAAGTGATGAATATAGTTAATTAATGATAATATAATAATTAATTACTTTAACAAAAAAATTTAATTCGAACAATACATAAATAACTATTCAAAACACCAATTGCTAAACAAAACTCAATCTAACCAATGGGGAAGACAATAAGTCCAACAAACTACTTTGTAGGAGCACAAAAGATAAATATATGGAGGACAAATTAAATTGGTATATAAAGTTAAGTAACAATTCAAGGGAGCCATGTTTGGTGGCCATTTTTGTGCCACTTTGAGATTTTTTGACACTACTACCCCTTTTATTGATGGTGTTTGTGGTTGTGTTTTAAAGAAAATGGGTAAAAAGTGTAAAAAAAATCAAAACTCGAAAATGGCCACCAAACATGGCTCCCTAGACTTACTCAAAGTTAAGTAGAAAAAATTAATTTCAAATGTAAAATTAGATGTGGACAAAAAAATTGAGTTATTTGCAATTTTCATCTATCATAAATAGATATTAGAGGTTACCCCATCATTAATCACTATTGCAGTCTCCCCTATGTCACAACTATTTTCTTGCCTAACCAAGTGAGGTTGGCAATACAAGTTCTAGTTCTCTTTAGCTCTCTTGTGTGTTCTTAGCTTGCTTAGTTTTCCAAAGTCTAAGTAAGTCTTTTGTGGGCAATGCTGACTAGCTTTCTTTGATAACTTGGGGCAAAGTTTGCTAGTGCCGCACGGGAAGTACCTTGTGAAAAGAAAGCCCGTGACAGTTGGTATCAGAGCCAAGGTTTGGCAAGGTTGGTGAAATCATTCTACACAAGAGAATGTCGTCAGAGGTCAACAACCCAGCAATTGGCAACACTGACAAAGGTGGGAAAGTCCGCAAGGACAAGTCTAAGGACATGATCGCTGCAATGGATGAAAGGTTGGCCAAGTTGTGTGCCACCACGTCCGACTTAAGGGAAAAAGTTGAAGACATGGACCTACGCATCGAGGGGCAAACGTCCAACGGGGAGGACCAAGAGCTCCGGGAAGAGATGCAAGGAGCCTTAAACACAGTAGTGGACATGGTGTCCAAAAAGATCGAGTCCCTAGAAGCCAAAGTTGTTGCTAAAGAAGAGGAGATGAAAGCTTATAAAGAAAGAGTTGAGAAACTTGAAACTCAACTCAGGGTGTGCATGGCTGCGGTAGCCAATGGTGGGACTACGCCAGGGACAGTCACCCACAGAGTCGAAGCTCCCAAACCTAAGGCCTATGGTGGGGCAAAGTTTGCTAGTGCCGCACGGGAAGTACCTTGTGAAAAGAAAGCCCGTGACACCTAGGACTAGCAGTCAACATGCATTGATTGTCAAAAAGCTCATGCCTTTCAAACAATAACCCATAGATGAACCTCGAGATACAAATATATATCTTGAGGAAAAATTAATGGATCAAAATTTTCATGTATCATTAGAAAAATCCTATGAATAAAATACAAAACAAGACCTCGAGATACGAATTTATCTCGAGAAAATGAATTTTTTAAAACATTCTTCTTCAAAGCAGGAAAGAGGTTGGGGTTGTTGATGGTAATGGTGAGAAAAAAAACTAAATCAAGCAAAAAGGGAGGAAGAGGAAGAGAGGAGGTAAGGCGGTTGCTGGTGTCGCAGTAGTCATAAAGAGGGAGCAGAAGAAAGGAAAGGGGCAGAGCGAGGAGAGATAACAAATAGAGGAAGGGGTGGGGCGGGACGGACTCGTCGGCAAGGGTGAGCATAATAGTAAAAAAAAAAAAAAAAAAAAGTCAGTGGGGGCAAGTACCCCCACGTGGCTCCGTCACACTTGCCCGCACGTGGCTTAGTCCTTCTATGTGTTGAAGGTGGACTTAATTGAAGGCGGTCTTAATTGGTACTCTGCAGATGGTTGCAATAAATTTCACCAAGTCTGAGCTATTCTCAGTGGGTCCAGTGTTTTCTTTTGACACTCTTGCTCTTGTCTTGGATTGTAAAAAGAGCTTTCTCCCTACAAAATACTTGGGGATGCCTTAGCTGCGATACAACGACAAACAGTCATGGAAGGTGGTTCTTGAAAGATTGATGCAAGAATGGCATCATAGAAAAGAAGATACTTGTCAGAGGTTGGCAAAGTAATGTTAATCAAATCACTCACTCGAGATTACTAGCTTACTCGAGATTACCAGCTTACAATTTTCTCAGTGTGGCTAAAAAAAAACAAAGGAATATACATTTTCTTTGAGGTGATAAAAAGAGGAAAAACTGATTATCTGATAGGCATGGGTTGTTGTGTGTTTACCTCTGTTCTAAAAACTGTTCTAAAAATCGGCCTAGCAGATGGGGTTTTTAAATTTGTTTTATTATTTCCAGTTCGGAAAAAATAAAAAATTAAGACTATTTTTAAATACATTTCGCATATTTATCTTGGCATTGAATTGGAAGTAACTGATATGGTATTATGCTTAATTGTTATAAATTATAACAAAAAACCGCCTAGGCCCGACTAGGCTTCTGGGTGCTAGTCTCTTACTCACCGGCCGCCTATCGCCTAGCAATTTTTAGAAGCTTGGTGTTTACTAAAAAAATAGGGGAATTGGGTGTCTGCCCATCTATGAAAATATGTGTTGCATTTTGGCTCTAGAATGGTTTTCGAGAAGGAGATAAAAAAGATATCACTTCTAGGGCCATGGCTTATGGAGGGGGATCATGAGAAGTCCTTGCGTCGTGGAATTTTGGTGCTTATTCAAGAGAGATGCTAGAAAGAAATAAAGGTAATGATCTTCAAAGATGAGATGGATCTTGCGATAAGGCTAGCTAAGGATTTTTTTTTTTTTTTTTACATATATATTTGGCACTGAGGAGTGGCAAGCCAGTGTTAGTTAATAGATGGGGATTTTCCTAAAATGCTTGTAAATTTAAGTAATTTTGTGTAACAAGTTATTATAATGTCTACAATAGTTTTAATTGTGTTATCATGACATATCACATTGTGTGTACGTGGGGACGGGGCATGGATATTTATAAAAAATGATTAAACTTTACCCTCCCATAGTATTTGATTTTCATTCTGCAATTTATTCTAGAAATGGCATAATCATGTTAAGTTTATCTAAAGAGGATGTAGTTGAGTGTGACCTGGGTTATTTATGCGGCGATTAATCATCGATTAATCGACAATTTAGTGTAAATCGGGATAGACCAATCCGATCTAGGTATTTACTGGTTGGGTTTAGCGGTCACCAAAAAAAGTTGAGAAATTGGTGCTAAATCGAGATTGTTCTGTTGGGTGGTGGTTGTCGTCTTGTTGGGTGGTAGTGGTTGTTGCTCTGTAATGTGTAATGTTTTGAAAATGATTACATAATTTGCCCTATCATTTGACTTTTGTTGTTTTATAATATTTGTCTTATTAATCTTTATTCTTAAGATATGTTATTTATTATAATTTACATTAATGACAGTGTGAAAATGTATACTTTGAAAAAGTAGACCGATTAATCCTTGATTAATTCGCTTAATCTTAAATCGGTCCTAAACTGCGAAGGGTCCGTTATACGCATTTACTGCATAGAGCGTGACAGAGGTAGGTCCAAAATAGTGTTTTTTGCACTAGACAATCCCACCCCTATGTAAATAAAATTGTTTGGCCGATGTATGGAAACAATCAAATTTGATAAGTTCGATGTTGTTGGAAAACATTTGCCAACATTTCTAAAGTGGGACCACTAATTTTTTTATTTTTAATTTTTTTCCTTTATTCAAATGAAAGCATATAGAGTGAAGTGCTGCACATGCTTGTAGAGTGCTAAAGGCATGTGGAGTGAAGTACAGTACCAAAGATAAATGGAGTTGTGTGTTGAAGGCAATCGAGTGAGCTTATTTTGAAATCGAAAGCACATTACGAGTGCGGTTTGATCACTGTAGAATATCCTTTCTAGGAAAATAAAGGATTTTAGACAAAAAAAATGCATGTGGTGTTCTGAAGCACATGGAAAGGATTGAAGTGGAATGACAAAATAAATGGAAAGAAGTGGGGAAGGCATTCGAAAGACAATGTCAAAGGCATGTGGACTGGTGCAAGAGTTTTTGTGGATCAGAAGTGGGGAAGGTATTCGAGTGAGTTTTTGTTGGAACAAGATTGAAACAAAACACACAAGTAAGAAAGGAATAAAAGAGGACTTCATAACTCAATTGAATCTTTTTATATTATTGAAACTTAACTTAGAACACTCTAAAAAGAACACTCTAGAGTACATTAGAGTACATGGCTATATATGCTACTCAAAAGAACACTCTAGACTCTAGAGACACCTTTTCATCAATCACACTTTTACAAATCAAAAGACACATTTTCATTTTTCACAGTTTTCGGTTACCACTGAATAGTTAGTAGTATATTTGAGAGACTTTGTGAAAAATATTATATTTGAGAGGCTTTGTGCAAATATCGGCAACTTGATCAAGTGATTTCACATGCTTCAAGAAGATACCCGTAAGGATCCATTTGATTCGTCGATGGACATGACATCCAAATCTTTGGACTCTTCAATGGCTGCCACCACATGATTGAATTTGAAGTCGAGAGAATGAAAAATCTTCTCAACAACACGAGTATCTTCTAATTTTTCTCCAAGCCTCTTCATTTGATTTACCACCGCCAAGGCTCTTGTGAAGTAATCCGGAATGGATTCATTTTCTTTCATCAAAAGAGGTCGAACTCAGCCCTTAGAGTTTGAAGATACACTTTCTTCACTGTTTCAACTCCCATGACGGAATTCCGAAGAGTATCCCATGCTTGCTTGGAGTTTGTTTCATTGGCAACCTATTCGAACATGTCATCATTTAGTCCTTGATGGATGACGATAAGCGCACATTGATCTTTCTTTCTTTCTCCAAGGCTTCCTTTTGACAAAGTCTCCTCATTTTGAGGTTCTACATAACCTTTCTCAACAATGTCCCATAATCTTTGGGAACCATGAATAACCTTCATCCGAATTGCCCAATTCTCATAATTGAGTTTGGTGAGTTCTGGGTATTGGAAAGAAAGAGTGGCTCCTTTAGAAGACATTTTCTAGCACCAAGCTCTGCCCTGAAACCACTTTGTTGGAACAAGATTGAAACAAAGCACACAAGTAAGAAAGGAATAGAAGAAGACTTCACAACTCAATTGAATTATTTTATATATAATGGCTATATATACTACTCAAAAGAACACTCTAGAGACACCTTTTCATCAATCACACTTTTACAAATAAAAAAAACACATTTTCACAGTTTTCGGTTACTACTAAACAGTCAGTAGTAAATTGGCCATAACTTTCTCAATACAAATCCAATTGATGCATCGTTTGAAGCTTTGGAAACTAGACAGGCAGAGCTCTCATTTGATATATTATAAGCTAAATTCGGATAGCTGTAGCCCCTTCAAGTTTTGGTCGAAAACTGCCTTAATAATGTCAAGTTTAATTTTCAACAATTATGACCGTTGTATTTAGTACCTTTGTGAAACATTTATATATGTACATTCTTTTCTTTCTTTTTTTTTCTGAAAAAGAAATCTCCTAATGAAGCATAGATAGCCTTGATTTCACATGTTATTGAAACATATGCTGTGATTGTTTTGTGGTTGGAACTTTTTATTCATTTTCATGTGACTTCCTTTTCTTACATCCATGGTTAACTGTCAGCTTTTAATTCATTTTTGTTGATTTTCCTAGAGAACAAGTGAAGCTCGCGCCCGGGCTTCTGGAGATCAGGTGGAGATGGTAGGCAGTGCTGGAAATGCCGTTGTTACAGGATCAAAGGGGAACACTGCTACACCTCATCAATTTTCCGCTACAAGTACCGCCAGAATTGCATATACAGATGAGTTTGACATTTCCGTTGCAAAACTGAACATTGTATGTTCTCTTAAGTTTTAAATGAGTGGATGTTGTACTGACCATTTCCTTAGGAACTCATGATATTTATTATTCGATTGGGAATCTACAGGCAACTGTCTTGTTCCATCTTCACGAATATGAAAATGCATTGTCAGTTCTGGAACCATTATATCAGAATATAGAGCCCATAGACGAGGTAGCACAATACTGATCACATTTTTTTTTCTTTTTCTAATTTGATGTCTTTATTTAAACATTTTATTGCAGACAACAGCTCTTCACATATGCCTTCTCTTAGTTGATGTTGCATTAGCTTCTCACAATGCACCAAGAGCTGCGGTAAGTTCAAATCTGAATGGATATTTTTTTCTTTTCCAATATGCAGATTTTCCCCCTATATTATGACAGGATTTCTAATTCTTTTCATGTATGACTGGAGAATCTAAAATTTTAAGATCTGGGGATTTTGTGTGAGGTTGAAATGTTTTCTGTATTATTAGGGTTAAATGAGTGTCCCCCTGCGCTTCTAAACAGTTGAAAGTCCACAATTTTCTCACCATTGGCTCATTTATGTATAGAATTGTAGATGAAATGAATTAAGGTACTATTTCTAGCTTATTTCTCTGACAGATTCCCCTCCAAACTTTTGAACCGATAGAAATCCAAAGTTTTGTTATCATCAACTCTGCTAACAGTTGAAAATGGAGTGAGTTCAATTTGATAATATAAGGATGTTGCTAATCATATCACTGTACCTTTGTTATTCGAAGGGGGACTGGCTGG
The DNA here is from genome assembly GCA_963556465.1 of Berberis vulgaris. Taxonomy (NCBI): domain Eukaryota; kingdom Viridiplantae; phylum Streptophyta; class Magnoliopsida; order Ranunculales; family Berberidaceae; genus Berberis; species Berberis vulgaris. Next base: position 24,869,381 of record OY747130.1, on the reverse strand, counting down.
CAGGTGCTTTATCATGTGAAAGATAAAAGAGTATGCATACCCAAAATTTTCCATACATTGGGACCAATCTTGTCAAAACCTAAGATGTAAGCTTGGCTATCACCAATCTCGAAAGAAAACATCTCTTTCCTTGGGGATTTGGAGTAGATTTATTATTTCGTATTGGTTGAAAGGGGTTGCCTAGGATTCTCTAGTTATAGCTCATGGAAGGGGACCGGAGCTTTACCATGTGGTTGAAACTCATGGAAGGGCTTTTCATTATTGCGGGAATAGGACTTTCTAGAACAATTGAGAGCAAGGCATGTTTATATTTGAGAGGCAGGGGATAAAAACTCAAGTTTTTCAATAAATTTTGCTAGTTATTCCCCTTTTTGTTAGATTTTTTTTTCTTTTGATTTTATTATTAAATAATGTTTAAGTTGCATGTTATTATGTAATAAAACTAGCATATTACTCATGCCGTAGCACTCCACATAAATAGTAAAAACCACTATGAATTGTAATATACATATTTTGTGGGAAAGATCTTCAAAATTGCATTTCAACGATACCAAATTTACCAAAATCGGACAACTATGTAGATAGTTATTATAATTTTTCATTTTGAAAAGAAGGAAAACACAATACTTTTTCTCTCCGCCACATGTACATTCCACCAACTTTTTTACAATCTTTTCGTCTTCTTTGCCCTTCTAAATGTTTTATATTTACAAACATGTCATCATAGAAAATGAATCTCAGCCATCAATACATTTTCCAACTTTCAATCCTGGCCTTCTTTTATCTCCAATTCTCAATATTGTCCCGGTCAACAATAAATAGTAAAAACCACTCTGAATTGTAATATACACTAGTATATTACCTAGAAAGTGTATCCTGATATTAGGATAAAAATTGGTCAAAGTTTTTATTAGATGAAGAAAAAAGTCCAAACAGTGGAAGTGGAGTTCGGGTTCGTGGTTTGAGTATGATTTGAGAAGGCCTTATCACTCCTTTGAAAAACATTGAAAATATTCGCAACATGAAATGTATTATATATTTTTTTTGAAATGCATACGCTGTGAAATGTATACTTTAAAATTTGAAGTAAGGAATTCCAGTAAAAGACCAAATAATACACGTGCTATCCCCCTAGGCAATCTACATAACGTACAAAAAAAGATGACGTAAACGTGAGTTATTATCATGAATCACATTAAAAAGAACAATTTTAAGAAAAAATAAATATGCAATTGCTTTCACAAAGAAAATTTAATTTACAATGACAAAATAAACCATACTAAAAATAGCCACATGTGGGCATTGTTGTAATTTGGTACTAAAAATAACCATACTAAAATAAATTATATGCCCACACTTATCGATTAATTAAATATTTAAAATAAAAAAAATCATTTTGGATCAGAATGTTGCAATTGCTTACAAAGGTCAAATACTATAAACCCAACCGACAATTTATAAATGTATGTTAGTACTAACGTACATAGATGTCCATCATGTTGTTTGACAACTCAGGACACCCAGAAATCCAGAAAATCTTCCACGAACTAGACTCTTCCACCTTTTTTTTAAGGACTCTTTGGGTGTGAAAAGCCTTCTCCATTGTTGCACGAAACCATAAAACCAAACCTTATCTTCTTCAATATGATTCTCCAACTTCGATTCGATCAAACGGTCACTAAATTCTTCTTCTTCTTCAAGTTTCGATTTAGTTGAGAAGGATGAGTCGCGGAAACCAGAGAGAGAGTGATCGGGAGAGGGCAATGGCAAGGAACGGCGACAGATCCAAAATGCCAAACACGATGAATTGACCCAGTGCAGAGACGAGAGTTGTTTCATTCTCCGTGTTAGAAATTAATGTTTTTTTTGTTGAATTTTAGTGTTTATGGAGGAAAATGAGAAACAAAAAGATGGAGAGATGAAAAATCGACCCAACAGACTCCCATCGCCATCACGACCTACCTACTCCCATCGCCATCACGACCTCCGCCTGCAATCGCTCGAAAGGGAAGGGAACTCGAGGAGCAAGATGAAGGGGAAAGAGGGAGGGGCTGATCGGTCCCTAACCCATTGATTGAGGTTTGTTGTTGTTGAGTGGAGCCACTTAGAGAGAAGATGCTGCATGTGAAGACTGGGAGATGAAAGTTTTAGAGGGGTGAGAGCTCTGCATTTGAGCGTGAGAAGAGATGTGAAGAGGAAATTTTCACTCAAGTTTTGCCAAAGACGTAACTTTGCCACGTAGGACATATAGACTGTCTACATTGTCCAGTGAAAGACTTCTTTGAATTGTAAGATATTGAAAATAATAGGAATGATGATGATAACAATAATAATTAAGAGTAATAAAATCATGGTACAACCATCTCCTAGTTTTCATTCTCATTAGACTCATGGTACAATCTCACTGACCCCCTCTTATGCCAGGTGTTGCCTCACTCTAGGTGATTTATTAGTTGTTAATGTTGAAAAGATAAGTTTCATTGAATAAGAAAAACAGAAACCCAATGTAGCAAGAAGATGAACCCAATTACCAAGTAGAGCTTGAGACTAGTCGGAAGCCCCTACTACACAATGCCCAGGCCGCACCCTTACCAATAACAAAAAAAAAACCTTCAATCTGCACAATCCCTAACCCAATCGATCGCTTTCTCGAGAATACCCATCTCATTTAGCCCTGCTTTATCTTCAGAGAACTCAGTGCCCTTCTTGGCCTCATTGATGTATCATCCAATACCACCCTACTTGACACTTCGAGATCCCTGTGTGCCAGACCTAAGCAGTTGTCACAACTGTTAATTAGGGGAGGTTGGATGAATAAAAATTTGAACAAATCGTTTCTATTTTGTACTAATGAAAACTTTGAGAATTAGATTTGTTATTATTATTATTATTATCTAGTTTGATTTTATTTTATTTGGATTCTGGATTCTCGGGAAGAAACTTATTTGTTCGCAAAGTGATGGACCTTTTCAAGGATTGAGGCACAAAAAGGATAGCATTCCTTTTTCATAAAACACAAATACACAATCAAAGAAAATGCCATTGAATGGTGGGTGATGATACATAAAAACGGTCATATCCTTGAGCCATACACGTGTCATGATGATCTTGAGGAATTAAGGGCCCCAGCGTCAGCCCAACACTGATCCGGCCTAAGCAGTTCTAAGCCCGCCTGATCCAGTCTGCCAGACAGACCCGAACTCTTACAGCGTGCTAGGCTCACACGTCTCACAGCTATCCTCAATACTTGTCAGTCATAATAAGGCAAGTATCTCAAGGATCAGCTTAGGACGGGCAATTACAACAACTCTTTGCTTCCAACTAGGAAGTAAATACCAGAGTACATTCCAAGTAGGGAAACTTTCTTCTACGAATTGCTCTTGAATTTGGGAACTATTTCCCGCGTATCTGGGAGCACAAGGCTAACATGAAACTTTCCTCCTATAGCACAATTTCTAATTAGAGAAGGATCTCTACAAAGATCTTCCTAAACTACGCCTTCGATGGCTTGGTAGAACCAGAACTCCTTCATTATAAATAAGACATGAGGTTGGTAAGCTAATGTACGCTACAAATTTCCTGTTTACAACATTACGCCTTTCCCAGATCTCTGTCTGACTTTAGCATTAGAGTGCCATCAGCTACCGCAACGGTGGTCTGTGGCTCACGTGCGTTACTTGTGTAGAACAACAGGTTAGCGGGATTAGGTCAAAGTAGGGAGCGGAAAATGACTGCATCAGTTTGGCGCGTTCGTGGGGACGACAAAGTTCCTAACTTTTCACTAGCATCGTCTCCCCTCGAAATAGAGTGATGGTGGCTAGTCCACGCGAGAAAGGAAAGCGAGGGAAAGTGTTGGGCGCTCAACTTGGCACCGACTCACAACCCTCGACAACGCAAGTAACGCGCAAACATCGAGTTGGCGCTTCTGGAACAACGACAGCTCCAATGAACCCCGAGCTTGGTGTACGATCTGTTTTCGTACACCAGACTTGGTCAATAATTAAGATGCTCACTTCAATGAAGCAAAGCCCTGACGAAACACTAAAGGCGTATTTAACCTGCTTTAACAGTGAGTTAACCACCGTCCAGGTGTGCAACAATGCGACGACCGTCTTGGCTTTCATTAACGGACTACGAAAATGAAAGTTCTACTGTTTTCTGACCCTAGACCCTTTGGCAAGCATGACAGACCTGACGAAGGAAGCGCAGAGCTTCCTTGCCCTAGGAGGGGAACAACCGACTTCAGACAATGAGGCACTAGTAAGCCCTCAGGGCAGGCCCAATGCCGTACAACCAGAGGAAGAAACCGTTACGGTCTACCTTGACGACCCTCACAACAGCAAGGTCATCCAAATTGGTTCCCGTTTGAACAAAGAATTGGTGAAGCAACTCACGGAGTTGCTACAACGTAACCAGAACACTTTGCATGGACCATGCGGGACATAGTGGGGATTGACCCGTCGATAATCACCCATCGCCTAGAAGTGGACCCCTGAAAGAAAACTGTTAGGTAGAAGAAGAAGCTCGTAGCTCCCGAAAGGAACACGATCATAAACGAAGAGGTACAACGTCTACTCTACGCGGCCATGATAAAGGAAACACGATACCTTGACTGGCTAGCGGACATTGTTCTTGTAAAGAAGAAAGACGGGAAATGGAGAGTATGCGTAGACTACATTGACCTAAACCAAGCCTGCCCAAATGACAACTTTCCACTCCCCCGTATCGATCAGATCGTGGACGCAACTTCCGTACACAACTTACTCAGCTTCATGGATGCCTATTTAGGCTAACCTAGATCCAGATAAAACCTCTATCATGACGAAAAGGAGAATATTCATGATAAGGAGAATATACTGCTATAAGGTGATGGCATTCGGCTTAAAGAATGCATGTGCTACGTTCCAACGACTGTCAATCGGATATTCAAAGAACAGATCGATAGAAACATGGAAGTGTACATAGACGACATGCTGGTCCAGAGCCTTCGCAACCCCGACCACATACAAGATCTCGCCGAAGATTTCAACCAACTCAGAAAATACCGGATGAAGCTCAACCCACAAAAATGCAAGTCGGAGTCGAGCCTGGGAGATTCCTAGGTTATATTGTGAACAAAAGGGGAATCGAGGCCGACCCAAAACAGATTCAGGCCCTTCTCGGAGTGAAAACTCCGACCAATATCAAAGACGTTCAAAGCTCGACTGGGAGGGTGACAACACAACAGATTCATATCAAAGTCGTCTGACAAATGCCTCCCATTCTTTAAGATACTAAGAGGGGGCAAAGAATTTTCCTGGAATGAAGAGTGTGAACAAGCTTTTAGAGCCTGAAAGCATACATAGGGAGTCCAAAGCTACTCTCAAAGCCTACGACAGGGAAAACACTCTATTTGTACTTGTCTGTTTCCAAGCACGCTATCAGTTCAGCCCTCATACGAGACGACAAAGGGACTCAGAGACCAGTTTATTACACCAGCAAAACCTTCGTAGAAGCAAAAACACACTATTCGGACATGGAAAAGTTGGCTTTGGCACTAGTCATATCCTCCAAGAAACTGAGGCCCTACTTTCAGGTGCACTCCATAACAGTCCTGACAAAGCATCCACTCCGCTCGGTATTGCATAAACCTGAGCCATCAGGTAAGTAGGTGAAATGGTCGGTGGAACTCGGATTTTTTGACATAAACTACACTCCAAGAACCATCATCAAAGCCCAAGCGCTGACAGATTTCATTGCTAAGTTCACTGGTGGACAAGAACCAAAGGTAGACCACCAGCCCTCGGATTCAGATGTCCAAGCATGGATCTTGCGCTGCGACGGGTCCTTGACTGGAAAGGCGAGCGGAGCAGGGATCACACTCCGCTCCCCCAACGATTTCACCCTTGAAAATGCAGTCAGGTTCGGCTTCCGCTTCAAACGAGGCCGAATACGAAACCCTCTTGTCCAGCCTAAAACTAGCATTAGGGATCAGTATAAATCGCCTAACGGCATACAGCAACTCGAGACTGGTAGTCAACCAGGTCAAAGAGGATTTCAACAGCAAGGACCCCACAAAGTACTTGACATAATGGGCAAGTTCAATTGATGCGAACTAACGCAGTGCCTTCGAGATTACAAGGTCAAACCATGCAAGTTCAAGGTGGAAGATTGGGTGCTCAGGAAGACCCAACAAAATACCAAAGAAGTCAGCGCAGAAAAGCTAAACCCAAATTGGGAAGGACCTTACAGAATCCCTAAGGTCAACAGGCCGGGGACATACTAGCTGGAAGATACAGTCGGCGACGAGCTTAAAGGACAATGAAATGTATAACATCTAAAAAAATATTATCAATAAAATATTTGCTTTTACAAAAAACTTCCACTGCTGTTCGTTACGACCCTTGATAAGCCCGACTATGGCCAGACTCGAATATAATTCCAAAGCCTATTCCGTTTCGCGCGGGCCACGATGGCCGAAAGTTTAGTCAGCGCTAGTCTGCTAATGACGACGACTCGCCAAGGGATCATTGCTCTCCAACAGACAATGATCGTCGAACTTATTTCTTAGTTAGTTCGCGACTGATGATGACTTCTGGTGCCCAAAGCCTAGTTTGCTGCGAGAGGGCTATGATGGCTGAAGAAGTGGGAGTCTAGTCAGCGCTAGTCCGCTGATGACGACAGCTCGCCAATGGATCATTGCTCGCCAATGGATCATTGCTCTCCAACAGACAATGATCGCTGAACTTACCAGGTAAGCTTAGTCAGTTCGTGACTGATGACTCCAGTTTCTGGTGCCCAAAGCCTTGGCTGCTTCGCGCGGGCCACAACGGCCGAGGAAGTGGGAGTCTAGTCAGCGCTTGTCCGCTAACAACTCACCAAGAAGTCATTACAGAGAATGATCGAGGGAGCCTGGTCAACCCTCAACCAACGATGGTTTCTGTTACAAGGTCAACGCAACAATCAAAAGCAAAAAATATAATTTGACTAACAGCCTCTCCTCCCAGTAGTACAATCTCTGTGATCTACGAAGCATCTAAAACAAATACGACAATGCGGGACAAAACAACACTTTCATTAAAAAAAAAGAATATTTGTCTGTCTAGGAAAAGGCGTTACAACCATTTTTAAGGAGAAGCATCCTCCTCAGCAGCTATCTTTTGGAGCCAGAGTACTCCCCGTGATGAATCAACCCGAAAGCAACCCTCTTATAGTGAGCAAAATCAAGGTCAAAGTCAGGATGCTCTCCTCTGATCAGCTCCAACCTGCCCCGATTAACCTCAGACGAGATTAATGGCCTTCTGCCTGACATGTCGAAATCCACCGCACCTACCTGGGTAGCGTAGTGCGAACGCTCCTCTGCCAACAGTCGCTCTGCCTCACGAACACGGCGAAGCCCCTCACTAATCGTGGATTCCAACTGTTGTCACTCAGCAGCCCATTCCGCCTTCGCTCGCCTCCTCTCGGCTTCGTGGGCCTCCTAATCAGAAGACCGCTGGTCCACGACCACATCCAAACGGTCTAATTCGTCCCTGGTTCACCTCAGTTCAACATGAGTCGATGCCAAATCAGACTTGGCTGCCCTCAGTTGAGACCTCGTACCGGTAAATTCTGCTTCGGTGACGGAGGCCGCGGCCCCCACGACCCCAAGGTTTGCGGTAGTATCAGAATTCTGCAATTGACCATCCAGGGAATCCACCCGATAGAGATCATCCGAATATGACATCCACAGGTTCGCAAAGGCCTTCTCCAATGCAAGAACCCTCCTGCGAGCCTCGGGGTGCAGCGAAACAAGACTGTACAACTCAAGGGCACGAGTGATCACTTCAAAACCACGATAATGTGAAGCATCAACACGCGGACGAACTTCCTCCCCCTCTAGGTCAACAAGGGATGCATAAGCATCTAGAGAAAAGCCTTGACCCCCCGATGATGCCGCCTGGGCAGATCGCGACATCCCAAGGGGAGAAGCCGCCCTATCAGAAGGTTGCCCCTTTCTTGGAACAACAACAAGAGGCACATTCGCCTCCAAGTCAGCAAGCTTGGACGAGCTAGGCAGAGCCACATTTCTTTTTCTCGAACGACGAGCGACCACCCCCTCAGTCGGTGAACTTGGCGCGGGGCGAGCACCATGAGAACACCACAACAACCCGCTGCGAACAACATCGCCTGACATTATAACATCCTCAACGGATGTCGAAGGGAGCTTGGAAAACTCCCTCTCTTCCTTGCTAAGAGACGGAACATCAAACTTCCCTGGAACAAAGGAATAACATCATAACCAGCACCGTACAAGGGATATACAAAAGTATGCATATGCCGACAACCAAGAAACTCGCCAAGATCAAACTGAAAGTATCAGGATGCTCTACGACTCCCAAGCTTGAAGTACCCAGAATCCACCGAAGCAAAAAACAAATGCTTCACCCAATATCAGTGTCGTCCGCCGCCAAACGCAGACGAGGACAGTTCAATATGCAGAGATCCCTGTGGTCCAATCGAGCAGCGATCATATGATGGATCACCGACGAAGTCAAACGTATGCCAGCATCATGAGCCTTCAAGAGAATTGCGAGCAAAATCTTGAACCCACTCAGAACCATTAGAGCAGGAGACATACGTAAATAAACAAAGAAGTGCCAGACATCATCTGACACTGGAAATCGAAGCCTAGACTCAAACATGCCTCGGTGCAAACCTATATACCTTTGAGAAGGTACAGTCGGGCCCAAACGTCCAAACGCAGGTACAATATCCAAATCGTCTGGGATACGGTACAAACTACGGAGCCTGATCAACTCAGTTTCGTCGACCAAGCTACCTTCGAAGAGTTGGATGCAAGTAAGGGATAACAGGTCTTTGGGATAAAGTTCAACATTGTCAGCCATCATAAATTTTACAGCAATACTATGGTTCAAAAGAACAATACAGATGAGAATAAGAAAATCTGCATCAAAGCGACCGATATTTATAGGGAAGACAAATCGCATTTTCCCTCATTGAGCAGTCGCGTACCCTTTAATGTTGTGTGTCGCTCGAGGCAAACGCTTCGAGTCCAATCATCATGATGGTACGGTCTCCTTTTCAAAGAGTCAGTGGACCAACTTAACGCCCCACTAACTCGGGGGGAGTAAATGATGATACAAAAAAATGGTCACATCCCTGAGCCATACACATGTCATGATGATCTTCAGGAATTACGGGTCTCAGTGTCAGCCCAACGCTGATCCGGCCCAAGCGGTAATAAGCCCACCAGATCTAGTCCGCCAGACAGACCCTAACTCTTACAGCGTGCTAGGCCCACACGTCTCAATTATCCTTAGTACCCGTCAGTCCTACTAAGACAAATATCTTGAGGATCAGCTTCGGACGGGAAATTACAACTCTCTGCTTCCAATTAGGAAGCAAATACCAGAGTACATTTCACGCAGGGAAACTTCCTTCTACGGATTGCTCTTGGATTGGAAACTATCTCTTGCGTATTTAGGAGCGCAGGGCTAATAGGAAACTTCCCTCCTACAACACAACTCCTAATTAGAGAAAGATCACCACGAAAATCTCCTTCCTAAACTACGCCTTGAATGGCCTGGTAGTAGAACCAAGACTCCTGCACTATAAATAAGACATGAGGTTGATAAGCTAAGGTTTGCTACAAATTCCCTGTTTACAACATTATGCATTCCTCAAATCATTGTCTGACTTTAGCATCGGAGTGCCATCTACTACTACAACGGTGGTCCATGGCTCACGTGCGTTACTTGTGCAGGTCAGCGAGATTAGGTCAAAGCATGGAGCGGAAAATGACTGCATTAGTGGGTTTCGAGATACCCAATACTGTAACAAAGCCAGGACCTCCATAACAATGTCTAACGTAGGGGTGGGCATCCCATCCCGTGATCCTGAACCCGTCCCGTCCCGATTTTTTTTGTCATTTTGGGATTAATCAAACTCATCTTGATCCCGTCCCGATCTAGACTGGGAAGGGATTGGGATGAAGATTTTCAATCTCGTCCCGTCCCGAATCTATTTATTTAATATTTATTATTATTAATTTTAATCAAAATACTCTTCTAAATTAAAGTTTAAGATGTGTTGAAATTAAATTAATGTAAGATGAAATTCTATATGAAATCTAAATGAATTGAATCATTAATTCTAAATGAAATTTAATATTTATTTGCCTTCTAAAAAAGTTTAATATTTATTTATTTAATTTCTATTAATATTTATGATGTAAGTTATATGTATATAAATTTGACATTATTGGTATGTGAGTAATGTGAGATAGAACTATTTTTGTTAATTTTTTATTTGAGGATTATTTAGTACGTGCTCATCTCGTCCCATCCCGATCCCGTTTGAGATGGGACGAGGTCGGGATGAGGTCTATCTCGTCCCGATCCAGAATGAACGGGATGGGTCCATCTCGTCCCATCCTGTCCTGTGCCCATTCCTAGTTTAGCGGCCTTTTTTTTTATCAACCTTGAATATATTTTTTTCATTCTCATACCAAAGGCACCAACAAATGGCATCTAGGTTCTTGCTTTAGAAGATAGACGTGAAATTGCTACCCAACCCCTCAAAAGAGCTTCAACCATTGGGTTTGAATTCCAGGGAAAGGTCCTGAAATATTTTCACGCTTTTGGTTGAAATGGTCTTTACCAATTCCAACAAAAATTTCAACCCAAAAAGGAGTCCTTTCATTGGGATTGGATCTTGTTAATTTCTATATTGCCCGAGATAGCAAACTAAAATTTAAGAGGGATACATGTGTACTGAGAAGTTGCTTACGGAGCTTCATCCTCAAGCATTCTGAGGTGAGTTTTTAGAAAGGGCATTATTAATGAATTTTACAACATAGCCAATGATCACAGGGCAGCACATTTTTTTCATTCACTAATCGTTGTTTTTGTGAGGACTATGATATGAGGTGCTTGATCTTCATGCTCAAGAAAGAGGTTGTGATTGGAGATGAAAGTGGTCCAAGGATTTGTTGTGACTTGTAAAGTTGTTCTGTTTTATAAAAGAATCGTATTCAAGAAGATTAGGGATGTTGTCTTTCAAAGAGCGTTGCACAATGACTTGGTATGTTCAGGATGTTGTGCATATGGCGAGTTATTTGAGTATCTTGTTATTTATTTCGCTTTAGTTGATGAGGCATGAAGACATCTTTGCTTGTTTGGAATAACTTGGGCCGAAATCAATACTAAGGGCTCAAAGGAGCTAAAGCCTACTTTTTTTTTTGTAGTTCTAGCCTGCTTTGCAGATTTGTTGGTGTATATGAAAAGGGAGACAAAATGGTCTTCTAAAATAGAGAGCTTCCCAAGTTAAAGGTGTCATCATCAGTGTCCTGGTAATCTTGTGGCTTGGAGTCTGGCAATTCCAGAACTTGAATTAGTTTTGTTTTTGTGGTGCATTGGAGAAATTTTGTTATGCAGGACTCTCCATCAGATTCCTGGTGTACAGCTGAACAACTGTGTGCTCTTACCTTTCATATTGAGCATAAAAAGCTTAGCACAACTTCTAATTGACTGCTGTGGGCATTCTTTGCATAAAATATCTAACCATATTGTTTGATTCAGCTGCTTGTCAGTTTTAGTTTTCATGTGTGTTTATTTGTGGCGTGAAAGTCTATTGTTGACTGATTAGTGGCTGTTTTTTTTTTACAATAAACTGTCTTTAGTATCCCTGGATAATAATGTTTTATATTGCTTTTTGATCAGGATGTCATTCAGTACTTAGAAAAAGCTTTCGGTGCTGGCTATATGATCGGTCAAGGTGACAATGGAATCGCTTCACAACTTCAATCTTCCCATCCTCCAGTAAAAACATCATCCGCACCAAGCAATTCAACTGCTCTGGAAATATCTTATTCTGATTCAGCTTTAAATGCATCAGAAAATCCTCTGGCAAGAACATTATCAGATGAGGCTTTAGAATATGAAACTCTGCTATCCACGCTTGACATTGGTAGGCAGAACTTAACAAGACCACCTGGTTTCTCATCTTCGAATGATATATCAAGAACACAATTGGATCAACCCGTTCCTGCTGCTGATCTTAAGCTGAAGCTGCATCTTTACAAGGTCCGACTTTTGCTTCTCACTAGGAATTTGAAGGCTGCAAAACGCGAAATGAAACTAGCAATGAACAGTTCTCGTGGTAGAGATTCTTCTACAGCATTGCTGTTGAAATCCCAGCTGGAATATGCTCGAGGAAACCACCGCAAGGCCATAAAGCTGTTGATGACCTTGAGCTGTCGAACTGAACCATGGATGCCTATTGTATTCAACAACGATTTTGGATGCATTTATCATCATCTCAAAAAACCTCAGGCATCAACTTTATTCTTTTCCAAGGCACTAAAGAGTAGTACATGTCTGGGAAGTGAGAACCCTCATAAGCTGTCTACATTCTCACAGGATAGATCCCTTCAGATTGTGTACAACTGTGGTTTGCAGTATTTAACAAGTGGTAAACCAATAGTAGCTGCCCAATGTTTCCAAAAGGCTAGTTCGGTTTTCTACAATAGGCCTCTGGTTTGGTTACGAATTGCTGAATGCTGTTTACTTGCATTAGAAAAGGGAATACTGGAACCAAGCCCACCACCCAATAGTGAAGTCAAAATTCATGTTGCTGGTACAGGGAAATGGAGGCAACTGATTGTGGAAGATGGGGAGTCAAGAATTCGTAATTTAGGCAGCATGGATAAGGATGATGGATCATTGATTGGAGATTGCCGACAGAAGTTTTCTATACCATTTGCTCGACAATGTCTCCTCAATGCCCTTCATCTCTTGAACAATGTTGACTTGAAATCTTCGAAGGCTGGTTTTCCTAGTGGAGAAAAAGAGGAAGGGTTGAGCCAAACTGCATCCAATAAACACAAGAACTCTTCAGGAGATCCTAAGATATCCAACCTTACAGTAGTATCTTCTCAACCTAGTGTCAACGGAGATGCAAAAGATGCCAAGGCGACTGCAAGCCTGAATACAACTTTACAGAGTTCGATATCTATATATGAAGATATTTGTAGAAGAGAGAACAACATGATCAAGCAAGCAGTTCTGGCAGATCTTGCTTATGTAGAGTTGACTTTGGAAAACCCTTTGAAAGCACTGTCGACTGCCATGTCTATTTTGAGACTTCAAGAATGTTCCAGAATATACCTTTTCCTTGGTCATATGTACGCAGCTGAGGCCCTATGTCGTTTGAACCGGCTAAAAGAAGCTTCTGAGCATGTATCAATCTATTTATCAGATGGTAACAATGCTGAATTTCCTTATAGTGAAGAAGATAGAGAGACATGGAGGGTTGAAAAAGTGGTAGATGGCGAGGAGGTGGTCAGTGGTGGGTCTGTAGCTGCCAAGAGCGATCCCTTAGAAGAGTCACAAGGTAAACTGTTTCTCAAGCCTGAGGAAGCACTCGGGACTCTTTACGTAAATCTTGCTGCCATGTCTGCGATGCAAGGTGATCTCGAGCAGGCTCACCAGTTTGCAACAAAAGCTCTCTCTAAAATGCCCAGTAGTCCACAAGCCATTCTCGCTGTAGCTTATGTCGATCTCTTGCTTGGGAAATCACAGGATGCTCTTCTCAAGTTGAAAAGGTGTAGCCGTGTCAGATTTGTTTCCAGTGGTGTAAAGTTGAACAAGTCTTCATGATGATTGTGCAAGCTTTAAATTAAAATGGACTGTCCAGAGCGAAGTAGCAGATAGACCAGGAAGCTTTTAAGAGTGTGTAACATATTTTCCTTCATCCATAGAATAAGCTTTTCTTTATATTTAGAATTTTGGTGGCATGGCGCAATTGTTTTGGTTTAGTGACTGCCACCTTTCAGATACAAGATGTAGTTCTGATTTAGATGACTGTCAGAAAAACTAATTTCATCGGGTACCCAACAACAAATAGATTATGAGCTCTTCAAAATGGCAAGGATACTTTTCAATCATTTGGAAAATTGAATGCAAAGCTGATATCAATTGAAATATCTCGTCCTCTGGTGCCTTTCCTTTTCTGTTTGTTATGACTTACGAGTAGCAGCAGGAAGTTGTGTCAAACCTAGATACATGAAACATTGACCTCGTTGTCTTTCTTTCAACTATGTTCCCCGTTCAGGCTGTGCTGCTATCTGTTCCATTCAATTTGAGTGAAATCTTTCATGCGATATATACAGTGGAACTTCTTGCTAAATTACTGTAAATGTTCATTCTACTGTCTAGAGAAATGAGCAGCTTTCCACCATCAATTATTGAACTCAATGTCTTTGTGAAAATTATTCATATTGGGACTTGATTGGATTTGCAAGATTTAATTTGTAGTTGGAGTCTTTTAGAGCGTTGATAAAGGAAGACTCCAATGGATTAGAGCGTACCAGACCCCCAAATTGGAACACACCCCTAAATCAGTCATATTTTTTTTACCCAAACAAACAAAACCTCCCACCTTGTATCTTCTTCTTGACTCCCCTCTCCAAACTCTCGAACCACCTTGTATCTTCTTCTTGACTCCCCTCTCCGAACTCTCGAACAAATCTTTCCACTCTCTTTGTTTTATTCTAGCTTTTAATGAAATCTCTCCTTTCCCAACTTCGTGGTTGGTCTGCAATGAAGGCTGATGATACACCAAACCGTCTAGTAATCTACTCTGTACATGTGCCATGATGATCTCGTCAACAGAGTGGAGCGGACCCAAATAAATGCCTAATCTAATCCAGACCATGAGGCCGGGAATCAAGCCCAGATCACTCCATGCCCACTGAGGCGAGCATCTGGGAATTGGACCCAAAAAACAAGGCTCTATCCAGCCTATAAGTCAAATGTCAAACCAATAACCGTAAGACCAAATAAGGCAAATATCTTGGAGTTTGACCTAAGACAGGCAGGCTAGTAAGACATTGACTTCTACTAGGAAACAAACATTAGAGTATAGGTCGTGTATGAAAACTCTTTTGCATGGACAACTCTCAATAAGGAAAATATCTCTAACATATATCATTCTTTAAACCACGCTACCAAAGGCATAGTCGAACAAGGACTCTCGCATGATAAATAGGTCACAAGGTCGAGGAAGTAACTACAAAAGCCTAATCTCAAGCAATACATCATTCTCTATGACTTGTCTGACTTTAACATTGAAGTTCCATTGGCCGCCACAATGATGGTCTTTGGCTCACGTTTGTTCCTTTTGCAGGTCAAGGCTTGGGAGAATAGAAATTGATCTATCAATTTGACGCTGTCTCTGGGGAGCGATGAGTTCCTAGGATAAAATAAATAACACCCCTCTATTACAGTCTGAAAAAATGGTAGCCACAAGATCCCGTACTAATGGTTGAGCCTTCAAACGCTCGAGCTGACGCAGTACCACCAGCTCCGGTGGTGCCAACCACTGGGGGAGAACAACTCCAGGCCCCCGCGCCGGTTGCAGCCACGACGGATTCTAGGGTGGATCGACTTTTAGCCCAAATACAACAAATTGCTCGAGTGGTGGAGATGCTTGCTCAATAGAACCCACGATATGCAGGTAGTGACAGGAGGCGGAAAGGAACCTGTCCTAAAAAAATAAACAGAGAATGTGTTCATGAGAGCCATAATGTCCCCATTGGCTCTTAGAAAACCAAGGACGACGAGAACATGGGGAATGGAACGGTTTATGGAGACCCTACTCCTAAGGCTGACAAGTCCACTATACAAAATCCCTCCAACCACTTATGCCATTACCATCATGTGATGGCGTTGAAAGAGTGATCATAAGCAGTCATGTTGCTGAACATTTCCCACCAGCCTGAAGAAAACAGCGTTGACTTGGTTTCACAGTCTCCCTCCGAAAGTCGATTGACTACTTTCAGACGCTGGCCGAGGCGTTTATCACTCGCTTTGTGGGTAGCCAGCGGATCAGGATGAGTCCACATTACTTGCTCAGCTTCAAGCAAAAGTCAAGCAAAACAATGAGGGAGTACATTACCCGCTTCAATGATGAGTTAACTTTGATCGATGGCTCCGTCACAGCTTTCACCTCAGGCCTAAGAATAGGCCAATTCTACAACTTCCTCACCCTGGAGCCCCTGACAGACATGACAGATCTGCTAAAAAATGCTCAGAAGTACATCACCCTTGAGGAGAAATGGGACACCAAAAAAGGGGCGAGAGTGATAAATATTCCCTTAGTACTCGGAACAAGAAGGAAGTGAGGAAGCGGGTGGAGGACGATAATAGCAAAAGGAAGCGGAGTGATAATAAGCCGGACTCCGGCCGGACGAGGAAAAATAAAGCCTTCGACTTCAGTGGATCCAAAAATGACTCCATCACTCCCCCAACGCCAGCCTGTCTGACATTCTCGCTGCCATTAAAAACTAGGGAGACGTGAAGTGGCCTTCCAAACTCCGGGGAGATCCATCGCGGCGAGACAATGACAAGTATTGTTCCTTTCACAAAGACAATGGCTACGACTATGAAGACTGCAAGCATCTCAGAAATGAGATCGAATACTGGGTCAAGAAGGGAAAACTCAATGAATAACTGAGCTCGGATAAGAGGCAAGCCCGGAGTAAGGAAAGAGAAGAGGACATAAAAGAAATAGAAGAAAAGGTGACCGACATTATATACTTCTTGCATTGGATGTTTTTGGAAGATGAGCAATCCAACAGGTCCCGCAAGAGGATACTCTTCGAGATGCAGACTCAATCCATCTACGAGGACTGATAAGTACAATACGCTCGCGTTCAAATCCCTAGCTCATCGTTGACGTTTACAGATACAGACCTCCGGGACATCTTCTTCTCTCATAATGACGCCCTGGTTATTTCAGTCTTGATAGCGAAATTGAAAGTGAAGAGATCCTTGGTAGACACAAGGAGCTCCCTAAACGTCTTATTCCTCAATGCGTTGCGTAGCATGCAGCTGAAAGAGGAAAGCTTGATGCTCGCCAGTCACCTCATGATTGGGTTTGGCGGGGAGAAATGCTTCCCCATCGGGAAGAGTTGACTAACGGTAGTGGCAGGTCAGGCACAATTGTAGAAAATACTATTCTAGGAGTTCATGGTAGTCAATGCCCCATCCACTTACAATATCATCTTGGGAAAAACTTGGCTCTACCAAATGGTGGCGGTAGTTTCCACTTTGCATCAGTGCCTTAAGTACCCTGCCAACCATGAAGTGGGGACCATCTGAGGTGACCGGTCATTGGCAAGAGACTGCCATTATGAAACATTAAAGCAGTTGGACAACTGGCAACCACAGTCTAGGCCCGTTGGTTGCACATCGCGAAGCCCGAACCCAGAAATTGAACAAGAGTCTCCCCGCTCGGATGACGAGGCTTTAGTTAGTCCGAGGGGAAGACTGAATGTCAGCCAACCATAGGAGGAGCTAGTCACGATCTACCTCGACAACCCTGATAACTACAGAGCTGTCCAAATAGGCTCCCGCCCGGGAAAAGAATTGTCGGAACGATTGACAGAGCTGCTGAATGATAATCAATAAATCTTCGCCTGGACGATGAAAAACGTGGTGGGGATTGACCCCTCCGTGATCACCCATTGACTAGAAGTTGACCCTGATCGGAAACCAATCAAGTAAAAGAAGAAACTTATGGCCCCCGAATGGAATAAGATCATCGATGAAAAGGTAGGCTACTTAACGGCGACATGATTAAGGAGTCACGGTACCCAGACTGGTTGGCGAATGCCGTCTTGATGAAAAAGAATAATAGAAAGTGGAGAGTCAATGTCACGCCCCGATTTTCGAGAAAAACGAAATCATAAAATCCACGTAGGATTATCCGTTTCCCCAAAACTCGGGACGTGAAATTCAATAACAACAGAAACATTTAGCAGCAATGACAAATATATAGTTTAGAAAAATAGGAACAAACTAAAATTTATACAAAATTCTAACCATGAAAAACTAACGTCGCTAGTCCCTCTAGCGGAACTCCCGTAATGCTGCTCAAAAGTCTCTAAACCTGAAAAGCTAATCAGCTACATTCCCAAAGGAATGCACCCAGGAAGCAAAAGCTCACTTGGGTCAGCAATAAAGCTGGTGTGAGAAATCTTCATCCCAAAAATCAATAAAATCGCACGTGATAAACATCAAGCGAAACACAAACAACAAACCATCACACCAATAGGTAGTTCCTCAACGAGGCAAAGGTGTGATGCAAGAAAACACAGTCCAAAGAATTTAGTTCCTCAACGAGGCAATTATACCATCATCCTAATATGTAAATATGCATTTACCTGTACTTACCCTATAGGAGTTGACTATGGCAAGTCGGACCTGCAAAAATATTAGTGGACTTGCCATCCTGCATAAAAAGAATTAGAAACAATGCAACGTCATTTATTCTTTTTATTTGAATTAAGTTCATCTTTTTAACGGATTGATCACTTAGACGATACCACATTCGCACCACCTCCGTGCCGAACATACATGCCTGTATGCCTCTCTCATATAAAGGAGGACTACTCCGTCATCCATGCCTAAGTGGGGACATCACATACAGACATGCATCGCGGATACCCCTAACTATATGAGTACCAAAAGCCACCCTTGGGCTATCAATGCGCATAAACTCACGTCACATTTTTGACGGATAAATATCAAAGCCTATTTTAGGCATACAAATTCACCACATTTCCGCAAGACTAACCCGAAGGTTATTTTAGTTTATCTAGTAAGAAATGGGTGCCCCAACTCCGCAAAACGACCCTCTGGTCATTTAGTTTCTATAGTAAGGGAGGGGAAATAATAAACAAAAGAGGCGTGGTAGTTCTAAGTGATACAAGTCCAAGTGGTTTATATTTTCAGAAACCAAGGTTTACCAATATCATTTATTTTTGATAATTCAGAATTCCTCCACAATGACATTTTGTCATACATAAATTGATTCACAATCTATCCACCCACATTTTTGGGGAAAAACATAGCACATTCATTAATCATGCTCTATAACAACGTGGCAATCAAGTCATTCATTGATTCAAATAACCAAATTCTTCATAATGCATAAACAAGTCAACATGCATCATAATACCAATCTCCAAATTTATCACAATGCATTAATATTCATCAACCATTCACATCTCAAGCATCATTATTAACTTAGAGTATGAAAAACATAGTTATGAGCTACTAACTGTAGTTTAACCAAGCCAAACAAATCCATATCTAATAGCCTTTCTTAAACACTGATTTCTGTGTGAGCTAACTTAGCTTACAGTGCCTTAATAAGAAATATGACATTCAATATACCCAAATGCTCGACAAAATGTGGGAAATTGTCTCACATCATAATCAAGTCCTACTAAGAAGTAATTGTACAATGGAAAACCAGCCACACTTTAGTAGTAGCCATTAGAAGATCTAACCACTTACCATGACCTTGCGACATGATGACAATGAACTACACTATAATATTGATCATAAATTAATAACAATAGTAAAATAGAGTTTTAGCTTCAAAAACAACGTGTAATCCTCCTCTCTGTCCCACTCCTATTCTTGTACTAAATTACTTGTTCACAAACAAAACTTACAAAAGAGTGACAGGTCCTTGATTACGCAAGAACACTGCATTGTGACTATTTGCCAAAGTTTATCCAATGACTTACAACAAATTTATGATCATCGATAGATTCATCAAGTATTGACTCATATCAAGGGCAACCCTTCGTAACCCATCTCTGATACAAACACTCTATTCGATGTTGCACATTCCAAAACCATAAATACCCATCACAGAATTCAAACACAAACATTGCAAAGAAACACGAACAAAATGCACAAAGAAAGCAAACCCATTCTCACAGGTAAAACCCATTCTATTTTTGTAAATTGGGGATATTCTATTTTCAAGAAACAACATGAACCAGCCACCCAATCAACAAATCAAACCATCCAACAAAACCCCATAAACCCAAATCATCCCAACATCATTATATTTGCAAATGCGCAAACACACCCACAATTCAAAAAGGACAAGAAGAAGGAAGAACTCACAGTAAAATAGAAAGAAATGGAGAAAACTCACAGATTTTAAATCTTATGGCGTCTACCCCATTCAACATAGCCGCCAACACCTCTCCAAGCACTTTACTCGCTAGAGCTTCAAGATTTTGACGGTGACAGATAACCAGATCACCAATGCACTGTAATGCCGCACAACGCACAGAAACAACAGCCCACTGGCTCCCAACTCCCAGCATTAGAAGCTGATCCAAGACCTTCTGTGCCAAGACTGTTTGATTAGATAACTTGTTGGTCTCTTTTTCCAGGTCCAACATCTCCACCTCCCATCAATAACAGCCGAACGGTTTCTAACGCTCCAAGCAGATTTAGTGTCTTTTGTTGGGTGAAATTGTAGGCACCACCTCGAAGGTCGAGAACTGATATTAAAGGCTCAAAACCCATAGTCTCCCTGATTAGATGAACTCTTACAAAGAAGATTGTTCAGCAAGTCGAGACAGTCCTACACAACAACACCGCCTGTGATTTCTCCCAAATTTTCAGCAATGTCATTACTTTCCAGAAGAGCAGAAATTCGATCGTACAACTGATCCATGAAACGAGAAAAGGCTTCTCCACTAAGATCCCGAGCCTCCTCTTCAACATGCTTTCTTAATGCTAATAGAGCCCCATCCTCATTAAGTCGAGCAGCTTTCTCAAGAACCTTTCCTTTTGCTTTTGTTTTCTCCCTAATTCCTGTTCCGTCACCCATGTCCCGGATTACACCAGCAAATGAGAGAGCTAATTGTCCACAAACGAGAATTGCGAGCAGAAAGACAGATGTTCGAAGATCTCTTCGGTGACCTAATTATAAAGAAAATGTCTCAAAGAACGTGAAAGAACCAACGAGACAGTCGATGCATCTATCTATCTGCAAATTGGAAAACTACATCAAGAAACAGCAAGAAGAAAGATAAGCAGAGACGAAGCGAGGGGAGATAGAGATATGAAGGGCTTTAGTTCGATCTTCTCTCGGTCTCCACAGAGTCTTCGTCACAGAGTCTTCCTCACATTCAGTCTCCTACAAAAATCGATCTCCAGATTCACACAACTCGCTGAAGGCGAGATCAGAGAGGATCGATGAGAGCGAGAGAAAGAGAGATTCGCCACAAACCAACCAACCTCTCGACCTTCAAGCTCATCGCCACAACCCCTTCATTCATCTTCATCACGTGATTCCCATCGCCGCCATCGAAAAAAAAAACGTGAAGGGGGGGAAGAAGAAGGAGAAAGAAAAGAAAAGAGAGTTTTCTCTTTATAGGGTGGGTGGCTATTCGCCCCCACTAAACTTCTGAAAAACCCTAAATTTCGAAATTAACATTCAATTAAATGTTACCCTATTTTATTTAATTCAAAATAAAATAAATTAGTTTTATGAAATTCAGGGGTGTTACATTATACACACGTTAAATGGAATCTCGTCCCGAGATTCTGATGGTAAGACAGTTAACTGAATTTCAAAAAATACTAGTTGTCAAACAAAAGAAGATTTTAAAACACAAATTTCAATTGAATTTTAGAAGCATAAATTATTTATTGTTATTGGAAAAGTAGGGGTGTTACATTATATACAACTCAAAAGGAATCTCGTCCCGAGATTCATTATAAATAAGATTACTCGCGCACACATAAGTTAATGGAGTCTCATCATGAGATTCACGAAGAAAATGAAACAAAACTAAAGTTTTCAAGGTTCAACCTTGTCGCTTCATCCTTAAGACTTCTACACTCCTACACACTCATATCCACATTCCGAGGATCACCTAGACTCTACCCCAGCCTAGGCTAACCAAATGCTCTGATACCAAACTGTCACGCTCCGATTTTCGAGAAAAACGAAATCATAAAATCCACGTAGGATTATCCGTTTCCCCAAAACTTAGGACGTGAAATTCAATAACAACAGAAACATTTAGCAGCAATGACAAATATATAGTTTAGAAAAATAGGAACAAACTAAAATTTATACAAAATTCTAACCAGGAAAAACTGAAGTCGCTAGTCCCTCTAGCGAAACTCCCGTAATGCTGCTCAAAAGTCTCTAAACCTGAAAAGCTAATCACCTACATTCCCAAAGGAATGTACCCAGGAAGCAAAAGCTCACTTGGGTCAGCAATAAAGCTGGTGTGAGAAATCTTCATCCCAAAAATCAATAAAATCGCACGTGATAAACATCAAGCGAAACACAAACAACAAACCATCACACCAATAGGTAGTTCCTCAACGAGGCAAAGGTGTGATGCAAGAAAACACAGTCCAAAGAATTTAGTTCCTCAACGAAGCAATCATACCATCATCCTAATATGTAAATATGCATTTACCTGTACTTACCCTATAGGAGTTGACTATGGCAAGTCGGACCTGCAGAAATATTAGTGGACTTGCCATCCTGCATAAAAAGAATTAGAAACAATGCAACGTCATTTATTCTTTTTATTCGAATTAGGTTCATCTTTTTAACGGATTGATCACTTAGACGATACCAGATTCGCACCATCTCCGTGCCGAACATACATGTCCGTATGCCTCTCTCATATAAAGGAGGACTACTCCGTCATCCATGCCTAAGTGGGGACATCACATACAGACATGCATCGCGGATACCCCTAACTATATGAGTACCAAAAATCACCCTTGGGCTATCAATGCGCATAAACTCACGTCACATTTTTGAAGGATAAATATCAAAGCCTATTTTAGGCATACAAATTCACCACATTTCCGCAAGACTAACCCGAAGGTTATTTTAGTTTATCTAGTAAGAAATGGGTGCCCCAACTCCGCAAGACGACCCTCTGGTCATTTAGTTTCTCTAGTAAGAGAGGGAAAATAATAAACAAAAGAGGTGTGGTAGTTCTAAGTGATACAAGTCCAAGTGGTTTATATTTTCAGAAACCAAGGTTTACCAATATCATTTATTTTTGATAATTCAGAATTCCTCCACAATGACATTTTGTCATACATAAATTGATTCACAATCTATCCACCCACATTTTTGGGGAAAAACATAGCATATTCATTAATCATGCTCTATAACAACATGGCAATCAAGTCATTCATTGATTCAAATAACCAAATTCTTCATAATGCATAAACAAGTCAACATGCATCATAATACCAATCTCCAAATTTATCACAATGCATTAATATTCATCAACCATTCACATCTCAAGCATCACTATTAACTTAGAGTTTGAAAAACATAGTTATGAGCTACTAACTGTAGTTTAACCAAGCCAAACAAATCCATATCTAATAGCCTTTCTTAAACACTGATTTCTGTGTGAGCTAACTTAGCTTACAGTGCCTTAATAAGAAATATGACATTCAATATACCCAAATGCTCGACAAAATGTGGGAGATTGTCTCACATCATAACCAAGTCCTACTAAGAAGTAATTGTACAATGGAAAACCAGCCACACTTTAGTAGTAGCCATTAGAAGATCTAACCAGTTACCATGACCTTGCGACATGATGACAATGAACTACACTATAATATTGATCATAAATTAATAACAATAGTAAAATAGAGTTTTAGCTTAAAAAACAACGTGTAATCCTCCTCTCTGTCCCACTCCTATTCTTGTACTAAATTACTTGTTCACAAACAAAACTTACAAAAGAGTGACAAGTCCTTGATTACGCAAGAACACTGCATTGTGACTATTTGCCAAAGTTTATCCAATGACTTACAACAAATTTATGATCATCGATAGATTAATCAAGTATTGACTCATATCAAGGGCAACCCTTCGTAACCCATCTCTAATACAAACACTCTATTCGATGTTGCACATTCCAAAACCATAAATACCCATCACAGAATTCAAACACAAACATTGCAAAGAAACACGAACAAACTGCACAAAGAAAGCAAACCCATTCTCACAGGTAAAAACCATTCTATTTTTGTAAATTGGGGATATTCTATTTTCAAGAAACAACATGAACCAGCCATCCAATCAACAAATCAAACCATCCAACAAAACCCCATAAACCCAAATCATCCCAACATCATTATATTTGCAAATGCGCAAACACACCCAAAATTCAAAAAGGACAAGAAGAAGGAAGAACTCAGAGTAAAAGAGAAAGAAATGAAGAAAACTCACAGATTTTAAATCTTATGGCGTCTACCCCATTCAACATAGCCGCCAACACCTCTCCAAGCACTTTACTCGCTAGAGCTTCAAGATTTTGACAGTGACAGATAACCAGATCACCAATGCACTGTAATGCCGCACAACGCACAGAAACAACAGCCCACTGGCTCCCAACTCCCAGCATTAGAAGCTAATCCAAGACCTTCTGTGCCAAGACTGTTTGATTAGATAACTTGTTGGTCTCTTTTTCCAGATCCAACATCTCCACCTCCCATCAATAACAGCCGAACGGTTTCTAACGCTCCAAGCAGATTTAGTGTCTTTTGTTGGGTGAAATTGTAGGCACCACCTCGAAGGTCGAGAACTGATATTAAAGGCTCAAAACCCATAGTCTCCCTGATTAGATGAACTCTTACAAAGAAGATTGTTCAGCAAGTCGAGACAGTCCTACACAACAACACCGCCTGTGATTTCTCCCAAATTTTCAGCAATGTCATTACTTTCTAGAAGAGCAGAAATTCGATCGTACAACTGATCCATGAAACGAGAAAAGGCTTCTCCACTAAGATCCCGAGCCTCCTCTTCAACATGTTTTCTTAATGCTAATAGAGCCCCATCCTCATTAAGTCGAGCAGCTTTCTCAAGAACCTTTCCTTTTGCTTTTGTTTTCTCCCTAATTCCCGTTCCGTCACCCATGTCTCGGATTACACCAGCAAATGAGAGAGCTAATTGTCCACAAACGAGAATTGCGAGCAGAAAGACAGATGTTCGAAGATCTCTTCGGTGACCTAATTATAAAGAAAATGTCTCAAAGAACGCGAAAGAACCAACGAGACAGTCGATGCATCTATCTATCTGCAAATTGGAAAACTACATCAAGAAACAGCAAGAAGAAAGATAAGCAGAGACGAAGCGAGGGGAGAGAGAGATATGAAGGGCTTTAGTTCGATCTTCTCTCGGTCTCCACAGAGTCTTCCTCACATTCAGTCTCCTACAGAAATCGATCTCCAAATTCACACAACTCGCTGAAGGCGAGATCAGAGAGGATCGATGAGAGCGAGAGAAAGAGAGATTCGCCACAAACCATCCAACCTCTCGACCTTCATGCTCATCGCCACAGCCCCTTCCTTCATCTTCATCACGCGATTCCCATCGCCGCCATTGAAAAAGAAAACGTGAAGGGGGGAAAGAAGAAGGAGAAAGAAAAGAAAAGAGGGTTTTCTCTTTATAGGGTGGGTGGCTATTTGCCCCCACTGAACTTCTGAAAAACCCACCTTCTAAACTCACCAAATAAAACCCTAAATTTCGAAATTCACATTCAATTAAATGTAACCCTATTTTATTTAATTTAAAATAAAATAAATTAGTTTTGTGAAATTCAGGGGTGTTACAGTCAATGTGGATTACACAGACCTGAACAAGGTTTGTCCGAAAGAAATCTTTCTACTTCCTCGCATTGATCAGATCATGGATGCCACGTACTGACACATTTGTCTAAGCTTCATGGATGCTTATTCCGGATATAACCAGATATAAATGCACCCCTGGACCAAGAGAATACCTCCTTCATATCTGAAAGAGGGATATACCGCTATCGGGTGATGCCGTTCGGTCTGAAAAATGCAGAAGCAACATATCAACTACTAGTAAATCAGATGTTCAAGGAGTAAATTGGCAGATCCGTGGAGGTCTATATATTGGTTAAAAGTCTCCGCAATTCTGATCACATCACAACCTTGTTGAAGCATTCAGTCAGCTCCACAAGTATCAGATGAAGCTCAATCCATAAAAATGCACCTTTGGGGTATAGTCTAGCAAATTCATAGGTTACATAGTGAACCGAAGAGGGATAGAGGCTGACCCGGAGCAGATTCAGACTCTTCTCAACATGAACTCTTCGACCACCATTAAAGAAGCATTCAACATGTTAATCTCCAAATCATCTGACAAATGTTTTTTCAAAATTTTAAGAGGATGTAAAGGGTTCAGTTGGGACGAAGAGTGCGAGCAAGCCTTCCAAACTTTGAAAGCGTATATGGGAGGTATGGTGTTATTTTTGAAATCGATACCAGGAGAGAAACTTTATCTGTACTTGTTTGTTTCGAAACATGCTGTCAGTTCAACCTTGGTCCAAAACGATAATGGGATACAAAAACTAGTGTATTACGCTAGCAAAATCTTTGTGGAGGTGGAGGCAAACTACCAAGACCTGGAGAAGTTAGCCTTGGCGCTAGTCGTCTCCTTAGGAAGTTGCGGCCCTACTTCTAGGCTCATTCTATAACGGTCCTAACTAAATATCCACTTTGCATATTATTGCACAAGCCTGAGTTGTCGGAATAGATGGTCAAGTGGTCAGTCGAATTAGGGTATTTCGACATTAATTACGCTCCAAGAACAACCATCAAAGCTCAAGTATTGGCGGACTTCATTGTTGAACTGACAGGCAGTGGTGAGTGGGAGTCAGATGACCAATAACAGAAGTTAAACGATCAAGGATGGGTCCTGCGCTGTGATGGGTCATCCACAGTTGATGGGAGTGGAACTGGAGTCATTATCCACTCTCCAAGCAGGGGCGACTCTTGAGAAAGCCGTCATGTTTGACTTCCTTGTCTCCAACAACGAAGCAAAGTATGAGATCCCCTTGTTCGGTCTGAAGTTCGTCAAGGGAATCGGAATGGACTAGCTGATTCCATACAACGATTCCCCTCTAGCTGATTCCATACAACGATTCCCGTCTGGTAGTCAACTGGGTTAAAGGGGAGTTCAATAGCTAAGATCCCAGGATGTTGACTTACCGTGAGAAAGTAATCAAGACCGTGCATGCAACTCATAATATAATTACTCATGCATCCATGAAACTCATAATATATATGTGTGTCACATACATTTGTGTTCACAACACTAAACTAAAAGAACATAGTGAATCAACCTATATAAATGGTATTAAATAGGATATATATTTGCAATTTCATCAACACTAACTAATCTCACAAGCTTAGCTTGAAGAGGATATTGTGGTATGCATGCATCAAATCCTTTAGATGTAAAAGGATCACCCAGGGGGGAGGGGACAACTTAATCATCACTGTGGGTGCTAAAAGTATTTTTTACTTGCTACAGTTACTGTCAGTGGGTGCTAAAATCACTCCTCTCTCAGAGTAACCTACCTGGTCCGGCTGGTCCCTAGAAGTTTAACCCATTTCTCTTCTCGCCCCCACTCCAACCAACCTTTTTAAGGTTATTTTTCATTTGGCCCCCATTAATTTATAACTATCTCTATTTGGATCCTATTAGTTTCTGTATCCTAGTCAAACACCCATTATTGTGTGTTCAATTACGTTGACTACCAAACTCCATCCAATTTTTCAAAAAGACCAACTTACCCTACATATGCTTTGCACATGTTTTTACTAAAATCACTGGGGTTTGTATATAATTTTTCATTCCCCCATTAGTTTGTATATAATTTTTAATTTTCACCTTCTTCTTTGTTAAAAAATCTAGAATAAATAGATCCAAATGCTATTTTCCTAGATCAAACATGATCATCAAGCAACATGATTTATGTGATTTAAGTAAAACATGTGCAAGACACAAGCAAGGTAAGTTGGTATTTTAAAAAAATTGGATGGAGTTTATTAGTCAATGTAGTTGAACACAGTCATGGGTGTTAGACTAAGATACAAAAACTAATGGGAGTCAAATCTAGACTATATAATGATTCTTTCACAAATGAACAATAAAACGTTTGTCTTCAACTCTAAATTAATTTCCTTTCCATTTTTCCCTCCCAACTCTATGGTATTTACATGAAAATTAAAAAGATAGGTGAAAAAGTGACAATGGGTGTTTATGTCATTCAAATGAAAAACACTATTACACATTTTTACAGTTGTACCCTCCCAAAGTTAAACTATTTACAATCGAACCAACCCCTTAAATATTAATTAATTATACTTAAGCCACTAACATAATTTATTTGAAGCCCTCCAATTATCTATAAATTATAAAAACTCTTACATCTAATTTTTAAATTTTCTATTTTTCCCTGCACATTTCATACTTTTACAATCACAACCAGCCTCTCTCAAACATTGATTCATTCTACCGATGCTCCTAACATAATTTATTTGAAGCCCCTTATTTATTTATAAACTACATATAGGCCCTTAAAATTATATATAATTATTTTATTTAGAAATTAAAAATAAATTTTGTTTTCTTTTTATTAAATTGCAGTAATAAAATAAAAATTCTGGATATCCGCGCACATAAAGCGCGCCAACACCCTAGTATGAATAATTATAAACTAATAGAGGCCAAATGGGAAATAACATTTTTTTACTCAATTAATCAATAGCTTTTGAACCGTTGGACCTCTCGCACTGGCACGTACGTACAATAAAGATGAAATCAGGAGCTTATACGACTACTATAGAAGAATTAAGTCTTGCGTTTCTTAGAAAGATTTTTTATTTTTTGGGAAGGCAAACATGGTTTTATAGGAATCAAAGACCATAACTAATCAACATACCATAAACTAATAAAGATGCTGCCAGCTGGGTTCGAACCCGTGACCTAGTGGTACCATCCGCCAAGCTTTGACCATTGAGCTGTCACACAATTGACAAAATTTATTGCAATCTACCAGTTGAGCTATTTGAATAAATGTTTGTTTCTCAGAAAGATGATTACTTCATGCCCGATTTCGAGCAAGCTTATCTTCCGCTCATTATGGCTTTAAGGGGTTAGTGGATTTATCCCAAAATTGTTTTTGTTAAATTTGTTGATATGATTTGATTTTAAGCGACAAAGAAAATTTAATTTGAAGCTTTTACATTTTCAATTTGAAATTACACTTTCAGTGGATATGATGAAAACTTGGACCAAAGCTTTCATTGTAATAGGTACTATCTTTATATTTGTTGAATTTTGACGAGATATCAATTAGTCATATGATCACAGTCATACACATGGCATGGGCTAACCCTAGCACGTAAAAGGCTTCAACGTAATCCCAATCGAACCCAGCATAAATTGTTGTTTGGCCGGTAAATCAGGTGCCCAGGCCCAATACACGTTAGTCTAATAAGCAAGAATCTTAGGGCTTGGCCCAGAACAATAAGGCCCAAACAACTAATCTCAGAGTTGTCACAGGTCCAAGATCCACTTGCACGAAATCAACTCTTAGCTTAATCAAACACTGGGTCCTAAACAGAGCCAAGTGTCGAAGAGACTCAGTCATGCACAAGTGAGAACATATGCGAGATCTCTTCCCTCCATGACGCTCTCGATCTCAGGGACAATTGGGAGGAAACACTCACTATAAGATATGGTGAAAGGAGAAAGAAAGATACTCATACACATTGCAATTTACATACAATCTTCACTCTACCTTGCATTGATATCTGACTTAAGCATTGTAGTACCTTCGACCACCACAACAATGGTCCCTAGTTTAACCGCTGCTCATTTTTGCAGGTCACAGATCGCCAAGATCAGCGAGGACAAATATGAACATAGAAATTGTGTTGTTCGTGGGGACTACATACAATAAATTTTCCCTCAAACAAACATACAAAGTTCTTTCTAGTTAAGCAAACATCAAGAAATGGTCATCGACATCAGATCTGGAGTACTCAAAAATGCCGAACCAGAAAACCCTCTGGTCAGAGAAGCCCCCCATAGGGTCAAACTGATCCAACCGACGGGGCAAAGCACTCGCACGACCCAGCCACTGAGGCGGCCACGGCTGACCCCTGCATAGACCAGATCTTGCTTCATATGGATCATCTAGCACATGTAGTGGATAGTTTCGCTCAAGAGCGATAGCATCCACCTGAGAGTGGCGGAGATCCGAAGAGATCCCACGCCAAAAAGGATGTCCGAGAGCACGTCAAGACAAGTGAAAACCTCCCTATGGAGGATCAAAGTGTTGGCTGCAGGAAAGCTTAAGGAACAACCAAGATCACATGGACCACACCCCAAAAACAAACCGTACCACGATCAGGAGCCTGTTACTACTACGAGCAACCAATCCCAAGAGATTAAAAGAAGCGACTCTAGAGGTCGTAGAAAATATTACAGACGTTATCAACATCCTACATAGTGCGCACCACAAATTGGAAAATTCCAATTGGTCGAGGAAACGGGCAATCCGAGAACTACGGAAAGCTTTCCACTGCAGAGACCGCCCAGTCCAACATGCCTGGGTAGAACACCCAACCCCGGACCTGACATTCACCGAGTAGAACATGCAATGGATCTACTCCCCACACAATGACGCCTTGGTTATCATGACTGCAATATTGAAATGGGGCGTCAAAAGGATGCTAGTGGACACAAGGAGCTCAACCAATATCCTGTTCCAGGAAGCATTCCACAGGATGCGACTGAGAGAGAAGGAGCTGAAACCGGACAACCGGGTGATGGTTGGCTTCAACAGCACCCACAGTTACTCAATTGGGAGCATCAACATAACCGTAGGAGCAGGGGAAATAATAAAACTCCTTATGACCGAGTTCATTCTGGTAGACATTCCCTCCGCATACAAGATAATTCTGGGAAGATCTTGGCTCCGCCAAATGGGAGTGGTGGGTTCTACAAGGCACCAGTGCTTCAAGTACCCTGTCAATGGAGAGACATGAACTATCAAGGGAGACCAGTCTTCCACCAAGGAATGCCATTATGTGACTATAAAGCTACCTGGTAAGCAACCACAATGGCTCACGTCTTCTTGAAGAGAAATGAACCAACAAGCCAATGGTTTACTGGAAAGGAGCAACAAGGGTAACATGTATCACTTTTGAAGTAGATCAATAAAAGTAATCTCTTTAAAAACGACTCTTTTCCATGCTCAACTCCTTCTACAAAGGAAGACCCGATCCTAATACGGAGGCCAAAATGACGCACTAGTGACCAAACCAAGCTCCACTAAAGGCGATGATGGCTCACCACATAGGTGACCTAGCCCGCCTAAGGAACCGAGGTAGGATACGACATGTCGAGCCCAGTCAACAGACAACTCACTGCCCAAAATCCTAACACAAGGACATAAATGGCGCACAAGTAGCAGCCGAACCTATTTTTATTCAGGATGTCGACAACTTGTTGCCCACCTCAGAAGCCAAGGCAATGCAAGTGTGGATTAAACTCAGTCCATGGACAGTTAAACACAAGCGGATCAGACCTAGTCCAAAGGCGGTCCCTCGTAAGTGGGCGAGTTCAGTCCACAGACAACTCACTGCTCCAAAGATAGCCTAGTTCGACCACAGTACCACGATGGCACACATGCGGATCAAACCCAGTCCACCGCAAGCGGGCGAACTTCACATATAGTTCACCGCAAGCAGGCGAGTCCAGTCCACGAACGACTTACCGCTCCTAAGATAACCCAGTCCGTCTATGGGGACCAAAATGGCGCACAAGCGGCCAAGCTTAGCCTCACTAAAGGCTACGATGGCTCACCGCACAAATGACCTAGTCTACCAAAGAGCCAACGTATGACACATCGAATCAAGCCCACTCCACAGACTGTTCACCACTCAAATAAAGTATAGCCTAGATAGGCCTAGAAGACTTCTTCTCAGTGCAGGTCCTCTCAAGGATTGAGTTAGAAGACAATAGGGACAAAGCCCTTTCAGGTAAAAGTGGTTCCTCAACAGCTCAACTTCTATTAAAAGATGATGTATATTATAGAGTATAGCCTAGATAGGCCTAGAAGACTTCTTCCCAATGCAGGTTCTCTCAAGGACTGAGTCGGATGACTATAGGTGCTCTCAAGGACTGAGCTAAAGGACTACAAGGACCTAGCCCGTTTGGGCAAAGATGGTTCCTCCGCAACTCAACTCTTGTTCAGTTTTGAGGTATATCATAGAGTCTAACTTAGACAGGCCTAAAAGACTTTTTCCAAGCACAAATCATCTAAAGGACTGACCCAAAATACTACAGGGACCTAGCCCGTTCGAGCAAAGATGGTTCCTCAACTCCTGTTCAGGATTGAGATATATCATGAAGTCTAGCCTAGACAGACGTGGAAGACTTCCTCCCAGCTCAGGTCCTTTCAAGGACTGAACTAGAGGAGTACAAGAGCTTAGCCCGTTCGGGCAGAGATGGCTCCACAACAACTCAATTCCTGTCAGGATTGAGGTATATTATGAAATTTAGCCTAGAAAGGCGTAAGTGACTTGTTCTCAGCGTGAATCCTCTCAAGGACTGAGCTAGTGGACTACATGGACCTAGCTCGTTCTAGCGAAAATGGTTCCTCAACAACTCAACTCCTGTTCAGGATTGGTAGATTATGAAGCCTAGCCTAGATAGGCATGAAAGACTTTCTCTCAGCTCAGATCCTCTCAAGGACTAAACCTGAGGAGTATAGGAGCCTAGCCCATCGAGCATAAATGGTTCCTCAACAACTCAACTCCTGTTCAGGGTTGATGTATATTATAAAGTCCATCATAGGTAGGCATACAAAACTTCTTGACAGCTTAGCTCCTCTCAAGGACGGAGCCAGAGAAATACATGAACCTAGCTTGTTTGTTCAAAGATGGTTCCTCAACAACCAAACTCCTATTTAGGTTTTAAGGCATAATATGAAATCTAACCCAGATGGGTAAAAACACTTCTCAGCTCAAATCCTTTTAAAGATTGAGCAAGAAATGCACAGGAACCCAGCCTGTTCTAGCAAAGAAGGTCCCTCAACAACCCATCTCCTATTCAATATTGGGGGTCTAAACAGAAGGCCTAGCCCAGATGAACGGAGACTACTTCTCAGCAGAAGACCTCTCAAGTGTTGATCTAGATAAATGCAAAGAGTCTAGCCCGTTTGGGCGAAGACGACTCCTCAGCAACCTAACTCCTGATCAGGAGTAGAGCATATTATGGGAGCCCAAACCTGAAAGGCAGAGGCAACCCAACTCCAATTCAAAGTCCTCCTCAGGACTAACAAGACTACATGTATGCAATATCGAATTTCAGTCTAGCTAGGGATGGTTTACCGGGCAACCTAACCACTACAAAGGTCATAGACTAGCAAGGGAGTATAGTCTTCAGCACAATGACAACTCCTACACAAGCTCAACTACTAAGGTAGACAGTAACTTTGTCACTACAGGAACACGACCCACATAAAAATGGTGACTATCCCACAATTTAACTTTCACAGAAGATTAAGTTATTACTGTTGACAAAATATGAGCTTAGACAATCAAGAAAAGGCGTCAGTCCAGACTAAAGCCCTACTACAGGAAGGTAGGTACACCGGCCTACTCAGCCTAATCTAAGCAAGAATTGGAAATGACAAGTACGACAGCTACAAGCACAAACAAAAATAAAAAAATTCTCATTAATAAATTTTTTCTTTCATTACAAATGACTGGTCAACTAGCGGGAACACAATCAGAAGCAGCTTCGTGGGCAACAAAGTCTAAAGCAGGCTCTAGGACATCAGGATGGGTAGTCGTATCCGCGACGCCTAAACTGGCTTCAAGGCCACCTTGCAGTCCATAGGAAGAATCATCAACCTCCTTGAATTAAGCATAAGTAAGAGGCCCGTAAGCGAAGAGATATCGATCCCCATGGTGCTGCTGGATATAATCTATTAGATCCAGTTTCCCATTAGCAACGTCACAGGCCCGAGCTTTATCAGCAGTCTCGCAAAGCTTCTCTCTAGCATCCCAATGAGACTCAGATTTATTCAGCTCCCCAACTACCATGCCCAGGCTCTTTTCAGAGTCCGCCAACCTTTGATCCACCTCATCATGACGAACACGCTCGGAGTGAAGCTCTTGGGTGAGATTAGAAAGTTGCGCCTGAAGGGCCTTTTGAAGCCCTCTTAGGCAAACTGCCTCAGCACACTCATTGATTAATGCACCGTGGGAGTCAGTAGTAGACTTCTCAACGTTGGACAGACACTTAGCAAACACAACATGTTTGTCTATCGCCCTGTCCCGTTGTTCCTGAGCATCATTCAGTTCTGACAACAACTCAGTTCAAGCAGCATGGACTTCATTCAAACTTCCTTGGATCCCTTTCAGTTGGGATTTTAAGGACGACCGAATAGCCATAGCTTTGGTCATACCCCTTCAGGCTTCAGATAGTTGGGGCTCCAGATCAACCCGCGCGACCAATTGCTCTGTCAATGAGTCTACTTCCCTACGGGCATCGACAAGTTGTGCTTCTTGGTCAACAAACTCCGTCTCCAAGGCAAGGAGCCTACCCTATACAGACTCCACCTTAGTTTCCGCCATACCAACATGGGCCAGGTTAGGGGTGGGCATTTAGGACCGAAAGCCCGGACCGAACCGACAACCGGACCGATCGGGTCGGTTTGGATCGATTTTTATTAATTATAAATGTTTCAATTTTAAAAGCCCAGCCCGGCCCGAAATTTATGGTCTGGGCCTCGGTTTCCATTTCTGAAGCCCGTCGAGTAACCGGCCCGACTCGGATTAAATAGTTAAAATTTTTGTAAACCCAAAATTTTCTATTTTTACAAATATAATTTCACTTTCTTTTGTAGGAAAACCAAAAAATTCAGCACTTTGGGCTTTGGGATTTATAAATTCAAGGACCATGGGATTAATTCAGCACTTTCTAGGAGGGCTTTATAAATTCAGCACTTTGGGCTTTGGGATTAATTCACTGTTGACTAGGTGGGCTTTATAAATTCTGCACTTTGGGCTGAACTTCAAGGACCGAAACCGGCCCAAAATTCGGTTAACCGCTCAACTCGGTTCGGTTTCGGGCCTCATAAATACGGGCTTAAATTTTTCGGGCCGATTTTTGGTTTTTACTTTTTGGGCCGGTTACCCGGACCTGCCCAGCCCTAGGCCAGGTTGACCATCCACTAATTAGAAAAACAATGCATGGGTATAAAAAATAAAGCACATCGAAAAAACTAATGGCAAAACAACTGAGTTGTCAACTTACTAGCATCAAAGCTGCTGCCTGCAAGTGAGGTGCGCCCCCACATTTGCCTTCTCCAATGGAAGTTGGTCAGCCAACCAAGAGAAATTCCTCTTCATCAAATCAATAGTAACAACCTTGTGATCCACCTCAGTATCCACCAGGGCATGGAAACTAACCCCAACATCAGTGCGGAGGGCCCCGAGACCAAGACCCAATCCCTTTTCTCCCCCTGCACCTACTGCTTCCCCTTAGCAGCAACAGTGGAAGGAAGCTCGGACAAAACTCCAGCTCCCAAACCTTTGAGAGGATCACAGACAATGTTCTCATGAACGGATTGTCCCTTCACAATAGATGGGCCAGGAGCAACGACCTTCGATGATGGTCACTCCGTTTCAATCCCAACATGAGCCAGGGTCCCCAGCGACTTTTGATTAACAGTCATGTCCACAACGTCCCGCTCCCCATTCTGGGGAGTAGCAGGAGGAGTCGATCCCTACTTGAGCCTTTGGAGTGACAAAAGGGTGTAAGCAATCCCTCCAAAGCTTTCTTTTCCGAAGGACTAGGCATCTTTGGCACCTTCCTCTTCTGGGTACTAGGTGTCGACGCTTCTAGGCCCGAAGAAGAACTGGTAGGCACGACTAGGGCACACCCCACGTCATCAGCCTCGCTTGAAAACAATCCACTTCACCTAAAATTATCTGGATAAATAACTTCTAGAATAAGCATCGACAACAGAGCAAGAAAACCAACTCTCATCTTCTCCTTTTTAGATCTAAGGATGATGAAAAATGAGTCAGATACTAACAGATATTAAATAGAAAGGAAAAAGGACTTACGGAGGTCCCCAAAGCAGTGGGTGGTCTGGAAACCATTAAAAGAGAAGTACCCAGACTTAACAGAGGCAAAAAAATAGTACATCTACCAATCCTTTGGATCCTTGTACTGGCGAGTCAAACAACGTGGCCTCACCAACCAACAGACACGACGGTTGTTCATCCTGATGGAGGTCAGATAATGAAGCAAGTTCGTCGACGAATAGATTCTGGCATCATTCACCATGATTAGAGTAGCAACTACAATGCTCCACCCACTTGGCATTATCATAGTCGGGGCAATGCCAAAGAATACAAGTAGTGCCCAATGACACTAGGAACAGGGAAGCGCGATCCAACCTCAAACATGGCCTTGTATAGGCAAAAACACCCCTCTATCGGAATGGAATGACAATCCCTTTTTGAAAGGAGTGTCGTTACCAGTTCACTGGCGATTTTGTGTTGCCTACAAAGGACTGTCAGGTCTTCCTTGGACCATAGTGACTTTATGAAGAAGTCTAAGTAGCGTGATGACGTTCTCGTGAGAAGTTAAGCTGCACATACATGATTGATAGAATCTCAAGCTCAATCAATCCCGAAAAACAGAAAAAAGCTTTGAGAAGGTAAAAGTAAAAATCCCCCAAAACATGCTTATATAGGTTTGACGCGAAAGGGGGACGTTTACCTAACCGCTGCATAAGCATTAAATGTTGCGCGACAACAAAAAATTGGCCATCATGACATACCATGAACCCCCACACGCAATTAGTTAGTGGCCCAGCATGCAGACCCACTAACTATGGGGAGTAGCTGATGAGATATCAATCAGTGATACAATAACAATCATACACGTGGCATGGGCTAACCTTTGCACATAATGGCTTCAGCGCAGTCCCAAGCAGACTCACGCACAAACTATTTTTCAGCCCATAAGTCAGGTGCGTAGGCCCAAGACACACCAGCCCAAGATGCACGGATCTTAGGGCTTTGCCAAGGACAATAAGGCCCGAACAACGCATCTCGAAGCCATGACAGACCCAAGAACTACTCGCACGAAATTAGTTCTTAGCCCAATCAAGTATTGGGTCCAAAACAGAGCCAAGTGCCGAAGAGACTTGGTCATGCCCAGGTGAGATTTTATGCGAGATCTCCTCCCTCCATCATGCCCTCGATCGCATGGATAGTTGGGAGATGGTGAAAGGAGGAAGAAATGTACTTATACACATTGCAATTAACATACCGTCTTCACTATTCCTTGCATCGATATCTGACTTAAGCATCGAAGTGCCTTCAGCTACTACAACGGTGATTCCTGGCTTAACCGCTACTCATTTTTGCAGGTCAGAGAATGTCCAGATCAGTGAAGACAGATCTAAACACATCAAGTGTTTTTTTTTCTTCTCAAAACTAGGTGTTTATTTGCGCCTGCTTTCCTAATCTTGTTGTTTCCAAACTTTAGGCCTAGGTTAGAAAATTTTGATTATAATGTCGGTTCTAAATGTAGATGGAAGGTTTCGAGGGATGATTGCCCAACCAATATATGTTTACTTTTCTATTTAAATAAATAGGGTTCTTGAATTTTGATATGGCAGTGACTCAAGAC
Source organism: Berberis vulgaris (assembly GCA_963556465.1). NCBI lineage: Eukaryota > Viridiplantae > Streptophyta > Magnoliopsida > Ranunculales > Berberidaceae > Berberis > Berberis vulgaris. The sequence continues at coordinate 24,831,977 of OY747130.1, read as the reverse complement.
TACAAGTGCTTTGTATAAATTTGAAGGTCCATGATTTGAGGTATGTGAATTGAGGGTATCAATAGAACAATTGCATTCGCAACACCTAAACAGCTGCCTGATGCTAACGGGGTTAGAAAAAAGGGTTGAGCAAATGGTAAATGGAGGAAAAACTGCTCATAGGGCCTAAACATCGAGTTTAAATTAGCTGGTGCATAAAGTTAAAAAGAGCCTTTATATTTGTCCATGCAACCTTTCTTTAGACACGACACTAATCATGGTATGAAAACCTTAAGCTCAAACTTTCCTTCTCATCTCAACTTCCCATTCAAATGGATGGGAAGCTTCTACCATCTGAATCTCTCAAATAGCATATCCGAAATTGTGCACCTTGCTTAGCTTAAAGCAAGGTATCACATGTATATTTAAATTTTGTTAACAATGATGAATGTAAATCACTAGTGTAGGTACCAAATTGAAATACTTGTTAGTAGATTTAATATCTTTATTTGGTACAATATTCTCTATGCAGGTTGCTCCAGTGTACAGCAGATTTTAGTTGAACTTATTCCTCGATATGCATCTCACTGCCCAACTGCTCTTGAGGCTGCAGCAAAAGTAGCTATTAATATGTAAAACTGGAGCGTTGCTTTGGTTATACGAGGAGAGGATTCTGATGGAGTTGCCTTTCGAACTGCTAAATCGTGCGCCTTTGGTTTAGTGGAAATCTGTGGCATTGCTTCCTCAGAGGCACCAACATCCTCTGTTATCTAAGGCATCTGCTCTGCCATTTTCCTGAATGTTCTCAGTTTCTTTGTGACTTCATTTGATGGTAAGGATATTTACGAAATCGGTTACAAAAGCATTGCAAAGTTGCAAGACTCCTCAAACATTCTAGGAGCCGAAGCAGGAGGTAGCAGATGAAGATGGATCTACACCGTCCAAATTATTCAATTTCTGAGCACTCAGCCTTCTCAGAATCTTCTTCTTCTGCCCAAAAAACTTACTGGCAGCTTGTTTTGAAACCTTCAAGACCAGTGAAGCAGATGTAGCATCCCAAAGATGTGGAACATACTTCCTGAGGCAGATAACAAGTCTGATAGGGGCTGCTGATGAATCTCATATTTTGGACAAGGCGAGTGATGAGGTTAGATCACATTCAGTTTCCATTGAGACATTTAATAAAGCCGATAGTGTTAATGCAGAGAGGACGGTATCCAATCACAGCCAAATTCAAGATGATGCATCACAACCAAATATTGCTTGGCGGGTAGAATATATGCTTTAATGATTCAATTTGACAGGGCTTTAGTTTTCTACTAGTATCATGCTATATGGTTACTTGCAGCAGTTTACTGTGATTTTTTTTTTTAAATCACATTTTCTGAACTGTGTTTACATCAAGTTAAAAGAGGGGAACCTATGTTGATGTAACACTCATTTGATCAAGAATGATACGAGAGTATTCAGAATTAATTCGAATTAATCAAATTTAATCGGTCGATATTTTAAAAATATATTCCTTTCCCTTTTAAGTAATATGTATAGTACAAAGAATATCTTTTTTGAAAATTAATATATTTTGAAGTAGTAAACGCTATATAGGTCTCTCCCTGTTGTTTTGATTGTTGTCTTCCTTTATCTTCTTTTTCTCTTCAATTTTATTTATTTATATATATTCTCTTTGAATTTTTTTTTTTTTTTTATATGTATACAAGTATGGTATTCATGAGGTTATGCCAAAATAATAAAATGACATTATGTTTTCCTCTTTTTATTTGTAAAATATTGTCCAACATCAATTAATCGGTGAATTTCGGAAAGCAATTAATCGCTGATTCAGCAAGGAATCCCCTATTACTCTTTAAAATTTTCTTAACTGTTAATTGGCCAGAAGGGATTAATCGAGTGTTAATCTGCGCTTAGTCACCAATTAAATAACATAGAGGGGAACAAAATTTGGACATGGGAGATCTGAAAAAGTTTATGAAGAAGGCCCTCCCTAGTTTCAAATTAACCTTTTAAATATTAATAAAACTCAAAGTAATTACTCTGGTTATTTAAAAAAAAATTTCATTTAGAGTATTCCATTTTAAGGGCTATATACGTATTGTACACAACATGCCACTCCTTGACAATAGGTATCAAACTTGAGGTGAAAATGATAAGGTAGTGTAACACTAATTTTAACAATTTTCTGTATAGAGAATGTTGAAAGAGGATAATTATTAGTGTTAACTACATTGTCCATGGGTCAGTTGTATGGTCCAATTCAATAAATACTACATTGTCCATGGGCCAGCGGTATGGTCGAGTTTATGTACAGCGAATGCTGAAATGATAATTGTTTGTATGTCCAGTTATCAACCCTCGGAGAAAACAATTTTGGCCGAATTGGAAAGTATTCAAGGTCTATGGGCCTTGCCTCGGCGTATTGGAGGAGATTTCAATGTCACCTTAGTTTAAGAGAGCGTTTGTTTTTTTTAAGTGTTTAGAAGCTAAGTTAGAAGTTCTGAACGAGCTTCTGAATGAACTGTTTGTTTTGCTTCTCAATGAACTGCTCATTAGAAGCTATAAAATTAAAAAGTATTTGTTTTAAGGTACTGAATGAGAACTGTTTGGCAATTTTGCCCCACTGAGCTGAAAATTTTATGACATAAATATTGTGTTGAAAATCATATCCAATAATTATTCAAATCCTAGAGAATGTTACTATACCTTTCATTACAAAAATATCAAAATATGACCAAAGATGAAGGAGAGTTGAAAATATACATGAGAGAAAAAGTTGGAGAGATAAAGAAAAACTTAAAAATATAGATAAAGAAAACAAAGATGAGGGAGAACCACAATGCTTAGTGAAGAGAATGAAAGTGTGCCGTCAAAATTTAGCTCTATTTAGTTTTAAGAAGATAGGAGCAACAATTCATCATCATCATCATCAAAGCCCATTCCCGATATTTTTGGGGTCGGCTACATGGATTTTGGTTCTCCAAGCAATGCGGTCTTTCCACATATCCTCGCCTAATCCAAGCTCAATGATATCTTCATTCACCGCCTTCATCCAAGTTTTCAACGGTCGTCCCCTTCGTCTACACTCTCCATTAACTTGCCAATCTAGACATTTTCTAATTGGCGTCATACTTGGTCTCTTTCGCACATGACCAAACCAAGTTAAACATCCTATCCTTCTGCATTAATATTTTTGAACCAAATTCCATGAAAATGAATGTGATGGGTTTTTTTTATGGTTGGCTATCACAAGCCTAACAATAACCCTCCTCCTTTATCCGGGCTTGGGATCGGCCGTTGCAACAAGCGAAGTTAGATAGCGGCAGGAATTGTCATTATAAAATTATGTTAAGGTTATTATTGGAATAATTTTTTAACTAAGCACTCAGTGCTAAGTGATCAACACCACCCTGTTGCATACTCTAATCTTTACTTTTGATCTAAACTAAAAACAAATACTCTAAATAAGGTGGTACACTTTTTATTAAGATTTTTGACTACTTTTTACTTCATTCAAAAGAAAAAACAAACTCCCCCTGAGTGATTCGTGGAATGCTAGAAGAATTTCTCTTTATATGAAGAAATTCAATCATTTCATCTCTGCTTATGAGTAACAATCATTTGCTCTCAAAGGGGGCTCTTTCAATTGGGCTAACATGCGTGCTTCTCCCTGTCTCCGTCGTCTTGATAGATTCATAGTGAACAACAGTTGGGCCGATTTGTGTGGTCAATTCACTTGAGAATCTTTTGGACAAGGGGGATTTGATCATAATGATATTCTTCTTTGTAGCGGCAGTAGGATTGGCATTTGCAAGCCCTTCAAAATGTAGGCCATGTGGTTATTTCATAAAGATTTTGCTACCTTTGTCCATGATACTTTGGGCTCTTTCTTGGTAAAAGGAAAGCCATCCTGGCTTTGTGCTTTGGAAGAAGCTTAAACTACCACTGCGTCTGAAAGTGTGGAACAAGGAGATGTTTGGGAAATTGATGTTCTTATTAACAATTGTGAAAATAAACTGAAAATGCTGGATGATAGAGGAGAATAGAGATCTTGATGATGATGAGTGGGCTTCCAGAATAACTCTCAAAACTGATCCCCAACAGCTCTTCAAAGGGAGCACGCTAGCTGGAAATGAAAAGCAAGTATTAAATGGGGAAGGTATGGAGATTTCTGCTCCAGAAATTTTCATAATCTTGCCAATCACAAGTGAATTTCTAATTCTATTGAATTTCCTTGGCCTGAAAACCATTTGCTTACTGATCGCCTAAGTAATTCATATCACAGTCTATTTTTTCACTGGTTTATTCAAGGAACCTGAAACTTGAGTTTCTTACAACCATTAAGGACCTTAAATCAGATGAACTGGAGGTTCGAGCATTAAAAAACATTAAGGACCTTAATGAACTGGAGGTTCTTACAACCATTAAGGACCTTAAATCAGATGTTACGTCTGGCATTGATGGTTTTCTCTCTGAATTCTTCCCTTCACTGCTGGGAGACGATCAAAGAAGATTTGATGGAAGTGGTAAATGACTTCGACAATAAATCTATTTTTTGACTGGCTTTTGAACACTACTTTGCTCGCCTTTATTCCTAAGTGCAAAGGAGCATAGAAGATTAGGGAATACACAACCCATTAGCCACATTTCTTCTGTGGTGAAAATCGTCTCTAAGGGTGTGTTAGGTTGCATGAAATCCTATGTTATGGAAATTAATGAGGGGACCCCTGCATTTTTTGCTAAATTGATATTTTTTTTTTTTGAAAGGCAAAATTTAATCACAATCTATCATGGGAATAAATTGATATATCACTCCACATCTATAATTTAATCACAATTTGATTTTGTGATTAATGGTGGGAACGAAAGTCCCATGAACATGTGAATCTCACTCCTTGGTCCCTCAAGGCATGTGATTCTCATTTTCATGGGACTTCCATTCCCACCATTGATCACAAAATCAAATAGTGGATGTGGAGTGATACATCAATTTGACCTAAAATGTAGAGGCCCCCCTCATGAATTTTCATGGCATAGGATTCCATCCAACCAAACGCACCCTAAGATCATAGCTACTTGATTGGGGTTTTGATGGAGGACCTAGTTTCTCCTTTCCAGAATACTGTTGTTTGTAATCGATAGTTCATTGGGACCTCTTATTTTAATGAGATAATCCATATTAGAACTGTGATGGGGAACAATGGTTTGGTGCTGAAGATTGTTTTCTCCAATTGGCAGTTTATTGATCACTTGTTGTCCTTGATGGGTTTTAAGGCTAATTTCAGAAGTTGGGTGCAAACCATTATCAGAACTACTTCTTTCTCCATCCATCTTAATGGTTGGTTTCTTCAAATCATTTAGAGGTATTAGGCAAGGAGACCCCATATCCCCATGCTATTCTTGCTTGTTAGTAAAGCATTGACCGAAATGGTTTTGGCTGCTCAAGCCAATGGTTTGGTGCAAGGTTTCTTTGTCCAAGAACAAGGCCCTCACATACGCATTTTGCAATATGCAAAGACCATTTTCTTCTTAGATATTAATCAAGCTCAATTGGACAACCTAAGAATGATTCTTTTTGGTTTGAAGTCGTCTCCGGACTCAAAATCAACTTCAACAAGACCACTGTTAAAGCTGTTGGCACGATCTCAGTTATGGATGAGCTTGCTAGATACTTTGACATAAATACAAACCAAAGGGTATTTGGGATGCCATCATTGAAAATAGAGTCAGTCTAACTGTCGAGGGAATGGGCGAGGAAACTAGCGAGGGAGGGGGGAGGACCCTCCATCCCCCTCGCAATGCGTGCAGAGGAGGGAAGGCACACATCGCGAGGGGGATGGAGGGTCCTCCCTCCCTCCCTCGCTGGTTTCCTCGCCCATTCCCTCGATAGTTAGAATTTTCCTTGAAAATATGTAGTCAAAGCTTGCGGTGTAAAAGAGTAGATACCTGTCAAAATGGGTAGGCCAACTCTGACTAAAAGCAATTTGGCCAGTATCCCAATCTTCTCTCCCTTCCTCATCACTATCCCTGTTCAATTCCTAAACATATCAAGATGACTTGTAGAGACTTCATCTGGGAAAAATTTCTATCGACCACGAATATTACAACCTCAATTGGAACGCCACGTCTCCCAAAAATCAAGGTGGCCTGGGTATTCGAAATATTAAAGGATTGAATGAAGTTCTCCTAGGAAAATGGTTGTGACTTTTTGGTAATGAGAAGGCGTTGTGGCACCAAATTGTAACTGAGAAGTATGGTTTGGAACCAAATGGATGGAACTCTATGACATCCAACCTGACTTATGGATGTGCTATTTGGCACTATATCCTTAATTTGAAGCAAGCCTTCTCTTCCTCGATCTCTTTCAGAATGCGAAAAGAAGACAATTGGCTTAGCAATTCACCTCTGGTGGATACTTTTAAGTCAATTCACAAACTGTCCTTGAAAAAGCAAGGTACGATTGATCAATATTGGGTAAGTACCATTGGTAACTCTGAGCCAAAAATGCCAATGGTGTTATGGTTGAGTGGTTAGGGCTGTGTGGGTTTATCCCCCACGTCCTAGGTTCGAGACCCGCCGGCGGCATGGTTACTTTCTTATGGTGTTGACCGGTAGGTCGCACCTTGTTGATAGGTTATGAGATCCTATAAAAACCCAGCTCGCTTTCCAAAAAAAAAAAAAACTCTGAGCCAAATTAGGAAGGGGCAAACATGATTCAGAGATACAAAAATCACGGACAACTCCGGTCTTGCTCCAACTTCTTGTGATTTATAACACAAAGATAGTTGGGTGTGGGATGACAAATGAGGCATTTTCACAGTGAATGACTTCTATCAAAAACCCTCGAGTAGAAATACCATGTCAACTCATCTTTTTCATACTATGTTTACTTTTGTGGAATCATTCTTCTGGAGAAAGGAAACCCCTCATCAACATAATTTCTTACGTTGATAGTTGATGATACACCAACTGTCTCTCTTCTACATCGGACACGTAGAAAGTAGGCACCAGTACCAGTTTCGGTAGTGGTTATGGTAAGACAACTTTAAAAAGAGAAAATAATCCAAGCATCAACTTGACACTGATCTGGCCCAAGCGGTTCCAAGCCCGCACAGTGCAGTCCGCCAGATGGATCCGAAATCATTACAACTTGCTAAGCCCACGCGTCTCACAATTATCTTCAATACCCGTAAGCCTTGATAAGGCAAGTATCTCGAGTATCAACACTTTGCTTCCAACTAAGAAGCAAATACCAGAGTGTATGTCACACGTGAAGACTTCTATCTATGAACTACTCTCTTATTGGGAACTATCTCTCATGTATCTAGGAGCACAAGGCTAACAAGGAAATTCCCCTTCACAGCACAACTCCTAATTAGAGAAGGATCTCCACGAAGATATTTTTCTCAGATCTCTGTTTGATTTTAGTGTCGGAGTGCCATCGGCCACCACAATGGTGGTCCATGGCTCACGCGTGTTCCTTGTGCAGGTCAGCAAGTTTGCAAGTCAAGGTCAAAACAAGGAGCGAAAATCGACTACATCAGTTTGGTACCGTCCGTGGGGACGACAAAGTTCCTAACCTTTCACTAACATTACCCCTCTTCAAAATTCGAGAAGATGGTGACCACCTGATCACCCAACAATTGAAAACAAATAGACACGTCAAACGCTTAGACTGACACTATACTGCTGCTCTCAGCGGTGCCAGTGACACACGGGCAGCAGGCTCACACCTCGCGCCAGCAACAACAACGACAAACCCCAGGATAGATTTGCTATCGTCTCAAATACAACAAATCGCCAAAGTAGTCGAGGCTTTCATATAACATAACCCTCCACCTGCTACAAGAAATCAGGAGCAACATAGGCCCCATCTCCGTAAGACAACAGAGGGCAAGCACATGAGAACTCGAGCCTCTGCTAGTTCTCATTGGACTAGAGGACGCGGTGCAGCTAACGCGGACCCGACTTTCATAGCAAACAGGCTCGCCCCGCAGAATCTCCTCCGCAGAAGGGCACACGACCTAGACGTGCTATATCGCCTCTTTGTTCCACCGTTCGTGGACCGTATCATGAAAAAGGCTCTTCCAAATAAGTTCACGCCTCCAAAGCTCGACTTCTATTACGGGACTACCAACCCATTCGATTACTTGTGCTATTACCAGCATGTAATAGCACTCAAGAAAGGATCTGAGTCGGTGATGTATAGAACTTTCCCTACTAGCCTCAAGAAGTCAGTACTAACATGGTTCCATAACCTCCTGTCAAATTCGATCGACTCATTCAAGACGCTGGCCAAGGAATTCTTGATGCGCTTTGCTAGAAGTCAGCATCTTTGGAAAGGCCCACACTACATACTCTCTCTGATGTAGAAATCTAATGAAACATTAAGATAGTATGTCACGCGCTTCAACGACGAGTTGACGCTTATTGACAGCTGCAGTGATGATACAATCGTGACGGATTTTACCGCAGGCCTAAGAGAGAGAAAGCTTTACGATTTCTTCACCTTGGAACCCCCTTTGGATATGGCAGAACTCATGAAGGGCGCCCAAAGGTACATTACCCTGGAAGAAATGAGAAAAACAAAGAAGGAAACAGAAGTTGAGAAGAAGCCCTTCGTTTCTAAGGACATGAAGAAGGGAAGAAGGCGAGAGGACGAAGAAAAAAACAAGCGAAAGTGTAATGACAATAGGCCAGACCCTGGCCGAGCCAGGCCAGAGAAAGCTTCCAACTATGTTGGATCCAAATCCATGACCCCCCTCAATTCTAGCTCATCGAACGTTCTAAATTTTATGAAAAATTGGGATGATCTAAAGTGGCCCCAAAGCAGCGTAGAGACCCCTCCAAACATGACAACAACAAGTACTGCTCGTACCATAAGGTGGGTGGCCATGACACCAACGACTGCAAGAGTCTAGGTAGAAAATCGAATACTGAATCCGCAGGGGCAAGCTAAATGAAGTCCTGGGTTCAGAGAAGCGACCAGATCGATCCAAGGAAAGGGGAGAGACAATGAAGGAGACTCCTGGCATAATCTGTCCTTCATGGAGTCGGATTGGATGAATACCAGTCAAACAGATCTCGCAAGCGGACTCTACTGGAGATGCAGACACACCCCGTGGATGAAGACAAGCGCGTAAACTACTCGAGGATGCAAAGCCCCATCCCCACATTAACCTTTACAGAGAAGGACCTCGAAGGCATCCGTGCACCGCACAATGACACTCTCATAATTTCGGTCTCTATCGCAAGGTGGGAATTGAAGAGGACCCTGGTGGATACGGGAATCTTGCTCAACGTCCTATTCTACAATGCATTCCGCAGTATGGACTTCAAGGAGGAAAACTTGACATCCTCAGATTACTCGCTGATTGGATTCAGCGGAGAGAAATGCTTCCTGATCGGGAAGATAAAGTTAACAGTGGTGGCAGGAGAGCCACAACTGAGAAAAGTTTTGTTCTTAGACTTCATGGTGGTAGACGCACCATCTACCTACAACCTTATCCCGAGAAGACCATGGCTTCACCAGATAGAAGAGGTAGTTTCCACCCTTCACCAGTGTCTTTAGTACACTGCTAACCGCTGGGAATGAACAATACCAGGGGACCAACCAACCACACGAGGCTGCCATTATGATGCACTGAAGCAGATAGAATGTTCCCAGATCCAACTGGAGCGAGCCCACAGGGCAATTTGAGCTAAAGCCAGACCCAGTGAATGTGGATGAGTCACTCCACTGACACAGAGACGAGATCCCAACAACATGGCTCAACTTAGAAACGAAGAACATTTAAGCATCACAGGAGCAATCCGTTCTTCAACCCAGCAAAGCAGAGAGGTCAATGCAAATGAGAGTGCAATCCCTCGAGAATTAGTCGGTGCAGAAATAAACTCCCACACAAGGTTTACTTTTCAGTAACCTCAACGACATCAGCGAAGCTTGGCAGTTCGCTGAAGGTACCAACAATCTAGGAAGGGCCATGTGAATTCACTTCATGGCCGGATCGACCTATCTCCACCAATAGTTAGTCTATTTAGTTGTTTATTTTCCTTTCCATAGTCAATGTAGAGTTTTCATTCTTACGAGCTTATGGGATTGGCAATCATTTAAGAAATAAAAAAAGAATTACGCAAACACACACTCTATTGATTACTGAAAAAATGAAACAACGATCGCCCTAAGGCGGATACAGAAGACTACAAACTACAAGCATCTGAATCCGATGTAACATACAGTAAAGACTTGCTTAAATAGTCCGACTCCGAAAGAAGAAAACAAAGGTACCAAAAGTAGACTTCGCAACCTCTCCGAAGAACATTTTCCGTGAGAAAGAGCAGGATGAAGGATTAGCGTAAGCAAGAGCGGGATAAAATAGTGCGTCCAGTTCAATGCCTCTACGGGCACACCCCTCAAATATGGTCCAAGATGGTACAAAATCAGCAACCGGGGGCCTCGCGAAATACTAGCTGGAGCTATGGCTAACTCACACGCTCGATCTGCTCAACCAGACGAACTTGGGACAAGTATCAAGTTGAAACAGATCGAGTGAACCCTCCCACTAAGGGATGAGAGGGGCATCTAGGAGTCAATGTCCACTCCGACATGCCATGTCCAACTCCAACTCTATCCCAAACCAAGATCCTGAATTCCAATGCAACATGACATAACGGGGCTAATCGAGAGTGGATGGAGGCAACTGCTCCAAGGTTGGCTACTGGTATTATCTACGAAACTAGGCACTTCAGAGCGTCGACATGGCACTAGCACATAAACGACAGACTCATCCCTTGGGAGGAAGTACTCATTCGCAACACGAGAAGAAAATACAAGGTCTCGATGAACCAATTGGGTGCTCACCCAGAGCAGTTGACCATGCATAACATCAAGTCTTATCATGACTCATTAGCTCAAATGTCAGAACATTCGAAGACTCAGCATTGGATATATCCCTTCAGCCATTGGAAAATCCAAAGCATTTATTCGAGTAAGAGCATTTTGAGGAGGTGCGCTTTGCGGAAGATAATTCCTACAACGATGAAGAAGCACCATTATATAGACATATTGGTTCACCAAATAGATGCTTTAGCATTAACTGTAAGCATTGAATACCGTATGAAATACGAGGAAACATCGTTTCCCAAGGAAATTGCAAAGGACCATGTTCGTCCAATTAACGATGCTGCACACAACCCCATTAATTAAGGTGGAGAAATCGACACTCAACCGTCCCGTGATTTACTCCATACACGTCTTACCATGCAATCCACGTTGTACACGTAGCATCTTGATCATATGACAAACCATAGCTTTTCTTCTACGGGCCCATGGGCTCAACCCACTATTCAAGTAGTATTCTACCACGTGCTTGACACGAGGATTAGAAATGCTAGTCACTTTTGGCACACGGATTACACCAGCATATCACAAGCTGATTTAAGGTACACCAGTCTCTTCAAAACTCGTCGGTGTGATGCACTCCACTCGCGGATGTAGGCTTGCATGCCCGTAACTGGCGGAGCCCCGACCTAACCGGGCAAGCTTAGGCAGCTTCGGCTGATGACGACGACTTCTAGTTCATCCCAACACCTAGTCCGCCCATCGTGGATGTTGATGGTTTAGGAAGTAGGAGTATAATCAGTGCTATTACGCCTAGTGACAACGAATAGCCAGGGACCGTTGCCCCTTTCGCGGACAACGATCGTCGAATCCGATTAGGTAAACCTAGCCGGTGACGACTGACATCAATTATTTCTGCTCAAAGCCCAAACCTGTAGCCCCACTGCGCGTGTGTAGATAGTTTGGAAGGTGGGAGCCTAGTCAGTTTCGACAGATGTCGATGGTTCGCCATGAGACCACTTGTGACGACCCCCTCCCGCACTGTACCGATATTGTCCGCTTTGGGCTACCATCTGGCCCTCACGGCTTTAAAAGGCCTCGATACAATGGGGAGCTGACCCCGCACATATAAGGATCATCCTCCTCCCCTACCCAGGCGATATGGGACTATGATTCCCCTTGTAGCTCGTCCAACCTCTGTCGGCCTATTGGGCCTACTGGGCTCGAACCCTCACCCTCACCTCAGGTCCGCCCACTTAGGGTCTCACAATCCACCCCCCTTAAGGCCCAACGTCCTCGTTGGCCACACAAGCACAACGTCCACGTTGCCCGAGGGCCCACCAACACGTGGCATACTTTCGGCTCGGTCAGGCTCTGATACCAAACTGTGGCGACCCCCTTCCGCACAGTACCGATATTGTCCGCTTTGGGCTACCATCCGGCCCTCACGGCTTTAAAACGCGTCGATACAATGGGGAGCTGACCCCGCACATATAAGGATCATCCTCCTCCCCTACCCAGGCGATATGGGACTTTGATTCCCCTTGTAGCTTGTCCAACCTCTCTCGGCCTATTGGGCTCCAACCCTCACCCTCACCCTCACCCTCACCTCAGGTCCGCCCACTTAGGGTCTCACACCACTGCTCTTCTACAGACCATGGTCGTCGAATTACCAACCCTAGACTTGTAGCTCGCTCCACGTGGGTGTAGATGGTTTGGAAGGTGGGAGCCTAGTTAGTCCCAAACTGATTCCTACGGCTTTCCACATGACCACTACTCTTCTACAAACCATGGTCGCTGAAAACCCCCAAATTTGTAGCTCAATGCGCACGGGTGTAGATGATTTGGCAGGTGGGAGCCTAGTCAGTCCCCAACTGATTTTGATGGTTTGCCATGGGACCACTACCCTTCTACAGACCATGGTCGCGAATCTCCTCGTCCCAAACTTGTAGCCTGCCTTGCACGGGTGTAGATGGTTTGGAAGGTGGGAGCCTAGTCAGTCCCAAACTGATATCGACGGCTCACCACGGGATCATCGCTCTTCAACAGACCATGATCGCCGAATTCTCACATCCCAAACCTGTAATTCGCTCCGCATGGGTATAGATGGTTCGAAAGGTGGGATTCCAATCAGCCCCAACTGATGTCAACGACTCGCCACGCGACCAACGCTCCCTTTCAATACAAAGGTTGTCAAAATAAATCACAATTCAGACAATGTCTATACGCTCGCACAGGCTGACTTTCCATTATCAACAACAACCACTCGCGCCAACCTAAGAACCAACCTGCTGACACGCAGACGAACGCTACATGGAGTGTCTACCCAAGCTTACAGAACCTGACTCGAGATAAGTGCTCTAGCTCTGAAACAACGTATGTGCTTGGCTACCACATTTCACTCATGCCAGCAAACGAATCTTACAGTCAGATATGCAAATTAAGTCCCTAGTGGCTTACCTTAAGGATGAGCTACAGCCTGGGAAGCGTAGCCCAATGCTAATCATCTGAAGAACACCCACTATTGGGTGTAACTAAGCGATAGTGACTCTGAGACCTCACAAAAAAACATGCCAGAATCACCCGCAACATAAATGGTCAAATAATCAATAGCAGACAGACCATTTGGCTTCCCGCTGACCCAACCAGACCTGTGTCAAATTAAAACGACAAGGCAAAATGGAAAGCGCGAGACAGGGAGATCGAACTGGGCATAAAGTGTACTAAAAATAAACTTGTTTTCATTAACAGTTGAAACAAAAAAGTACAAATTCACAAAGTCTACTCCTCATCAAGAGGAGGTACAGAAACATTAGAACTAAGCTTAACAGAGGAAGGAGCAAGAGTTGCGTTCGCATGTGCCTCAGCCTAACTGTCGTGATCCGGATCGCCCTCTTCTCCTGATTATGCAGAGACCGCTACTAAGTCTGCGTATGACATCTTATAATACGCAAGGTCCCATTTCGGATGCTCCTCTTTTATCAGTGCAAGTAGATCTAATCTCCCATGCAAGACCCAACTAAATTCACACTTGCCCTGCGCCTCGAGAAGCTCTTCCTCACGCATCTTCGCTTCAGCAAGTTCACGCTCCAACAGCTCCAGCTTGCCAGTCAGCGCATCAACCTGAGACTGCTCCGTAGCTAGACTACTCTAAATAGCACTAAGCTCATGTTACTCTAGTTGAAGCTGGTCTTCAGCCTTCCTCGCTACTCGAGCATTGAATTCCACGTGCACCTCTAATTGCTTTCCTCTAGCAACCCATTCAATCTCTTTCATGGTTTTCTCCTCAGCAAAAGACTGCAAATCAAAGCGCATCTTAGCCGCAGCTTCCTGCGCAACCTCTAGATCATGACGGATCAGATCCAACTCTTGCTTGAATCTGTCCCTTGTGGACACCGCCTGATAGGGGCATAATTAGGCTATTTTCAGTACCATATTTCTATATATATTTTTGACTATTGCTTGTTAATTATGGTACTAATTGTTATTTTCGTGTTTGTGTAGGTTTCCAATTACAAGATTCTATAATAGAAGCTAAGTGGAGCGAATTGGCAACTAATTGCACAAGGAAACCACACAAGCAAATAAGGAAACCAAACAGAAAACAAATATAAAAGGAATGATACCTACCCTGGAGCAATGACGCTTGCAACCACATCAAGTCGTCACCCATCATCATCCATCCATGGCTTTCCTCGCCAAACCCTAGCCGTCGTCACCCAGAATTCATCCACAGCGGCAGCAAACCACTACCTCATCATCACCCTTACAACAACAATCAACCTCGCAACATCAGTTACACCACCACCAACATCCATCTCTTCCACTATTCATCGCAATCCAGCAGTCGCCTCCATCACCTTCTCGCACCATCGTCGATAAACCCTCGTCTTAGTCCCTCTCGCTCTCTCTCTATCCCTGATCGTCGCCAACCCTAAACCCATCGCCACCGTCTTCATCTCTCTCTCAGCCGATCGTCGCCCTTCCGTCGCCACACATTTCGTAGTCCAATCTCATAGCAAAAGCAAAGATCGAGAAGGAAGAGAGGTGAAGCAGATCGCGAAGAAGCAGATCGCGTGAGGAAGGTGAAGGAAGAGATATCGCGTTATTCGCACCCCAGTTTCCACTCAGTACCACCATGCACAGGCGACAACGTTCTTTCTAATCTCTTTCTCTTATTTTTAGTTTGATATTAATTATGTATTGCTATTCGAACATAATTAATATGTCTAGCTAAAGTCCTCTTAGTTAGGGGTGGATTCGAAGCCCCGAACATGTGCTTTATAAATTAATTGAATTTAATCTTCCTTGCTATTAGTGATTGTGTTTTGCTTAACTGCTTTATAGAGAAATTTTCTTTGTATGTTTGTTAAGGTGGCCAACTTAGTAAGCATGCTAGGATCTGGGGCTAGGGTATAGGAGAGTTTCACCTAATTGTTATGATTTTGTACTCACAAGTAGTAAATACCAAGGAACGTTGGTAAGGTTAAGTAGAAACCTAGGAAAGAACAAGATGTTGATCATACTTGTAATTGCGTAGTCAGTGTTCATATTTTCCACAAAACTTAATGATCTTAGATTGTTGTCTAACTTGCGATTCCTGTTTAGATACCATGATAAGAATAGTTTGAAAGTGACGCTTAGTTTAATT
The DNA here is from genome assembly GCA_963556465.1 of Berberis vulgaris. Lineage (NCBI taxonomy): Eukaryota > Viridiplantae > Streptophyta > Magnoliopsida > Ranunculales > Berberidaceae > Berberis > Berberis vulgaris. Next base: position 24,816,495 of record OY747130.1, on the reverse strand, counting down.
CAACGAACTTGGAAAAATAATAAGATTAATGCAGTGCGGTCACGGTTAGTCTTAAGCATTGTCTCTCACGAGTTAGCAAGTGATTATTGAATATTGATTTATAAGCATATGTTTGATGTGTGGAGATAGACCCTTAGCTAGTTTCTCATCTTTGTCATCCTTTTAGTTTTATTATCTTTACAGTAATTTTCGTAGTTATATTCATAGTTTAATTTAGAAAATTCAATTCCCTTTTATTTAATTAATTAGGTTGTTAGTTGTCGTTTAGTTATTATTAGTGTTAATTGACAAGCCCTCTAATCCCCGGTCTAGAACGATCCCTACTTAATCTATACTACAATCACAAAGCAGAGTATTAAGTTGTGTGCTACTAAAATAGCGCATCAGTTTTTGGCGCCGTTGCCGGGGATTAGTAAAATTGTTAATTACTTAATAGTTTTTTTTTATTAAAAATTTTCTTTTTATTAAATATTTTTTTTCCTTTTGTCAGGCTGCATGACGTTAAAACAAGCGCTTCTTGAGAGGCAATTCAATCAGATTTGCTTTCTTTATCCATTTATTTTATTTTCGTTATTTTTGATTTTGTTTGTTAGTAGTTTGTTTTTCCGCTTTTTAATCTTTAATTACATGTGCTATAATCTATTTACATTGAGGACAATGTTAGGTTTAAGTGTGTGGGGGGGGGGGGGGGGGGGGGGACAAAACGTTGTTTTATTTTGAAAAAAAAAGTGTCTGTCCCTTAAAAAATAATTATTGGTTTTTATTTTCTTTGTTGGTATTAGTGTCATAAAAATAAAATAAAATAAAAATAATAAAAAAATAAAAATTATAGTTGTTTTGAGTCTTAGGATACTTTCCAACACAATGATGAGATTTGGTTTTTAATTGCATGACTTTAAGGTGATTTATAAACATGATTTAAGATCTAATATTATTCTTTGGTTAATGCTTATTTATGGTTATCATATGCAAATTCACATGTAATCAACTTAGTAATTGGTACTCATAGCATGCTTAGTTGAATTTAACTCATTATAACCCATATGTGAGTTTTGAGCCTATTGTTCCTTTGATTTTGAGAGTTTTTAGTTAGGTCATCTTTTATTTCTTTTGTCAATAATAATTCGTTGCATGATCTTAATTTTGTTTGCTTTGGTTGCTACTTGGATTGCTTTCAAAATTAAGAATTAAACACTAGAACTTGTATTAATTTTGTTCAAAGCATCATATTGAATTGCATGACATGCTTGACATGATAAAGGCACCTAGTTTCCACCATTGCCAAATAAGCCTGATCCATAATATATTTCCCTTAGGTTAACCCCATTGAGCCTGTTATTAAGCCTTTTGTTTTATTACCCTCATTTTCTATCCCTAACCTAATAAAAAGAGTGGAGCATAATTTGATTTGCAGATACTTTATTGTGGTTCAAGGTATGTTGAAAAGCAAGTGTGGGGAAGGCCCTAAAGTTACAAAAGGGATACATGTCCTTATCTATATCCATTCAGTATTACAGTACCATACAGATAGTTCAATTCTTTTCAGTAGATACAAAATAATTGCTAAAGCTCTTCATTATCAATGGGCCACCTCGTAATTTTCCCACTTATGTCTTGAACCATATGATTCTTTGCTAATGTCTCTAATCTTATTACATGCTTTCACCATTTCTTCAAGCCCTTTGAAAATTTCATATCCGTTCTTTCTCTTCCCTTGACATCTAGCCCCATTACAACCTGAATTAAGACCTTTTGATTGAGTGTGTCTTGCAATGTCACGATGTGGAGATTCAAATGAGGTATGAGCATATGGTGTCCCTAGTTCTTGCATTCAAGTAGTAGCATTCCTTCCATGAGATCATATATCTAAAATAAGAAAAAAGTCAGAAAATGCCAGTCTTTCTTGTTATATCATATTTGAGCTATTTGTTTCCCTTTTACATCAATCCTCTCACATATAACTAGAACAGGAAGAGTGATTTTACCAAACAATCAGTAAAAAATAAAAGAGTGCATCCAGTGAGATTTTGGGTTAATTCTTCTTGGCACGCGCTTGAGTTTCACAATCACTTAGATTGATTTAATTGTGAATTTTTATATCATTGCTATGAACATGTATTAATTTTCGAATGATGTGGATTTAATATTGTGTTTACAAATAATCTTAACACTTCATGATCCGTTGAAAATCTCTAAGACAAATGTTGGAAAGTATAAATTGAGTCATTTGAGTCTTTTTGTTTCTTGAATTTGCTCGAGGACAAGCAAAAGATAAGTGTGGGGGAAATTGATTGGGGCATAATTATGCTATTTTTAGTACCATATTTCTATATATATTTTTGACTATTGCTTGTTAATTATGGTACTAATTGTTATTTTCATGTTTATGTAGGTTTCCAATTAAAAGATTCTAAAATAGAAGCTAAGTGGAGCGAATTGGCAACTAATTGCACAAGGAAACCACACAAGCAAACAAGGAAACCAAGCAGAAAACAAATATAAAAGGAATGATAACTGCCCTGGAGCAAATGACGCTTGCAACCACAGCAAGCCGTCACCCATCATCATCCATCCACGGTTTTCCTCGCCAAACCCTAGCCGCCGTCACCCAGAATTCATCCACAGCCGCAGCAAACCAGAACCTCATCATCATCCTCACAGCAGGAATCATCCTCGCAACATCAGTTGTAGCGCCTGCTTATGCTTCAATGAAGCATAGTCCATGTCAACTTCCTGGTGCCAAGCCTGGTTACGCAACTTCACTACGTCCGGAGCAAACAAACTTATCCGTGCATCCGGATGGAGCTTTCCCAGACGCAGAATTACGCTAGCACCCCTCTTCATACCTGCCACTGCACCTAGGCCCTTCTCCACGACCTTCCCTTTGTCTTCAGCAGCCGACCCTTTATTGTGAGACAACTCGGCGAAATCCGAAGGAAGAAATGAAAGCGAATTGTCCAATGGACTCTTCATCACCTTGATACACGGCCTGGAACGAGAAGGGGAACAATACGAACTACACGAATGATGGCCCACATCACCGCGACCACTGTCAGACAATCTATCTGTAGAGCAATTGGACTTGAACTTAAGCGAATCCACATCATAAACCTCCAATAGAACTGTTCTGAAGTGGTCAACACCGGTAAAAGCCGCAGCTATAGCCACATCAGCTTCTCACTCAAAGCTTTAGCCTATTCGACAATTAGATTCGACGTATCTTCAACCCTTGCTAATCGCCGATGGTCCCTCTCCTAGCCGGACACTTTAGCCTCCGCCCTGGTAGGCTAACTAGGTTAACGGTCCTCCCTTACTGGAGCAGGCCATTTGGGAGCTGGCTCAATCCTATTACGAGACCACTTCGAACTTATAAAGAAGACGAGTGTTTTAGAAAGCCCCTCCGTGTTAGACGAAGTAGGAGCCTTAACTTTGGAAGTCTTCCTCTTTTTTGGAAGGGGCTCCACCTTCAAACTTAACCTTCGACGTTCGATAAAGAGTGGGGGCCACATGCCAGTTGGCCCACAAACCACTGCGGCTGAAGTTAGCAAGACATATGACTTCCTCCATACTCATCTTCGACAAGTCAATGAATGTCTTCATGGTGTCTTGCTCCTCTGAGGAAAGAGGAGTAGTAGGGAACCTCCCTGTGAAGTAACATATGCAATGATCACCATACAATCAGTGAAATGAAATCAAAAGATGAAGCTATACTTACGAAGTGGCCTGAACTCCCGCCCAAGCAGACAACCCCTGAACTTGAAGTAATTTTAATCCGAAGGAGGCAAGAAGCAAAAATTTCTTTCAGAACTTAAAGTCATCTGGCAACTTCCCGAAACTGGCAGATGACATCATCTTACAAACAACATGGTTATTCAACCGAGAAGAAGTCAGCAACTGGATCACTCGCGGAGTCACGCGGTTGCCAGCTCCTTCGCTCTGATCAAAATGAGAAGGATAATCCTGTACCCATTGGGTGCCAACTGGGTAGAAAGGATTCCGAGGAAATCCAAGAAGCTCCAAATCTCGTCAAGATCAGGAAAACGGACTCCAGTCTGAAGTATTCCATAGTGCCGACAAATGAACCCTTCCGGAGGGAACATCGTCGTCTGATCATCCTTCAGAGCATACAGTGGTAGGTCCTCAGGGACCCCGAACGTCTTTTGGATTTCGCTATGACCCTATTCATAAATCGACTTATCTTTGTAAAACTCGAGGCCTCTGGCCAAAGTTTCATCATCAAGATGGTTTTTGTGAGCCATGACAGAAGTGAACAAACTTTCAATCAAAAGATGAACAGAGCAGAATCTCTAAAAGCATAGAAATGGAAGAGTCAATCTCTGTAGAAAGGAGGATCTAAATAGGGATTGGTTTCTCAATTTTTCTTCACTGAATCGACGCACACTTAATTAATGAAGTGCGCGGCTCAAGCAAATATTCAAACTTGATCATCATGAGCAGCGTATCTTTTCAAAAAGTTACTTAGTAAACCTATGCGATGGCCCAGTAACTCGGGGGGAGTAGCTGATGATACACCAAAACGGTTTATCTTCAACACCGTACACGTGTCATGATGATCTCAAGAAATAAAAGGCTCAAGCGTCAGCTCAACATTGATCCGGCCTAAGCGGTTCCCAGCATGCACAATACAGTCTGCCAGACGAATCCAAAATTATTACAACCTACTAAGACCACGCGTCTCATAGCTATCTTCAATACCCGTAAGCCCTGCTAAGGCAAGTATCTTGAGGATCAGCTTCAGACAGACAAGACAACAACACTTTGTTTCTAACTAGGAAGCAAATATCAGAGTATATGTCACACATGGAGACTTCTATCTATGGACTACTCTTTGATTGGGAACTATCTTCCGCGTATCTAGGAGCACAAGGCTAACAAGGAAATTCTCCTTCACAGCACAACTTCTAATTAGAAAAGGATTTCCACGAAGATCTTCTTCCCTATACTACGCAATCGATGGCCTAGTCGAATCAGGTCTCTAACACTATAAATAAGGCATGAGTTTAAGGTACACTACAAATTCCCTATTTACAACATTACGCCTTCCTCAGATCCCTGTATGACTTTAGCATCGGAGTGTCATCGGCCACCACAACGATGGTCCGTGGCTCACTGCGCTCCTAGTGCAAGTTAGCAAATTTGCAGGTCAAGGTCAAAGCAGGGAGTGAAAATCAACTGCATCAATAGTTATGATAATTTTCTTTTAAAATAAATTAAAACATAATATTTTCTCTCTCCGCCACATGTACATCTACCAATTTTTTTTATTTGTTTTGCCTTTCTACATATTTTATATTACAAACATGACATCATAGGAAAGTAATCTCAACCCTCAGCATATTGTTTAACTTTCAATCCTACCTATCTTTTTTACGTCAAATTCTTAGTTTATCTTTGTCAGCAATGAATAGTAAAACATCACTCTAATTGTAAAATAAACTAGCATATTACTCGTGTCGTTTGCGCTCCACATATTTAGTTTCATACAGAAATTAATATTCTAAAATGTAAAATAATTTTTTGAGGTGCAAGATTTACGACCAAATACTAATTTTTTTTTTATAGTCAAACTCGATTAAATTTAGAATCGATTGAATGTTCATGGTCTTTGTTTGAATGTTCATTAAAATTTTCTTTCGTTTCTTTAAAAAATATTATACTTAGACATGAAAATATTGAAAATGCTATGATTTTAATAATAAAATACATATTTTGAATTAAATTTTGTATTGATCATTGGTTTTATTGGAAAGATCTTCAAAATTGCATTTCAGTGTTACCAAGTTTACCATAATACGATAAATACGTAAATAGTCACGACAATTTTCATTTCGAAAAAATGAAAACACCATACTTTCTCTCTCCGCCACATGTATATTCCACCAATTTTCAATCATAACAATCTTTTATCTCTAATCCTTAGTTTGTCCCAGTCAACAATGAATAGTAAAACCCCACTGTAAATTGTAATACAGCTATAGATATTTTTAGAGCCAAACTCGATTAAATTTATAATCGATGAAATGTGTGGAGTTTTTATTTTAATGTTCATTAAAATGTTCGTCAATTTCTTTGAAAAATATTTTAATTTGTCATGAAAATATTAAAAATTCTCAATTGTTTTAATGATACCAAGTTTACAAAAATCTGACAAATACGTCGATAGTTATGATAATTTTCACTTTGAAAAAAAAAAATACTTTCTTTGTCCGCCACATACCATTCAACCAAATTTTCTTTTACAAATTTTTCATTTTCTTAGCTCTTCTACTTGTTTTATATTTACACACATTTCATCACAGGAAATGTATTTCAACATTCAACATATTTCCCAACTTTCAATATTAGTTATCTGTTATCTCTAATCCTTTGTTTGTTTCCATCAGCGATGAACAATAAAACACCAATATGAGTTGTACTATAGATTTTTTTGAGTCAAACTCGATTAAAATTAAAATCGATTGAATGGTTGGGGTTTGAATGTTCATAAAAATGTATGTTCGTTTCTTTGAAAAATATTTTAATTAGGCATGAAAATATAAAATTCTCACATATTTTAATAATAAAACACATATTTTAAAATTTTAAGTGTTTGTATTGATCCATTGTTTTGTTCATGATATCAAGTTTACCAAAATCTAAAAACTACGTAGATAATTATGATAAATTTTATTTTGAAAAAAAATGAATACATAATACTTTTTCTGTTTGCCACATATACATTCCACCAACTCTTTTTTTCACAACTTTTCATTTTCTTTGCCATTCTACAGGTTTTATATTTACAAACATACCATCATAGGAAATGAATCTTAATCTTTACACATTTTTCAAATTTTAATCCTAACCATCTTTTATCTTTAATCCTTAGATTGTCTCTGTCAACAATGATTAGAAAAACACCACTCCGAATTGTAATATGGATATTTTAGAGTCAAACTCCGTTACAATTAGAAGCAATTGAAGGTTTGGGGTTTTTTTTTTGAATGTTTATAAAAATGTTTGTCCGTTTCTTTGAAAAATATTTTAAGTAGGCATGAAAATATAAAAAAAATACTCACATGTTCTAATAATAAAATACATATTTTAAAATTTTAAGTGTTTGTATTGATCAATTGTTTCGTTGGAAAAATCTTCAATATTGTATTTCAATCATACCAAATTAACCAAAATCTTAGATAGCTATGATAAATTTTAGTTTGAAAAAAAAAATTAAAACACAATACTCTCCGCAACATGTACATTCAACCAAAATTTTCCACAATTTTCATTTTCTACATATTTTATATTATAAATACGATATCACAAGAAATGATTCGCAACCCTCAATATATTTCTCAACGTTCCATCCTAGCCATATTTTATCTCCAATCCTTCGTTTATCCCAGTCGGCAATGAATAGTAAAACGCCACCCTTCCCTTGGCATTTTGCATACACTTTTGTTTTGTTGCTAATTGTCATGCACTTGACACCATCCCCACCATTGCTTTCAATCAGTTAAAACAACATCATATTTTAAAATATAAACTAATATTTTTAGTGTCAAACTTGATTAAAATTATAACCGATTGAACGTTCAGTGTCTTTGTTTGGATGTTCATTAAAATGTTCATCCGTTTCTTTAAAAAATATTATACCTAGACATGAAAACAATGAAAATATTCACATGTTTTAATAATAAAATACATATTTTGAAATATATTTTAATAATAAAATATTATTTTTAAATTTTAAGTTTTTCTATTGATCAATGATTTCATTGGAAATATCCTCAAAATTGACATTTTAATGATACCAAGTTTACTAAAATCTGACAACTACTTTTCCCTTCCGCCACATGTACATTCCACCAATTTTTTTCATATGTTTTGCCCTTCAACACATTTTATATTACTAACATGACATCATAGGAAATGAATCTCAACATTCAACATATTTCCCAACTTTCAATCCCCGTCATCTTTGATCTCCAATAACTAGTTTATCCCAGTCAGCAATGAATAGTAAAACACCACTCTGAATTGTAATATAGAAGACTGATGATAACCAAACCGTCCTTAAATCCGCGTCATACGCGTGTCATGATAATTTCATTATCAGAGCAGAACAGCCCTGATTGCTCACCAGATCTTTTAAAGCTCGGACAACATTAAGCTCAATTCAGCAAAATCCAGATGGTTGAATCCAAGTTGCAGCGCCCTATTAAGCCCACATGTCAGGTGGTAGAGCCCAATACCTGTAAGGCCGAATCAGGCAAGTATCTGGGGATCCCCTAAGACATGCAAACCTGCAACACATTGGTTTCGACTAGGAAACATATACCGGAGTATAAGTCGTGCATGGAGACTTCCTTGCATGGACAACACTCCAAAAGGGAAACCTCTCCCGCAGATCTACGAGCACAAGTCATGTAGGGAAACTCTCCTACATAGACGACTCTCAACTAGAAAAGAATCTCCAACAAGATATCTTTCCCTAAACTACGCCACCAAAGGCCTAGCCGAACGAGGACTCTCGCATTATAAATAATACATTGAGTTGATGAAAAAAATGTACGCTATAGAACCCAATTTACAACATTAGGCCTTTCTCAAGCCTTGTCTGACTTTAGCATCGGAGTGCCATCGGCCACCACAGCGGTGGTCCTTGGCTCATGTGCGTTTCTTGTGTAGGTCTAGCCTAAGTTAGAACAAGATTCGGTTACATCTGTTTTGCGCCGTCTGTGGGGAATGACGAAGTTCCTTTAAAAAAATAGTGACATCACCCTACCTCATAGTACAAAGATATGGTGACCACAAGATCTCGCAACAATGGAGACATCCCCGAGCTGTCGAACGCTCATACTGTGAGAGCACCACCAATTCCAACAGATCCGGCACCGCGGGGGAATAAAATTAGACTCTTGTGCTGGTGGCAGCCGTGGCGGACCCAAGGGTGGATCTACTATCAACCCCAGTGCAGCAAATTGCACGAACGATTGAGATGTTCACTTTGCAAAACTCTCCACCCGCAAAAGGATAATGGGAGCAGAAAAGAGCCCCATCCCCAGAAAACACTAGAAAATACGTTCATTTGAGCCGCGTTGCCTTTGCAGGTTCTTAGTAGACCATAGGCGGAAAAGTAGCTATTGGAGGCCCAACTTTTAGAGCTGACATATAGATCTCCCACAACCCCCTCTGACCAAGGCCACCAATACTAATGTGCTATTCAATCTCACAGTCCCTCTATTCATGGATAATATCATGAACTGGGGAGAGTTGAAGTAGTCCGCCAAACAGCGAGGATACCACTCCCGGGGCGATAACATCAAAAACTACTCCTTTTACAAGGATAGTAATCACGACACCGAAAACTGCAGGAATCTCAGGTATGAGATGGAGCATTGGATCGAGAAGGAGAAACTCATAGAATTTTTGAGCCCAAGCGACAAACTTGACTGAGCGAAGGAAAAGGAGCAGGCTGCCATTGAAACTGAGGCCGAGGCGACAGACGGTACATACACTCTGCATGGAGTATGCTCAGAAGCCAAACAATCGAATAAGTCTCAAAAGATGACGCTACGGGACATGCGGATCCGATCAACCTACATGGACCAATAGGTGCAACACACTCGTACATAGAGCCCGACTTTGTCGCTGACTTTCACAAATAAATACCTCCAAGGCACCCAATCTTCGCATTATGACACCCTGGTAATTACAATCTTCATAGCGAACTAGGAAGTAAGGATCTTTTGTGGACATCAGAAGCTCCTTGAATATTTTGTTACTCACTGCATTCCGCAACATGCAACTGAAGGAAGGGGACCTTATGCTCGCTAATCACCCCATGGTTGGATTTAGCTAGGTGAAGTGTTTTCCTGGGGAGGATCAAATTGATAGTAATGGCGGGAGAGCTGAGACATCAAAGGGTCCTATTCCAGGAGTTCGTGGTGGTCGATGCCCCGTCCAACTACAACATCATCCTAGGAAGACCTTGGCTCCACCAGATGGAAGCGACGGTTTTTACTTTGCACCAGTGTATCAAATACCCTACAAATCAAGAAGTAGGCACCATACGAAGAAACTAGCCAGAAGCTAAAGACTGCTACTACCCATCCATGAAACAGCTCGACAACTACTAACTACAATCCGGGCCAACAGGAATGACATCTCAAAACCCGAGTCCCAAAATTGAATAAGAGTCTTCCAGCTCAAACGTGAGACTCCAGTTAGCCCGAGGGGAAGACCCAATATCGGTCAACCAGAAGAGGAATCTACCATGATTTACCTCAACAACCCAAGCAACAACAGAGCCGTCCAGATAGGCTCTCGTCTAGACAAGGAATTGGCAGAACGACTGATAAACTTGTTACGGCAGAATCAGGATGTCTTTGCTTGGACGATAGATGTAGGAGATGGTCGGAATCGACCCCTTGGTGAGCACTCGTCGGTTGGAGGTTGATTCCACACGAAAAACCGTCAGGCAAAAGAAGAGACTTGTGTCTCCAGAAAGAAACGAGATCATAAACGACTACCATCCTGGCGAATACCCAGATTGGGGTACCCAGATCATAAACGAATATCAAAGAGGTGGGGTACCCAGATTGGCTGGCGAATACCATCCTGGTAAGAAATAAAAAGGGAAATGGAGGGTCTGTGTAGATTACACTGACTTAAACAAGGCGTGTCCGAAGGACAACTTTCCACTTCCCCGCATCGATCAAATAGTGGACACCATGTCCGAGCACAACCTTTTGAGTTTCATGAACGCATACTCCAAGTACAACTGGATATAAGTGCATCCCCCAGATAAAAAAAATACATCTTTCATAACAGAAAGAGGGATATACTGTTATCAGGTGATGCCGTTCGGCTTAAAGAATGCAGGAACAACGTATCAGCAGCTGGTGAACCAAAAAGGAATAAAGGCCGACCAAGAACTGATTCAGGCTCTTCTCGATAGGAACTCTCCAACCACTATCAGGGAAGTTCAGAGCCTGACTAGGAGGGTGGCAACACTCAACAAGTTTGCTCCAAAATCATTCGACAAGTGCCTCCCTTTTTTTAAAATTGCAAAGGGAAGCAAAGGCTTCAGATGGGATGAAGAGTGTGAAAAGCCTTGCCGAGTCCAAAAACATATTTGGGAAGCACAAAACTACTTTCAAAACCGACGCCAGGTGAGACACTTTATTTATATCTGTATGTCTCAAAGCACGCCGAAAGCTCGGCTCTCGTGTGGAACGATAGAGTACAATGACCAGTGTACTACGCCATCAAAACCTTCGTAGAAGTAGAAGCAAACTATCCGGACCTAAAGAAGTTGGCTCTGGCACTTATCGTCTCTTCCAGAAAACTACGACCCTACTTCCAGGCCCACTCCATAATAGTCATGACCAAACATTCACTTCGCACAATGCTGCACAAGCCGAAATTGTCAGGCAGGATGTTCAAATGGTTAGTGGAACTCGGGTTGTTTGATATCAACTACGTTCCAAGAACCAGTATCAAAACTCAAGCGCTGTCGGATTTCATCGTAGAATTTATTGGCGCTGGAAAACAAGAGTCTAGTAACAAAGTGAGAAGTCAGTCGACCAATGATGGATCTTGCGCTGTGATGAGTCATCCACAATAAAAGGTAGCGATGGTGTAATCACTCTCGCTTTCCAGGCGGGTTCACCCTCGAAAAGCTGTCAGGTTTGGCTTTCTCGCCTCAAAGAATGAAACATAATACGATGCTTTTTTATTTGGCATGAAGCTCACCAAAGGGATCGAGATAGATGAGCTAACAGCGTACACTGACTCACACCTAGTAGTCAACCAGATCAAGGGGGAGTTCAACAACAAAGATCCCAGGATGATGGCTTATCGTGAGAAGGTATTCAAGGCCATGAGTAGATTCAATAGGTTGGAACTCCTACAGTGTCCCCGAGACGACAACGAAAGAGTCGGCACACTGGCTAAGCAGGCCTCAACTATGGCTGACATTTTTGATAGGCTCATTGAATTCCAAGAGCAATCAAATTTGGAAGAAGAAGAGCCCAACGAAGTCTATGCGATAGATGTAGAGACAAGCTGGATGAATCCTATCATTTAGTATGTCAATAACGGAGCCCTCACAGCTGAAAAAATGGAGGCCAGACAGCTGAAGAATAGAGTAGCGCGATACTCTCTCCAAAATGACAAGCTATATAGAAGGTCAGCCACGAGACCCTCCTCGGATGCCTCAATCACTCTAACAACTAGTCCGCCGAGCACGGATGACGATGGGTTACAAAGTGGGAGTCTAGTCAGTGCTCATGTAGCTTGATAACAATGGCTCACCGGGGATCGTTGTCATTCTCCAGACAATGATCACCGAACCTGACCAAAGCTTAGTCAGTTTCGACTGATGATAATGGCATCTAGCCCAACCTACGATCTAGTCCGCCATAAGCAGATTAAGGTTGTCCAGGAAATCAGAAGTGCAATGACTTTAAAATCAGCCAAGGCAACACTATAGCATGGCAACACAACTAAGCTTTAGAAAGTACAAGTACGAAATGCTACTTAACAAACTTATTTAAATCATCTCTTAAGAGTTACAGCTATTTTGGAGAATCCACTCCCGAGGTCGAAGAGCCAGATACATCAGAAGGAGCCGTGGGGGAGAAGTTAGCATCATCCGAAGCCTGTCATGAGTTGCTAGTTGGGGATTAGGATCAGAGGCTTCTATTTCGTCAATCTTTCAATAAGCAAGCTTCTTGTAGCGAGCAAAGTCAAGCTCAAGATCGGGGTTCTCTTCTTCGATCGGACCTAGCAGTTCCAACCTACTCCGAACGATATCAAGGAATTATGAAGATACTTGTTGTTCCTGTTCCTGTGCTTTGGACTCCGCTAGGCTCGCCTTCACCTTTGTCAGCGTACATGAAAATGCGACCACAAGAGATTGCTCTTCTGCCAGTTGCTGTCTTAGCGGACTTAGCTCAACCAACGCAGACGTAGCCTGAGTTTTCGCTTCTTGGATATGCTGACACCTGTCAGCCAACTCAGATTCAAACTCACGGCAAGGCAGTCCACTCGGACTCAGTTCTCTCCAATTCAACGGCTCGGGCTTGCCGATCAGCCTGAGCCTTGCCTGCCATTTCTTCCACGCGCTTCAACTCCTCTCGAGTCTGCCTTAACTCCGCGTTAGTGGACACAAAAGATTGCCTTGGTCAGATTCAACTCGGCCTCCGAGGCTTCCAGTTTGGCCTCAAGATCAGCTCGAGCAGCCGACAATGACTTAGAGCTCGTCCCAGCACTACACTTTTCCAGCAGCTTGCTTAAGGAGTTTGCTCGATAAGGCACATCCGAATATGACTTTTGCAGTTTAGCAAAAGCCTTCTCCAAAGCATAGACTTTACTGCGAACGTTAGGGTGCACCTAGCTCCGATCGAATAACACGTTCGGTTCGCCCTGAATGATGACACTATTCTGACGGGACCCTTCAACGACACCAGTTCCGCTACTGAGGCCTTCTCAACTGAAAGCTTAATCCGATGCTCAGCGTCGGAGTCTAAAGGTGGGAGAGAGGGAAAAGATCCACTCTCCAAAGCAACAACTTTGGAAGAATGGGGAGCATCAATAGAGTTGGTTGCGGGATCCAAAGCTTCGACTTTGCTGAGGTCTGCCACCTCTGAACGATTCCCCTCCAGGACAACTACGAGAGTAGGAAGCTTAAGGACAACACCTTGCTCTCCCCGAACTATCTCTCAAGCAGATTTATTGGGTCCAGACTCCGCGACAGTCACTTTTTCCTTGAGGGAATCGGTTTAGGAGAAGAATTAATTTTGCGACCGGTTTGTTTCCTCCACTGACCAATGGGTGGCATGGCTGCCACCAATTGAGTCTTCCTTGTGGGGCTAGGTATCGTAAGCTTCTTCTTCTTGGAACGACTGCCGCCAGCCTTGATTACGCCCAAACAATACACGCGGTCAATTGCAGTAAAGAATGGGGTGTCGATCCCACGAGGAAAAACGATCTACAAAACAAGGTTAAGGAAAACAAACTATGCGAAACTAAAGTTAAGAAATTCTAACAAATTTAAAATACGAAATTGAATTTAATTTAATGAAAATTAAGTTTGGAAAAAAATCACAAGGTTCCAAGAATCCCTCCTAGACTTCACACGCCAACTAGTATTGATTCGCTATGATGACTCAACTACGTGTTTCACATCCCAAACGACGTAATCGGAAAAATAATCTTTTAATCATTAATATACCCTAATGTAAATGAATTTAAGATTTCACTTCTTCTAAGAAAACACAAAGGTTTGTCATATGTGATATCTTAAACTTACGATATATCCGGAGACAATACCGTAATAAATGACGATCACATATAACTAACCTACCGAAATCAATTAATCCTTAAACATTCCACACATAAGAAAAGCGTGACTAAGCTTATATGGAGAAGAAAAGATAATCACCGGAGTAAAAACAATCTACAAAGAAATCTATGATATCCTTCTCACTGAAATAACATAAATTTCTATATTAAATAAAAGTGAAAATCATTAAACATCATTATTCATCGTGAAAACTTAAAGCGAATCAATTACTAGTTTAGTTCGTTACATCTAGGAGTTCACCTCTTCACCTTGCGTGGGGTTTAGTGACTCATGGTGGTGGTGGTCACAGCATCACTAGAGGGAGAATCCATCACTTCCTGTACGCGCACGAATCCCGAGAAAAAGAGCTAAATAGGCTCTGTGGTGGCTCTTACAGGTTCTCGGGTGTAAATAGCCTTAACTGTTTTTTCAAAACTGAAAAACAGTTTCTTTCTCCCGCGCGAATTCGCCGCAGAGCAGCTCCTTCGTCTTCTCCAGCGCGACGCGTCTGCTCCGCCGCTTCTGCTTCGCTCCTCGCGAGTGTCTTCTCCTCTCGACCGAGTCCTGTACCTGCAAGAACAGAGAGAGAGAGTGAACAGTGGGATAACAACCAAAAACCCGAAGGGGGACGAGGAACAGGGGGCGAACTCCCTGTTTCGCGGTGGTGTTGATTCTGTCACTGTGGTGGTGGTGGTTTGTGTGGTCTGTTTCGGCGGTGGTCGAGAGAGAGAGGATTGGAGGAGGGAGAAACCGTGGAGAAGAGAGAAAGCGGCAAGAGGGCGAGGAACAGGGAGCGAAACAGGGAGGTGCCCTGTTTCGCGGCAATGTTGTGCGCGCGCGGTGGCGATGGTATTCGAGTGATGGTGGCGATGAGAGCGATGGAGGGAGATGGTGGTGGCGGCTGTGTTCTGAACAGAGAGAACGGTGGCCTGTTTCGGTGGCGAGGTGGTGGTTTGTAGCGTGAAACAGGGTGGTTAGTGACGGTGGTGACGACGGTGGCTGGTTAGTGGCGAGAGACACAGGGCTCTGCCTTGGTGGAGGTGGTGATGGTGGCTGTGAGAGAGAGGCAGAAAAACGTGGTAGAGAAGAGGAGTGGAGGAGAAGGCAACAGAGAAACCTAAATAGGGTTTCCCTATTTCCTTGTTAGGCTGGGTTTAGGATTATAGCTTTCTGGGCTTGGGCTTGAGCTTGGGTTTGAGCTCGGTTAAAGTAAGCTGGGTTAGGCTTAGATGTGTGAACCACTCTTTTGTACCACCGCTAGAATCGACGAATCAATCATTTTCTCAAATTTGTCGCCTTAATGCACTTTTATCGTTCACACGCGCAGATTCCTACAAAAACATAAAAATTGAAATAATTAGAATAAAATATATTAATTGAAGCACTAACATATATAAATTAAGGGTTATAATTTGTAATAATTACATGTATATCAAGCCTTTATTGGCAATGACCTAAACAGAATGGGAACTACGTGGAAGTACTCGAACAACCCACTCCACATGATGTTGCTCGAAGCCATAACCTCCTCAATGGTCATCAAGGAAAGCTTATATTGAACGTCCTTACATAGACTCTTCTTCCTTAGTAAGAATTGGAGTTACAAATTTCTCTGCAAAAAATAATAAAACGACGATTCAGTATCCACATTGGTTGGACAACGAAAGGGGAGGGGAACATTATGCTTACTACGATTAAATTTGAAGTATCTGACAATCAGACTCCCCTCCAGTTTAAAGAACAAATAGAGGCCAAATAAATCGGCGTACTAAGCCAACATAGAGGCCAAATAGATTGGCATACTAAGCCAATAGAATCCGTGACCATTCAGCTGAGTGCAAGTCAGCAGATGGATCACTTTCGAAGTTAACCGAAGGCCATCATCTTTCGCCTTGATAAGAACAACTATCAAGCTCCTTAATCCGTTCGACACCATCTGAGCGTAGGAATGCGAAGATACGCCAGGAACCGCCAAACATTTTCTAGAATTTGAAAGCAAAGCCCAGATTGAAGCATGCTTTTATGCAAGGTGATGAAACCTTACGGAGGCATTAACGACTTGGGTAGCACCCAAGGGATAAAGTTCCAAGTCTCCAGGAATTCGATACTCATTCCGGAGCTTAACCAAATTAGATTCACCAACCTACTACTCCCAGTAAAACTTAAGGTAGGCATGGGACAACTCCAGTCCAGGGGTGAGTTCAACATTTCCGCCATGAAAGGAAGTGTAAACTTCGAATGCACTCGCAATAAGAACACAGAAGCAAGAAAGCAAAAATGAGTTTCGCAAAATTTACAGAAGTAAAGAAACTCTCCTCTATAGAGACAACAACTTATATAAAGCTAGGGATTCATGCCCACTTTTTATGAGCAGTCACGTACTCATTTAATGATGTGCACCGTTCGAAACGACGTTTCGGGCTCAATCATCACGATTGTACAATTTCTCATAAGTGACTTAGTAGACCAACACAATGGCCCACTAACTCGGAGGAAACAGCTGATGATGCACCAAACCGTTTTTAAATTCACACCATATGCGTGTCATGATAATCTCGTCAGTAGAGCAGAGCGGGCCCAACTGCCCACCGGATTTGGCATCGCTCGAACAACATTAAGCAAATTTGGAGAATCTAGAAGGTTGAATCCAAGTTGCAGCGCCCTATTGAGCCCACACGTCACATGGTAGAGCCAAATACCCGTAAGGCCTAATCAGGCAAGTATCTGGGGGATCACCTAAGACGGGCATGCCAACAACACATTGGTTCTGACTAAGAAACGTATGTCAAAGTATAACTCATGCATGAAAACTTCCTTGCATGGACAACACTTCAAAAGGGAAACATCTTCTGCAGATCTAGGAGCACAAGTCGTCTATGGAAACTCTCCTACATGGACGACTCCAAACTAGGAATGAATCTCTGGCAAGATCCATTTCCCTAAACTATGTCACCAAATGCCTAGCCGAACGAGGACTCTCGCATTACAATGGTACGCTACAAAACTCAATTTGCAACGTTAAGCCTTTCTTAAGCCTTGTATGACTTTAGCATCGGAATGCCATCGGCCACCACAACGATGGTCCTTGGCTCACGTGTGTTCCCTGTGCCGGTCTAGGTCAAGGTCAAGAGAACAGGATTTGACTACTTCATAGACTAACATATTACCCTTGTTGTTGGCTCTCCCCATACATTTTTTGCTGCTAATCATCATGCACTAGACACCCTAACCACCATCCCACCATTGCCCTAAATCAATTTCATAAAGAAATTAATATTTTAGAATGTAAAATAATTTCCTGGAGGTGCAAGATTTACAGTCAAATACTAATTTTTTTAGAGTCAAACTCGACTAAAATTTGAATCGATTGAATGTTCGGGATCTTTATCTGAATGCTCATTAAATTTTCCATTAGTTTCTTTGAAAAATATTATACTTGGGCAAGAAAATATTAAAACTACTTTTTAATTTAATAATAAAAAACATTTTAAATTTTAAGTTTTTGTATTGATCATTGGTTTTGTTGGAAAGATCTTCAAAATTGGATTTCAATGATACCGAGTTTACCCAAATTCGACAAATATGTAGATAGTTATGACAATTTTTATTTTGTAAAAATGAAAATACAATACTTTCTCCGCCACATGTATATTCAACAAACTTGTTTGATATTTACAAATATGCCATCATAGGAAATGAATCTCAACCCTCAACACATTTTCCAACTTTCAATCTTAACCATCTTTTATCTCCAATCCTTAGTTTGTCCCGATCATCAATGATTAGTAAGATACCACTATAAATTGTAATATAGATATTTTTAGAGTCAAACTCGACTAAAATTATAATCGATGGAATGTTCGGGGTATTTGTTCTAATCTTTATTAAAATGATCACACGTTTATTTGAAAAATATTTTAATGTGGCATTAAAAAAATTAAAAATACTTAGTTGTTTCAACGATATCAAGTTTTCCCGAATCTGACAAATACCTAGATAGTTATGATAATTTTCATTTAGAAAATAAATGAAAACACAATACTTTCTCGGTCCGCCACATGTACATTCCACCAACTTTTTTTCACAAATTTTTTCATTTTCTTTGCCCTTCTACTTGTTTTATATTTACAAACATGTCATCATAAAATGTATTTTAACCCTCAATATATTTTCCAATTTACAATCTTAGCCATCTTTTATCTCCAATCCTTAGTTTGTCTCAATCAGTAATGAATAGTAAAACACCACTTTGAGTTTTAATATAGATTTTTTTAATTAAACTCGGTAAAATTTAGAATAGATTAAATGTTCATAAAAATGTTTGTTCGTTTCTTTAAAAAATATTTTAATTAGGCAGGAAAAATATTAAAAATTCTCATATTTTTTTAATAATATAATACATATTTTAAAATTTTAAGTGTTGCATTGATTATTGATTTTGTTGGAAAATCTTCAAAATTGTATTTCAATGATACCAAGTTTACAAAAATCTGACAACACGTAGATAGTTCTGATCATTTTCATTTTGAAGAAAAATAAAAACATAATATTTTCTCTGAATTGTAAAATTTCAATCTGAATTGTAATATAGATATTTTTAGAGTGAAACTCGATTAAATCGACTAAATGTTCGGTGTTTTTTTTAATGTTCATTAAAATGTTCATCCGTTTCTTTGAAAAATATTTTAATTAGTCATGAAAATATTAAAATACCTCAATTGTTTTAATGATACCGTGTTTACCATAATATGACAACTACGTAGATAGTCATGATAATTTTCATTTTAAGAAAAATGAAAACACAATACATTCTCGGTCCGCCACATGTACATTCCACAAACTTTTTTTTTTTTCATTTTCTCTGCCCTTCTACTTGTTTTATATTTACAAATATGTTATCCTAAAAAATGTATTTCAACCCACAACATATTTCCCAACTTTCATTCCTAGCCATCTTTTAACTCTCATCCTTAGTTGGTCTCAATCAGCAATGAATAGTATTGATTGAATGTTTGGGATCTTTGTTTGAATGTTCATAAAAATGTCCTTCAGTTTTTTTTTTAAATATTTTAGTTAGGCATGAAAATATAAAAAATTGTCACATGTTTTAATAATAAATTAAATGTTTTGTCTTGATCATTGGTTTTGTTGGAAAGATCTTCAAAATTGCATTTCAACGATACCAAGTTTACCAAAATTTGACAACTATGTAGATAGTTATAATTTTCATTTTGAAAAAGATGAAAACACAATACTTTCTCTGTCCGCCACATGTACATTTTACCAACATTTTTTCCACATTTTCTTTGCATTCTACTGGTTTTATATTTGCAAACATGTCGTCATAGGAAATGAGTTTCAAACCTTACACATTTCGAGTTTTCAATCCTAACCATCTTTTACCTCCAATCCTTAGTTTGTCATAGTCAGCAATAAATAGTAAAACACTACTATGAGTTGTAATATTAATATTTTTTAGAGTCAAACACCGTTAAAATTAGAATCGATTGAATGTTTGGGGTCTTTATTTGAATGTTCATAAAAATGTATGTTCGTTTACTCTGAAAAATATTGTAACTAGGCAAGAAAATATAAAAAAATTCTGATATGTTTTAATAATAAAATACATATTTTAAATTTGAAGTGTTTGTCTTGATCAATGATTTTGTTGGAAATATCTTAAAAACTATAGTTCATTGATACCAAGTTTGCCAAAATCTAACAACTAAGTAGATAGTTATGATAATTTTCATTTTTGAAGAAAAAAATAAAAACACAATACTTTTTCTGCCTGGCACATGTACATTCCACCAACTTTTTTTCACAACTTTTTCATTTTCTTTGCCCTTCTACACGTTTTACATTGAATAAGATGTCATCATACGACATGAATCTTAACCCTTACATATTTCACAGCTTTCAATCGTAACCATTTTTTATCTCGAATCCTTAGTTTGTCCCAGTCATCATAAATAGTAAAACACCACTCTGAGTTGTAATATGAATATTTTTAGAGTCAAACTCGGGTAAAATTAGAATCTATTGAATGTTTGGGGTTTTTGTTTGAATGTTCATAAAAATGTTTGTTCATTTCTTTGAAAAATATTTTATTAGGCATGAAAATATTATTTTAGTATTTTAAGAGTTAGTATCGATCCTTGGTTTTTTTTGGAAAGATCTTCAAAAATGTATTTCAATAATATCATGTTTACCAAAATCTGACAACTACGTAGATAGTTAAGATAAATTTTGTAAAGAAAAAAATGAAAACCCATACTTTCTCTCTCCGCCACATGTACATTCCACCAACTTTTTCCAATTTTTTTCATTTTCTTTACCCTTATACATATTTTATATTACAAACATTACATCATATGAAATGAATCTCAACCCTTAACACTTTTCCCAACTTTCAATCCTAGCCATTTTTTATCTCCAATCATTAGTTTGTCTTTGTCAGCAATGAATAGTAGAACCCCACTTGTCGTTGGCAATCTACATACAATTTGTTTTGCTACTAATTTTCATGCACTTGACACCTTCACTACTATCCCCACCATTGCCCACAACAATTCCTTAAAAAAATCATATTTTAGAATGTAAATTAATTTTTTTACTCGAACTCCGTTGAAATTAAAATCGATTAAATTTTCCAAGTCTTTGTTTGAATATTCATTAAAATGTTCGTCCGTTTCCTTGAAAAGTATTATATTTAGGAATGAAAATATTAAAATACTCAAATGTTTTAATAATAAGATACATATTTTGAAAATTTTAAGTGTTTGTATTGATAATTAATTTTGTTGGAAATATCTTCAAAAAAATTGGCATTTAAATGATACCAAGTTTACAAAAATCTAACAACTACGTATATAGTTATTGAAGGGACATCAAAATGTCACTCTATCATAGTCGTATACGTGGCATGCGATAACCCTAACACGTAAAAGGCTTCAGCACAGTCCCAAGCAAACCCATGTGCAAGATTATTGTTCATCCTGTAAGTCAGTCATCCAGGCCCAAGACACACCAGCCCATAGGCCCGAGTCTTAGGGCTTGGCCTAAAACAATAAGACCCGAACAACGAATCTTAGAGCTATCACAAGCCTGAGATCCACTCCCACGAAATTAGCTCTAGCCTAATCAAGCATTGGGTCCTAAATAGAGGCAAGTGCAGAAGAACTCAGTCATGCACATGTAAGATCTTATGCGATATCTCTTCGCCCTCAATCGTCAGGAGAGTTGGTGTGAGAGCACTCGCTATAAGAGTCGTTTAAAGAAAGGTACGCAAATATAGACAATGCAATTTTACATACAGTCTTCACTCTTTCTCGAAACGATATCTGACTTAAGGATCAGAGTGCCTTCGGCCACAACAATGGTGGTGGGCTTAACCGCTGCTCATTTTTGCAAGTTGGATATCACCGGGATCAACAAAGACAAATCTAAACGCATCAGTTTGGCGTCGTCCGTGTGGAAGACAACAATAAGTTTTCCCTAAAATGAACATACAAAGTTCTTTCTAAGTTGAACAAAGCATCGAGAAACAGTCACTAGTACCAGATCTCGAGCTGAGCCAGATGAAGCTCTGGCCGATAAAGCTCAACGATCGAGCCGAGTATGTTGGGACAAGTAAATGAAAAGGATTGCTAAGAAGTGAGCCAAAACACTCATCCAGAGCCAAGGACATGGATGACAAAGGGGATTGTTCCAAGCAAAAAACAGAGCGAGAACCAAAGCGGGTCAGCTAGGCAAAACCGTTTAAGCCCAGCGGCTCTAGGTACCCCCTACACCGCGTCAAATTCAAGTCTGCCATACATTTTGTCATGCACTTGACACCTTCACCACCATCCTCACCATTGCGCTGAATCAGTTCCATAAAAATCATCTTTTACACTGTAAACTAATTTTTTAAAAGTCAAACTCGGTTAAAATTTGAATGGATTGAATGTTCGAGGTTTTTGTTTGAATGTTCATTAAAATCTTCGCCCTTTTCATTGAAAAATATTGAATTTAGGCATGAAAATATTAAAAATACTCGCATGTTTTAATAATATAATGCATATTTTGACATATTAAGTGTTTCTATTGATCATTAGTTTTGTCGGAAATATCTTAAAAAATGGCATTTTAATGATACGAAGTTTACCAAATGATGACATCTTCGTAGATAATTATGATAAATTTCATTTTTTTTAAATTGAAAACACAATACTTTTTCTGTCCGTCACATGTACATTCCAACAACTTTTTTTTTTCAAAAAGAAATTTCATTTTATTTGCCCTTCTACATGTTTTATATTTTCAAACACGTCATCATAGGAAATGAATCTTAACCTTCAATATATTTCCCAACTTTCTTTCGTAGCCATTTTTTTATCTCCAATCCTTAGTTTGTTCCAATCAGCAATGAATAGCAAAACAACACTTTGAATTGTAATATAGACTAAGGTATTCCCAGTGCCGTTTGCACTCAACATGTTTGTTTTGGCTAAATATCATGTACTAAACACCCATGTCACCATCCACACTTTCGCCTTCAATCAATTTTGAAGTGCGTGCCTATTCTAAGGTAAAATTATATAACACCCTTACTTTTCACTGACCTTAATAAATATTTTTGTACATAAAGTATTCCAATTTATTATTTTTTTAGTTTCTTGTTAAAATAATATAGATATATCAATGTATCAACCTCGTGTTTTTGCATATTTGGTGTGTGGCTTTGTATGATGTGGAACTTTTCAATGGGTATACTATTTGATTAATTTATCATCTAAAAATGTATTTCTAAGATCTATTTTTTCGTTGCCAAGTTGTATTTTTGTTCAACAGTCACCTGACTCTCTTACCTTCCGAATCTCAGGATGAGATTCTTTTAAGGTGTGTATATTGTAATACCCCCCTAATTACATAAATATAATACTATTTATTCATTAATTTTTAATGTATTATGATTTTATATATAATGTCTAAAATCTTGTTTTTTTTATATTGGATAAAGAAAGAAGGAAGTGTGGTTGGATTTAAAAAATTATTTGTGAAACCAAATTCGGGCTATGTTGGATTATAACATGGTTTTGTACCTTGTTTGATTAGAATGTGACTTTTCTTTTGTTTGGTTATAGAAATGGTTTTGGATATTTTTATATTGGACTTGGGTTATTTCTTATTTCTTTCATTAAATTATTGAATAGGGAGTTAGATTATAAGGTTGAATTATTTTCTATTTGGCTTGGGCTCGTATTTTTTTTTTATTAACTTTGGACTTGTGTTCTTGGAAATTCCAAGTAGGTGCAAATTATCCCAATTTGTGACCTACCATTTAGGGTAGTGATAGGGTTTTAAAAGAAAGGGATGATTCTCCCATCTCATGTTTTAGAAAAAAATAAATAAATAAAACAAACAAAATGAAAAGGAGAAAAGAAGAGAGTCTTCTCTAATCCCCCCTCTGGAGGTGGTGGCTGAGGTGTTTGATGTGAGTATTTTCTTAGTGAAATTAAGGGTACCAAAGTTAGAAATTAAGGGTATTTTTCGTAGTGAAATTAATGGTATCTAAGTCAGAAATTTATCAAAACAAAAATAATGGGTTGATAGATCCCGATTTAAGGTTTCTATCGGTAGGTGGATTGTAGAAAATAGGTAAGAAATGAGATATTCATGGCTGTTTCAATCTGACCCTGTCCAGGGAATTAAACACAAGTTCTGTGAGGAAAACAATGACATCATCAGTCGAGACTTTGACCATATTTGACAGTGAACTTTGACTTGGTCTAAAAACACTATCCGAAACTCCAATCTAGACATGGTTTTTGCTTTACGAATCCTTGTTTCAAAGTCTATCAAATGAAATAATAAAATTTTGAATTTCATTAAATTACAATTTTACCCTAAAAGTCAATGTGCCTCGGTATACGTGTTTTAAGTATGAATTTGGGTATTTATATATGTAGGAATGTTAAAGAATGATATAGATTGGGTTTATCAAATTTTGGAATTTATTTAGGATGGGATATGGTTTGGATTTTGGATTGGGCTTATATGTTTTGAAAAATTAATAATGTGGGTTACTGTTTGGGCTAGATTTAAAAGAATTGAAATAAAGGATGATTGTGTAAATGTGTACAGTGGGATTAAATTGGAGGAATTATGATACTATGTTTAAGAAAAGACCATTGCTAAATTTATACATGTAGAATGAACAACATGTTTGGAACTAAACCCTAGAATTAATTTATTATATGAAAAGTGAATCTATTATGTGAAAATTATATAAATATAGTACTAAATACAAATTTTCTTCTGAAGTAGACATTTACATGATAAATTTTGATAACCCTTGAAAATGTAGAATTTTGTTGTGGCTTCACCTTAAAGGTGAAGTCATTGTTAGTAATGTTAGAATTAAAAATATGTGGATTCTTCCTTTTATGATATGAATTTGAGTATGTGTATTGTTATGTCATTTGGTATGTGCACATCACGAGTTGAATTTGTTTAGTATGCGAATTGCCTTGTGGTTTCATGGGTATCCTTGAAATGTTAAGGGTCGAATAATATATGTTAATGCATTAGGGTGAATATGATTATTTTATTGTGATGCAACTTGACTTGGTAAACAACATTTGAGTTTTAGTTGATTTTAGGTTATTTTCCATAACTCCAAAAAAATAAAAAATAAATGTGTTTTTTATACAGACTTGCTTGTATACATGATATATAATTTTGGTATGCATACTTGCTTGCATATCAGGTACGTTATTCCTTGTGAGTTTGGTAGTACGTGTAATGTTTAAAAAATACTTGCCATGGATCGAATTTCGAGAGTGATGACATGACACTTGGATCATGTACACTCCAAGTGGTTTCGAAGGCAAGGAAAGCACACTTGGGTGAGGTATGTTCAACACACGAGGAGAGTGCGAATATGGAAAATAAGCAAAATTTTTGTCTATGTGCATGGTTGCCTTTAGGGAAGAAAATAAATGCTCATTCGATCATTGAATGAGAACTACATGTATTTCTTTAGGTAAAATATATTTTGTTGATATTTAGATAAAAACATATTATAACTATGATTTGCATTTAACTAGAGTTTGCCCCGTGCCATTGGCACTCCACATAATTTTATTTTTGCTAATTATTTTGTATTGAGCATCTCCGTCACTATCCTCATTTTTGCTTTTAATCAGTATTGAAGTGTAAGCTGACTATAAGTATAAGCCTGTTCAATCAAATTTGAATTAATTGGGGAAAATTTTTAAACGTCGAGAATGAGTTCTCCCCAAATCTTTGAATTCACCAAAACATGAAATTTAGGGTTTTTGTTTGAATGTGCATTAAAATGCCCGACTCATTTTTTCTGGTATGATCGACTCGTCTTATTGTTTTTAAAAATATTGAAAATTATTAAAGACGTGTAATACATTATACTTTTTTTTAATTATTTCTCTTATATTGATCATTGATTTTGTTCGAAATATCTTCAAAAATGCATTTCAACGATACTAAGTTTATCAAAATCCGACAACAATGTAGATAGTTATGATAATTTTCATTTTGGTAAAAGGAAAACACAATATTTTCTCTCTCCGCACATGTACATTTCACCAGCTTTTTTTCACTATTTTTGCCCCTCTATATATTTTATATTGTCAAATATGCCATCACAGGAAATGAATCTCAACCCTCAAATTCAATACATTTCCCAACTTTCAATCCTAACCATCTTTTATCTCTAATCCTTTCGATTTGACTTTGTCTCAGTCAGCAATGACTAGGAAAACATCAATCTGAATTGTAATATAGATTGAAAATAAATTGTATATATAAGGACCGATAAATTAAGAATTTTATTTATTTATTTCTAACCATTCTGTGCAAGATGGTAAGTCTACTAACCTTTCTGCAGGTCCAACTTATCATGTTGTAAGTGTTGGATGAGTAAATGTTTATTTGAAGATGGTAAACTTTTTAGTATGACATGTTTTCCACATGAAGGAACTACCAGTCTATGATGTGTTATTTATTGTGTGCGAACTTTTCATGTTAAAGCGTCTAACTTTTTTTATTTATAAAAGTTGGAGTTTTCTCATTGCAGCTACCTCGCTGACCCAAGTAAGTTTGTTCTTCTTGGGTAAGTTCTTATTGGAACGTAGCCATTTAGCCTTTCTCAGGTTATAGAATTTTAGGGCGACATCTAAGGTAGTTTATTTTATGGAGCGATCATCCCTAAAGAATTACTTGGTTTGAATTTTTGTCTATGTTAATTTTTATTTAATGTATCTGTTGTTAAATTTTTACATCCCAAGTTTCTTGGAAATGGATAATCCTAATCCTACATGGGTATAAGGATTTTCGTTTTCTCGAAAATCGACGCGTGACAAAATATATACTATAAGCTTTAGGGTTAGACCGAGACATAATATTAATTAGTTGCAGAAAAAATTAAAACACCGAGAGTGAGCTCTCCCTGGAACTTTGAATTCGCTAAAACATGAAGTTTAGTGATTTTATTTGAATGTGCATTAAGATGCTAGTCTCATTTATTATTCTTTTTTTTTCCTTCTATGATCGATTCATCGGTAGCCAACAGATCAGGAAGAGGCCTCACCATCTGCTGACCTCAGGCATAAGTATATTGAGATTGTCAGGGAGTACGTCACTCCTTTCAACGACGAGCTGACCTTGATGACAGATGCAACAATGATACATCAGTCATTGCTTTCACCTCCGACCTCTGAGGAGGTCAATTTTACAACGGCGTCACCTTGGAGCCTTCATTGAATATGACGAGATTGCTAAGGAACGCCCTGATGTACATCCTTTGGAAAAAATGTTGGTTGCTAGTAAGGGAGGAAGCTAGCCAAAACACTCCTCCAGAGCCAAATAGGACTTTTCCAAGCGAAAACGAGGCGAGAACCAGAGTGGGCTCAGCCAAGCAAAGTTGTTTAAGCCCAGCGGTTCCAGGTACCCCACTATACCCCGCTAAATTTCAGTATGCCCTACATTTTGTCATGCACTTGGCACCTTCACCACCATCCCCACCACTGTGCTCAATCAGTTCCATAAAAAATCACAATTTAGACTGTAAACTAATTTTTTAGAGTCAAACTCGATTAAAATTAGAATAGATTAAATAGTCGGGGTCTTTGTTTGAATGTTCATTAAAATGTTCGTCCGTTTCTTAAAAATTATTATAAATTTTGGAAGTAGAGTTTTGGTTTTTTGTTTAAATATGCTTTAATTTGTGGTGCTTGGCAGTCAGAGAAAAACAATGCTAGTTTCACAATTTTTTTTCCATTGGCATGCATTTTACATATTTTATGTTTTTCCATATATACTATATATATTTTCTTCAAACATGTAACTAAACATTATGTAAGAAAAATAAGGACTCTTTAAAAAAATATTAATTATAATAAACTCTTGTAAATGTGGAGTCTATTGAGTTTGACATAATAATAAGAATTCTTAAAATTATGGACTCTATTAAGAAGTATAGTCCAACATGTGAACGTGAGAGTTCTCTGCAAGAGAATTCATGAAGTTTTATCACGTAAAATAATGCGGGATCTCATAACGTGAATATGCAAAGGTTATGCATTTTAATTCCATAATCACTTTTACGTAAATCTTACCAAGCACCGAAATTTTTGTAACTGCCTGCAAATGAATGCATCTGCATTATTTTACGGGATACCAAGCGGAGCCTACGTTTACCAAAATCTGACAAGAAGTAGACAATTATGATAAATTTTATTTTGAGAAATGAAAACACTAAAAAAATTTCTCTTCTCCACATGTACATTTTATATTTTATGTTCATTTTCTTTTACCCTTCAACATGCTTCATATTTACAAGTTTTTCATTACGGAAAATGAATCTCAACCTTCAATATCTCCCCTACTTTCAATTCTAACCCTCATTTCTAATTTCTTGTGAATGGTGAAATATCTACCTGATTTGTAAGATAGATTTTTTTATAATCAAACTCGATTAAAATTAGAATCTATTGAATGTTTGGGGTATTTGTTTGAATGTTCATAAAAATGTTCGACCATTTCTTTGAAAAATATTTTAATTAGGCATGAAAATATTAAAAATATTCACATGTTTTAATAGATAAAAGGCAACGACTACTCCACACCATCAAAAGCCCTTTCTCACACTACCATTGAGTTTTTTTTCTTACTCACACCACCAATAAATATGCAAAGCCTAACAAAGAATCCAATCTCAAAACGAAAAAAACAAAAAAACGCAAAAATTGCAAAAAGTCCACCTCTCCCTCAATCTCTCGCACTCCTTGCTGCTTGTTGTCCGAAACTTGGCGAGCAAATTCCACTTCCTTACAAGTTTCCTCGTCCTCGTCCTCTTCCCTATCTCTTCTACTTCGCAAAAAACCCAAAATTGGCAAGGGAAATCGCAAAAACCCTTGGTCAACTCGTCCTCGTCCTCTTCCGGTCCTCTATCTCTTCCTCCTCGATTGCATTCCCCAATCTCTTCCTCGCATTCCACTATATTTCACTTGGAAGAACCTATCTTAATTTTATTAGATGGAAATGAAAGGGTTTAGTGAAGTTGATGATGTTAGAAATGAAGATTTTAAGGGTGAAAAAAATGATCAATTTAAATAGCAAGAACCATCCATTCCAATGGAGGTAATTTGCATAAAATAAATTTCATCTAATTTTTATATTTTATATTTTATATTTTATATTTTATATTTTATATTTTTATTTTTTATTTTTTTCAAGATAATTGTTAGATTATTGTATGATGCATTAGTGCATAGGTATTTATAATGGATGTAATAAGTATGGACTTTTAACGATGTTGAGAACCCAGAGACGAACCATTTAGAAGTAACCGCCATTTTGTTGTCAAGAAAATTAAAATTGTAATTAATATATGAAAGTAATTATAAAATGAATCATTATGCAGAATGATGATGATAATGTTGATGGAAGTGGTGACATTAACAACGAAGAAAGATCAATGGCACTAGTAGTCGATGATAATCACTTATTTGTTACGGACAAGGTAAGATAGTTTGTGTGTTTTCCTTTTCACTAGTTTCCATTGTTATAAATATGCTTTTATTAACAAATTTAAAATTTTTTTAAGTATTCTCATCAAGGTCTGCATTAATAGCTTGGGTCCAAGGCATTGGTAGGGATAATAACATAGTTGTTATTATCACTAAATCGAAACCTGCTAATCAAAGACGGAAGGGAATGATCCATTTTTGTTGTGAAAGGGGAGGGAAACTCAATAAAAGGTTAGAAAATAATGTTTGATCAAGCAGTTCAAAGAAGTATTGGTAAAGATTTTAGTTGAGAGGAATCCCACTAGAGAATGACCATTGGATGTTGCAAGTGCCATGTGGAACCCACAATCATCCTTGATCAGGCTCACTTGTTGGTCATTCTTTTACTGGAAAATTGAATGAAGAGGAGATGATATATGTGCAGACTATGGCGAAGTTGGGTGTGAACCCACGCCACATCTTGTCTCGGCTAAAGAGATGTATTCGAATAATATCTCAAATTTGAAGCATAATTACAATGTAATTTGTCGAATAAAGATACTCCAACAAAGAGGTAGGACAGCTTTGCAACATACTCTACACTTGTTGAGGGAACATAAATACATAGAGTTGTATACTACTAATGAAGGGAATAGGGTCACCAACCTATTTTGGGCGCATTTTTAATCCATTCAGTTGGTAAAGTGTTTTTCACAAGTATTGCTTATGGATTGCACATATAAAACGAATCTCTATAGGATGTCGTTGTTTGAGATTGTTGGTGTGACGTCGATCAGAAAAACCTTCAACGTTGCATTTTATTTTATGTGTTCTGAGAAGGAAGAGTCATACGCTTGGGCATTGGGAAAACTTGTAGGAAATTTCGAGTTAGACAACTTGCTAAGCGTGTTTGTGACTGATAGAGAATTTGGTTTGATCAAGGCTATTGAGCCAGTTTTTCCCAAGGTAAGGAGATTATCGTGCACATGGAAAATCAACACAAATGTTGAGAAAAACTGCAAAAAACACTTTGAGGATAATGACGGGTGGGCCGAGTTTATAGATTCCTTTTCAGATTTGTATAGACCAAGTACAAAGGAGAAATGAAACAAGGCCACAATTGAGTTTGATAGAATATGGGCATCATACCAAAAGTGTTTGGAATATGTATGGACCGTTTGGTATCCCCAGAAGGAGTATTTTGTTAGTGCATGGACTGATACATTATTTATGCAATTTGGCAAACAGACAACCAGTCTAGTTGAAGGGACACACTCCAAGTTGAAGCACTCGTTGGAAAATTCATAAGGTACATTCCTGAATGTATGGATAAAAATGCATGATATGATCGAAATCCAACTGGTAGAGATAAAATCATCATTTCAACAAAGTCTGACAAAGGTGAAGACGGAGCATATGTTTAGTTTGTTTGGCAAACTTCATTGGTCGGTGACGTACAAAGCTATTGATTTGATCAATTTAGAAATTATGAGGTGTGAAAATGTGAGCATTGACCTTGTCAAGTTTTGTTGTGTGCTTCAAACCACTCATGGATTACCTTGTGCTCGTGAACTTACACGTTATTTAACTCCCAGTGGACAAATTCTAGTACGCACCATAGACAAGTATTGACTTCAACTTGGCACAACACTTATTCGTGAATGTGGAGATGTGATTATAGACCTAGTGGTCGACGCTCTTATGAATAGGTTTAATGAGTTGACTAATGATCAAAAGTTGGTGATGAAGAGAAAACTTCTAGAGTTGAGTTGCCCAAGTAACACTACAATGATCGAACCATTAGCACTTGTGGCTGGCAAGGGGAGACCTAAAAAAAGAAGTTTTCTAAGCACGAGAGGTCAACAAAAAGGGATCCATTAGGCCATGAATACGCCATGACTCATGAGGAACTAAAAGGCAAAAGTAAGAAGTTGTCAAACAAAAAGGAGAAGTCAAAAATTCGTAACACTAGATTGATGAGCCATTACATTACTTGGCCTCGAGAATGATACCAAGTTTAGCAAAAAGTAACAACTTCGTAGATAGTTATGATAATTTTCATTTTTTTTAAATTGAAAACACAATACTTTCTTTGTCCGCCACATGTTCATTCCAACAACTTTTAAAAAAAAAAAAAATTCATTGTCGTTCTACACGTTTTATATTTTCAAATATGTATTCATAGGAAATGAATCTCAACCTTCAACTTATTTCCCAACTTTCTATCCTAGCCATTTTTTATCTTCAATCCTTATTTTGTTCCAATCTGCAATGAATAGCAAAATAACACTTTGAATTGTAATGTAGACTAAGGTATTCCCCATGCCGTTGGCACTCTTCATACTTTTTTTGGCTAAATATCATGTACTAAACACCCCCATCACCATCCACACTTTTGCCTTCAATCAATTTTGAAGTGCATACCTATGTTAAGGTAAAATTATGTAACACCCGTACTTTTCACTAACCTTAATAAATATTTTTGTACATAAAGTATTCCAATTTATTATTTTGTAGTTTCTTGTTAAAATAATATAGATATATGAATGTAACAGCCTCGTGTTTTTGCATATTTGGTGTGTGGCTTGGTATGATGTGGAACTTTTCTATGAGTATAAGATTTGAATAATTTCTCATCTAAAAATGTATTTCTAAGACCTAGTTTTGGTTCCCAAGTTGTATTTTTGTTCAACATTCACCTAACTCAAGGTGTGTATATTGTAATACCAGCCTAATTACATAAATATAATACTATTTATTTATTAATTTGTAATGTATTATGATTTTATATATAATGTTTAAAACCTTGTTTTATTTGTAGTGTATACAAAAAGAAGGAAGTGTGGTTAGATTTAACAAATTATTTGTGAAACCCAATATGGGCGTTGTTGGATTATAACATGGTTTTGTACCTTGTTTGATTAGAATGTGACTTTGGTTGTGCTTGGTTATAGAATTGGTTTTGCCTATTTTTATAATTGATTTGGGTAATTTTTTTTATTTCTTTCATTAAAGTATTGATTAGAGAGTTAGATTATAAGTTTGAATTATTTTATATTGGGCTTGGGCTTCGGTTCATATTTTTTTTTAACTTTGGACTTGTGCAAATGTGTCATTAGGGTAGTGATAGGGTTTTAAAAGAAAGGAATGATTCTCCCATCTCATTTTTTATTAAAAAAAATAAAACAAACAAAAGGAAAATGAGAATATAAGAGAGTCTTCTCTCATCCATACAAAAAAAAAGAGCTCGATCGGAGCTTTCGCCGGTAATCTGAGCAGACCAACCCCCCCTCTGGTGGTGGTGGCTAAGGTGTTTGACGTGAGTGTAACCGTTATTCTTATTTTTTTCTTGAGAATTTTGGATAAATGCAATTTTTATTTTAGTTGAATGTTTTTTGTTGAACTTTAGGTGTAGTATGGCTTGATCTTGGAATTCATATTGAATATGATGCATAATTGTGAGTTATGATTGCTTGGAGGAAAAATCAGTTTCTATTTATAGATCAAATACGAAAAACGTGTGAAATGAGTATTTTCGATGTGAAATTATGGGTACCTAAATTAGAAATTTATCCAAAAAAAAATGATGGGTTGATAGATCCCTATTTAAGGTTTCTATTAGTAGGTGGATCGTTGAAAATATGTAAGAAATGAGATATTCATGGTTGTTTCAATCTGACCCTGTCCAGGGAATTAAACACAGGTTCGGTGAGGAAGATAATGACATCATACTGATATCATCAGTCGTGACTTTGATCATATTTGACCCTGAACTTTGACTTGGTTTAAAAACATTATCCAGAACTCCGATTTCGACACGATTTTTGCCGTGGGAATCCTTGTATAAAAATCTATCAAATGAAATAATAAAATTTTGAATTTCATTAAATTACAATTTTACGCTAAAAAAGTCAATGTGCCCTTGTATACGTGTTTTAAGTATGAATTTGGGTATTTATATATGTAGGAATGTTAAAGAATTGTTTAGATTGGATTTATCAAATTCTGGAATTTATTGAGGATGGGATATGGTTTGTATTGGGCTTATATGTTTTGAAAAATTAAAAATGTGGGTTACTGTTTAGGCTAGATTTATAAGATTTGAAATAAAGGATGATGGTAATGTAAATGCCTACAGTGAGATTAAATTTGAGGAATTATGATACTATGTTAAAGATAAGACCATTGCTAAATTTATACTTGTAGAGTAAACAACATGTTTGGAACTAAACCCTTGAATTAATTTATTATGTGAAAAATTAAGTGAATCTATTATGTGATAATTTTATGAATATAGTACTAAATATAAAATTTTCTTCTAAAGTAGACGTTTAAATGATAAATTTTGATAACCCTTGAAAATGTAGATTTTTGTTGTGGCTTCACGTTAAAGGTGAATTCATTGTTAGGTACGTTAGAATTAAAAATATGAGGATTCTTCGTTTTATGATATAAAATTAAGTATGTGTATTGTTATTCCATTTGGTATGTGCACATTGTGACTTGAATTTGTTTAGTATGCAAATTGACTTGTGGTTTCATGGCGATCCTTGAAATGTTAAGGGTTGAATAATATATGTTAATGCATTAAGGTGAATATGAGTATTTGATTGTGGTGCAACTTGACTTGCTAAACAGCATTTGAGTTTTAGTTGATTTTTAGGCTCTTTTCCACAACTCCGAAAAAAATATGAAAAAATGTGTTTTTGTATACAGACTTGCTTGTATACGTGATATATAATTTTGGTATGCAGACTTGTTTGCATATCAGGTACATTATTTCATGTGAGTTTGGTAGTACGTGTAATGTTTAAAAAATACTTGACATAGATCAAACTTTGGGAGTGATGACATAACACTTGATGTGACATTCCACTTGGGTCATGTACGCTCCAAGTGGTTTCGAAGGCAAAAGAGGCACACTTGGGTGAGGTATGTTCGGCACATGAGGAAAGTGCGACTATGGAAAAGAAGCGAAATTTTTGTCTATGTGCATGATTGCCTTTAGGGAAGAAACTAAATGCTCATTCGATCATTGAATGAGAACTACATGTCTTTCTAAAGGTAAAATGTATTTTATTTATATTTAAATAATGACGTATTATGACTATGAATTGTATTTGATTGAAAATAAATTGTATTTATGAAGACTGATAAATTAAGAATTTTATTTATTTGTTTCTAACCGTTCCGTGCATAATGGTAATTCTACTAACCTTTCTGCAGGTCCGACTTACCATGTTGTGAGTGTTGGATAAGTAAATGTTTATTTGAAGATGGTAAACTTATTAGTATGACATGTTTGCCTTATGAAGGAACTACCAGTTTGTGATGTGTTATTTATGTAAGGGAAAATACTAGCTAATGCAAATAATCCCAACACAAGTCCTAGATCTAGTTGGTGATAGTGAATGGCTAAAATGCTATGCAAGTAATAGCAAACAACAAGCAATATGCAAAAAATAAAGATGACACTTACGTGGTTCGACTTTGCCTACTCCACGGACGACGACTCTATAATTTTCTTATTGATATGAAAACACTTACTTGAAGATTACAACGTTGTCAAGCAACAATCTTTGAGATTACCCAATCTCAAGCCAACAATACCGCCAAAAGTTTGACGAAAATCGCAAACGAAGAACACCCGAAATCACTCGATTCCAATCCTTCTATTTGGCTAATGTTTCATGCTGCACACACACCGAATCACGCCCTTATCGCAGCCCGTTTCATGCCGCACTCACACCACACTGCTACTCTGTTTCAGCGATGTATTTGCAACCAATCTGACGTTGCAATGTTGCTGCTACGTTTTCACGTTGTGTGCTCTGATTGTTATGCTGTGTTTTTTCATAGCTGCCTTATATTTACTTTTTATACAAGTAGTTGTTGTATGCTTGCTTTAATTGGAGAAAGAAAAGGACATTGAGTCCCACATGAATTGTGAACCAAACACTCCATCACACAAGGACTCTGAGTCCCACAAGGACTCTTGTGTTTGAGTCCTTGTAATCACCTTGGAGAACAATTTCAGGCCACCACACAAGCATCACAAACAACCATATAAGCATCTCTACCTTGGCATGAAATACCGCCAAGACCCATCTCTCGGTCACGAGAATCGCCGTCATGCACCTAAGGGCCCTGCCCCCTTGGGGCGTCAACACTGAGAGAGCCTGATCAAGTTGAGACAATGCTCAAACTTGATCCCTGGAACCGCTTTTGTCAACATATCAGCTGGGTTGTCTTTAGTACTCACCTTCTCCAAGAGAACCTCGCCATCCTCAATGACGTCCCTCAGAAAATGATATCGCACATCAATGTGTTTCGTTCGAGCGTGATGAACTTGGTTCTTTGCCAAATGGATAGCACTCTGACTGTCACATCATCCTGAGTAACACCCAAATCACTAACCAAGCCTCGAAGCCAGATGGCTTCCTTCACCGCCTCTGATAGAGCCATGTACTCTGCTTCAGTAGTAGACAAAACAACTGTAGACTGTAACTGAGACTTCCAACTCACCGGACCCATCGCCAATGTAAAACAATAACCTGTAGTCGATCAGTGCCTATCAAGATCAACAGCATAATCCGAATCTACATAACCTCGGATCATATTTGACACATCTCCTCTCTCATATATTAAACCAACATCCAGCGTACCCCGAAGATATCTCAATATCCCCTTCACTGCCTGCCAATGTTGTTTTCCTGGGTTTGAGATAAACCTACTAACCAAACTGGCTGCATGAGCGATATCCGGATGTGTGCAGATCATGGCATACATAAGACTACCAACTGCACTAGCATAGGGAACCTGTGACATGTATTCCCTCTAATCCTCCGTGCTAGGAGACAACTTACCCGAGAGCTTAAAGTGAGCAGCCAAAGGAGTACTTACCGGCTTAGACGTATCCATGTCAAAACGGTGAATAACATTTTCTAAGTATTGTCTCTGTGACAATGTCAGTCTGCCCTTCTTCCTATCTCTCACTATCTCCATCCCAAGTATCTTCTTTGCTGAACCAAGATCTTTAATCTCAAACTCCATGTTAAGTTTCAACTTCAATTTACACTACACCAAAAGGCTTGTTTAGCTATGGGGAGATGGCCACGGCTCTAAACCGTTGGTTAATTTGCCATGGCCAAAAACCGTGGCTATAACGGCCAACGGTTTAAAACCGTGGCTAAAAAAAGGGTTGCCACGGCCGAAAATCGTGGCTAACTGCCAACGGTTTAAAACCGTGGTTATAACGGACAACGGTTTAAAACCGTGGCTAAAAAAAGGGTTGCCACGGCCAAAAACCGTTGCTAACTGCCAACGGTTTAAAACCATGGCTATAAGCTTTTGCTTTTCACGTGGTTTCGCGCTTTGGCAAATTTTTTTTCGCGCTTTGGAGGGATCTGTTTCGCGCTTTGGCGAAATAAATTGAACAAAAGAAGCTGGCGAGTTGTTTTGTTCAAGTGTTCGTGAGTTTCGTGAGGTTCAAACTGGCGAGGTGAGTTTCGTGAGTGAGTTCGTAAGGAAAGAGTAAGGAGAAGGTTTTGTTCTTCATCAGGTAACAAATAAAGAATTTTTGTTTATTGTTCTGGTTGTTTGATTCATTTAGTTTGATTGGTAGATGAAGTGTCCGGGGTTTTGAAGCAAGGGGTGTTTGGATTTGTGGTTAGAAATGTTGGGTGTTATTCAATTTCTGATTTATGTGTTTCAAGTTTGAAGGGATGTTAGTCAGATTTGGGGTTTAAGTGATTAGGAAGGTTTGGGTTTTGATGAGTTTATTGATTTTGAATAAATGGGGTTTCAGATTTGTGGTTATTGATGAGTTAGAGATGTTGGGGTTTTGTTCAATATGTGGAAAGTTGAGATTTTGAAGGTCAGATTTGGGGATTTCAGTGGTTAGGAAGCTTTGGGTTTTGATGGGTTTAGCGGTTTTTTAGCGGTTTTGAATTAATGGGGTTTCAGACTCGTGGTTATTGGCGAGTTAGAAATGGTGGGGTTTTGTTCATTCTGCAGAAAGTTGGGATTTTGGAAGGAAGACTATCAGATTTGGGGATTTTGGTGGTTGAGATGCTTCGGGTTTTGAGGGGTTTGTTCATTTGGGGTTCAGTACATATGGTTGTTGATTTGTTTCAGTGTTTTGAAATGGACTATTTGGTTGATTGTTGTTTGT
The DNA here is from genome assembly GCA_963556465.1 of Berberis vulgaris. NCBI lineage: Eukaryota > Viridiplantae > Streptophyta > Magnoliopsida > Ranunculales > Berberidaceae > Berberis > Berberis vulgaris. The sequence continues at coordinate 24,778,937 of OY747130.1, read as the reverse complement.
GTTTAGCACAATGAGGTGATATGTTTATTTCATAGTTGGTTTTAGGGGTTTTCAATGTAGAGATTTGGTGTCTTTGAAGGTTGAGGTTTTGAGGATTTTGTTTCAGTTGGGTTTAACAATTGTTTGCTTATTTACTTGTGTAAATTAGGGGTTTGAATAGTTTGATTTGCGGCTTATCTTAGTTGAGAAATTTAGGGTTTGCATGGTAGAGGGATTTGATTTGGTTTTGGCTATTGTTCAACTTCATGATAAAAAAAAAATGATTGGATGTTTATGTGAAACTGGGGCTTTTTGTATGTTGTTATTAAAGTTCTAAATGTGTAAAATAAAGTTCTTCACTTGATCATGGTTCATGAGTTTCACCACTGTCAAAATTTTGTTATCTATAACAGTGTAGTAGTTTTTAAGGAAAATGATTTAAGGTGAATTTTTTATTGTTTCAAATTGTAGTGGAGTCATACCAGTTAGTGGTGAAGAATACTCTATACCAACCAGATGAGGTATTATCATTAGCGCAATGGAGAGTCATGAACAGATTGCATGACAGGAACGAGACACTATATTACAAAGTAAGTTTGCCGGATAAAAGCTTAAAACTTCATTAGACTTTTGGAATTTCATCAGCTTAAACTAATCCCTTTACTTGGTTTCTCCAGGTCCTTATTGAAAACATTGAAAATTTTGCTCCAATAATATACAATCCGACTGTGGGGTTGGTATGTCAAAACTACGGAGGTTTGTTTAAACACCCACGTGGGGTGTATTTCAGTGCAAAGGATAAAGGAAAGATGATGTCCATGACCTATAACTGGCCATCTGAACAGGTTAGTAAGGGGTCAAGAGGATTAGTTGTTCTAGTTTGCTCTTGGAGGTTTGTTCTTTGTACGGATTTCATGTACTGTTCACTTCATGGAAGCTAATTTTGTGACCTGATTTTTTGTTTCTTAGTACTTGGAATTGGAATCACATTAACATGTAACTTGCTAGGACTGTTTCACTGCTCTTTCATAATAACATCTATTCTTAAAATGTTCTTACATAAAGTGTGAGCTTGTCTCACTTTTAATTCACTCAAGAGTTGAGGAATTTGTGAACTAAAATTCCAAGTTCCCTTGAGCATAGGTTATTGCATCATAAGGTGATTTTATAAGTTTCTTTTTTACGCTCTTAGTCTAGATCTAGATAGTCTTAGGACAAATGTATGAGTAAGACTTTTGTGGAGGGAAAAAAACTTTTACTTCATATAAGATGAAATAAAATAGAAATTTAATTAGGAATGTTATTTCAGTTGACGTTGTTTGATTTCTAGTTTTTATTTAGATTTTTGTTTGCTTCTGCCACAATATCATCATTCCTTTATGAATGTTGATGAATTTTCTGGGATTGACTGTTACATAATGAGAACAGTTACTGTATGCACTCTTTAATACTTTTCACATTTTTGGTTTATCTTCCATTTGTTACAGGTTGAACTGATAGTGGTGACAGACAAAAGCCGCATTCTTGGACTTGGGGATCTTGGAGTTCAGGGAATTGGAATGCCCATCGGGAAACTCGATATATATATTGCTGCAGCCGGCGTGAATCCACGCAAAGTATATACCCTCTCTTTATTTCTCTTCAATATATTATGTCTTTCAGCTTTCGAATACTGTTGCATATACCATTATACCATTACAAGTACTCTCAGTTTACTGTTATTTTTATTGTAGATACTTCCAGTGATGCTAGATGTTGGAACCAATAATCAAAAGTTTCTTGAAGATCCTCTCTGTAAGTATAAATATTTGGTTCCTTAAGTTGATAGGAATGATTTTCCCGTCGAGGAGGAATAGTAACCATCCCTACAAAGATAGTGTTTGTTCTCTGTTTCAACTTTACCATCCTATTCTATTTTACTGCTGACGTTCTTTAGTACGGTGTTTCAAAAGGACAAGTGCGACCAAAAGCTCAACCATATAACTGCTTTGTTTCTAGGGAATATATATCAATAAAATATATAATTATTTTTGGAAGAGATAAATGATTCCACCATTCTTTTGTTTGCTATGGTGTTTCCCTCTTCTTCTTCTTCTTCTTCTTTTGATAAAACTATGTTGTTTTCCTTTTATGGCAATGATTGAGTGCTTTTGTGGAACACTTGTACTAATTACAGTGAAACACATGCTTATGCAAGATTCATTGAGCTATTACTGCTAGCTCCGACCTTTTGATCTCCTAATGGATAGTTTGTGTCAGTAGTAAGATAACTAATGACAAGATTAGTAACTGATGGAGTTATTTCTGCTAGCTCTCACCAAGAAAGCAAGGTGACACTGTACCTGTAGATAAAGTAATCCTGTTACAATATACAACAATCGAAGAAGGATTCAAAACAAGATACAACAGTTGTTTATAACTAAACAATCATTGGCTTCTAAGGTAGAAGAAAATTAGACAGCAGTAGCATGACAAAGAAAAGACCTTGATGAAAACTAAGAAAAATTAAAAGAATGGTTAATAGACAGGTTTGGCCTATTCATCCTGAGATGTGGTAAATCCTGAGATAATAGTTTTATGAAAATTAGACAGGTTTTTTTTATTAGTTCAAGGGATTTAGTCCTATACATTTTCCTTTATTTTTTTCCAAAATTTATTGCATCAATTATCTGTTTCACGTCGAGAATTAAGAATACCTTAAAGTGCAGTACTGTCAACTCAAGCCTAGGCGGTAATGTCAACTGATCAAGCCTAGGCCAAGAAAAATAAATAAGGTTCATCAGTAATTGCTACTATACTTATAAAATGTATGGTACATTATATCCAATTCTATAACCTGTGCGTTCGTATTATTTACCACATCTTAGGATGATTTGTAAGCCTGTTCAATTGTCCCTATTAGTAGCACAATACCTATTTCAATTGTCCAATTTGAAACTCCTTTTTGAAAAGACTGCCCTATCTGAAACTGTATGTAGATAAACAAATAGTTAGAGATCCAATGACTCGTTTCTGGTTTCTTTTGAAGGTTTGGAACAATTTTGGAATTTATAAGTGAAACTGTTTGTGGTCCAGGTTCTCGCAGATATGGGAATATGCGCCATTGATGAATTTTACAAGATGGATGAATCTGATTGAACAACAATCCATGAAATGGAGCAGCAGACAGTCAGCATTGCTAAGGCTGGAATAATTGCTTCTCTCAATGCAAGAATCACAGTTCTTGCTGCTGCAAATCCTGCCTGGTGTGGTGATCTTCCTGAGCTGCAAAAGCTAACGAAGTTGTTCGATGAACGTTATGGACAAAGTTTTGCAATGGTGGCCGTTGAGAAATCATTCTTCTGCAGCCCTCTTTTTTTAACCTCAAATGATTTTAGGGTTGATCAGTGCCGAATGAAGATGGGTTCAATTCCTACAGGTGTAGGATACAAGGTATGCTTACTTGTACAATGACTGTATTGAATTTCCGTATTTTCTTTGTAATTTGACCTCTTTTATATTCTTTCTTTGGGAATTACATTTTGCCTCAACTTATTTCACATGTCATTTTATTTTTGTTATCAAGATCTTGGAAAGAAAGAAAGCTGTCCATTTGTATCCTCTGCCTTGTCATTGATTCTGTTTGGATTCCTCTTTATCTAGGTTTTATCTTTTACTAGAATGATCTTCTATCTCTGTGTCAGACTAAAAAAAATTTCTCTTGACAATTCTTAAATAGTCACAATCATCTTCATTTTAGATATTTGAAATACATCAGGCGAACAAGGAAGTATGTGCATCAAGGGCTTGGAACCTATATCAAAATGCCATATCTTGATTGAAAGCAGAATATTTGTCTTAAACACGTCAAAGCAAAATAAATATGTTATGCTGATTGAAAGTTTCATATACTTTAGTCTTTTTTGACAACAAACTAGGAAGTATGGGAAATTTTAGAGTTTGATGCATGGCTGGGTGACAAGTTGGATATGGGACATACACCTTAGGAGGAACTTGTTTAAATAGTTAAGGACAAGTTGGATATGGGTGACAAGTTTGATGCATCATCATCGGTAGAGCTATTGAAAAACAATATACAATTAATTTTCAAACTCTTCTATATCACAGTTGAGACTGTTATGTTACTTTTCTCAACCACAATGTGCAAGAGAGGAGAGTGGGGTACTACTGTACTAGACAAATTTACCAGTTATTAACTTTATGTCGGGGTACTAGACAAATTTACTCGTTAGTTATTGACTTTATGTCCCTTACTGATTTGGCAAAACTTAATTGTATATTCAGTTGCCATTTATATTGATCCCATTATGCTTGTATAACAGTTGTTTTACTATGCTTTCATGTCATTTACAGCATTGTGCGGGAATAAATTGCTTGGCTGTTTTGAAATCATCTGCACCTAACAATTGTGACTACTTATTCACTCGAAGCCGAGATGGAACTCTGAAAAGATGGGCATTGGCTAAAGATTCTGCTACTTGCTCTACCACATTTGAGTCACATGTTGATTGGGTATTTCACTTTTTCCAGTTCTTAAACTGCCTTAAATTCTTTGGATTTTCTCATATTTTCATATTGTAAAATATATTTATGGCTCCTAGAATTGGGTTACGTTTGAGTATGAGGGTTCATGGATAAAAAATCACATTTTTTCCGCAGTGATAAGGCTGAAATGGGTGTGTGTGGAGCGACGTGTTGTGATCGTTTGCAGAGCTAAGGGGTGTTTATTAGTTAGAGGTTTAATAATATCTTTAATAATATCTAACTAGAGGTAAATATCTTTAATAATAGGGGATGAGAAGTGTTTGTTTAGGCTCTAATTGAAACCTCTTAACTCATGAAAATCATATCATTGGTTCATAGGCTGTTCAGGGGTTATATTAATGTCTGATGAAAATCTGAATTAGACATTTTAACAAACATATGATTCAGACAGGAACCACTATGTTTTCAAATTTCTAGAGATTTATGGCTGAATCATACATAAAACAAACATCAACATCCCCTAAGTGTCCATGTATGAATGTTGGACATTTTTTGCAAGTAATCCAGTTAACCGTTTAATTGCAGTTTTCCAAGATGGTGAATAATGAACATAAATATCATGAAGACTGGAAAATTTGGCTAGTCATTACTTGAAATTAGTTTATTACAACCCATTGTATCCAGAGATCAATAGCAGGGGAAACACAACTTATTGCTCTAAAATGCAATCACCAAAAAAGATAAACAAGATAACTTGGGAAGTCTTCAAAATTTAGGAACTTGAATGCCTGTTCTTTTTCTTGTAATTTGCAATTACTGTAACAAAGATATAAATAAAGAGTCAACAACATTGACACGTCGATTGGTATTTAATGTAGATGAAAGATATTAATTGTACACCATCATTGTTTCCATATATGCATCACACCTTTAGTGTTGATTGATTATGACGAGGTTGTTGTGATTGTACAGGTCAATGATGTTGTACTTGCAGGAAATAATATTCTTGTTTCGTGCTCATCAGACAGTGACATCTTAGATGGTTTATGCAGATCCTGATTTGGGATCTGAAGATAACTTCAGGATTTGGAAGATTGATGATACAAACAACAGTTTTTATACGCAGCGCTTTAGGATCAAATATGCAAGGCAGGATGTCCTGTTATCTGTTATGGTCTCTTTTGATCTCTCTCTTGGAAAACATGAGGTACATTTTTTTCTTAAACACTTCCAGTGATCTATGTAGTCAATTTTGTATCTTGAGCTTAAAACATTGCTCATGATTTATGAATTTCACTGACTTGGGATGCATGTAATTGCCATTAGATGATTAAAACTTGTTACGTTAGTCTGGCTACTAACACGTGCTTCAATTTGCAGAGTCCCTCTAAATCTGCTGTAATCTTGAAGTTTGAACTTCTATATGCTCCACTATTGGAAAACGGGTAATATATCATGCATTTTTCTTTGTTCAATTGAGCTGAATCGCTCTATTCATCGTACTAGTACATGATTGACAATGTAAATAATACAATTATTGTTTAACCTTTTGTACTAAATATGAAACTTTTGTTGTTTTTCAAAAGGTCTGGGGTGCAGGGTCCCCTGGATGTCATCCTTGCTGCAGTCCATGAATTTCGGATCCCACCTAAGGCTCTTCTAGGCTTGCATTCATATTGCCCAGTTAATTTTGATGCGTTGCATGCAGTTCTTGTTGATTTAAGTGTACACATCATTTTATTGAAAGCTACTTCACGTGCACCTCTGAAGGTATCCAGGTTTGTTGCTACTCTAGTTTATTAGATGAAGAATTCAAACAAGATCTTTTCAGTTTTTATTTATTTATTTGCACTGAACTGGTTTCCCCAGCTTTTGATCTTTACATAACTTGGTTTAAATGGAATACTCCAGTGAAAGAGTTGAAGATGCCGCTGGTGAATGTTTTGATGGGAACAATCAAAATCAAGTATGCATTTATCTGCCTCATTTTACATTTGTGGAACTCTATTTGTTTCTGTTTTCAGAGAACAGTGGACCTTCTTTTTGTTCAAATTCCACTAAAATTCTCTCTTTTTGTTCAATGTTTTAAATCGTTTTAAATGTTTGTTTAACTTTTGGATACAATATGGGTTAATGTTGTTAGCTGATGTGCTTTTCCTGTGATATTTCTGCAGTTTTGTCTTCTCCAATCCTTAGATTAGCTAATGAATCTTAAGCAGTTTTCATTGAAGAAAGAAAAGATGTAAAGATTAGTTTGAATAATTAGAATTAGGAATTTTGTAAATAAGGCATATTAGGATTAGGACTAGTTCCAGTAGGATATGATAGTAAAATAAATTAACTATTGCAAACCAAAATATATCAATTTATCTGGGTTTGGTGATTGATGAATTTTCATGATAAAATTAATTCTTAAACCTGCTAACATTAGGAAATATATTATGATAACTGCTGTGGCAATTTTTCATTTCTGTCTGACCTCTAGTTGGCAATTTTTCATTTTTCTTTACATTTATCTATTCAATGGCTGTCACTTTCTCTTTGATGATATTACTTGATATCTTGTAGGAACTGGACGGGAAGATACGCACACAAATTGGGTGGCCTCAAGGTTCTTAATTCTTACTGGATCAACGAGGTTTTTCAGATAATTTCTAAATGCTTTTTTTTTCCTTTTTTTTTGTTTTTTAATTCCTTGGCAAGTTATGAAACATGTTATGCCTTTCACAGGACTCGGCCTACAAGTATTATGAGATAATCCTGGTTGATGCTGCCCATAACACAATTAGGAATGATCCTAGAATAAACTGGATCTGCAATCCTGTCCACAAACACAGGGAACTTCGGGGGCTCACATCTGCTGGAAAGAAGTACAGGGGACTGCTGCAATCCTGTCTTAAATAAATTTATGCAGCATATATCATTAACTGCTGAAGAATTCTTCCCACAGTGGAGGTCACTTTCTGGACCACCTTTGAAGCTACAAGAAGTGGTATGATTCTCCTGCTATTATTGTTTTAGGAATAGTAATTCTCTGTTACCTAAAGCTTTCATCTTCTTATCTTCTTTATGCTTCACGGGTGCATCTGCAGCATAGAATCTTAGTTATAATTAGGATTATAGTTTTTTTTTTCCTCCCCCCACTTATTTTTGTTGAGGACCATGTCTCAAAGTTTATATTTGACTGCCTAAGAACAGGAAATCTCACCTCCAAAAGAGCATGAGTTGATTAAACAATCGTGACTTCCTTGAGTTGCTATGATTTGCCATGCAGACTCATAGGAGTGGTGCAAACACGTCCTACTATTATTTAATTATTTCACTTGATAATGCACAATTTTTTCAAGGTGTATTAAACTACAGCTACTCAATAACTTTATTCTTTTCACTGTGTGTTGGTAACTACTTATATGGATCTAATGTTCTTTGATCATCTGAAATCGTGATTTGATGGTGCCTAAAATATTTGGGCATAAGACCAAATCTCTGTTAATTATGAACTATGATAGTCACTACAGAGATCTATTTTGTTTGACAATATTATTTACTTGTAACCTCAGCTACCATTAAGCTGGCTAGGCGTGATCAAGGTACTTTCTTCATCAATTGCTGGTATGACTAATCACGTGAGTGTTATTCAAGATGCTATTGGGGAGAAGGTATTGTTTATTGCATACTGTTAGCTTTCGAGTGCTCATTATACTTCCTTGTGTTACATTTGTTTTCAACAATTGGGTTTTGATAGCATAACAAGCCTTTAACATGGCGATGAAAACTTTTTTTTTATATGCTTTTACCTGCATTCATTTATATTCAAGTTATGTCATTAACTGAATTATATGCCACTTTTTGTTGACTTAATTATCTTATCTTCGATTCTTATTGTTTTGTTTATTCTTTGAGTTTTCATGTATCTCCAGTTTTTAATGTAATCAAGTTCTTCTCTTACAGAGTGAAAAGCAATCAAGCTGGTGTGGACTTGAAGAGAACAAGGACCCGTGTAGTGATCAATGTTATCTCCGGGTAACTTTTGTCATGTCTAAGTTTAAAATGCATACTTCCATGTTATCACTGTTGAAAATGAAGCTTAAGATCAACAAAATGGTTATGATATACTCTTCAGCATGTTATAACACCTCCAATTCTAGAGGGTACATCACAAGGAAGGCTAACAAGTAATTTAAGAAGTAGTTGTTATGTGTCAGTGAACTCCATTATGGTTATGGTTTCCGCAGTCTTCACAAGCACACACATACACACTAATATGCCTGACATAGTGACAATGGCAAAGGTAATTCATACGACTTTCCATGCAGTTTTTTTAAGAGAGTACCGTAAGTTTATCTTATTGTAGCATCTTTGTTAAGTTTTTCTACGGACATTTTGTGTTGTAAATGTTACTTTCAGTCTGCTGATATGTTTGTTGCTGTGATATGTTCAGGGTATGGGAAATGGCATTCCGCTTGGTGCTGTTGTTACAACCCCTGAGATTGCACAGGTCTTGACGCATCGTAGTTACTTCAACACCTTTGGTGGAAATCCCTTATGTACAACTGCTGGCCATGCAGTTCTGAAAGTAATTGAGAAAAGAAAAGCTCCAGGAGGATGCAATGGACTACACAATGTCGAATTGTAAATGCTGTTGTTTCTGCTGTAATGAATTGTGAATGATCTAAATTTTGGCTGTAATGAATTGTAAATGTTGCTGCTGTAATGAATTGCTTGAAAGCAATTGCTGGAATTTGCTAATCAGAGGTTGTAAATGTTGTTTTTAAATTTAATAAAAAGTCATATTAAATTTTATTTACTTGATGCACGTGCTGAATTATACTTACCTATAAGATGTAATCAAAAGTCATTTGATAGCAAAAAAAAAAAAATTTGCAACGGTTTAGAACCGTGGCTAAATATTGCAACGGCTCATAACCGTGGCCATGACTTGCCACGACTTATAACCGTGGCTAGGACTGGCCACGGCTTAAAACCGTGGTAAAAAATTTTGCAACGGCTTAGAACCGTGGCTAGGACTTGCCACGGTTTTAAGCCGTGGCTATTCCTGGCCACGGCTTAAAACCGTGGCTAACATGTTTGCAACGGTTTATAACCGTGGCTAAATCATCAACCGTTCTCGAGCATAAAACCGTTGCTAATATTTTTGCCACGGTTTTTAGCCGTTACTAAGGATTTAGCGACGCCTCTACAGCCCACGGTTCTAAGCCGTGCCAATGGGTTACCCCCACGGTTTAAAACCGTTGCTAATGGGAATTTTTGGTGTAGTGTTATCAATTTCTTTCATGCTCTTCGCAGCAATGAACATATCATCAACATAAAGTAAGAGAAACACGAAAGACCCATCCTTGAGCTTTTGTGTGAATACACAAGGATCATACTGACTCCTCGCATATCCCTGCTCAATCATAAAAGTATCAAACCTCTTGTACCACTACCTCGAAGATTGCTTCAACCCATACAGTGACTTTTTCAGTTTGCATACCTTTTCTTCCTTACCAACAACAGCATATCCATCGGGCTGAGACATGTATATGTCCTCCTCCAAATCTCCATGCAAGAAAGCAGTCTTGACATCAAGTTGCTCGAGCTCTAAGTCAAACTGTGCTGCTAAAGCCAAAAGGACTAGGATAGAAGTGTGTTTTACCACCGGAGAGAATACTTCATTGTAGTCCACACCTTCTTGCTGTGCATATCCTTTAGCCACCAATCTTGCATTGTATCGTATACCTGTACAAGTACCCCTGGAATCTGGAATCCCATCTTTCACTGTGAAAACCCACTTACACCCAATTGGTATCTTCCGTTTAGGGAGTGTCACAAGTTCCCATGTATGATTCTTCTGAAGAGATAACATCTCCTCATCCAAAGCTTCCTTACACTCCTCTTTCTGAACACTTCGCAAAGCCTGCGTATATGTGGTAGGAACATCATCATACCCATCAAGAACTGAGAATGCGCAAGCTGCGCAATCCTCATAACAAAATCTAAGTGGTGCATGTCTGACTCTAGGTTCTCTGCCTGCTGCTAAAGACGGTGTTTGTAACTGTTGATCCTGTTGTTGTGTAGGATCCATGTCCCCATCAGTAGGAACCTCATCTTCTGCCACTGTCTCATCAGGCATCATATTTGTATCGCCCATTTCTTCAGTAGAAGGAACATCATGCTCTGTATGAGATATAGGAGCTCCAAGCTCCACCTGCAGAGAATCTCCAACATCCTCATCTTCATCATAGCTATCACCCTTCCAAATAGGGGAACCATCTTTGCATCTCTCACATTTTGCCTGTAACAAAACCTCCTCATGGAACTTCACATCTCGATTGATCACAAACTTCTGCAAGTCAGGGCACCATAATCTATACCCTTTCACATTATCTGGATAACCGAGAAAAATAGCTTTCTTGGCCCTTACTCCAATTTTATCTTCCCTAACATGAAAATATGCTGGACAACCAAATACTTTCAAGTTAGAATAATCTGAATAAATACCAGACCATACCTCCATAGGAATCTGAGACTCAATAGTTGATGAAGGAGAGCGGTTAATGAGATAGCACGTCGTGTTTACTTTTTCAGCCCACCATATTCTGCCTAAACCTGCATTGGACAACATGCACCGTGCTCTCTCTAACAGGGTACGGTTCATCCGCTCTGCTACCCCATCCTGCTGTGGTGTCGACTTCACTGTGAAGTGTCTTCTAATGCCATGTTCCAAACAAAACTGCTTCAAGGGATCCTTGGTATACTCACCGCCATTGTCAAGTCTCACTACTTTGATCACCCTTCCTGTTTGTTTTTCAATCATGGCTTTCCACTTCTTAAAGATACCAGTGACTTCATGGTATACACCCATACTCTCCGGCTAAAGTCATCGATAAAAGACACAAAATACCTGGAACCCCCCTTGGATGCGACTCTAGAGGGTCCCCAAACATCAGTGTGGATGTAAGCCACAATCCATGTGGTGCTATGAGTAGCATCACTAAAACTGACTCTGCACTGCTTCCCATAGATGCAATGTTCACAGAAATCAAGTTTTTCCATTTTATCACCGCCAAGCAAGCCTCGCTTGCTTAAAGTTTTTAGTCCATTCTCACCTACATGCCCTAATCGCATGTGCCATAACTGTGTACGCGTCAAGCTTTTCTCATCAACAACTGTAGAAACCATAGCTCCACCTTCAACTATACTTCCTTGAAGGAAATACAAATTGGCATGCCTAACCCTTGTCATAGGCAACCTGTCACCAAAATAAACACTGCAATATCCATTCTCACCAATATACTTGTAGCCCTGAGCTTCAAGCACCCCAAGAGAAATCAGCCCCTTTGAAAGAGTTGGAACATGACGTACCTCGGTAAGCTGTCTACATGACCCATCTGCCAACTGGAATTTGACTGTACCAACACCAATTGTCTTGCAAGGCTGAGAGTCACTCATTTTAACTGAACTGCCCTTAACCTTGCAATAAGTGCGGAACCATTCCCTTACGGGACACATGATATGAAGCTCCTGTATCCAACATCCAACCGTCATACAAATGGTCATAAGATTTTGCCATCAGTGCATCTGCTAAGTCACCCCCGATTAGAATATCTTCTACCACAGCCGGTGTCTCAACAATATTCACTACGCCCTTACTCTCATTTTCTTGCTTATTGTGATTATCCTTCCAGTCTGGACAATTCCTTATGTAATGGCCTTTGCGCTTACATTTGTGACATTCAACCTTAGACATATCTCTGCCTTTTGATTTAGACCGGTTTCTTCTATAGTTGTTCCTTTTGTAATTTCTTCCCCTTGTCACTAAAAGCCCATGTGCTTGAATCTCCTCATTCGAAACACTCTTTCTGGAAGCCTTTGCAAGTACAGCTTGAACAATATCACTATACACAAATTTCTCTTTCTTCAATGTTGTCATTTGATCAACAAACGGTTCCCATTCCGGTAACAAAGAAATTAACAAAAATAATGCTTTCTGACTATCTTCAAATTTAGCTCCCAAGCTAACACAATCTAAATATAAACATTCAAATTCATTTATGTGACCAGTCATGAGTTTACCTGGCTGCAATCTGAAAGTGAAGAGCTTTTTCTGTAGGTACATCACACTCATCTGATCATTCTGAAGATACATAGCCTAAAGCTTATCCCAAATACCCTTAGCCGTCATTTCATCAGCGAAGTTGTAAGCCACATTGCGAGAAAGACACAAACAAATCGTACTACATACCTTCTTATCCATTTTACTCCACTTCTCGATAACCTCAACCATCGCCTTATCCGATGATGGTTTCTTTTTTTTATCTAGTGCATCAATCTAATCCAAACTAATCAGAATATCTTGACAATCCATCTGCCAAGCTTTAAAATTGTTTATACCATTGAATCGAACAATATCGAACCCATGAACTTTCACATAGCCATCATCACGTGATTAAGAAAACCTTTCAGCCATTTTACTTGACACTTTCAAAACACAAACACCAACTAACTGGCGCTATGATACCACTTGAAAGGGAAAATACTAGCTAATGCAAATAATGCCAACACAAGTCCTAGATCTAGTTGGTGATAGTGAATGGCTAAAACGCTATGCAAGTAATAGCAAACAACAAGCAATATGCAGAAAATAAGGATGACACCGAGATTTACGTAGTTCGGCTTTGCCTACTCCACTGACGACGACTCTATAACTTTCTTATTGATATAAAAACACTTACTTGAAGATTACAACGTTGTCAAGCAACAATCTTTGAGATTACCCAATCTCAAGCCAACAATACCGCAAAAGTTTGACGAAAATCGCAAACGAAGAACACTCGAAATCACTCGATTCCAATCCTTCTATTTGGCTATTGTTTCACGCTGCACACACACTGAATCACACCCTTATCGCAGCCTATTTCACGCCCTTATCGCAGCTCATTTCACGCCGCACTCACACCACACTGCTGCTCGGTTTCAGTGATGTATTTGCTGCGATGTTGCTGCCGATTTGCTGCGATGTTGCTGCTGCAATTTCACGTTGTGTGCTCTGATTGTTATGTTGTGTTTTTTCATAGTTGCCTTATATTTACTTTTTATACAAGTAGTTGTTGTATGCTTGCTTTAATTGGAGAAAGAAAAGGGCATTGAGTCTCACATGAATTGTGAACCAAACACTCCATCACACAAGGACTCTGAGTCCCACAAGGACTCTTGTGTTTGAGTCCTTGTAATTGTCTCACAATTTATTTTGTGAACTTTTTAGGTTAAAGCGTCTAACTTATTTTATGTATAAAAGATGAAGATTTCTCTTACCAGCTACCTCGCTGACCCAAGTAAGTTTATTCTTCTTGGGTACGTTCTTATTGGAACGTCTCCATTTAGCATTTCTCAGGATATAGAGTTTTGAGGCGACATCTTTGGCGGTTGATTTTATGGAACAATCCCCTCCAAAGAATTACTTGGTTAGAATTTTTGTGTATGTTACTTTTTATTTAATGTATCTGTTGTTAAATTTTCACATCCCGAGTTTGGGGGAAATGGATAATCCTAATCCTACATGGATATAAGGATTTTTTTTCTCAAAAATCGGCGCATGACAAAATATATACTATAAACTTTAGGGTTAGGCCGAGACATAATATTAATTAGTTGCAGAAAAATTAAAACGCCGAGAGTGAGTTCTCTTTGAAACTTTGAATTCGCTAAAACATGAAGTTTAATGTTTTTATTTTAATGTGCATTAAGATGCTAGTCTCATTTATTATTCTTTTTTTTTTCCTTTCTATGATCGATTTGTCGGGAACCAACAGATCAGGAAGGGGCCTCACCATCTGCTAACCTCATGCATAAGTATGGTGAGACCGTTAGGGAGTACGTTACTCCTTTCAACGACGAGCTAACCTTAATCAACGGGTGCAACAACGTTACACCAGTCACTGCTTTCACCTCCGACCTCTGAGGAGGTCAGTTTTACAACGACCTCACCTTGGAGCCCCCATTGAATATGACGGGAATTCTAAGGAACGCCCCGATGTACATCCTCTGGAAAAAATGTTGGTTGCCAGTAGGGAGGAAGCTAGCCAAAACACTCCTCCAGGGCCAAGGGGGGACTGTTACAAGCGAAAACGTGGCGAGAGCCGGAGCGGGCTCAGCAAGGCAAAGCTGTTTAAGCCCAATGGCTCCAGGTACCCTCACTACACCCCGTTAAATTCTAGTCTGCCCTACGTTTTGTCATGCACTTGACACCTTCACCACCATCCCCACCATTGTGCTCAATCAGTTCCATAAAAAAAATCATATTTTAGACTGTAAACTAATATTTTTTTAGTCAAAATTAGAATAGATTGAAAAGTCGGGGTCTTTCTTCGAATGTCCATTAAAATGTTTTTCCGTTTCTTTAAAAATTAATATATTTTGGAAGTGCTTGGTAGTCAGAGAAAAACAATGCTAGTTTCACAATTTTTTCCATTGGCGTGCATTTTACATACTTTATGTTTTTCCATATATATTACATTTATTTTCTTGAAGTATGTAACTGAACATTATGTAAGATAAATAAAGACTCTTTGGAAAAATTTTAATTATAATAAACTTTTGTAAATGTGGAGTCTATTGAGTTTCACATAATAATAAGAACTCTTACAATTATGGAATCTATTAAGAAGTGTAGTCCAACCTGTGAACGTGAGAGTTCTTTGCAAAAGAATTCATGACGTTTTATCCCGTAAAATAATGCGGGATCTCATAATGTGAATATGCAAAGGTTTTGCATTGTAATTCCATAACACCTTTTACGTAAATCTTACCAAGCACCTATTTTTTGTAACTACCCGCAAATGAATGCATTTGCATTATTTTATGGGATATCAAGCGGAGCCTAAGGTTACCAAAATTCGACAAAGAAGTAGACAATCATGATAATTTTTATTTTGAGAAATGAAAACACTAAAAAACATTTTCTCCTCCACATGTACATTTTAGATTTTATGTTCATTTTCTTTTACCCTTCTTGATGTTTCATATTTACAAATTTTCCATTACGAAGAATGAATCTCAACCTTCAATATCTTCCCTTACTTTCAATTCTAATCCTCATTATTAAATTATTGGGAATGGTGAAATACCTACCTAATTTGTAAGATAGATTTTTTAAGAGAAAAACTCGGTTAAAATTAGAATCTATTAAATGTTTGGGGTCTTTGTTTGAATGTTCATAAAAATGTTTGACTATTTCTTTGAAAAATATTTTAATTAGGCATGAAAATAGTAAAAATACTCACATGTTTTAATAATAAAAAGGTAACGACTACTCCACACCACCATTGAGCTTTTTTTTCTTATTTACTCACCCCACCAATAAATATGCAAAACCTAACAAAGAATCCCAATCTCAAAACGTAAAAAACCAAAAAACACAAAAATTTCAAAAAAACCCACCTCTCCCTCGATCTCTCGCACTCCTTGTTGCGTGTCATCTAAAACTCAGTGAGCAAATTCCACTTCTTCGCAAGCTTCCTCGTCCTCGTCCCTATCGCTTCTTTTCGCAAAACCCCCAAAATAGGCAAGGGAAATCGCAAAAACCCTTGGTCTCATTGTCCCTGTCTTCTTCTGCTCCCCTATATCTTACTCCTCACTTGCATTCCCCTATCTCTTTCTCGCATTCCACTATATTTCACTTGGAAGAACTTAACTTGATTTTATTAGATGGAAATGAAAGGATTTAGTGAAGTTGATGACTTTAGAAATGAAGATTTTAAGAGTGAACATAAGGGTGAAGAAGATGATCAATTTAAAGAGCAAGAACAATCCATTCTAAAGGAGGTAATTTGTATAAAAAAATTTCATCCAATTTCCATCTGATTTTTTATTTATTTTTATTTTTTCAAGATAATTCTTTGATTATATTATGACACATTGGTGCATAGGCATTTCTAATGGATGTAATAAGTATGGAGATGCCTTTTAACGATGTTGAGAACCCAGAGACAAACCATTTAGAGTCAACCACCATTTTGTTTTTTAAGTGAATTGAAATTTTAATTAATATATGAAATTAATTATTAAATGAATCATTATGCAGAATGATGATGATAATGTTGATGGAAGTGGTTACACTAACAATGAAGAAAGATCAATGGCACTGGTAGTCGATGATAGTCACTTATTTGTTATGGACGAGGTAAGATAGTTTGTGTGTTTTCGTTTTCACTAGTTTCCATTGTTAAAGATATGTTGTTATTAACAAGTTTTAATTTTTTCTAGGTATTCTCATCAAGGTCTGCGTTGATAGCTTGGGTCCAAGGCTTCGGTAGGGATAATAACATAGTTGTTATTATCATTAAATCGGGACATGCTAATCAAAGACGGAAGGGAAGGATTCATTTTGCTTGTGAAAGGGGAGGGAAGCTCGATAAAAGCTTAAAGGATTATGTTCAATCAAGCAGTACAAAAAAGTGTGGCTAAAGATTTCAGTTGAGAGGGATCCCATTATAGAATGACCATTGGATGTTGCAAGTTGGGTGTGAACCCACGCCACATCTTGTCTTGGCTGAAAGAAATGTATTTGAATAATATCTCGAATTTGAAACATATTTACAATGTAATTTTTCGGATAAAGATACTCCAACAAAGAGGCAGGACGGCTTTGCAACATACTCTACACTTGTCGAGGGAACATAAATACATAGAATAGCATATTGTTGATGAGGGGAATAGGGTCACCAACCTATTTTGGGCGCATCCTAAATCCATTCATTTGACAAAGTGTTTTTCACAAGTAATGCTTACAGATTACACATATAGAACGAATCACTATAGGATGTTGTTGTTTGAGATTGTTGGTGTGACGCAGACCGGAAAGACCTTCAACATTGCATTTTGTTTTATGTGTTCTAAGAAGAAAGATTCATACGCTTGGGCATTGGGAAAACTTGCAGGAATGTTTTAGCCAGACAACTTGCCGAGCGTATTTGTGACTGATAGATAATTTGGTTTGATCAAGGCTATTGAGCGAGTTTTTCCCAAGGTAAGGAGATTATTGTGCACATGGCATCTCAACACAAATGTTGACAAAAACTTCAAAAAACACTTTGAGGATAATGACGGGTGGGCCGAGTTTATAGATTCCTTTTCAGATTTGTATAGATCAAGTCCAAAAGAGAAATGGAACAAGGCCTGAATTGAGTTTGATAAAAGATGGGCATCATACCCAAAGTGTTTGGAATATGTAAGGACGGTTTGGTATCCCCAGAAGGAGTATTTTGTCAGTGTATGGACCGATACATTTTGGCATTTTGCCAACAGACAACCAGTCGAGTTGAAGGGGCACACTCGAAGTTGAAGCACTCACTGGAAAATTCACAAGGTACATTCCTGAATGTATGAATAAAGATGCATGATATGATCGAAATCCAACTGGTAGAGACTGAATCGTCATTTAAACCAAGTCTGACGAAGGTGAAAACAGAGCATATGTTCAGTTTATTTGTCAAACGTCTTGGGTCGGTGGCGTACAAAGCTATTGATTTGGTCAATTTAGAAATTCGGAGGTGTGAAAATGCGATCATTGGCCCTGTAAAGTGTGGTTGTGTGCTTCGAACCACTCTTGGATTACCTTGTGCTCGTGAACTTACAAGTTATCTAACTCCCCTAGGACAAATTCCAATACGCACCATAGACAAGTATTGACTTCAACTTGACACAACACCTATTCATGAATGTGGAGATGTGATTATAGACCCAGTGGTCGATGCTCTTATGAATAGGTTTAATGATTCAATTCATGATCAGAAGTTGGTGATGAAGTGGAAGCTTCTAGAGTTGAGTTGCCCAAGTGACACTGTAATGATTGAACCATTAGCACTTGTGTTTTGCAAGGGGAGACCTAAAAAGAAGAAGTTATCTAAGCACGAGAGATCGACAAAAAGGGATCCATTGGGCCACGAATACGCAATGACTCTGAAGGAACTAAAAGGAAAAAGTAAGAAGTTCTTAAATAGAAAGCAGAAGCCAAAAATTCGTAACACTAGATTGATGAACCAAATTTCGTCTTGGATATGGGATTATATTGACAACCTTGAGAACGTTCCAGACGATGGAAATTGTGGATTTCGATGCATAGCAAAGTTCTTACATTACGACAACGAAAGTGGTTGGAAACAGGTAAGGACAGACCTACTGATGGAGCTTGAAAGTAATGAACAGTTGTGGGTTGGAATGAGGCATAAGTCAAGGGTCAAGGTTGTTACGGATGTTTTGCTAATTCTAGAAGGCCAAGTGCGGTTAGACAATAAAAATCGGTTTATGGACCCCGATATGTTAGAACTCGCAGTGAACCATTACCAGTGTGTCTTTGTTTTATATGGGAATCAAAGCACGACCCGTTTTCCATATCTTTACCCGACATGACAGTTTGACGAAGGACTTGTTTGTTTCATGGCACACCTTGCACAGAGTAGTCACTATGTCTTCCTTCATATGAAACTGAAACCACCATTGTGTTCAATAGTACAAACTTGGTCGTGTAACATATTTCTTGAAGCAATCTCATTGAAGAGTAGTTTCGATGTCAAGTTCGGAATTGATGCAATAATGGTAAATAAGTTCAATGACAAGAATCAAAAGAATGTCAACAAGTCGAACGAGGTCGTAACCATATTGGATTGATGCACATATTGTATTATCTAACAAATATTGTGATGAAAAAAATGTAAATGGCAATTGTAAATTTTTGTGACATAGGAACCATTTTTTTGTTAGAAAAGTCGTTGTTTTTGTGTTTACGGAAGACTTGTATGGTTTGAGGTTTTGTATATGTTTGATGTGACAATGCAAAATCACAAGCGAATTAATTTGGAAGACTTTTATTGTTCGAGTTTATGTTTGATGCGACTAAACTTCAGAAAAAAAAAAACATGAGAAAATATTCCAAATGGAACAATACTTTAGAAATATGTTTGAAAGTCAAGTTGCAGAAAATGACTCGTTTCGCATTGGTTCAGAAGAACAGTTAAAAACTTTTGAAATTTATTTTACCGTTCGCCTGGACAAATGAGAGCTTATTGAAAATCTCGCAGAGGTCCAGGCGAGGTTTTGGAAAATCTCGCTTGGACCTCTGCGAGATTTTTCAAAAAGTTAGCATAGGTCCAGACAAACAGTAAAAAAATTTGGAAATTTTTTTTCTGTTCGCCTGGAATAATGAGAGTTTTTTGAAAAATCTCGCATTGTCCCGGGTGAAGTTTCGAAAAAATCTCGCCTGGACCTTTGCGAGATTTTTCAAAAAGTTCGCATTGGTCCAGGTGAACAGTTAAAAAAATTTGCAATGCGAGATTTTTTTACTGTTCACCTGAACCAATGCGAGATTTTTGAAAAATCTCGCAATGGTCAATGCGAAAAGAGTTAATTTATGAAAAATTTTCTGCAACTTGACTTTCTCACCTAATTGATGAAGTTTAGTCGCATTGTCGCATCAAGCCTAAACTCGAACTATTCAAGTCTTCCAAACTAATCATTTATGTGAATTCCATGAAAGTCGCATTGTTTATGTCTGACATGATTTTTTGCAATTTTTTTCTGCAAGTTTTTGTTGCAAATTTTTTCATTGTCGCATTGTTTATTTCTTTTTCAAATTTCTTTCTGTAAATGTTTTCTCAAATTTTTTCATTTTCAAAAGGATTTTTCAGTACTTTGTTACAACAATAGCCTCGCACAACACCTATTCATTGTAAAAATCTTAAAATATGAAAGCTTGCTAACAAATGGAACAATCAATATCGAAGAGAAGTAAAAACTTATAGCTATTTAGCAAATATTTCTAAAGCTTATAAAATGGAACAATTAATTTTGAAAATAGAACAAACAACACATTTATCTTTGCCTCCGAACATAGTGTTTTTTATCGTGCCTCGATTTGCTTATATATGCTCACTTCCTCCACCACCAATTTCACCACTGTAAACAATGGGACGTACTTCAGGTTCTTCTTCCTCTTGTTTCAAGGTAACGGGCATAGACATTTCTTCTAGCAAATCTCGTACTCTATTTTGCCGTGCGAGCAAGTAACCCTGTCAACATTCCCTCTTCTTCAATAGAGGCCTTGACCACCTTAAGAGCCTGAGCAATGATAATATCCTGCAGGGAAACATTTGATGTTAGTGAAAACCATGTAAATTCTAGATCTTCCATAAGTGTAAAATGTTTGTAATTACCCACTTGTTTGAAAAAACAAATGTCTTCTTAGGGGATGACTTTTCCTCTTGTTCGGTGGTTGTATGAAGGGATGGTTAATGCGGTTAAACCAATCCAAGTAATCCTCCCTACAATCACATGGAAGCTTCATGGGTGCACCTTGTTCGTTAGTTGACATGACATGATACTACCACCTTTAAGCGAATGAAGACAAAAGCATGTACTTCACGGAATAGTGCTTGCCAGATCGAGTTCTATTTTTTATTTGGGCTTGGATTGGTTCATTTGGGATGACTTGTACCTTTCCCATTTGTCTTATAATTTTATCGGGATGATAAGATTTTTCCACGTCGAGACATAACAAACATCTTGTGAACCATGTGATGCCATAAAGGGGAGTGTTTTGCTTGGACTCCACGCAAGGGTTCCAAAGTACATGTGAATTATAATAATTATAATTTATTAATATATGACACATCATACAAAAAAATTTATTGAACTTAATTATGCATATTTACCTATTCAGGAGACATGTCATCGAGATGCTCTATAAGAGTGGTGATTTGTTCGTCCAAAACCCCTACAATTTTTGGGGGTTCCCACTTAGCCGTGGTGGGGAGTCTAGCATCTCACTTCAGTTTTGCATTACCCCAAAGTCTTAAATGATCATATATCCATGCCTATAAACGAAAACAACATAAATAAATACTGACAAATTCTTATATATTATGAGGGTAATTAACAAAATATAAAATTCAAAACATACCTTCAAAATAGGCAAATATCCTGAAATTTGCTTCGTACCCTCTCTGCTAGCACCGCTCAGCAAACGAAACAAGAATGCCAAAGCTCATGAGCCCCATGCATATTTTTAATATCATCCACCTTCATCAGCATCTTCAAATATTCAATCCGAACCTTTGTTCCACTTTTATCAGAAAATATAGTCAAACCTAGAAAAAATAATAACCCCTACACACTTGTTCTTTCCTTTGAAGAGAATCAGTTTCCGTAGCTTTTCTACAACAGTTGTCCTGAATAAACTTCATTTCCACAGATCTGCCATTCTTCTTGACATGGACCTTTGCTTTTTTATTTTCAATCCCAAAACCATTCACCAATAATGTAATACATTCATCTATCATAATCTTCATCGACGTTTTAACCAGCTTACCAACAATCGATAAATGAGTTATACGGTAGACGTCGTTCAGGGTGATGCTCATTTCTCCAAAAGGCAGGTGAAATGTTTTGGTCTCAAGTTGCCAACGCTCAACGAAAGCATAAATGGTCTCCTTATCAAGACGATCCTTACAATATTGAATCAAGAGATACAAAACACTATTATATATCATTCTCTTTACTTATTTCAGCTCATGTTTCAAATTTCAATATAATAAGTTCCTATATTGATGCCGACATCGCAATGCGCCTCGTTCCCAAATATAAGAAACATATACATTAAGTAATTCAATGTCCAAATATATATAAATAACATTCTTATATAATTTAACCAACAAAAAATATTGACTTACCTGTCACCATCCCAAAAGGCACGAGAAATATGTCCATGGTAATCGCCTAATGTGGAACAATCCTTCAGACCACCGGGATAAGAATCTCTAGCATTTCATTTTTCTTTACCCTTTTCTAGCGTTGTTTCTTCATTATCCCATGTTTCCTGATCATCCATAGGCACATTCTCACCCTCCTCTAACTCCTCATCTTCGTGTCCAACAACCTCACCATTCCAACCTGCTTGCCCTTCTGATTAGGGTTGACTTTGCGATACAATTACCAGTCTACCTGCTTCTTGAGCATCTACTTGAATCTCCATTTGATTATCTATCATCTTCTTCTTCACTTATTTCTCCCTATTTTTTTCCTTTTTTTCGTTCTTCTACTTATTATTTGTCCTTTTCTGCTATCTGTTTTCGGTGAGACACTGTCTTTGACCTCTATCACCTCGATCATCCCCACCAACATCACGACCACAGAAGACATAATAAACCTTCAGATAAATGGAAAAAAATAAATTACATTCAAACAAATACTTCAAGTAAATTTATTTGTACAATAAACTCTACAAATTTTTAAGAAATACTTTAGCCAATGCGACAGTTACCAACCACTTCTAACTTACACGATTTCAATGTAAAACAACATCATATATCTCATTTTCCTACATTCTATTAAGAAAAATACCAATTTGAAGCCCTAGTGATTACCAAATTCGCCTACGCAATTACTTTCATTACCAAGAGACGAACTAAACGATAAATGCACAAAAACATAACAAATTACAATTATATTTTAAAGATGGAGACAAATACACAAATGCACAAAAGCAAACAATGGATGGATCACTTACAATCCAAACAAAAATTCTAAACCCAAAGATAGAACGGATGGCTCACTTAGATAAGAGTTGGAGTAAATTTTGCAGTTGAGAGGTTGCATTTTTTGAGAAGTTGCTTTTTTGAGAGTTTGCATTTCGGAAAGATTACGATTTGGGGTTCGAATTTGTAAGGGTTTCTATTTTGAGGGGATTTTGAGAGATTTTCGAGGGAGAGTGTGATAACCTGATGTGGGCGGACTTGAGGGAAAAGCCAAGAGCCCATGGATCCAAAGAGGGTTGACAAGCTACAGAAGGAATATCATAGTCCCACATCACCTAGGTAAGGGAGGGTGATGTACTATATATGCACGAGTTTGAATCTACGAAGTACTACGCATTTTAAAGTCCGGCAGGCCTTGGGCCCAAAGCGGACAATATAGTACTATGTGGATCGGATCGTGACAGAATGGTATCAGAGTCTGGCCCAGTCGAAAGTGTGCCAACGAGAACGTTGGGTTCCCAAGGGGACCTGAAGGGGACTGTGGTACCCTTGTGTGGGGACCTGAAGGGGAGGGTGTGGGAAAAGCGCAAGAGCCCATGGATCCTAAGAGTGTCAGCAAGCTACAAAGGGGAGGTCATAGTCCCACATCGCCTGGGTGTGGAAGGGTGATGTACTACATATGTACGAGGTTGGATCTACAAAGTATTATGCCTTTTAAAGCCGTGCGAGCCTTGGGCCTAGAACGGACAATATAATACTTTGTGGATCGGGTCGTGTCAGAGAGGGAAGAGATTTTCGATTTGAATGTTGGGAGAGATTTGTAAGAGATTTCAATGTGGGAGAGGGAAGAAATTCGAATGGAGGAGGGGAGGGGGAAAATGTTGTTTTTTTGTTTATATAGGTGGTTTGGGAAAGAATGGTGGTGTGGGAAAGAAAGTAGGTGGTGTTGGAGATTTAAATGGTGTGAGAAAATACTTTTGGTGGTGTGGAGTAGTCGTTGCCTAACAAAAACATACTTTGAAATTTTAAGTATTTGCATTGATCATTGGTTTCGTTGAAAAAATCTTCAAAATTGAATTTCAATGATACCAAATTTACCAAAATCTAACAACTATATAGATAGTAATGATAAATTTTATTTTGAATAAAAATGAAAACACAATACTCTGTCTCTCCGCCACATATAAATTCCACCAACTTTTTCCACAGTGTTTTCGTTTTCTTGCCCTTCTATATCTATATTACAATTCAGAGTGGTGTTTTACTATTTATTGCTAACTGAGACAAAGTCAAATCATAAGGATTAAAGATAAAAATTGCAAGGATTGAAAGTTGGAAAATGTGTTGAGGGTTGAAATTCATTTCCTATGATGACATATTTGTAAATATTAAACATATAGAAAGGCAAAGAGAATGAAAAAAATGTGAAAAAGTGGTGGAATGCACATGTGGTTTAAAGAGAAGGTATTGTGCTTTCATTTTTTTCAAAAATGAAAATTATCGTAACTATCTATGTAGTTATCGGATTTTGGTAAACTTGTTATCGTTAAAATGCAATTTTGAAGATCTTTCCAACAAAATCATTGATCAATACAAACACTTCAAATTTCAAGATATATATATTTTATTATCAGAACGTGTAAATATTTTTAATATTTTCACGCATTAAATATTTTTAATGTTTTTCCAAAAAAAACGTACGGAGATTTTAATGAACATTCAAATAAAGACCCCAAGCATTCAATCCACTCTAAGAAAGAGTGTATGTGGAGTGCCAATATCACGGGTAATATGCTAGTATTTTATATTACAAACATTACATCATAGGAATTGAATCTCAACTCTCAACACATTTCCCAACTTTCAATTGTAGTCATCTTTTATTTCCAATCATTCGTTTGTCCCAGTCAGCAATCAATAGTTAAACACTACTCTCCCATTGGCACATCACATATATATTTGTTTGGCGGCTATTTGTCATGCACTTAACATCATCACCACCATCCACACCATTGCCCTCATTAAGTTTCATAAGAAAAAAAAATCATATTTTAGAATGTAAATTAGTTTTTTAGAATCAAACTTGGTCAAAATTAGAATTGATTGAATGATCGAAGTCTTTGTTTGAATGTTCATAAAAATGTTCATGAGTGTTTTTGAAAAATATTACACTTAGACATGAAAATATTAAAAATACTGACATGTTTTAATAATAAAATACATATTTTAAAGTTTTAACGATTTGTATTGATCATTGGTTTTGTTGAAAATATCTTCAGAATTGCATTTCATTGATGTCAAGTTTACCAAAATTTGACACCATCACTACCATCCCCACAATTTCCCTCAATCAGTTCCATAAAAAAAAATATTTCAGAATTTAAACTAATTTTCTATAGTCAAACTTGGTTAAAATTATAATCGATTGAATGATCGAAGTGTTTGTTTGAATGTTCATTAAAATGCTGACATGTTTTAATAATAAAATACATATTTTAAAATTTTTAGTGTTTGTATTAATCATTAATTTTCTTTGAAAATCTTCAAAATTGGAATTTCAACAATACCAACTTTACCAAAATTAGACAACTAAGTAGATAGTTATGATAATCTTCAAAATACAATATTTTCTCTCTCCACCACATGTACATTCCATTAACTTTTTTATTCAAAATTTTCATTTTCTTTGCCATCGACATGCATGTTTTATATTTACAAACATGTGATCATAGCAAATGAATCTCAACCCTCAACATATTCCGAACTTTTAATCCTAGCCATCTTTTACCTCAAATCCTTAGTTTGTCCCAGTCGGCAATAAATAGTAAAACACCACTCTGTCGTTTGCACTCTACATGCACTTTTGTTTTACTGCTATTGTCACGCACTTGACACCATCACCACCATCCACACCATTTCCCTCAATTAGTTCTATAAGAAAAAAAGTTGTTGTTAAATAACACTACCATTTCTGTTGAAGGTCACCACCAACCCCTTACTTTCTAAAGGATATCACCACCTTTCTGAAGGACACCACCAATATAAACCAAAAAAACTTTCACCTCTCTTCTCCGCTCCCCTTTTGTCCCTTTCTTTTACATCAATTACCACTGTCGCCTCTCCTCTTCCTACTCCCCTCTTCCTTTTCAATCACCAGCACCACGCCACCGCCCCCTCTCCTCCTCTTCGTCTTCATACCCTTTTACTCTTCTTCTCCATCAATCATCGCCACCTCTCATTCCACCTCCTCCCATTTTTTTTCTTATTATTCTTCTCATCCCCCTAACCTTTTCTTTTACTTCTCTTCTTTTTCTTCTTCTCCTCCTCCTCCTCTTATTTTCTTTCTCTGTTTTTTTATCCTATCCTTTTATTCTCTTTTTTTCTCCCCACTTCTTCTCCCTTGTTTGTTCCCTACTCGCCGAAACCTCCGCGAGCAAAAAAATTGTCCCCCGCGGATATTCCTGCTAGTAGTGAACCCACACCCGCATAGGTTTGTACAAGTGTGGGTTCCCCACTCGCAGGTGCTTCTACGAGGGACAAATTATTTTTCCCTCGTGGAGGTTTCGGCAATTGGAAGCTCCACTAGCAGGAACCTCCGTGAGGGCGAAGGAGAAAAAAGGGAGAAAAGAATAAAGAAGGAAAAAAAATAAGAAGAAAAACTAATAGAAAATAATAAATCATAATGATAAAAATGAGAAGAACAAAAACCAAAAATGAAGAGAATAAGGAGGAGAAAAAAAAGAGGAAGAAAATGAGACTAATAATAATAATAATAATAATAATAATAATAATAATAATAATAATAATAATAATAATAATAACAAAGAACAAGAACAAAGGAGAAGATGAAGAAAGGTGTGGTGGTGGGAACGAAGGTGGTAGGGCGAGGTGGTGTTGCTCTCATGAATAGAGAAGAGAAGGTGGAGAAGGGAAGGTAGTGGTGTCCTTTAGCAGATACAATAAAAACTGATATAGGGGTGTCCTTCTGCGGAAATGGTGGTGTTATTTAGCAATGGCCTCAGAAAAATCATATTTCAAAATGTAAACTAATTATATATTTTTAGAGTCAAACTCGGTTAAAATTAGAATCGATTGAATGATCGAAGTCTTTATTTGAATGTTCATTAAAGTGTTCGTCAGATTTTTCGAAAATATTACACTTACGCCCTGTTTGGTTGGTCATTTTACATGGGAAACGGAAATTGTTTCCTATGTTGAGAGGGATTTCCATTGTTTGGTTGAACTTTTACAATGAAGAAACCAATTACACACGTGATCTTATTTCCCATATCTAATAAAATTCCAAGTTTCTCACTCCCCCTTGGAATCAAAATTTTTGAAAATATCTGGCATATTTTCTACGTTACAAACCTATAAGACCGATACAATTTTCATCCCGTGTTGGCGAGAAGAGGTTTCGGTTGGAACGGCTGCAACCTTCAAAGCTTGTGTTCTATAACCAGGTATGTCTTTTCTTCTTCTCCTCTGTTTGATTTATGTTGAATTTGTATGTCTTCTTCTTCTTCTTCTCTATTTGATTGATTTTGAATTTGACTCTTCACAACCAAATTCCCACCATTAGCTTCCTTTGTTTCATCCATTCCTCCACTCTCACCGCTTCTCTTGCTTTTTATATCCCTGGTCTCTTTCTTGCTCCCCCCCCCCCCCCCCCCCCAACCTTTCAAGTGAACCCAAACACCAAAAAATAATAAGGTGAAAGAAAAAAAAAATAGAATAATCAACCCTTAATGCACCCAATGGCGGAGCCACAGAGAAAGGGAAGTTGCCCCCCCCCCCCCCCCCCTTAAATTTTCCAAGTTTATTCCAATCACATAGAGATTGGTGGGTCCCCCAAAAGACCACTTAACTATTGCCCCCTCAAAATTAGGGTTATTATCATTAAGGAAAAATTTGCCCCCCTCGAAATATTTTATTTTAGCCCCCAAGAAAACTAAACATGCTATTATCAATCCCAAATGGCTCATTTAACTGCATGGAATAATTGTTAATCCCTAAATGACATCCTCCAATTGTTACCCAAAAAAAATGCCCCCCTCATATATAAATTATAGTTATAGTCCATCCTTTCTTCTAGGTATATATTTATCTGTTTTATATATATATAACTAAATCCTACCATACAATAATTTTTCCTAAACACCGATATCTATTATTTGTAATGTATTTTGTTTCCTCTAATTTTTGTTATTATTTACAAAAACAAATTAAGTATGTACATTAAGGTAAAAATGTCCACTGAATAGTTATTCGACGTAGAAATCACATGCAATTTGTCTTTGGAGACCAATTCTTATTGGTGCAAAAATGTCTCACCATATTTATCAATAAAAAGCTTAAATTTATTATTTTTCAAAACTCAAAAATTTGTGTGTCTGTGTATATAATTTAATTGGCTTAATTAAGATATGTTATATATTTTGCATCCTGTATATGAAAATCCTAGCTTCGCCACTGAATACACCCTCTGGTAACGGAGAGAGATGGAAAATTAAGTCGCAGTAGTAGTGAGTAGTGTAAAACACTACTTGTCACGCCCCAATTTTCGAAGAAAATGAAAATCCCAAAATCCACGTAGGATTATCCGTTTCCCCAAAACTCGGGACGTGAAATTCAATAACACTATAAACATTTAGGAGCAACAACAACTTAAACATGATTTAATTACTGAAACAAATAAAAACTCTAACCAGGAAATATATGTTGCTAGCCTCACTAGCGGAACTCCAGTAATGCTGCTCAAAAGTTTCTAAACTTGAAAGGCTAATTGGCTACATTCCCAAAGGAATGTACCCAAGAAGCAAAAGCTCACTTGGGTGAGCAATAAAGCTGGTGTGGGTAATCTTCATCCCAAAAATAATAAATTTGAACGTGATAACATCAAACTAATCATAAACAATAAACAACCACACCAACAGGTAGTTCCTCAATGAGATAAATGTGTCATGCAAGAAAACACAGTTCAAAGAATTTAGTTCCTCAACGAGGCAATCATGTCATCATCCCAATTAAGTAAATATGCATTGACTTGTACTTACACTGTAGAAACTGACTATGGTAAGTCTGACCTGCAGAAATATTATTGGACTTTCCATCCTACATGAAAAAGGTTAGAAACAATATAAACGTAATTTATTAATTAAACAGTTGTCTTTGTACTATATTTGACTTAAGAATCTTGTTCATTTTTAACGAATTGATCACTTATACGATATCACATTCGCACCACCTCCGTGCCGAACATACATGCATGTATGCCTCTCTCATATAAAGGAGGACTACTCCGTCATCCATGCCCAAGTGGGGACACATAACATACAAGCATGCATCACCGGATACTCTTAACTATATGAGTAACAAAAAGCCACTCTTGGGCTATCAATGCGCATAAAGTCACGTCACATTTTTTACAGAAAAATATCAAAGCCTATCTTAGGCATAAAAATTCACCTCATTTCCGCAAGACTAACCCGAAGGTTATTTTAGTTTCTCTATTAGAAATAGGCGCCCCACCTCCGCAAGACAACCCGCAGGTTATTTAGTTTCTCTAGTAAGAGAGGGAAAATAATAAATAAAAGAGGTGTGGTAGTTCTAAGTGATACAATTTCAAGTGATTAAATTTTCCAGGTATCAAAATTTATCAATATCATTTATTTTTTATATCTCCGAGTTCATCCACAATGACATTTTGACATTCATAAGTAAATCAATCCACCCATTATTTTGGGGAAATGTAACCATTTTAGATGCATACATTCAGTGTTGGCAACAACATGAGCCACACACTCACCATCTTATAACATCATAACTAAAATATTAACCAATAGATTAGTACCACTTAACAAAACAATAGATTAGGATGTACAATGGTAATTTTAAATAAGACAGTGGTATGCAATGAAACCTACATACAAAAGATGACGAAATTCACACAAACACATGCACAAGTAAGAGTCCAACCAAAATGAGCATAAAGTCAAACAACAGATTCACAGCTAATCACAACCCACCGTTGAACCAATTTTCTGAACTAATCAAAATTAGAGCTAAGACTACACCCACAATTAAGCTACTATAAAAACACAACACGATCATACCACAGTAAACCTCAAAACCCCCCATATATTATAAAATTAAGCCAAACCCATTACTCAGAAAGATACTCGCAAATTCTATATCTAATCAACAACCCAACATTGTTAAATTCATACAAAATGTATATACAAGGGAGAATGAAGAAAACTCACAATATGACTCCCAACCACGCTCACCCATCACAGTGAAGAAGATTACGTGTCGTTACTTTTAGAAAACCAATCACATAAGGATCAACTTACATCCAAGTTCATATTACGCAAACACCACATTAATCAAAAGTGGTAGTTTGAAATCAACAAAAATCTCCTAAATAAATCAAACCAAACAAGTGAAAATCACCAACAGAAATTTAGATTGGGAAAACAAGAAAACTCACATTGATCTTCCCACCAAATGCCTCCTTCCAGCCAAAGCCATCAAAAGCTCCAACTGAATCTAGCTTAAATTCAATTTAGGTTCTCCCAATATTGTCAGTTACAGCTTATTGATTGTTCCGCCTCTTCTAGAAAATCCAAGAGCCAACCCAAAATATTTCTCAGCTTCTTTTCTTAGCATATATGAAAATGATGTTTCTCCCTTTGACTCCAACCCGTTTATCAAGGTTCTAAATGTTGACCTATCTGGTTGACATTGTGCTTCTTTCATCAAATAAAAAAAATTCATAGAGAACCAATCAAACATCAAGTTGTCAAAGGATACATCCCTGATTCTCTGAATTGGGGTTCCCATCTCTGAAAACTTACATGATAGACATAGGAATTGCTACTCGTACTTGCTTCTATCATTATCATCAAAATCCACCGATTCCTCTCATTTTGACCCACATCAGACCTCTAAACAACCTCTACTCCCCAAGAAAGAATGATTACCCAACTTTCCATCCCAACACCAATTTTCCTCAGATGTTCTTGGAGACTCTAAATTCAGCCAAGGATACACTCCATATATCCTGATCACAGGAGCAGGTAACAAGTACAAGGCTTGTTATTTCTTCATGTAGCCCCCTGATAAAGTTTGCCTTTCATGTCCAGTGATTCACGTACATCCACCAGATCAAACACACACAAAAATAGAGAGAGAGATGTCCATGGCTCTCTCACTGCGAATCTCTTTAAGATCCAAACCTTCCACAAATCCACAAGGCATCCAGATCGATTAATTTCACAAAAAGATCAGAACTCCAATCACTCAAAAAACAACAAGATTCTCCCAGATTCACAAAGTCGACACCTTATCTAGGGTTTGGTGAAATAAATCGAACCTAACATCGATTCGATCTATCAAAAAAAAAATGAAAACAGAGGTCGAGAAATATAGAGATTGAAAACTCATAGATAAAACCCCATAAACCCAAATCATTCCAACATCAATCTTACAATTATATTTGCTAATATGCAAACACACCCAAAATTCTAAGAGAAAAAGAATAACTCGGGACAGAAAATGGTGAAAGAAGAAGATTACATACTAAAAATCTAACTATGATTCCTAGAATAATTTAAAAAAAAATATGAAATAATATGAAGAAAACTCACCAAAATCGCAAATCGCAAAGGATTTGCGCAGCCAACGCAATCGTCCCATCATTCACTCACCTGCAGGGTTCTTGCCAAAGCTTCATCCTCATTGATTTGTCGTTTCCTCTTCAAAGTTAGTTCGTCATTTTCAACAAGCTTCTTTTCTTTTACTACAACACTATCATGAGTTTCTCCTGCTGAAGATTTCAGCCATGAATCAGCTCAAATCAAATGTTGCCCCTGGAATTGATGGATACCAAGTGGACTTCTTTACCAAAGTTTCGGGTGTGGTAGGTGATGTTGTTTTGGCTGTGGTGTTAGTCTTCAATGCTCGAGGGTTTTTGGAAGACTGAATGCCAATAGGTTGAAGACTTGAGACCAATAAGCTTGATCCCTTTGGACTGTGGGCACCTATGAATATGTCTCGGTTGCATATCCTCGAACATTCCTCAGGTTTTATTTTTCAGAAACTATGTGGTCTCACATATCATGAGCCCTAACTTTCTTAAGAAATTGCTAACTTGTAAGCTTGGGGAAGATTAAGACTCAAACTCTCTTGCAGTTATACCTCAAGTTATCAATCTTCAAATCGGATGTTCTACAATCTGATCAGTGGTGGTTTTCCCTGCCTCGAGGTAAATCCAACCGTTGGATGAACTCGCAATAAAACAATAATTTTATTATCGATGTTTTAAAATTACGGATTAAATATGAAATCAATTTGACTACGGGAAGATATTGATCCACTGCAAAACTTTATACTGCGCAAATCTGTTTTCTATTACTAAGTTTAACAAAATCTTAGTTCTCTTTTAATTCAACTATTTTTCACGAAAATTATAATACAATACTACATGAATTTATAGATTTATTAATGTATTAAAATCTAACCCAAAATTCATGTATTTATATATCTAAAGATAACTAGAGAATCAAGAACACTTACTTCTACTAATATTCGAATACATATCTAACAAAATATAATATAAGAGTGAGAACAATCACTACTTTTTTTTGTTTTAAAGAAAAAAAATTATATTCATAGAAACTAAATTTCAATTATATCCAAAGATTATATAATAAATCTTTATAATAAAGAGAACGAAAAAAACTAATAGGATTTTTTATAAAGAGAAGGAAGTAAAGAACTCACCTTTTACTTTTCACTTTCTTTCCCTTTTTCTTTACTCCTTTGTTCCTTTTCTTTTTCTCCCTTTTTTTCTACAATTTTTTTTTGTGCGACAGGGAAGAACTAAACCTCTATTTAACTAACCTAAAGACAAAACCCTACAAGGTTAGGGTTTGCAAAAGGTTATAGTGACACCCCCTTATTTATTTATTTAGTTATTATATGGTTCAACTTCAAATTTAATAAAACCCTCAAATTTTGAATTTTAAATTCAATTAAACGTAAATCTATTTTATTTAATTTAAAATAAAATAAATTATCTTTGTGAAATTTAGGATGTTACACTGTTGATTTGTTTGCCATTAATGAGGAAGAGATATTGGAGATCTGAACCTGCGATGCATTTCCAACCCTGCTAATGAGAGAAGAAGGAGCAATTCAGAGTCAAGAGCCGGTTTTATCTGGACAGTAGACGTATTTTCCTAAATCGTGCTTGAAACAGATAACAAAGTGAAACATGCATTAATGGAGATGTTAAAAGTGGAGGAGAAACATACATGTTCAAAACTTAACAAATCTCGATTTGTACTCAACTTCGATTTTATTTTTTTTCAAAATCTCAGTCTCAAACTAATCTATTTCTCATGTTAAGTACTGAATCAAATGGAATAAAAAGTATATGAGACAAGAGTAAATGAAGTTTTGTCTTAACTTTGGCCATACTTCATCAAGGGAGCAGAAAACCAAATTCAAAATGGAACTAACTATATTATATGTAACACTTGCATCTCAAGGTTACTTCTCTGATGAGTTTGGTCCTCGCTTCTTTCCAAAACCAACAATAGCATTGACGAAACGCTTGTTGACTGTTGTATTGCATCTTCTTGTCAGCTCTGCCTCTGGGCTTTTGCATCCTTCGGGTCTACCCTCTCACCTTTTCGACACAAGCCAATGATTCGTGAACCTTACCCATGCTGGATCTTTGCCTTGCTTGTTTGCACTCTCTGTTCCTGCTTGGGCAACAAAATGAGTGAGCCTGGCTTCATACTCAACTTTGATTTAGGGGCCATTTGGGGTTGGAAAAATGTGAGCATTAAAGGGCATTTTGTATTAAAAAAAATTAATACAAAAAGGTTTGGAATATAGCCATAATATTATATTAAACATTTGTATCAGACAACCTACCGTCCATAGTCATAGTCATGATTACACTTTTGACTAAATTTGTTGTTTTACTTTCAACATATAAAACAACCTAATATCCACATGTCCCAAGGTTAACCATTGATATCACTCAGATGTGTTTTGCTCATCTAAATGAGTTTGTTTTATAAAGCGTTGATATCTACAATAGTTTGCACGTGCCTTACTGATTAACATGCCATGACAAACACCAAGCTTACATTTTGATAAATTCAGAATAAATTAGTGTGATGTATAAGTATGTTTTTTTTGTTTATTATGTAATGACCGTTTAATAAAATTGTAGTTTAACGCGAGTACACAATGCAAACTATAGAAGACCGATGACGAAGAGTTATTGCTTTCATGATATTAATCCCAACAACAATCACCTTTTATCATTAGTATAGGCAGTGTTCTAAAAAACAATTTAGGCGCTAGGCGTTAGAGAAACACCCAGATTAATGGCTGGGCGGGTTCTGGGCGGTCTAAGCGGGGTCTGGCGGTCTGGGCGGGGTCTAGGCGGTCTGGTCAAATTTTTTTTTTTTGGATAAGTCTGATTGTGTTCTTATTTTATTTTTATTTCTCCTTTTTTGGAAATAAACAATTTAATTATTTTTATTTAGTATATGCTTGAATGTAGCAAATGATGATTACTTAATGAAATTCTCAAAGAATATGTCGGTACCAATTTTAGTCATGTAGATTTTATCAAACATGACTGAGTTCATTCATGCAATTTGAAGAAAAATAAAGAGTATGTTTAGATATTTGTTCACAAATTCAACCTTTTATAAAGTACCCATCATGACCAACTTTAGTCATTTGAGTTTCAATAAATTTTGTTCATGATTGTTAATTTTTTATGTGTTTAAATTTTGCATATGTATCTTGGCATTAAATTGGATGTAATTGATAAGGTATTATGCTTAACTTTTGTAAATTATCAAAGTTATAATACAAAACCTAAAACCGCCTAAGGGCTAGGCAATTGCTCGCCTCCTGCCCACCGCCTAGCGCTTTTTAAGACACTGAGTATAGGAAGCTAAGAAAACCAATAATAAACAAAGATGAAGAGAGGAGTTATGCTTTAAGGCTATTGTATTGTGACAGTGGTCATGAATGTCACGATCAGCTTAGGATGAAGCGAGCTCCTTTTATGCGATTGTATGCTCAATTACGAGGTTATGGGTTAAGAGATAGTAAACATGTGAAGGTTGATGAACAAGTTGTCATGTTTCTCCATACTGTTTGACATGATTTACGTAATCCTAAATCAAGTTTTCAATTCACTCAGATCATACAGTTAGTGCTTACTTCCACCTGGTATTATCTTGAATTCTTAGGTTATACAAAAATGTAGTCAAACCCGTTAAAACTACAATTTCTCCTGCTAATGGTGAGAATGACCATAATTGGCATCATTATTTTTAAGGTTAGATTTTGGGTATCGTGTTCTTTTTTGTAGAAAGAAAAAACAAAAAAACAAAAAACAAGGTGTTCAAATATTTATCAAATGATTTTAACAAATGACTTTTCGTGTAGCATGTCGTCAGTGCAATCGACGACACTCATATCAAGGGCAATGTTCTCGCTGAGGACTAAGCTAAATATCGTAATAGAAAAGATTTCATTTCTCAGAATGTGTTTATTGTTTGCACAGTTGATATGAAATTTTCATATGTGCTTGCTGGTTGGGAAGGATCAGCTCATGATGGTAAAATTTTGAGAAGTGCAGTGAGTAGAGCGGGAAGTAGGCTGAAAGTACATGCTAATTGTATTTTTTCTAATAATTAAAAACATAGTTGGTAAGAGTCAAGATGTTTATGAGTGTGGATACTAATCCCTGGACATTCATAATTAAATAGGTAACTACTATCTTGCCGATGTTGGATTTCCATTAGTTTCAGGATTTTTTACACCATATCACAGCAGTCAATATCATCTCCGAGACATCAATGGCTGTCAACCTGAGAATGCAAAGGAGTTATTCAATTTTCGTCATCATCACTTCATAATGTTGTTGAGAAAACTATTGGTTTACTAAAAAGGAGATTTTCGTATCTTAGGAATCAACCATTCCATGATATTGATACATAGGCGAAATTGGTCCTTGCATGTACTGCTATTCATAATTTTCTTTGCGATAAAGATCCTGGCGATCATTGCACAGATGATGAATGTGAAGATAGTGATGACGAAGATGAGGAACAAGATGGATAAAATATTGTTAATGCTAGCACGCCAGAGTGGACAAGTGATTGGGGTAATATGGCTAATTTTATGTGGGCTGAATATTCAAATCATAAGACTATGTTAGTTTATTTAAGTTATGTATTAGGATGTTTATTTTGTAAGAGTATTTAACTATAAGGATTTAGTTGTTTAGTTGTTTTAATATTTTATTAGAATGTTCTACTTTTAGTTGTTTTAGTCATTTTAGTTGTTTATAAGATTGTTTTTCACTTACTACATTATTGTTGTTTCACCGTGAACTTTTTTTTTGTATGTATTTAGTAGGTATGGCTACTCAACCAATCCAAGGTGACAACAGATCAACAAAAAGCAAGTAGGATGGAATCAAATTATGGATAATATACTTATTAATACTTTGATGGAAGAAGTGGCTAAAAGAGGAAAAAGAAAATGATAATAGGCCAGACGCACTTCAACACGTAGCTGATGAAATATTCGTCATTACAGGAAATCAAATCAATCATAAGAATGTGCGAGCAAGATTGAAAACACACAAAAAAGACTATCTAGTAATTCGTGACACTCTTTCTCAAAGTGGCTTTGGATTTGATTATGAGAATGGATGCGTTGTTGCTGACCCTGACGTTTGGGATCACTACATTAAGGTAATTTTTTGTGTATATTAATAAATATTATAGATATTTAACATTTTCATATTAAAACAACACATCATAGTAACTTGGATCAAAATTGTTTTTAGACACGCCTTGAGGCCGATGTTCTTCAACAGAAGGTCGTTCCACATTATTGATAAGCTTGCAGTTATAATTGGTAATAACCGGGCAATAGGTGATCACGCTGTATCAGACGATCTTAATATTGCACTATACTAGCCCACAAAGTGTAGTCAACTAGAATGTTGTCGTAGACCTTGATGACGATGAAGGTGATGCTGGTATTGAGGTCAATCCATCACAACCTATACAATGTTCTCACCACACAAAGGAAAAATGCAAGCATTCACGTAACAACATCAACTCGAAAGATGTTGGTAATGCAATAGTAAAGCTTTTTGATGTTTGTGGTGTGATGGCCAATTCTTTGCAGGATCTAGGGTTCCAGAGGAAGTGAGAATTGTTCTTAACCTTTCAACATTTGATGTGTTTAAAGTTATACGGTCAAATACCAATTTTTTATAGTCAAACTCGATTAAAATTAGAATCTATTGAATGTTAGGGGTCTTATTTTTAATGTTCACTGAAATTTCTGTCAGTTTCTTTGAAAAATATTATATTTAGGCATAAAAATATTAAAAATACTTTTATTTTAGTAAAAAAATATATTTTGATTTTTAAGTTTTTGTATTTGGATTTGATGGAAAGATGTTCAAAATTGCATTTCAATGATACCGAGTTTAGAAAAATTGACAAATACATAGATAGTTACGACAATTTTCAATTTTTAAAAATGAAAACACTATACTTTCTCTGCCACATGTACATCCCACCAACTTTTTCTTAATTTTTCATTTTTTTTCATTTTACATGTTTTATATTTACAAACATATCATCATAGAAAATGAATCATAACTCTCAACATATTTTCCAACTTGCTATTCTAGCCATTTTATTCTTAAACCAATTGTATGTTCTAGAAAGTAATGAATAATAAACATCACTGTGAATTACAATATAGACTAGCATATCATCCGGATCGCTGGCACTCACATACACTTCTTTTGTTGTTAATCATAATGCATTGAGCACCCTCACCACCATTTCCCTCAATCAGTTCTATAAAGAAATTAATAATTTAGAATGTAAAATATTTTTTTTGAGGTGGAAGCCTATTTTACGGCCAAATACTAATTTTTTATAGTCAAACTCGATTAAAATTAGAGTCGATTGAATGTTAAGGGTCTTATTTTTAATGTTCATTGAAATTTCCATATGTTTTTTGAAAATTATTATATTTAGGAATGAAAATATTAAAAAGAATCGATTGAATGTTCGGGGTCTTTTTTATTTAGGCATGAAAATATTAAAAATACTTTTAATTTAGTAATAAAATACATAATTTGAATTTTAAGTTTTTGTATTGATCATTATATTTGTTAGAAAGATCTTCTAAATTACATTTTAATGATACCGAGTTTACCAAAATTCGACAAATACGTAAATAGTTATGGCAATTTTCATTTTTTAAAAAGAAAAACACAATACTCTCTCTCTACCACATGTACATTCCACCAACTTTTTTATTAAGTTTTTTTCCTTATCTTTGCTCTTCTACAAATTTTATATTTACAAACATACCATCATAAGAAATGGATCTCAACCCTCAACACATTTCCAACTTTCAATCTGAGCCATATTTTATTTCAAATCCTTAGTTTATCCCAGTCAGTAATGAATAGTAAAACACAACTCTAAATTATAATGTAGACTAACATATTATCCATGTTGTTGGTACTACTCACACATTTTTTTGTTGCTAATCATCAAGCACTCACCACCATCCCCATCATTACCCTCAATTAGATCCATAAAGAAATTAATATTTTAGAATGTAAAATATTTTATTTGAAGTCAAAGCCTATTTTACGATCAAATACTATTATTTTAGAGTCAAACTCGATGAAAATTAGAACCGATTGAATGTTCAAGGTCTTTGTTTGCATGTTTATTAAACTTTCTATCCGGTTCTTTAAAAATAGTATACTTAGGCATGAAAAATATTACAAATACTTACATATTTTAATAATAAAATACGTATTTTGAATTTTCAGTTTTTGTATTAAGATCTTCAAAATTGAACTTCAATGATACCGAGTTTACCAAAATCCAATAAATAGGTAGATAGTTATGACAATTTTCATTTTGTAAAAAAGAAAACACAATAATTTTTCTCTTCGCCGCCACATGTATATTCTACAATTTTTTTCACAAGTTTTTCATTATCTTTTCCCTTCTACAGGTTTTATATTTACAAACATGCCATCATAGGAAATGAATCTCAACCCTCCATACATTTCCTAACTTTCAATCTTTGCCAGCTTTTATCTCCAGTCCTTAGGTTTTCTAAGTCAACAATGAATAGTAAAATACCACTCTGAATTGTAATATAGACTAGGTGTATTTTTCATGCTGCTGGTACGATAGAAGGTTGGTCGTGGCAATAGGTCAAACTCGGTTAAAGCGTTTATATTAATGATTTGTTTTAAAACTTTAAGCTTATGTATTAGTAATTGTTTCATTGAAAAGATCTTCAAAAATGCATTTCAACCTTACTAAGTTTACTAAAATTTGACAACCATATAGATAGTTATGGCGATTTATTTTAAAAAATATATATATAATTTTTCTCTCTCCACCACATATGCATTCCATAAACTTTTCACATTTTTGTTCATTTCCTTTGCCCTTCTACTTGCAACTTATCTACAAACATGTTATTGTTGATAATGAATCCTCACCATCAACATTTTTTTCAACTTTCATTCTTGACCATCTTTTATCTCCAACCCGAAACACCATTCTGAATTGTAAGATAAATATTTTTAGAGTCAAACTCGATTAAAATTAATCAAATGAATGTTCTGGGTCTTTGTTTAAATGTTCAATAAAATGATCTTCCGTTTCTTTCAAAAATATTTTAATTTGACGTGAAAATATAAAAATACTCACATGTTTCAATAATAAAATACATAGTTTGAAAATTTAAGTGCTTATATTGATCATTGATTTTGTTGGAAAGATCTTTAAAATTGTATTTCAATGATGTCAAGTTTACCAAAATCTGATTACTAAGTAGATAGTTATGATAAATTTCATTTTGAAAAAAAAATATGAACACACAACACTTTCTCTCTCCGCCACGTGTAGATTCCACCAACGTTTTCACAACTTTTTCATTTTCTTGTTGTTCTACATATTTTATATTACAAACATAACATCATAGGAGATAACACCCATTAAATTTGAATTTGCTATTTTAGAGGTTTTTGGATTAAAAACAATTATTCGGATTTATTGGAATTCAATTGAAATATTTAGAATTTTTCTGGATTTTTTTTGGTGGGGTGCCCATAGAATATCAGTGGAAGCGAATAGCCGCCCACTTATAAAATTGATTTCCCCTTTATCTTCTTCTTATTCTTTTTCTTCCTCATGCAAGAGTTGTCACAAACCCAAGATCCACTCGCACGAAATCAGTTCTAGCCCTATCAAGAATAGAGTCCTAAAAAGAGCCAAGTGCCAAAGTACTTGGTCACAGTGATGAAGCCAAATTTTTTGTTGAAAGGGGCTGAGTGATGAGTCATTCTTAATTAATGATAATATAATAATAATCACTTTAACAAAAAAATTAATTTGAACAATACATAAATAACTATACAATGCACCAATTGCTATAAAAAAACTCCATTTAATTTATGGGGAAGAAAATGAATCCAACAAACTACTTTGTAGGAAGACAAAGATAAATATAGGAGTGACAAATCAAATTGGTATATAAAATTTAAGGGAAAAAATTAATTTCAAATGTAAAATTAGTTGTGGAAAAAAAATTGGATTATTTGCAATTTGCCACCTATCATAAATAACTAATTCGAGGTTTCCTCATCATTAATCATTATTGCAGTCTCCCCTCAAGACTAGCAATCAACGTGGATTAACTGTCCAAAGGCTCAGGTTGATTACCCAAACTCCCTTCAAACAATAACCCACATATGAACCTCGAGATACAAACATATATCTTGAGAAAAAAAAAATTAATGCATCAAAATTTCATTATCTCCAGAAAAATTAATATATCAAAATTTTCATTATTTCCAGAAATAATAAAAAAAAATAAAAAATCAAGTGGGGGCAAGTGCCCCCACCTAGCTCTGTCTCTGCTCAGTCATGCAACATGTAAGATCTTATGCTAGATCTGCTCCCTCCATCACACCCTCGATAGCAAGGACAGTTGGGGAAGAAAGTGATGCTATAAGAGTCGTGAAATGAGAAAGAAAAGTATGTACACATATACACAAGTATACACACTACGATTTTACATTTAGTCTCCACTATTTCTCGATTCAGTATTTGACTTAAGTATCGTAGTGCCTTCGACCACCACAACGATGGTCTTGGGCTTAAACGCTGCTCTTTTTGTAGGTTAGATATCATCAGGATCAACGATGAATGATCTTAACGCATCATATTCCTTAGGCCCTTTCTTATTTTCCTATTGTCTATGCACGTTTTCATCATTTAGAGTATATGCATGCCTTAATTCCTTCAGCTTGTAAGAAGTTACTTAAGTAATCATACATATATATTTGAAATGTGACTATAGTAATAATTACCATTTTAAATATATTTTAGGATAACAACATTGTTGAGAATACTATTTCATAACGTGAATCCGCACAATGTTTGCTTCGAGAAAGAGAGGGAATTTTATGTAGGACGCCCCCTGTTCAAGAACCTGTTCAAATACTATCTTCTTCTTTCATGCCCAATGATTGAGTTCTTCCACAAAAGTAATGAAAATAAACATGATTGGCTGAGCTCAATATCATCCCTCCCCGACGCATG
Source organism: Berberis vulgaris (assembly GCA_963556465.1). NCBI lineage: Eukaryota > Viridiplantae > Streptophyta > Magnoliopsida > Ranunculales > Berberidaceae > Berberis > Berberis vulgaris. The sequence continues at coordinate 24,737,224 of OY747130.1, read as the reverse complement.
GATAATGAATTTTTGGCTATGTTAGATCAATATGTGTTGCCAACACAACAACCAAGGAGGTGTTCATCTTCAATGCCAAACACACTTCCATTTTCTATTTTGTTAAAATGTGTTTAGGCTAATTATAGATGATCATCTTCTCAATGACGATACTTCTAGTCATAATGATTTTGGTTTCCGAAATGAAATTGACCCACAACCTCATCAAGAAGAAACACATAATTTCTTGGGCGAAATCAATGTAGTCAAAGCCATCCAAAGCGCTTAAAGCCAAAAGGCAAGCCAAGCAACAACATATCGCTTCACATTGGTCAAAGCCAGGCCATTATCCTGAAGCCACAAAAAGCCACCACTTTTTGCCTTTTTTTGTTGAAGCGTGAAGCCACCAAAGCCATGGCTTCATTAAACAAACGTTTTTTTCCTTCATTTTTTGTATTTCTTCTTCTCATACTTTTTTCTCTTTCTCATTCTCTCTTGAGATCTTCGCGGCCGAATCAAAGAGCTTCAACAAAGCAGGAGTTGGAGATCTTATTCAAGGTACAAATCTTCTTACCTTCAATAGAGCTTCACCGAAGTTTCCACCGTCATGACCCCGAAGAAGGAACCCACAGCTATACATTGATTATCTATGCATTAATAATTTATACATTAATATTGTTGTTGTTTTTTGCTTACTTAAGGTGATTGATTATGGAAGAAAAATGTGGGGCAAGAGAGTGTAGTTCTCGAGAAGATATTTGTTGGAAGTATGATGTTGTAGTGATAGGTAACAAACATCATAACAAAGGAAGCAATATGAACACTTATATTGACTTGAGCTAACACCTCTATATCTAATAGAAAACACAATGCATATATTTAGAAGCTTTGATACAAGCAAAATGCATATATTTACATTTGTATATAATATTAAAATAATTTTTAGGGTTGCTTTACTTGCGTAAAGTCATTGCTTCGCGCTTCGCTTTTCGCTTTTTGCTTAAAGCCAAGCCTCGGCAAATCGCTTATGCTTCACACTTTGACTACCTTGGGCAAAGTATAATTTTTGTGTTCTCATTGCTCAGTGCTACATTGGAAAGATGAAAATTTTAGGGCATCTTCATTGAGGAATCATTTTTTTCGAAACGCATTGTTTGCAAGGAAAGGTGAAGCTTCCAATGATGTCTACCTTCCACCATTGCTTCAGGTGTTGTACGAGGGAAATGATGTTCAATCAAATAATTTTCGTAGACATATTCGCAAGTATAATGCCGCCAATGCATTTACGAGTCTTGGCACTAAATTTGAGCTGAGGGTACTCAGTGGGAGGGGTCCCACAAGTTTTATTATTTATAGAGAATTATGATAGCGTTAATTCTGCAACAAGGCCTAAATGCATTTTATTCACAACTTTACATTTATGATCTCGATTCAACATTACATACCCACAGTTGTCAAAATTCACACTTGAGGTTGAATGTGCTCAAAATCATTCAAGATGGTTTGTTGCAGTATAATATGTTTGTGGAAAAATACCATCAAGCTTATGAGATTCTGAATCAATCAAATTTTGTTGACCAAAACATACCTGTGTATGTTCACTACAATTGTCTTAAAGACAGACAACATTATAATCTTCCTTCATCAAATGAAATAACAATTAGGGAATTATGAATTGATGAAAATTAATGAATGTCATCTAGCTTACTTACCGTTTCACTATGTGTTATTGTTTCCGCATGGCGATCTAGGTTGGGAACTTGAATTAACTTAGTGGGATGTTACAACTAATATGGGTTCAAGAAAATGACTTACTCAAATGGAGTTTTATAGTTACCATTTGTTCGAACGACCAACTAAGTACTCAACAATTTTGAGAGTCGGCAAATTGTTCTAAGAGTTTTTAATAGATGCTTGGGCTTCAACTGAGCAAAACCGATCAATGTATGTGAAGAACAATCAAATGAAGCTCAGGGTTGAGCTTTATGAAGGTCTTACGGATATTAGGCCTAATGGGTTAAGACCAGATCAAGTTGGGAATCAACTTATTTTGTCGTCATCCCATTTTGTTAGTCCAAGATACACGTCTGAGAAATTTCAAGATTCAATGGTCATCACACGTTATAACAATCATCTAGGTGTTTTCGTAACCATGACCAAATCAAAACTAGCCTGAAATTATAGATGCTTTGTTACCTCACCAAAAGCCTACAGATCGCCCATATTAGTAGGTCGAGTTTTTTAGTTAAAAGTAAAATGTCTAATGGATTATCAAAATAGGTAAATTCGGTGATGTTGTGGCCCATGTCTTTACCATTGAATTCCAAAAGCGTGGGCTACTTCATATGCCCGCACTTATATTCCTTCTTCATTTGCAAAAATTCGCACTATCGCTCAAATTATAAGATCGTGTGTGCAAAATTTCCTGACCCGGTTGAAGATCCCATGTTATTTTAGACAATTTTACGTTATATGGTGCGTGGACCGTGTGGTGCTCGAAATCCTAAAGCAACGTGTATGGAGAATGGGAGGAGCACAAAAAGATATCGTCACGGATTTTCAGAAACAACAACAATGGGCTAAGATGTATATTCTATCTATCGACGTCGCAACACTGGCCTAGTGTATTATATGAAGGGGCAACCAATTGATAATATAGATGTGTGCCATATAATCCATATCTCTCATGGATGTTAGATTGTCAATTAATGTGAAAGTGTGTGAGGGAATTAGATGTGTGAAATACATACACAGGTACATTTATAAAGGTCATGATAGAACAACAATGGTATTGGAGGGAGTAGATGAAATCCAATAATATCTTGATGCTCGATATATTGGTCGGCCAGAAGCTGCTTGGAGGATATTTGGTCATCTTTTACATGAAGAAAATCTTACAATCATTCGGCTGGATCTTCATTTACCTAGAATGCATCACGTTGTGTTCAATCTTGCAGATCGAGCATAAACAAGTCTACTTAGAACTAGACAACAAATGTCGATTTTAACTGCATTCTTTGCATGTTGTGTTTACCTACCAAGAATTCCCCCAACACTTTGTTTCGCAGAAACCACAAAAAAATGGACAAGAAAGAAGACAGGTATACAAATGGTAGAATGTACTTTGCCATGAAGGTAAAACTTTTTATTTGTGATTGCTTCTAACTGTTGTAAAAGGGCCACAATCATTTGAACATTTGCGCACCTATACAATGTTTTTCACGACACCTACAAATTAGCTTGCACCACACCGAGACTCCTAAAAGATAATGATGAATGGATTAAGTGTCTTGAAGAGGATGCGATTATGAAAACTGAGAATCAATTAAGAAGATTGTTTAGTGTTATTCTAATGGAATGTCACACTTCACCAATATTTGCTATGGGTAAGGTTTTTCAGTGAATATATGTGATGATCTTTCACATCAACATCGAACAAGGTTCGGTATTTCAAATCCAACAGACGCTCAGACTTTGGATTATGGTTTGTATCTCATAAATTAATTTCTTTAAGAAGGGAAGAATTTGAATAAGTTATCACCTATGCCCCTACCGATTGAGATTTGAGATATGATAGCTGGTAATGACTCATATGGGAACACCGACAACTTCAGTATAATGGTCAAGAAGCAGATGCACAATCGTCTATCGACCAGCTTAATGAGGCACAACTTTTGATTATATTACAATAGTTACTTCAGCTCTTGAAAATAAAGGAATTAATTTCCTTTTTAATGGAGGTGCTGGAACAATTAAACATTTTTATACAACACTGTTACTTCAAAATCTCGCAGCCTTGGACACATTTTCATTACCGTTGCACCATCTAGTATTGCGGCGTTACTATTAGTGGGAGGCAGAACATCTCATTCAACGTTTTGTATTCCGCTAGATGTCATGGAAAATTCAGTGTGTGGGTTCACTAAACAGTCACTGCATGCTGATTTATTCAGCTAGACAAAACCAATTATCTAGGATGAAGCTCTAATGCAACATACATATTGTGTTGAAGTAGTTGATCGCACACTGCAAGACATTTACAGCAACAATAAGTCATTTGGTGGTATTACTGTTGTTCTTGGTGGTGATTTTCGACAAATATTGCCAGTTATACCTAGAGGCGTCCGTGAGCAAATTGTGGCGGCATCTTTGAGGCTTCTCAGCTTTGGTTAAACAGAGAGTTTGACTTTGATTTAGAATATGCGGCTGGACAATGGGTAGGCAATGCCGAATTTTTTTAACTAAGGTAATATTTTTGTGTAAACAAATACTATTTAAATTTTACTACAATGTATTTTTTTATTATTCATTATTTTATATATACTGGAAGCATCACACAAGATGTTATTTTGTTTCCCCCAACGATGCACAAATGCAAAGATTTAAGTGAGCTAATTAATGTGGTTTATCCTCAACTAAATGTAGTCTGCACAACGTCTACGAATTATTTTACTGAGCGAACAATTCTCTCAGCAAGAAATTACCATGTGTCTGACATTAACAAAGCTGCATTATTTAACTTCCCAGGAAAAATTGTTGTTTATTTTGCTGCAGATAAAATTGCTAAACATTTTGAAAATGATCATTCCATTACCAACCGTATCTAACCGAGTATTTGAACTCACTTAATCATTCTAGATTACCGCCATTTAAGTTAGAATTAAAAGTAGGTTGTCCAATTATGTCGTTGAGGAACATTGCACCTAAAGATGGACTTTGTAATGGAACATGTGTGATGGTTGTGCATTGTACAAGGTGTATAATTGAAGCTAAAATCTTAAATGGGGATAAGACTGACAATTTAGTTTTCATTCCTAGAATCTCTTTAACGACATCACCTTCTAAGTTCTCATTCAAAATGAAAAGGCGTCAATTTTCAGAGCAGTTGGCATATGCAATGACATTAAACAAGTCACATAGACAATCTGTGAAATATGTTGGAGTTGATCTACACTGATATTCAGTCATTGCCAACTTTATGTTGCATTATCTAGATGCATGGCTTCTAATGTAATAAGTGTCTTTTTGCCTCAAGATGGGTTTGATTCTACGACCAATATTTTTTAACTAGAAGTTTTGTTGTAAAATTTTAATAAAGGTATAAGTTTCAATAAACATGTTTTTAATCGAAGTTTCTGATATTTTTATGTTTTACTTCCATAAGATATGAACCTAATCTTCAATTGTGTATAATTGGGATATCGTTGTCAAGGAGTTCAAAAAAACCATAAAAAATAAGTATAATGGTGGGTGTCACTGGAAATGGAAAAAAATTAATTACTTATAAGATGATTGAGATAACTTATTTTATTGTTTTTTTAGCTAGTACTGCGTCTGATAAATTTGTAGATTTCTGTCATATTTCCTCCTTACTCAAGGTTGGTGCATATAGTCGCATAGTCATTTGATAATGTGAGACAGAAGATGTTTGGATATGTACCTTTTGCCAGTTAGTGACATATGGTTTTGATGTACAAATGTAGTTTAAGTTGGTGAATATAAGTTAACCCATTTTTGTATATTGTGGGTTCCTCTTCGTTTCATGTTTTTGAAAAGAGAATTGTTGAACACCGTGCTCTTCGAATGCGTATAGGATTAAATAGTATGGAAACAAAGTTATATAGGATATATGATGCTTATAGGATTAAATATGTTTTTTGGACACCCTGCACTTTCGGTAGATGATGTATAGGATAGATATGCTACAAAAGTTAGATGTATACAAAACCAATCCTTTTGGATATTTTGGATTCTATATATTGGATAATATATTTTGGGTTTAAACTCTAGTTTCATTTAACTAACATCTTTTATGTGAAGTAGCTTATACAGTTGATTGAAATACTTTCGTTGGTCAGAATCTATCAAAAATTATCTCGATATAAGTCAAGTTGTAATTCAAATAATTTATAGGGCTACAAAATCAAGGGTAAGTTTGAAGGTCCACTACGTTTTTCACTTATTTGAATATTGATTTCATGTCATATTCCTTTGTAGGTTTATAAATATTTTAAGTAAGTTTTCAGGTGTTTTATGGTACTTGGTGTCGAGAGGCACCAATCGTGATTGTGATACGTTCTGCTATCCTTGAATAATATACAAGTAGATTCATATTGGCTAAATCACAGTATCATATTTAAATGCAACATGAAGGTTAGAATAAACAGACAACCGTCATATAGCTTCATTTGTTATTGGATTTTCATTGGTTTATTTAATTGGATAGATTTGATGTACTTAAATGTTTTATACTGCAACATTTAGATAACTAAATGGGAACATTGGTGCTTGGAGAAATTATGTGGAGTGCTCATGGCATTGATGGCCATTAGAGTCATTTACGTGAAGTATATAAGAATTTGATTTTCAATACTATAAGAATTTATACTTCACGTAAATTAATCTAATGGCCATCATTTACGTCAGGTATAAAATTTTAATGTAGTTAGATTTTAGTAAGCTTGGTTTCATTGTAATGTCAATTTTGAATATTGATGTGTCCAAAATCCGTTCTCCAATAAGTGCGACCTACAAAACAAATGTTAGATTGCCAAAGACCACTTTCTTGGTGGCCGAAGGCATTCTGATACTTAAGTCAGTAACTCAGTTGGAGATGGAGATAAATCTGGACAAAACTCAGTTAAAGTTGCATACCTTTGTCAAATGTTCCCTTTACCTTATATAATGGTCGTTGTTAATTATTTGCGTGACTTAAGCATGTGAGGAGCAACGAGAAAAGACGTTCCTCGTAATGGTCTCCTTCTTTATGAAGGTACGTCCTCGAAGATGTAACTCCCTCCACGACTCTTTTTTCTATATAATGATCTTCCTCTTTAAGGGAAAACTTTATCGAGCCTGGATTTGGACCTTTAACTATGGTTTATTCTGATGAGCACTGTTTGGGCTTTTATGACTGGAATCGCCTTTTTTGGGCTTTATGAATTAGCCTGTTTTGAGATAGTTGATCTTCATGATGGATGATTCCTACCACATGTACGACTGCGATATCAGTCTTATTTGATTTATCATCAGCTACTCCCCCTTTAGTTAGTGAGTATGCTGACGTGGCCACTAGCTTGATGACGATTCGACTTTAAATTTCATCATTGCCACGTATTTAATGTTGTTAGCAGCTTTTGGAGGGTTGCCACACATTTAATGTTGTTATTGCGTATTTTGGGATCTCATGCAGTCATCATACCCCGAACGTCGTCCTATGAGTAGTCTCTTCGTTGCTCAGATCCATAAAAGGGGGCGTGATTGATTTGTTTTTCTCTTTATGTTATCTTTGAAATTAGAGTTTATTCTTCGATTTTCTTATTTGTTTTCATTGCTCCTCCATTTCTTTACGATGTCTGCCGGCAATATACTAGACGACGAGGCGCTTGCTGCTTGTGAAGCTTACTTCTCACCCAAGAAGGCTTCTTAGGTGACGTTGGACAATTTTCGTTGCGATTATGACCTACCATCTGATCTCGAGATCATCCTCCTAGGCAGAACGATAGTCCTTGTCATCCAAAGCCTGGGTATATTGCACTTTATCCATGCATGTTTCTGGCCATCCTTCTATTTCTATTCCTAGTTCTAGAGTTATTTTTGTAATATCTAGACTTTTTGGGCATTTCTCATGCTCAAATGGGTCCTAATGGTTTCTACTTATGTGAGAGCCATTCTCTCTGGCATTCCATTCGGTGGGTTGTTTAATGGTGACCAAAGACATTTGCTTCCTCCGTTCTCCTGTCTGTTTTGGGAAGCTCAATGATGACATCAGAAACTAGTTGTGATTCTTGGTTTTTGCATCTGTCAACTCTGGCTACTTCAAAGTGCGAGGTCGTTAGATTGTGCGGTCGTTCCGAGTCCCTAACAAACGAAGGAATCTGCAGTTAACTGTGGAGGAGCGGATGGTCAGTGACCATTTTTTGAAGCTTCATGTGGTTCCCGTGGATGCATTTCTCACAGGGACATTGTGGAGCGTGGTGGCTTATATACTACGATTGAGGCGAAACGGACTTTGCTTATTGAATCCAGAGCTGAGGAGATTGTTGCTCGTGTTGCTTTCATTGGTATTAGTGATGTTAGCATTGATGGGGAAGTGAGCTCAGGCATGGATGTTACAGATCTCAATGCTCCTGTTAGCATTGGTGTTGCTAGCCCGACTTCAAGGAAAAGGAAGCTTTCAAGGCCTGCAAGCCCATTGAAGCAATTGTTGATAAGTCATGGTCGTGTTCCGAAGAAGAAACGACTTTTTGGTTTCACTCGTGATACTGCTCGGATTGCTCCTCGTTTGAGTTCTTCTGATAAGGAGGTTGTGAAAGAGGATCGCTTATCCCTCGAGAAGATCAAGGAGATGAATTTGGCATTGGAAACGAGCAATAAGGAAATTACTCGTTCGTTGACCAATAATGAAAAAAGGCTTCTTTCAGCCTATGGTGCACCTGACATGGCTAAATGATCTAACGATGACCCTCGAGTTATCCATGCAAGATGCTCCAGCTGGTGATGGAGCAGTCCAACGAGGTCGCTGACCGTGGTTAGAGTTTTGAGGTTATTCTTCCTCGATCTCCTTCCATTCCTGTCGATGACGAGGCGAGGTTCTTAGTTTATTTTCTCGCTCGTCTGGATTCTTCTACTCCTGCTGCTACTACTACTTATTTTACTCCTGCTATGACCACTCCGCAACGAGAAAGCAAGAGTGGTTTTTAGTTATCATCACTATTTCGCCAGCTTTTCCGGCCGCTGGGAGCGATTCCTCTGTGATTTTAGATCCCTGCATCCTTCATCCACGGATTAATTGGAAAGAGACAACCCGGAAGACATTGTATCAAAACAGATGGGAAGTTTTGTTGGGTTACTTAGCTTGATGTGCAGGATGGTGCACGTAGGTTGATCAATGAATGGCATAGGTGGGCGGTGGAATGACCTTCGATGCCTGTATTGGATCCTAGCACACATCTCGATTACGGTTTTAAGCAGATAATGGACGGGATGAATCAACTCACTTACACTGGTTGAAGATTGCGAAGGTGGGAGATTGGAAGAGAATTGTTGACGGACGGGTCGAGCTTCTCGACTATATCGAGGGTCTTGGCGTTGATTTATTTGAATATCCTTATTTGGTCGATCAAGTTTTCGAGGATGAATATCGTAAGGAAGGTACTCCGGATCCCCCAAGCGATACTGTAGATGAAGAACCATCATTCCCTCACCCTTCCGATCTGGCTCCATTACCTATTCTCGCTGATGAAGGGAAAACCTCCTCTCCTCCTGCCACTAGCGTTGTTGTTGCCTCTATTCTATTAGATGCTCTTGTTGTCGATACTTTTACTGTCTTTTCTTAAGCTATTGTATCTTCTTATCCGGATGTAACATAATAATTTTATGAATGAAAAGCCTTTTTCTTTTGATAATCTTGTGTTGCCTTTTATTTTATTTTCTGCTTCGAATGTTTTCTTGTTGAAGTCGTGATTCGTCTTTGTATCAGTCGCATTGATTCATTGTTTATGATAGGTGTGTGTTCACCTCGTTACTTGCATTCTCCCTACTCTGATAATCTAGGTTTGTCCGTATTTCTACTTCTTGCACTCGTTTGTTTGATCATCCGAAGTTTTTATTTCTTCGATCTCGTCGGTCGGGCTGTGAAGCTGTACTGGTTCATTTTTACTCGTTAAGATTCGTGTGTGTCTACTTCACGATCAAACGTTTTTGGACATTACAAAAAGTTCCCTGAGTAAGTCTTGACTTGTGTGTCAGATCCCTTGTAGACACGTTTTGTATTTCGACGCGTTGGTAGAGCCAGAAGGCTTTGTGAACGTATCTTGACTTTTTTGTCTAGATTTTTTACTTCGTGGTTCAACATATTAGTCAACCTAAAAGCAATCCAAATAAGTTGACTTGTTTGTCCCATCCTTTACTTTGCCAGTCTGACGTATTAGTTGCTTACATGTAAGTTGACTGGTTCGTCCCAACTTTTACTTCGTTGGTTTGACATACTAGTTGACCCAAAGATTTTTACGAGTAAGTTGACTATTTAGTCCCAACTTTTACTTCATTGGTCTTACATACTATTCGAGCTAAAGTTTTTTTACTAGTAAGTTGACTGTTTCGTCCCAACTTTTACTTCATTGGTCTGACATACTAGTCGATCCAAAGTTTTTTACGAGTAAGCTGACTGTTTTGTCCCAACTTTTACTACGTTGGTCTGACATACTAGTCAACCCGAAGTTTTCTACGAGTAAGTTGACTGTTTCATCCAAACCTTTATTTTGCCAGTCAGATATATTAGTCGCCCAAAAGTTTGCTATGAGTAAGTTGATTGTTTCACCCAAACTTATACTTCGTTGGTCTGAAATACTAGTCGACCCAAAGTTTTCTATGAGTAAGTTAGTTGTTTCATCCCAACTTTTACGAGTGAGTTGATTGTTTCGACCCAACTTTTACTTCATGGTTGATCAGACTAGAAGTTTGTTGTTTGTGTCTGACTTATGCATCCTAACCTTTTGCTTGTGGCTTGACATGCCGATTCCTTCGTATTGTCAGACTTTAATGCCTTAATTTTATTTCTCGAGTGTAAGACAAAGTGTTTGAACTCGGACTTTTATTGATAATCCCATTTCGGGTGCTCAACAATCTATAGTAGTAGTCATCATTTTCTTCCCATAAAGTTACACTGTGTTGTAGAATTAGTTTGTGAATATGCATTGCATTTTTCAGACTGCTGCTCAATTGATGTCGTTTCTTATTACAATAGGAAGTTGGTTCCCACACGCCCTTGTTGTTCGATTAGTATTTGTTTCTGATCGTCGGGATTGGTTTCGTATTTCCCTGGAGTATGCTTTAGTTTCTTGAGTGGACTTAACTCGTTCTTTGCAACTTCTTCCTTCGTGATTCTCCTGTAATTTTGGTAGTCGTTCATTACATATATTGTTGTCGTGAGGTAGCTAATAAACACAGAATGCTTTTTGATCAAATCCCTGGATGTATGTTCTTGACAGGTGATAACAACGAGTAGAATGGAATCCAGTACCGAATTGTTCAATCATGCTCACATCAGCACCAGCTGCCAAAGCTGTAATGCGTTTTAGTATTGAGTTTTATTCATTGAATTAAATTTGTTTGCGCCAGTTTCGTTGTTTGTAATGGTGGAAGCATTGTTGGCCTTGTCATAGATAATATGGATTAAGCTTGCATCTATCAGTAAGGGCTTCACATTATGTCAGTTGGTTTATCCCTTCTTGAGGTGCAAATTTCTTCGTGTTTCTCATTGTGAGTTGTCGTAGTGGTTTTTCAGATCTCATTTGATGGCGTTGGTGCTCCTACTTCGATATAGATCAGCTCGAGTGGGAGGTGTTATTGATCGTCTCTTTGGTTGACTTGATTGTATGGTTCCTTCAGCTATGGCGTGTAGGGCGTACATCAGTGTTCTAGGCTACTCTTTCGATCTCGCAGTGGTGTCCACCTTTTCCTTCTCTTTGGGATGCTTATCTGGTAGTTCGATGAATTTGTTGAGTTGTCCTCTCAAAACCCAGTTCTCAATTACGTCTTTCAGTTTGTAGCAGTCTTCGGTGCCGTGCCTACGATACTTGTGGAAAGAGCAGTACTTGCTCTAATCTTGCTCTTCCGGGTCTCCTCTCATTTTGAGCGACCAGTTGATGTCTTCCCATTTGCCATGGACTTCAGTATGTTCACCCGACTTGTTCTAAAGGTTGTGTATGGTTTATACATCTTTTTTACCACGCTTGTTACCCGCTTATGCCTGGGCCTTGCCGATTGCAGTTTTCCATATTTTTACTGGTTGAATTCGAGCCTTCCATTGGTCTGATGACATCTAGGCCTATGTCTTTACAGGTGCCATCTAGGCCCGGCTTCTAAAACCTGAGGTAATGAGTGACCTGATACGATTGATGCACCTAGACAAGTCAGTTTGATTGACTGGTCTAGTAAGAAGTACCTCTGCTTGAGAAAAGGGCAAGTAAAAACACGACTTTGAGAGACTAGACCAACCATACTTTTGGAACACTAAAAGCCACAGAATTGTAGGCACGGTTGAGGCAATATGAAGAGGTACTTGACTGTAACTATCTTATCCTTAATTTTAATAATGATCTGAGCCATGAGTGTTCTATTGATCAAGAGTTTCGCTTAGTCCGTCACCTCGTGTTCACTGAACAACTACCCACTCACCTCCGAGACTTTCTTACCTCTCCGAGAATGGAGGTACTCGATCATTTTTTGGGGGGTATGTGGGACAACTTTCATTTTTCTTTGATTTGGTTCACCACAGCTTGTAAATTACTCAACTCTTCAAAGAGGTGAGGTCGTACTTTCTTTACTGCCAAGGGCAAGGGCCTTTCACTACAACACAAATGGCTATTAATAGCATTTGACCATAGCGTTTTTTACACTCATGCTATAAAAGCCCAAATTTTAATAGCATTATAAGACTAAAACGCTATGAAAGTGGAAGCGGGAAAAACTAAAATTAACCCGGCTCGATTCCCTCCCATTTCTACATTTGCTTCCCTCTCAGTCTCGCTCTCTTTCCCACCTCATTCACAGCAGATCGAAGTAATGCTCTCCTCTGACCTCTCCTCCTCTTTGCCTTTCTGCCCCTCTTTTTCTCTCTTCTTCCTTGGCACATTCTCTCCCTCTTCACAAATATCTCTCAAAAGCTCCTCTCTTCTTCATCTTTCATGGCACCCCAAGCATGATTTCTTCAAGCAGAATAGTCTATTGTTCTCATCTCTTCCTCTCCCCATTTGCAAAGTTGAAAAGTTAGGGTTTCCTCTCCCAATCTCTTCCTCTCACCATTTCCCTGATTTGTTGTTGTTGTTGCAGACATCGAGGATGAGATCCAATCCAGCATCTGTTCGTTGCAGCTCGACTCAGCAGGTAAGAATTCACTGAATCTCATCCTTTACCGTTCATTCGTTCGTTCTCTATCACTACTGTATTCGATGATGTACTAAACGTAAGGTTTCGGTTGAGTTTTGTAGAAGAGAACAACGGTGTGGTTTCGATGGATGAAGTGAAATTTGAACAAGTTAAGTCAAAAGAAGTCGTAAAATCTGATAATATGGAAGAAGGTAAAGTGTAATTAACCTAATTCTTCTTTTCACTGAGATTGAGCTTATCAATATTACCAAAACTTCCGTATATTTACGGTGAAAAAGCGATTCGTAGGTTCTAGTAATTTTTGGTGCTTGAACTAGATTAAAAGATGTTCTGTTGAAGTGGAAAAATTGATTGGAGGAAACTCTTGAATTTTTTGCTCTTTTGTCTTGATTTCTAATGTCACATGTTAGATGAACCTATTTCGGTGCAATAGAGATCTTTGTCTAATTTGAATTGAGAGAAACTTATGTCATTGTATTTATTGGAACAAGTAGCTCTTGTTTTTCACTTGGGAAGCAATGGTTTTTTCTTTGCCCTCTGGTAGGTGAATATTAGGATTCTAGATTGTTGAAAGCTAAAATTTATATAACTTGTGTTAATATCCAGAATTTATGATTTGCTGTTCTGTATTTCAATTGCATATGCTTATTCAGTATCAATAGCATTTTTTACATTCTGCATATGCATCTGTATCTCTTATTTATTGTAGATATCAAGGAAGATGTACAACCTGTTGCCCAACCCTCCGGACCTTCACACGCAGAGATTAAAGGTATCTTGTTATTTTATTATTATGGTTATCCATTATGTTTTGCTTTTACACTTACATTTTGTATTGCTATATGTGACTGTTATTTATTGGATTTTCAGCGAAAGAAAAGGCAGCAGCAGCTGCTGCAAAAGTTGCTGAAGAAAATGAGAAGGAAAAGTCTAAGAAACGACACTTGAATGTTGTATTTATTGGTCATGTTGGTAAGTTGATTTGACAGTCTCTTTTTTGACGAAGCATATATTCAGCTTCTCAAAGTTTTGTACTAATGTTCACTCGTGTTCTTGCTATGTTGTTTGGTTTATGACCCACTGGATCTACCAGCAGCTAGCTGGCTTGAGTTCCGATGATTTTCTCATTTGACTAATGATGTATTGATGCTTGATGTCGTGTTTATGTTAGTTCATGCTTTATGATGACATTGTATAAACGGTTGATTGGCTGCATAAACATCTGAATATAATTTTCTATAAATAAAACTTATAAGATGTAATAAAAAGTCATTTGATAGCAAATGAAATAAAAAAAATTGCTATGTATACCTACCATTGCGTTTTTGAAACGCTATAAAAGGCCAACTTACTATAGCGTTTTTAAAACGCTATACTCCAGCAGACACAACGTTTTCTAAAACGCTATGGTATCCTACCATAGCGTTTTTGAAACGCTATTAATGGGCTTTTTTCTTGTAGTGTTTAGAGCTTTATTTGTCCAATTAGGCATGCCATGAACTGCCCGAGCTACAGAATTCACTCCCCTTTTCAAAGTTCCATTCGTATGATTGCCCCTTGTCGTCACTGCATCCGTCGATCATTTTCACCTCGTTAGTAAAACGAGTGATGTACTCCCTTATTGCCTCCTCGAGTTTCTGTTTTATATGAAGCAAGTAGTGTGGCCCCTTCCTCATTTGTTGACTACCGATGAACCTCGTGATGAAGGTCGTAGCTAGCACCTGGAATGAGTCTAGTTGGGAACGTTCTGCATGAGATGGATTTTGTGTTCTCCTTCAATGCCATCATGTGGTGAAAGTGTCGTAGATGGTTTGTCGGATCAGTGGTGCCATCATACGCTTCAAACTTTGGTGGGGTGAACTTCTTTGGCATAGGAGTTACCATGAGTTTGTCGAAAAATGGTGGTCTGGCTAGTTCGTAGAATACATTAGGATATGTGACTCCGATCCTGAATGGGATTTCAGTAGGGGTCCCATCACTTTGGGGGGTCCCATCTTGAACTGTTACGTTGCTTTCAAGATTCACCTATTGAGGTTTTGCGAAAATTTTATTGCCAGATTTTTGTTAGGGTTGTGCTTGGATGTCGACTGAGCACGTTCTTGGGTGAATGTTTCTACCATTTTGATCATAAGGTCCATCTGGGCCATGAGTACATCTACACGAGGGTCTGTAGCAGCATCGCTAGATATCTGGGATGTTTGGGCTATCACGTACTATGGCTTACCGTTGTCGGGCATGATCGACCTGGTGTTTGTCATTGGGTTTGAAGTGTGCACTACCGGCAATGCAGCTTCGCCAGTGGGAGGATCATTTTGATTGTTGCTAGGTTGAGGTTCTATAGAGTGCTCCATCCATCCTGAGGGCCTTTTAATCACTGATTAGAACTGATGAAGTTTCCTACTGCAGACTCTTTTCTTGAATATCAATTGTCGCTCCCCACGGATGGCTTCAAACGATGCGTCTAAAATTCGTTATCTGGTAAGTGTGGCCTGTAAAACAAATGTTAGATTGCCAAAGACCACCTTTATGGTGGCCGAAGGCACTCCGATGCTTAAGTCAGTAATTTAATTGGAGATGGAGATAAATCTGGACAAAACTCAGCTAAAGTTGCATTTCTTGTTGAATGTTCCCTTTAATTTATATAATGGTCATTGTTAATTCCCTCCATGAGTTAAGCATGTGGGGCGCAACGAGAGGAGAAGTTCCTCATAACGGTCTCATTTTTATGAAGATATGTCCTCGGAGGCGTAACTCGTTCCACGACTATTTTATCTGTAACGTTCCTCCTCTTTAAGGTATAATTTTATCGGGCATGGATTTTGGGCCTTTAACAATGGTTTATTCTAACGGGCTCTATTTGGGCTATTATGACTAGATTCGCCCTTTTTGGCTTTATGAATTAGCCAGGTTTTTGGATACTTGATCCTCATAATTGATGATTCCTACCACGTGTACAGCTGCGATATCAATCTTATTTGATGTATCGTCAAAGATATTTCCAACAAAATCAATAGCCAACACAAAGACTTGAAGTTTCAAAATATTATTTTATTAATAAAACATGTGGGTATTTTTAAATTCCCTAAGTATTTTTAATTTCCCTAAACATTCAATCAATCAAGGAATGTGATTTCTCAAAAAATGTCGAAATTTCACGAAATATATTTTTTTTCGAGTTATTGAAATTTATTTCGAAATCTAAAATATTTATTATCTTCATTAGGAAAATTTCAATTTTCATGCATTTTTTAACCCGTTATAAACTTATAAGCTTATTTTAGTATTAAAATTTTGTTACAAAAGTGATTTTTAATTATGAATATGTAGTTTGTACGACATTATGAATCTTGTGAGACTCTTTATGTAGTATGTAAGAGTTTAAAATGCCTAAATTATATTGATAACTTCAAAATTGCAATCAAAGTTTTAACTATTTTCTATACACAACGAACTATTTCACGAAATCTCTTAAAATTAACTAATCAAAATTACCTCGAAAAACAAAATCACAGTCCTTGCAATCGATTCAAATTTTAACCGAGTTTCATTCTAAAAAATTAGCTTACATTCTAAATTGTGATTTATTTATTTATTTATGGAGCTAATTGAGGCCAATGGTTGGAATGGTGGTTAGGGTGTCAAGTGCATGACAATTAGCTGCAAAACAAAAGTGTATGTAGAGTGCCAATGGCAGGGTGTTGTTTTACTATTCATTGCTGACTAGGACAAACTAAGGATTGGAGATAAAAGATGGCTAGGATTGAAAGTTGGGAAATGTGTTGAGGGTTGATAATTCATTTCCTATGATGTCATGTTTGTAATATAAAAAACGTAGAAGGGCAAACAAAATAAAAAAATTATGAAAACATTTGGTGAAATTTACATATGACGGAGAGAGAAAGTATTGTGTTTTTGTTTTTTCAAAATAAAAATTATATGAAGTTAATTAAAAGCAATTTTGAAAATATTTTCAACAAAACCAATGATCAATACTAATGCAGTCGATTTTCGCTCTCTGCTTGACCTGCACAAGGAATGCACGTGAACCGCGTACCACCGTTGTGGTGGCCGATGGCACTCCGATGCTAAACTCAGACAGGGACTTGAGGAAGGCGTATAGATGTAAACAAGGAATTTGTAGCATACCTTTGTTCACCAACCTCCTGTCTTATTTATATTGCTGGAGTCCTGATTCGACCTGGCCATCAAGGGCATAATTTAGGGAAATAGATCTTTTTGGAAATCCTTCTCTAATTAGGAGTCATCTGGAAGAAGGAAGTTTCCCTATTAGACCTGTGTTCCTAGATACGCGGGAGATAGTTCCCAATTGGAGTGTTGTCCATAGATGGAAGTTTCCACGTATGACGTATACTCTGATATTTGTTTCCTAGTTGGAGACAAAGTACTGTTGGCTTGCCTGTCTGAAGCTGATCCTCGAGATACTTGCCTAAATAGGTCTTACGGGTATTGGGGATGGCTATGAGACATATGGGCTTAGCAGGATGCAGTAATTCAGGTCCATCTAGCGTATTACACTTCGCGGGCTTGATGCCATTTGGGTTGGATCAGTGCCAGACTAATGTTTGGGCATGTTGTACCCAGAGATCATCATAACACGTGTACGGTGTAAAAGAAAGGACAATTCGGTGTATCATCCGCTGCTCCCCCCCCCCCCCCCCGAGTTAGTGGGGCGTCTAGTCGGCCTCCTAAATCTTTGAAAAGTAATTGTACCATCGTAATGATTGAACCCGAAGCGTCGTCTCGAGCGGCGCATAGCATTAATGAATACGTCATTGCTCAAGAATAAGAGGTACGATTTCATGTTTTTTATAAACCGCCATTGCTCCAATGAAGAGTTCTTTCACTTTTTCTGAGACATCATCTTCTCTCTGCTTTGAGTTTTCTTTTGTGCGAGTTCCTTTTGCAAAGTTTTATTTGCACTTTCTTTCAATGGCGGCTAACATTGAACTTGCTCCCACAAAGGAGTTGTCTTACACTTGCCACAAGCTCTTCGAAGGTAGTTCGATTGATGAAACTGTGTTAATTAGGCTTCGGGGTCTGTATCAAATTCTTAAAGATTTGGAGTTGTTCCCCATGTTCACAGTTTGAACTTTGGCTACACCCCCACAGGGGTATATAGGACTGTACCGGGGTATGTTTGAATCCAGACTCTGGTTCACAGTGTCGGATGACATTTGTCATTTCTTTCTTTCCTTCCATATGCCCCCTGCTTAGTTGGTTCTGGGCGAGTTTAAGATTTTGATTGCTCATCATTAAAACACATGATGCTGGCCTTCACTTGAATCCGAAGATAGTTCATCGTCTAACCGCCGCTTGATTGGATTCTAGAGGTATTTGTGTGTTGAACACCATTGCATCCAATAACGGATGACATTGAGCCTTGGCAAAAGTATTGGTTTTTGGCTTCAGCAAATTCCCTATACTTCAGGTTGGGAGGACGTCGGGTCCCCCAAATTCTTCCGGTTCAATTTTTGTAAGTGCTTTATCGCTGTCTTACTTTCTCGGATTCTAGATGTAGCGCTAACTTGTTGTTTTGTTTCTTTTCTGAGAAAAGTTGGCGACACCGATTCGCATTGAGGAGAAAAGGTTGGGAGAGAATGACTTTAATGAACTCCCATTGATTTTTGTTGATAAGGTTACAATGTCGAGCAACGTCGTACAGAGTGGGCTGCTCAGATGTTCCCACGAGGCTTCTGCTGCACTCAGCTCACCAACTAAAAGGGTTGGAGGTCGCCATTCTAAGAAAAGGAGCCTAGTTATGCCCAGCCCGTTGAGGCTGGCTAAGTTGTAGGCAAGTATGCCTCCTACTGTTCTTCCTAAGAGGAGGCAGTCCACTAATCAGGCTTCTTCTTCTTTCGAGCCGCCATCTTATTGTCCGTCTGAAGTAGAATTGGTAGCCGTAAAGGCTAAACTAAAGTCGACCAAAGTTGACTAGGCTTCTGCCCGAACTGAACTGGTTCAGGCCCATGATGAGTGGAAGTGCCTAGAAGGTGTTCTGGACAAGTGGTCGTCTAATCTGCAGACTCAGATTGCCGAGAGGAAGCGAGCCGAGTCAGAAGTTGTTTAAAAAATGCTTATTGATGGAAAAGCATTCACTCTATGCCGCATTGGTAGGCGCAGTGGATTTCGGGGCTTCGGAACAAAAACTGCAGGTGTCGTCAGATGTTGTTCGAGGCAGGCTAGAACTCTTGGAGCTTATTGGAGAAGAGCACCTTGTTCTTGACCTAGACTTTGCCTATTATAGAAAGGCTACTTTCGGAACTATCATGCTAGAAGAAAGTCTTGGCTCTTTGAGACAGGCGATTCAGGAAGCAGATTTGTCCCTTGTTTTTCCAAAATAGATGTAGTGTCTTTCTCTGGACAAAAATAGAACTTTTAATGAAAGCCACATTTTGTAACTTTACTTGTTTGTCTCGTATTGTCGTGCCATTGTGTCTTCCTTAGAAGCTTTCGACCAATGGTGCAGGCCGTGAAATTAGTATTTTCGGGCCCTTCATGCGGGTAGATGGTCTGTGTTGTCAGTTGCATCGAAACTGAATGTGTTGGGAAACCTTTGTCTATAGTTAAGTTATTATGGTCCCTGGCAAGTCACCGCCATGAGTCGTGGAACTGTCAAATATACTTACTTTCTAAGCCATCGTTGTCTGTGCACAGTGGACTTGGCGCTGGGATGTTCCAGAAGTCGTTGTTGTCAGTAGGAACTAACTAAGCTTACCTGGTGAGGTTTGGCGATAATTATCTGTTCGCGAGTCATCATTATCAGGCGTAAGAGCACTGACTGAGCTGTAATCAAATTCGGCGACCATGGTTTGTAGAAGAGCAATGGTCCCGTGGCAAGTCGTCAACATCAAATGGAGCTGACTAGGCTTCCATCTTCCAAATCGTCTACACCTGTGCAGAGCGAGCTACATATTTAGGAGTTAAAATTTTGGCGACCATGGTTTATAGATGAGCAGTGGTCCCATGGAAAGCTTTCAACATAAGTTAGAGCTGACTAGGCTTCAACATTCCAAATCATCTACACCCGCGCAAAGCGAGCTACAGATTTGGGAGTTGAAAATTCGGCAACCATGGTCTTAATAAGGGTAGTGGTCCCGTGGCAAGCCATCGACATCATTTGGAACTGACTAGGCTTCCACTTTCCAAACCATCTACACCCACACAGAGCGTGCTATAGATTTGGGCGTTGACCAAAAGTTGTCGTCGTCAGTCGTTACTAACTAGGCTTACCTGATCGGGTTCGACGATCATCGTCTGTAGAAGAGCAATGATTCCTTGGAAAGTCGTCGTCATCAGGCGTGAGAGCGTTGACTAGACTCCCACTTCTTAGGCCATCGTCATTCGCGTGCAGCAGACTAGGCGTCGGAAGCACCAGAAGTCGTCAACATCAGTCACGCACTGATTAAGCTTACCTAGTTAGGTTTGGCGATCATTGTCTATAGAAGAGCAATGATCCCTTGGCGAGTCATTGTCATCAGGCATGAAAACTCTAACTAAACTCCCACTTCCTAGGCCATCGTCATCCGCACAGAGCGGACTAGGCGTCGGGATCACTAGAAGCAGTCGTCATCAGTCGCGCACTTACTAAGCTCACATGTTTTGGTTCGGCGATCATTGTCTGTAGAAAAGCAATGATCCCTTGGCGAGTCGTCGTCATCAGGCGTGAGAGTGCTAATTAGACTCCTTCCTAGGTCGTCGTCTTTCTCGCGCAGCGGACTAGGAGTCGGGATTAATATTTTGGATCTGGCCAAGACAGGATTGTTGGATGTTGCGTTGGTTGTAACGAACGGTAGTGGAAATTCAGTAAAAGAAAATATTTTTATTGATAATATTTTTTGAGGTGCTCTACATTGCATGGTCATTTAAATCCGTCACCGTTCACGTCTTCCAAACAGTATGTTCTCGGCCTGTTGACCTAGGTCACCTTGTAGTGCACTTCCCAATTTGGGTTCAGCTTTCCTGCACCAGCTTCTTTGGTGTTCTACTGGGTTTTTTTGAGTACCCAGTCTCCCACTCTGAATTCGTGTGGCTTAACCTTCTTGTTGTAGTATGTGCTACTTGTTGTTGTAGGCATATCTTGGAGGAAGCTTGATCCCGCTTTTCCTCGAGGAGGTCTAGTCTGACGCGCAAGGCTTTCTCATTACCATATGCTCTGAACTCCATTCGAAATGTAAGCACTTCGAGTTCCACCAAAACCATGACTTCTGACCCATAGGCTAGGGGAAAGGTGTTTATCTGGTTGTGATTGTTTTGGTTGTCCAATACACCAAGAGTATTCGTGGTAGCTCTGAAACCCATTTTCCCTTGGATGTGTCAAGTATTCTTTTGATCGCTCCCAAGATCATTCAGTAAGTAACCTCTGCATGGTCGTTGGCTTGTGGATGCCTTGGTGAGAAGAAATGGTGACTGATGTTCAAACATTCACATAGTTTCTTAACCTTGCTACCTTCGAATTGAGTTATGTTATCGCTGATTAATACTCTGGGGATGCCAAACCTGCAGACGAAGGTTGCCCATATGACTTTTTCAATTTGGATTTACCCTATCGCGGATAGGGGCTCTGCTTCGACTCACTTGGTGAAGCAGTCGACTGCCAAAAGAAGGAGCCTTTTACCACTTGATGTTGGGAGTGGTCCGAAGATGTCCATCCCCCATTGTGCGAATAGCTAGGGACTAGTCAACGGTGTCGGTGTTTGGGTAGGCATGTGCTTGTATGGCGGAACCTCTGACATTTGTCACATTTACAGACAATATCTTTTGCGTTTCGTTGCATTGTCGGCCAATAGTACCCAAGAGTTAGAGCTTTGTGGGCAAGGGTTCTCCCACCCGGATGATTTCCACATATCCCGTCGTGGATCTTTCTCAGGACCTGATTTGCCTCGAAAGGGGACAGGCATCAGAGCAGAGGTTCAGTTGTCGATCTCTTATAGAACTTGTCATTTAAGAGAGTGTACCATGTTGCTCTGCTTCTAAGTTTTCTGGCTTCAGCCTTCTCGGTCGGCAAGGCTCCGCTATAGATGTATTCAAGAATCGGAGTCATCCAACTCGCTTATGTGCTTGTGGCGCAAACATTGCTGGGCTCTTCTTCATCAAGGCTTGATTGCTCTTGGTATTCGATGAGACCATTCGAGACTTTTGCAGAGGCTGAGGCTTCTTTGGCTAGTGAATCAACTCTTTTATTGTCATCTCGAAGGAATTGTAAGATTTTACATTTCTTGAACCCACTTATTGCGCGAAGTACCTCTCCGCGGTAGGCTATCATGCAAGGATCTTTGTTGTTGAATTCTCCTTTGACCTGGTTGACTACAATCTTGAGTCGCTATATGCCGTTAGCTGATCTATCCCGATCCCCTTTGCTAGCTTTAGACCGAACATGA
Source organism: Berberis vulgaris (assembly GCA_963556465.1). Lineage (NCBI taxonomy): Eukaryota > Viridiplantae > Streptophyta > Magnoliopsida > Ranunculales > Berberidaceae > Berberis > Berberis vulgaris. The sequence continues at coordinate 24,714,956 of OY747130.1, read as the reverse complement.
GGGCCTCATACTCGACTTCTTTATTTGAGGCGATAAAATCAAACCTGACTCCTTTTGCGAAGGTGAAACCGCTTGGGGAGCGGGGGTGAATTTATCTCCACTCGTTTTTCCTATTGATGACCCACCACAACGTAAGGTCCATCCTTGATTGTTTGAATCTTGGGCTTGAAGGTCTGCCCTTGGTTCCTCCCCGCCAGTAAACTTGGCGATGAAGTCGCTAGTGCTTCGGCTTTGATGGCGGTTCTTGGGGCATAACTTATGTCAAATTTCCCGAGTTCTATTGACCATTTCACCATTCTACCAGATAGCTCTGGTTTGTGCAGTACCGTGCGAATCAGGTGCTTGGTCAGAATTGTTATAGAGTAGGCCTGAAAATAAGGCCTCAATTTCCTTGAGGATATGACCAGTGCAAGAGCTAATTTCTCCAAGTCTGTTAAGGAGGTTTGGTCCTCACGCACAAGGGTCGAACTGACGGCATGCTTGGAGACATACAAGTATAAGTGAAACATTTCTCCTGTTGCCGGTTTTAAGAGTAGTTCGGGACTACTCACATATGCCTTCAAATTTTGGAAGGCTTGTTCACTCTCTTCATCTTACGTGAATCCTTTGTTTCCCTCAGTATTTTGAAGAGAGGAAACATTGGTCGGAAGATTTGGGTATAAACCTGTTGAGTGCTGCCACCCTCCCAGTCAGGCTCAGAACGTCTTTAACGTTGGCAGGGTTTCATGTCGGGAAGAGCCTGAGGTTTCTTTGGATCAACATTGATTCCTCTTTGGTTCACTATGTAACCTAGGAAGTTCCCTGACTCGACTCCTAACGTACACTTTTCTCGGTTGAGTTTCATCTGATACCTTCGGAATTCATTGAATGCTTCATTGACGTCTTCTATGTGGCTGAGGCTGCGGAGGCTCTTGACCAACATATCATCTATGTAGACCTCCATGTTCTTGCCAATTTGCTCTTTGAACATTCGGTTCACCAGTCGTTGATACGTTGCACTCACGTTCCTCAAGCCGAACGACATTACCCTGTAGCTGTATATTCCTTTCTCAATTATGAAAGCGGTATTTCTTGATCTAAGGGTGCATTAATATTTGGTTGTAGCCCGAGTAGGCGTCCATGAAGCCCAGAAAATTGTGTCTGGATGTGGCGTCCACGATCTAATCGATGCAGGGAAGTGGGAAGCAGTCCTTCTGGTATGCCTTGTTCAACTCCGTGTAGTCTATGTAAACTTTCCACTTCCTATTCTCTTTCCTTACCAGTAAGGTGTTTGCCAACCAGTCCGGGTATTGTGCTTCCTTGATCATATCCGTATTGAGTAACCGTTGTACCTCCTTGTTGAAGATTTTATTTCTTTCAGGTGCCACAGGCCTCTTCTTCTACTGTATGGTTTTCCTTGTGGGGTCCATCTCTAGGTGATGAGTGATTACTGATGGGTCGATTCCCACCATGTCTCGTGTTGTCCAGGCGAAAACTTCCTGGTTATGCTATAGTAGTTTTGTCAGCTGCTCTGCTAACTCTTTGTTTAAGCGGGAACCTGTCTGAATGACCTTATTGTTGAGAGGGTTGTCGAGGTAAACGGTGACCGTTTCTTCTTCCGGTTGACCGATGTCAGGTCTGCCTCGGGGGCTCATTAAAGCTTCATCGTCTGAGATTGGTTGTTCTATCCCAACTTCTTTAGCAAGATTAAGAGACATCCTGGCTGTGGGCTTAGTCGCTAGCTGAAAATTATTAGGATGTTGTAGGGTCACGTGTTGGCATTCTCTGGCAGCTGCTTGGTTGCCTCATTTGGTACCAACCGTTTGATTGACTGGGTAATTGATGCATTGGTGCAGAGTGGAAACTACTACTCTCATTTGGTGTAGCCAGGGCCTCCCCAAGATAGCGTTATAAGTGGATGGTGCATCGATCACTATAAACTCTTGAAACGGAATTTTATGAAACGGTTGATCAATGGAGTCATAAAAAGGGAATTTGTAGCGTACCTTTGTTCACCAACCTCCTATCTTATTTATAGTGCTGGAGTCCTAGTTTGACCAAGCCATCAGTGGCATAGTTTAGGGAAAGAAATATTCTTGGAGATCCTTCTCTAATTAGGAGTCGTCTGGAGGAAGGAAGTTTACGTGCTAGACTTGTGCTACTAGATACGCGGGAGATAGTTCCCATTTGGAGTGTTGTCCATAGATGAAAGTTTCTACGTACGACGTATACTCCGGTATTTGCTTCCTAGTTGGAGACAAAGTACTGCTGGCTTGCTTGCACGAAGCTGATCCCTGAGATATTTGCCTAAATAGGTCTTACGGGTATTGGGGATGGTTGTGAGACATATGGGCTTACCAGGATGCATTAATTCATGTCCGTCTGGCAGACTACACTTCGCGGGCTTAATGCCATTTGGGCCGGATCAGCGCCAGACTGACGCTTGGGCCTGTTGTTCCTAGGGATCATCATTACACGTGTACAGTGTAGAAAAAATGAGGATTTGGTGTATCATAAAAAACAAACAATAAAATTTCAAAATGCGTATTTTATTATAAAAATATGTGATATTTTTAATTTTTTTCTTTCCAAAATATAATTTTTTTTAAAAGAAACAGACGAACATTTAAACAAAGGCCATAACATTCAAACGATTCTAATTTTAACCTGGTTAGACTCTAAAAAATTATTTTACATTCTAAAATAATTTTTTATGGAATTGATTGAGGGCAATGGTGGGGACGGTGGTGAGGGTGTTAAGTGCATGATAATTAGCAACAAAACAAGTGTATGTAAAGTGCCAAAGACAGAATAATGTTTTACTATTCATTGCTGGCTGGGACAAACTAAGGATTGGAGGTAAAAGATGGCTAGAATTAAAAGTTGGAAAATATGTTGAGGGTGTAAATTCATCTTCTATGATGGCATGTTTGTAAATATCAAATATGTAGAAGGGCGATGAAAATGAAAAAAATTGAAAAAAAGTTGGTGGAATGTACATGTAGTGAAGAGATAAAGTATTGTGTTTTCTTTTTTTTCAAAATAAAATTATACGCAACTGTCAGGTTTTAGGAAACTTGGCATCAATGAAATGCAATTTTGAAAATATTCCAACAAATCCAATGATCAATACAAACAATTATAATTTCAATATATGTATTCTATTATTAAAACATGTGAGTATTTTAAATTTTTTATGCCTATGTATAATATTTTTAAAAAAACAGACGAACATTTTAATGAACGTTCAAACAAACACCACGAACATTCCAATTTTAACCGAGTTTGACTCAAATTAGTTTACATTCTAAAATATTTTTTATATAACTGATTGAGGGCAAATGTGGAGATGGTGGTGAGGGTGTTAAGTGCATGACAATTAGTAGCAAAACAAAAGTGTATGTAAAGTGCCAATGATAGCGTGGTTTTTATTATCATTGCTGGCTGGGACAAACTACGGATTGGATGTAAAAGTTGACAAGTTGGGAAATATGTTGAGGGTTAAGATTCATTTCCTATGATGACATGTTTGTAAATATAAAACATGTAGAAGGGCAAAGAAAATGAAAATTGTGAAAAAAGTTGATGGAATGTGCATGTAGTGGAGAGAGAAAATGTTGTGTTTTCATTTTTTTTCAAAATAAAATTTATCATAACTATCTACGTAGTTGTCAGATGTTGGTAAACTTAGTATCATTGAAATGTTAATTTTGAAGATAGTTTCAACAAAAAAAATTATCCATACTTATTGATGATACACCAAACTGTCCCCTGATCAGCACTGTACACGTGTCATGATAATCTCGTCAAACAAAACATAGCAGACCTAATTGCATGCTCAATCTAGCTAGGCCTGGACAACATTAAGTTCACTATTGGCAGAATCTAAAAGGTTGGACCCAAATTGAAATGTGACACTAAGCCCACACGTCACGCGGTAAAGCCCAATACTCGTAAACCTTGATAAGGCAAAAGTAAGCCCTTATAAGGCAAGTATCTAGAGGATCGACCTAAGACAAACATGCCAACAATACTTTGGTTATGACTAGGAAATAAATACTGAAGTTTTAGTCGTGCAAGAAAACTTCCTTGCATGAACGACACTCTGAAATAGAAACAACTCCCGCGGATATAGGAGCACAAGTCGTGTAGGGAAACTTATCTACATGGACAGCTCCCAACAAGGAAAGGATCTCCAGGAAGATCTCTTTCCCTAAACTATGCCACCAAAAACCAAGCTGAACAAAGACTCTCACATTATACAAGGGAGGTAAGGTTGATGAACAAATGTACACTACAAAGATCCAATTTACATCTTTAAGCCTCTCCTAAGCTTTATCTAACTTAAGCATCGGAGTGCCATCGGTTGCCACACGGTGGTCTTTGGCTCACGTGCATTCCCTGTGTAGGTCTAGGTAAAGGCGAGGAAGGAGAGCAAAAATTGACTACATCGCTGATGATACACCAAACCGTCCTTTAATCTGCATCGTATGCATGTCACGATGATCTCGACAGCAAGAGCAGGACTGGATGCCCACCTAATCTGGCAAGGCCCAGACAACAATAAGCCCATATTGGCAGAATCCAAAAGGTTGGATCCAAGTTCCAACGCCCTATTAAGCCCACGCGTCACATTGTAAAGCCCAATACCCATAAGACCTAATCAGAAAAGTATTTGGGGGATCTCCTAAGACTGGTAGGCCAGCAACATATTTGATCCGACTAGGAAACACATTACAAAGTGTAAATCGTGGATGGAAACTTCCTTGCATGGACAACACTTTGAAAGGGAATTTTTTTCCTCAGATCTAGCATCACAAGTCGTGTAAAGAAACTTATACATGGACAACTCCCAATATGGAAAAGATATCCAGCAAGATCTCTTTCCCTAAACTACGCCACCAAAGGCTAAGTCGAACAAGGATTCTCACACTATAAAAGGGAGATAAGGTCGATGAACAAAGGTACGCTACAAAAACGCAATTTACAGCTTTAAGCCTCTCTTAAGCCTTATCTAACATAAGCATCGGAGTGCCATCAGCAGCCACACGGTGGTCTTTGGCTCACGTGCATTCCTTGTGTAAGTCGAGGTAAAGGCGAGGAAACAGACCAAAAATCGACTACATCACTGATGATACACCAAACCGTCGTTTAATCTACACCATCTGCATGTCACGATGATTTCGTCAGCATGACAAAGTGAGCTCGGATGCCCACCTAATCTGGCAAGGCCTAGACAACATTAAGCTCATATTGCAAGAATCCAAAAGGTAGGATCCAAGTTGCAATTCCCTATTAAGCACACAAGTCATATGGTAAAGCCCAATACCCATTAGACCTAATTAAGCAAGTATCTGGAGGATCTCCTAAGACGGGTAGGCACACAATACATTAGATCTGACTAGGAAACATATTAAAGAGTATAAGTCGTGCATGGAAACTTCCTTGCATGGACAACACTCTGAAAGGGAAACTTCTTCCACGGATCTAGGAGCAGAAGTCTAGTAAGGAAACTTTTCTACATGGACAACTCAAATCAAGGAAAGGATCTCCAACAAGATCTTTTTTCCTAAACTACTCAACCAAAGGCCGAGCCGAACAAGGACTCTCACACTATAAAAGAGAGATAAGGTCGATGAGCAAATGTACACTACAAAGACCCAATTTACAGTTGTATGCTTCTCATAAGCCTTATCTAACTTAAGCATCAAAGTGCCATCTGCCGTGATACAATGGTCTTTGGCTCACGTGTCCCTTTGCATGTCTAGGTAAAGGCAAGGAAGAAGAGCATAAATCGACTACATTATTGATGATATACCAAACCATCTTTTAATCTGCACCGTATGTGTGTCACGATGATATTGTCAGCAGAACAAAGTGGGCCCAGATGCCAAACAAATCGGCAAGGCCCAAACAATAATAAGCCCATATTGGCAGAATCTAAAAGGATGGATCCAAGTTGCAATGCGCTATTAAGCCCACACATCATATGGTAAAGCTCAATACCCATAAAACCTAATCAGGCAAGTATCTTGTGGATCTCCTAAGACGGGCATGCCAACAACACATTGTATTCAACTAGGAAACATATTACAGAGTATAAGTCGTGCATGGAAATGTCCTTGCATGGAAAACACTCCGAAAGGGAAACTTATCTCGCAGATCTAGGAGCACCAGTCTTGTAGGGAAACTCTTCTACATAGACGACTCCCAACTAGGAAAGGATCTCTAACAATATTTCTTTCCCTAACTACGCCACCAAAAGCCTAGCTGAACAAGGACTCTCGCACTATAAATAAGACATAGATTTGAAAGAGAAAAGTACGCTACACCTTTAATCTTTCCTCCAGCCTTGTATAACTTTAGCATCGGAGTGCCATCGGCCACCACAATGATGGTTTTTAGCTCACTTGCGTTCCCTATGCAGGTTCAGGTCAAGATCAAATGATAGCAGTAATTGACTACATCAGTTTGGAGCCGTCCTTGGTGAATGACGAAGTTCCTTGAAAAAATAGTGATATCACCTAGCCTCACAGTACAGAGATATGGTGACCACGAGATCTCGCAACAATTGAGACATCGCTGAGCCTTCGAATGCTCGTACTGTGAGAACACCGCTAGTTCTGACAAATTCGACACCGCTGGAGGGACAAGATCAGACCCCGGACCGGTTGCAACTGCGTCGGACAAAAGGGTGGATCTATTGTCAACCTAGATGCAACAAATTCCACAAGAGTTGGAGATTCTCACCCTGCAGAAACCTCCATTCGCTGAAGGAGACCGATAGCAATGAAGAATCCCATCCACAAAATACACTGGAGAACGTGGTTGGAAGGGACACACTGCCCTTGCAGGCTCTCAGTTGACCCAAGACCCTCTGACATGACAACATTAAACACCACTCCTCTCTCACGGACAACGACCTCATTTCCAAAAACTGCAAGAATCTCAGATATGAGGTTGGGCATCGGATCAAGAAAGATAAACACAAGGAACTACTGAGCCCTAGCATCAAATTTGACTGTGCGAAGGAAGAAGAGCAGGTAGCCACTGGAGTTTAAGCTGAGGCGGCAGATGTTATATGCTTTCTGCACGAAGCATGCTACGAAGCGTAACGATTGAATAGGTCTTGCAATAAGGCGCTCCAGGAGATGCAAACTTAGTCAGCCTATCAGGACCAACGAGTGCAACAAGTTCTAGCCCAGGACTCGATTTTGTCGCTAACTTTCACAGATAAGGACCTCCAAGGCGTCCCATCTCCACATAACAACACCCTAGTAATTATGGTCTTCATAGAAAATTGGGAAATAAGGAGGTCTTTTGTAGACATCGGGAGCTCCTTAAATGTTCTGTTACTCACCACATTCCGCAACATGCAGCTGATGGAAGATGACCTAATACTCGCTAGTCACCCCATGGTAGGGTTCAGCGAAGGTGAATTGCTTTCCTGTCAGGAAGATCACATTGACTGTAATGGCGGGGGAACTGCGACATCAGCGGATGCTATTCCAGGAGTTCATGGTAGTCGATGCCCCTTCCACACAACATAATTTTGGGAAGGCCTTGGCTGCACCAGATGGAATCGATGGTTTCTACGTTGCACCAGTGTATCAAGTACCATACCAATCAAGCTGTAGGAACCATATGAGGGAACCAGCTAGAAGCCAGAGACTGCTACTATGCAACCATGAAACAGCTCAACAGCTACCAACTACAGCCAAGGCCAGCGGACATAACGCCTAAAAGCCTGAATTTTGAGATTGAAGAAGAATCTTCCAACAAAGATGATGAAACTCCGGTCAGTCCAAAGGGGAGAAGCAATGTCAGTCAGCTAAAAAAAATTCATCACGATCTACCTCGATAGCCCAAGCAACATCAAGGCCATCCAGATAGGCTCTCGCCTATTAAAATAATTGGCTGGAAGGCTGATAAACTTTTTATGACAGGATGTCTTCGCCTAGACAATGTGCGACATGGTGGGAACTGACCTCTTTATGATCACTCATAGGGTGGAGGTCTATCCCCCACAAAAGCACATCAATCAGAAGATGAGACACATGGCTCCAAAAAGGAACCAGGCCATAAATGAATAGGTGCTAAGATTGCTGAACACTGATATAAACAAATAGTCACGGTGTCCGGATTGGTTGGTGAAAACCGTCTTGGTCCCTTGAATCGATCAAATCATGGACGCCACATCTAGACACGGCCTCCTTAGTTTCATGGACATCTACTCTGGCTACAACCAGATACAGATGCACCCCAGACCAAGCAAATACCTTTTTCATAACAAAAAGGGATGCCGTTTGGCTTAAAGAACGTAGGAGATACGTACCAATGACTGGTGAACCAAATGTTCAAGGAACAGATAGGCAAAAACATGGAGGTCTACATAGACGATATGTTGGTGAAAAACCTGTGCAACCCAGATTACATCACTAACCTCGACGAACCATTTTCTCAACTCCGCAGGTACCACATGAAACTCAACCTGCAAAAGTGTACGTTTCAGATCGAGTCAAGCAAGTTCCTTGGTTACATAGTAAACCAAAGAAGAATAGAAGTTGACCCAGAGTAGATCCAGGCTCTTCTCTATATGAAGTCCCTGACCGATATCAGGGAAGTTCAGAGTCTGACTAGGAGGGTGGCAACACTCAATAGCTTTATTTCAAAATCATCAGACAAGTGTCTCCCTTTATTCAAAATTTTGAGAGGAAGCAAGGGCTTCAGATGGGATGAAGAATGCGAAAAAGCCTTCCAGAGTCTAAAAACATATTTAGGAAGCACAATGCTACTTTCGAAGACGATGCCAGGAGAGACGATTTATTTGTATTTTTTGTATCAAAGCTCGTTGTAAGTTCGGCTCTTGTGCAGAATGATAAAGGAGTACAAGGACCAGTGTATTACGCCAATAAAATCTTCATGGAAGCAAAAGAAAACTACCCAAACCTGGAAAAGCTAGCCTTAGCACTGCTCATCTCCTCCAAAAAACTGCGCCCCTACTTCTAGGCCCACTCTATAATAGTCCTGACCAACATTAACTGCGCACAATGCTGCACAAGCCAGAATTGTTAGGCAGGATGATCAATTAGTCAGTGAAACTAAGGCAGTTCGATATCAACTACGCTCCAAATATCGCTATCAAAGCCCAAAGGCTAGCTGATTTCATCGCCGAATTCACTGGCGGTGGGGAACAAGAGTCCGACAACAAGGAACAGAAGTCAACTAACCAAGGATGGAACCTGCATTGTGATGGATCTTACACAGTAAAAGGAAGCGAAGCAGGAATAACTCTCAAAGCTCTAGGGGGCTACACCTTGGAAAAGGCTGTCAAGTTCAAGTTCTCAGCCTCAAGCAACGAAGCAGAATACGTAGCCCTCTAATTCGGTATGAAACTCACTAAGGGAATCGAGATAGATGAGTTGACCGTGTATAGTGACTCATGCCTGGTAGTCAACCAGGTAAATGGTGAGTTCAATAGCAAAGATCCAAGGATAATGGCTTACTGCGAAAAGGTAATCAATGACATGGGCGGATTCAAAAGGTTTGAACTCCTATAGTGTCCCTATGACGATAACCACAGAGCCGACACACTGGCCAAACAGGCCTTAGCTACAGCGGAAGTTTTCGATGGGCTCATTGAATTCTAAAAACTACCGACTCTGGAGGAAGAAAAGCCCAACGATGTCTATGCGATGGATGTAGAGACAAGCTAAATGAACCCCATCATCGAGTATATAAAAAATGGAGTCCTCCCAGCTAAAAAGACAGAGGCCAGAAGGCCGAAGAATAGAGCAGCCCGGTATTCTATCCTAAATGACAACCTATATAGAAGGTTTTCCATGAGACCCCTCCTCAGATGCCTCACTCCCTCAGAGTTGAACCGTGTTCTTACAGAGATTCATGGAGGCATCTGCGGAAACCACTCAGACGGGAGAACTCTGGCCCACAAAGCCCTAACGTTAGGGTACTATTGGCTGAAAATAGAACGCCAAGGAAGCTTGATGCAGATTTTATAAACATAAATTAATAGGCTAATTTTACCAGATTGTTATATCGCAAGTGCACGGTTATCTAACTAGTAGACAATTGAAAATACGGGTCGATCCTACGAGGATTGAAGACAATCGAATTCTAAAATCTTTTCAAACTAATCTAAAGTGAGGGTTATTGCAATTGAAAATTCCTAAATTAACAAAACTAAATTGAGCAACAAAAAATTTAATCAATAAAATAGTTAGAAAGTAGACCAAAACATCGAATCCATTACAAGTTCTTCGAGACTTGTTTAACCTAAATTACTATTTTCGAGAAACACTACGACTAATTTAAGAATTAATCCAAATTCACAATTAATTTCAGCAAAAGTCTAACCCCTAACATTGAATGTTTTCTATGACAAACACAATCACATGTTTAACATAATTAATTAAAACAAAATTCAAATATCAACAAAGAGTACTCTAACTACCAACTAGTCTAGATATTATACCGGAAAGCAATTTATCAATATTCAGAAATTAATTGTATCTAACACTGAAGCATAGAGAAAACACTAATTTAAATGCAACAAACTCTAAAAACTCATGGTTTCATCTTTGCCTCGGCATGGGGTTTAAAAGATCATGGTAGAGAGGGTCGCGGAAACAACAAGAGTGAAATCCATCAGTTCCTGCACGTTGCATGTGTAGTGGTACAGATTGGATGCTGGGGTGCAAATAGTGGACTATTTTGAAAAACAATTTTCTTCCTTCATGACTTCTTCTTCTCCACGTTTCTTCCTCTTGCTGGTTCGTCCCTGCTGCTGTAACGTAGTGTGAAATGTGTGAGAGAGACGAAAATGAAAGAGATCGAGGCGAGATGAGGAGGTGGATTACAACGGTTGTGAGAGAAACGTGAGAGGAGAGAGCTTCAAATTTGTTTCTCTGCGGTCTCAAGTGTTGTTTCTAATTTGTTGTTGCTTCGACAAAGAAGATGAGTGAGAGATGGGGGGAATTGAAATGAGAGAGAGATGAAGGACAATGAGCAAAGAAGATGAGTGAGAGATGGGGGGAATTGAAATGAGAGAGAGATGAAGGAAAATGAGATAGAGTGATGAATGACAAGATGGCGCGAAATGATGGAGTCAATCAACTCTGTCGACTCTGTTGTGTTGCAATCTGTTCTGTTGGTTAACAATGGTTTTGTTGGCTAGAAGGGTGATCCTAAATCTTACCTGTGAAGGAAGAAAGAGAGGAGGTCACGGGGAGGTAAGGGGTGAACCTGAAGAAGAACAGAGGAAGAAGATGTGAAGATGAGATGTGGAGTGTCTGTAACAAAAAGGAATAGGGAACAAAGAAAAAGGGACGAGTTTGGTGACGTGGAAAAGACTTGCTGACGGTTGTGAACTAGTCTGTGTCGCAAAAAAATGTAAGGTAAGATGGTAATGATGAATGGCTATGAAGGAATAGTAAGAGGCGACGAGGGATGGTTGTTGTCGGTTCTTTTATCGAGCGAGAATAGCATGAATGATGAGATTGTGTTGGTGGCTGGAAAAAAAAGGCGTGAAGGGGAGAAGGCTACCTCTAGAGAGAAGGAGAGGGTTTTGTGTGTGGCAGGAAGGAAAATAAATAGATTTTGGTCAGGCTTGGTTTTAGGTTTAGGTTTACTTCACATGGGTTTGGGAATGGGTTTTGATGCTGTTGATTTTCGCTCCCTGCTTTGACCCTATTCCTGTTGACCTGCACAAGTAACACACGTGAGCCACATACCACCATGGGGTGGTCGATGGCACTCCGATGCTAAATCAGACAGGGGTATGAGGAAGGTGTAATGCTGTAACAGGAATTTTGTAGCGTACCTTAGCTTACCAACCTCATGTCTTATTTATATTTCAAGGAGTCCTAGTTTAACTAGGCCATCATAGGCGTAGTTTAGAGAGGAGATCTTCGTTGGGATCCCTCTTTAATTAAGAGTCGTGCTGTAGAAGGGAAGTTCCCTGTTAGATATACATTCCTAGATACGTGGGAGATAGTTCCCAATCCAAGAGTAATTCGTAAAAGAGAGTTTCCCTGTGTGGAAGATACTCTGGTGTTTGCTTCCTAGTTGGAAGCAAAAAATAGTTGTAGTTGCTCGTCCGAAGATGATCCTTGAGATACTTGCCTGATGAAGACTTATGAGTATCGTGGATAGTTATGAGACGAGTGGGCCTAGCATGCTGTGACAGTCCGAGTCTGCTTGGCAGACTGAAGTTGAATGGGCTTAGATCTGCTTGGGCTGGATCTGTGTTGGGCCGATGCTTGATCCCGTAGTTCCTCGAGATCATCATGACACGTGTTTGACTCAGGAGTGACCATTTTTATGTATCATCAGGTTCTCCCCCTAATTAAGTGGGTCGTCACATCGGTTCGCTAAGTCAACTCTTGAAGGGATGCGGCGCTCATGATGATTGAGTCTGAATCGTTGCTTGAGCCATGGGATGCATTAATTTGGTATGTGTTGGTCATCCGCAGTGTCGAGGCTGACCCTTCTACTTCACTTGCTTTTGAAGATATTGTTCTGAAAGGTTCATTCGTCTTCTTCATGGCTTGAGAAAACCTTCTTGATGATGTTGTTCTGGCTAAGGGCCTAGAATTTTTTGAAGACATGTTGTTGTCCGAGCTTGGTCTCGCTGAAATCCGTGCAAGGTGTGGAGTTCCTAAAGACTTGTCATTTTACCTTCTAACGGGCGACCAAACGCTAATGTAGCCTCTAGCCGGTTAAATCTATTTGCATCGAGGGATGCTTCAAACTGGAGTGCATTTCCCAGTTCTGGACGTGATTTGGGAGTTCTTGGATTTCTTGGGGATCCCTCTTGCTCAGTTAGGACCCAATGGATACAAGATCATTCTAATGATTCTGTTCTGTGTTAAGGAGGCTGACATTACTGTGACCCCGAGGGTGATCCAGTTGCTGACCGATCCTCGACTATAGAGCAATGTTGTTTGCAAGATGAAGTCGCCGAGTTGCTTCGGCAAATTGGCTGACGATTTCAAGTTCTGGCTGAAGTACTACTTCTTGTCTCTTGCGGATTCGAAGTATTTCAGGTACAAGGGTCGTTCGCTTGATAGAGGGCTAAGTGATCATTACTTGTAAGTTCAACTCCTTTCCTGTGACTTTAATGTGCTTGATAGAGGGCTAAGTGATCATTACTTGTGTTCTTTTGCAGGAAGGTTTCCCACCGATCCTCTTACTTTAGAGGAACAAATCACCATGCAGGCATTCAGCGCCATGGCAAAATAGGAAGCAGTCGATATCATAAGAGTTTCCAATTTCGTTCATAGTGGGCTGTGGGACAACTGCATGTAGCCCCCACTCTGTATTGAGAATAGCGCATTAAGATGGAATAAGGGGCCCCTTCTAGGAAGAGGAAGGCTGCTTGGGTCAATACTCCCATTTTTTCTGATGCGGAGGATCCATCTGAGACGCTTACTTACTTTATGAAGAAGAAGCCTCACGTTAGGGCTGGGTCGTCTTCGGCACAACCCGCTCCATTGAAATAGGAACGCGAGTCTTGAGGTGGAAACTAATGTTCATGGTTTGGAGATAGATTATTTAAGGTTGGTGGGAGTTGATGATGGGTTGAACCTTAGTGACACGCATGTTGAGGCTCTGAATGATCGTCTGGTGCGGGTTGCAATGGCGGCTTCTATTGGCGCTGATTCGCGTGGGGCTGCTCCGGTAGAGGGTTTTATTGAAAATTCGCCTGAGGTGGTGGAATCTGATCACCCCACTGTTGACTCATCTGAAAGTGGTCGTGCTACCGGCCATGTCTCATGTAGTCTGCATTGCTCACCGTCTCGTTCTAGGCCACAGCTAGAACTATTGGTAGGTCATTTGGATACTTTGGTCCTTCCTCTGCCTCCGGATCCTGTTGGGTCGTCTCGTAATAAAGGGTTGATCGTTCTTGACATGGGAAAAGCCACGGAGGAGAGTCTGAGGATGTTGGCGACTGTAAAGGGCAGCACTGGAATAGTTCCTGATCAGGGGAAGCTTTATCCTGTTGCACGGATAAGTCTGTTCGGACCGGACTTGGTGAAAATGAGCTCACATGTCTGGCACCAAAAGGTGGATGTTTAGTATGCTTCGAGGAAGCATATAAGCAGGTGTCACAGCTGGCAACGCTCCGAAACCTGAGGAGGATACACTGAAAGAGCGTGTGGACAAGGGTTTGAACGGCTGTTGCTAGAATGGAAGTAGAGGCACCTCGTGAGAGAGTATATACCTTGGAGCGTGTCTTCTCACACGTGCAGACACTGTATTCTGATGCGCTCCATGAAATTGAGTGGCTTAAGAAGCAGGCCAAAGAGATGCAGTCGGATCAATCAATTGCGGCTACTGAGGCTCGGAAGGCAAGTCTGGAGGACCTTGAGCGTAATCTGACCGAGGAGGTGTCCACGAGGGACAAACTTAAGCAGGAGTTGAGCCAGCTCCGCCTAGAGGTCGAGGTTGTACATGAAGCTGCAACTAAGGCGCATTCTGAGTTGCAGTCCTTTGATGAGAAGAGTGTTTCAAAGGGAGCTAACTGGGTTGCAGAGAAGCAACAATTGGAATCTAATGTGGAGTTCTATGCTCGAGAAGCGAGGAAGGCCGAGGACCAACTCAAACTTGGATGGCATGAACTCAGTGTTGTAACCTTATTGATGCAAAGGTGCGAGAAGAAGGGCTTCTCCAGGAACAAGGCAAATGTGAGTTTCGCTGGGTTGTTCATCGCCGACTGGAGTTGTTGGTGTTGATGAAGGAGAAACATCCGGAGTGGGATCTTAGCCATTACAAGAAGATGTCATATGTGGACTTGTCTATTACCTTTGAGTCGCGGAGAACAGTTTGATCCCTAACGTCTAGTTTGAAGCGCGCAACTTCTGCCCCTGTTCCTCTTAGGCTTAGTTATTTTGTTTTTGTACCTTCTCCTGATTAGGAGCAAACTTTGTGTGTTTGTACATTTTTAGTCTTGGCCATTAATGAAAACAAAAATTTTTGTTTCACACTTGGCGTCTCTATTGTATGTTTTTTGGTTTTGCCTTGTTGTCTTACTTTGGGATAGGCTAGTTAATTCAATAGGACATTGTCTGGCCTGTCTACGCTAGAGAGCTTGACCGCTTTTTATTTTGAATACTCAGGGTCATTGCTGCGTAATTATATTCGATAGCGGGCAAGTTACGAATAGTTTAACTAGGGGTTGAGTCACCCAAGTTGTGTCATGTCCCATAGTTAAGCTGCTTGAGCTTTTTCTTGTTTGTCTAACTAGTTGGCTGTAGCTATTGCCGAGGGAAAGCTGTGGTGGCCGAAAATACGTGTCAGACTGTTCACATCGAGTCAGGCACCGTAAGCTCGGGTTGGCATCTTCATCTGGGTACAGGTTGTACTATCCTTGTATCAACACAAGTGGTTTTTTTCTAATGTTAGAATGTCAATTCGTTTGAGTGTGAAGACGCTGACTCAGCTAAGCTCATATAGGTCATCTGCAGTCTTGAGGGAGAGCGGAGGTCGTGTGGAGAGCTTTTTGAGATTCCCACCTTCCGAATCGTTTATGACTTAATAGAGCGATCTAAAGATTCGAGGAGTAAAGGTTTGGCAACCAGGTTGAAAGGAAGTGGTCATGCGGCAAGCCGTCGGAATCAGAATAAGTTTGAGACAGAGTAGGTTTCCACCTTCCAAATTATTTATGATTGAGCAAAGTGGTCGACAAATTCGAGGAGTAAAGGTTTGGCAACCTGGATGATGAGCAGTGATTTCGTGGCAAGCCGTCGGAATTAGTTTGGGACAGACTAGGCTTCCACCTTTCGAACCGTCAACACCCTCCACGGGCGGTGGGGGCTACGATTTCGAGAGGGGTTTGGCAGCCACGCTGAAGAGCAGTGATCCCGTGGCGATCCGTCGAAATCAGTTCATAACTAACTAGGCTCCCACCATCCAAATTATCTATACCTGAGTACACCAAGCTACAAATTTGGGAGGGTTCGGTGGCCACGTTGAAAAGCAATGGTCCCGTAGCAAACTGTCGGAATCAGGTCGTGGCTGACTGGGTTCCCACTTTCTAGAGTATTTACACCCTCACAGCGCGGGCTACATGTCTAGGTTTGGTTATTTGGCAACCACGCTGAAAAGAAGTGGTCCTGTGGTGAGCCATCGAAATCAGTCCAGAACTGACTAGGCTCCCACCTTCCGGACTATCTACACCACTACAACACAAATGGTTATAGATAGCACATGACAATAGCGTTTTTTTAAAAAGTGCTATGAAAGGGATTTTGCTCAATTGTGAAAGGGATTTTCGCTGGGGGCGCCAAAGTGCCGCTCGATCCAAACCAAAAACAAAAAAAAAACAAAAAAACAAAATAGAACAGAGAAATAAGGAAGGAAACAGAAGCCGAAGCCAAGTCTCATCTCCCTTTCCCTCTCCCACTCCCTCTCCGACTGTTCTCATCTCCCTCACCGTTTTGCTCTCCCTCTCCGATTGATGACCCTGTGTTGTCAATGCCCAACCTGTTTCGCCGTGTTCTCCCTCTCCAACGTGCTCTACTTCTCACCGTGATCTCCTTCTCCATTTCAAGTCTCTTATTTCCATGGATGACATCGTCAGGGCATCTCGCCTTCTCGACAATGAAGTTCGGATACTAAAGGTGAGACCTTTTTCGCGATTTCTAGGGTTTTGGTTAAACTTTTACTCGAATCGTAAGTGGGTATTGATTTTCTTTGTTGAAATTTGCAGGAGGAATTGCAAAGAACGAATCTTGAACTAGAATCGTATAAAGAGAAGATCAAGGAGAATCAGGAGAAGATTAAGCTCAACAAGCAACTTCCTTACTTGGTTGGGAACATAGTTGAGGTGATTTTTCTATTCATCCTGTTTGATTTGTGAACTAATTTTGTCCTAATTCGGTAAATAGGGAAGAAATTTGTAAAAAAATTGATCTTGAAAATCGCGAATCTGAAAAGAGTTCGTTCACATCACAAACCCTATAAAATATAGCTAAAGCAAGTTTAATTTTCATTTTATCATTCATGCCGATTAGTACTATGACTTGAGTTTCTACATTAGTGAAATTGAAATTTTGTATGGGGCATTGTTAGTGTAATTGCATTAGTATGTATACTTCCCTGTCTTAGCTGATTAATTAGGGCCAACCAAGATTGATTTCTAGCACCTCTAGAATCCCGACACTTGAAAACCATCCCTTGGAAGCCGGCAACTATGTTGAACATGAAGCTTAGGAACCCACCTTTTGAAGTCGTAATAACTCCACGGAGTTAAATTTTACCTATATGCCTATTTGGAAATTTCGCTTGCAGTATCAGCAACTTCATTTGCTTTATACTTGTATGCCTTGTATGTTTATTTTATTATGTTCATGTGAGATACCTTGTAGATTTTGGAAATGAATCCTGAAGATGAGGCAGAAGAGGATGGTGCTAATATTGATCTAGACTCGCAAAGGAACGTGATGAGAATGTGGGTTGCGGTTGTGAATCATCGTGGCTTATATCCAATAGTGGGTGATGTGGCGAATGGCATGATCCCACATCTTCACGATCATGTTGTGCAATCATCTCTAATGATCTCAAACCTAATGTCCAAAAGTGGTGCTTGAAATAAGTTGCATGCATGCAAGGGCATTTGGGACATTAGGTAGTTTTATTTCTTTGTTGCCATCCAAACCTAAGTCCTCTATATCCTCCTTACGTGACAAAGATCTAACCTTAAGATAGAGTATGTCTAATCATCGATTTTTGTCATCGTCATTTTATTTATCCAAAGATCTTTTGTTAAATGAAATTATCTTAACTGCATGTGCCTATATTGTGGTACCTATTTTTATTCCCACAAACAACTCTTTAACTGTTTGTAAATAATTATTGATTCTAGTTAAAAATTTGTTTGGTGAATCCCTATGATGCGTATTCTAGGTTAGTGAAA
The DNA here is from genome assembly GCA_963556465.1 of Berberis vulgaris. Lineage (NCBI taxonomy): Eukaryota > Viridiplantae > Streptophyta > Magnoliopsida > Ranunculales > Berberidaceae > Berberis > Berberis vulgaris. The sequence continues at coordinate 24,697,042 of OY747130.1, read as the reverse complement.
TTATTTCTTAATCATGACTTTTTTTTGGCTGGATCTTGATAACAGACAATCTTCCTGCCTGTTGTTGGTCTTGTTGACCCAGACAAGCTAAAGCCTGGTGATTTGGTTGGGGTGAACAAGGACAGCTACCTAATCTTGGACACACTTCCCTCTGAATATGATTCCCGTGTAAAGGCTATGGAGGTTGATGAAAAGCCAGCTGAAGATTACAATGACATTGGAGGATTGGAGAAGCAGGTTGGTTATGCTTCATAAAATTTCCTTTCTAAGCATCCATGGTTTAGATTATGAACTGTTTTCTGTTTATTTCAATACAGATCCAATAACTTGTTGAGGCCATTGTACTTCCTATGACTCACAAGGAAAGGTTCCAGAAGCTAGGAGTTCGCCCTCCAAAAGGAGTTCTTTTGTATGGACCTCCTGGGACTGGTAAAACATTAATGGCTCGTGCGTGTGCAGCACAGACTAACGCCACTTTTCTCAAGCTAGCAGGTCCCCAGCTCGTGCAGGTTTGGTTTTGACCTCAATACTTTCTATAGTACAGTTGCATTCTCTTCTTGCTGTTTTAATCTATATTACTAATTCCTAATCCTAACTATTTATATCTTTGTACATAACTTATATAATTTTATCTATCCTGTATATTTAAAAATACTTGTTTATTGATTAAGAGATGAACTGTATGTTTTCATTTATATCACACTTTGTCGTCAAATTCTTACATGACTTTGACAGTGGTCTCAAGCACCCATAACACCTAAAGAGTCGAAACAAAAGTTTCCCCAACCCCTAGGAAATGATGCGATATTGTAGCGCATCCATTCGCTCCTTGTGAAGACCTCGAGTATGCAATATTGATCTTTCAAATCATAAATATTGTTTCCTTAATTTCCTGTACGTCTTATTCAGGAACCCTTGAATAAGCTTTTGGTTTAAGATCTATAGCAACATAAAAAATCAAATTACTTGTCAATCAAAGAGATCATTTCTATGGTGAAGACTCCATATAGTCCTTCATTCACAGTGGGTGCAGAAGTTTAATTGTGTCTCCTTTTCTTGTACTTGATGTATACATTAGCAGGAGTAGCTTCTTGAGAGTTTTTTTTTCATATGATATACATATACCCATGCTATCTTTTTCTCGTCTCCTACCTACTTTGAGAGTAATACCAATGCTAAAGGAATGGTAGAAATGCTTGAGTAAATTGCCTTTTTCTCTTTGGGTTTTGGGGTGTATGGTGATCCATTTTTCTCTCTTTTGCATACTTAACTTCAATTACCTTTCCCGAAAAGGCGGAGAGTGATCAAAGCTCTCCAGTGAATGACTCATCTCCTATTAATGGAAAATCTTAATGGGAGTTAAGGTTATCTAAAAAAAAAAATTTGGATTGGTTGTGTCCATCTTTTACTGTGTTATTTAGCAGAGGCCTCAACTAAAAAAACCCTCAAATCACCCTATCACATTGCTCTTTTTTTAATACCTTCCTCACAGCTTCATACAAATTATTGTATTGGGCCTACAAACCCACGAGTGGCCCATTAACCCTTTCCATTACCACTGTCGGATTTCAAAAAATTTGCCGGAGTTTCACTCTATAGTGAATGAACAAACCATCGAACACACACTTGATAGGCGGGAGGGAGATGTATGGAACTAACGAAGATACATTCGATCGAATCACTCTTCGATCCGAGCTCAACTTTTGCAAATCACCCCCCGGTATGCGACATCTCGCTCTACTTCCCTCCTTTATTTTCTTGAAATTTGATTCGAACAAGGTCTAGGGTTTTGTTTATCTTCGAATCTTGCAAAGATAATTACAGCTATTTGTTCTTCATTTAGGGTTTATTGTAAGATTATGGCTTGATTTTCGTAAATCAAATTCAAGAATTCAACCATTTGCTAGAAACTTTAATTGGTACAGCATCGGAGATATTTGTTCCAGTGGATTTGGCGGTGATTGTAAATCCTATAACCCCAATTCTAGCTGACCTGGGAAAGGGAGCGAGGTTGCTGCCTGGGGGGCGAATGTACACTTTTGCCCCCCTCTTTAACATTGTTTTGGAAAAAGGTGTTTAAAGAGGGGGGCAAAAGTGTATTTTCGCCCCCCCAGGCAGCGGGGCCCAGGCCAGCAAGAATTACTTATCCTATAATGCTTATATTCTTGATGAATTACATTGTTAACAAGTTCTGATCTGGTAAATAGTTTGTTGGATCTGTTACCAAGTGAAGAAGCTCTTTATCTAGTTTCTTGAATTTGTTCTTAGTTCATTAATGCGAAAATAAAGTGGTTTCAAGAATTAAAGTGGGTTTTCCAAAATAAGCTTTTTTTTTTTCACGGCTTGGTTAAGGGTGAGAAGACGAATGAATTCATGATTAGGATGGATTTGATTAACATTAAAATCTACGTTTTAGCCTTTAAAATTTATGAAGATGATGATGACGACTATGGAAGATATCAGGATGGCAATTCTACATCATTGGTTTAATGGGCTCATATTCCCCATTGTTGTCTACGAAAATCCCATAACTCTTCAACTTGTGCTATAAAGTGTGCTCATGTGCTGAATAAGGGTCTCAAGAGTACATAGATCCTTGGTTGTTGGTGTTATGTTTGTGAAAACTTCTCTGCACTGTTCTCCCATTTCCATATTTTTATGTGTGTATTTTTTTTAAGGTGCAAAAAATGTTGAAGTTACAGAAAGCTTGGTTGAGAAACTCCACAGTACTTTCTCCAATGGTCTTCCAATTGCAACACCCATATCCACTTCGAGGAAAAATGAATTTGAATTGGTACTCTCTTAAACCTTTTTACATGCTTTATAAAAGCCTTTTTTTGTTGGTGTTACAAATTCAAATTAATTCTTGTTTATCATGTCTGGTTTGGTTAGGTCCAAGCTCTCCTACGCATTCTTCAGGGGTTTTCTAGTTATTTTTTCTACTGGGATGACAAGGAGCAAACTTTTTGTCACAAAACTGGAGTTTATCTAAGTCACCTTTCTCAAACGAGTCTAAATGGTATTCTCAACCAATTCATCTCCAGTGCAACATGCTTATAGTTTGTAGAAGTTTTCGTCAAGAAAGTGGAGTCATCCTTGAGATCACCTCCCACCTTGAAGGCCTTTGCCCATTCTATTTCTGTGTGGCTCAAGGTATTTTACGAATTTCATTTGGTTTCTAATGTTATAATTTTTTTTTCCTGAGAATGTTGTATATCTTGAAGGAAATAACTTAATATATATTGTCAAGTAGAGATTGAGGCATGCTGCTCTGGAGGAGGAAAACAAGATGATGGATCATAGTACAGAGATGACTCCCACACTACTGGGACTCTCCAATGCTTTATTTGATCATAAGCATACTAGCTCAAATTTCATTGCATGAAAAGATTCATCTATAAGAGTTTCAAGATGTTATGAATCACAATCATTTGATTTTGTAGTGTTTGAAACTAATATCTTTGTTCCTTTTTCTGTGGTGAGAAATTTTTTGTTTTCTACATTTGAGTTAATGCCATACATATGTTCTTCACCTTTTTGAAAAATTGTATGTCTTGCATCAAGCATCAAAGATCTTCAGGGGCTTGATCAAGTTCATTCTTCACTGTTCCTATCTGATAGTGTATGATTGTATGGTTCCACAGTCTATATTCTGGAGCTGAATATCTACAGCAAGTAGTGGATGGAGTAGCTGCAAGTGTCAATATAGAGCATGGATATTCTGTTCCGGCTAATGAAATAGTTGATCATATCCTTGATCACCTTTACAAGAAGTTAAACGAAGTTTGTCTCGTGCAAGGTGGCGAGGTTATGTAAAGTCCACTTTCTATGCTATATATTTTTTCTTGGTATTGGCTTTTGTGATTCCAGTTCAGTATTCCTAATTTCAGGAGGAAGCATACTTGATGTTGCTATTTATATTTCTGGGAAGTTCGTTGCCATATGTGGAGGCCCTTGATTCATGGCTCTATGATGGAATTCTTGATGATTCGTATGAGGAGGTAATTGAATTCTAAGGTTGTATTTCTGCATTTTGAAGCAGTTTCCTACTTTTCTACTGCGTGGAATAATTGTTCTGTCTGTTGCATGCTTATGACATGTGTTGAAGTTGGGGCATTTTTCTTGCTATTAGCTAGGATACCACAGCTAAGTTAGCTGGGTAAATATTTCATACTTTAACACCTTTACTTGTTAGTGTAAAAAATTAGTTGAATGTCAATAGATTAAGCTTATATTATGTAGAGTTTGAGAAATGTGGTTGTCTGAATGTAATAGATTATGCAGCCATGTAATGCTAGGTCTAGTTAATAGATTAAGCTTGATTGTCAATTAGTTCGTGGTGAAACTGCATATACCTAGTCCTTTATGACATTGTCATGAAATTTCTTACAAGACAAGTCCCGTTGCTTTTATAAAACTTGTTGGTTGCTTCTTCATATTTTTGTTTAGATGGTTACTTTTGTTACACAATTTTCTATTAACTTTTCCCTTAACTATCTGACAGTCTTATACATTATTTTCAGGGACTTTGCTGATTGAGCGAGACTGGCAAGAGGCGTTGTGATCAAGTTGCTGATTGGTCGAGCTCCTGCTGGAAAATGGAGCGCTCTGTTGAGGTGGACTGATGAAGATGACTGTGGTTCTGTTGAGGTGGTTAAGGTGTTAATACAGGGAGATGTGGTACTTTATATTTAGTTTTTTATTTAGGTTTTGAAAAGCTGGAAATGTTTTGTGACTCGATGTAATACATAGAGCCGATCTTTATTATTAATTTGATAGATTTTGTGACTCGATGTAATACATTATCTCATTAATTATATTACTTTTCCTCCATTCATGGAAATGTTTAAGTTTGGCACATTTAAAATTTTCTTTTCTAGAAATAAAACTTATAAGATGTAATAAAAAGTCATTTGATAGCAAAAAAATAAAAAAATAAAAAAAGTTGCTATATATACTTACCATAGCGTTTTTGAAATGCTATGGTAGAGTCTACCATAGCATTTCAAAAACGCTATAAAAGGCCTATTTACCATAGCGTTTTAAAAACGCTATAATAGACCCTGGGTCTATTATAGCTCCGACAGACACAACGTTTTCTAAAACGCTATGGTATCCTACCATAGCGTTTTTGAAACGCTATAAATGGGCATTTTTCTTGTAGTGCACCCTCGCAGTGGGGGCTACAAGTCCAGGTTTTGATTAGAAGCTTTTGTTGTTGGTCGTCACCAACTAGGCTTACCTTATTAGGTTCGGCGAACACTGACTGCGAATGGAGCAGTGATCCCTGGCAAGTCGTCGTCACCAGGCGTGACAGCATTGATTAGACTCCCACTTCCTAAATCATTGATGCCTGCACTAAGCATTTTAGGTCTCGGGGTGAACCAGAAGCTATCGTCACCAGTGTTGGTTGACTAAGCTTGCCTGATTTGACTAGAGGTTCCGCCCGTTGAGGGGCATGTGAACCTAGTGGTTCAGGGTGTGGACGAAGTTACCTTAACTAGGAGAGTGGTAAATTTTGTACGTCAAAGTTGGCTAGGATCCTCGAGTGCTAATGCCAAGCATGCGACAGGGTGTTGTTTGGATAACAAGCTGAGCCCATGGGCCCGCAGAGGAAGGGCTCGGGTTTCCTGTATGGTGCGTTACGTGTACGGCGTATATTGCGCGGTGACACGTTTATAGTGTAGGTTGTGTGACGTTTGTGTATATCGGTTACTCCCCTTAAATTGATGGGGTTGCATGTAATGCCATTAATTGATTTACGTGATCTACACAGTTTCCTTGGGAACCGTCGTCTTCCATTTTCCCATACGGCATTCAATGCTTGGCAATTAATGTTGGAGTGCCCGTTTGGTGAACCATTATGTCTATATAATGGTGTTTTCCAATCGTTGTAGGCACTATCTTTTGCTGAGTTTATTTCTTGTAATGTTCTTGTCTGGAAAAAATGTTTTGGATTTTTCAAAGGCTGAGGGAAATGCTTTGGGTTTTCCAAAGGCTGAAGTTGGATCTTCATCATTGGAATTTACGAAAGTTCTGATGTTTACCTCGACCAGGCATTGTGATAGTTGTTGTTATGTGTTGTCACCTATTGTGGGTGGGCACGTGGTTAATCCGCTGAGGTCTCGTAATCTCTTATCATACCACGGAGAAGTAGTGCGGGTACTTTCCCAAGGGAAGGGTTTGTCTTTTATGTGCAGGTGCCTTTTCGTTGTTCCTAGATGTTTGATCTCAGAGATAGCATCTGCGTCCCACTTCGTGGTGGCTGCCTCCACCACTTCTCGATTAACACCGTCGCCTCCCTTGCGCTGGAAGTCGACATCTGGCTTGAAGGTGGAGTCAGGTATGGCCTGTTGGAATGGGCTTTTGATTCCCAAATATTCCATTCCCCCTTGCGTGGGAAGGTGTATGCATTCCGAGTTTACCTGATACTTGTCCCAAGTTCACAAAGTGTGGGAATTGGGTCTGTGTCATTGCAGATACTCCTTATTGTCGATTTTGTACCCTCGCAAACCATATTTGACATTAAGGTGCTTGTTGTGACATCTTTCCAATAATCAATAGAGTTGGTTTATGAAATTCTTGTTTTATTTCTTAAATGATTGCAAATCACATAAGTCTTTTAAGAACTCTAAACTCAATATTGACTACGGAAATGGAAACAAACAACTTTAAGAAAACTAACTGTGGATGGAGATAAACTAATCTTAACATCGAAGCGAATTAGGATAGCTTTGACAAATCATTTAGCAAACTATCAAGGCGTTACATAGGTCACTGAAGAGCAAACCTTGCAGAAGGGCGGATCTCCGCACCAACAGAATTTTGGGGGTATGTGTTCCCGCTTACCACTGCCATTACGACTTGCTGGGTGGGAGAGTTGACTGCTCCAATATTGCACGAAAATGGTGTCCCTTCCGTCTTTAGGCTTTGAACTGGGTCAGGCTGATTTGCATGATGTAGTTGAATCTGGGAGCACTCTATTTGTTTCAGTGCGGCGTAGTGGCAGCCTTGTGCCGAAGGTTGGTCTCCACGTATTGTCGCTTCTGAGTTGTTAGCAGTATACTTAACACATTGGTGAAGGGTAGAGACCACTACTTCCATTTGGTGTAGCCACGGTCTTCCCAGGATGAAGTTGTATGACGATGGTGCGTCTACCACCATGAAGTTTAAAAATTGGACCTTCTTCAACCGCGATACTCTAGCTACCATGGCTAATCTTATCTTTCTGATGGGAAAGCATATCTCCCCGCTGAATCCGATCAGCGAGTGCTCTGATGGCACTAGATTTCCTCCTTGAGGTCCATGTTGCGGAAAGCATTGTAGAACAGAACATTGAGCGAGCTTCCTGTGTCAATGAGAGTTTTCTTTACTTCCCACTTTGCGATGGAAATGGAGATGACCAAGGCATCATTGTGCGGTGCTCGGACTCCATCGAGGTCCTTGTCTGTGAAAGTCAAAGTGGTTGGGTTCTGAATTTTTGAATAGAAAATGCGTCTGTCATAATCCACGGGTTGTATCCGCATATTCGGCAGAGTCCCCTTGCGGGACTTGTGCGACTGGTCTTCATTCGGTTAGATTATATGAAGGTCGTATATCATCCCAGGAGTCTCCTTCTCTATCTTTTTGATGGACTCCCCCTGTCCCTGGTCTGTTATGGTTGTTTCTCAGACTTCAGGAAGTCTTTCAATTTGCCCTTGCGGATCTGGTGCTCTACTTCATACCTCAAACTTTTGCAGTCATTGGTGTTGTGGCCACCTTCCTTGTGTTACACGCAATACTTGTCATTGCCCCTTTTGGCATGGTCTTTGCGTGTCTTACGGGGCCACTTCAATTCCTCCCAATTTTCATGGAGTTGAGTACATCCAACAGACTAGCATTTTGGGGTGTCACGGCTCTGGATCTGACGTAGTTGGATGACTTATCTGGCTTGGGGCGATCAGAATCCAGTCTATTGTAAGTACGCTTCCTCTTGCTCTGTTCCTCATCCACGTGTCTCTTTCCCTCCTTCATGTCCTTAGAAGCTGAGGGCTTCCCGTTGCCTTCGGTCTCCCTCTAGCGGTCCTTGACTCTTCCAGGGTGATGTGTCTCTGGACACTCTTGAGGAGCTCTGCCATGTCAAGTGGGGGCTCCAAGGTGAGGTCCTCGAAGAGCTTTCCCTCTATGAGGTCCGCAGTGACTGTCGTCACAGCTGTATCGTTGCAGCACCTGTCGATGAGGGTCAACTCGTTGAAGTGTGTGACGTACTCTCGGAGCGTCTTGCAGGACCTCTTTAATAAACTCATGGCGCATTGAAAAATAAACCAATGTTGTACACCATTAATTTTTCTTCCTTCCAAATTCTTCTTCATAATTTTTTTTAAGCTTCAATTTTTTTTAATGACATGTTTTTCCCCTTCCGCACAATGAAACATTTCAGTCTTGAGGATTAATGGAATATCTAGTTTCAGCTCTTTCTATTTGCCCATTCCAAATATGTATCCATTCATACACATTCTCAAAGAAATTTGGGTGAGGATACAACAATATGGGGCATTACACCAAAACAGGAGTAGGTAATGGAAATGAGGTTAGCAAAGAAAAGGCTATTCAAAGGCTCCAAGGGTTGTAAACAGATATTTATTATTGGGAAGGCTGAAATGATAGAAAATTGTTCAAAAAAAATTCCTATATCACTTCCTAAGCTCTTGTCAGTATTATGACATCTCAATTAAAAAAACAAGAAGTTTTAGTAATTCAAGTTTAATGGCAATCTCAAAGCAATCAATAAAAAAAACAAGAATAATGACATCATCAACGAGATAATGGAGACTCTAGAAAAATAATAGTTTATTAAATAACCCTCAAGAAAAAAAAATATAATGGCACAAAACTCACAAGAGTTAAGTCTCTACTATTATTCTAGGGCTTTCTAGTTAATATCTTACTCATCAACTTCAAATTATGCTAATTTGGCTTATAGTGCAAGAATAGTCGAGTTTAAAAATCTCCAAAAATATATTTAACTTAAAGATAATATCAAAACATATGTCTTCCTATTAATATATTACTGTGACAAATGATAATATGTATTTTGTCAAATTTAAAAGCATACTTCAAAGCATATTCTCTTCATAGGAAAGGAACTTTAGATTTTGAATGCATTTTCAAATCGAAATATTTTAACACAATTATCATAATCATCTATGTATTCAATGGAGATTGAGTAGAATACATTAGTGAATCAGCAGAGTTGTGAAGTACATTTCAGTTCAAAATTTTGAAAAATGTTCAAAAACTCATAAAACCTCACCCAAAACCTAAACCAAACGTTGTCCTCAATGTATTAAAATAAGAATCTTGACAAATAAAGGAAAAGGAAATGATGAAGGTTAGAGTGATATTATCATTGTGAAGTTTTTTTTACCAATTTCGACGAAATCATCCACCAATGAACGCTCAAAAACATAATGAAAGTGGACTCATCATGAGAAATTGATAAAATACATGACACAAAATAATGAACAAAAGAAAAAAAAATACATGCATTAGTTGTAAGTCAAAGTTGTTACGGAGCTAACGAGTATGAGTGAAATGGAATTAGAAAGAACTCGAACATCAATTCACACTAACCATAATGAAACAACTGAAACTGGGCTGCCTCCCAGGAGTGTTTAGTTTAACATCGCCAGCCCAACATATATTTTTCATTACAAACAATGTACCATAAAATGAAGAGGAAGAACATAGTAAACACCCTCCTCCAAAAGTGTCAAATAATCGTATAACAACAACCTAAAAAGTTGAGGATCCGTCCAACAAATAGTAGCAACTACATGCGACACAACATATCTACTAATACATCCCAAAAGCTACAAAGGCGACATTGAAAAATGCAAATGAACTCGCATTCCTAGGAAAGCCGTGGGGACCTGGAGTAGAAAGGGGCCACAGAAAGTGATATCCAGTAAATGACTCTTACCTACTCCTAAAAAGGGACATTCTAAGTCACGTGGAAAATCAGAAGATTGAATATGTTTTACAATAGGATGGTCAAAACTGAAATCATATCATAAACACAAGGGATCCACATAGGTAGCGTTAGTCAATGTGAATGGAATGGAAAATGGTGTGTCTATAGATATATCAGGTGGTACAGGATCATCATAACAAAATGAATTACACCAAGATGTTGAGCTAGAGAACTCAACAACACCCCAAAACCTGGAATTAGCACTACCTATGGCATGGGTTTTCTCATTAGATGCATCATTTGTATCGTGAAAATAGTCGATGCAAGACTCCAAAGAATACGGAAAATCAAACTTCATGCATGAGTCAATAACAAGACATACGTTGAAAAAGTCAACATGAACAAGTGAGGAGGGGGATGGGTCATGAAGCAAAGTAGTTTCAATCACATTATCCTAAAAAACATCATCTAACTCGGGTTCCGATGTGCTACCAATTATGAATTGACCTTTTGGGTTTTGAACATGATGACTAGGAAATCTTTCTGACTCTCTCTCAAAGAGTGCTTGAGCAATCTGACTTACATCTATCTCAACTTTATTGATGGCTTCAACTTTATTGATTGCTTGAGATTGGTGTTGAGTCATGGCATTTTAACTCTAATATAACCTGAGAATCCTGTTTAAGCATTCATTCTGAGCGTTGCATAAAACAGTTAATCGTTTCCTCTAAACTGGATGTGTTGGATGGATGAACTTGGTTAAATTGAGGCAGAACAGGGACTTGAAGAGCCTGGGAGAAAACATGTAACCCTTGGTGTGAGCCTTGAGCCCAGGAGAGATTTTGATGATTGGTGAAACCAGGGTTATAATAGTTGGACTGTGGATTATAACCAGGTTGCCAAATAGCATTAAAAGAATTGACTTGCTCAACAAAATATTCAGGATAATCATATTGCAAATCACAATCATCTATGAAATGACTAGGACTTGAACATGAAACACAAACCTCGGATGAAACATTCGTGTGAGGTAGGGGTTGAGTCAAATTCATAATTGCTTCTATTTTCTGAGACATAGTCATGAAAACTGCTTTTAGCTTCGAGGTAGAAGGGGATAAATAATCCTTAAAGGCTTTCTCCTCATCATCTCCTTAATTTAGATTTTTTTTTAATTTAAATGCATTCCTAACCTCTATATGAAGATGATCTAACTCTACAAAAATAAAAACAATGGAACACTAAACGACACCTAAATGATGCACAAACATGATTAATGGCAGATGACCCTCAAGTTTTGTTACTAATGCAGGGCTGAAATTCAACTCAATTTAAGAGGCGCGGTAATTTCCCATCAATCTGCCACTACAAAGTTGTTCCTACCTTTTTTGTTACTTTCTAGCTCAAAGTGAAATGTAGTTCACGAACTATTCCCAGATAGGATATGTTCTTTCACTTGACTACTTTAAGCTTTCAACTTCTAAAGAGGGACCCTATGAGCGTCAAACCTGTCCTAAACAATTATCTTGCTACCAATTTTGAACATCGAAGGCTTAGGATCCTAACCCTAAAATAGATGATGGTTAACCTATACACGGGATAGGCCATGAAAGTTGCAAATCAATCTTGCCACTATTCAAATTTGCTTGCTATACTACCTAAAACAACCAAAACACAAGTGATCACAACAAAAAACACGTGTAGATGCGGTGGGGAGAAGTTACCTCTAGCGTGAACCTCTTTCGGATTACTTGCGATGATGGCTAGAAGTCGAGTTGTCATCGATCAAAAGCACTATCAACCTGATAGCTTGCCGACTTCTGAGAGTATCCACGTGAATCACAATCTGAAAAGGAAAATTCACAATGAAATATATATGTGTACTATTGTATTTCTTTGCTTTGTAATTTTTTTGCTTTCTATTAAAGTTTCACGACATCTACTTTTCACTACCCCCTCGATCTATGATCACCTGCAAAAAGAATTAAAACTCAAACTATAAAAGAAAACAAATAAACAAGCGACTCCTAACATAGTTCTTAAACAAAGAAAAAAACCTAGACCTAATCTATGAATTAGTAAAAATAAACCCTAGATTTCAATTGTACCGTTATAATCCCTGCCAACGGTGCCAAAAACTCTGCAAGGAAAATGAGGGAGAGATGACGGGAATGGAAATGAGAGAGAGATGAAGGACAATAAGATGCATGAGTGATGAATCGCAAGATGACGCGAAATGATGGATTCGATCGACTCTGTTGTGTTGTGATCTGTTCTATTGGTTAACAATGGTTCGGTTGGCTAGGCGGGAAATCCTAATTCTTTCATTTGAAGGAAGAAAAATGGGAGGTCGTGGGGAGGTATAGGCTGAACCCGAAAGAAAAGAGGAAGAAGATGTGAAGATGAGATGTGGTGTGTTTGTGACAAAGAGGAATAGGGAACATATAACATGGGAGGAGTTTGGTGACGTGCAGAGGACTTGCTAACAGCTGCAAGCTGGTCTATGTCGCAGTGGAAACATCGGGTGAGATGGCGATGATGAATGGTTGTGAAGGAATAGTAAGAGGTGATGAGGGCAGGCTGAACGATGAGATGGTGTTGGTGGCTAGAAAAAGATAGAGAAATGAAGGGGAGAGGGCTACCCCAGAGAGTGGGAAAGGGTTTTGTGTGTGGCATGAAGAAGAATAAATATACTTTGGTCAGGTTTGGGCTAAGGTTTAGGTTAAATTCATGTGGGTTTGGGAATGAGTTTCAATTGTTGAAACACCTTTCAAATTCACCAAAACCGTCAATTTAGGTTTGTTCTTCCTAACTCGCTGTATTAATGCGATTTCGTCGTTTAAGCTCCAATTCCAGCAAAAATATAAAAAAATAATTAAAATATAATATGATTTATGTAATAATTATGTGACTATCAATACTATCCGCAGATGGGACAAATTAATGTAATAATTATGTGAATATCAATGTTCTCCGTAGAAGTGACAAATGTCAGAGGTTAACGCAATATACACACATGCCCGCTCAACCACTATCTCTGATGACCAACCCATGGTTTTTCACGCAATGGAGAATGGACATCATGGGACCACTCCCAGCATCAACCAATAAGAAGTTTCTCCTGGTAGTTGTGGACTATTTCACTAAATGGGTCAAAGTCAAACCCCAATCTAAGATAGGCTAGAGCCAGATAGAGAAATTCATATGGGTCTCCATCGTCTGCAGGTTCGACATCCCAAGAACATGGGTCAGTGACAAAGAAACACAATTTGAAGGCAGTAAGGTTGAAAAGCTATGCAAGGATATTGGCAACAACCAAAAATTATTCTCGCCAGGGCGCCCACAAGCCAATGGCTAAGCGAAAGTTACCAATAGAACAATCTTGGAAGCACTCAAAAGGAAACTCGATGCGGCCAAGGGAAAATGGGTCTCAGCGCTTCTAGTAATACTTTGGGCATACCAAACAACAAAGAGAACCCCAACTGGGGAAACACCTTTTGCCCTAGCCTATGGGTCGGAAGCCACCGATTCGGTGGAGCTTGCAATACCAACCTTCCAGACAGAGGAGTCAGACAACGACGAAGCTCTACGCGTCGGGTTAGACCTCAAAGAAGAAAGGAGAGATCAGCCCTCCGCCAGGATAACCGCCTACCATCAAAAGATGGCTCAGTATTACAATAAGAAAGTCAAGCCACGTGAATTAAAAGTAGGGGACTGGGTACTCAGAAAGACTCAGCAACACACTAAAGAATCGGGCATAGGCAAGTTGAACCCAAAGTGACCACGATCAACAACCAAGGACATATTGGTTGGAGGACATTGACGGGAGGAGCCTTATGCAGCCATGGAATGTAGAGCACCTTAAAAAGTATTATCAATAAAAAGGGTATTTGCTTTTCCTAAAACTCTCACTGCTGTCTAGATCAACAACCAATCAATCTATTACAGTCTGACTCCCGCCCACTCGATGAATTGCATGACTCAAGACGCTAGGATCAAACTCGACCAAAGCTTAGTCAATTTTGGCTGATGACGATGGCTTCTGGTCCGCTTTAATGCCTAATCCGCCAACCAGATGATGATTGGTTATAAAGTAAGAGCTTAATCAACGCTCTAAGGCCTAATCGAGATGGCTTGCCATGGGTAATTGTCCTGTTACTGATAACGATTACTGAACCCGACCAAAGCTTAGTCCTTGATGACTGATGACCATAGCTTATGGTCTGCTGGAAGCCTAGTCCATAAATAACGGATGACGACGACCTAGAAAGTGGGAGTCTAGTTTGCGCTCCCGATTCCTGATGATGATGGCTTATCAGGGATCACCATCCAGTTACGGACAGTGATCGCCAAACTCAACAAAAGCTTAGTCAGTGGCAACTGATGACGATGGCTTTTAGTCCACCGAGCACAGATGATGATGGGTTAGAAAGTGGGAGTCTAGTCAGTGCTCATGCAACCTGATGACGATGGCTTGCCAGGGATCTTTGCCCAAATGTGGGGAATGACACCTAGTCCACCGAGTGCAGGTGATGATGGGTTAGAAAGTGGGAGTCTAGTCAGTGCTCATGTGGCCTGATGACGATGGCTTATCAGGGATCATTGCCCTTTTGCTGACAATGATCGTCGAACCTTGTTACTCTAGCACCTAGTTTTCCAAGTACGGATGACGTTGGGTTACAAAGTGAGAGTCTAGTCAGTGTTCATGCGGCCAGATAACGATCATTTTCCAGGGGTCATTTTCCTTCAGTAGACAACGATTGCCAAACCGAGCAAAAGCTTAGTTGGTTTTGATTGAAGACAATGGCTTCTGTCCCAACCTATGGCCTAGTTCGCCATAAACAAATTAAGGCGCTTCAAGAAGTCCAGATTAAAGTGACTTCCAACTTTGTTGCACAAGTAATGTGTTAAGAAACAAAACGCTCTAGTAATACAACAAAACTGAGCTTCAGAGAGTACAAGTACAAGATACTACTTAGCAAGCTTTCTTTGTATCATCTCTTAAGAAATTACAGCTGTTTTGGAGAGTCAACCCCAGATGTTGAAGAGCCAGATGCATCAGAAGGGACTGCAGGGATAAGGGATTACCGTCTGAGGACTGTTCCTAGTTGTTGATCGAGGATGCAGGATTGGAGGCTTATGTCTCATTAATCTTCCAATACATAGCCTTCCCTATAGCGAGCAAAGTCAAGTTCAAGATCAAGGTTATCTTCTTCGATCTGACCTAGCAGTTCTAGCCTACCCCGTACGATATCAGGGAATTACGAAGCCAATTGCTGCTCCTGTCCTTGAGCTTTGGACTCTATCAAGCTCGCTTATGCCTTTATCTGCCTATATGAGAGCACATGCACATGAGTTACTTTTCTGCCAATTGTCGCAACGGATTTAACTCAACCAATGTAGACGTAGCCCGAGCCTCCGCTTCATAGATACATCATCACCCGTCAGCCAACTCAGTTTCAAAGATTCGGTGCAAGACGATCCACTTGAACCTAGCTCTTTCCCATTCAACATCTCGGGCTTGCAGATCAGCTTGGATTTTGCCTGCCAGTTCTTCCACGCACTTCAACTGTTTACGAGTGCCCCCCAATTCCGCTCTAGTGGACACCAAGCCAGTAATGGTTAAGTTCAGCTCAACCTCTGAGGTTCCTAGATTGGCTTCAAGGTTTACCTGAAAGGCCCGCGATGACTAAGAATCCGTCCCAACACCATACAACTCAAAATGCTTTTTGAAGAACTCTGATTGATAGAGCGCATCCGAGTAAGACTTATGCAGTTCGGCGAAAGCCTTCTCCAGAACATGAACTCGAATGTGAACATTAGAGTACACCTCACTCCGATCCAATAGCACCGGCTCCATGGCCGAGACCTTCTCAGCTGATAGCTCATTCCGACGCTCATCACCAGAGTCTAAGGGCGAGAAAAGGGAGAAGATCAACTCCCCAAGGCAGCAACATCAGCAGAGCAGGGATCATTAGCTTGGTGATCAAGATCCATAGCTTCAACTTTGCTCAAGTCCACCTTTTCTGAACAAGACCTTTTCAAGACAATTACGGGAGCAGGAAGTTCGAGCACAACACGTTGCTCTCCAAGAACTATCTCTCGAGTAGATTGATTTGATCCAGACTCCGCGACGGTCACTTCCTTCTCCAGCATAACCAGTTTAGAAGAAGAACTAGTTTTATGACCAACTCGCTTCTTCTTAGGTCGACAAATGGGTGGCAAGGCTGCCTCCAATTTGGCCTGCCTTGAAGGGCTAGGTAGCGTAAGCTTCCTCTTCTTTGAACGACCACTGCTAGACGCCTTGGGTAATGACCTAAACAAAGTAAGAGCCATATGGAAGTACTCAACAACCCACTCCTCACGATATTGTCCGAAGACATTACCTTACCGATGGTCATCAAAGGAAGCTCATTTAACATCTGCCTCATAGATTCCTCCTCCTCAATAAGAGTTGGAGTCACAAATTTCCCTGCAAAAAATAATAAAACAACATGTCAGTAACCACAGAGGTTAGACAAGGAAAATGAGGAAGGGCATTACGCTCACGAATATCAAATTTGAAGCATCTGACAATTGGACGCCGCTCCAGTTTAAAATACAGAGAGTCATAGAAGCCAAAAAACAACGCTCTTTCCAAACTTAAAATCATCCAACAGAGAGCCCAAGCAGATTGGCATGCTCAACCAACAAACTCCGTGACCATTCAGCCAAGGGGAAGTCAGCAGATGGATCACGTTCGGAGTTAACCGAAAGCCAACATCCTTCCCTTGAATAAGAACAACAATCAAGGTTATGAATCCGTTTAACACCATCTGAGCGGGATGGATACGAAGATAAGCCAAGAAGCGCCAAACATCTTCAGAAACCGGAAGGTGAAGCCCGAATTGAAACATGCCCTTATGCAAGGCGATAAATCCTTGTGGAGGCGTTAGCAGACTTTGGGTAGCACCCAAAAGAGAAAGCTCCACGTCTTCAAGAATTTAGTGCTCGTTCCGAAGCTTAACAAGATCACACTAGCAGACCTTCTGCTCCCAGTAAAAAGTAAGGCAAACACGAGACAACTCTTGTCCAGGGGTGAATTCGACATTGTCCACCATGAAAGAAAGTGTGAACCTTCAAATGTACTTGCAACAAGAACACAAAAGCAAAAAGGAGTTTTCAGAGGAGTTACAGAAGTTAAAAAACTCTCTTATGTAGAGACAACAACATATATAATGTCAGGGATTCACGTACTCATTTAATGATGTGCACCGGTCGAGACGACGCTTCGGGCTCAATCATCACGACTATACAGTTTCTCAGAAGTGACTTAGTGGACCGTTGTAATGGCTTACTAACTCGAGGGGAACAATTGATGTACACCAAACAATACTTTAACCTACACCGTACGCGAGTAACGATGATCTCGTCAGCAGGACAAAGCGGGCCTGGATTCCCACCAAATCTGGCAAGGCCATAACAATAATAAGCTCGTATTGGCAGAAACCAAAAGGTTGGATCCAAGTTGCAATACCATATTAAGCCCACACGTCACATGGTCAAGCCCAGTACCCATAAGACCAAATCAAGCAAGTATTTGGGGGATATCTTATGACGGGTAGGCCAGCTAAACCTTGGATCCGACTAGGAAACATATTACAGAGTATAAGTCTTGCATAAACAACACTTCGAAAGGGAAACTTCTTCCGCAGATCAAGGAACACCAGTCGTGTAGGGAATTATCATAACAATCTACTTAGTTGTTAGATTTTGGTATTGGTACCACTGAAATGCAGTTTTGAAGATATTTCCAACAAAACCAATGATCAGTACAAACAAATAAACTTTTAAAATATGTATTTTATTATTAAAACATGTCAATTTTTTTAATATTTTCATGCCTAAATATAATATTTACTACAAGAAAGGGTTGAACATTTGATTGAACATTCAAACAAAAACCTCGAACATTCAAAATTGTAGGGATGGTGGTGAGGGTGTTAAGTGAATGACAATTTATAGCAAAATAAAAGTATATGTGGAGTGACAACGACTGCATGGTGTATTACTATTCAATGCTGAACGAGACAAACTAAGGATTGGAGGTAAAACATGGGTTGGATTGATTAAGATTCATTTTCTATGATGGCATGCTTATAAATATAAAACATGTACACGGACAAAAAAATGAAAATTGTAGAAAAAGTTGGTGGAATATACATGTGGCGGAGAGTGAAAATGTTGTGTTGTTTATTTTTTCAAAATGAAAAATGATCATAATTATCTAGGTGTTGTTAGATTCTAGCACACTTTGTATAATTGAAATGTCAATTTCGGAGATATTTCCAAAAAAAACAACGATCAATAAAGACACTTCAAATTTCTAAATTTGTATTTTATTATTGAAACATTTGAGTATTTTTAATATTTTCATCCCTAAGTGTAATATTTTTCAAAGAAATTGATGAACATTTTAATGAACATCCAAACAATTACTTCGATCATTTATAAGATTCTAATTTAACCGAGTTTGACTCTCAAAAAATTAGTTTACATTCTGAAATATAAATATTTTTTATAGAATTGATTGAGAGCAACAATAGAAATGGTGTCAAGTGCATGAAAATTAGCAACAAAACAAAAGTGTATATAAAGTGCCAACGACAAAGTGGTGTTTTACTATTCATTGCTGAATGGGACAAACAAATAATTTGATGTAAAAGATGGCTAGGATTGAAAGTTAGGAAATATGTTAAGGGGTTGAGATTCATTTCCTATGATGGGATGTTTATTAATATAAAATATGTAGATGGGTAAAGAAATTGAAAATTGTGAAAAATATGTTGGTGGAATGTACATGTGGCGGAGAGAGAAAAATTGTGTAATCTTGGTTTTTTGTAAACTTGGTATCATTAAAAATGCCAATTTTGAAGACATTTTCAACAAAACCAGTGATAAATACAAACAGTTAAAATTTCATAATATTTATTTTAATATTTTCATCCATAAGTGTAATCTTTTCAAAGAAGTTGACGAACATTTTATGAACATTCAAACAAAGACTTCGATCATTCAATCGATTATAATTTTGACCAAGTTTGACTTTAAAAAATTAATTTACATTTTGAAATATGATTTTTTTATGGAATTGATTGAGGACAATGGTGGTGATGGTGTCAAGTGCATGACAATTAATAGTAAACCAAAATGAATATAAAGTGTCAATGGCAGAGTTGTGTTTTACTATTCATTGCTGATTGAAACAAACGAAAGATTGAAAATAAAAGAAGGCTAGGATTGAAAGTTGAAAAATGTGTTGAGGGTTGATTCATTTCATATGATGGCTTGTTTATCTATATTACAATTCAGAGTAGTGTTTTACTATTCATTGCTGACTGGGACAAAGTCAAATCGAAAGGATTAAAGATATAAGATGGTTAGGATTGAAAGTTGGAAAATGTATTGAATTTGAGGGTTGAGATTCATTTCCTATGATGACATATTTGTAAATATAAAATATGTAGAAGGGCAAAAATAATGAAATTTTTTTTGAAAAAAGTTGGTGGAATGTACATGTGACGGAGAGAGAAAATATTGTGTTTTCCTTTTAGCAAAATGAAAATTATCATTACTATTTATATCGTTGTAGGATTTGATAAACTTAGTATCGTTGAAATGCATTTTTGAAGATCTTTCGAACAAAATCATTGATCAATATAAGGGCCAAACTATTAAAAATATAGATTTCATAATTAAGAAAAAGTATAATGTATTACACGTCTTTAATATTTTTCAATATTTTTAAAAGCAATGAGATAGGTCGATCATACCAGAAAAAATGAGTCCGGCATTTTACGCACATTTAAACAAAAACCCTAAATTTCATGTTTTGGCGAATTCAAATATTGGGGGAGAACTCATTTTCAGCATTTAAAATTTCCCCCCAACTGATTCAAATTTGAGTGAACAGGCTTAAATTTATAATCGGCTTACATTTCAATACTGATTGAAAGCGAAAAATGAGGATAATGACGGAGGTGCTCAGTACAAAATAATTAGCAAAAATAAAATTATGTGGAGTGTCAACAACACGGGGCATACTCTAGTATATATATAAAACATGTAGAAGGACAATGAAAATGAAAATTGTTAATGAAATGTTGGTGGAATGTACTTGTGGCGGAGAGAGAAAAATTGTGTTTTCATTTTTTTCAAAATGAAAATTATCATAACTATCTACATAGTTGTCAGATTTTAGAAAACTCGGTATCATTGAAATGCAAATTTGGAAGATATTATCAACGAAACCAATGATCTATACAAACACTTAAAATTTCAAAATATATATTCTATTATTAAAACATGTGAGTATTTTTTATATTTTCATGCGTAAGTGTAATATTTTTCAAAGAAACTGACGACCATTTTAATGAACATTCACACAAAGACTTCGATCATTCAATCAATTCTAATTTTAACCAAGTTTGACTCTAAAAATATTAGTTTACATTCTAAAATATATTTTATTTATGGAACCAATTCAGAACAATAATAGGGATGGTTAGGGTATTAAGTGCATGACAATTAGTAGCGAAACAAAAGTGTATGTAGAGTGCCAACAACAAAGTAGTGTTTTACTATTCATCGTTGACTGAGACAAACTAAGGATTGAAGGTAAAAGATGGCTAGGATTGAAAGTTGGAAAATATGTTGAGGGTTGAGATTAATTTCCTATGATGGCATATTTGTAAATATAAACACGTAGAAAGGCAAAGAAAGTGAAAATTGTAAAAAAAAAAAAAAAAAGTTGGTGGAATGTACATGTGGCGAAAAAAGAAAATATTGTGTTTTCAAAATGTAAATTATCATAGCTATCTACGTAATTGTCAAATTTTGGAAAACTTGGTATCATTGAAATGCAAATTTTGAAGATATTTCCAACAAAACTAATAGTCAATACAAATACTTATGAATTGCACCTACAGATCACCTACTGACTCGAGGCAACTTCTTCCACACTATGCTACCACTAAATTCACACGCCCCAAAGAGGCGGAACTTCTTTTCAAACAATGCAAGCTTAGTTTGCCAAAGCTGATGATGACATCTTATGGTTCTACCCGACACCTAGTTAGCTCCACGTGGGCTTCAACTATTTAGGAAGTGGGAATCTAATTAGCACTATCACGCCTGGTAACGACGACTCGCTAGGGATCATTTCCCCCTTGTGGCCAATGGCCGCCGAACCTAATCAGGTAAGCCTAGCTGGTGTCGACTAGCAACGAAAGCTTTTGATCAAAACCTGGACTTGTAGCCCCCATTACGAGGGTATATAGTCTGGAAGGTGAGAGCCTAGTCAGTTCCGAACTGATTCTGATGGCTCGCCATGGGATCGTTGCTCTTTAGCATGGCCATCGAACCCTCCCAAATTTGTACCTTAGTGCACCCAGGTGTAGATAACTTGGATGGTGGGAGCCTAGTCAATCCCGAACTGATTTCGATGGCTTGCCACGGGACCATTGCTCGTCAACCTCGTCGCCAAACCTTGCTCGAATTCGTAGATGGTTCGAAAGGAGGGTGTAGATGGTTCGAAAGGTGGGAGTCTAGTCAACCCTAAACTGATTTCGACGGCTTGCCATGGGACCACTGCTCTTCGACCTGGTTGCCAAACTTTTACTCCCCGAATCCGTAGCCCACTTTGCTTTGTCATACGCGATTCGGAAGGTGGAAACCTAGTTAGTCCCGCACTGATCCCAACGGCTTACCAGGAGACCACTGCTCTTCAACCTGGTCTCCATACTTTTACTCACCAAATACGTAGCCTACTTTGCTTGGTTATACACAAATTGAAAGATGGGAGTCTAGTCAATCCCGCACTGATCCCAACGGCATGCCATAAGACCATTGCTCTTTAGCCTGGTCGCCAAACATGAATCCGGCCGAATCAGCGTCTTCACGCTCAAATGGACTGACATCCTAATATTCGCGAAGGTCATGAGCTCGACCAATTCAACTCGCTCTTAGTAGCAATTGCGACCAACCGATCGAACAAACAGAATATGCCTTAAGCAGCTTACCTCGGGAACAAGACACAGCGCGGGCAACCCCCAGCTAAACTATGTGCAACATGCCCACTATCGAACATGGCTACGCAACAACGACCCCGAGTCGTTCACAATACAAAGAAGTCAAGCTCTCTATCGCAGATAGACTAGTCAGACGTCCTATTCACTCAACTAGCCTAAGCATGACGACAAGGCAAAAGGAAAAAAAAATACAATAGAGACAACAAGCACATTACTGATAAAACTATTTTCATCAACGGTAAAAACTAATAGGGGTGCAATCACACAAAGGTCACTCCCTACTAGGAGAAGGTAGAAAAACAGAAGAACTAAGCCTAGTAGAAGATGGAGTAGGGATAGCATCCACACGCGCCGCGGTCTGCATATCAGAGATTACATTGTCTTCCTCATTCGATGACGCAAAGGCAACAGACAAATAAACATATGACATCTTCTTATACCAGCCAAGGTCCCACACCAGATGCTCATCCTTCATCAATGCCAACAGCTCTAGCCGACCATGTACAATCCAGCGGAACTTACACTTTCCTTACTCCAGAAGATGTTCCTCTCGCACCTTCACGTCAACAAGTTCGCGCTCTAGTAGCTCCAACTTGCTAGTCAGCGTTTAAACCTAAGTCTTCTCTTTGGCCAGATTGCTCCTGACATCACAAAGCTCATGCCACCCTAGTTCAACCTGGTCCTCAGCCTTTCTCACCTCATGGGCTTATAACTCCAGATCGGATCCCAACTGTTGCTTCTCAGCAGCCCATTCAGCTTTCTTCAAAACACTCTCTTCAACAAAAGACTGCAGCTCAGAACACGCCTTAGTTGCAGTATCTTGCTCAACTCCTGCCTGAGTCAGTCTCTTTCGGACACCGCCTTCGTTAGACTATGCTCCAGGTCCTCCAAATGAGCCCCCTGAGCCTCAGCAGCCACGGTTGACTGATCCAACTACTTCACCTCAACCTGCTTCTTATGCCACTCGATTTCACGGAGCGCATCAGAATACAACAGCTGCATGTAAGAGAAGACACGCTCCAAGGTATATACTCTCACGAGGCGCCTTGACTTTCGTTCCAATAATGGCTGCGTGGCTCATATGAGACATACCTAGCATAAGGTACTTCAGACCCTTATCCATGCATCCTTCCAACGTATCCTCTTTGAGTTTCGGAGCATGATCCATCAACCAACTGTGTCACCTGCTTATGTGCTTCCTCGAAGCATACTCTACATCCACCTCTTGATGCCAGACTTGTGAGCTCATCTTTACCACACTACACCAAAAGGCCAGTTTAGCTACGCCGAGATGGCCACGGTTCTAAACCGTTGGTTTATTTGCCACGGCAAAAAACCGTGGCTATAATGACCAACGGCATAAAAACGTGGCTAAAAAAAATGGCCACGGCTGAAAACCGTTGGTTTATTTGCCACGGCCACAAACCGTGGCTATAATGACCAACGGCCTAAAACCGTGGCTAAAAAAATGGCCACGGCTCAAAACCGTTGGTGTATTTGCCACGGCCAAAAACCGTGGCTATAATGACCAACGGCCTAAAACCGTGGCTAAAAAAAAATGGCCACGGCTCAAAACCGTGGCTATAATGACCAACGGATCAAAACCGTGGCTACACTAAAAACGCTGAAAAAAATTAGGCGGGCTTTTTGGCGCTCGATTCTTTCCTCTCTCCTTTTACGTGCTCGAAGCTCCTCCTTCCTTGCTCCCTCCACTCGACTTCCACCTTCCTTGCTCCCTCCACTCGACATCGACCCTCCCTGCTCCCCTCCACTCCACTCAAAGATCCTCCTTACCTGCTGCCCTCCATTCGACTTCCCTGCTCCCTCCACTCGACATCGACCCTCCCTGCTCCCTCGACTTCCCTCCTCCCCTCCTTCCCTCCTCCCTCGACTTCCCTGCTCCTCCCTCAACTTCCCTCCTCCCCTCCTTCCCTGGTCTTCCCTCCTTGCTCGGCGTCTTCAACCTTTAAACCATTTTGCAAAATAGATCAGCGACTGCAGATTCTCTCGTACAGGTACTCTCTCTCTCTCTGCTTTCTTTTTGTCTTCTATCTTAGTTTTTATGGGGTGCTAAGTGTTTGATTAAATTTTTGAAGAATAAATTTTTGAAGAGTGAATTGAAGTGTATCTAAAGCGTGAATTGTTTGATGAAATTAGGGTTTCTGAATCTAGAGTTTTTTTATTTAGAGGTTTTGAATCTCTAGGGTTCGAATTGAAACTGTATGTTTTTTGAAATCGGGATTTATGCATGTCAGCATATGCCCGAATTCCAATTTTCACCTTCTCTCACAACCAAATCTCGACTCTATCAACAATCTTGTTCAAAATTTATTGAAAACTTAACATCAGTATCCCTATCAGAATCAATCTTTAACAAAAATAAGGAGTCATAAAGCATTTCACCAAGAAAAAATAAGTTTACAAAATTTCTAGATGGGATAGCATCTGATGTTACACTCATTACACATATCCACCAAGGCACCAACTTTAGACCTACATACTTTTGTAATGTCATTATTTAAGAAAGAGACTGGTGCCAAGACATCCATACAAGTGTTCTGATAAGATCACATTTCCTCAGTTTTTCATTTTTCAAATTTGTAAATATATTATTTATTTGTTTCTGCATAGTTACGCTCTTGCAGTAAAGTAATGTCAAGGCATTTTTGAAATATAGATTGTTTCTTTGAAAGGAGTGTCAGAAAAATCTGAGCAGACATGCAAAGATGATAATTTGTGTTGTTGATTGGGGTGTAAATCTTGCCACTATGGGCCAAAACACTAACAGTAGAACAGGGAAATGAACCAGATAGGGGCCTTTAGCCAATCTTGATTATGCTAAGATGTGAATGACCAGAACTCCAGCCCAGACCAGAATAAACAAATAATCGGGCTGTGTGTTAGTGTTTGGATGGGCAATCCAGCATCAGGTCCAGACACAATTCACGGACCTGTTGTCATAGAGATTGTTGGGCAGGTTGAGTCAGCCAAAGATATCTTGTTTGGGCTTCAAGCTAGCGGCTCAGAAAGCCACATCAGATGAACAAAGATAAACTCCTCAATGCCAATCTAAGAAGAAAGCTTAGGTGTGTTTATTTCCATAAAATCCCATTCCATGTAGAGGAGGGAAATGAAGGAGAGTACATACAAGGATAGAGATGTGACATTGAGGATGACATTCCCTTCTCATTTATTTGTGAAACATACTCCAGGTCCAGGTTACTCCCAAAATATTTGATTCCCCTATATTGTGACAAGCTTGAGAATTTGATTCATGTACATTGTTTAAAAAAAAAATTAGGAGTTGAGGATGGCCATGATCACACTCTTCAAAAATCCTTTGAGAGGGTCACATTCCTAATTTATTCTTTGAAGATTGTTATAGGGTCTGTTCCATTCCCAATTTAAAAGCGTTTTTGTTAATTCATGGACATAACTTTGTTAAGCAAGAGTCAAGTGCGCCAATGTCGTAACAAAATTGAGGAGAACTTCAGACTCCATAAGTTTGAGTATTACAACTATAAAGTTTGCGGTTTGGGGTGTCCCATTTGGGATTCAGATCCCATTTTTGGCAGTTTGTTTCTGTCACTTGATCCAGTTAGACGTCTATTTTTTGTCAAAATATAGCTCTTTTTTTTCAAGAAATTTCGTTCGTGTAATTTATTTGTTTGCCCCCTAAAACTAAAATAGATTCATTTTCCTGTGGTAGGATAATTGCCTTGCGGAAAGCAGAAAAGGAGAAAGAGAGAAAAGCTAGGGAGAAGATCCGTCAGAAACTCGAAGAGGATAAGGTATATGTTGAATTCTCAACTTATCTTTTATCGCGGTATGATTGAAGAATAATACACATCATATTAGAACATTCTTCAACACAATTCTAAGAACAATTCTTTATTTATATTTGTTTTCTCAAAACAATTCTAAGAACAATTCTTGGATGAACACCTCGTTATACTAGCGGTAACCTAGTATCGGCACCGTTCTCTTGAACTGTTCAAAGAATTATCTTCAAATGATTATTGTTATTCTTGTCTATTTTTATCTGTGTGTTTTACTATTTCTGTATGTTCTTTCTCCTGTGTTCAACTATTTGTTCTAGACTGTAAGTTTTGTTTGCTTTTTGAAACCTAGTAGTCCTGGGTGCAAAATTGGTATCAGATGAACTAAAGCTGATTGGAAAGATGGAGGTAGTGTCAATAAAAACATATCTTTATTTCTATTTGTTTTCTCAAAACAATTCTAAGAACAATTCTTGGATGAACACCTCGTTATACTAGCGGTAACCTAGTATCGACACCGTTCTCTTGAATTGTTCAAAGAATTATCTTCAAATGATTATTGTTATTCTTGTCTATTTTTATCTGTGTGTTTTACTATTTCTATATGTTCTTTCTCCTGTGTTCAACTATCTGTTCTAGATTGTAAGTTTAGTTTGCTTTTTGAAACCTAGTACTCCTGGGTGCAAAATTGGTATCTAATGAACTGAAACTGATTGAAAAGATTGAGGTAGTGTCAATAAAAGCATATCTTTATTTCTATTTGTTTTCTCAAAACAATTCTAAGAACAATTCTTGGATGAACACCTCGTTATACTAGCGGTAACCTAGTATCGGCACCGTTCTCTTGAACTGTTCAAAGAATTATCTTCAAATGATTATTGTTATTCTTGTCTATTTTTATCTGTGTGTTTTACTATTTCTGTATGTTATTTCTCCTGTGTTCAACTATCTGTTCTAGACTGTCAGTTTAGTTTGTTTTCTGAAACCTAGTAGTCCTGGGTGCAAAATTGGTATCAGA
Organism: Berberis vulgaris; assembly: GCA_963556465.1. Taxonomy (NCBI): domain Eukaryota; kingdom Viridiplantae; phylum Streptophyta; class Magnoliopsida; order Ranunculales; family Berberidaceae; genus Berberis; species Berberis vulgaris. The sequence goes on along the minus strand of OY747130.1, from coordinate 24,670,228 downwards.
TGAACTGAAATTGATTGGAAAGATGGAGGTAGTAGGGTATTCCCATGTATTCCATGTCTATTGAATACTAGTTGATTAAGCAGACACTCTTAGATATTGTTCTAGTAAACTAATTTGCTTCTTATGCCAATTCATGGGCCTCAAAGGGAGATGATTAAGGGGAAGATAGCCTCCTCATGGTATGGTTCCTATGGAGGTTATCCTCGTAAAAGTGTCACTCTCAATCTTTTAATTTTCACGAGTGTTTGACTAAAGTTAATCTTATAATTTTTTGTGTGTAGAAATGTCAACAATTCCTTTAGATAACTCATGGATGAACAAACGGGGAAGTGCAATGTATATAAACGGCGTTAGACAATTCCAAAAGTTTGTTGAGGATAATGCAAATGGAGAGAGTCTTTTTCCTTGCCCATGTGTTCGATGTAGGAACTCGAGGGGAAACATTAGTGTTGACGACATAGGTGTTCATTTGTTAAGCCATGGCATTGATACCAATTATGTCACGTGGATACATCATGGAGAGAATATAAACAAGCATGTGATTGGTGTACCTATGACAAAAGTGGTTGAACCTGATGATGCCTTTGAATATCCTAGGATGAGCGACCTAGTTGATGATGTATTCCTCAACATGCAAACTGTGGAGGCTGATGATGGGATAAATGACTTGAATGACACCGTCGAAGAATGTTTTGGCGGTAATCCAGAAGGTGGTCCGAAACTTTCTTGTGAACCTGAGACAGTTATGAACAAGAAGTATCAAAAGTATAAGGAAAAAGCGATTGTGCCTTTGTACAATGGGTGTCCTAAGGATAAGACCACGTTGTCCACCATTATTGAATTGCAGAATTTCAAGACTCGTTTTAGTTGGAGTGGTAATAGTGTGACGATGTTGTTAAAATGGCTAAAAACCTTATTGCCGGATGATTGTAATTTGTCGGATAACTACCCAAACATGAAAAACACAATTAAAGATATGGGGATGGAATGTAAGACAATACATGCATGTGCCAATGGATGCATACTCTATTGGAAAGAATATGAGGGTCTGGTTACTTGTCCAAAATGTGGTTCTGGTAGGTATAAGGTTTATGTGGATGTCGATGACAACGAGTCCGGCAAGGTATACAGGAAAGAAGCTAAAAACGTTGTAAAGTATTTTCCATTGATTCCAAGGTTGAAAAGATTTTTTAGCATACCGTGGATTGGTGAAGCAATGACTTGGCACAAGGATGCTTGTTCAGATGGGAATTTGATGAGACATCCATGTGATTCAGCACAATGGACTTCAACAAATATGAGATGGCCAAAGTTTGCTTCTGATAGTAGGAATTTGAGACTTGCAATATCGACTGCTGGTTTTAACCCACGTGGAAATCTAAGTAATGCTTATAGTTGTTGGCCAGTAATAATAGCACATTTGAATCTTCCACCTTCTTTATGCATGAAAAAGGAGTTTTGTTTGTTAACCTTGTTAATATCAGGGCCAAAAGCACCCGAAAAGAATATTGATGTTTACCTAGAGCCATTAGTAGAAGAGTTGAAGGAATTGTGGGCAGATGGTGTTTCAACTTGGGATGTGTGTACTAAAAGCAATTTTCGGTTGAAAGCAATGTTGTTTTGGGGTATCCATGACTTTCCTGCTTATGGGACTCTAGCTGGTTGTAATGTTCATGGTTATAATGCATGCCCTTTTTGTGTTGATGATGCAGAATCTGAATTTCTTTGAAACAGTCGAAAGATATGCTATAGAGGCCATCAACGTTTTTTACCTACAAAACACAAGTTTAGAGATGACAAGGGATTCAACAAAGATGTTGAACATCGTCGTGCTCCACGATGATTATCTGGCGAAGAAGTTGAACGAAGGATAGTGGAAATTTTGGAAGGTAGTTCTACACAAGGTAGGGTTAGTGGGCAAAAGCGCAAGAATATGGTTGATAATGATAACGTCAATGATGAACCAACCAATAACATTGCGCCGCCGTGGTCTAGAAGGTCCATTTTATTTGATTTGCCGTACTGGAAGTTTGTTGAGCTACGACATAATATTGATGTGATGCATACTGAAAAGAATGTCATTGAACACTTATTGAACATATTGTTGAATGTCTCTAAGAAAACAAAGGATGGTGAGAATGCTCGAAAAGATATGGAAGACATGGGAATTCATAAGAGATATTGGTTGAGCCATGACAATGAAATGGGAAAAACTTCAATGCCAAAAGAATCATTTGCCTTGACCAAGAAAGAAAAAAAAAGTATTTATGAATACACTAAAAGAGTTGAAATTGTCGAGTGGATTTTCATCCAAGTTGAGTAATTGCGTTATTGGCAATCCCCTGGAGCTAAGAGGACTGAAGTCACATGACTACCATGTCATTATGCAACATTTACTTCCAGTTTTGCTTAGACATATTTTTCGTGACAAGAAGGATAAAGATTTAAGAATTGCTATTCAAAGAATTAGCTTATTCTTTAATATCTTATGTGCTAAAGTGAACAACAAAACAGATCTTCAGTTGGCACACAAAGGTGTGTTTGAGGCAATTTGTGTCCTTGAAAAGGAGCTTCCGCCTTTATTCTTTGTTATAAGTGTGCATTGCATGGCTCATCTAACCGAGGAAGCGATGCTTGGTGGTCCAGTTCGATATCGATGGATGTATCCCTTTGAGCGGTAAATAATTTTTCTAATTTTAGTGCACGTCATCACGTTATCTTATTATATTATATACTAATCTATCATTTTATTTATGATTGATAGGTTAATGAAACGATACAAAGACTATGCTAAAAATTTTAGATACATAGAAGGATCAATAGCAGAATCATACCTTGTAGATGAATCTGTTACATACTGCATGGAGTATAGACAAAGCCACGGTTCGGAACTCACAAACATAGTCAAGAGGAGTGGCTTGATGTAGATGATGAGTATGCCAATGAAAAGCCATTGGATAAAGGAAAAAACTACATGCTAAATAATGTACAATTTAAACAAGCTCGAAGATGGGTTTTCAATGCACTTGCTGATTCGAGTCATTGGGAAGAGTAAGATATATAATATTTTAGTTTTTTTTATAACTAGAAATATAGAATTATGATAATATGGTAACTTGTGCAGAAAATACAATGAATATTGCATGGAGTTGGCTACACAAAGTAAAAAAAAGGGTCAAGGAAAAATGTTGAGAAAGCCACTGATTTTATTCCTTGGTTGTGTAATGAGGTATTTTATAATGTGTATTTATTCATATATATAAATATATATAATTTTTTTTATTTTCAGATTTCAGTTCTAAGATGATTTGTTTTACAATGTAGTTGGAGAAGGCTGGGGAAACAAATACCACACTTTGGAGGTTAGCCAATGGTCCACAATTTTTGACAACCCGATATCCAAAATATTGTGTAAATGGTTTCACATTTGAGACAAGTTCTTCGTATGAATGTTTGGTGACACAAGATAGTGGTGTCTCCATGGATGCCATTGCTCATTTTGTTGCTAGTAAGAAAGATAAGAGGCCAAAGGACCAACTAGTCAAATGGTATGGAGTTGTTAGAGACATACTGGTGCTAGACTACATAGATTTCAAAGAAACTGTCTTCTATTGTCATTGGGTCAAAGTGGAAGATAAGAAAAATGCATATAAGGTGGACCCAATTTGGAACCATGAGATGGTAAACTTGTCGAAGCTAAAAGACAAAAGAAAGGTGGAAGAGGATCCATTCATTTTAGCTCAAGAAACAAGTGGGGTATTTTATTCGAAAGATCAATCAAATGACGAGTGCCATGTAGTTCTACATACTCAAAGAGGCTTGAACACTAATGTCGATAAAAAGGAAACTCCCACTGTTTATCAAAGCATCTTGAAAGACAACCCCAACCTGAAGAGCTTACTGGAATTTTAATTGACTATGCTACAATATTTTTTGATGCATTTTTAATGCTATTTTAGTCATCCTCTTTGGTTGAGACCAATTATTTTGTCTTTGTTTCTTATTTTGACTTTTGAGTTGGGAAAGGGAAGCTTTGTAGCTAAGTATTCAGATTGGCTTTTCCAATGCTTTATAAAAATCTATTTGTGGTGATATGTTGTGGAAGGAAACTATTTATAAATGTAGTGTATATAGTTGTTTCTTATTTCTTTTTGTTTGATAATGGTTAATATCTATAATTTCATTGATAGAAATGGGTAGTACTCGTGGCAATCTCTCTACCAATGATGTCACTACATCTACAAATGATGACAGTGAAGTTAAAAAGACCATACAGTTCAATGTCCATGGTTTAGCAGTTGGACCTGGTGCTAGAAATTTCAATAAACACATTGAAAAGCTTGTTGAAACCCTTGTGCCCATCAAATTCAAGGGTTGGCACCATGTTACTGACAACTACAAAGAGGATGTGTGGAATGGCCTCAAGGTGAGATTTTACATCATTGATTTTCATAATGTCTTATTTTATTGTCAACTTATATCTCAATGGCTTATTTGCAGTGTGAATATGACATCCCAAATTATGTGAAAAGGAGTGTGCATTTTAAAATGCCAGAATATTTCAGAAGGTTCAAGGCAGATCTTAGGAAGGACTATTTGGATAAGTATCTTACCATTGAGGAACAAGAGAAGCATGTTCCAAATGGTGTAAGAGAGGAGGATTGGAAGGAGTTTGTTTGCTATGAGAGCACCCCTGAAGCGAAGGCAATTAGAGCCCAAAATGCTAAAAACAAAAAGGGTTCAAAGTATGTATGGGGGGTGGCCAAAAGAGTGTTGCAGAAGTGGAGTATGAAATTGTAATTGAGTTTCTAGCTACTAGTACAATAATAACCATTTAACTATATAGGCTGAGACTAATCTTTCAAGTATATAGGTTGAGAAGAACCCTGATGGGGAACCAGTCACACGCACTGATATATGGATTGCTTGTCACACGGGAAAGGATGGAAAACCCACGCATGGTGCTGAACTATATATGGTATGTGCCCAATGATGTCTTTTATACACAATTCTTAATTTACTTTGTAGTTGTTTGAATATTATTTGTGTCCTGATTTATTTTATTTTTTCATTCTTTTGAAGGAACAAGTTAAAGTAAAAAAGGCCGCCTTGCAAGAATCTTTAACCCAGGGTACCACCACTGACCTCACTATTGATAATGATCCTCTAAGCCAAGTGTTTGGCCAAGAAGAAAGGGGACGTGTTCGTTGTGTTGGAACCACCGTCTCTAAAAGGAAGTATGATGCTTCACTTCTCGCTCGTTCATTGCTTTTCGATAAAACATTGGAAGTAAAAAAATTTAGCAAAAAATATGATAGATTGGAAGAAAATGTTCAATGGATACGAGAGAGACTTGAAAATGGAACTTATGTGAGACCATCAACAAGTGAGGGAACACAAGGAGGGACACAAAAAACTGAAGATACATTACCTCCATCGACAAGGCAACCAGAAAATCCATTACCTCCATCTCCATTACCACCATCTTCTCAAGGTGTTGCGAGGTTTCCTTCTCCAAGCAATCTTGTTCCTTCAGTGTCAAGGACTTACAAAGTTTGTGATTGGCATAAGAATGTCATTACGATAGCAATAGAGGTTGTAGATCCTATCCATCGATTCTCTTGCAATTGCCATGGATCATTGAACCCTGCAACAGAGATCAGACTTTCCTTATGCTTCAAATATATGACTGAGGTGAAACTTTACAAGAGTGATCCAAAAGGAAACATGATGGGGGATTTGGACGTTGGTGATTTCTTCGTATGGTGTAAAAATCATGTGGAACTTGATGATTGATAGTTACTACTATGTTGGAAGCAATGTAATGGTGGCAGCAAAAGAGGAGATGAGTAAAATACACTACGGGCACGTGATTGTTCATTTTAAGGTAAATTGCCCCCTTCTTTCATGGAGTCTACGCTCTGAATAAAAAAAAGCAGGAAAAAGCTTATTCTGCTGCTCTGGTTGCTTACTACTGCTACTTATACTACTACTTTTGGTTTAGTAAATGGATTGACATTTTGATTGAAAGTGTTTCTTCATTCAATTAAAAAAACTTACTTGTTGTATAATGGATTTTGGATCAGATGAGTATTCATACAACTGAACCATTTCCCTAGTTGCCTTCCATCTTTCTTTAATGATTTATTTTTATGGTTGTTGCAGGTTCACATTATACAGAGAGGAGCTGTTCGCCTTTTAGTTGAGATGCTCCAGTCTCCAGACGTGCAACTCAGGGAAATGTCAGCCTTTGCATTGGGGCGGTTGGCACAGGTTAGTTATTTCCTTGACATTTTGTACAATGATGTTTATTTTAGGAGGGTTGATACTATTACAATGATTCTTGCAATGAACCTCTTTTCTTGTAAAACAGTTTCTAGTTTGCAAAAAAAATAAAAATAACGCTCAGTATGTAATCTCCTGTTTTGAGTTTTATATTAACATTTTGTTAAGGAATTGCTAAGGTGCATGTTTGCTGGGAAAAACAAAAAAAAACTCAAGTAGGTAAATGTGTTGTTCTTGGTTTCTGTTTTCCAGGATTCACATAACCAAGCTGGCATTGCTCACAATGGTGGTCTAGTGCCATTACTGAAGCTTCTTGACTCAAAGAATGGTTCTCTGCAGCATAATGCTGCATTTGCTCTTTATGGACTTGCAGATAATGAGGTATCTTAGTTAGCATGTATTCAGTTTAGAAGTTGTGTAGCACTTGATCATGAAGTAACCAATTGTCTTCTGGTCTTCCCACTATAGGATAATGTTTCTGATTTTATTAAGGTGGGAGGTGTTCAAAAGCTGCAGTCTTTACACCTGACCATTGTATGACATGCTAGTAGCACATTTCTATTACATAAGTAAGTCAATCGTTTTTAAATTTGCTAATGTTTACTGTTTTCCTGAATTTTTTAATAAATCATGCAAAATCTCTAAGTGTCTTTATAGCAGCTGTTGATGTTGAAATCTGATTTAGTAGGATTATAATTAGCAATTTCCTCCTGCAGGCAAAGTTGCGGATGTAACAAAAGTCCAAACTCTTCTGTTCAGTGCTACTTTGCCTCCCTGGGTGAAGAATGTATGTTTCCAAATCATCCATATTTTATAGTCATATATCTATATTTTAACTACTTTATCTTATTAGTATTTCTTTTCTTTAATCTATTGGCAGATCTCTTCTAGGTTTCTTAAATCTGATAAGAAAACAGCCGATCTTGTTGGTAACGAGAAAATGAAGGCTAGTACTAATGTCAGACATATTGTTCTTCCCTGCTCTAGTGCAGCCATATCAAAACTTATCCCAGATATCATTCGTTGTTATAGCAGGTTTGTTATTTTTGGATTGTTCTTTTTTATCGATTTGAATCCCTCAGCACACACACACAAACCTATGTTTTCATATTTGAAAGTAAATTGCTAGACCTTCGCATACTTGACATGCTATGTTGATAGCACATAGCATGTCATTGGCAATACAGGTGCCATGCATCCTGGAAACGATAACATGCATGCGACAGGCTGTTCTTGTGTACAAAATTTGGCATGCCTCGACACGGTTTCTGAAATTATATTCTAATTTTAGTATCCATTGCTATTCTTGAGAAAATTTATCCAAAATTAAAAGTTATGGAAAGCATAGAAATGGCCAATGTGACATATCCTTTCTCTGCTGCATTTTTGTTTTGCTCGCTTAAAATAATATTTTTTGGGCTCTTCATAGTTTGCCTTTTGCACACTATTTTTCTATTGGTATATGTGTAACACTGTTTATAAACAATATCTTTTGCATCATTTGTATAATCTTCGGTGACCTAATGGTGTATTATTTCTGGTCTTAATTTTATAAAGTGGTGGGCGAACAATTATTTTCACGGAAACAAAGGATTCTGCTTCTGTGCTTTCGGGCATATTGCCTGGTGCACGTGCTTTACATGGAGATATACAACAGGCAACACATGAAGTAAGTTTACTAGCTACATGGTAGTATGCTCCTTTTTGTTATTCCTTAAATTTGGTTGCAAAGTTTGCACTTCGATTAAGATCTTCAAAATATGTACTTCCAATTTCTGAGAAAGCTCTCTTTCTTTGTTACACTTTTTTTTTTCGAAAGGCAAGCGTGCTGCCGGTGTTACTTGCTCCTTTTGGATTGTGTTCTTATTTTTATTTAACACATGTAGCACTCAACCTTTTTCTTCTTAATAATTGGGTGATTCTTTGTAGGTCACACTTTCTGGATTTAGGTCTGGAAAGTTCATGACATTGGTGGCCACAAATGTGGCAGCTAGGGGTTTGGACATCAATGATGTGCAGTTGATCATTCATGTGTGTACGATCGTGTTATATATTGATCTTTTGTAAAAAAAAATTCATCCCTTAACAATATCATTTCTCAGTGTGAACCGCCACGCGATGTGGAAGCCTACATCCATCGTTCTGGACGCACGGGCAGAGCAGGTATACTTAATGTTTCGACACTTTACATTCTTCTTATTTTAAAATGTCGACCCACTAACTTGGTTGTTTCCTTTTCAGGGAATACTGGGGTTGTTGTGATGTTATATGATCCGAGGCGATCAAACATTTCTAGGATTGAAAGAGACTCCGGTGTTAAGTTTGAGCATGTATCTGCTCCTCAGCCAGCTGATGTTGCAAAGGCTGTTGGCTTTGATGCAGCTGAAGCAATCAATAAAGTCTCTGATAGGTATTTTATATTACTAGTAATAGATGATTGCTTATTATAATTAAAAATCATTTCTTGCATATATTTAAGCAACCTTAAAATGCAGTGTGGTTCCAGCATTCAAGTCTGCAGCTGAAGATCTTCTGAGTTCATCTGGCCTTTCAGCACTGGAGCTGCTCGCAAAGGCACTTGCAAAGATAGTTGTAAGTGCTTTAAAATTTATTTTTTTCACAAGTGAAATAAGCAAAATAAGAGTATTAACTTGAGGTTTGGCTTGTGCAGGGTTATACTGAAATAAAGAAAAGGTATCTTCTGAATTCGGCCGAGAACCATGTAACTGTACAACTTGAGTCTGGAAGACCCATCTACACTCCATCGTGAGTATATGCCTTCAAGATTGTTATTATTATTATTTTTATTGGTTAGTATTTGATCTGTCTGTTTTCAATGTGCCTAAAGGAAAACACAAATTGCTAAGGCTCACTGGAAATGTGAAGGCCCCCAAACAAGCTGGTCACAAGTCACAACATCTCACAAACAACCACTGACATGCTTGAAGTAGTGATCCATTATTTATTTATTTATTTATTTATTTATTCACATATTCATTGTGGTCATCTTATTAAAAATCCATATTGGTGAGGGCCTTGTTCTTCAAAGGCTTCTCTTCCAATCTAGTCTAAATTAACTCGGTGACTGGAAAGTTAGTCAGGAATTTTGGACCCAAATTTTGACCCAGGATACAATGTGAATTTAGATGTCATAATGTATTTACATTCCAGTGTCTGGGGTTTGTGCATGTCTTTATTTATGTTATCTGTCCCTTACATTGGCAAATATTTGCAACATATATGTGTGTGTACTATGTACTGTACTTAGCAATTTCTTACACCTGACTATGAATGTTTTTATTGAATCAATCTCAAATGGTAGGTGAAGTAGGACACTACTAAAGGTGAACAACCTATTACTATATGTATGTATGTGCCACTTTATGAATCGTTAGAAACTTGTGTCTGTAGGTTTGCATATTCTATCTTGAGGAGATTCTTGCCTGAGGACAAGGTTGAATCTTTGAAGGGCCTTACTCTTACAACTGATGGGAAGGGTGTTGTGTTTGATGTGCCAGCTGAAGAGCTGGATGCATTTCTTGCAAGTATACTCATGCTGTATTTACATTATAGTTGCCTATTCTCCTCGTACATAATGTTTCTCTTTGCTTTGTCCAACATTGTTATTCCCCTCTAACAGTCAGTTGACCTGATTCACATGTGAGGCATTCTTAATGTTTCAACTCTCTCTACACTTGATAAACAGGTCAAGAAAATGCCGCTGATGTGAGCATTGAAGTATTGAAAGCATTGCCTCAGTTACAAGAAAAAGACCAATCAGGTGGGGGAAGAAGATTTGGTGGAGGCGGGGGTGGTGGCAAATTTGGAGGCAGAGGCAGTTTTGGAGGAAGAGGTGGCAGAGGCAGTTTTGGAGGAAGAGGAGGTAGATGGGGACGTTAATTGTCTATAGGGAAATGGTAAATCTTATCTTCAAAATATTCTTCTTCACGAGGGCTCTGCTCGTCCTATGAAACATGTATTGAAAGGAGAGGATGAACCTCATTTGATGGACTGAAGCCATCAGATTATTCCTGAGAAAGATACAACTCAGGTTTGTTTTGTTTATTTATTTGGTTACAACTCAAGAAGCACAACTTCAGTCATTGTGAGGCAAGCAGAAAGATAAGCTATACAAGCAGCCATGCAAGCAACCATGAAGGTTAGTTTCGGCTACATTGTGTCGTATAACTGTGCATTACTAAATCTTTTCGCACGTATGTTATTCATTTTTTTCCGTGCCTGCATTTCCTTCCCTCTACATCACTGTGGTTAATGTTAAATCCTTATTTATGATGCACATAAAGATATTTTGTAAAAAATATGTAAGTTCTAACAACCACTGTTTTTTTTAAATTACTCAGCCAATAAAAAGAAAGAAAGAAGGCGAGGAGAAGAGAATGACTCAGGAAGAGATGCTTCTAGAAGCAGCACAAACAGGTAGAGCTAAGCTCCCAATTGGCAGTGCGAGTGCGGGCTGGAGCTGCAGGTGCGAGGAGTTGTTAGGTGCTCTGTTAGGTGTTACAAAGTCTGTTAGGTGCTATATACAAAGTCTGTTAGATGCATTGTAGTGTTGTGTTAGCAATGTCTATAAATAAGAAGAGTAATATGAAAAACATGCATTCATTCATTTTGTAAACACTTTGTACATTGAGCTCTGCTCATATGGAGACTGAACATCTCAAACTGTCTACAATTTCTATCAATACATGGAATCTGTTCTTATTTCTTCTATCAATTCTGCTTGATCTAGTGGCAATTTAGCATTCTTTCTTGACCATTCTCTGATCTACATTGCTAATTCCTGTCAGGTCAGTCTCAATTATGCATTGATCCTTGTCAGAAGAACTGCAACAGGTGATTCAATAATCCTGCAGAACAACATACGCTTGCAACGGCTTAATTAAACCGTGCTCATCATCATTGCCACGGCTTATAACCGTGGCCATCATGATTGCCACGGCTTAAAACCGTGGCCATATTGCAACGGCTAATAACCGTGGCCATGTTGCAACGGCTTATAACCGTGGCCACTATTATTGCCACGGCTTAAAACCGTGGTCGGCACGCTTGCAACGACTTAATTAAACCGTGGTCATCATCATTGCCACGGCTTATGACTGTGGTCATCATAGTTGCCACGGCTTTAAACCGTGGCCATATTACAACGGCTAATAACCGTGGCCACTATTGTAGCAACGGCTTATAACCGTGGCTACATGCAGAAAATCATCACGCCTCCTTGAGCATAAAACCGTTGCTAAAATATTTTGCCACGATTTATAGCCTTGAATGATGATTTCGCGATGCCTCTACTGCCCACGCCTCTAAGCCGTGACAATGGGTTACCCCCACGGTCTCAAACCGTTGCTGATGGGTATTTTTGGTGTAGTGCCAAGTCAGGTGCAAACATGTTTATCCGTGCATTTGGGTGAAGCCTTCCCTAATCAAGAATTATGCTAGCGCCGCCTTTCATGGTTGCCACCGTGCTCAAACTCTCTTTTGTGTCCTTTCCTTTGTCAAGAACAACCAACCCTTTATTGCGAGACGACACAATGGGATCATGATGGAGATGAGGGAGCAAATTATCCAAAGGACCCTCCGACACTTCCAATTGTGGCTTAGAACGAGACGGTGAGCAATGCAGACTACAAGAGACACTTCCATGTTCAGGCGAATCAACGGTAGAGCCATCACATTCTACCACCTCAGGCGAATCTTCATAAGAACCTCCAACAACAATGATCCCATGCGAATCAGCACCAGTGGAAGCTGCCATTGCGACCCGCTCTAAACGGTCATTCAGAGCCTCGACCTGCGCATCGCTAAGGTTCGACCTGTCCATGACTCCTGCCAACTGCAGGTAATCATTCTCCAAGATGGAAATGTCAGTCTCCGCCTCAACAGGCTCATGTTCCTATCTCACTGGAGGGGCTCGTGCCAAAGATGGCCCAACTCTAATGCGAGCCATCTTCCTCACGAAGGAAGCAAGCGTCTCAGACGGCTCCTCCACATCGGACATAACATGAACTTTGGCCCCAACAGCCTTCCTCTACCTAGAAGGGGCCTCATCTTCCAACTTAATGTGTGACTCACGATACAAAGTGTGGGAAACGTGCCAATTGTCCAACTGCCCACTACGGATGAAGTTGGAAACTCTTATGACATCGACTGCCTCCCTTTGCGGCATGACATGGAACGTCTCCATTGTGTTTTTCTCCTTTTAAGGTGAGAGAAGTGGTAGGGAACCTTCCTGCAAGGGAACACAAGTAATGAGCAATCGGCTCGCTACCAAGCATATCAAAAAAGTGAGAAAGGGATTGAACTTACGGAGCGGTCTAAACTGTCACTCAGGCGGATGACCCCAGCACCGGAAATACTTCAAATTCGCAGGAGCCAAGAAGCAGTACTTCTGCCAGAACTTGAAATCATCAGGCAGTTTACCGAAGCACTTCGACGACTTCATCTTATAGACACCATTGCTCTTCAGCCGAGGAGAGGTCAGCAACTGGATCACCCGCGGAGTCACGCTCACACCAGCCTCCTCGGCACTGAGCATAATCATGAGGATGATCTTATATCCATTAGGCCCCAACTGAACCGGAGGAATCCCTAAGAGATCCAAGAACTCCCAAATCACGCCCAGTATAGGAAAAGGCACTCCAATTTTGAGCATCACACAATGTAAACAGGTGAAACCGGCAAGAGGTGACAAAGGCGTTTGGTCGCTCGTTAGGAGATACAATGGCAGGTCCTTAGGAACCCCAAACTTCGTATGGATTTCGGCAAGACCGAGCTCGAACAACAACCTGTCTTAAAAAAATTTCAGGGCCTCGGCTAAACAAGAATCATCAAGAAGGTTTTCTTGAGCCATGAAGAAGGCGAACGATCTTTTCAGAATAATATCTTTGAAAGCGAACAATGTAGAAGAATCAGACTTTGCACTGCAGATGACCTAAAAGAGGATGATTTCCCACCTCTTTTCCGCTAAACCGACGCGTGTGCAATTAATGCGCCGTGCGGCTCAAACAATGATTCAGGCTCAATCATCATGAGCGGCGCATCCCTTCAAAGGATTACTTAGCAAACCGATGTAATGACCCACTAACTCGGGGGAGTAGCTGATGATACATAAAAACGGTCACATCCCTGAGTCGTACACGTGTCGTGATAATATCGAGGAAATACAAGCCCCAACATTAGCCCAACATTGAACATGCCCAAACGGTTCTAAGCCCGCTCAATTCAGTTCGCCAGGCGGACTCGAACTCTCACAGGACGCTAGGCCCACACGTTTCACAACTGTCCTCAATACCTGTAAGCCCTCCTTAGGCAAGTATCTCGAGGATCTACTTCGGACGGGCAACTACAACTGCTTTTTGCTCCCAACTAGGAAGCAAACACCAGAGTATCTTCCACACAGAGAAACTCCCTTCTATGGAATACCCTTGGATTGGGAACTATCTCCTGCGTATCTATGAGTGCAAAGCTAACATGGAACTTCCCTTTTACAGCCTCTTCCCTAATTAGAGAGGGATCTCCACGAAGACTCTTCCCTAATCTACGCTTACGATGGCCCTGTTAAACCAGGACTCCTTGGACTATAAATAAGACAAGAGTGGTAAGCTAAGGTACGCTACAAATTCCCTATTACAACATTACACCTTTCTTATAGCCCTATCTGACTTTAGCAATGGAGTGTCATCGGCCACCACAACGATGGTCTGTGGCTCACGTATGCTACTTGTGCAGGTCAATAAGTCAGCAAGAACCAAATCGGAGTAGGGAGCAAATAACGACTGCATCAGATTTGATTGAGGGAAATAGTGGGGATGTTATCAATTCCATTACAATTAGCAGGAAAACAAAAGTGTATGTACAGTGCCAACAACAGAGTGGTGTTTTACTATTGATTGTTGACTAGGACAAACGATGGATTGGAGATAAAATATGGCTAGGATCGAAAGTTGTGAAATGTGTTGAGGTTTGAGATCAATTTCCTATGATGTCATGTTTATAATATAAAATATGTACAAGGGCAAAGAAAATGAAAAAAAATTGGGAAAATAGTTGGTGGAATGTGCATGTGGTGGAGAGAGAAAGTATTGTGTTTTCAATTTTTTCAAAATGCAATTTATCATTACTACCTACATAGCAACAATTCTAGGAAGCTAGGGTTGGCATCCGTTTTTTGGCCAGGTTTTGGGCTTTTTACAATTTTATCCTTCTATAAATGATGTTTGTGGTTATATTTTAAAGAAAAGGGTAACAGTGTAAAAAAACCCAAACCTGGCCAAAAAATGGCTGCCAAACCTGGCTGCCTAGACTTACTCACCTACATAGTTGTCAGATTTTGGTAAACTTGGTACCATTGTAATTCAATTTTGAAGATCTTTCCAGCAAAACCTATGATCAATACAAGCACTTGAATTTTGAAATATGTATTTTATTATTAAAATATGTGAGTATTTTAATACTTTCATGCCTAATGTAAATATTTTTCATAGAAAAGTTAAGAAATTTTAATGAACATTTAAACATACACAACGAACATTCAATCAATTTTAATTTGAACTGAGTATGACTAAAAAATTCCATATGTAGAAGGGCAAAGAAAACGGAAAAATTTGTGGAAAAAGTTGGTGAAATTTACATGCGGCAAAAAAAAAAGTATTGTGTTTTCATTTTTTTCAAAATGAAATTTATCATAACTATCTACTTAGTTGTAAGATTTAGTAAACTTGATATTTCCATCAAAATAAATGATCAATATAAACACTTAAAATTTAAAATATGTATTTTATTATTAAAACATTTGAGTATTTTAATATTTTCATGCCTAATGTAAATATTTCAAAGAAACGGAAGGACATTTTAATGAACATTCAAGCGAAGACCCTGAACATAATTATAATTTTAACCGAGTTTGACTCTAAAAAACTCTATTACTATTCAATCAATTATACAACCATTCTCTCGATTTTTGGGCCACCTTTTAAGTGTATGACTAAAGCATTATGTGGCTTGAGATAAACGGACTCGAACCACTGACATCCGCCACAGGGTAAACCACCGATTCTCAGGCTTCCTAGATTGATTCTACCATAGTGGTGTTTTACTATTCATTGATGACTGTGACAAATTAAGGATTGAAGATAAAAGATGGCTAGGATTGAAAGTTGGGAAATTTGTTGAAGATTGAGATTCATATTCTATAGTGGCATGTTTGTAAATATAAAACATGTAGAAGGGCAATGAAAATGAAAAATTGTGAAAATTTTGCTTGAATGTACATGTGGCTTAGAGAGAAACTATTTTGTTTTCGTTTTTTCAAAGTAAAAATTATACGTAGTTGTTAGATTTTGGTAAACTTTGCATAAGTGAAATGCAATTTTGAAGATATTTCCAACAAAACCAACGATCAATACAAACTGTTAAAATTTCAAAATATGTATTTTATTATTAAAACATGTGAGATTTTTTAATATTTTAATGCCCAAGTGTATTATTTTCAAAGAAACGGAAGACCATTTGAATGTAAATTCAAGCAAAGACCCCGAACATTCAAACGATTCTAGTTTTAACTAAGGTTGACTATAAAAAAATTTACTTTACAATATAAAGTATTTTTTTATGGAACAGATTCAAGACCATTGTGGGATGGTGGTGAGGGTATCAAGTGCATGAAATTTAGCAGCAAACCAAAAGTGTATGTAGAGTGCCAACAACAAAGTTGTGTCTTACTATTCATTACTAACTGGAACAAACTAAGGATTAGAGGCAAAAGAAGACTATGATTGAAAGTTGGGAAACATGTTAAGGGTTGAGATTCATATATAAAACAGTTGATGGAATATACATAAGGTGGAGAGAAAAAATATTGTGTTTTCCTTTTTTTTCAAAATGAAAAATATCATAACTATCTACATAAATGTCAAATTTTGGTAAACTTGGTATATTTGGAATGCTAAATTTGAAGATATTTCCAACAAAACCAATTCATGGTGTCGAATCTTGTTCTCCTTGACCTTGATCTGCATAGGGACCACACGTGAGCCAAAGACCACCGTTGTGGCGGTCGATGGCACTCCGATGATAAGTCAAACAAGGCTTGAGAAAGGCGTAATGCTGTAAATTGGGTTTGTCGCATACCTTTGATCATCAACCTTGTGTTCTATTTATAATGCGAGAGTCTTGTTTGGCTAGACCTTTGGTGGCGTAGTTTAGGGAAAAAGATCTTGCTAGAGATCCTTTCTTTGCTAGAAGTCGTCCATGTAGGAGAGTTTCCATGCACGACTTATACTCCAATATTTGTTTATACTCCGATATTTGTTTCCCATTCGGAATCACTGTATTGTTGGCCTGCCTGTCCTAGTTCGATCCCCCAGATACTTGCCTTATTAAGTCTTACTAGTATTGGGCTTGACCATGCAACATATGGGTTTATTAGGGCGCTTCTGTTTGGGTCCAACTTTTTGCACCCTGCCTCGGTAAGCTTTGTGTGGTCTGGGCTTTGGCAAATTGGGCGCGCACTCAGGTCCATTTTGTTCTGTTGACTAGATCATTATAGCACGTGCACGACGCAGATTAATGGACGGTTTGGTGTATCATCAGCTGCTCCCCCTGCGTTAGTGGGCCATCTTGTCAGTCCGCTAAGTTACTTCAATAGGAACTGTACAATCGTGATGATTGAGCATGAAACGTCGTCTCGAGTGGCACACATCATTAAATAAGTATGTGACTACTCGAAAATGGGGCGTGAATCCTGGCTCTATATAAGTTGCTATTTTTACAAAGGAGAGTTTCTTTACTTTTGTAATCTTTCTGAAACTCCTTGCTTTCTTGCTTTTATTTTCACAAGTGCACTCAAAAGTTCATAATTTCTTCCACGACGGACACTGATGAACTTACTCCTCAACAGGAGATGTCCTATGCTTGTTACAGGTTTTTTCGAGGCAAGTTGGCCAATGAATCTGATTTGGTTAAACTTTGGGATCAATACCGAATTCCCAAAGACCTGGAACTTACCCATTTGGGCACTGGCCGAACCCCGTTAGCGCCTCCACAAGGATTCATCTGTTTGCATAAAGGCATGTTTCAATCTGGACTCCGCTTTCTAGTTCCGAAAAATATTTGGCACGTCCCAGCGTATCTTCTCATTCCTCTCGCTCAAATGGTATCGAACGGGTTCAAAACCTTGATCGTTGTCTTTATTAGAATGAAGGACACTGGCTTTCGATTGATGTCACAGGTGGTTCAACTGGTAACTTCCCCTCGACTGAACGCTCATGCGTCTTGTCAACTGAGCATGCCGGATTTTTTGGGTCCTCTATCAGAGGACTTCAAAATCGATTGCAGTAAGCATAATGTTCATCTTCCTTTTTCTTATCCGATAACTGTGGATCTTGCATTGAATTTTCGTTTTATTTCCTTGTAGAGAAATTTATGACTCCAATACTCACTAAGGAAGATGAGTTGATAAAGAAAAAGTTCAATGAGCTCTTTTTTATGACCATCTAAGAGGTTATGGTTTCGAGCAACATCGTGTAGAATGGGTTGCTAGTGAACTTTAATGAAGCTCCCACTATGTTCAGAATGTCAACTAAGGATTCTGGCAGTCGTCGATCAAAGAAGAGAAAACTGAAAATGCCTAGCCCGATAAGGCAGGCTGAATTGGAGGCGGTCTTGCCACCCATTACTTGCCTCAAGAGGAAGCGAGCTAATCTCAAGGCCACTTCCTCTTCTCATCCGCTGATTCCGTTGGAAGAAGTGGTGACCATCGCAGAGCCTGGATATGCTCAGTCCACCCAAGAAATGGTTTTGGAAGAGTAGGGTGCTTTGCCTAAATCTCCTACCCTCATTGTTGACCTAGAGGGGGATGATTCGGGGCTGGCAGACACTGGTGGCTTTGAAGCTTCGCAACTTGCTTGACCCGTGGATATTGATCCTGCCACTGAAGTTACTGACGCTCCCTTTCCCGGTTCTTCCAAAGCAGTCACTCTAGGGAGTGGATATATATGCTTTTTCTTGTCCTCAGATGTTGATGCTGGGCATCGGACTGGGTTTCCACTTAAGAAGGCCTCCGATGTGGAGCAGAAATATTTGAAGAGTCCCCTACAGGCAGTGATAACGTACGGGGGTGGAGCGAGCGTATCCTTGGATCGAAATGAATTGCACCCCAATGCCCGCTCTAGAGTGCATGCCTTGGAAAAGGCTTTTTCCAAGTTGCAGAAGTTGTATTCTTACGCGTTTTATTGGATAGATTCCTTAAATAAGAAACTAAAGAAGTCTGATTCTAGGATGGATTCCAAGTCATTGCGAGTAGCGCAAGCCGATCTTAAGGCCAAGATGGAGGCCTCAAAGGTTGAACTGAATTCTTCCAAAGCTGGCTTGGTGTCCGCTAAAGCAGAGTTGGGGCGCACTCCGGAGAAGTTGAAGAGTGTGAAAGAGGTGGCGGATATGGCACAATTTGATTTGCAAGCTCGGGCTGCTGAATGGGAGCGAGCTAAGTCTAAATGGGTGGCCTTACACCACTTGAGTTTGACGTTGTTGGCGGACTTAGTCGTATCCGCGAAGCGGAGAATCAAGCTAACTCCGTGCAGAATGAGCTGAATCCGCTAAAACAACAACTGGTAGAGGAGCAATCTCAAGTGGTCGCACTTGCAGACAGGCTGAAGAAGACAGAAAATGTGGCGGAGTCCAAAGCTCGAGAAGAAAAGCGCCAAACAACTCTGGACTTTGCTGAGATTGTCCAAGGTAGATTGGATTTTCTAGAGTTGATAGAAGAAGAGCACCCTGACCTTGAACTTGACTTCAGTTACTACAAAAGGTTGCCTATTGGAAGATTGACGAGGAAGAAGCTTCCGATCCAGCGCCCTCGACTAGGAATTCGAGACAAGCCTCTAACGACGTTGACTTATCCCTTGTAATCCTTTATAATGTAATTAGCCTTTTGGCATCTGGAGCAAATCCTCCACAACAGTTGTAATTTTTAAGATATAACTTGAAGAAAACTTGTTTAGTAGTACTTTATACTTGTACTTTCTGGAACTTAGCTGCGTTGCCATGTCATTGTGTGGCCTCTTAGACGCGTAACTGGCATAGTAGATTTTAAAGTCATTTTACTTTAGATTTCTTAGACCATTAATCCACTTGCAGGTGGACTAGGCTGTAGGTCGGACCAAAATCCATCGCCATCAGTCGAAACTTACTAAGATTTGTTTAGGTTCGGCCGACAGGACAATGATCCCTGGCAAGTCATTTTGATCAGGCTCGATGAGCTCTGACTAGACTCCAACTTTCTAACCCATCGTCATTCGCGTTTGACAGACTAGGTGTTAGAGCAGACCAGAAGCCATCGTCATTAGTAAGAACTGACTAAGTTTTGGTCAGGTTCGACAATCATTTTCTATGGCAGGACAATGATCCCTGGCAAGCCATCGTGATCAAGCTCGATGAGATCTGACTAAACTATCACTTTCTAACCCATCGTCATCCGCACTCGAAGGACTAGGCGTTAGAGCGGATCAGAAGCCATCATCATCAGTATGAACTAACTAAGCGTTGGTCAGTTTCAACCATCATTGTCTATGGTAGGACAAGGATCCTTGGCAAGCCATCATGATCAGGCTCGATGAGCTCTGACTAGACTCCCACTTTTTAACCTATCGTCATCTATGCTCGATGGAATAGTCGTTAGACTGGACTAGAAGCCATCATCATCAGTCAAAACTGACTAAGCTTTGGTTAGGTTTGGCCATTATTGTTTATGGCAGAAATGACCCCTGGCAAGCCATCGCGATCAGGCTCGATGAGCTCTGACTAACTCCCACTTTCTAACCCATTGTCATCTGTGCCCGGCGGACTAGGCGTTAGAGCGGACCGAAAGCCATCGTCATCAGTCGGAACTGACAAATCTTTGGTCAGGTTGGACCATCATTGTCTATGGCAGGAAAATTATTCATATCAAGCCATCGTGATCAGGCACGATGAACTTTGACTAGAATCTCAATTTCTAACCCATATTCATCTGAGCTCATCGGACTAGGTGTCAGAGCGGACAAGATGCCATCGTCATTAGTCTGACTTGGGCGTCCTGACTTATGTTACTCAATGAGTGGTCCGACATTGGGACCGATTCAGCGAATCTGATTTGAAAATCAGACAATAATAGGTTGATTGATGAACGATGGTGGAAGTTTAGTAAAAGCAAATACCCTTTATTGATAATACATTTTAAGGTATTCTACATTCCAAGGCTGCTTAAGGCTTTCACCGTTCATGTCTTCCAACCAATGTTCCTGGCCTATTGACCTTGATCAATTTGTAGGGCCCCTCCCAATTCAAGTTTAGCTTGCCTGCTCTTGGTTATTTAGTATTTTGTTGAGTTCTTCTGAGTACCCAGTCTCGCACTTTGAACTCGGGTGACTTGAATTTCTTGTTGTAGTACTAAGCCATTCATTGTTGGTAGTGCTATTTCGGCGGAAGCCTGATCTTTCTTTTCCTCGATAAGGTGTAACCCAACACGCAAAGCTTTGCTGTTATCTTTCGGCCTGAACTCCTCCTTCGGAAAAGTCGGCTTTTCTACCTCAACTGGGACCATTACTTCTGACCCGTAAGCTAGGGCGAAAGGCATTCCCCCATCGGGGTTATTTTGGTAATCTGGTATGCCCAAAAGATTCCCAGTAATGTCGAACCCCATTTTCCCTTGGCCACGTCAAAATTTCTTTTAGTGCTTCCAAGATCGTTCTGTTGGTAACTTCCGTCTGGCCATTGGCCTGTGGGTGCTCCGGCGAGGAGAAGTGGTGGCTGATGCCAAGATCTTCACATAGTTTTTCAACATTTTCGCCATCGAATTAGATTCCATTGTCACTGACTAGTGTCCTTGGAATGCCAAATCTGAAGACGATAAATGCCCATATGAATTTCTCAATTTCATTTTGGCCTATCTTGGACATGGGCTCGACCTCAACCCATTTGGTGAAGTAATCATCTGCTACAAGGATGTGCTTCTTGTTGGTTGAGACGGGGAGCGGCCCGACGATGTCCATTCCCTATTGCGTAAACAACCATGGGCTTGTAAGTAAAGTCAAGGGCTAAGCGATCATGTGTACATACAGCGGAAACCTCTGACATTTGTCGCATTTTCAGACTGTCTTTGGTGCCTGATGCATCTTCGGCCAATAGTACCCTAAGGTTAGGGCTTTGTGGGCCAAAGTTTTCCCACCTAGGTGTTTCCCATAAAAGCCATCATGAATTTTTCTAAGAACATGGTTTGCCTCTGAGGGGGTTAGGCATCTGAGTAGGGGTCGTGGTTGACCTTCTATATAGCTTGTCATTTAGGAGAGTGTACCATGTTGTTGTGTTTTTCAGCTTTCTGACTTTTGCCTTCTCAGCTGGGAGGACTCACTTCTTGACGTACTCATTGATGGGATTCAATCACCTTGTCTCTACGTCTATCGCATAGACATCATTGGCCTTCTCTTATTCTAGACTCGACTGTTATTGGAATTTGATAAGCCCATCTGAAATCTAAGCCGTAACAAAAGCTTTTTGGCTAGTGTGTTGGCTCTTTCATTTTCATCTCGGGAACACTGTATGAGTTCCAACCTTTTGAATCCTTTCACGTCGATTAACTTCTGCGGTAAGCCATCATCTTAGGATCTTTGCTGCTGAACTCCCATTTGACTTGTTTGACTATCAGGCTTGAGTCGTTGTACGCGGTTAGTTCATCTATCCTGATCTCCTTGGAAAGCTTCCGGCTGAACAAGAGGGCCTCGTATTATACTTTGTTGTTTGAGGCAGGGAAGCCGAAACTAACATATTTTTCCAGGGTTAAACCGCCCAGAGAGCTGAGAGTGATTCCAGCTCTGCTTTCATCTACTGTGGATGACCCGTCACACTGCAGGATCCATCCTTGGTCGTCTGACCTTTGCTCTTGGTTGTCTGACTCTTGTTCCCCACCGCCAGTGAGTTCGGTGATGAAGTCTGCCAACGCTTGAGCTTTGATGGTTTTTCTTGTAGACTAGCTGATATCAATTTTCCCTAGTTCTACTAACCAATTCAACATCTTGCCTAATAATTCTGACTTATGCAGCACTGTGCAAAGTGAATGTTTGCTCAGGATTGTTATAAGGTGGGCCAAGAAGTAGTGGCGCAGTACTGCCACCTTCCAGTCTGGCTCTGAACTTTCTTTACGGTGGTCAGGGATTTCATATCAAGACGAGCCTGAATTTGTCTCATTAATCTTCCAATACGCAGCCTTCCCTGTAGCGCGCAAAGTCAAGCTCAAGATCAAGGTTATCTTCTTCGATCTGACCTAGCAGTTCTAGCCTACCCCGTACGATATCAGGGAATTACGAAGCCAATTGTTGCTCCTGTCCTTGAGCTTTGGACTCTATCAAGCTCGCCTCTGCCTTTATCTATCTATATGAGAGCACATGCACGTGAGTTGCTTTTCCGCCAGTTGTCGCAACGGATTTAACTCAACCAATGTAGATGTAGCATGAGCCTTCGCTTCACAGATACATCATCGCCCGTCAGCCAACTCAGTTTCAAAGATTCGGTGCAAGATGATCCACTTGAACCAAGCTCTTTCCCATTCAACGACTCGGGCTTGCAGATCAGCTTGGATTTTACCTGCCAGTTCTTCCACGCGCTTCAACTCTTGACAAAGATAATCCAAGAAGCGGGGTGGATACGAAGATAATCCAAGAAACGATAGACATCTTCAGGAACCGGAAGGTGAAACCCGAATTGAAACATGCCCTTATGCAGCTGATAAATCCTTGTGGAGGCGTTAGAAAACTTTAGGTAGCACCCAAAAGAGAAAGCTCTACGTCTTCAAGAATTTAGTGCTCGTTCCGAAGATTAACAAGATCAGACTAGCAGGCATTCTGCTCCCAGTAAAAAGTAAGGCAAACACGAGACAACTCTTGTCCAGGGGTGAATTCGACATTGTCCACCATGAAAGAAAGTGTGAACCTTCAAATGTACTTGCAACAAGAACATAAAAGCAAAAAGGAGTTTTAAGAGGAGTTACAGAAGTTAAAAAACTTTATTCTATAGAGACAACAACTTATATAATGCTAGGGATTCGCGTACTCATTTAATGATGTGCACCGCTCGAGACGACGCTTCAGGCTCAATCATCACAACTATACAGTTTCTAAGAAGTGACTTAGTGGACCATTGCAATGGCTTACTAACTCGGGGGGAGCAGTTGATTATACACCAAACCATTCTTTAATCTACACCGTACGCGAGTCACGATGATCTTGTCAGCAGGACAAACCAGGCCTGGATTCCCACAAAATCTGGCAAGGCCATGACAAGAATAAGCTTGTATTGGCAGAAACCAAAAGGTTGGATCCAAGTTGCAATACCATATTAAGCCCACACGTCACATGGTAAAGCCCAGTACCCATAAGACCTAATCAACCAAGTATTTGGGGGATATCTTATGACGGGTAGGCCAGCTAAACCTTGGCCCCGACTTGGAAACATATTACAGAGTATAAGTCTTGCAAAGACAACACTTCGAAAGGGAAAATTTTTCCGCAGATCAAGGAGCACCAGTCGTGTAGGGAAACTCTCCTACATAGACGAATCTCAACTAGGAAAGGATATCTAGAAAGATATTTTTCCCTAAACTACACCACCAAAGGCCTAGCCGAACTAGGACTCTCGCATTATAAATTAGACACTAGTTTGATAGAGAAAAGTACGCTACAAAACTCAATTTACAGCTTTAAGCTTTCCTCCAGCCTTGTCTAACTTTAGCATCAGTGTGCCTTCGACTACCACAACGGTGGTCCTTGGCTCACGTGTCTTCCCTGTGCAGGTTCAGGTAAAGGTCAAAGGAGAGAAAGAATCAACTACATCACATACAAACACCGAAATTTTAAAAATGTGGATTTTATAATTAAAACATGTGAGTATTTTTAATATTTTCATGCGTAAGTATAGTAGTTTTCAAAGAAACTAACGAACATTTTATT
Source organism: Berberis vulgaris (assembly GCA_963556465.1). NCBI lineage: Eukaryota > Viridiplantae > Streptophyta > Magnoliopsida > Ranunculales > Berberidaceae > Berberis > Berberis vulgaris. The sequence goes on along the minus strand of OY747130.1, from coordinate 24,645,947 downwards.
GAACATTCAAACAAAGACTTTGATCATTCAATCGCTTCTAATTTTAACCAAGTTTGACTTTAAGAAAATTAGTTTACATTCTGGAATATGATTTTTTTTATGGAATTGATTGAGGGCAAAGGTTGGGATGGTGGTAACGGTGTCAAGTGCTTGCCAATTAGTAGCAAAATAAAAGTGTATATAGAGTGCCAAGGGCAAATAGGTGTTTTACTACTGATTGTTGACTGGGACAAACGAAAGATTGGAGATAAAAGATGTCTAGGATTGAAAGTTGGGAAATGTGTTAAGGGATTGAACTTACGGAGCGGTCTAAACTGTCACTCAGGCGGATGACCTCTTCACCGGAAATACTTCAAATTTGCAGGAGCCGAGAAGTAGTACTTCTGCCAGAACTTGAAATCATCAGGCAGTTTACCAAAGCACTTCGACGACTTCATCTTATAGACACCATTGCTCTTCAGCCGAGGAGAGGTCAGCAACTGGATCCCCAGCGGAGTCACGCTCACACCAGCCTCCTCGACACTGAGCAGAATCTTTAGGATGATCCTATATCAATTAGGCCCCAACTGAACCGGAGGAATCCCTAAGAGATCCAAGAACTCCCAAATCACGTCTAGTAAAGGAAAACGCACTCCAGTTTGGAACATCCCACAATGTAAACAGATGAAACCGGCAGGAGGTGACAAAGGCGTTTGGTCGCTCGTTAGGAAATACAATGGCAGGTCCTTAGGAACCCCAAACTTCGTATGGATTTCGGCAAGACCGAGCTCGAACAACAACCTATCTTCAAAAAATTCCAGGGCCTCAACCAAAACAGCATCATCAAGAAGGTTTTCTTGAGCCAGGAAGAAGGCGAACGATCTTTTCGGAATAATATCTTCGAAAGCGAACAATGTAGAAGAATCAGACTCTGCACTGCAGATGACCTAAAAGAGGATGATTTTCCACTTCTTTTCCGCTAAACCGACGCACGTACAATTAATGCGGCGTGCGGCTCAAACAACGATTCAGGCTCAATCATCATGAGCGGCACATCATTGAACATTGAACATTTCCAAGTGGTTCTAAGCCAGCTCAATTCAGTTCGCCAGGCGGACTCGAACTCTCATAGCACGCTGGGCCCACACGTTTCACAACTGTCCTCGATACCTGTAAGCCCTCCTTAGGCAAGTATCTCGAGGATCTGCTTCGGACGGGCAACTACAGCTGCTTTTTGCTCCCAACTAGGTAGCAAACACCAGAGTATCTTCCACACAGAGAAACTCCCTTCTATGGAATACTCTTGGATTGGGAACTATCTCCTGCGTATCTATGAGTGCAAAGAAAATATGGAACTTCCCTCTTACAGCACGATTCCTAATTAGAGAGGGATCTCCGCGAAGACTCTTCCCTAATCTAGCCTACGATGGCCTGGTTAAACCAGGACTCCTTGCACTATAAATAAGACAAGAGTGGTAAGCTAATGTACGCTACAAATTCCCTATTACAACATTACACCTTTCTTAGAGCCCTATCTGACTTTAGCAACGGAGTGTGATCGGCCTCCACAACGATTGTCTGTGGCTCACGTATGCTACTTGTGCAGGTCAATAAGTCAGCAAGAACCAAATCGGAGTAGGGAGCAAAAAACGACTGCATCAGATTTGATTGAGGGCAATAGTGGGGATGTTATCAATTCCATGACAATTAGCAGGAAAACAAAAGTGTATGTACAGTGCCAACAACAGAGTGGTGTTTTACTATTGATTGTTGACTAGGACAAACGATGGATTGGAGATAAAATATGGCTAGGATCAAAAATTGTGAAATGTGTTGAGGTTTGAGATTCATTTCCTATGATGTCATGTTTATAATATAAAATATGTGGAAGGGCAAAGAAAATGAAAAAAATTGGGAAAAAAGTTGGTGGAATGTGCATGTGGTGGAGAGAGAAAGTATTGTGTTTTCAATTTTTTCAAATTGCAATTTATCATTACTACCTACATAGCAACAATTCTAGGCAGCTAGGGTTGGCATCCATTTTTTGGCCAGGTTTTGGGCTTTTTACAATTTTATCCCTTCTATAAATGATGTTTGTGGTTATATTTTAAAGAGAAGGGGTAACAGTGTAAAAAAACCCAAACCTGGCCAAAAAATGGCTGCCTAGACTTACTCACCTATATAGTTGTAAGATTTTGGTAAACTTGGTACCGTTGAAATTCAATTTTGAAGATCTTTCCAGCAAAACCTATGATCAATACAAACACTTAAATTTTGAAATATGTATTTTATTATTAAAATATGTGAGTATTTTAATACTTTCATGCCTAATGTAAATATTTTTCATAGAAAAGTTAAGAAATTTTAATGAACATTTAAACATACACAACGAACATTCAATCAATTTTAATTTGAACTGAGTATGACTAAAAAATTCCATATGTAGAAGGGCAAAGAAAACGGAAAAATTTGTGGAAAAAGTTGGTGAAATTTACATGCGGCGAAAAGATTTTGGTAAACTTGGTACCATTGAAATTCAATTTTGAAGATCTTTCCAGCAAAACCTATGCTCAATAAAAACACTTAAATTTTGAATTATGTATTTTATTATTAAAACATGTGAGTATTTTAATACTTTCATGCCTAATGTAAATATTTTTCATAGAAAAGTTAAGAAATTTTAATGAACATTTAAACATACACAACGAACATTCAATCAATTTTAATTTGAACTGAGTATGACTAAAAATTCCATATATAGAAGGGCAAAGAAAACGGAAAAAGTTGTGGAAAAAGTTGGTGAAATTTACATTCGGCAAAAAGAAAAAGTATCGTGTTTTCATTTTTTTCAAAATGAAATTTATCATAACTATCTACTTAGTTGTAAGATTTTAGTAAACTTGATATTTCCATCAAAATAAATGATCAATATAAACACTTAAAATTTAAAATATGTATTTTATTATTAAAACATTTGAGTATTTTAATATTTTCATGCCTAATGTAAATATTTCAAAGAAACGGAAGGACATTTTAATGAACATTCAAGCGAAGACCCTGAACATAATTATAATTTTAACCGAGTTTGACTCTAAAAAACTCTATTACTATTCAATCAATTATACAACCATTCTCTCGATTTTTGGGCCACCTTTTAAGTGTATGACTAAAGCATTGTGGCTGGAGATAAACGGACTCGAACCACTGACATCCGCCACAGGGTAAACCACCGATTCTCAGGCTTCCTAGATTGATTCTACCATAGTGGTGTTTTATTATTCATTGATGACTGTGACAAATTAAGGATTGAAGATAAAAGATGGCTAGGATTAAAGGTTGGGAAATTTGTTGAAGATTGAGATTCATATTCTATAGTGGCATGTTTGTAAATATAAAACATGTAGAAGGGCAATGAAAATGAAAAATTGTGAAAAACGTTGCTTGAATGTACATGTGGCTTAGAAAGAAACTATTTTGTTTTCATTTTTTCAAAGTAAAAGTTATACGTAGTTGTCAGATTTTGGTAAACTTTGCATAAGTGAAATGCAATTTTGAAGATATTTCCAACAAAACCAACGATCAATACAAACAATTAAAATTTCAAAACATGTATTTTATTATTAAAACATGTGAGAATTTTAAATATTTTAATGCCTAAGTGTATTATTTTCAAAGAAACGGAAGAACATTTGAATGAAAATTCAAACAAAGACCCCGAACATTCAAACGATTCTAATTTTAACTAAGGTTGACTATAAAAATATTTAGTTTACAATATAAAGTATTTTTTTATGGAACAGATTCAAGACCATTGTGGGATGGTGGTGAGGGTATCAAGTGCATGAAATTTAGCAGCAAACCAAAAGTGAATGTAGAGTGCCAACAACAAAGTTGTGTCTTACTGTTCATTGCTAACTGGAACAAACTAAGGATTAGAGGCAAAAGAAGACTATGATTGAAAGTTGGGTAACATCTTGAGGGTTGAGATTCATTTCTTACAACGGCATGTTTGTAAATATAAAACATATATAAGGGCAAAAAAATAAAATTGTGAAACAGTTGGTGGAATATACATAAGGTGGAAAGAGAAAATATTGTGTTTTCCTTTTTTTTCAAAATGAAAAATATCATAACTATCTACATAAATGTCAAATTTTGGTAAACTTGGTATATTTGGAATGCTAAATTTGAAGATATTTCCAACAAAACCAATTGATGGTGTTGAATCCTATTCTCCTTGACCTTGATATGCATAGGGACCACACGTGAGCCGAAAACCACCGTTGTGGCGGTCGATGGCACTCCGATGCTAAGTCAAACAAGGCTTGAGAAAGGCGTAATTCGGTAAATTGGGTTTGTCGCATACCTTTGATCATCAACCTTGTGTCCTATTTATAATGTGAGAGTCTTGTTTGGCTAGACCTTTGGTAGCGTAGTTTAGGGAAAGATGTCTTGCTAGAGATCATTTCTCTGCTAGAATCATCCATGTAGGAAAGTTTCCATGCACGACTTATACTCCAATATTTGTTTATACTTCGATATTTGTTTCCTAGTCGAAATCACTGTATTGATGGCCTGCCTGTCCTAGGTCGATCCCCCAGATACTTGCCTTATTAAAGTCTTACTAGTATTGGGCTTGACCATGCGACATATGGGTTTATTAGGGCGCTGCTGTTTGGGTCCAACTTTCTGGACCTGCCTCGGTGAGCTTCGTGTGGTTTGGGCTTTGCCAGATTGGGCTCGCACTCTTGCCCATTTTGTTCTGCTGACTAGATCATTATAGCACGTGCACGACGCAGATTAATGGACGGTTTGGTGTATCATCAGCTGCTCCCCCTGAGTTAGTGGGCCATCTTGTCGGTCCGCTAAGTCACTTCAATTGGAACTGTACAATCGTGATGATTGAGCATGAAACGTCGTCTCGAGTGGCACACATCATTAAGTATGTGACTACTCGAAAATGGGGCGTGAATCCTGGCTCTATATAAGTTGCTATTTTTGCAAAGGAGAGTTTCTTTACTTTTGTAATCTTTCTAAAACTCCTTGCTTTCTTGCTTTTATTTTCGCAAGTGCACTCAAAAGTTCATAATTTCTTCCACGACGGACACTGATGAACTTACTCCTCAACAGGAGATGTCCTATGCTTGTAAAAAGTTTCTTCGAGGCAGGTTGGTCAATGAATCTGGTTAGGTTAAACTTCAGTATCAATATCGAATTCCCAAAGACCTGGAACTTACCCATTTCGGCACTGGCCGAACCCCGTTAGCGCATCCACAAGGATTCATCTGTTTGCATAAAGGCATGTTTCAATCTGGATACCGCTTTCTGGTTTCAAAAAATATTTGGCACTTCTCAGATGGTATCGAACGGGTTCAGAACCTTGATCGTTGTCTTTATTAGAACGAAGGACACTGGCTTTCTATTGATGTCACACGTGGTCCATCTGCTAACTTACCCTCGACTGAATGCTCATGCGTCCTGTCAGCTGAGCATGCCAGATTGTTTGGGTCCTCTATCAGAGGACTTCAAAATCAATTGCAGTAACCATAATGTTCATCTTCCTTTTTCTTATCCGATAACTGTGGATCTTGCATTGAATTGTTGTTTTATTTCCTTGTAAAGAAATTTATGACTCCAATTCTCACTAAGGAAGAGGAGTTGATAAAGAAAAAAATTCAATGAGCTATCTTTTATGACCATCTAAGAGGTTATGGCTTCGAGCAACATCGTGTAGAATGGGTTGATAGTGAACTTTCATGAAGCTCCCACTATGTTCAGAATGTCGACTAAGGATTCTGGCTGTCGTCGATCAAAGAATAGAAAACTGAAAATGCCTACCCTGATAAGGCAGGCTGAGTTGGAGGCGATCATCCGTGCTCGATGGACTAGTCGTTAGACTGGACTAGAAGCCATCATCATCAGTCAAAACTGACTAAGCTTTGGTTAGGTTCGGCCATTATTGTCTATGACAGAAATGACCCCTGGCAAGCACATCGCGATCAGGCTCGATGAGCTCTGACTAAACTCTCACTTTCTAACCCATTGTCATCCGTGCTCGGCGGACTAGGCGTTAGAGTGGACCGAAAGCCATTGTCATCAGTCGGAACTGACAAAGCTTTGGTCGGGTATGAATATCATTGTCTATGGCAGGAAAATTATTCAGGTCAAGCCATCGTGATCAGGCTCGATGAGCTTTGACTAGAATCTCACTTTCTAACCCATCTTCATCTGAGCTCATCGGACTAGGTGTCAGAGCGGACCAGATGCCATCGTCATCAGTCTGACTTGGGCGTCCTGACTTATGTTACTCAATGAGTGATCTGCCATTGGGACCGATTCAGCGAATCTGATTTGAAAATCAGACAATAATAGGTTGATTGATGAACAGTGGTGGAAGTTTAGTAAAAGCAAATACCCTTTATTGATAATACATTTTAAGGTATTCTACATTCCAAGGCTGCTTAAGGCTTTCACCGTTCATGTCTTCCAACCAATGTTCTTGGCCTATTGACCTTGATCAATTTGTAGGGACCCTCCCAATTCGAGTTTTGCTTGCCTGCGCTTGGTTATTTAGTGTTTTCCTGAGTTCTCCTGAGTACCCAGTCTCCCATTTTGAACTCGGGTGACTTGAATTTCTTGTTGTAGTACTAAGCCATTCATTGTTGGTAGTCGACTATCTCGGCGGAAGCCTGATATTTCTTTTCCTCGATAAGGTGTAACCCAACACGCAAAGCTTTGCTGTTATCTTCTGGCCTGAACTCCTCCATCGAAAAAGTCGGCATTTCTACCACCACTGGGACCATTACTTTCGACCCGTAAGCTTGGGCGAAAGGCATTCCCCCGTCGGGGTTATTTTGGTAATCCGGTATGCCCAAAGGATTTCCAGTAATGTCAAACCCCATTTTCCCTTGGCCACGTCAAGTTTTCTTTTCCAAGATCGTTCTGTTGGTAACTTTTGTCTGGCCGTTGGCCTGTGGGTGCTCTGGCGAGGAGAAGTGGTGGTTGATGCCAAGATCTTCACATAGTTTTTCAACATTTCCGCCATCAAATTAGATTCCATTGTCACTGAATAGTGTCTTTGGAATGCCAAATCTGAAGACGATAAAGGCCCATATGAATTTCTCAATTTCATTTTGGCCTATCATGGACATGGGCTCGACCTCAACCCATTTGGTGAAGTAATCATCTGCTACAAGGATGAGCTTCTTGTCGGCTGAGACAGGGAGTGGCCCGATGATGTCCATTCCCCATTGCGCGAACAACCATGGGCTTGTCAGCAAAGTCAAGGGCTAAGCGATCATGTGTACATACAACAGAAACCTCTGACATTTGTCGCATTTTCAGACTGTCTTTGGTGCCTGCTGCATCTTCGACCAATAGTACCCTAAGGTTAGGGCCTGCTGCATCAACTTGTCTCTACGTGTATCGCATAGATCTCGTTGGCCTTCTCTAATTCTAGACTCGACTGTTCTTGGAATTTGATGAGCCCGTCTGAAATCTCAGCCGTAGCTGAAGCCTTTTTGGCTAGTGTGTCGGCTCTTTCATTGTCATCTCGGGAACACTGTATGAGTTGCAACCTTTTGAATCCTCTCATGTCGATTAACTTCTGCGGTAAGCCATCATCTTAGGATCTTTGCTGCTGAACTCCCATTTGACTTGTTTGACTATCAGGCTTGAGTCGTTGTACGCGGTTAGTTCATCTATCCCGATCTCCTTGAAGAGCTTCCGGTTGGACAAGAGGGCCTCGTATTCTACTTTGTTGTTTGAGGGAGGGAAGCCGAAACTAACATATTTTTCCAGGGTAAAAGCTCCCAGAGAGCTGAGAGTGATTCCAGCTCTGCTTTCATCTACTGTGGATGACCCGTCACAGCGCAGGATCCATCCTTGGTCGTCTGACCTCTGCTCTTTGTCGTCCGACTCTTGTTCCCCACCACCAGTGAGTTCGGTGATGAAGTCTGCCAACGCTTGAGCTTTGATGGTTGTTCTTGGAGAATAGCTGATATCAATTTTCCCTAGTTCTACTAACCAATTCACCATCCTGCCTAACAATTCTGACTTATGGAGCACTATGCAAAGTGAATGTTTGCTCAGGATTGTTATAAGGTGGGCCTAGAAGTAGTGGCGAGGTTTCCTGGAGGAAACAACCACGCCAGAATTAGTTTATCTCCGGGTAGTTTGCCTCTGCTTCTACGAAGGTTTTGCTGGCATAGTACACTGGTCTCTATACTTCTTTATCATTCCGCACATGAGCTGAACTGACGGATTGTTTTGCGATAGATAGATATAAGTAAAGTTTCTCTCCTAGCACCGATTTCTAAAGAAGCTCCGTACTTTCCATGTATGCTTTCAAACTCTAGAAGGCTCGCTAACATTCTTTATCCCATCTGAAGCCTTTGCTTCCTCTCAAAATTTGGAAAAAGGGGAGGCATTTGTCAGACGATTTGGAAATAAACCTGTTGAGTACTGCCACCCTCCAGTCTGGCTCTGAACTTTCTTGACGGTGGTCAGGGACTTCATATCAAGAAGAGCCTGAATTTGTCTCATTAATCTTCAATACGCAGCCTTCCCTGTAGCACGCAAAGTCAAGCTCAAGATCAAGGTTATCTTCTTCTATCTAACCTAGTAGTTCTAGCCTACTTCGTACGATATCAGGGACTCTATCAAGCTCGCCTCTGCCTTTATCTGCCTATATGAGAGCACATGCACGAGAGTTGCTTTTCTGCCAGTTGTCGCAACGTATTTAACTCAACCAATGTAGACGTAGCTTGAGCCTCCGCTTCACAGATACATCATCACCCGTTAGCCAACTCAGTTTCAAAGATTCGGTGCAAGACGATCCACTTGAACCTAGCTGTTTCCCATTCAACGACTCGAGCTTGCAGATCATCTTGGACTTTGCCTGCCAGTTCTTCCATGCGCTTCAACTCTTTACGAGTGCGCCCCAATTCCACTCTAGCGGACACCAAGCCGGCAATAGTTAAGTTCAGCTCAGCCTCTGAGGTTCCTAGCTTGGCTTCAAGGTTTGCCTGAAAGGCCCGCGATGACTCAAAATCCGTCCTAACACCATACTACTCAAAATGCTTTCTGAAGAACTCTGATCGATAGAGCGCATCCGAGTAAGACTTATGCAGTTCGGCGAAAGCCTTATCCAGAACATGAACTCTAATGTGAACATTAGGGTGCACCTCACTCCATCCAATAGCACCGGCTACATGGCCGAGACCTTCTCAGCTGATAGCTCATTCTGACGGTCATTACCAGAGTCTAAGGGAGAGAAAAAGGGAGAAGATCAACTCCTCAAGGCAGCAATATCAGCAGAGCAGGGATCATTAGCTTGGTGATAAAGATCCATAGCTTCGACTTTGCTCAATTCCACCCTGACGGGAGCAGGAAGTTCGAGCACAACACATTGCTCTCCAAGAACTATCTCTCGATTAGATTGATTGGATCCAGACTCCGCGACGGTCACTTCCTTCTCCAGCATAACCAGTTTAGAAGAATAACCGTAAATGTTTAGAAGAAGAACCAGTTTTATGACCGACTCGCTTCTTCTTAGGCCGACAAATGGGTGGCAAGGCTTCCTCCAATTCGGCCTGCCTTGAATGGCTAGGTAACGTAAGCTTCCTCTTCTTGGAACGACCATTGCTAGACACCTTGGGTAATGACCTAAACAAAGTAAGATCCATATGGAAGTACTCAACAGCCCACTCCTCACAATATTGTCCGAAGACATTACCTTACCGATGGTTATCAAAGGAAGCTCATTTAACATCCGCCTCATAGATTCCTCCTCCTCAATAAGAGTTGGAGTCACAAATTTCCCTACAAAAAATAATAAAACATGTCAATAACCACAGAAGTTAGACAAAGAAAATGAGGAAGGGCATTACGTTCACGAATATCAAATTTGAAGCATCTGACAATTGGACGCCCCTCCAATTTAAAATACGGAGAGTTGTAGAAGCCAAAAAACAACGCCCTTGCCAAACTAAAAATCATCCAACAGAGAGCCCAAGCAGATTGGCATGCTCAGCCAACAAACTCCGTGACCATTTAGCCGAGGGGAAGTCAGCAGATGGATCACCTTCAGAGTTAACCGAAAGCCAACATCCTTTGCTTGAATAAGAACAACAATCAAGGTTATGAATTTGTTTAGCACCATCTGAGCGGGATGGATAAGAAGATAAGCCAAGAAGCGCCAAACATCTTTAGGAACCGGAAGGTGAAGCCCGAATTGAAACATGCCCTTATGCAAGGCCATAAATCCTTGTGGAGGCGTTAGCAAACTTTGGGTAGCACCCAAAAGAGAAAGCTCTACGTCTTCAAGAAATTAGTGCTCATTCCGAAGCTTAACAAGATCAGACTAGCAGGCCTTCTGCTCCCTGTAAAAAGTAAGGCAAACACGAGACAACTCTTGTCCAGGGGTGAATTCGACATTGTCCACCATGAAAGAAAGTGTGAACCTTCAAATGTACTTGCAACAAGAACAGAAAAGCAAAAAGGAGTTTTCAGAGGAGTTACAGAAGTTAAAAAACTCTCTTCTATAGAGACAACAACTTATAGAATGCCAGGCATTCGCGTACTCATTTAATGATGTTCACCGCTCGAGACGACGCTTCAGGCTCAATCATCATGACTATACAGTTTCTAAGAAGTGACTTCGTGGACCGTTGCAACGGCTCACTAACTCGGGGAGAGCAGTTGATGATACACCAAACCAATATTTAATCTACACCGTACGCGAGTCACGATAATCTCGTCAACAGGACAAAGCGGGCCTGGATTCCCACCAAATCTGGCAAGGCCATGACAACAATAAGCTCGTATTGGCAGAAACCAAAAGGTTGGATCCAAGTTGCAATACCATATTAAGCCCACACGTCACATGGTAAAGACTAGTACCCATAAGACCTAATCAACCAAGTATTTGGGGGATATCTTATGACGGGTAGGCCAGCTAAACCTTGGATTTGACTAGGAAACATATTACAGAGTATAAGTCTTGCATAGACAACACTTCGAAAGGGAAACTTCTTCCGCAGATCAAGGAGCACCAGTCGTGTAGGGAAACTCTCTTACATAGACGAATCTCAAATAGGAAAGGATATCCAGAAAGATATTTTTCCCTAAACTACACCACCAAAGGCCTAGCCGAACTAGGACTCTCGCATTATAAATTAGACACTAGTTTGATAGAGAAAAGTATGCTACAAAACTCAATTTACAGCTTTAAGCTTTCCTCCAGCCTTGTCTAACTTTAGCATCAGTGTGCCTTCGACTACCACAACGGTGGTCCTTGGCTCACGTGCCTTCCCTGTGCAGGTTCAGGTAAAGGATAAAGGAGAGCAAGAATCAACTACATCACATACAAACACCGAAATTTTAAAAATGTGGATTTTATAATTAAAACATGTGAGTATTTTTAATATTTTCATGCGTAAGTATAGTAGTTTTCAAAGAAACTAACGAACATTTTATTGAACATTCAAACAAAGACTTTGATCATTCAATCGCTTCTAATTTTAACCAAGTTTGACTTTAAGAAAATTAGTTTACATTCTGGAATATGATTTTTTTTTATGGAATTGATTGAGGGCAAAGGTTGGGATGGTGGTAACGGTGTCAAGTGCTTGCCAATTAGTAGCAAAATAAAAGTGTATATAGAGTGCCAAGGGCAAATAGGTGTTTTACTACTGATTGTTGACTGGGACAAACGAAAGATTGGAGATAAAAGATGTCTAGGATTGAAAGTTGGGAAATGTGTTAAGGTTGAGACTCATTTCCTATGATGTCATGTTTGTAATATAAAATATGTAGAAGGGTAAAGAAAATGAAAAGATAGTGGAAAGAGTTGGTGGAAAGTACATGTGGAGGAAAGAGAAAGTATTGTGTGTTTCATTTTTTTAAAAGGAAATGTATCACAACTATTTACATAGTTGATAGATTTTGGTAAAATTGGTATCGTTGAAATTCAACTTTGAAGATCTTTCCAACAAAACCTTAGATCAATAAAAAACACTTGAAATTTTAAAAATGTATTTTATTATTAAAACAAGTGAATATTTTTAATATTTTCTTACCTAATGTAAATATTTTTCAAAGAAATAGAAGGGCATTTTAATGAACATTCAAACAAAAAACTCAAAACATTCAGTCGATTCTAATTTTAACCGAGTTTGACTATAGTCAATCTATATTAAGAATCAATGTAGTATTTTACTATTCATAGCTGACTAAGACAAACTAAGGATTGGAGATAAAAGATGGATATGTTGAAAGTTAAGAAATGTGTTGAAAGCTGGAATTATCTTCTATGATGGCATGTTTGTAAAGATAAAACACGTAGAAAGGCAATAAAATTGAAAAATTGTGAAAAAAGTAGGTGGAATATACATGTAGTGGAGAGAAAAAGTATTGTGTTTTAGTTTTTCAAAATATAAATTATACATACTTGTGAGATTCTAGTAAACTTGGATACATTGAAATGCAAGTTTCAAGATATTTCTAACAAAACCAATTATCAATACAAACAGTTAAAATTTCAAAATATGTTTTTATTATTAACACATATGTAAATATTTTCATGCCTAAATATAATATTTTTCAAATAAAAGACAAACATATTAATGAAAATTCAAAGAAAGACCCAAAATATTCAAACGATTCAATTTTTAACCAAGTTTGGCTCTAAAAAAATTACTTTACATTCTAAAATATATATTTTTTATGGATCTAGTTGAAGGCAATGGTGAGAATGATGGTGATGGTGTCAAGTTCATGACAATTAGCGGAAAAACAAAATTGTATATAGAGTGCCAAAGGCAGAGTAGTGTTTTACTATTCATTGTTGACATGACAAACTAAGGATTTGGGATAAAAGATGGCTAGGATTGAAAATTGGAAAATATCTTGAGGGTTGAGGTTCATTTCCTACAATGGGATGTTTGTAATTATATAACATGTAGAAGGACAAAGGAAATGAAAATTGTAAGAAAAGTTGGTGGAATGTGCATGTACATGTGGTGGAGAGAAAATATTGTGTTTCCATTTTTTTTTTCAAAATGAAAATTATCATAACAATCTATGTAATTGTCATATTTTGCTATTTGTATCATTGAAATGAAGTTTTAAATATATTTCCAACAAAACCAATGATCAATACAAACAAATAAAATTTCAAAATATGTATTTTATTATTAAAACATGTCAATTTTTTAAATATTTTCTTGCCTAAATATAATATTTGCTCCAAGAAAGGAACGAACATTTTAATGAACAATCAAACAAAGACCCCGAACATTCAAACTATTCTAATTTTAACCGAGTTTAACTCTAAAAAATTAGTTTATATTCTAAAATATATTATTTCATGGAACTGATTGAGGGTAATGGTAGGGATGGAGGTGAGGGTGTTAAGTGCATGACAGTTAGCAGCAAAACAAAAGTGTATATAGAGTACCAACGATAGAGTGGTATTTTACTATTCATTGCTGACTGGGACAAATTAAGGATTAGAGGTAAAACATGGGTAGGATTGAAAGTCGGGAAATATGTTGAGGGTTGAGATTCATTTTTTATGATGACATGCTTATAAATATAAAACATGTACAATGATAAAAAAAAAATGAAAATTATAAAAAAACGTTGGTAGAATGTACATGTGGCAGAGAGAAATATATTGTGTTTTTATTTATTGTTAAAATGAAAATTATTAAAACTATCTACGTAGTTGACAAATTTTGGCAAACTTGGTATCATTGAAATGTCAATTTTGGAGATATTTTCAACAAAATTAATGATAAATACAAACACTTCAAATTTTAAAATTTGTATTTTATAATTAAAACATATGGGTATTTTTATTATTTTAATCCTTAAGTGTAATATTTTTCAATGAAATTGATGAATATTTTAATGAAAATTCAAAAAATTCTTTGATCATTCAATAGATTCCGATTTTAACCGAGTTTGACTCTCAAAAAATTAGTTTACATTCTGAAATATGATTTTTTCTTTATAGAATTGATTGAGGGCAATGGTGGGGAAGGTGGTGATGGTGTCAAATGGATTACAATTAGTAGCAAAACAAAAGTGCATATAGAGTGCCAATGGCAGAGTAGTGTTTTACTATTCATTGCTGACAAGGACAAACTAAGGATTGGAGGTAAAAGATGGCTCCGATTAAAAGTTGGGAAATATGTTGAGGGTTGAGATTCATTTTCTATGATGGCTTGTTTGTAAATATCAAACATGTACAAAGGCAAAGGAAATGAAAGTTGTGAAAAACGTTGGTCGAATATACATGTGGCGAAGAAAAAAATAATGTGTTTCCATTTTTTCAAGGTGAAAATTATCATAACAATCTACTTAGTTGTTAGATTTTGGTATTGGTACCACTGAAATGCAATTTTGAAGATATTTCCAACAAAACCAATGATCAGTACAAACAAATAAAATTTTAAAATATGTATTTTATTATTAAAACATGTCAATTTTTTTAATATTTTCATGCCTAAATATAATATTTACTACAAGAAAGGGTTAAACATTTGATTGAACATTCAAACAAAACCTCGAACATTCAAACTATTCTAATTTTAACCGAGTTTGACACTAAAACAATTAGCATGACAATTAGCAACAAAACAAAAGTGTATATAAAGTGCCAATGACAAAGAGGTATTTTACTATTAATTGTTGAATGGGACAAACAAATAATTTGATGTAAAAGATGGCTAGGATTGAAAGTTAGGAAATATGTTAAGGGGTTGAGATTCATTTCCTATGATGGGATGTTTATTAATATAAAATATGTAGAAGGGCAAAGAAATTGAAAATTGTGGAAAATATGTTGGTGGAATGTACATGTGGCGGAGAGAAAAAAATTATGTTTTTTTAAATTAAAAATGATCATAACTATCAACGATTAGTTTTTTGTAAACTTGGTATCATTAAAAATGCCAATTTTGAAGACATTTTCAACAAAACCAGTGATAAATACAAACAGTTAAAATTTCAAAATATGTATTTTAATATTTTTCATCCATAAGTGTAATATTTTCAAAGAATTGACGAACATTTTATGAACATTCAAACAAAGACTTCGATCATTCAATCGATTCTAATTTTGATTTTAAAAAATTAATTTACATTTTGAAATATGATTTTTTTATGAAATTGATTTAGGACTATGGTGGTGATGGTGTCAAGTGCATGACAATTAATAGTAAACCAAAATGTATATAAAGTGCCAATGGCAGAGTTGTGTTTTACTATTCATTGCTAATTGAGAAAAACGAAAGATTAAAAATAAAAGAAGGCTAGGATTGAAAGTTGAAAAATGTATTGAGGGTTGATTCATTTCATATGATTGCTTGTTTATCTATATTACAATTCAGAGTGGTTTTTACTATTCATTGCTGACTATGACAAATTCAAATCGAAATGATTAAAGATATAAGATGGTTACGATTGAAAGTTGGAAAATGTATTGAATTTGAGGGTTGAGATTCATTTCCTATGATGACATATTTGTAAATATAAAATATGTAGAAGGACAAAAATAATGAAATTTTTTTTTAAAAAGTTGGTGGAATGTACATGTGACGGAGAGAGAAAATATTGTGTTTTCCTTTTAGCAAAATGAAAATTATCATAACTATTTATAACATTGTCGGATTTGATAAACTTAGTATCGTTGAAATGCATTTTTTAAGATCTTTCGAACAAAATCATTGATCAATATAAGGGCCATAATATTAAAAATATATATTTCATAATTAAAAAAAAGTATAATTGTATTACATGTCTTTAATATTTTTCAATATTTTTAAAAGCAATGAGACAGGTCGATCATACTAGAAAAAATGAGTCCGGCATTTTCCACACATTTAAACAAAAACCCTAAATTTCATGTTTTGGCGAATTCAAATATTGGGGGAGAACTCATTCTCGGCATTTAAAATTTCCCCACAACTGATTCAAATTTGAGTGAACAGGCTTACATTTATAATCGGCTTACACTTGAATACTAATTGAAAGCGAAAATGTGGATAGTGACGGAGGTGCTCAGTACAAAATAATTAGCAAAAATAAATTTATGTGGAGTGCCAACAGCACGGGCCATACTCTAGTATATATATAAAACATGTAGAAGGACAATGAAAATGAAATGTTGGTGGAATGTATTTGTGGTGGAGAGAGAAAAATTGTGTTTTCATTTTTTTCAAAATGAAAATTATCATAACTATCTACATAGTTGTTTGATTTTAGAAAACTCGGTATCATTGAAATGCAAATTTGGAAGATATTATCAACGAAACCAATGATCTATACAAACACTTAAAATTTCAAAATATATATTCTATTATTAAAACATGTGAGTATTTTTTATATTTTCATGCGTAAGTGTAATATTTTTCAAAGAAACTGACGACCATTTTAATGAACATTCACACAAAGACTTTGATCATTCAATCAATATTAATTTTAACCAAGTTTGACTCTAAAAATATTAGTTTACATTCTAAAATATATTTTATTTCTGGAACCAATTCAGAACAATGGTAGGGATGGTTAGGGTATTAAGTGCATGACAATTAGTAGCAAAACAAAAGTGTATGTAGAGTGCCAACAACAAAGTAGTGTTTTACTATTCATCATTGACTGAGACAAACAAAGGATTGAAGGTAAAAGATGGCTAGGATTGAAAGTTGGAAAAATATGTTGAGGGTTGAGATTCATTTCCTATGATGGCATATTTTTAAATATAAACACTTAGAAGGGCAAAGAAAGTGAAAATTGTAAAAAAAAAAAAAAAGTTGGTGAAATGTACATGTGGTGAAGAAAGAAAATATTGTGTTTTCAAAATGTAAATTATCATAGCTATCTACGTAATTGTCAAATTTTGGAAAACTTGGTATCATTGAAATGCAAATTTTGAAGATATTTCCAACAAAACTAATAGTCAATACAAATACTTAAAATTTCGAAATATGGTTTTATTTTAAAAAAATATGTGAGTATTATTAATATTTTCATACCTATATGTAATATTTTTCAATGAAACTGAGGAACAATTTAATGAACATTCGAACAAAGACTTCGATCATCAATTGATTCTAATTTTAACCGAGTTTGACTTTAAAAATATTAGTTTACATTCTGAAGTATAATTTTTTTTATAGAACTTGATGATACATAAAAACAGACACACTCTTGAGCCGTACACATGTCGTGATAATCTCGAGGAAATACGGGCCCTAGCATCAGCCCAACACTGAACAAGGCCAAGTGGTTCTAAGCCTGCTCAATTAAGTCTGCCAGGCGGACCTGGACTCTAACAACATGCTAAGCCCACACGTCTCACAACTGTCCTCAATACTCGTAAGCCCTCCTTAGGCAAGTATATCAAGGATCTACTTCGGATAGGCAACTATTGCTGCTCTTTGCTCTCAACTTGGAAGCAAACACCAAAGTATCTTGCACACAAGGAAACTCCCTTCTACGAAATACTCTTGGATTGGGAACTATCTCCCACGTATCTAGGAGCGCAAGGCTAATATGGGAACTTCCCTCCTACGACACGACTCCTAATTAGAAATGGATTTGCACGAAGATCTCCTCCTAATCTACGCAAACGATGGCCTGGTTAAACCAAAACTCATTGCACTATAAATAAGACATGAGGTTGGTAAGCTAAGGTAGCTACAAATTCCCTGTTACAACATTACACCTTCCTCAGAGCCCTATCTGATTTTAGCATCGGCCACCCCAACGAGAGTCTGTGGCTCACGTGTGCTACCTGTGCAGGTCAACAGGTCAGCAGGAACCAGATCGAAGTAGGGAGCGAAAAATGACTGCATCAGTTTGGCGTCGTCCATAGGGACGACATAGCTCGTAACTTTACACTAAGCGTCGTCTCCTTTCAAAACACAGAGAAATGGTGACCATTAGGTCACGTAACAACGGGTAACCAAGGGACACGTCGAACGTTTCGACCGTCCCGATACCGCCTCCTTCAGCAGCTCCTATTTTGCACGCGCAGCCAACTTATACTCCCGTACCAACGACAACAGCGACAGATCCCAGAATCAATACGTTGGCATCCCAAATACAGTGGATTGCCAAAGCAGTGGAGGCTCTCACACGGCAGAATCCAGTACCCGCCAATGGAGACCAGGAGCAGCACGGACCTCCACTTCCTGCAGAAGATAGGGAGCAAGCACATGAAAGCCACGCACTGGCCTGTTCCTATTGGAATAAACGAGGTTGCACGGCTAACACTGAGTTCAATGCTAGGGCAGAAAGGCTCAACCTTGGGAACCCCCTCCGCAGAGGGGCGCACGACCCGGATGTACTGTATCGCCTCTCAGTCCCGCCATTTGTGGACCGAATCATGAATGAGACTCTACCGAGGAAGTTCACTCCTCCGAAGCTCGACTCGTACGACGGAACCACCCATTCCTTCGATCCCTTGTGCCATTACCAGCACGTAGTGGCCCTTAAAGAGGGATCTGAATCCGTAATGTGAAGGACCTTTGCCACTAGTCTGAAAAACTCCACATTGACATGGTTTCACAACCTTCCGCCAAAGTCCATCGACTCTTTCATAATGATGGCAAAGGAATTCCTGACCCGTTTCGTCGAAAGCCAACGCCTATGATAAGGCTCGCACTACATACTCTCCCTGAGGCAGAGGTCCGACGAGACACTCTGAGAGTACGTCACACGCTTCAACAATGAGCTGACCTTCATAGACGGGTGTAGTGACGATACAACTGTGACAACCTCTACTGTGGGCCTCAAAGAGGGAAAACTCTACGAAGATCTCACCCTGGGGCCCCCTCTGGAGATGGCGGAACTCCTCAAGAGCGTCTAGAGACACATCACCCTAGCCAATCCTAACTTATGAATTGCACCTACAGATCACCTACTGACTCGAGGCAACTTTGTCCACACTATGCTACCACTAAATTCACACGCCCCCAAGAGGCGGAACTTTTTTTCAAACAATGCAAGCTTAGTTAGCCAAAGCTGATGACGACAGCTTATGGTTCTACTCGACACCTAGTCAGCTCAACGAGGGCTTCAACTAATTAGGAAGTGGGAATCTAATTAGCACTATCACGCCCGGTAACGACGACTCGCCAGGGATCATTGCCCCCTTGTGGCCAATGGTCGTCGAACCTAATCAGGTAAGCCTAGCTGGTGACGACTAGCAACGAAAGCTTTTGATCAAAACCTGGACTTGTAGCCCCCATTACGAGGGTGTAGATAGTATGGAAGGTGAGAGCCTAGTCAGTTACGAACTGATTCTGATGGCTTACCACGGGATCACTGCTCTTCAGCATGGCCATCGAACCCTCCCAAATTTGTACCTTAGTGCACCCAGGTGTAGATAACTTGGATGGTGGGAGCCTAGTCGATCCCGAACTGATTTCAATGGCTTGCCACGGGACCATTGCTTGTCAATCTAGTCGCCAAACCTTGCTCGAATTCGTAGATGGTTTGAAAGGAGGGTGTAGATGGTTCGAAAGGTGGGAGTCTAGTTAGCCCTAAACTAATTTCGATGGCTTGCCACGGGACCACTGCTCTTCAGCCTGGTTGTTAAACTTTTACTCCCCGAATCTGTAGCCCACTTTGCTTGGTCATACGCGATTCATAAGGTGCGAACCTAGTCAGTCCTGCACTGATCCCAACGGCTTACCACGAGACCACTGCTCTTCAACCTGGTCTCCATACTTTTACTCCCCAAATCCATAGCCACTTTGCTTGGTCATACACAAATTGAAAGATGGGAGTCTAGTCAATCCCGCACTGATCCCAACGGCATGCCACAAAACCATTGCTCTTTAGCCTGGTCGCCAAACATGAATCTTGCCAAATCAGTGTCTTCACGCTCGAATGGACTGACATCCTAATATTCGCGAAGGTCATTCACGCTGATACAAAGATTGTATGGCCAGTGCTCAGATAAAAGCTATTTAGGATGCCATCCCGAGCTTACAGTGCCTTACTCAGCATGATCGCTCTGACACATGTGCTCGGCCAATGCAACTCGCTCTTAGTAGCAATTGCGACCAACCGGTCAAACAAACAGGATATGCCTCAAGCAGCTTACCTCGAGAACAAGACACAGCTCGAGCAACCCCCAGCTAAACAATTTGCAACATGCCCACTATCGAACATGGCTATGCAACAACGACCCCGAATCGTTCACAATACAAAGCAGTCAAGCTCTCTATTCACTCAACTAGCCTAAGCATGACGACAAGGCAAAAGGAAAAACAAATACAATAGAGACAACAAGCACATTACCGATAAAACTATTTTCATTAACGGTAAAACCTAATAGGGGTGCAATCACACAAAGGTCATTCCCTACTAGGAGAAGGTACAAAAACAGAAGAACTAAGCCTAGTGGAAGATGGAGTAGGGATAACATCCACACGCGCCACGGTCTGCATATCAGAGCTTACATTGTCTTCCTCATTCGATTATGCAAAGGCAACAGACAAATAAATATATGACATCTTCTTATACCGGCCAATGTCCCACTCTAGATGCTCCTCCTTCATCAATGCCAACAGCTCTAGCCGACCATGTACAATCCAGCGGAACTTACACTTTCCTTACTCCGGAAGATGTTCCTCTCACACCTTCACGTCAACAAGTTCGCGCTCTAGTAGCTCCAACTTGTTAGTCAGCGTGTAAACCTAAGTCTTCTCTTTGGCCAGATTGCTCCTGACAACACTAAGCTCATGCCACCCTAGTTCAAGCTGGTCCTCAGCCTTTCTCACCTCATGGGCTTATAACTCCACATCGGATCCCAACCATTGCTTCTCAGCAGCCCATTCAGCTTTCTTCGAAACACTCTCTTTAGCAAAAGACTGCAGTTCAGAACACGCTTTAGTTGCAGCATCTTGCACAACCTCGACTTCTTGGTGGACCCGGCTCAACTCCTGCCTGAGTCCGTCCCTTTCGGACACCGCCTTCGTTAGACTATGCTCAAGGTCCTCCAAATGAGCCCCCTGAGCCTCAGCAGCCACGGTTGACTGATCCAACTACTTCACCTCAACCTACTTCTTATGCCACTCGATTTCACGGAGCGCATCAGAATACAGCAGCTGCATGTGAGAGAAGACACGCTCCAAGGTATATACTCTCTCACGAGGCGCCTCGACTTCCAATCCAATAATGGTCGCGTGGCTCATATGAGACATACCTAGCATAAGGTACTTCAGACCCTTATCCATGCATCCTTCCAACGTATCCTCTTTGAGTTTCGAAGCATGATCCAATAACCAACTGTGGAACCTACATATGTGCTTCCTTGAAGCATACTCTACATCCACCTCTTGATGCCAGACTTGTGAGCTCATCTTTACCAAGTCAGGTGCAAACATGTTTATCCGTGCATTTGGGTGAAGCCTTCCCTAATCGAGAATTATGCTAGCGCCGCCTTTCACGGTTGCCACCGTCCTCAAACTCTCTTCCGTGTCCTTTCCTTTGTCAAGAACAACCAACCCTTTATTGCGAGACGACTCAATGGGATCATGATGGAGATGAGGGAGCAAATTATCCAAAGGACCCTCCGACACTCCCAATTGTGGCCTAGAACGAGACGGTGAGCAATGCGGACTACAAGAGACACTTCCATGTTCAGGCGAATCAACGGTAGAGCCATCAAATTCTACCACCTCAGGCGAATCTTCATAAGAACCTCCAACAGCAATGGTCCCATGCGAATCAGCACCAGCGGAAGCTGCCATTGCGACCCGCTCTAGACGGTCATTCAGAGCCTCGACCTGCGTGTCACTAAGGTTCGACCTGACCATGACTCCTACCAACTGCAGGTAATCATTCTCCAAGATGGAAATGTCAGTCTCCGCCTCAACAGGCCCAACAGGCTCATGCTCCTCTCTTACTGGAGGGGCTTGTGCCGAAGATGGCCCAACTCTAATGCGAACCCTTTTCCTCCCGAAGGAAGCAAGCGTCTCAGACGGCTCCTCCACATCGAACAGAACATGATTTTTGGCCCCAGCAGCCTTCCCTTACCTAGAAGGGGCCTCATCTTCCAACTTAATGCGCGACTCACGATACAAAGTGTGGGAAACGTGCCAGTTGTCCAATAGCCCACTACGGATGAAGTTTGAAATTCTTATGACATCGACTGCCTCCCTTTGCGGAATGACACGGAACGTCTCCATTGTGTTTTTCTCCTCTAAGGTGAGAGAAGTGGTAGGGAACCTTCTTGCAAGGGAACACAAGTAATGAGCAATCGGCTCGCTACCAAGTATATCAAAATCGCGAGAAAGGGATTGAACTTACGGAGCGGTCTAAACTGTCACTCAGGCGGATGACCCCTGCACCGGAAATATTTCAAATCCGCATGAGCCAAGAAGCAGTACTTCTGCCAGAACTTGAAATCATCAGACAGTTTACCGAAGCACTTCGACGACTTCATCTTATAGACACCATTGCTCTTCAGCCGAGGAGAGGTCAGCAGTTGGATCACTAGCGGAGTCACGCTCACACCAGCCTCCTCGGCACTGAGCAGAATCAAGAGGATGATCCTATATCCATTAGGCCCCAACTAAACCGGAGGAATCCCTAAGAGATCCAAGAACTCCCAAATCATGTCCAATATAGGAAAATGCACTCCAGTTTGGAGCATCCCACAATGTAAACAGATGAAACCGGCAGGAGGTGACAAAGGAGTTTGGTCGCTCGTTAGGAGATACAATGGCAGGTCCTTAGGAACCCCAAACTTTGTACGAATTTCGGCAAGACCGAGCTCGAACAACAACCTGTCTTCAAAAAATTCCAGGGCCTCAGCAAAAATAGCATCATCAAGAAGGTTTTCTTGAGTCATGAAGAAGGCGAACGATCTTTTTAGAATAATATCTTCGAAAGAGAACAATGTAGAAGAATCAGACTCTGCACTGCAGATGACCTAAAAGAGGATGATTTCCCACCTTTTTTCCACTAAACCGATGCACGTGCAATTAATGCGGCGTGTGGCTCAAACAACAATTCAGGCTCAATCATAATGAGCGGCGCATCCCTTCAAGGGATGACTTAGCAAACCGATATAACGACCCACTAACTCGGGGGAGTAGCTAATGATACATAAAAATGGTCACATCCCTGAGTCGTACACGTGTCGTGATAATCTCGAGGAAATACAAGCCCCAACATTAGCCCAACATTGAACATGCCCAAGTGGTTCTAAGCCCGCTCAATTCAGTTCGCCAGGCAGACTCGAACTCTCACAACACGCTAGGCCCACACGTTTCACAACTGTCCTCAATACCTGTAAGCCCTCCTTAGGCAAGTATCTCGAGGATCTGCTTCGAAATGGAAAATACAGTTGCTTTTTGCTCCCAACTAGGAAGCAAACACCAGAGTATCTTCCACATAGAGAAACTCCCTTCTATGGAATACTCTTGGATTGGGAACTATCTCCTGCGTATCTATGAGTGCAAAGCTAACATGGAACTTCCCTCTTACAGCACGACTCCTAATTAGAGAGGGATCTCCACGAAGACTCTTCCCTAATCTACGCCTATGATGGCCTTGTTAAACCCGGACTCCTTGCACTATAAATAAGACAAGAGTGGTAAGCTAAGGTACGCTACAAATTCCCTATTACAACATTACACCTTTCTTAGAGCCCTATCTGACTTTAGCAACGGAGTGTCATCGGCCACCACAACGATGGTCTGTGGCTCACGTATGCTACTTGTGCAGGTCAATAAGTCAGCAAGAACCAAATCGAAGTAGGGAGCAAAAAATGACTGCATCAGATATTGTTGAGGGAAATAGTGGGGATGTTATCAATTCCATGACAATTAGCAGGAAAACAAAGTGTATGTACAGGGCCAAAAACAGAGTGGTGTTTTACTATTGAGTGTTGACTAGGACAAATGATGGATTGGAGATAAAAGATGGCTAGGATCGAAAGTTGTGAAATGTGTTGAGGTTTGAGATTCATTTCCTATGATGTCATGTTTATAATATAAAATATGTGGAAGGGCAAAGAAAATGAAAAAAATTGGGAAAAAAGTTGGTGGAATGTGCATGTGGTGGAGAGAGAAAGTATTGTGTTTTCAATTTTTTCAAATTGCAATTTATCATTACTACCTACATAGCAACAATTCTAGGCAGCTAGGGTTGGCATCCATTTTTTGGCCAGGTTTTGGGCTTTTTACAATTTTATCCTTTCTATAAATGATGATTGTGGTTATATTTTAAAGAGAAGGGATAACTGTGTAAAAAAACCCAAACCTGGCCAAAAAATGTCTGCCTAGACTTACTCACCTGCATAGTTGTCAGATTTTGGTAAACTTGGTACCATTGAAATTCAATTTTGAAGATCTTTCCAGCAAAACCTATGATCAATACAAACACTTAAATTTTGAAATATGTATTTTATTATTAAAACATGTGAGTATTTTAATACTTTCTTGCCTAATGTAAATATTTTTCATACAAAAGTTAAGACATTTTAATGAACATTTAAACATACACAATGAACATTCAATTGATTTTAATTTGAACCGAGTATGACTAAAAAAATCCATATGTAGAAGGGCAAAGAAAATGGAAAATTTTGTGGAAAAAGTTGGTGAAATTTACATGCGGCGAAAAGAAAAAGTATTGTGTTTTCATTTTTTTCAAAATGAAATTTATCATAACTATCTACTTAGTTGTAAGATTTTAGTAAACTTGATATTTCCATCAAAATAAATGATCATTATAAACACTTAAAATTTAAAATATGTATTTTATTATTAAAAAATTTGAGTATTTTAATATTTTCATGCCTAATGTAAATATTTCAAAGAAAATGAAGGACATTTTAATGAACATTCAAGCGAAGACCCCGAACATAATTATAATTTTAACCGAGTTTGACTCTAAAAAACTCTATTATAATGGCTAGGATTGAAAGTTGGGAAATTTGTTGAAGATTGAGATTCATATTCTATAGTGGCATGTTTGTAAATATAAAACATGTAGAAGGGCAATGAAAATGGAAAATTGTGAAAAACGTTGCTTGAATGTACATGTGGCTTAGAAAGAACTATTTCCTTTTCATTTTTTAAAAGTAAAAATTATACGTAGTTGTCAGATTTTGGTAAACTTTGCATAAGTGAAATGCTATTTTGAAGATATTTCCAACAAAACCAACGATCAATACAAACAGTTAAAATTTCAAAATATGTATTTTATTATTAAAACATATGAGAATTTTTAATATTTTAATGCCTAAGTGTATAATTTTCAAAGAAATGGAAGACCATTTGAATGAAAATTCAAACAAAGACCCCGAACATTCAAACGATTCTAGTTTTAACTAAGGTTGACTATAAAAAAATTTAGTTTACAATATAATGTATTTTTTTATGGAACAGATTCAAGACCATTGTGGGATGGTGGTGATGGTATCAAGTGCATGAAATTTAGCAGCAAACCAAAAGTGTAGGTAGAGTGCCAAAACAAAGTTGTGTCTTACTATTCATTGCTAACTGGAACAAACTAAGGATTAGAGGCAAAAGAAGACTATGATTGAAAGTTGGAAAACATGTTGAGGGTTGAGATTCATTTCCTACAATGGCGTGTTTGTAAATATAAAACATATATAAGGGCAAAAAAATAAAATTATGAAACAGTTGGTGGAATATACATGAGGTGGAAAGAGAAAATATTGTGTTTTCCTTTTTTTTCAAAATGAAATATATCATAACTATCTACATAAATGTCAAATTTTGGTAAACTTGGTATATTTGGAATGCTAAATTTGAAGATATTTCCAACAAAACCAATTGATGGTGTCGAATCCTGTTCTCCTTGACCTTAATCTGCATAGGGCCCACACGTGAGCCAAAGACCACCGTTGTGGCGGTCGATGACACTCCGATGCTAAGTCAAACAAGGCTTGAGAAAGGCGTAATACTGTAAATTGGGTTTGTCGCATACCTTTGATCATCAACCTTGTGTCCTATTTATAATGCGAGAGTCTTGTTTGACTAGACCTTTGATGGCGTAGTTTAGGGAAAGATATCTTGCTAGAGATATTTTCTCTGCTAGAAGTCGTGTAGGAAAGTTTCCATGCACGACTTATACTCTAATATTTGTTTATACTTCGATATTTGTTTCCCATTCGGAATCACTGTATTGCTGGCCTGCCTGTCCTAGGTCGATCCCCTAGATACTTGCCTTATTAAGTCTTACTAGTATTGGGCTTGACCATGCGACATATGGGTTTATTAGGGCGCTGCTGTTTGGATCCAACTTTCTGGACCCTGCCTCTGTGACCTTCGTGTGGTCTGGGCTTTGCCAGATTGGGCGCGCACTCTGGTCCATTTTGTTCTGCTGACTAGATCATTATAGCACGTGCATGACAGAGATTAATGGACGATTTGGTGTATCATCAGCTGCTCCCCCTGAGTTAGTGGGCCATCTTGTCGGTCCGCTAAGTCACTTCAATAGGAACTGTACAATCGTGATGATTGAGTATGAAACGTCGTCTCGAGTGGCACACATCATTAAATAAGTATGTGACTACTCGAAAATGGGGCATGAATCCTGGCTCTGTATAAGTTGCTAATTTTGCAAAGGAGAGTTTCTTTACTTTTGTAATCTTTCTAAAACTCCTTGTTTTCTTGCTTTTGTTTTCGCAAGTGCACTCAAAAGTTCATAATTTCTTCACTCCTCAATAGGAGATGTCCTATGCTTGTTATAAGTTTTTTCGAGGCAGGTTGGTCAATGAATCCGGTTTGGTTAAACTTCGGGATCAATACCGAATTCCCAAAGACCTATAACTTACCCCTTTAGCACCACCACAAGGATTCATCTGTTTGCATAAAGGCATGTTTCAATCTGGACTCCGCTTTCTGGTTTCGAAAAATATTTGGCACTTCCCAGCGTATCTTCGCATACCTCTCGCTCAGATCGTATCGAACGGGTTCAGAACCTTGATCGTTCTCTTTATTAAAACGAAGGACACTGGCTAACTTCCCCTCGACTGAACGCTCATGCGGCCTGTCAGCTAGGCATGCCGGATTGTTTGGGTCTTCTATCAGAGGACTTCAAAATCAATTGCAGTAAGCATAATGTTCATCTTCCTTTTTCTTATCCGATAACTGTGGATCTTGCATTGAATTGTCGTTTTATTTCATTGTAGAGAAATTTATGACTCCAATTCTCACTAAGGAAGAGGAGTTGATAAAGAAAAAGTTTAATGAGTTCTTTTTTATGACCATCTAAGAGGTTATGGTTTCGAGCAACATCGTGTAGAATGGGTTGCTAGTGAACTTTCATGAAGCTCCCACTATGTTCAGAATGTCGACTAAGGATTTTGGCAGTCGTCAATCAAAGAAGAGAAAACTGAAAATGCCTAGCCTGATAAGGCAGGCTGAGTTGGAGGCGGTCTTGCCACCCATTACTTGGCTCAAGAGGAAGCGAGCTAATCTCAAGGCCACTTCCTCTTCTCATCCACTGATTCCGTTGGAAGAGGTGGTGACCATCGCAGAGCCTGGATATGCTCAGTCCACCCAGGAAATGGTTCTTGAAGAGTAGGGTGTTTTGCCTAAATCTCCTACCCCCGTTGTTGACCTAGAGGGGGATGATTCGGGGCTGGCAGACACTGGTGGCTTTGAAGCTTCGCAACTTGCTTGACCCGCGGATATTGATCCTGCCACTGAAGTTACTGACGCTCCACTTCCCGATTCTGTCGAAGCGGTCACTCTAGGGAGTGGATCTATATCCTCTCTCCTGTCCTTAGATGTTGATGCTGGGCATCGGGCCGGGTCTCTAGTTAAGAAGGCCTCCGATGTGGAGCTAAAATATTTGAAGAGTCCCCTAGAGACAGTGATGACGTACCGGGGTGGAGCCAGCGTATCCTTGGATCGAAATGAGTTGCACCCCAATGCCCGCTCTAGAGTGCATGCCTTGGAAAAGGCTTTTTCCAAGTTGCAGAAGTTGTATTCTTACGTGTTTTATTGGATAGATTCCTTAAATAAGAAACTAAAGAAGTCTGATTCTAGGATGGATTCCGAGTCATTGCGAGCCGCGCAAGCCGACCTTAAGGCCAAGATGGAGGCCTCAAAGGTTGAGCTGAATTCCTCCAAAGCTGGCTTGGTGTCCGCTGAAGCAGAGTTGGGGCGCACTCCGGAGGAGTTGAAGCACGTGAAAGAGGTGGTGGATATGGCACAATCTGGTTTGCAAGCCCGGGCTGCTGAAAGGGAGCGAGCTAAGTCTAAATGGGTGGCCTTATGCCACTTGAGCCCGTTGTTGCTGGCGGACTTATTCGTATCCGCGAAGCGGAGAATCAAGCTACCTCCGTGCAGAATGAGCTAAATCCGCTAAAACAACAACTGGTAGAGGAGCAATCTCAAGTGGTCGCACTTGCAGACAGGCTGAAGAAGACAAAGAAAATGTGGCGGAGTCCAAAGCTCGAGAAGATAAGCGCCAAACAACTCTGGACTTTGCTGAGATTATCCAAGGTAGATTGGATTTTCTAGAGTTGATAAAAGAAGAGCACCCTGACCTTGAACTCGACTTCGGTTACTACAAAAGGTTGCCTATTGGAAGATTGACGAGGAAGAAGCTTCCAATCCAGCGCCCTCGACTAGGAATTCGAGACAAGCCTCTAACGACGTTGACTTATCCCCTGTAATCCCTTCTAATGTAATTAGCCTTTCGACATCTAAAGCAGATCCTCCACAACAGTTGTAATTTTTAAGATATAACTTGAAGAAATCTTGTTTAGTAGTACTTTATACTTGTACTTTCTAGAACTTAGCTGCATTGCCATGTTGTTGTGTGGCCTCTTAGACGTGTAACTTGCATAGTAGATTCTGAAGTCATTGCACTTTAGATTTCTTAGACCATTAATCCACTTGCTGGTGGACTAGGCTGTAGGTCGGACCAATTGCCATCCCCATCAGTCAAAACTTACTAAGATTTGTTTAGGTTCAGCTAGCAGGACAATGATCCCAGGCAAGTCATTTTGATCAGGCTCGATGAGCTCCGACTAGATTCCAACTTTCTAACCCATAGTCATTTTCGAAAGACTAGGTGTTAGAGCAGACCAGAAGCCATCGTCATCAGTAGGAACTGACTAAGTTTTGGTCAAGTTCGGCCATCATTGTCTATGGCAGGACAATGATCCCTGGCAAGCCATCGTGATCAAGCTCGATGAGATCTGACTAAACTATCACTTTCTAACCCATCGTCATCAACACTCGAAGGACTAGGCGTTAGAGCGAATCAGAAGCCATTATCATCAGTATGAGCTAACTAAGCTTTGGTCAGTTTCGAGCATCATTGTCTATGGTAGGACAATGATCCTTGGCAAGACCATCATGATCAGGCTCGATGAGCTCTGACTAGACTCCCACTTTTTGACCTATCGTCATCCGTGCTCGATGGACTAGTCGTTAGACTAGACTAGAAGCCATCATCATCATTCAAAACTGACTAAGCTTTGGTTATGTTCGGCCATTATTGTCTATGGCAGAAATGACCCCTGGCAAGCCATCGCGATCAGGCTCGATGAGCTCTGACTAAACTCCCATTTTCTAACCCATTGTCATCCGTGCTCGGCGGACTAGGTGTTAGAGCGGACCGGAAGCCATCGTCATCAGTCGGAACTGACAAAGCTTTGGTCAGGTTGGACCATCATTTTCTATGGCAGGAAAATTATTCATGTCAAGCCATCGTGATCAGGCTCGATGAGCTTTGACTAGAATCTCACTTTCTAACCCATCTTCATCTGAGCTCATCGGACTAGGTGTCAGAGCGGACCAGATGCCATCGTCATCAGTCTGACTTGGGTGTCCTGAATTATGTTACTCAATGAGTGGTCCGACATTGGGACCGATTCAGTTAATCCGATTTGAAAATCAGACAATAATAGGTTGATTGATGAACAGTGGTGGAAGTTTAGTAAAAGCAAATACCCTTTATTGATAATACATTTTAAGGTATTTTACATTCCAAGGCTGCTTAAGGCTTTCACCGTTCATGTCTTCCAAACAATGTTCCTGGCCTATTGACCTTGATCAGTTTGTAGGGCCCCTCCCAATTCGGGTTTAGCTTGCATGCGCTTGGTTATTTAGTGTTTTGCTGAGTTCTCCTGAGTACCCAGTCTCCACTCTGAACTCGGGTGACTTGAATTTCTTGTTATAGTACTAAGCCATTCATTATTGGTAGTCAGCTATCTCGGCAGAAGCCTGATCTTTCTTTTCCTCGATAAGGTGTAACCCAACACGCAAAGCTTTGTTGTTATCTTCTGGCCTGAACTCTTCCGTCGAAAAAGTCTGGGTTATTTTGGTAATCTGGTATGCCCAAAGGATTCCCAATAATGTCGAATCCCATTTTCCCTTGGCCACGTCAAGTTTTCTTTTAGCGCTTCCAAGATCATTCTGTTGGTAACTTCCGTCTGGCCGTAGGCCAGTGGGTGCTCTGGCGAAGAGAAGTGGTGGCTACTGCCAAGATCTTCACATAGTTTTTCAACATTTCTGCCATCGAATTAGATTCCATTGTCACTTACAAGTGTCCTTGGAATGCCAAATCTGAAGACGTTAAAGGCCCATATGAATTTCTCAATTTAATTTAGGCCTATCTTGGACATGGGCTCGACCTCAACCCATTTGGTGAAGTAATCATCTACTACAAGGATGAGCTTCTTATTGGCTGAGACGGGGAGCGGCCCGACGATGTCCATTCCCCATTGCGAGAACAACCATGGGCTGGTCAGCAAAGTCAAGGGCTAAGCGATCATGTGTACATACAGTGGAAACCTCTGACATTTGTCGCATTTTCAGACTGTCTTTGGTGCCTGCTGCATCTTCGGCCAATAGTACCCTAAGGTTAGGGCTTTGTGGGCCAAAGTTTTCCCACCTAGGTGTTTCCCACAAAACCCATCATGAATTTTTCAAAGAACATGGTTCGCCTCTAAGGGGGTTAGGCATCTGAGTAGGGGTCGTGGTTGACCTTCTGTATAGCTTGTCATTTAGGAGAGTGTACCATGCTATTGTGTTTTTCAGCTTTCTGACTTTTGCCTTCTCAGCTGGAAGGACTCACTTCTTGACGTACTCAATGATGGGATTCAATCAGCTTGTCTCTACGTCTATCGCATAGACATCGTTGGCCTCCTGTAATTCTAGACTCGACTGTTCTTGGAATTTGATGAGCCCGTCTGAAATCTCAGCCGTAGCTGAAGCCTTTTTGGCTAGTGTGTCGGCTCTTTCATTGTCATCTCGGGAACACTGTATGAGTTCCAACCTTTTGAATCCTCTCATGTCGATTAACTTTTGCAGTAAGCCATCATCTTAGGATCTTTGCTGCTGAACTCCCATTTGACTTGTTTGACTATTAGGCTTGAGTCGTTGTACGCGGTTAATTCATCTATCCCGATCTCCTTGGAGAGCTTCCGACTGAACAAGAGGGCCTCATATTCTACTTTGTTGTTTGAGGTAGGGAAGCCGAAACTAACATATTTTTCCAGGGTTAAACCGCCCAGAGAGCTGAGAGTGATTCCAGCTCTGCTTTTGTCTACTGTGGATGACCCGTCACAGCGCAGGATCCATCCTTGGTCGTCTGACCTCTGCTCTTGGTCGTCTGACTCTTGTTCCCCACCGCCAGTGAGTTCGGTGATGAAGTCTACCAACGCTTGAGCTTTGATGGTTGTTGTTGGAGAATAGCTGAAATCAATTTTCCCTAGTTTTACTAACCAATTCACCATCCTGTCTAATAATTCTGACTTAACTTTGCAAAGTGAATGTTTGCTCAAGATTGTTATAAGGTGGGCCTAGAAGTAGTGGCGCAGTTTCCTGGAGGAAACGACCACGCCAGAGTTAGTTTATCTTCGAGTAGTTTGCCTCTGCTTCTACGAAGATTTTGCTGGCATAGTACACTGGTCTTTATACTTCTTTATCATTCTGCACATGAGCTGAACTGACGGCTTGTTTTGCGATAGATAGATATAAGTAAAGTGTCTCTCCTGGCACTGGTTTCAAAAGAAGCTTTGTACTTTCCATGTATGCTTTCAAACTCTACAAGGCTCGCTCACATTCTTTATCCCATCTGAAGCCTTTGCTTCTTCTCAAAATTTTGAAAAAGGGGAGGTATTTGTCAGATGATTTGGAAATAAACCTGTTGAGTACTGCCACCCTCCAGTCTGGCTCTGAACTTTCTTGACGGTGGTCAGGGACTTCATATCAAGAAGAGCCTGAATTTGTCTCATTAATCTTCCAATACGCAGCCCTCCCTGTAGCACGCAAAGTCAAGCTCAAGATCAAGGTTATCTTCTTCGATCTGACCTAGCAGTTCTAGCCTACCCCGTACGATATCAGGGAATTACGAAGACAATTGCTGCTCCTATCCTTGAGCTTTGGACTCTGTCAAGCTCGCCTCTGCCGTTATCTGCCTATATGAGAGCACATGCACGTGAGTTGCTTTTTCGCCAGTTGTCGCCAAAGATTTAACTCAACCAATGTAGACGTAGCATGAGCCTCCGCTTCACAGATACATCAATGCCCGTCAGCCAACTCAGTTTCAAAGATTCGGTGCAAGACGATCCACTTGAACCTAGCTCTTTCCCATCAACGACTCGGGCTTGCAGATCAGCTTGGATTTTGCCTGCCAGTTCTTCCACGCGCTTCAACTCTTTACGAGTGAACCCCAATTCCGCTCAGCTGGTTTTGGATTTGCTAAATTGAGCGTGCAATCAAGCATGCTTTGCTCTACTGACGAGATCATCATGGTACGTGTAAAATGCAGATTAATGGATAGTTTTGTGTATCATCACCAATGATCAATACAAGTACTTAAAATTTTAAAATATATACTTTATTATAAAAAAAATGTGAGTATTTTTAATATTTTCATGCCTAAGTCTAATATTTTTCAAAGAAACAGGACGAACATTTTAATGAACATCCAAAAAAAGACCCTGAACATTCAAACGATTCTAATTTTAACTGAATTTGACTCTAAAAAAATTAGTTTACATTCTAAAATATTTTTTTATGGAACTAATTGAGGGCAATGGTGTGGATGGTGGTGAGGGTGTTAAGCGCGAGTCAATTAGCAGCAAAACTAAAGTGTATGTGAGTGCCAACTACTGAGTAGTGTTTTACTATTCATCACTGACTAAGACAATTTAAGAATTGGAGGTAAAATATGGGTACGATTGAAAGTTAGGAAATATGTTCTGGATTGAGATTCATTTTCTACGATGGCATGTTTATAAATAAAAACTTGAAGAAGAGAAAAAAATGAAAACTGTGAAAAAAAGTTGGTGGAATGTACATGTGGGGGGAGAGAGAAATTATTGTGTTTCCATTTTTTTTAAAATGAATATTATCATAACTATCTACGTATTTGCCAGATTTTGGTAAACTTGGAATCATTAAAATGCCAATTTTGAAGATATTTACAACAAAACCAATTATCAATACAAACACTTAAAATTTCAAAATAAGTATTTATTGTTGAAACATTTGAGTATTTTTAATAGTTTCAAGCCTAAATGTAATATTTTTCAAAGAAACTAACGAACATTTTAATGAACATTGAAACGACGACTTCTATCATTCAATCGAGACAAATTTTAACCGAGTTTGACTCTAAAAAAATTAGTTTACATTCTGAAATATGATTATTTTATGGAACTGATTGAGGGAAATTATGGGGATGGTGGTAATAGTGTCTAGTGCATGACAATTAGCAGAAAAACAAGTGTATGTAGAGTGCCAACAACAGAGTGGGCTTTTACTAATGATTGTTGATTGGGACAAATGAAAAATTGGAGATAAAGGATGGCTAGGATTGAAAGTTGGGAAATGTGTTGAAGGTTGAGATTCATTTCCTATGATGTCATGTTTGTAATATAAAATATGTAGAAAGGCAAAGAAAAAGAAAAAAATGTAGAAAAAGTTGGTAGAATGTACATGTGGTGGAGAGAGAAAGCATTGTGTTTTCATTTTTTTCAAAATAAAATTTATCATAACTATCGACATAGTTGTCAGATTTTGGTAAACTTGGTATCATTGAAATTCATTTTTGAAGATCTTTTCAACAAAATCGGTTATCAATACAAACACTTAAAATTTCAAAATATGTTTTTTAATATTCATTTCCTATGATGGTATGTTTATAAATATAAAACATGGAGAAGGAAAAGAAAATGAAAATTGTGAAAAAAAGTTGATGGAATGTACATGTGGCCGAGAGAGAAAAATATTGTGTTTCTATTTATTTTTTCAAAATGAATATTATCATAACTATCTACGTAGTTGTCAGATTATCGTAAACTTGGTATCATTGAAATGCCAATTTTGAAGATATTTCCAACAAAACTAATGATCAATACAAACACTTTAAATTTAAAAGTATGTATTTTCATATCAAAACGTGTGAGTATTTTTTTATATTTTCAAGCCAAAGTGTAATATTTTTCAAAGAAGCCAATGAACGTTCAAACAAAGACTTCGATCATTCAATCGAATTTAATTTTAAACGAGTTTGACTCTAAAAAAAAATTAGTTTACATTATGAAATATGCTTATTTTATGGAACCGATTGATGGCAATTATGGGGATGATGGTGATGGTGTCAAGTGCATGACAGTTAGAAGAAAAATAAAAGTGTATGTAGAGTGCCAACGACAGAGTGGTGTTTCACTAATGATTGCTAACTTGGACAAATGAAGGATTGGAGATAAAAAATGGCTAGAATTGAAAGTTGGGAAAGATGTTGAAGGTTGAGATTAATTTCTTATGATGTCATGTTTGTAATATAAAATATGTAAAAGGGCAAAGGAAATGAAAAAAATTGTGGAAAAAGTTGCAACATCCTAAATTTATTGTGTTTTCATTTTTTTCAAAACAAAATTTATCATGACTATCTACATAATTGTCAGATTTTGGTAAACTTTTTTTTTTGAAAAGCAAAAATAAAACTTGCAACATCCTAACGGGTGAGTCTTGAACCCACAACCTCTCAGAAGGAAGGTAGATGTCCGACAAATTGAACTACAATTAGTAAACAAAGGGTGAGTGGTGCAACACGAGGACTTCCCAAGAGGTCACCCATCCTAGTACTACTCTCGCCCAAGCACGCTTGACTGCGGAGTTCTGATGGGATCTGGTGCATTAGTGCTGGTATGATCAATAAACTTGGTATCATTGAAATTTAATTTTGAAGGTCCTTCCAACAAAACCGATGATCAATACAAACACTTAAAATTTCAAAATATGTATTTTATTATTAAAACATGTAAATATTTTTAATATTATCATGTATAAGTATAATATTGTTCAAACAAACGGACGAACATTTTAATGAACATCCAAAAAAAAGGTCCTGAACATTCAAACAATTCTAATTTTAACCGAGTATGACTATAACAAAATTAGTTTACATTCTAAAATATATCTTTTATTGAAACTGATTGAGGGCAATAGTGTTGATGTTGGTGAGGGTGTTAAGGTGCATGACAATTATAAGCGAAACAAAAGTGTATGTAGAGTGCCAACGACAGAGTGGCGTTTTACTATTAATTACTGACTGATACAATTTAAGGATTGGAAGCCAAACATGGCTAGGATTGAAACTTGGGAAATATGTTATGGATTGAGATTCATTTTCTATGATGACATGTTTATAAATATAAAACATGTAGAAGGGCTAAGAAAATGAAAATTATGAAAAAAATTTGGTGGAATGTACATGTGGCAGAGAGAGAAAATATTGTGTTTCAATTTTTTTCAAAGTAAATATTATCCTAACTATCTACGTAGTTATCAAATTTTTGTAAACATGGTATCATTGAAATGTCAATTTTGAAGATATTTCAAACAAAACCAATTATCAATACAAACACTTAAAATTTTAAAATATGTATTTTATTTTTAAAACCTGTTAGTATTTTTAATATTTTAAAGCTTAAGTGTAATATTTTTCACAGAAACTGATGAACATTTTAATGAACATTCAAACAAAGACTTCAATCATTCAATCGATTCTAGTTTTAACCGAGTTTGATTGTATAAAAATTAGTTTACATTTTGAAATATGATTTTTTTAAGGAAGTGATTGAGGGCAAAGGGGTGATGGTTTCTAGTGCATGACAACTAGTAGCAAAACAAAAGTGTATGTAGAGTGCCAATGGCAGAGTGGTGTTTAACTATTGATTGCTAACTGCGAAAAATGAATGATTGGAGATAAAAGATGGACATGATTGAAAGTTGGAAAATGTGTTGAGAATTGAGATTCACTTCCTATGATGTCATGTCTATAATATTAAATATAGAAGGGTAAAGAAAATGAAAAAATTGTGAAAAAAGTTCGTGAAATGTACATGTGACGGACAACATAAAGTATTATGTTTTCATTTTTTCAAAATAAAGTCCAGTATAACTATCTACATAGTTGTCAGATTTTGGTAAACGTGGCATCATTGAAATGCAATTTTGAAGATATTTCCAACAAAACCAATTGTCAATACAAATAGTTAAAATTTCATAATATGTATTTTATTAATAAAACATCTGAGTATTTTTAATAATTTCATGCGTATAATATTTTTCAAAGAAACGGACGAACATTCAAACAATTCTAGTTTTACCGAAGTTTGACTCTAAAAAAACATAGTTTACATTTTAAAATATATTTTTTTATAGAACTAATTGAGGGCAATGGTGGGGGTGGTGGCGAGGGTGTTAACTGTATGACAATTAGCAGGGTGTTAAGTGTATGACAATTAGCAACAAAATAAAAGTATATATAGAGTGGAAATGACAGATCAATGTTTAACTATTCATTGATGGCGGGGACAAACTAAGGATTGGGAGTAAAAAAACGGTAATGTTTGAATGTAGGAAAATATGTTGAGGGTTGATATTCATTTTCAATGATAACATGTTTGCAAATATAAAACATGTCGAAGGCCAAAGAAAATAAAATTGTGACAAAATTTGATGGAATGTACATGTGTCGGAGAGAGAAAATATTGTGTTTTCATTCTTTTCAAAATAAAATTTATAATAACTATCAACGTAGTTATCAAATTTTGTTAAACTTTGTATCATTGATATCCCAATTTTGAAGATATTTCTAATAAAACAAATGATCAATACAAACATGTAAAATTGCTAAATATGTATTTTATTATTAAAACATCTAAGTATTTTTCATATTTTCATGCCTAAGTGTAATTTATATCAAAGAAATTGATGAACATTTTTATTGAACATTCAAACAAAGACTTCGATCATTCAGTCTAATCTTAACCGAATTTGACTCTAAAAGATTAGTTTACATTTTGAAATAAAATTATTTTATGGAACTGATTGAGGGCAATTATGGGGATGGTGGTGATGGTGTCAAGTGCATGACAATAAGCAGAAAAACAAAAGTGTATGTATATTGACAACAACAAAATGTTGTTTTACTAATGATTGCTGACTGGGACAAACGAATGATTGGATATAAACGATGGCTAGGATTGTAAGTTAGGAAATGTGTTGAAAGTTAAGATTCATTTCTTATGATGTCATGTTTGTAATATAAAATATGTAGAAGGGCAAAGAAAACGAAAAAAATTGCGAAAAAAGTTGATGGAATGTAATGTGACGGAGATGGAAAGTTTCGTGTTTTCATCTTTTTCAAGTGATATTTGTCATAATTATCTACATAGTTGCTAGATTTTTGTAAACTTGAAATCATTGAAATTCAATTTTGAAGATGTAGAAGGGCAAAGAAAATGAAAATTATGAAAAATGTTGGTGGAATGTACATGTGGCAAAGAGAGAAAATATTGTGTTTCAATTTTTTTCAAAGTAAATATTATCCTAACTATCTACGTAGTTATCAAATTTTTGTAAACATGGTATCATTGAAATGTCAATTTTGAAGATATTTCAAACAAAACCAATTATCAATACAAACACTTAAAATTTTAAAATATGTATTTTATTTTTAAAACCTGTTAGTATTTTTAATATTTTAAAGCTTAAGTGTAATATTTTTCACAGAAACTGATGAACATTTTAATGAACATTCAAACAAAGACTTCAATCATTCAATCGATTCTAGTTTTAACCGAGTTTGATTGTATAAAAATTAGTTTACATTTTGAAATATGATTTTTTTAAGGAAGTGATTGAGGGCAAAGGGGTGATGGTTTCTAGTGCATGACAACTAGTAGCAAAACAAAAGTGTATGTAGAGTGCCAATGGCAGAGTGGTGTTTAACTATTGATTGCTAACTGCGAAAAATGAATGATTGGAGATAAAAGATGGACATGATTGAAAGTTGGAAAATGTGTTGAGAATTGAGATTCACTTCCTATGATGTCATGTCTATAATATTAAATATAGAAGGGTAAAGAAAATGAAAAAATTGTGAAAAAAGTTCGTGAAATGTACATGTGACGGACAACATAAAGTATTATGTTTTCATTTTTTCAAAATAAAGTCCAGTATAACTATCTACATAGTTGTCAGATTTTGGTAAACGTGGCATCATTGAAATGCAATTTTGAAGATATTTCCAACAAAACCAATTGTCAATACAAATAGTTAAAATTTCATAATATGTATTTTATTAATAAAACATCTGAGTATTTTTAATAATTTCATGCGTATAATATTTTTCAAAGAAACGGACGAACATTCAAACAATTCTAGTTTTACCGAAGTTTGACTCTAAAAAAACATAGTTTACATTTTAAAATATATTTTTTTTATAGAACTAATTGAGGGCAATGGTGGGGGTGGTGGCGAGGGTGTTAACTGTATGACAATTAGCAGGGTGTTAAGTGTATGACAATTAGCAACAAAATAAAAGTATATATAGAGTGGAAATGACAGATCAATGTTTAACTATTCATTGATGGCGGGGACAAACTAAGGATTGGGAGTAAAAAAACGGTAATGTTTGAATGTAGGAAAATATGTTGAGGGTTGATATTCATTTTCAATGATAACATGTTTGCAAATATAAAACATGTCGAAGGCCAAAGAAAATAAAATTGTGAAAAAATTTGATGGAATGTACATGTGTCGGAGAGAGAAAATATTGTGTTTTCATTCTTTTCAAAATAAAATTTATAATAACTATCAACGTAGTTATCAAATTTTGTTAAACTTTGTATCATTGATATCCCAATTTTGAAGATATTTCTAATAAAACAAATGATCAATACAAACATGTAAAATTGCTAAATATGTATTTTATTATTAAAACATCTAAGTATTTTTCATATTTTCATGCCTAAGTGTAATTTATATCAAAGAAATTGATGAACATTTTTATTGAACATTCAAACAAAGACTTCGATCATTCAGTCTAATCTTAACCGAATTTGACTCTAAAAGATTAGTTTACATTTTGAAATAAAATTATTTTATGGAACTGATTGAGGGCAATTATGGGGATGGTGGTGATGGTGTCAAGTGCATGACAATAAGCAGAAAAACAAAAGTGTATGTATATTGACAACAACAAAATGTTGTTTTACTAATGATTGCTGACTGGGACAAACGAATGATTGGATATAAACGATGGCTAGGATTGTAAGTTAGGAAATGTGTTGAAAGTTAAGATTCATTTCTTATGATGTCATGTTTGTAATATAAAATATGTAGAAGGGCAAAGAAAACGAAAAAAATTGCGAAAAAAGTTGATGGAATGTAATGTGACGGAGATGGAAAGTTTCGTGTTTTCATCTTTTTCAAGTGATATTTGTCATAATTATCTACATAGTTGCTAGATTTTTGTAAACTTGAAATCATTGAAATTCAATTTTGAAGATGTAGAAGGGCAAAGAAAATGAAAATTATGAAAAATGTTGGTGGAATGTACATGTGGCAAAGAGAGAAAATATTGTGTTTCAATTTTTTTCAAAGTAAATATTATCCTAACTATCTACGTAGTTATCAAATTTTTGTAAACATGGTATCATTGAAATGTCAATTTTGAAGATATTTCAAACAAAACCAATTATCAATACAAACACTTAAAATTTTAAAATATGTATTTTATTTTTAAAACCTGTTAGTATTTTTAATATTTTAAAGCTTAAGTGTAATATTTTTCACAGAAACTGATGAACATTTTAATGAACATTCAAACAAAGACTTCAATCATTCAATCGATTCTAGTTTTAACCGAGTTTGATTGTATAAAAATTAGTTTACATTTTGAAATATGATTTTTTTAAGGAAGTGATTGAGGGCAAAGGGGTGATGGTTTCTAGTGCATGACAACTAGTAGCAAAACAAAAGTGTATGTAGAGTGCCAATGGCAGAGTGGTGTTTAACTATTGATTGCTAACTGCGAAAAATGAATGATTGGAGATAAAAGATGGACATGATTGAAAGTTGGAAAATGTGTTGAGAATTGAGATTCACTTCCTA
This sequence comes from Berberis vulgaris, assembly GCA_963556465.1. Classification (NCBI taxonomy): domain Eukaryota; kingdom Viridiplantae; phylum Streptophyta; class Magnoliopsida; order Ranunculales; family Berberidaceae; genus Berberis; species Berberis vulgaris. The sequence continues at coordinate 24,605,529 of OY747130.1, read as the reverse complement.
TGATGTCATGTCTATAATATTAAATATAGAAGGGTAAAGAAAATGAAAAAATTGTGAAAAAAGTTCGTGAAATGTACATGTGACGGACAACATAAAGTATTATGTTTTCATTTTTTCAAAATAAAGTCCAGTATAACTATCTACATAGTTGTCAGATTTTGGTAAACGTGGCATCATTGAAATGCAATTTTGAAGATATTTCCAACAAAACCAATTGTCAATACAAATAGTTAAAATTTCATAATATGTATTTTATTAATAAAACATCTGAGTATTTTTAATAATTTCATGCGTATAATATTTTTCAAAGAAACGGACGAACATTCAAACAATTCTAGTTTTACCGAAGTTTGACTCTAAAAAAACATAGTTTACATTTTAAAATATATTTTTTTATAGAACTAATTGAGGGCAATGGTGGGGGTGGTGGCGAGGGTGTTAACTGTATGACAATTAGCAGGGTGTTAAGTGTATGACAATTAGCAACAAAATAAAAGTATATATAGAGTGGAAATGACAGATCAATGTTTAACTATTCATTGATGGCGGGGACAAACTAAGGATTGGGAGTAAAAAAACGGTAATGTTTGAATGTAGGAAAATATGTTGAGGGTTGATATTCATTTTCAATGATAACATGTTTGCAAATATAAAACATGTCGAAGGCCAAAGAAAATAAAATTGTGACAAAATTTGATGGAATGTACATGTGTCGGAGAGAGAAAATATTGTGTTTTCATTCTTTTCAAAATAAAATTTATAATAACTATCAACGTAGTTATCAAATTTTGTTAAACTTTGTATCATTGATATCCCAATTTTGAAGATATTTCTAATAAAACAAATGATCAATACAAACATGTAAAATTGCTAAATATGTATTTTATTATTAAAACATCTAAGTATTTTTCATATTTTCATGCCTAAGTGTAATTTATATCAAAGAAATTGATGAACATTTTTATTGAACATTCAAACAAAGACTTCGATCATTCAGTCTAATCTTAACCGAATTTGACTCTAAAAGATTAGTTTACATTTTGAAATAAAATTATTTTATGGAACTGATTGAGGGCAATTATGGGGATGGTGGTGATGGTGTCAAGTGCATGACAATAAGCAGAAAAACAAAAGTGTATGTATATTGACAGCAACAAAATGTTGTTTTACTAATGATTGCTGACTGGGACAAACGAATGATTGGATATAAACGATGGCTAGGATTGTAAGTTAGGAAATGTGTTGAAAGTTAAGATTCATTTCTTATGATGTCATGTTTGTAATATAAAATATGTAGAAGGGCAAAGAAAACGAAAAAAATTGCGAAAAAAGTTGATGGAATGTAATGTGACGGAGATGGAAAGTTTCGTGTTTTCATCTTTTTCAAGTGATATTTGTCATAATTATCTACATAGTTGCTAGATTTTTGTAAACTTGAAATCATTGAAATTCAATTTTGAAGATGTAGAAGGGCAAAGAAAATGAAAATTATGAAAAATGTTGGTGGAATGTACATGTGGCAAAGAGAGAAAATATTGTGTTTCAATTTTTTTCAAAGTAAATATTATCCTAACTATCTACGTAGTTATCAAATTTTTGTAAACATGGTATCATTGAAATGTCAATTTTGAAGATATTTCAAACAAAACCAATTATCAATACAAACACTTAAAATTTTAAAATATGTATTTTATTTTTAAAACCTGTTAGTATTTTTAATATTTTAAAGCTTAAGTGTAATATTTTTCACAGAAACTGATGAACATTTTAATGAACATTCAAACAAAGACTTCAATCATTCAATCGATTCTAGTTTTAACCGAGTTTGATTGTATAAAAATTAGTTTACATTTTGAAATATGATTTTTTTAAGGAAGTGATTGAGGGCAAAGGGGTGATGGTTTCTAGTGCATGACAACTAGTAGCAAAACAAAAGTGTATGTAGAGTGCCAATGGCAGAGTGGTGTTTAACTATTGATTGCTAACTGCGAAAAATGAATGATTGGAGATAAAAGATGGACATGATTGAAAGTTGGAAAATGTGTTGAGAATTGAGATTCACTTCCTATGATGTCATGTCTATAATATTAAATATAGAAGGGTAAAGAAAATGAAAAAATTGTGAAAAAAGTTCGTGAAATGTACATGTGACGGACAACATAAAGTATTATGTTTTCATTTTTTCAAAATAAAGTCCAGTATAACTATCTACATAGTTGTCAGATTTTGGTAAACGTGGCATCATTGAAATGCAATTTTGAAGATATTTCCAACAAAACCAATTGTCAATACAAATAGTTAAAATTTCATAATATGTATTTTATTAATAAAACATCTGAGTATTTTTAATAATTTCATGCGTATAATATTTTTCAAAGAAACGGACGAACATTCAAACAATTCTAGTTTTACCGAAGTTTGACTCTAAAAAACATAGTTTACATTTTAAAATATATTTTTTTATAGAACTAATTGAGGGCAATGGTGGGGGTGGTGGCGAGGGTGTTAACTGTATGACAATTAGCAGGGTGTTAAGTGTATGACAATTAGCAACAAAATAAAAGTATATATAGAGTGGAAATGACAGATCAATGTTTAACTATTCATTGATGGCGGGGACAAACTAAGGATTGGGAGTAAAAAACGGTAATGTTTGAATGTAGGAAAATATGTTGAGGGTTGATATTCATTTTCAATGATAACATGTTTGCAAATATAAAACATGTCGAAGGCCAAAGAAAATAAAATTGTGACAAAATTTGATGGAATGTACATGTGTCGGAGAGAGAAAATATTGTGTTTTCATTCTTTTCAAAATAAAATTTATAATAACTATCAACGTAGTTATCAAATTTTGTTAAACTTTGTATCATTGATATCCCAATTTTGAAGATATTTCTAATAAAACAAATGATCAATACAAACATGTAAAATTGCTAAATATGTATTTTATTATTAAAACATCTAAGTATTTTTCATATTTTCATGCCTAAGTGTAATTTATATCAAAGAAATTGATGAACATTTTTATTGAACATTCAAACAAAGACTTCGATCATTCAGTCTAATCTTAACCGAATTTGACTCTAAAAGATTAGTTTACATTTTGAAATAAAATTATTTTATGGAACTGATTGAGGGCAATTATGGGGATGGTGGTGATGGTGTCAAGTGCATGACAATAAGCAGAAAAACAAAAGTGTATGTATATTGACAACAACAAAATGTTGTTTTACTAATGATTGCTGACTGGGACAAACGAATGATTGGATATAAACGATGGCTAGGATTGTAAGTTAGGAAATGTGTTGAAAGTTAAGATTCATTTCTTATGATGTCATGTTTGTAATATAAAATATGTAGAAGGGCAAAGAAAACGAAAAAAATTGCGAAAAAAGTTGATGGAATGTAATGTGACGGAGATGGAAAGTTTCGTGTTTTCATCTTTTTCAAGTGATATTTGTCATAATTATCTACATAGTTGCTAGATTTTTGTAAACTTGAAATCATTGAAATTCAATTTTGAAGATGTAGAAGGGCAAAGAAAAAGAAAATTATGAAAAATGTTGGTGGAATGTACATGTGGCAAAGAGAGAAAATATTGTGTTTCAATTTTCTTTTCAAAGTAAATATTATTATAACTATCTACGTAGTTGTCAGATTTTGGTAAACTTGATATCGTTGAAATGCCAATTTTGAAGATATTTCAAACAAAACCAATGATCGATACAAATACTTAAAATTTCAAAATATGTATTTTATTTTTAAAACCTGTTAGTATTTTTAATATTTTCAAGCCTAAGTGTAATATTTTTCATAGAAACTGATGAACATTCAAACAAAGACTTCAATCATTCAATCGATTCTAATTTTAACCGATTTTGACACCAAAAATATTAGTTTACATTTTGAAATCTGATTTTTTTTAAGGAAGTGATTGAAGACAATGGGGGGGGGGGGGGGGGGGGGGTGATGGTGTCTAGTGCATGACAATTAGCAGCAAAACAAAAGTGTATGTAGAGTGCCAATGGCAGAGTGGTGTTTAACTATTGATTGCGGACTGGGACAAACAAAAGGATAGGAGATAAAATATGGACATGATTGAAAGTTGGGAAATGTGTTGAGAATTGAGATTCACTTCCTATGATGTCATGTCTATAATATTAAATATAGAAGGGGAAAGAAAACGAAAAAATTGTGAAAAAAAGTTGGTGAAATGTACATGTGCCGGACAACATAAATTATTGTGTTTTCATTTTTTTCAAAATAAAGTTCATTATAACTATCTACATAATTGTCAGATTGTGGTAAACTTGACATCATTGAAATTCAATTTTGAAGATATTTCCAACAAAACCAATTATTAATACAAACAGTTAAAATTTCATAATATGTATTTTATTAATAAAACATCTGAGTATTTTTAATAATTTTATGCCTATGTATAATATTTTTCAAAGAAATAGACGAACATTTTATTGAAAATTTAAACAAAGACAACAAACATTCAAACAATTCTAGTTTTACCCAAGTTTGACTCTAAAAAATTAGTTTACATTCTAAAATATATTATTTTATAGAACTAATTGAGGACAATGGTGGGGATGGTGGTGAGGGTGTTAAGTGTATGACAATTAACAGCAAAATAAAAGTATATATCGAGTGGAAATGACAGAGCAATGTTTAACTATTCATTGATGGCAGGGGCAAACTAAGGATTGAAGGTAAAAAATGGTAATGATTGAATATTGGAAAATATGTTGAGGGTTGATATTCATTTCCAATGATAACATGTTTGCAAATATAAAACATGTAGAAGGCCAAAGAAAATGAAAATTGTGACAAAAGTTGATGGAATGTACATGTGTCGGAGATAGAAAATATTGTGTTTTCATTCTTTTTCAAAATAAAAATTATAATAACTATCTACGTAGTTGTCAAATTTTGGTAAACTCAGTATCATTGAAATCCCAATTTTTAAGATATTTCCAATAAAACTAATGATCAATACAAATGCGTAAAATTTTGAAATATATATTTTATTATTAGAACATCCAAGTATTTTTAATATTTTCATGCCTAAGTGTAATATATATCAAAGTAATTGACGAACATTTTTAATGAACATTTAAACAAAGACTTCGATCATTTTGAAATAAAATTATTTTATGGAACTGATTGAGGGCAATTATGGGGATGGTGGTGATGGTGTCAAGTGCATGACAGTAAAATGAAAAACAAAAGTGTATGTATAATTAAAACAACAGAATGTTGTTTTACTAATTATTGCTTACCGGGACAAACGAATGATTGGAGATAAATGATGGCTTGGATTGTAAGTTAGGAAATGTGTTGAAGGTTGAGATTCATTTCTTATGATGTCATGTTTGTAAAATAATATATATATACATATAAGGGCAAAGAAAACGAAAAAAATTGTGAAAAAAGTTGGTGGAATGTAATGTGACGGAGATGGAAAGTTTAGTGTTTTCATCTTTTTCAAGTGATATTTGTCATAATTATCTACATAGTTGCTAGATTTTGGTAAACTTGAAATCATTGAAATTCAATTTTCAAGATCTTTTCAACAAAACCTTTGATCAATACCAACAATTCAAAGTTAAAAATATGTATTTTATTATTAAAACATGTGAATCTTTTCATGCCTAATATGAATATTTTTCAAAGAAACAAACATTCATTTTAATGAACATTCGAACAAAAACCCCGAACATTCAATCCATTCAAATTTTAACTGAGTTTGACTCTAAAAAAATCTATATTACGATTTAAAGTAGTGTTTTACTATTCATTGCCGACTTGGACAAACTAAGGATTGGAATTAAAAGATGAAATGTTGAGGATTGATATTCATCTTCTATGATGGCATGTTTGTAAATATGAAACTTGTAGAAGGGCAATGAAAATGAAAATTTGTGAAAAATGTTGATTGAATGTACATGTGGCGGAGAGAGAAAGTATTGTGTTTTAATTTTTTCAAAATAAAAATTATACGTAGTTTTCAGATTTTGGTAAACTTTGCATAATTGAAATGCAATTTTTAAGATATTTCCAACAAAACCAATGGACAATACAAACAATTAAAATTTCAAAATATATATTTTATTATTAAAATATATCAGTATTTTTAATATTTTCATGCCTAAGTATAATATTTTTCAAAGAAAAGGACGGACATTTTAATGAAAATCAAACAAAGACCCTGAACATTCAAACGATTCGAATTTTTACTAAGTTTGTCAAGCCTAAATTCTCAAGACACCTAAATGCCTCAAAAACCATGATGCGACTCCAAAATGCTACATATAGTTTTTAAAAGAAATATTGAAAATTCATATGGACAATCCAATAAATTATGTTAACTCAACATCCTAAAATACAAGCATTGAAAAATTAGTTCCACTTGTAGCACCACCCCCAACAACAACACTGCCTGCACTCAGGTGGGGGTGTACCCATTTGCAACAAAACAAACAAACGAGTCACCACTAGCTGGTATGAGCAGACCACAAATACATAATAGTACTACACAACTATAAGATCCCATGATCATGCTATAAATTATAGTATATATATCAGAGGTAAGCCTACATGTAACTAATGCATGAGATGCAAAATGAAATGGGAGAAATTCACATCAGGTTAAGATTTTCAATCAACACGCCATAATCAAAGTCATCAAACTATTCGTCAATTAAGAGAATCATCACCTTCAGGACTACAAATACAGATACCTCTAAGCTGGCATATATACCACACTCATACATAACTCATGTCGTACTCTAAACCAATCTCCTCAGGAATGACCCATTACATTAGGCTAAATCACCTAAAAAGCAATGGCTTGGTTTTCCCATCAAGGTGAACATACCACATTCTCCTAATGTCACAAACATAAGGGTTATTTTCTCTATACAGTTATGCATTACAAAGCCAAGTAAAATCCATACTAATGATACATCGGAAAAACCATTAGAACTATCAAAGGTATAATATAACCGATTTCATAAGGAACTCATCATATCACCTCAAAAATGAGGTTCACATGTTTCGAGGTAAGTCATGTACTTGCATAAACAATTAATGGGTTTACCTCCCTGTCAATTAGTCAGAGAACAAATACAAATTATCACTCGTTAGCTACATAAATACAAATGAGTTTGTCATATATTTTCCCACAATAATCCAATGTGTCGAACATGCCTCACCCTGACATGTCTCTATACACACACAATTACCACTCCAAGCATGTATGTTCTTAGGTGGGGTGCCACCTCTAGGACATGCACTTTGCCATGGACGGAGCCACTATGGAAACAAGGGGCAATTGTCGCCCCTCAACTTTGAAAATGTTGTTCATTTTCATATAGAATAGTGGGGTCCACTTGGTTAATACTACTGATTGCCCCTCTAAAACTATTGATTCCTCCCCTAAAACTTCTTTCATCCCCATTTTGCCCCCTCACATTTCCTTAAATAGTTAGTCCATTACTCCACTAATTCACATAATATTTAGTTGCCCCATTCCATGAGAATTATGGCTCTGCCCGTGCACGTTGCCATGGAAGACCGATCATGCGGCCCAATCACAATCATAGCGTGCATCGGGGAACTATCAACCCAATTAAAAAACCCAAACATCCTCAAGGCCAAGGCAGTGACAACTGCTCCGGGAGTTCATTTCTTGGATGTGTGGAATTAAAGATCAAACACCCTCAAGGCCGAGGTAGTTATTAACTATAGTTGGTGGTTCCTTTTTTGGATGAGAGATTAGAATCAAACACCCTCAAGGTCGATGCCGTGATCAGCTGCGCCAAGAGTTCCTTTCTTGGATGAGAGATCCAACCCCGTTTTCAATGCCACGGTGCTAGGGACCAAGGTTTCGCATAGTTACTAGTGTTGAATGGGTGATATGCAATAAACATAGTATGCATATCCATCTAGTTAGAGTTGTGGGAAAATATAGTCAAAATTAGGCAAGGCAACTACTGAAATAATCTGTAAATACTGATGATACATCAAACCGTCCTCTGATAAGCACCGTACACGTGTCATGATAATCTCATCAAACAGAACATAGCATGCCTGATTGCATGCTCAATCCAGCAAGGTCCAAACAACATTAAACCCACTATTGGCAGGATTTAGAAAGTCGGACCCAGATTGCAACGTGCCAATAAGCCCACACGTCACATGGTCAAGCCCAATACTCGTAACCCTGGTAAGGCAAGTATCTAGAGGATCATCCAAGGATATGCATCCCAACAATACTTTGGTTCCGACTAGGAAACAAATACTAAAGTATAAGTCGGGTAAAGAAACTTCCTTCTATGGACAACACCTAGAAAATGAAACCTCTCTCGCAGATCTAGGAGCACAAGTTGCGTAGGGAAACTTCTCTACATGGAAGACTTCTAACAAGGAAAGGATCTCCAGGAAGATCTCTTTCCCTAAACTGCTCCACCAAAGGCCGAGCCGAACATGGTCCCTTACACTATAAAATGGAGATGGTCGATAAACAAATGCACGCTACATAAACCCAATTACAACTTTATGCCTCTCCTAAGCCTTATTTAAATTTAGTATCGGAGTGCCATCGGTCGTTACACAGTGGTATTTGTCTCACGTGCATTCCCTATGCAGGTCTAGGTAAAGGTGAGAAAGAAGAACAAAAATCGACTACATAAGTTTGGAGTTGTCTGTGGGGTACGATAGAGTTCCTCAGAAGAAACAGTAGTACCACCTTTCCCATAGAGCTAGAAAGATGGTGACAACAAGGTCTCGCAACAATGCAAATGCTACTGAACGCTCAAACTAGTAGAGTGCCGCTAGCTCCGGTGCCACCACCACTGCGGGAGAAACCCTCTTAGACCCCCGCGTTAGTGGCGGTCATGGCAGACCCAAGGGTTGATCTACTGTCAACCCATATGCAAAAAATCGCACGAGCGGTGGAGATACTCAATCAGCATAATAATCCACCCGCGGTAGGAGTTCGTGAGCAACAAATAGCACAACCCCTAGAAAGTTCTAGAAAACAAGTTCAAGAGAGCGCACAACCCTTGCACCTTACCGGTGGACCAAAGGCGGAGGAGCGGCTAATAGGGAGCCAGCGACCAGAGCCGACAGACACGTCTCGCACAACCCCATCCAACAAGGGACCACAAATCTATACGTATTATTCAACCTCACTGTCCCTCCTTTCATGGATCATATCATGGATGAACCGCTATCGAAGAAGTACACCTGCCAAAGTTAGAGTTTTACGATGGGGCAAGAGACCCGTCTGATCACCTACGCCACTTCCAGCATGTAATGGCAATCAAGGAAGGGTTCGATGCTATAATGTGTCGATCATTCCCTAACAACCTGAAGAAGTCAACGCTAACCTAGGTCCACAGCCTCCCTCCAAAGTCCATCGACTCATTTTGAATATCGATGGTGGCTTTCCTCACGTGCTTTATGGGCAGCCAACTAATCAAGAGGGGCTCGCACTCTCTACTGACCCTAAAATAGAAGAAAAATGTGACGTTGAGGGAATACATTCCTCGCTTCAATGATGAGTTGACTTGTATCGACAGCTGTAGTGATGATATCGTTGTCACAGCCTTCACCTCGGATCTAAGGCGAGGAAAATTCTACGATTTGTTTTAATATTGACCCCCCAAACAATATGGCAAACCTGCTGAAAGATGCCCAAAGATATTTCACTCTAGACGAAATGTTGACCGCAAAGGAGGCAGAATCCGAGAAGAAACCCTATGTCTCAAGGGACAAGAAAGAGAAAAATAAGAAGGAGGACGATGATGGGAACAAGAGGAAGCACAATGACAGTAAGACCAACTACGGCCTCACAAGGCAGGACAAGGCATCCAATTATGTCGGGTCCAAATCTATCACCCCTCTCAACACCAGTCTGTCTGACGTCCTAGATTCTAAGAAGAATTGGGAAGAACTGAAGTAGCCCCCCAAGCAGCGAGGAGACCTCGCTCGATGCCACAACAACAAATATTGAGTCATCCATAAGGGGGCGTGCAGAAACCTTAGAGGAGAAGTTGAGTACTAGATCAGGAAATGCAAGCTCGAGGAGTTCCTAAGCTCGAACAAAAGGCAAAATCGGGTAAAGGAAAGGGAAGACGTTGTCAAAAAGATCGAAAATGAACCTCCTGACAACATCTATGTCCTTCATGGGGTCGTTTATGAGGGAGAGAAATCCAACAAGTCTCATAAGAAGACGTTGACCGAGTGCGGACGTCACCCCAGTGCGAGGACCGACAAGTATAGCATGCATGAGTTCAGAGCCCGATCCCACAATTGACGTTCAGGAATCTCCAGAGTGTACACTCTCCTCACAATGACGCCCTGGTCAACTCCGTCCTCATCGCGAGGTGGGATATAGGAAGCTCTCTTAATGTCATATTTCTTAGTGGATATAGGAAGCTCTCTTAATGTCATATTTCTTAGTGCATTTCGAAACATGCAACTCCAGGAGAAAGTCTTAACCCTCGCCCCTCACCCCCATGGTCGGATTTAGTAGAGAGAAATGATTCCCCATCAGGAAGATCAATCTAATTATGGTGGTGGGAACCACAATTACCGAACTACCTTGTCCAATAATTTATGGTGGTTGACGTTTTGTCCACATACAACATTATTCTAGGAAGGCCTTGGCTTCATCATATGGAGGAAGTATATTCCACTCTACACCAATGCATCAAATACACAGCCAACCATGCCCAAGGAACTGTCTGAGGGGATCGGCTAGCGGGATGGGACTGCCATTACGCGACCCTGAAATAACTGAATTACTACCAGTTGCAGTTCAAGCTCGGAGAATAGACGTATTAGGCATTAGGCCTAGACAGAAGGGGAGAATCAATCTATGTGGATAGAGAGAAAGCCTCGACAACCGAAAGGCAATTATGCATATAACCAAAATTTAGAGCTGGAGGCCCAATCCAAACCAATGTAGAGTTAAGTAACGATATTTCAGCAAATGGGCGCATACTCCAAGAGTTGATAATTAGCAAGGAACCACCCGTTAGCACGTAGTCCACAATTATGTAAGACTCTTCGCTAGAGGGACTATGCAATCTGAGCCAAGACGCGCCTCCTTAAGGGTCAGGTTAGTTTAGTCCCCGCTCAGAGTTAAACTATTTTGTTGCTTTGATTTTGTTTTTGTTTTCTTTTTTTTTTCAGTTTAGGAGAATTGTTCATACCAAACATATTCTAGAAATAAAATAGATTTTATTGATTGCAATGAAAATTATTATAAAGTTTGCTGACTAACTAGTACAGAAGTTTATACACTACAAGTATCCAAGTCAGGCACAAATATGCATCTGCTAACACGCACGTTGAAACTTCGCTCTGCCAATCTGCCTCCAGAAGAGAAGGTGGTGAAAGTAAACTACTTGAAGAAGGCTACAAGCACTCGCTCAACTCTTTGCTCCATCGAATCACCTCACAATGATGATATGAAAATGAAAGCATAAGCCTCGAAACGAAATACAAACACCTTTGCCCTGTCAATATGCCCTGCAAAGAAAATTTGGAACTAGAGCAAAAGAGGGCAGAGGAGGATGACCTCAAGAGGAAAGCGCCTGGGATGCTGTTGAGTTAATGTCCCTAGAAAAAATGTCGCATTCATCATAGCTCCGCTCCACCAACCTGCCTTCCGATTGTGGCGTCATGCTTGAAGCCCAATAGATATAATCGAAACGGTCACCCGAATACTAGCTGCTGGCATAATTTCCTAAAATAGATGGCGCGAGGGGCCGTCGGGTCACCTGAAAATGGAAGACAGATCGACCCTAAGGGGAAGTCCATAACTCTTATTCGCAATATAAGAAGACATTACAGGATCTTATGGAATCAATTGGATGCTCACCTAGATCATGTGGCATCACATAATACAGGTTTTATCAGGACTCATCGCTGCAAATGTTAGAACATTTGAAGACTCTAGTAACAAAGATCGTCCTTCAGCCTTTCAAAAACCCAAAACATATTCTCTGGTAAGATACATTTAATCAGCACACTCTACAACACTCATTGCAATGCTTGTGATGGAGAACGACTAGCCTAAAGTGGGAGCTTAGTCAGCGTTATGACTCCTGAATGCGATGGCTTGCCAGGGATCATTAGCCAACTACAGAAAATGATCGCCGAACCCTGCCAATATTTAGTCAGAATGACTAACAATGATAACTTCAGGCTCACTCCAATTCCTAGTCCGCCAAAAACAGATTAAGATGGGTTGGAAAGTGGGAGTCTAGTCAATACCCTCGACGCCTGATTAAGATGGCTCGCCAGAGACCACTGTTACATCATAAACGATGGTTGTCGAACCCAACCCCGATTTAGTCATTTATAACTGGCAATAACAACCTCTGGTCTAACTAAGCCTATTTCGCTGATAGCATGTAAAGACGAGTAAAAAGTTTGACAAGGGCTTTGTAAACTCGACTCGAAGGACTCACGAGGACTATTGTCCGACTATCTACGATGGTGCACATGCTAGGACCACAGTCTGACTAGCTCACTTACAATAGCAACAACAACTACTGGTCCGATATACAGCCAGGCCACCAGATAAAGGGTGAATCGAAGTCCCTGATTTCTAAGAGGATTCTGACCAGGATTGCATGAACTATCAGAGCACAAGCAGTTGGAAATCTCACCAGCAGATCAATCATATGGCTTCCTGACTTAGAAGAGCCTCTCATCTGACAACTAATGTCACAATAAGACAAAGCAGATAAAAACTAGTAGGGAAAGTAAAAAAAATAAATAAAAAAGGCACAAGTATAGGATGTTATTCATTTGCAAGCCAAAAAATACAACGTTCACTTCTCATCAGTAAGAGAGTCAGATACAACAGAGCCGGAGTTAGGTGGAAAGGAAGCAGGTGACACATCTGTACATGTTGCCTCTTGATCTCGCCCTCATCATGGTCACCTTTTTCTTGGGACGAATCCTAGACCACTCTAAACTCCGCATATGCTACCTCTTCATAATAGGAAAGATCCCAATTAGGATGTTCCTCATTCATATGTTGCAACGGCTCCAGTATTCCATGCACGACTCTGCTGAACTCAAACGTGCCTGTGGACTTGAGAAGTTTCTCCTTGCGTATCCTTGATTCAGCAAGCTCCCGCCCCAGCTAGTCCAGCTTGCCCGACAGCATGTCAGTCTTGGACTGCTCGATGCCCAACTTATCATTAACAGTACTTAGCTCATTCTGTGCCAGAAGAAGTTGCTCTTCCGTGGTCCACACGCTTTTGGCATTAAAATCAACATCAGCCTCCACATATTGACATCGAACAATCCAATCGAACTCCTTCTTGGCCTTCCCAACGGTATCTTAGCCTGCACTCCGACCACAATTTCTTAGGCAAATTGTAAGTCACGACGGAAAAGGTTCAGTTCATTTTCTAACTGATCCCTCGTAGACATGATCCCAACCAGATCAGACTCAAGCGTTTCCAGGCGAATCCTCTAAGTCTCCAACCTTGTGTACCAGGACTCCGCTCCAACATCTAAGTGAGCTCTGAGTGGCTTCCTCAATGATTCAATCTCGTAAAAAACAAAAAAGTATGACTTCTGCAAGTTTGCAAAAACTCGCTCCATGATATACACTCTCTCACGAGCGGCTTCAACTTCAGTCCCAGCAGCAGCCATTTGATTCAGGTGTGACATCCCCAGCACGAGATGTTTTACCCTCTATCCAAACACTCTCCCAGCGTCCCTCCTTCTAGCTCCGGAGCATAGATCACCAGCCAGTCATTCCACCTGCTAATATGCTTCCTGGAAGCATAAGAAATGTCAACCTCTTGATGCCAAGCTTGGTTGCTCATCTTTACAACGTCTAGAACAAACAGACTGATCCACACATCCGCATGGAGATCCTTCGGGACCAGAATCACTCCAGCACCATCCTTCACTTTCCTCACTGCATCAGGGCCCTCATCTACAGTTTGCCTTTTACTTGCAACAATCGGCTCCCTTTCACAAGCCAAATCAAAATCGATGGACAGGGAAGAAAGAAGCGAATTATTCCTCGGACCCGTCATCTCGTCAATATGAGAATGGGGGCGAGACGGAGGACAGTACGGGTGACATGGAGGGGACCTTTAACCATAAGAACTACGGTCAAGTGATTCTTCAGCCATCCTAGCAGGGCCGCAAACAAAGTCTTTTTAACCAAAATGACGACCTAATCCAACACTAGGCGAAGCTTCCACGCCTGCCTGCAACATCGCTTTGTTCAAAACCTTTGCCTGCTATGTACTCAACTTTGTTACATCTTCAACCCCAACCATTTGCAGATACTTCCTCTCTAATTCAGAAAGGGAAATGGGAGCCTTTTCCTGAGCATCCTGCCCCTCGAACACAACAGTTTCAACCACAACATATGAGTCAAGAACCTGTCCAACAGCTTCGCGCCCCTTAGATGAAGCCGAACTCCTACGAACAGGCCTAGACACAGCACAAGGCCTCTTTAGACGAACAGTAGAAGGAAGCGCCTCAAGGGCTCGAGATCTTAATCTTCGGGAACTTCCTCTAGAAGATACGATTCGAGTTTTGGCTTCGAAACTCTAAAAAGTGTGGGAGCCTCATGCCAATGCGCCCACAGTTCACTGCACTTAATATTGGAAGACTTAACGACATCCTCTATCCGCAGACAAGGCATGTCGAGAAACGCGCCCAGAGCCACTTTATCCTCAACAGAAAGATATGAAGTATGGGAATTTGATGGAGTTTTTATTAACCTAAATTAATAAGCTAATAAACCCTACTTGTAATACCGCAAGTGCACGGCTGTCTAACTGGTAGACAGTGGCAAATACGGGTCGATCCCACGAGGATTGACGAGACAGTCGAATTCTAAGACTTATTTGAACTAATTTAGATTTGGGGGTTGTAGCAGATGAAAATTACTAAATTAAAAAAATGAAATTGACAACTAAAATTAAACTTATAAGATGATAAAGAGGGGACCGAGACATCGAATCCACCACAGGTTCTGCGAGATTTGTGTAATCCAAATTATTATTTTCAAGAATTGACATGACTACTCTAAAGATTAATCTAAGTTCGCAATTGATTTCAGCAAAGGTATAAACCCTTAGCATTGCATGTCTTCTTACATTACACACAATCACATGTTTATTTTAACTAATTTTAAACCCCTAACATTGCATGTCTTCTTACGGCACACACAATCACAGATTCAGATTAATTGATTAAAGCAGGCTATGAATATCAATAAAGGGTACTTCTAACTACCGACTAGTCTAGATAGTTAATCCGGATATAATCGGTGAAAGCAAATTATTGAAACTCAGAAATCAAATGTGTTTAATGTTCAAGTATATAGAAAATAATAAATTCAAATACAACAAACTCTAGGAAACCCTGTGGTTTCATCTTCGCCTCGGTGTTAGGTCTAGAAGATCATGGTGGAGGTGGTCACAGCACTGGTGCAGGTGGAATTCATCTCATGAACACGCATCTCGAGAATAAGCTGCAACTACACTGTGGTGGCTCTTATCGAATCTCGGGGTGCCAATAGCATACTGCTTCAAAAATCAGTTTTCTCCCGCAAAAAATCGCGCGGCTGTCTTCTCCAGTGCGACGCATCCTGTGCGTTGCTTTGCGCTGCCACTGCTGCTTACTTAGCCTACGCCTTCTTCATTGCTGCTAATCCTGCAAGAGTGAAAGAGAGATCAAGGAGAAACGAGAGAGAGAAAAAGACGAGAAGGAGGACGAGAACGGGCGAGAGAAATAGGGGCGGTGCTCCCTGTTTGCTGCTCCTATCTCGGTGGTGGTGTGCGTGTTGGTCCGAGGTTGATCAGAGGAGAGGGATTAGGGAGAGATGGAGGAGTAACGTGAGAGAGAGAGTTCCGACGATGGTGGTGGTTTGTGTGGGTTGTTAGTCAGCTGCGAGAGAGGACAACAGAGAGCACGTCCCTGTTTCTCCTCTATTTTGTGAGCGAGGATGGTGATGGTGGGGGTGTCTGATGGTGGTTCTCGGTGGTTGTGCGTGGTTGTGTTGACGCAGGAGTTGAGATGAAGGACCAGAGAGAAAAAGAAGAGGAGGACTGCGGTGATGGCGAGGTGAAGTGGTGATGGAGGGATGATCGCACTGCCGATTCTCCTATGGAGAGAGGATCGCCGGCAGGGTGGATTGGCGTGGTGGCTAGAAAAGAGAGCAGGAGAAAAGGAACGTGGAAGAAGAGAGAAGAGCTTTCTCTAAAAATGGGGAAGACCTAAATAGGGTTCTCTTATTTCCTTGGGCTTGGGTTTCTAGATTAGCTTTTTGGGTTTGGGCTTAGGTTAAATTAGGTGGACTTAGGTTTATTTGGGTTAGGTTTAGATATGTGACCCTCTACTTTGTACCACCGCTAGAATCGACCAATTGATCATTCCTTAAATTGTCCCCTTAATGCGATTTCATCGTTCACGCTCAAATTCCTACAAAGACATGAAAAAGAAATAATTAGAATAAAATATAATAATCGAAACACTAACATATATAAATTAAGGGATATATTATGTAATAATTACGTTAATATCAGAATTTCCCTACGAAAACCAAAGAGGTCAAACTGATATGCAATTAACACAAGCAAGATTAGAAACATAATTGAACTTACTCAGTTGCCTGAATTCCCGCTCGACCAGATGACCAGCAAGCATAAAATACTTTGAGTCTGCAGAGGCCATGAAACAAAATTTTTGCTAGAACTAAAAATCGTAAGGCAGATTGCCAAAGTCGTCCGGCGATGTCAGCATGCACACAGCGTGCTCGTTTATCCGAGGAGAAGTAAGCAGTTTGATTGCCCTCGAAGATACTCGAACACCAGCTTCAATCGCCCCTAATCAGAATAGCGATCACAGTCCTATACCCGTTACGTACTAGTTGAGTGGGCGCAATGCCGAGGTACGCCATGAACTCCCAAATTTCTTTGTTAACAGGAAAGCAGACACCCTATTGAAACATACCTTAGAGGAGACAGATAAACCCTCTGGAGGAGACAACGGCGTCAAATCGGCACCAAGAGTGAGAAGCACTAGATCTTCAGGAATCCCGTATGTTTTATGGAAGACTTCCAGATTTGACTCGAAAAGTGACCTCTCCTCAAAAAATTTGCAGCCCTTAGTGAACAATTCATCGAAAAGCGGATTCAGGCCCGCCATGAGAGGTCGTACAAGTTTTCGATTATGAAGGAAGAACAAAGTCAAAAGCACGGAATGTGAAACGACAAAACAGAGTTTTTGAGATCGAAAGAGTAAAGAAGCCAAACTCCACAGAAAGGAGTTCTATATAGAAAACATAACTCCCACATTTTTTCTCTTTTGAGCAGACGCACACCGAATTAATAAAGCTCGTCGCTCGAGGAAACGACTTAGACTCAACCATCATGACTACACAATTGTTTTATGAAATGACTTGAATAACCGATGAGCTGGTCCACCAACTCAGGAGGAGTAGTTGATGATACATCAAAGCGTCATCTGATCAGCACTGTACACGTATCATGATAATCTCATCAAACAGAACATAGCAGGCCTGATTGCACGCTCAATCCAGCAAGGTCTAGACAACATTAAGCCCACTATTGGCAGGATCCAAAAGGTCAGACCAAAATTGCAACGTGCCACTAAGCCCACATGTCACATGGTCAAGCCCAATAGTTGTAAGCCCCGATAAGGCAAGAGTAAGTCCTGATATGGTAAGTATTTGGAGGATCAACTCAGGACAGGCAAACCAGCAATACATTGGTTCCGACTAGGAAATAAATACTGAAGTATAAATCAGGAAGGAAATTTCCTTGCATGGACAACACTCTAAAAGGAAAACCTCTCCCGTAGATCTAGGAGCACAAGTCGTGTAGGGAAACTTCTCTACATGGACAGCTCCCAGCAAGGAAAGGATTTCCAACAAGATTTATTTCCCTAAACTACGCCACCAAAGGCCAAGCCGAACAAGGACTCTCATACTATAAAAGGGAGATAAGGTCAATTAACAAAGGTACGCTATAGAAACCCAATTTACAGCTTTAAGCCTCTCCCAAGCCTTATTTAACTTAAGCATCGGAGTGCCATCGGCCGCCACATGGTGGTCTTTGGTTCACGTGCGTTCCCTGTGCAGATCAAGGTAAAGGCGAAGATGTTCAATGATTTTCCAACTGTGTCACCTATACATAAATATTGGAAACCTACTGGTCATCTACATTATCTATCATGTAAATTGGAATTTCAAAACCTAAAATAAGCAAATAAAAACAAATAAAGTTACTAAAAATTTGCTAGCTGGTGAAAATTGAACCCTATTGGGCTCTCTAAAAGTGAATTTGAAAACCTACTGACCATCTAAAATAACTGTTACATGTAGGTTCAACAACCTGGAAGTATTGAACAAATAGTTGTGCAAGAACAACTTGATTTCTAAGAGCTCCTACTACTATAACATCAACTGCAGACCCATTTCAAAACAAATTCCTAAAAATTTAAGAAAACTCCATCACAATTCATTCAAAATGAACCACAAATGGAAAGTTCATGAAGATTTCAACATGGGAACTCTAAACCCCTCTAAACCGGCAACAAGAACACATTGAATCATTGGTTAATTCACAAACAACTCAGATTTTGTAATAGAACTTGTTGCATGTCATAGATCAACACCCAATACCCTTATTTAACAACATACAAGAAAAAAAAGGAAGAATACGTAAAATTATAACTTTTTATGCCATACTCACCGGAATCTACTGGAATCAACTCGATAATCTCCCCCAAAATTGCAACCCAAATCACAACCCAAAATCGTCGCCCACGAACCTCACTCTCTATGTTTTACTCTAATTTTTTGCGGCAAATCAAAGGAAAAGGAAGAGGGGAGAAAATAAGAAGAGAAAAGAAAAATTTGGGCGGTGAGAACCGATAAATTACTCGGACACGACAAAGAAGGAAAGGGGGAGAACCATGTTCTTGTGTGAGGAAGAAGAAGAGAAGGGGGAAATCAGTTTTTACAAGTGGGTGGCTATTCGCCCCCACTGAATTTCTGAGGTCAACTCCCCAATAAAAAATCTAGAAAAGTTTCTAAAATTTTCAATAAAATTCCAATAAATCAGAATAATTGTTTTGAATCCAAAAACTCAAAGATAGAAAATTAAAATTTATTATATGTTACAGAGTTTGATTATAAAAAAATCTATATTACGATTCAAAGTGGTGTTTTACTATTCATTGCTGACTAGGACAAACTAAGGATTGTAGATACAAGATTGCTAGGATTGAAAGATGGGAAATATGTTGAGGATTCATCTTCTATAATGGCATGTTTGCAAATATAAAACATATAGAAGGGCAATGAAAATGAAAAATTGTAAAAAAAAAAAAAAAAAAGTTGGTTGAATGTACATGTGGCAGAAAGAGGAAGTATTGTGTTTTCGTTTTTACAAAATAAAAATTACACATAGTTGTCAAATTTGGGTAAATTTGGCATCATTGAAATGCAATTTTCAAGATATTTTTAACAAAATCATTTATCTATACAAACAATTAAAATTTCAAAATATGTATTTCATTATTAAAACATGTGAGCATTTTTAATATTTTCATGCCTAAGTATAATATTTTTCAAAGAAACGAACAAAATTTTTAATGAGCATTCAAATGGACGAATATTTTAGTTTACATTCTAAATTTTTTTTATGAAACTAATTGAGGGCAATAAATGGGGATGGTGGTGAGGGTGTTAAGTGCATGACAATTAGCAGCAAAACCAAAGTGTATGTAGAGTGCCATGGGCAGAGTGGTGTTTTACTATTCATTGCTTACTAGGACAATTGAAGGATTGGAGATAAAAGATAGCTAGGATTGAAAAATGGGAAATGTGTTGAGGGTTGAGATTCATTTCCTATGCTGTCAAATTTGTAATATAAAATATGTAGAAGAGTAAAGAAAATGAAAAAATTGTGAAAAAAGTAGGTGTGCAGTGTAATGTGGCGGAGAGAGAAAGTATTGTGTTTTTCATATTTTTCAAAATGAAATTTATCATAACTATCTACATAGTTGTCAGATTTTTGTAAACTTGGTATCATTGAAATTCAATTTTGAAGATTTTTCCAACAAAACCAATGATCAATAAAAATGCTTAAAATTTCAAAATATGTATCCTATTTTTAAAACATGTGAGTACTTATAATATTTTCATGCCTAATGCAAATATTTTTGAAAGATATGGACAAACATTTAATGAACATTCAAACAAAGACTCCAAACATTCAATCAATTCTAATTTTAAACGAGTTTGACTCTAAGAAAATCTATATTACAATTCAAAGTTGTGATTTACTATTCATTGTTGACTGGGACAAACAAAGGATTAGAGATAAGAGATGGTTAGGATTGAAAGTTGGGAAATATGTTGTTGGCTGAGATTCATCTTCTATAATGGAAAGTTTGTAAATATAATACATGTTCAAGGGCAATGAAAATGAAAAATTGTGAAAAAATTTGGTTGAATGTACATGTGGTGGAAAGAGAATTTTTTGTGCTTTCGGTTTTTAAAAAAAATTATACGTAGTTGTCAAATTTTTGTAAACTTGGCATCATTGAAATGCAATTTTCAAGATATTTCCAACAAAACAAATGATCAATACAAACAGTTAAAATTTTAGAATATGTATTGTGGGAGCCAAAAATAATCCTAAGCCCAATAGGAAAAGGAAGCCCAAAGATTTGAAATGTTCTCGAGAAGCCCGAGTATTACCAATGAAAGTTACAAGTAGAGAAAGCCCAAGTTTGGGCCCAATGCAACTCAGTAGAACATTTCTTTCTCAGCAGAGGAATAGTGTTTGGCGCTGACCACCATGCTCAGCTTAGCACCCAAGCTTGCAAGAGAGGTGACTCAAAACAGGAAGTTACAACCGTCAACAGGAAGTTACAACTACTTAAGAGAAGTTACAACTACCTAAGACGAGTTACAACCGCCGGTAACCAGATGACTCACTTATCTGCCACGTGTCCCACTAATCTGCTGGAGTTACAACCGTCTGCAAGCAGATAGCTCACTTATCTGCACGTGTCTCACTCATCTGCTGGAGTTACAACTGCTTGCAAGCAGATCACTCACTCACCTGCCCGCAGTTTATTCGTTCTACCTCTATAAATAGCCAAACACAAAGCCATCTGGAGGTAACTCTTTCTTGATTCAGAATTCTCACTTCAAATATAGAGATATAAACATTTTTCTGAAGACATTGTTCTAACTTTGGCATCGGAGCCCCCGTGGCAGGCACCACAACGGTGTCAAGAATTAACTTCTATCTTATGCAGATTACTCCACGTGATTAGCACGTGATCTGACGAAAATTTACATCCACAAATTGGTGTTTTCATTGAGAGCTTGAATCAAACTCATTGCATGCTTTCTTCCATTCACAAAAGAAAAACTTTCATTCATTCAGTTTCAATTTCATTCACAAACACTTTTATTTTCAATTCAATACAATGGTGGGAACTCTAAAACAAACTAGCAAAAATAATGTTACAAGGTATTCTGCTCATACTAGGCTGCCATCGTCATCCCGCATTTTGCCACTGATACTGGGTCTGTCACCGCCTGCTGACCATCAATCGCAAACTTCTGCTACAAGCCAAATGGAGATGACACAACAAGAAAATCTTGCAGGTCAGATCGCCAATCTGACCAAAATATTGGAAGAACAAACCCAGGTCGTAGAGCGATTGGTGAGCGAACAAGCAAGGCAGACGACACATCGTCGTCTACCAGCAGATCATGCCCATAAAAGTGAAAGTAGTCATCCATCAAAGGGAAACAATCCCTCTAGAAGCATTCATTCGAGATTAGGACCACCAGTAAATGTGCACTCTAGGTTCGGACCTCAAATGGGAGTCTTCTCAAGGTTGGGCTCCCAAGCAACTGTGCACTCAAGGCTAGGATCACAGACTACACCCAATATAAGTAGTCGGCTCAAAATACAGAATCCCGATGGATCCGAACAATGCAGGGGACCAAATCTACACTACACTGATTTGCCCCACGTCCCACATTCAGAGGTTCGTCAAATCAAGAGGAGCCTTCAGGCGAATCCTATTGAGACTCTGCCTCACTCACATGCAGGTAAGTCACAATTAAATTCATAATATGAGGAGTCATCTATCGCTGATAATCAGAATCGAAATCACCATACAGCCGATCAGCAGGATACACACAAGCCCTTGGGAGCAGATGATGTGGCACGAATGGTCAAAGAGTAGTTGATGAATTTACAAGTTATTAGAAATCCAGATGATACTCTGCGTAGAGAAGTAGCCTTGGTAAACACTTCACCTTTTACAGATAACATCGAAGAGTCTCCTCCACCAGCAAGGTTTACCACACCAACTTTTACCCCTTTAAAAACATATTCTGATCCTGAGAAGCACTTGAAGCATTTTCTAAGTGTCATGAATCTGCACAAAAATGATGATCCGCTTATGTGCAAAATATTTGATATAACTTTACAGGGAACAGCCCAAAATTGGTTTCACACTTTGACCCTCCAGTCGATCAACAACTTTGGAGATCTATCCCTTGTCTTCACAAAAGAATATTCATCTTACCGAATTGTCAAAAAGCATGTTGACCACCTCTTCAACATGAAAAAGAAGTCAAATGAATCGCTCAGAGACTTCATTAAATGATTCAAGGCAGAAAAAGCGAGCATAGTTGGGTGTGATGATCAAATTGCGTCCTCAGCTTTCAGGAAGGGTCTGAATATTACCCATGAAAGTTACAAGTAGAGAAAGCCCAAGTTTGGGCCCAATGCAACTCAGCAGAACATTTCTTTCTCAACAGAGTTGTAGTGTTCGGCGGTGACCACCATGCTCAGCTGAGCACCCAAGCTTGCAGGAGAGGTGACTCAAAACAGAAAGTTACAACCGCCAATAGAAAGTTACAACTACTTAAGAGAAGTTACAACTACTTAAGAGAAGTTACAACTACCTAAGAGGAGTTACAACCGCCTGTAAGCTGATGACTCACTTATCTGCCACGTGTCCCACTAATCTGCTGGAGTTACAACCGTCTGCAAGCAGATAACTCACTTATCTTCCACGTGTCTCACTCATCTGCTAGAGTTACAACCGCTTGCAAGCAGATCACTCACTCATCTGCAAGCAGTTTATTCGTTTTGCATCTATAAATAGTCAAACACAAAGCCATCTGGAGGTAACTCTTTCTTGATTAAGAATTCTCTCTTCAAATATAGAGATATAAACATTTTTCTGAAGACATTGTTCTAACTTTGGCATCGGAGTCCTCGTGGCAGGCACCACACCGGTGTCAAGAATTAACTTCTATCTTGTGCAGATTACTCCACGTGATCGACGAAAATTTGCATCCACATGTATTTTAATATTAAAACAGGTGAGAGTATTTTTAATATTTTCATGCCTAAGTATATTATTTTCAAAGAAACGGACGAACGTTTTAATTAACATTCAAACAAAGGCCTTGAAGATTCGAACGATTCCAGTTTTAACCGAGTTCAACTTTCAAAAATTTAATATACATTCTTAAATATTTTTTTTGAAACTAATTGAAGGCAATGGTGGGGATAGTGGTGAGGTAAGTGCATGACAATTTGCAACAAAACAAAAGTGTATGTTGAGTGTCACCGACAGAGTAGTGTTTTACTATTCATACCAGACTGGGACAAACTAAGGATTGGAGGTAAAAGATGACTAGGATTGAAAGTTAGGAAATATATTGAGGGTTGAGATTCATTTTCTATGATTGCATGTATGTAAATGTATAACATTTAGAAGGGCAAAAAAATGAAATTGTGAAAAAAGTTGGTGGAATATACATGTGGTGGAGAGAGAAAATATTGTGATTTAATTTTTTTTTAAATGAAAATTATCATAACTACCTACATATTTGTCAAAATTTGGTAAACTTGGTATCATTAAAATGTAAATTTGGAAGACATTTTGACCAAAACTAATGATCAATACAAACACTTAAAATTTTAAAATATCTATTTTTATTATTAAAACATGTGATTATTTTTTATATATTTCATGAATAAGTGTAATATTTTTCAAAGAAACTGACGATCATTTTTATGAACATTCAAACAAAGACTAGGATCATTCGGTCGATTCTAGTTTTAACTGAGTTCAACTCTAAAAAAATAAGTTTACATTCTAAAATATGATTTTTTTTAGGGAACTGATTGAGGGCAATAGTGGGGATGGTGGAGATGGTGTCGAGTGCATGACAATTAGAAGCAAAACAAAAGTATATGTAGAGTGCCAACGACATAGTGGTGTTTTACTATTGATTGATGGCTGGGGCAAACGAAGGGTTTGAGATCAAGGATGGCAATGATTGAAAGTTGGTAAATGTGTTGAGGGAAGATATTCATTTCTATGATGTCATGTTTATAATATAAAATATGTAAAACGGAAAAAAAATGAAAACATTGTAGGAGAAAGTAAGTTGAATGTAATGTGGCGGAAAAAACTATTGTGTTTTCGTTTTTCAAAATGAAAATTATCATAACTATCTAAATAGTTGTCAAATTTAGGTAAACTTTGTATCATTGAAATTTAATTTTGAAGATCTTTCCAACGAAACCTATGACCAATACAAACTCTTAAAATTTCAAATTATGTATGTTATTATTAAAACATGTGAGTATTTTTAATATTTTCATGCCTAATGTAAATAGTTTCCAAAGAAACGACCGAACATTTTAATGGAAATTAAAACATAGTCCCCGAACATTCAAACAATTATAATTTTAATCGAGTTTGACTCTAAAAAAACTAGTTTAAATTCTAATATTTTTTATGGAACTGATTGAAGGCAATGGTGGGAATGGTGTTTAGTGCGTGACAATTAGTTGCAAAATAAAAGTGTAATGGACAACAAAAATTTCTACTAAACTGAGATAGTTGGTTATACAAGACTCTACAGAGGTCAAATTAGTTGGACTCAAAATCCTTGAGAGGTAAGACAATTTATTCTTTAGAGATGCTATGATACATCCAATTGCTACTTCTCAGTCTTGTTTGTTCATGCTAATTAAATAAGGACTATATTAGGTCGTACAAATTATATTTTGTGTAAGAAACATGACTAGAAATTCTAATCCTAGCCAAAATCGTATGACTCAATCTATATTTACAAGAAATTGCCTAAAATTAATAACACTTTGACATATTGAAAAAATAATTTGAGAATTAAAGAGGAATTCAAATATTGTATTAGGTCAAAGAACCAATCAAAATTTAGCAATGAAAGACGTCAATTATGTAGAGTGGAAAAAAATCGTGAATTATTCAATTTCTTAAAGGAAAACAAAAATTCACCTACCTATAAGTAAAATAAAATATTTCAATGTTGCAAAATTGCAACAAAAAAAATTCTTTATTTGGACAAATATTTTCTGCAAATGTTTCCAAATCAGTCACTATTTCTTTACAGTTATAAATTTCAATGTTGTTTTTTTTAACTAGTTGGTGGTTGGTAAGTTAATAAAATTTTCAAAAACTCGAATAAATTTTTGGAAATCCGAAGGCTAATTAACTTAAATTATTAGGGAATTGAATATTTCGTGCTTAATGCTTATTGGACTAAAAATACGTGATTATCCGTATAATTCACAAGAAACAAAAAACGATGTTTTATGTGAGGATAGGAAAAAGGGTATGATTATCTTTATTAATACACAATTATCGAGAGTTTTTGGTAACTCTTTAGACTTTTTAATTTTCAATTCAAATAATTTACGCAAACGCTAGGTCGTTTAATTGTCAATTAATCGGTATTGGACAATAGGCCAATTTTATTTTTTAGAAAATCATTAGTAAAACTCGGACTGCAGAAATCGGTCAAAATCAGTAAACTTGACCGATTTTTGCTAACTCATACCCGACCGAGTTAATGTGGCCATACCGCTTTAATTTTTAGAAAATCATTAGTAAAACTCAGACATCTGAAATCAGTCAAAATCGGTAAACTCGTCCTATTTTTGCAATCTCGAACCCAACCAAGTTAATGTGTCCAACCTTTTTATTTTTGTGGGGATTTCTTGATCTTATTTGGCTTTCACATTTTAATGTAACCAAAAAAAACCTATGACCCAAAAGAACATAGCAAATGGAAAAGAGTGAGATAGGAGGATAATGGATCAAGATAGATGAGAAGCTGATTGAAAGAGATGACCTGCCTGGCTAGATATGTGGAATGTCTCTTAGTTTTGTTTGGCAATCAACATTTTATGTAATTAATAAATTGATTTCCTTTATTGTTTAATGTAAGTATTGGATTATATATGCTATCAAAATTTATTTTGACAATGGTAATGCTCAATTATATATTCAGATTGCACTGAAATTTTGAATTTCTTGAGGTAATTTAAGTGTTATTAGGAATGGAATAAAAAATTATTATTGATATCTAATGTCTTATGTGGATGCAAATTTCCACCGGATCACATGCTGATCACGCGGAGCAATTTGTATAAGAAGAAGATTAATTCTTGACACCGGTATGGTGCCTATCATGGGGACTCCGATTCCAAAATTAGAACAATGCCTTTAGGAAAATATTTATTTCTTTGTATTTGAAGAGAGAATTGTGAATCAAGAAAGATTACCTCTAGATGACTTTGTGTTTGGCTATTTACAGAGGCAGAACGAGTAAACTACTGGAAGATGAGTGAGACATGTTGCAAATGAGTGAGACACATGGCAGATTAGTAAGACACGTGGCAGATGAGTGAGTCATCTGCTTGGAGGCGGTTGTAACTTCTCTTTGGTAGTTATAACCTCCGTAGATAGGTATAACCTCTTGTTGGTGGTTGTAACTTATTGCTTGAGTCACATCTCTTGCAAGCTTGGGTGCTGAGCTGAGCATGGTGGTCAGCGCCGAACACTACTCCTCTGCTGAGAAAAGAGTGTTTTGTTGAGTTGTATTGGGCCCAGACTTGGGCTGCATTCGGCCCAAACTTGGGCTTTCTCTACTTGTAACTTTCGTGGGTAATATTCAGGTTTCTCGGGAACAACGCAAATCTTTAGGCGTCCTTATCCTGTTGGGCTAATGATTATTTTTTGCTTTTGAGTTGTCCGTTTTATATTCATTCTTACTAAAAGTAGAGAAGATGTATTTTCACTGGGGAACCCCGCAAAAAATTGAACTAGAATGCCCCTAATTTTGCTGACTTATTTGTTTATATTGATACAAGTAAAAGATATGCTTGTAGAGGCTTCTGTTGTTGTTGAAATGTAGTGTGCTGAAGACAAAATTATCTGCAAGTAGAGGCTTTTGTTGCAAATGAGATGATCTACCGGATGAGTCACACATAGTAATTTCATGAGCTATTGGATATTTTCCAAGTATAGGATCATCCTTAGTTGAATAAAATAAGTCATGTTTTGGCATACTTGTGATTTGACGACCCATCGACATATAAATATCACATATCTTTGGGTAGACCTGCCCCTGTTTCAGCATGAGTTGAGGAGGCTTCATTTATTGAAAGACACGACACTGATCTGCTGGCTGACTTTGTTTCCCTGGTTGAAGAGGGAGCGAATTCTACTATGAATTTTGCTAAAGTTTTTAGCCTTTATAGTTGTCCTCGACCAGTGGATTTTGTTGAAGGACACGACACTCTCGGTTGAGGAGGAAGCGAATTCTACTATGAAATTTTCTTAGGTTTTGAGCCTTTATAGTTGTCCCTGACCAGTGGATTATGTTGAAGGACGCGACACTAATCTGCTGGCAGACTTTGTTCCCCTGGTTGAGGAGGCAATGAATTCTGCTAAAGCTTGAGCCTTTGAAGTTATCCTCGGTCGGTAGATCAAGTCGTATTGGCTCAACTCTATCACCCATTTCTTGAGTTTTTGACAAGCATCCGGGAGGAAGTTGTGCCCCAACTCTTTGCTTGATGAGAACTGAGCTAACTGCTACATTTGAAACAACCAAGTAGACTCTCGGATCTGTCTGCTGATATACTCAATAATCGATCCAAAGCTGTAGCTCTACTATTGAGACTTTGAATTTCTTTTGGAGTTGATGACGACTTCTGTCAAGTAGTGGTCTTCTTTGCTTTTATAATCCCCAAACTTTATGTATGTTTGTTGGTCTGCTGAGTTAGAAATATTTGATTAAGGGCGCAAAAGCTTGATTGACCTTTTTCATGAGCTTCTAATATGCTTAAATCGGAATTTAAGCATAACTTGAGGAAATTAATCATGGATTCAAATCTATTTATCTTGAAAATTGCATGGAAATATTGTGTGATCTATTGATCACTTGACAAAACTTAAAGAGATTTAAGTAGTCCCGAGTAAAATGCTTTTATGCTCAGTGATTGATTAATTGAATTACTTACTCATGGAGAGTGACATCCTCTACTAAGGTGTGATCCTCTACTAAGGCATTTAGCTTGTGTGGTCTAGTTTGTTGACCACTTGACTAAACTTAAAAAGATTTAGTAGACTTGAGTAAGATGCTTTTATGCATTGAATTACCCATTCACTGAGAGTGTCATCCTCTATTGAGGCATTTTGCTTGTGTGGTCTGCTGACCACTTGACTAAACTTAAACGGATTTAAGTAGTCCCGAGTAAGATGCTTTTATACATTGAATTACCCACTTATGGAAAGTGTCATCCTCTACTGAGGTGTGATCCTCAACTGAGACATTCTGCTTGTGTGGTCTGCTGACCACTTGACTAAACTTAAACGGATTTAAGTAGCCTTGAGTAAGATAATTTTATTGAATTACCCACTCACGGAAGGTGTCATCCTCTACTGAGGTGTAAAAAAAAGTATTTGTATTTCTGAATGTCTTCTGCCAAAAGACATGTAGAATGAATTCTCGTATTTCCCTATTTCAACTGAGAAGTGTTCTCTGTTGAGAAGCAAAGTAATGTATCATCTGCTAAGGTATATGTAAATATTTGTTCAGATCTTTTCTTTGCAGGATCTCCTTTCATTGATGGCGGTCTCTTTGGCCAAGGTTGGTTCATCTCGTGGAGAATTTGATTGACCGGATCGGAGAACACTATATATGTTCTACCGGATGAGGAGTCTCTTGTTGAAGAAATAAAATACAACCAAGTTTCTCTTACACATTGCATTTTTTTCTTCTAAATAGTTAAAAATGAAAAAGCTAAGATGCCCCAGCTTCAATCCACTTTGTGAAATGGTTGGTTGCCACAATCATCAGATTCTTCTGTGCTGGAGAGTTTGATTGATCGGAACGGTGAACTTTGTGTATGTTAGGATGAGGAGTATCTTGTTGGAGAGCGTGTTCTACGCTTGTCACCCTTATTATTTTTATCCTTATTCTGATTTGCATTTGTTTGTGCAGGTTGACTATCTTTCTCAGGTATATCTAGTGCCCTAGCACAATTTTTTTCGTCATCCCACAATGCATAGCGTTCTGCCATGGCGAAGATTTTGGTAAGAGTTTTGCTCAATTTCATGGTCAATTTGCCATACAATATGTGATCTGCGGGCATGCCCTTCTTGAAAGCTAACGATGCATTTTAGTCATCACACCCATTTATGCTCGCCCTTTCCTCTTTGAATCTTTTGATGAAGTCTCAGAGAGATTCATTTGACTTTTTCTTTATGTTGAAGAAGTGGTCAACATGTTTTTTTATGGTTCAATAGGATGAACTTTTTGTTAAAATAAGGGAGAGCACTCCAAAGTTGTTGATCGACCAATGGTTCAAAGTATGGAACCAATCTTGGGTCACTCCTTGTAAAGTCGTAGCAAATATTTTGCACATAAGTGGGTCATCATTTTTGTACAAAGTCATGGTACTTCGAAAATGCTTCAAGTGTCTCTCATGATCAGAATCTCCTTTGAAAGGAGTAAAAGTGGTATGGTAAATATTCCATCAATGAGATATAATTTTTTTTCCTCAATGGCAAAAAGTATTTGGCAAGCCATCTCTTCCCCCCCAAAGCTCCTAGATTACCCAACTTAAAGTGTTTACTTTAACAACAAAAGCCTTTTCCAAATATCCAAACCTTCGTCCTTAGCTTCCTTTTCCTGGAGAGGCAACCTCACGGTGCTCACTAAAATGAAGCGCTATCTCAAATGGCAAGTGGTGTCAGGAATTAATATTGAACTTTGGAAGGATTGTTGGGTCAAACCTGGATTAATTTTGATTGACTGCTTTCTCGATCCCTTGGCCATTAATTTGTTGCATAGAATCTAGGATTTATGGAACAATCCCACTGATCATCACCTCCAATGGAATGACAACCTCCTCAGTTCCATTTTTCATGCCCCTGTGGCTAGTGAAATAAAAAATATCCTTCTCGGGCACTTAGATTGTTCAGTATTCTATGATCAGGCTCCCGCACAAATAAGGTCTCTTCACAGTCAAGAACGCTACCAAGGTGTTCACTCTGGAGCATTTTGAATGTTCCACCTCCCTCTCTCAACACTGATGCCAAAGTGTTAAGAGATTTGTGGAGAATCAAAGCGCCCCCGTCTGCCCTTTTTCTTCTTTGGAAGCTCAGTCAGAATATTTTCCCTACCATGACAAATTTGTCCCGCCTGCACCCTCTTTTGTAGGATTGTTGTATTTTCTGCCATAGTCACACATAAGATGCTACTCATCTATTCCTCTTCTGTCCAGTCATTCACCAACTTTGGCTTGTATCGCCCATCCCTATCGACTGACTCAATGATTACTTTGGTGTGCCCAGTATTTCCCTTTTCCTTAAGTTCATATGGGATACTGGAAAGACCCACCCCGAGTTTAAAGAGGAAATGGTTTCCCAGTTTGTAGCTTTCATTCCAACTATTTGGAAAACTCGCAACAACTGAATTTTTCAAAAAACCAAATTCAATGCTCAGAAGTTTAGAATATCTTTTCAGAATACATGGTCTTATTGGAAATGCCAATGGTTTTCTACAAATTCCAATCCCACAAGCCATTGGAGTACCCTAACCTCTAAAGAGACTATTGATTCGGTCTCTATTCATCACATAGTTCAAACAGTTGTCATTGACACTCGAGCATACTTTGTTTCCTCATCGACATCTCCATTTTGTCCCTTCACTGAGATAGCTACCACCCGGATAGCATTGATTCGGGCTTAAATGCATTCAGCTAGATATCCCAGACTTAACCTTGGAAACTTACAGCTCAAACCCATTCCACATCCCCTGGCTCCGGACATGATAGTGGACACATACGATGCTAGTTTTTTTGCTCAATCTCAACAGGGAACAGTCGGAGTCTTTGCAGTCAACATGCAAGGTACGGTGCAAGCACGGGTTGCTTACCCAATCATAGGGAAGGTGATGGATAGTACCATGGCGGAGTGCCATGCAGCTGAAGCAGCTCTTCTTCTAATCCAAGCTAAGTCGTGGAGAACAAGTTTTTTTATGGGAGACTCAGGGACACTTCACACTATTCTTATTGAGGATCAGCGACAACCTAGAATAGCCATGGACTGGGCGTGTAAACCTCTCATTAGCAGCATACAATGACTACTCTCTATTCACGATCTATGGTTTTGTAATTTCATCTATAGAGTCCTTAATTATGAGGCTCATAACTTAGCTGCTATAGCAGCTCAACAATTATGTACTTTTAATTAGCAATATATGCAATATGCTATTAACAGCAAAAAAAACGAACCAAACAAACACACAAGATTACATAGAGACTTTCCTATATTATTATACTTTCTAACAAATTAGAAAATATTTGTATGGTTATACTTTGAAAATAACTATTAAAAATTAAGAAATAGATAAATAAATAACAATGAAGATCTTTATGTGAACTTTAGAGTATTAAAGAAATATAAATTCCAAAACACTTTTTTTATATTGATGCTTTGACCGCTTTATGATGTTAGCAAAAAATGTCTATTTTTTTCTCGCTTTTTATTTCTCTTTTCGTTTGGCCAAGCGTGTTGTTACCGCTTCACTTCACTTCTCATTGTCAGCGCTCACCTTGACTACAAGTACTCGACGGTGCTATAATGTCCTTCACCCACCTTTTCTCAAGCTTTGGGAACCATCAAGAGTAAAGTCTTTGATGACAAACTCATTGAACACACGAGTTTTCGCAAAGAAGAGAGCAATGCCCTTTTACTTTCTGACTCAGATGTTTCCTGGGGTGAGAGTTGCCAAAAACAAAATCATTTTTTATTTTTTCAATGAACATGAATCCTTAGATGCGATTAGAGACTCAATTCACATGTCATGGGGGTGGTAGGGGAGTTTTTGATGAGTCTTCTAGATCCTAGACACATAATAATGACCTTGCAATTTGGAGAAAATGTCAAGAAGGCCTCCTCGTGAGATTATTTCATTATTTGTGGAGTGAGATTTAAAACTTTTCGTTACATCAAGGTTTCAGCCTACAGTTGGATCCTGAATTGGCACCTCTATGGTTGGGCTCCGGGATCTTCCTCTAGGGTTCCTCAACCCAATGATCTTAAAGCGGTCAACGATTCAATCATTATATTCTAACATATCGATGACAACACCCATTGTTTAACTATACCAAAATTAGCATGAATGTGCATGGATATGGACATCATGTAACCTTAACATCAAAGATATGGAGTGAGAAATCACGCAGCGAGGATAATTGGTAGAATTTAGCTTTTTCATGATTCAAGGTCACCACATTGTAGGAAGAAGTAAGAGGTTGCTAGGAAGGCCATGGAAGCCAAAAAAAAAAAAAAAAAAGGTAATTAATATGGCACAAACATAACTGATTCAGGTACTAGAACCCAACATGGTTAACGTAAGAGTTGATCTCTCGAATTTCAGTTTAAAATAAATAGGGGATGATCCGTTTAAAGAGGAAGACAAACCTAGTGACATTGCGGATGTTAACCATGGCGCAGTATCAAATGATGATAATAAAAAACTCGGTAAAAGAAGGCTATTTCACACAATTGGAAAACGTCAGCCAGTTGACTAGACACGTGTCACAATCGTTATCCAATGACGATAAAATAATACATCATTTTGGAATCAAGAGGAGTAAGAAACAAAGCTATTATTAGCAAGGTAAAAAAAATTATTCAAGGAGAATCGGGTCATGATTCTGATGTTAGAAAAACCTATGATTGAGGTCAGCAAGCATTACAAGGTAAACTGTAATATATATTTTAATATGGATAATCTTGTTTCTAAAGAAGATGTAGGAGGAAAAATTTGGGCCCTTTGGGACAATGATTTGGAGGTGAAAGTATGGCGTGTTTAAATCAAGCTTTGCATTGAAAAATTGTAGGTAGGGTTGCGTCTTTCCACTATGTGCTTTCATTTCACTACAAAAAAAATTGAAATCAGCCACGGCTAAAAACCGTTGCTATTTGTCCCAAAATCGTAACTAAAATGAATCAGCGACGGCACAACAACCGTCGCCATACCGTAGCTATTTCAATCGTCGCTATTTGAATCAGCAACGACAAACTATCCGTGGCTAATTTGCGACGGCTAAAAATCGTCGCTAATTCGAAAAGTGTTGTCGCTAAAGTTATTTCAAAATTTGGTTGAAGCTATGGCTAAATGAAAACTAGCGTCGGTATTTTACCATCGCTAAATTGAACATTAGCGACGACATATTACCGTGGCTAGTTAGCGACGGCACGATGTCGTCGCTAAGTTCCAAATCCAAATAAATATTAGCGACGGCATGTTACCGTGGCTAGTTAGCGACGACTTCGAGTTTCAAATCCAAATAAATATTAGCGACGACAGTTGACCGTGGCTAGTTAGCGACGGCTTTGTGTCGTCGCTAAGTTTCAAATCCAAATAACCATTAACGACGGCAGTTTGTCGTGGCTAGTTAGCGACGGCTTCGTGCCGTCGCTGAGTTCCAAATACAAATAACCATTAGCGAAGGCAGTTTGTCGTGGCTAGTTAGCCGTCGCTAATCTTCAAATCAATTTGACAAAACTGTGACGGTTAATGCCGTCGCTAAAAAATAAAAATGAAAATTATTTTTTTATAATAAAATTATATTAATTTTCAGATTTGGCATATCCTTTTTTTTGTCATTCAGAATAAACATCTTAAACCTGAACAAAATTATATTAATTTTCGTATAATCAATAAATTGTCCATCACAAAAAAATACAATCCCAAATACTCTGTCAACCTCAAATTGAGATATAACTCACTTAAACTTAAATAACTACATAAATCATAGTGATCATCTATGGGACATACAAAAAAAAATTATACATACAACAATTCAGGTGATCTTGCACACAATATAGATCATCCCACAAAGCGGAATTCTTACAGTCTCAAAGAACTTGATACCATACTCATCAGCAAGTGTTTGACCCTTGGAAGTAGGCACAGCCTGAAAAAGGAGATTTCATTCAAATTACACACTGAATGTGATGGGGGCAATATAATATTCCAAAATGCATAACAGAAAAGGCAGGGTTAGGAGCTCATGGCGTTTATGACTTAGAGTTTGAGGATCACAGTATCAACATTTCCTATCAGAGTCATCATTTTCCATAACCCTTTATGCAGTGTCACAACTAATCATGCAAGTAAGAAGAAACTACCCAAAAGGAGAATCGGAGACGAAAATCACCCTTTTGCTTACATCCATGTCAGCCTTGCTCCCCACCAATATCTTGTTGACATTATCCGAAGCGTGTTGTTCAATGTTACGGATCCAGTTCCTAATGTCTGTGTTAATATGAGAGAAACATGAGTGATTTGAAACATAGAATAAAGCTGCATTGAAAAAAGGATATACTCCATTCACCAATTGCATTGCAAAAAGATAAGATTGGTTGACCTAGAGTCCATTCCATCACGCTCACGAGAATTCGTCAAAGGGAGTGTTCATTGGACCTGTTGGTGCATTGCCACTTTCTTGCTGACTCGCAGATTTCTTGCTAACCTGAACAAAAGGCACAAAGTGCATGATAAACAGCCCATTCAAGTAGGAGTACCAAACAGGTGCCAGTTACATCAAAAACCTCTGAAATTTTAAGATGGATTTCTCTAGACCAAAAAAAAATTTACTTTTCTAACTCTGCAAACCTCAAAACGGTAAGAATGAATGATCAACTTTTTCATAGTAAAAAATCTAGCTTGAATCCAGTAAATGTGGGGATACTGAACCTAGAGTACTGCATGATCCTTTTAGGTTCATATAACATTATATTACTCTCATATGAATTATTTTGGAGTTGATCACATGTCCCTTCCATTAGTTCATATCTTCTTCATAACCACATAAAGATGGGTTATACACCATAATAAGACAATATAAGGGCTGCAATCTGGTACCATATCTTTTTTTTTCTCCCTGGTGTGTGGGTGTTTGTGCTAGGGGTTATAAACGACAATATGTAAGAGAACCTGCAATCAAATATCTATTGTGCATAGCAGTTAAAAATGCTTCATTAAAACTTAAAATGGGAAAAAAAAGCTACCAGTAATTGCAGAATTTTTTTTTAAGGGAGTACCTGTGCATGGAGAAAATTTTCTGCAGTCTTAGAAACAGCGTTGGGATAACAGATTATAAAAATTTGAACACAATGGATGACAAACTAAAACTAAGGTGAAGGTTTGGTAATAAGAAGTAACTTTTCTCTCACTCAAAAACGAAATTCATATGGGCCAAATTAGCCAAAGAATCTAAGTACCAGTTACCCCGTCCAACTCATAACACATGCCCTCGTGCAAATGTCTACAGCCACTCTGATAAAATGAGAATTCCCTATATCTTTGTTTATTTATTTTCCCTTCTCCATCTTATTCCTTCTTAGGGTAAAATTAGAAGTTATTTATAAGCAATTTTTTTTCTACGAAGAGAATATTGGTGCCTCGATTTCTTTCAATTTTCATCTCCATAGTTTTGATGAGGGCAAGTAAGACGCTTTAACTATTGAATCAAATTTAGGATAACAAAGAATGACTATCAAAAAGAGACCGAAAAGATTTATAATTAAGTACACCAGATAACATTGATCTGTCACCAGATATTGGTAAGAATAAACTCAACAACGAACCAAATTATTTCCTTAAATCATAAGATTCCAGTTTTGCCATTTGTTAGATTGTAACATAAGTTCAACCAGATAGATCCCAGCAACACCTTTCCCCACTTGCACACTGTTTCGCTTTTCAGAAAACTGGTCAGGCATATATATACACCCACACAGACGCACATATACATATTAACTAGTGAAAGCTTCATCCATATGCTGGAAAAACAAAATTTGGAACCTTGATAGAATAAACTCATGATTGATATATTGTGCAAAACATGAAATAGGAGTGAATATCTATGGAAACATGGATTTTACTAGTACTGTCAACCAGCCAAAATATCTATGGAAAAAAGTAAATAATTTAGAGTAAAAAAAAAAATTAAATAATTTAGAGTAAAAAAGTAAATAATTTAGAGTAAATAATTTAGATTTTGCTTTGTCGTATCACCTTCTGTGCTTTTGAATTTACTTAACCTTTGTATTCGAAATATTGTACTTTCTTTTATGGCAGGCAGAAATCAACTTTCTGACGAACTATTCGCTAAGGGCCACAAGTTTTTTGAAGAGAGGTTGCTCTCTAAATTAGATCTGGAAGTCCTCCGTAACACATACGAGATTCCTGACGATCTGGTGCTCTGCACTTTGGGCACTGATCTGACGCTATTGTCCCCTCCTATAGTGTTTATATTTCTTCACCAAGGTATGCTTCAATCAACTGTCCTCTTTCCTATTATCAAGGATATTTGGGAGTTATTGGCATATCTCGGTATTGCACTCGCTCAACTTGTGTCGAACGGGTATAGGACCGTGACCGCCATTCTGTTTAGGGCTAAGGACGTTGGGGTTTGAGTGTCTTCGAGGGCGATGCAATTGCTTACTTCTTCTCAGATAAACTAGCATGTTGTGTGTGCTGACATCGCCAGACTGTTTCGGCAACCTGCCTGATGACTTTAAATCATGGCAGAAGTTATGTTTCATGGGTCTTGCGGACTCGACATACTTTGAGCTTGTTGGTCATCTAGTTAAGCGTGAATTCAGACCACTTAGTAAGTTTGAGTCTTTTTCTGGTCTTGCTTGTGTTAGCTGCATATTAGATTGACCTGTTGTGGTTTTCGTAGGTAGATTCCCAACTTCACCACTTTGTGTTATGGATAAAGCAACTTTGGATGCGTTCCGCAACATGCTTCGCCTAGAGGTAGAGGATGTCAGTGAATCTTATGTCAAGTGCAGCGGATTGTTGGCTCATTTGCATGTGGCTCCTACTCTTTTTCGAGTAAAGAAACCAAAGCCTGAAGGTGTGTTTGCCTCGAGGAAGAGGAAACTTCCCAAGATCAAGGTTCCAAGCCCTTCGAGGATGGCAGAAGTAGATGAGGCGCTTCCTTCTCCTGTGCATCTAAATAGGTCTCATGTTTTGCCTAGATGTGTTTGCAGGCTCTTTGCTTCGTTCGAAGAACGTGATGCTGTCGGACAAATGCCAGATGAAATTGTTGTTTCCGAGGGGCGTGATACTTAGGCCAAAACCCCTATATCCCTTCCTGACTTGGAGAGAGAGTATATGCGAATGGTGGGCGTGGAGGATTTAACCAAAATGAGTACGAAGCAGGCAGAGTTTCTAAATAAAATGCTGCTGCAGGCGGGTGTAGATGCTTCGTCTGGTCGTCCCTTTTCAATAAATGACTTTGAGTGCCGCCTTTCTATGGATCACGAACCCGTTGAAGAATCGTCTGACCTTTGGTACCATGGTGAGTCTCCTCTTTGTCGCCCATACTGTGCTCCATCTCGTTCCCGTCCTCATATTGAATTGACGATGGGTCTAATGAATAATTGGCTTCTCTCTTCCCCGTCGACTGATCCTCAATCGGCGCGTGAAAGAGAGCCGATTGTTGTGGGCAAAGGGAAAGTTGTTGATGAGGGCCCTAATGCAGTGAAGATGGCCAACGGTAGTGCTAGGGTGATTTCGGTTCCGAATGATCTTCATCCGGATGCTCATATCAGTATGTTTCCTCCAGACAATATCCTAAAAATCAGTCTAGGCAGTCGCCTAGGCGGGCTTTTGAATTTGTTTTATTTCCAGTTCAAAAAAAATAAACAATTAAAACTGTATTTTTTATACATTTTGCATATGTATCTTGCAATTGAATTGGAAGTAATTTATATGTTATTATGCTTATCTTTTATAAATTATAAATTATAATAAATAAAATAAAAACGCCTTAGGACCCCGCCTAGTCCTTTAGGAGCTAGTCCCACGTTCATCGCCCGCCTACCGTCTAGCGATTTTTAGAACACTAGCTCCAGATGTAGTAAGGATGAACAACCAAGCTTGGCATCAGGAGGTTGACATCTCTTATGCTTCGAGGAAGCATGTTAGTAGGTGGAATGACTAGTTGGCGAACTGTGCTACGGAGCCAATGGGAGTGACGATGGGAGAACGTATGGATAAAGAGAAAAAATATCTCGTACTAGGGATGTCATACCTGAATCAAGTGGCCGCAGTTGGAATTGAAGTTGAGGCTGCTCGTGAGAGAGTGTATACTACCGAGCAGGTCTTTCCAAACTTGTAGAAGTCATACTCTGACACTCTCTACGAGATTGACTTATTATGGAAGCAACTTGAAGCTTTCTTAGATACTGCAGCGGAGTCCTGGTCCATTAGGCCAGAGGCTCATAAGGTTTGCTTGGAAGCGCTTAAGTTTGACTTGGCAGGGGCAGTGTTCGCGAGGGATCGGAGAATGAACTGAACCTTGTCCATCGTGACTTGTAGCTTGCCCGTGAGACTGTTGCTGGAGTGCAGGCTCTCCATGTTGAGCGAATCAAGAAGGAGTTAGAATGGACTGTCTGATGTCAGCAGCTGGAGGCCGACGTTGATTTTAACGTCAAGACCGTGTGGACCGCTGAAAAGCAGTTCCTTCTGGCGCGGAATGAGCTGAGTATCGTCAAAATGATAAGCTGAGTGTTGAGCAATCCAAGAATGACGTGCTATCGGGCAAACTAGAGCGGCTGGAGTGAGAGCTCGCTGAATCTAGAGTGCGCAAAGAGAAGCTTCTCAAGGTCCAAGGCACGTTTGAGTTTCGGAAAGTCGTACATGGAAGGTTGGAGCTGTTGCATCTGATGAAAGAGGAGCATCCCAACTGAATCTTTCCTATTATAAAGAGATTTCATATGTAGAGTTTGGAGTGGTTTCTGATTTGTCTGAAGAAGAATAAGGCCCTGATGAGGGGGATCGAGAAGAAGAAGAAGAAGGCCCTGCTAAGTCTGGTTCGGTTGTATCTTACTTTCCTCTTGATGAGGGTTGAATCTTGTATTTTCTTTTCGGTTTGCAAATGACTAGTACTTTGCACATGTTTCTTTTTATTTGTTTTTTCTGCTAGTTTTTACCTGTTTTGTCTTATTTTGACATTAATTGTCAGACGATAGGCTTTGCTAGGCCTGGAAGCTTCTTTATGATTGATCTGCTGGTAAGAGTTCCGATTCCTTGTGCTATGATAGTTCGTGCAATTTCTGGTCAGACTCCTTTTAGAAATCATGGAATATAATACACCCTTTGTCTGGCGGCTTGGCTGTCTGTTGAACCAACAGTTGTTGTTGTTGTTGTTGTTGTTGTTGTCGTTATAAGTGAATTAGTTAGATTGTGGTTCCAGCACGTGAACCGTTGTAGATGATTTGACAATAGTCCTCGCGCGTAGTCAGGGTCGATGATATTCACGTAATTATTACATAATGTATCCCTTAATTTATATTTGGTAGTCTTTAGATTATTATATTTTATTCTCATTATTTCGTTTTCATGTTTTTGTAGGAATTTGAGCGTGAACGATGAAATCGCATTAAGGTGACAATTCGAGGAATGGTCAATTGGTTGATTCAAATGGTGGTACAAAGTAGTGGGTCACATGTCTAAAGTTAACCTAAACAAACCTAATTTAACCTAAGCTAAGCCCAAAAGCTGACCTAGAAACCCAAACCCAATCTAACAAGGAAAAAGGAGAACCCTGTTTAGGCTTCCTCTTTCCCTTCTCTTCCACCGATCTCTTTTCCTACGTTTCCTTTTTCATTCTCTCTTTTTCCAGCCACCACGCCACATCCACCCTACCGGCAATCCTCGCTCAATAGGAGGACCGACAGCGCAATCATCTTGTCATCACCGTCTCCACCGTAGCT
This sequence comes from Berberis vulgaris, assembly GCA_963556465.1. Lineage (NCBI taxonomy): Eukaryota > Viridiplantae > Streptophyta > Magnoliopsida > Ranunculales > Berberidaceae > Berberis > Berberis vulgaris. The sequence goes on along the minus strand of OY747130.1, from coordinate 24,565,290 downwards.
TCTTCCCTTCGTCTTCAACCAACAGCCAACACATCACCACCATCACCGTCCCCTATTTCTCCCTCACAATACCACCGTACACATACCAACCAACACAACAACATCTATCGCTCGCAACCACCATCACAAACAACCACCACCGATAACCGGAGCTCTCTCCTATTCCCATCACAGACAAAAGATGCAACAGGGAGGACTCCCAGTCCCTGCTTCTCTCTCCTTCACGAACCCAGTCCCTCTCTTTCAAACTCTCTCATTTTGCAGTCTCTCGTCCCTTTATCCTCCATCTCTCATTAATCCCTCTCCTCTGATCAGCCACGAACCAGCACCACCGTTCAGCGAACAACCACAGACCACGCCCGCCACCGTCCCTGTTTCTCTCCCTCGTTCTCGTCCTCCTTCTCATATTTTTTTCTCTCTCGTTTGTCCCTAATCTTTCTTTCACTCTTGCAGGACTAGAAGCAATGAAGAAGACGTAGACGGAGCAAGCAGCAGCGGTGGCACAGAGTAGGCGAGCTCGTTGGAAATGAAGGCGCAGAGAAAAAAGGAGGAAAAAGGGAGTCAAACTGATTTTTGAATCAGTTCACTATTTGCACCCCTAGATTCTGACAGATCCACCACAGCCATTTGCACTTTCTTAGGACGCATGTTCGTGCGAGAACTGATGGATTTCACCTCCATGATCTTCTAGACCTCGCGCCAAGCCGAAGATGAAACAACAAGGTTTCCTAGAGTTTGTCGTATATGAATTTATTGTTTTCTATATGCTTGAATGTTAAATACATTTGATTTCTGAATTTCAATAATTTGCTTTCACCGATTATATCAGAAATAATTATCTAGACTAATCGGTAGTTAGAAGTTCCCTTTGTTGATATTCGAAGCCTGCTTTAATCATTTAATTTTAATATGTGATTGTGTGTGCCGTAAGAAGACATGCAATGCTAGGGGTTTATAATTAGTTAAAATAAACCTGTGATTGTGTGTGCTATAGAAAGACATTCAATGCTAGGGATTTATGCCTTTGCTGAAATCAATTACGAACTTAGATTAATCTTTAGGTTAGTCGTGTTGATTCTTGAATACAATAATTTGGATTACACAAATCTCGAAGAACCTGTGGTGGATTCAATGACTCGGTCCACTCTCTTATCATCTTACTAGTTTAATTTTAGTTGTTCAATTTAGTTATCTTAATTTAGTCATTTCCATTTGTTGTAACCCCCAACTCTAAATTTGTTTAAATAAGTCTTAGAATTCGACTATCTCGTCAATCCTCGTGGGATCGACCTGTATTTGCCACTGTCTACTAGTTAGACAGTCGTGCACTTGTGGTATTACAAGTAGAGTTTATTAAATTATTAATTTAGGTCAATAAAATCTCCATCAAGTTTTTGGCGCTGTTACCGGGGACTATAACGATACAATCAAAATCTAGGGTTGTTTTTGCTAGTTTATAAATTAGGTTTAATTTTCTTCTTAGCTAGGAACAGTGTTATGAGTCACTTTCTTATTTGTTTTATTTGCTTGAGTTTGAATTATTTTTGCATTTATTTTGAAGGTGGTCACACACATAAGAGCTCAAGTGGGAACGAAGTGAAATATTGAGATTCGCAAGGAAACTCTAAGAAATTGACTTCTACCCGGCGTCGCAAGTAACCTGAAAGAGGTTCACGCCGAAGGTAACTTGTGTTTAGCTTGTTCTAGGTGGTATTGCATGCAAATTTGAATAGTGGCAGGACTGAGTTGAAACTTTTGTGCCCCTTCCCACGGATAGATTAATCACCATCTATTTTAGGGTTAGGAACCTAGGCCTTCACTATTTAAAATTTGTAGCATGATAATTATCTATGACAGGTGTGACGCTCATAGGGACCCTCATTGGACGTTTGATAGCTTAAAGTGGTCGAGTGAAGAAACATATCCCATCTTGGAACAGTTCTTGAACTGGCATTTCACTTTGAGCTAGAGAGTGGAAAAAAAGGTAGGAGCAACTCTGTAGTGGTGGATTGATAGGAAATTATCATGCCTCTCCCACGGTTAGGTAAATTGAATTGAATTTCAGCCCTGCATTATTAAAGAAAAGTTCTCGGGTCTTCTGCCATTCATTTTGTTTCTGCATCAATTAGGTGTCATTTAGGGTTCTGTTGTTTTTAATTTTTAGAGTTAGATCAGCTTCATTTAGCGGTTAGGCTTGCATTTAAAAAAAAAGAAAAAAATTAATTAAAAATGAAATTTGAAGCCTTTTAGGAGTGTTGACTTTGAACCTTCGATATCCAGTAGTTTATGCATATTTGGGTGTGTGATTCTAAGAGTAGGTTTGTCCGACAAGACTTCGAGGAGTTCTTTGAAGTCCCCATTACCTATTTAGGTTCATCATCCTTGTCCACTGAGATGGCTGAGGGGAAGGCCTTTAAGGATTACTTCGCCCCTCTTCCTAGTAGTGATCCGTTTCGCATTGTCTTACCTGAGACAAATGTAAACAGTTTCGAACTCAAACCATTTATTATTCATCTGCTGCCTTCTTTTTATGGCTTTGAGAAAAAAAACCCTTATCTTCATGTCAAAGAATTTCTTGACATCTGTGCCACCCTAATGTACCAGAACTTTTCTGACGATTCGGTCCGCCTTAGGTTGTTCCCTTTTTTTTTAAAGATAAGGCAAAATCATGGTTAAATGCATTAGAGACAGGATCCATCACATTATGGGATGCGTTTTCAAGAAAGTTCTTGACAAAGTACTTCCCCCATTCATAAAACGAATGCCCTCCGACAAGATTTATCTAATTTTCTGCAAAAAGAGGGCGAACATTTCTATGAATGCAGGGAAAGGTTCAATGAACTCATTATCAGGTGTCCTTATCACATATTTGAGAAGTGGCGACTAGTTCAATACTTCCAAGACGGTTTAACTCCTCAAAACCATCGTATGATTGATGTCACTAGTAGTGGGTCACTAATGAAAATGAACATCAATGAAATATGGGAATTCTTTGAGACGCTTTTCGAAAATTCTCAGCAATGGGATTATTCGAGAAAGGAGTCTGATAGGCATAAGGGCGGTATATATGAGATTAGAGATCCATCTGTTCACCCCGACTATGGCTCAAAAGATAGACGCAATTTTTAACGTGACTCAACTTGCACCTCCCGCAAACGCTTCATTTGAGGTATGTGCTGCATGTTCGAGTCCTGGTCATACAATAGCTAATTGTGACTTGCAAAATGATTATCTTGCATACTTTGCTGAGCATGTCAACTATTTTAATACTATGTGACGACCTGGTAATAATTCAAAACCTAACTATTACAGTCTAGGATTTACCCAGCATTCAAATCTTCCTTGGGCCCATGGCCCACACCAAGGGGGACTTGTTGTTGTCTCCCAGGCTCCTCAAGCCTCTAGCCCTGTTAGGCCCTACCTTAACCAAGTTTCTCCATCCAACACATCAAGTTTAGAGGAAATGGTTAATCGGTTTTTGCAACGCTTAGAAAGTATAATTGAGCACAATTCTAAGGACATATCTGAGTTGAAAGACACGACTCAACACCAATCTCAAGTCCTCAATACACTTGATATAGCTGTGAGTAAGATTACTCAATCTTCTTCTGAGAGAGAGCCAGGGAGATTTCCTAGTCAACCTGTTCCAAACCCGAAGGGTCAATTCGCAGTTGGTAGTACATCTGAGTAACGTCATAAAGATGTCCAATCTATTAGTACCCTTAGGAGTGGAAAACAGGTTGACAATCAAGTACAAGTGCCCGATTCGAGTGTCGTTGCATCTCTGTCTAAGTCAAAACAAGTTGCATCTCCATCTAACAAGGAGTCTGATAAAGCCTCACCTTCTAAAGATGTGCCTCTTGACTCTGACCCCACTCAGGAATCTTATTTGCCTAGGGCACCGTTTCCATCACGGTTAGCTCCGGCAAAGAATAGAACAGATGCTAATGATGTAAAGAAAATTTTTAAACAAGTTCACATTAATATTCCATTGCTCGATGCTATTAAGCAAGTTCCTATCTATGCCAAATTTTTTAAGGATCTTTGCACACATAAACGATAGCTACATGTGCAAAAGAGAGCCTTCCTCGTCGAGCAAGTAAGCTCAATTATTCAACACAGAACCCCACCTAAGTATAGAGATCCTAGGTGCTCGACTATTTCTTGTGTTGTCGGTGATCATATGATTGATAAGGCATTGTTGGATTTGGGGGCGAGTGTTAATTTGTTGCCATACTCTGTTTATGTTCAATTAGGTCTCGATAGGATAAAATCGACTAAAGTAACACTGCAATTGGCAGATAGGCCAATCAGAATTCCCCGCGGTGTTATAGAGGATGTGATCATTAAGGTTGAAAAGTTATATTTTCCAATGGACTTCATAGTTCTTGATACACAACCTTTTCACAACCCTTTGAGTCACATTCCAGTTATTTTGGGTTGTCCATTTTTTGCCACATCTAATGCTATTATTAACTGTAGGAATGGAATTATGAAACTATCATTTGGCAACATGACCGTCGAACTCAATGTTTTTAATGTAAGCCAACAACCTCCTGAGTCCAAGGATGTTTGTGAAGTTAACATGATTGAGAGTTTGGTGGAGAATTCCTTATCATAGTCTGCATTAGATGATCCCTTAGCAACATGTATGTCTCACTTCGGTTTAGACTTCGATATTGACGATTCCATTAGGGAAGTGAATGTTTTGCTTAATTCAGCCCTATTATGGATCCGGGTTACACATAGAAGCCTAAAGTGGAACTGTTTCCACTCAGTGTGTCAAAACTAAACCCTTCTGTTGATAGTATTGGGCTTTCTGACCCATTCCCTTTCCCGCCTTTTCATGATGACCCATTTGACAAATGTCCTCCTAGTGACTCCTACATGAAGTCTGATTATCAATATTCTTTAGAGAGAATACATCCCATAAATAGTGTTGATTCCAGGTTTGGAGGTGTTGTTGAGTTGTCTAGCTCATCATCTTTGTGCAATTCATTTTGTTATGATGAGCCTTTACCACCTGATATATCTATAGACATACATTTTTCCATCCCTTTAATATTGACTGGCGCTACCTATGTGGATCCCTTATTTTCAAGGGATGATTTTAGTTTTGAACAAACTATTGTGCAACACATTCAATCTTCTGATTTGACACCAGACATAGGATGTCCCTTTTTAGGAGTAGGAAAGAGTCATTTGCTGGATATCCCTGTTGGTGACAACTTTCTGCTCCTGATCCCTATGACTACTTTATGACTGCGGGTTCGTTTGCATTTTCTATATGATTTTGCATGGCGTCTTCGTTGTTTTAGGGGTGTATTAGTTTATGTTGTGTTGCATGTGGGTGCTACTATATGTTGGACGGATCCTCAACTTTTTCGGTTGTTGCTACATGATCTAGTCAACATCATGGACTAAGTGTCTAGGTTTGGGGGAGTGTTCGCTATGTTTGTCCTCGTCATTTCATGGTACGTCATTTATGAGGAAGAATATATGTCGGGCTGACGACGTTAAACCAACCGCTCCTAGGAGACAACCTAGCTTCAGTTGTGTCATTATGGTAAGTCTGGATTGATTTTCGAGTTCTTTCTAGTTGCATTTCACTCATACTCATTAGCTCCGTAACAATTTTGACTTACAACTGATGCATGTAATTTTTTTCATTTGTATATTCATTTGTGTCATGTATTGTTTTTATCAATTTATCATGATGAGTCCACAGTTTTTATGTTTTTTAGCATTCATTGATGGACGATTTCCTCGAAATTGGTAAAAACTTTCCCATGGTAATATCACTCTAACTCTCATCTTTATCTTTTTCCTGCATTTGTCATGATCATCATTTTATACATTGAGGACAATGTTTGGTTTAGGTTTGGGGTGAGGTTTATGAGTTTTTCTGCATTCTTCAAAAATTTTGAACTGAAATGTATTTCACAATTGACTATTGTATTCTACTCAATCTCCATTGAATACATAGTTAATTATGATTGTGTCAAAAATTTTCGATTTTAAAATGCATTCAAAATCTGAGTTCCTTTCCAATGAAGAGAATGTGCTTTCAAGTATGCTTTTAAATATGTGAAATACATACTTTCACTTGTCACATTGATATATTAAGTGGAAACATAAAGTTGATATTATCTTTAAGTTAAATATATTTCAGGAGATGTCTCAATTCGACTATTCTTGCACTATAAGCCAAGTTAGCATAATTTGAAGTTAATCAGTAAGTTATTAACTAAAAAACCTTAGAATAATAGTGGAGACTAAACCCTTGTGAGTTTTGAGACGTTCTATTTTTCTTGAGGGCTATTAAATAAACTCTGACTTTTCTTGAGTCTGCATTATCTCGTTGATGATCTCATTATTCTTGTTTATCTTATTAATTGCTTTGAGAATGACGTTAAAATTGAATTATTACACTAGAACTTCATGGTTTATTTAGTTGAGATGTTATAATACTGACTAGAGCTTAAGAAGTGTTATAGGCATTTTTTTTTCTTTGAACCGTCCTTTAGCCTTTTAGCCAACCTAATGATAAATATCCGTTTGCAGCCCTTTGAGCCTTTAAATAGAATTTTTCTTTGCTAACCCCATTTCCATTACCTACTCTAGTTATAGAGTAATATCCCATATTATTTTTATCCTTACCCAATGTCTCGGAGAATGTGTATGGTTGATATATTTTTGGAATGGGCAAATAAAAAGAGTTGAAACTAAAAATTCCATGAATCCTCGGACTAAAATGTTTCATTGTGCAAAAGAGGAAAGCATGTCGTTGATTTTATCAAAAAAAAAGTGATGCTTTGAAGAAAAAGAAAAAAAAATATGAAGAAGAATTTCGAAGGAAGAAAAATTAGTGGTGTACAGCGTTGGTTTATTCTTCAGAGCCCCACGTGTTTATTAAAGGGTGTATCCAGTCTCAGAGAATTTTTGCATATCGTTTTCCATTCTTGTTAGCCAAAATCTTAGCCTCATTACAACCTAATAAAGACCTAATTGATCTTAAGTAAAGTTTGGTTCATAGACATGGAGATTAAATATAAAATAACTATGGTATTTGATTCAACATTCTCAAAGTAGTTGATACTCGTGTCCATGAGATCATATTTATTTCTTTCTTTTAAAAGTTTGTTTTTCATGATTATTATATAGGAGATGTTTGTGTTTCCATAATTTATTCTCTTTCTCACATATAAAAAAGAGTGATAACTAAGCAATCTCTGAGTGATTCATGTCTGAGTGGCAAGAGATTTGTAGTCGAAGCTTACTATCCAAAGGTTATCTAGTTGTATCTTTACTGTGAAAAAGAAAGTTATGTTGATAAGGCCGCTATGCACACACACACTTTGAGTTGAGAATAATTGATGAAATTTATTTAACCTTTGGGTACTAATAAATCGTTGTTAGACTCTTTGATATATTATTTTGACACTGTTAGTTGTTTTCTGAAATTTTTGGCAATTAGATGATTACTCTGAGGATAATAGATAGAGTGATCAAGTTACCATGTTTTTGAAATTTATTGAGTCATAATGTTTGTGGGTAACATTTCTGGAAACCCTCACGAGCCTATAACTCGTCCACTAGAGGTAATCTAGGAGTTTAAAGCTTTGTTGTACGTTTAAGGTAAGTTCAACTAATGATTCCTGTGAAAGTGAGTTAGGATTTTATTTTTATTGTTTTGCTCGAAGACTAGCAAAATATAGGTTTAAGGGTATTTGATATTCAAGTAATTATTACATAATGTATCACTTAATTTATATTTGTTAGTATTTAGATTCTTATATTTTATTCTCATTATTTCATTTTCATGTTTTGGAGGAATTTGAGCGTGAACGATGAAATCGCATTAAGGCGACAATTTGATGAATGATCAATTGGTTGATTCAAATGGTGGTACAAAGTAGCGGGTCACATGTCGAAACTTAACCTAAACAAACCTAAATCCACCTAATTTAACCATAGCCCAAGCCTAAAAACCCAACCTAACAAGGAAAAAGAAGAACACTATTTAGGCTTCATTTCTCCTCATCCGATCTCTTTTCCTACGTTTCCTTCTTGTTCCAGCCACCACGCCACATCTACCCTGCCGGCGATCCTCGCTCGATAGGAGGACCTGCAGCGTGATCATCTTGCCATCACCGTCTCCACCGTAGCTTCTTCCCTTCGTCTTCAACCAACAGCCAACGCATCACCACCATCACTGGCCCCTGTTTCTCCCTCACAACACCACCGTCCACACACCAGTCAACACATCAACACCTCTCGCTCACAACCACCGTCACAAACAGCCACCACTGATAACCAGAGCTCTCTTCTGTTCCCATCACAGAAAAAAGACGCATCGGGGAGGACTCTCAGTCCCTGCTTCTCTCTCCTCACGAACCCAGTCCCTCTCTCCCACTATCTTGTTTTGCAATTTCTCGTCCCTTCATCCTCCATCTCTCCCTAATCCCTTTCCTCTGATCAGCCACGGACCAGCGCCACTATCCAGCGAACAACCAACGACCATGCCTGCCACCGTCCCTGTTTCTCTCCCCCGTTCTCGTCCTCCTTCTCGTCTTTCTCTCTCTCTCGTTTCTCCCTAATCTCTCTTTCGCTCTTGCAGGACTAGCAGCAACGAAGAAGACGTAGAATAAGCAAGCAGCAGCGGAGGCACACTTGTTGGAAATGAAGGCGCAGAGAAAAGAGGAGGGAGAAGAGCCACCACAACCATTTTTGAATCAATTTGCTATTTGCACCCCCAGATTCTGTCAGAGCCACCACAACCATTTGCACTCTTTTTCGGGATGCGTGCTTGTGCGTGACCTGATGGATTTCACCTCCATTGATGCTGTGACATCATCTTCCATGATCTTCTATACCCTGCGCCGAGGCAAAGATAAAACCACAAGGTTTCCTAGAGTTTATCGTATATGATTTTATTGTTTTCTATATATTTGAACGTTAGCTTTAATCAATTAATTTGAATATGTGATTGTGTGTGCTATAAGAAGACATGAAATGCTAGGGGTTTAGAATTAGTTAAAATAAATATGTGATTGTGTGTGTCGTAGAAAGACATGTAATAATGCTAGGGGTTTATGCCTTTGCTGAAATCAATTGTGAACTTAGATTAATCTTTAGGTTAGTCGTGTTGATTCTTGAAAACAATAATTTGGATTACACAAATCTCGAAGAACATGTGGTGGATTTGATGTCTCAATCCACTCTCTTATCATCTTACCAGTTTAATTTTTGTTGTTCAATTTAGTTCTCTTAATTTAGTAATTTCCATCTGTTGTAACCCCCAACTCTAAATTAGTTTAAATAAGTCTTAGAATTCGACTGTCTCGTTAATCCTCGTGGGATCGACCTGTATTTACCTCTATCTACTAGTTAGACAGTCGTGCACTTGCAGTATTACAAATAGGGATTATTAACTTATTAATTTAGGTTAATAAAATCTCCATCAGTCGAGCTTCCAAAACTCTGACCAGACTTTTGACTCGTCTTTACCTGTTATTCGTAGAATAAGCTTAATTGGACCGGGTGTTGTCATCATCACTTATAACTGACTAAACCGGGGTCAAGTTTCGGCAACCATGGTGGTCCATGGCAAACCATCTTGATCAGTCGTTAGGGCACTGACTAGACTCCCACTTTTCAACCCATCTTGATCCGTTTGTGGCAGGCTAGGAATTGGAGTGAGAAACAAGTTATCATCGTCACTTTGGTGGGGTTTGGCGATCATTGTCTGTAGTTGGCCAATGAACCTTGGCAAGCCGTATTCACCAGGCTACATGAGCATTGACTAAGCTTCCACTTTCTAGGCCATCATAATATGCGCTCAGCGAACTAGGCTTCGAGTAGACCGAAGCCATCCTCATTAGCGGCTATTGACTAAGCTTTGGTTGGGGTTAGGCGATCATTTTCTGCGTATAGTTAGTGACCCCTGGAAAGCCATCTTAATCACCAGATCGCTGACTAGACTCCCACTTTCTAAGCTGTCGAAATCCGTTATGCGAATTAGGCTTCGAGCATACCAGAAGCCATCATTGTCGGTCGTCATTGACTAAGCTTCTGTTGGGTTCGGTCACTATTTCCCATGTTTGGATAATGATCCTTGGCAAGCCATCTCGATCAGGCATCAGAGTGTTGATTAAGATGATACTCACTAAATCGTTGACACCCGTTTAGGATAACAAATTGGGGTTTTTTTTTTGAAAGGCAAGCGTGGGGGTTTATATGGGCTCCCCAGACCGCTGAAAAATAATAAAGAGAGCTTGATTACATTCGTGAGTATTTCTTACCTCTAGCATCATCAAATACAATTTTTTTGATATCCTCCGCAAATGAACTTGGAATGATCTCCACATACTCATGGTTCGGTAATAGTCTGGACAACTTATCGGCTGCTTGGTTCGTTTCCCATACTGCATGCATTACTTTGCACTCCGCAAATTTCTTTATTTCCTCCCTGATACGCCTAGTAGTGTGTACTGCTTCCCATGGTGGAACCTTATTGGTAGTGATATACTTCATGGCATTGCTTGAGTCCATACTTAGCTCCACCCGCTGGATGCCATGTCTGTGTGCTAGCCTGATTCCTAGCTCAATGCCCTGTAATTCATGCAATACAACTGTCTGAGCTCTTTGAGAACCTGCTGCAGCTGCTATCACATGTCCTTCATGGTCCCTAATTAGTGCACCATAGCCCCCTTTAGTACCATTTAGAGAACCATCTGTATTGACTTTGAACCATCCAGGTTCTGACCGTTGCCATGCATGCAAAGTGCTAGTGCGCAAGTGAAATTGAGTTCCAATTCTCCACCTGTCAAAGAACCCTCTGTTATCTGCATTATCCTCCACATTAATTTCAAGAACTGAAGCTCGAAGTCTGACATCGTCAATGACCTTATGCACCATTCGATTGCTGCTCTGAATTTGGATTGCAATATTCTGCAATTTCTCTTAGTCCATATATGATAAATGGTAGCATTCAAAGCCAATTTTTTAATCACTGAGCTCGGTGATGTACCACTGAATGTCTCCTCGCACCAATCCCACTCCATTGGCTGATGTTTATATCCTAGTTCGATAAGGATGCGTGACCGAACAAAGCAGGTATAACTGCATTTGAAAAACATATGCTCTTCACATTCTGGCTCACCACTACACAGGGAACATAGAGAGCATTCTACTACTCTCCATACTTTTAGTTTGTTTTGTGTTTTGAGCGCCTTGTGCATTACTAGCCAAGTGATAAAACTGTGTCTAGGTACCCTTCCTGTAAACCATACTAATTTGGACCATGATACTGCTGGCATTCTCTGTCTCATAGAGTGGTACGCACTTTTATTTGTAAACTCCTCTTCATGACCCCCCATCCATATGACTTCATCTTTATATTCACAATCTATCTCAACCGAGCCTAGTTCTTCATGGATGTCAACTAGATCTGCTCTCTATTGCAATCTAGTATTCCATTTATTATTTGTGATAAGAGCACTCACTTTTGCATTACAGTGCAGTACCAAGTGGTATGTGAGGTGTGGTGGAAATATGTCATATAGAATCCCCAAGGGGTGCCATGGGTCTTTCCACAACAGAGTGCCCTTTCCATCCCCAATTGAATGAACAATCAAGGAGCGTGCTTGTACTCTGGACTGAAGGATTTTGCGCCAACACCAGGAAGACTCACTTGGAATATCCATGGTCCAGAAATTCTTTTCTTTGATTATGTTTCCTTTTGTCCATTGTACCCATAGATTGTTCTTATTCGAAACAATATTCCAAACATACCTCATCATAACAACTTTGTTTGAAGTTTCAATGCACCTAACCCCTAGACCTCCCTGATTATAAGAACTACATACTTGTTGCCAGTTCACGATGGGAGTTTTTGTATACTTATCAGAGGCAGACCACAGAAAGTTCCTCATTATTGATGTTATATCCTCTCTCACACTTGCAGGTAGTATGAAGCAAGAGTCCAATACACATGAAGACTATTCAGAACAACTTTTATAAGTGTTAGCCAACCTGCATATGAGAGGGTTCTATTCTTCCAAGACTGAACTCTTTTGCGTATTTTGTCTACCAAAGGTAAAGATTGGTTGTAGTCCAGAAGAGATGAGACTAGTGGAAGTCCCAAGTATCTAATTGGAAGTTACTCTAGCTTGAATTCAAGGCACCTAGTAATCAAATTGAGCTCCTCATTAGGTACTCCTGCAGCAAAGAGATTGTTCTTGGAGCAATTAATAGTAAGCCCCGTGCTTGAATTAAAGAGGCTCAAAGCATTTGATAAGGCCTTTGTAGACTTGATGCTTCCATGAAAGAACACAATGAGATCATCTGCAAAACATAGGTGAGTTATCTGTGGGTTCCAGCATTTGGAGTGTAGGCCATATTCTCCTTCTTCCACTTTCTTTTTCAGTATTAGATGCAGTAGTTCCATGACTAGGACAAACAAGTAGGGTGACATGGGACACCCTTGTCTTTAGCCTCTTTTTGCCCTTATGAAGCCTTTTGGAGATCCATTGATAGAAATGGAAAATCTGGGAGTCGTTATGCACAGTTTCACCCATTCAATGAACTGAACTGGGAATTTCATTTTTTGCATTACATGCTCAATTGCCTCCCATCTGACCGTATCATATGCTTTCCTTAAGTCTATCTTAGCCGCACATCTAGGAGCTCCCTTGTTACGGTGATAATTTCCAACCAGTTCATGGGCTAACATCACATTGTCATGAATGTACCTGCCTCTTATGAAAGTCGACTGGTCCAAGCTACCAATCTATGAACCACTTTCTTCATCCTGCTTGTCAAGATCTTAGTAATGCATTTGTACAACACATTGCAACAAGATATTGGTCTGAAATCACCCAGATAAGAAGTATTAGTAATCTTAGGAATCATTGTAATGTACGTAGCATTTACCTCACCAAGCAACTTTTAATTCTGAAAACATTCTTCACCGCCTTCGTAAAATCATTCCCTATAATCCTCCAAGCAGTTTTGAAGAATAGGGATGAGAAACCATCAGGCATGGGTGCCTTATCAGATCCTATTGAAGACAAAGCTTCCATGATGTCATTCCTAGTCACCTCCTGGGTCAACTCCACAGTCTCTTATTCAATTCTTGTTCTTTCGGTTTGCAAACCATCAATTACTTCAGTGTCATAGGCTTCCTGATCACCAGCAAAGACTTCATCAAAATGTTTGATGCATTCGGCCTCAATGTCCTTCATATCCTCAAGTTTCTCATTGTTGGAGTTGTATATAGATAGTATCTTTCTCCTTGATCGCCTTTCCCGTAGGTAGTGGTGAAAATATTTCACATTTTCATCACCCGAGTGCATGTGTTTTGCCTTAGACTTTTGCTACACTTCATATTCTGCATTTCTAGCTACATATGCATATTGTTTAACTGCCTCATTTTCTGCATCAGCAAGACTAGTATTTAGTGGGTCTAGTTGGAGAGAGCTTTGTGTTGTTTCCATGATTTGGTTGGCTATAGATACTTCACTACCTGCATTGACAAAACTGTCTTCCTCCAAGTTGTCAAGTTGGCCTTCACTCTTTTGAGTTTCTGAACTAAACAGTAAGTAGCATTTCCATTTACTGGTTGAGCCCATGCATTTTGAACCACCTCCATATAGCCTCTTTCATGTACTTAGTAATTGTAGAATTTAAATGGAATAGGTCCTGGATTTGTGTGTTCATATATAGTTAGGATGATTGGTGAGTGATCTGATATTCCTAGTAAGATGAAATCAACTTCAGAATTTGGCATATTCAGTAACCATTCCTGGTTTATCATAGCTCTGTCCAACTTGCTCATGATTATATTCTCCCCACTCTGCTTGTTGCTCCAAGTTAAGAAGCACCCCTTTTATTGGCAATCAAATAGTCCTGTTTTCATGACACATTCGGCCAAATCTATAAACTGACCTGGGTATAACTCCTCCCCACCCACTCTTTCCTGGGAGTTCAAAATTGAGTTGAAGTCTCCCAAAACTGCCCATGGAAGCTTATTGCTACTTGAGAAGTTCTGAAGTTCTAGCCATAAACTCTTCCTGGTGGAGTTATAATTGTTGCCATATACATAGGTCAATATGCATGTGTATCCATTAGGCCAAATAGATTTCAAATTGGGGTGTTAGAGCGCACTAGAAGCTATTGTCATACGTCGAAACCAACTAAGCTTTGGTTAGGTTTGGCGACCATCATCTATAGTTGGACAATGGTCCCTGGCAAGCTATCGCGGTCAGGTCTTACAAACACTGACTAAGCTCCCACTTTCTTAGTCATTGTCATCCACTTTTGGCGGACTAGGTGTTAGAACAGACTAGAAGCTATTGTAATCAATCAAAGGTGACGAAGCTTTGGTTAGAATAATATTTTGGGCATGTAAGTCTAACTTGGGTGTCCTAACTTAGTTAGTTTGCCTGGCGATCTGATTCCAGAGTCGGATAAATTGATCGGACTAATAATAGATTTACAGGCTTTAATGAAAAACAGTGGAATAATAATACAGTTGATGCCTTGGGTTTAATGATAATACTCTGTAGGCGTACTCCTTATTCTATGAGCGCTCATGGCCTTTGTTGTTTGTTCATTTGCATGTGCTAGGCCGGATTTGGCAAGGCATAAGCTTGGGCCCATTAGTGGAGGGGCCCAATTAGAAAAAAATCTTTGTTGATCACTGTGCCAGGGATATGGCTGCGAGACGGTTCAATATCGATTACCCCCCCTAGTTAATAGGGCTGCTTACACGGTCATTAATTTAAAAAATGTGGACTTGTGCAGTTGCAATTGGAATCGTCATTTTCTCAATTTCCCGTACGGCATTTAATGCTGAAGTAACTGCTTGCTGACGCAGTTTCATAAACCATATCGCTTATATATAGGATGGCTATTCTGCGTTCAAGCAATGCAATGAGAATAGTAGAGCATGTTAGTCAAATGCATCTTATCAGAGAGTTTGCTTTGGGTTTTCCAAAGGCTGAAGGAAGATCTCCCTTAATGGAGTCTTCGAGAGTTCTGACATTTGCGCCGATGAGTTTTGATAAGACTTTTTATTATGCGGTGTCACTTTATCTGGGTGGGCATCTGATTGATTCTGTGAGATCTTGGAATATCTTCTTACATTGTGAACAAGAGTTACGGACTTCCTTCCAGCGGTCAGGTTTGTCTTCCATCTTCCAGTGCTCAAGCACTCTTTCATCCGTTGAATCTGTAGGAAGAAGGTCCTCACAGATAGTTTATGGTTGATGGGAGCGTTGGAGGTCGTGACTCTCGCTCCTGAGGTAGTATTTCTGCGTCACCACAAACATTACACATTTGAGAGGTGTCCCCATTTGGCAGCATTGTGAGGCCTCAATGATCTCATTGTTCTGGGATATTTTTGTCAACAATTTGTTGCTTCCTTTTGTTCCTCTTCGCGAGGCAGATTGGCGGAGCAATGAATATAGGGAGTACTCGCAGCCTTTTTCAAGTACTTTGCTTGCTACTTTTAAATCATCTTTGTGGGGTGATTCGATGGAGCAATGAATTGAGTGCGTTCCTTCGATGGAGCAACTCTTCTAAACTTAAATGAAAAACAAAAAACAAGAAACGAAATCAAAACAACAAATAATTTAACTCCGAGCGGAGATTAAGCTAATATGTCCCTGAAGGAGGCGCAAATGGTCCTGGCTCGGATTGCATGGTCCCTCTAGCGAATTTTTTTAAAGGCTAACGAAGTTACTGAATAGTGGACTTCGTGCTGGTGGGCAGTTCATTGCTGATTAACAGCTTTTGGAGTAAGTGTCTGTTTGCTGAAGTATCGTTACTTAGTTCTTTATTAGTCTGGATTGCAGTGCTAGCTCTGACTTTTGGCTCTCCGCATAGTTGCACTTTGATTATCAGGGCTCCAATGCCCTCATAGAGTGATTCTCCGTTTTTGTCTAGGCATGGTGCCTGACATGTTGGTTCTGTGGGATCGAGCTGAATTTGCAACAATTAAACTGCTACAGGGCTGCATAATGGCAGTCGCTTGCTGCAGGTTGATCTCCCTGGATATTTCCTTGACCCTGGTTGGCTATGTATTTTATGCATTAATGCAAAGTGGAAACCACTGCTTCCATATGATAAAGCGACCTTCCCAGAATAATGTTGAGGCGGACGAGCGTTACCACCATGAACTCTTGGAAAAGGTACTTTCGTAATTGTGGCTCTCCCGCCACTACCATTAGATTGATCTTCCTAATGGGAAACACTTCTCTCCACTGAATCCAACCATGGGGTGGGTGGCAGGGGTTAAGTCATTCTCCTATAGTTGCATGTTGCAAAATGCACTGAGGAACAAGACATTGAGTGAGCTTCATGTGTCTACCAAGGCCTTATTTACCTCCCACTTAGTGATGAGGATGGAGATGACCAGGGTGTCATTATGAAGAGATGTACCGCCCCAGAACCCCCTTTCCATAAACGTTAGTGATGGGATCAGGCTGTGAACTCGTGCATGTTGCACTTGTCGGTCCTCATACTTAGATGGTGTTCGCATCTCGGTCAGTGTCCTCTTGCGGGACCTGTTTGATTGCTATCTTTGGGACCGACCCCGTGGAGGACTTAATGATGCCAAGAGCTTCTTTTTCAATCTCCTTGACAGCGTCTGTTCTTCTTTTGCTCGACCCTGCCTCCTGTCCGAGCTTACGAACTCCTTGAGCTTGCTTTTCCTGATCCAGTACTCGGCCTCTCCTCTGAGGTTTCTGTAATCCTCGGTATCATGTCCACCTACCTTGTGATAGGCACAATATTTGTTGTTGTCGGGCCGAGTGGGGTCTCCTTGCTGCTTAGGTGGCCACTTCAGCTCTTCCTAATCCTTGATGGCATCAAGGATGTCGGACAGACTGGTATTGAGGGGAGTGACAGACCTGGACCCGACATAATTAGAGGCCTTGTCATGTCTTGTGCGGCCCGAATCAATCTTGTTGTCTGTGCGCTTCCTCTTGTTTTTGTTTTCCATGAGCGAACAAAATCACCTTACTTTATTATTAGAGAATGAGCATTTTGTTCGTGAAAAGATAGCCCTGAAATGAATTTCTACTCTATATGTGAAGTCTGAAGACCAATTGGTTGATATCTTTACTAAAGCTCTTGGGAGAGATTATATGCGCCACATTGCATCTAATCAATTGTGATATATATCTATGCAAAAGCTTGAAGGGGATCTAATCAATTGAGAGAGCATTATGTTGTACTTTTAGTTTAAGGTAGACGATGCACGACATAGCATAAATGAGACCGCTGATCATATATATATATATTGGGTAACTCACCAACCGGTTTAGCAGTGAACGATGACAGAATGGTAGAAACAAATCAAAGTAATTGGATTTGGTAGTTCTCCATTGACTTCTCACTTTACCAACCAAAAGCCTTTCAATATGTTCCTAAATAGGTGTGCACCTCCAGATGGGCAAGGGCCAGTCTCCCACCATCTTATGCAACATTTTTTAGTAGGGATGCTTTGCCCTATTGGTTGTATGACCCCTTCTTCTTTAGGTGAGCCCGTCAGAAATTCAGTGATATACGGGCTCTTTCTTGCTTGGTATTTCCCTTTGGTCCAATCAAGGAAGCAAGTTCAAACTTCCCTCGATAGAAGCCTTTAAGTCAAAGGAAGCAAGCCCCCTGAATTATACCAAAAGAACGTGAATATGAAGATGAGGATTTTGTGACCAATGGATTTGACCTTCGGAAGGAGACTTCCTGTTTCTATTAATTGCCCCCTTCCTTATAGCTATGCACCTTATTTAGCTTTCCAGCAGCTCGGCAAGAATGAGTTGAGAGATAGACTTTGAACGCAGAAAGAAGGCAGCCAGTTCACTATAAATGAAAGACGACAATCCTTAGATTTTGTATGAATATAATCATTCAAGTGATTAAGGGCCAGCTAGTGAAGTCACAACTTAGAAGCGGACTTGGAAAATTCCTTCAAAAAAGGCTGGTGCGACTGCTTGTCCACCTAAATATTTATTTTTTAGGTAATAGCCAACCTACATAATAGGAGAGTCTGCCACCATGCCTGCCTGATCATAGGAATAGGGAAATAAAACAATCGTCCCCTCCACTACAACCATAACTGTACCACAAGGAAAGTCTGCCTAATAGGAAGCAACATCCACTTCCTCTTCAGCCGCTCAAGTGGCTTCCCCTAAATCCTAATCTGAAAGGCCACAAACCTCTGGCAAAGTAAGCTCTTTTTTGAAACTAAGATCTTCCTTTCCGGGTAGCGAGTCACTTCAACCTTATGCTTGGCTTATTGTCTTTCTCCTTGTAGCATTCCTTTTTTTGTTAGCTGGTAGTGAAGGGTCTGCAATAGAAAGAGTTAGTCTTTACTCCTTAGTCTGCCCCTATCTTTCATCCCTTAATTAAATTGCCTTATCTTTTCTTTTTTTGTTGTAAACCGGTCGTTGTTAGGATCTTCTCGCTATAACAAGTAATAGGCTTATCTGCCATTTCATTTGCATTATCGTGAGTGGGTCTGGTAAACTACCCTTTCACTGGTTCTAGCTACTATTGGATTTGAATCCTAGCTTAGCACGCCCTCTTGTTATTGTTAGGGATCTACTACCCGTCTAATCTTGATTCTCCTTTATTACAATTGGGAAAGGCTCCTTACCTTAGGGCTTTTACTGATTGATCTCTCTTCGATGCTTGATACTTACACCACCTTATGAGCGTGAATCACATGCCTAGAAAGGACCCCTAGAACCCGACATTTCTTCCTTTGGTGAAGGTGAATATGTAGCATGAGCCCACAGCTCACCCTCTTGATTGAGATCTATTCCCCTCTTTGACTGTAAATACTTCAGAAGAAAAAGGGGAAAAAATCCCAAAAGAAGGTCTTAATGGCCTCTGTAGCTTTCTGGAACATTAAGGGTCTGAATGACCCCATTAAGCAAAGTGGTGTGAAGGAGTTTATTAAAACCAATTAGGTTAACCTTATTGGTTTTAATAAACTCAAGTTGGGGTTGAGAAAATGAAAGAGGTTAAAAACAAGATGAATCCTCAGTCGGAGAGTGTTAACAATCTTGTCGAGGCTCCATAGGGTAGAATCCTTATCATGTGGAACCCACAAGTCTTCAAAGTTACCACTCTCAGCAAGTTTGGCCAATTTATTAATCTACAAGTTAAATTCCTGGTGAATAATTGGACTATGTTCCTTACTATGGTGTATGCTAAGAACCAAATAGGGCTACTTAATTCGACGAGATAGAGGTGGCTTTATCCTGCTAATGCACCGATCCAAAACCAACAAAAATAGCAGGTAGAGATCCTGTATCAACATTCCTTGCCCTTGCAGCAGGAAGAAGTAGTTGTCTCAGTGATTTCCCCAATTGGTGGATCCGAGAACAGAAGGCAATGAATATTGTCTTTCTTTCGAGCCCTATGAGTTCGATTCAATCATTTATGTTCTTTCCACATAACCTCCGATAGAGGCAAAACAAAACTCAAAATAACTTTAAGGATATGAGAGTTTCATTTGAAGGAGATTTTTGGATAAAGAAAGTCACGATTCAGGATGATCGATGAATCAATGCTACTAAAGCTCGCGCATACTTTCTTCTGTACTGCCGAGATCCATTGTCAAACAATACAGAGATGCCGAGAGTGGGAACATAGAGAGGTTGTCTGCTAGAATGCAAAGTTGTAACCTAAAAT
Organism: Berberis vulgaris; assembly: GCA_963556465.1. Classification (NCBI taxonomy): domain Eukaryota; kingdom Viridiplantae; phylum Streptophyta; class Magnoliopsida; order Ranunculales; family Berberidaceae; genus Berberis; species Berberis vulgaris. Next base: position 24,545,583 of record OY747130.1, on the reverse strand, counting down.
ATTTGAGCTATGCAGGGAAGTTGGTCTTGATTAAATCTGTCTTTTTTGCTATGCAAGTGTATTGGAGTAGAATCCTTGTGCTTCCCAAACAAGTTATTGGTAAGATGATCTCTATTAGCTGCAAATTCCTATGGGGAGGAGTTGCTAGAACATATATATGATATGATGACGTGCAATGCACGTCATCTAATGCTTATGACCATGTCCATCTGCACATCAAAGAATCAAGGATCGTAATAGGTGTCGTGCCTTCTATGACGTGCATTTTGCCTCGTTGAATCATGTCCTTGTAGGTTTTATATAAGTCGCTAATATGTAAAATGACTTAAATTGCACATCGTAAGTGTCTTTAATGATGTCCTTAGCAAGTCATGAAAAATGTGAAGCAATGACGTGCCTTGAATGTTGTTGTGCAAGACGTAATAGATGAATAATGACGTGTTGGTCAAGACTTAACTAATTGTTGAGGACGGGTAATGCAAGGATTCTTATTGTAAACAACGACGTCAAATGCACGTCTTCAAATAGTTTGCTAAAATAAAATTAAAAAAAAATTATATATATATCGGGTGGGATCCGGGGACAAACATTCATGACAAAAAAATTGACACATTATATATAATCGGATGAGATATTATCAAACGGTTTAGATTTATTCCTAATAACTAACTAATTGTAGAGTCAAGAGTCATATTTTATAAGGAGACTAATAACTTCTCTCTCCTCCTATTTTCTCTCAAATCTTTTTATTTTGGTAAGTCTCCCTCAAACCTAGCACCTCTCCAAGCCACATACACACACATTTTCTATATCTCACTTGTAATGACTAATTTTTTTTTTTTTTTTGGAAGGCGAGCTGGGTTTTTATAAGGATCCCATAACTTATCAACTGGGCGACCTATAGGTCAACACCCATTAGAAAGTAACCATGTCGCAGGTGGGATTCGAAGCTAGGACGTGGGGGACAAACCCACACAACCCTAACCACTAGTGGGCAACATTCTAACTTAACCACCCAATTGCGGGTTTTATTCCTACCACTTGAGTAGACAACGATGCATATTATGAGCCCTACTAGTAATTAGTCATTACAAGGTGCAAAATCTATCTCATGAAGTACTAATTACCAAGTCACAAGCCACACTACTATACATCGACATGTGTGCCAAATACTTAATTTTCTAAAGTTAGTAATTAAGAAACAAAAGAAAGAGACATAACATAAGTACCTGAACTACTTTATTATTCATTGCTGACTGGGATAAAGTCAAATCAAAAGAATTAGAGATAAAAGATGGTTAAAATTAAAAGTTGGGAAATGTATTGAATTTGAGGGTTGAGATTCATTTCCCATGATGACGTATTTGTAAATATAAAACAAGTAGAAGGGCAAAAATAATGAAAAACTTTTGAAAAAAAATTGGTGGAATGTACATGTGGCGGAGAGAGAAAATATTGTGTTTTGCTTTTAGCAAAATAAAAATTATCATAATTATCTACATTGTTATCAAATTTTGGTAAAATTCATATCGTTAAAATGCATTTTTTAAGAACTTTCCAACAAAATCAATGATCAACACGAGCGCTAAAATTTTAAAAATATATATTCTATAATTAAAAAAGATATAAAGTATTTCACGTTTTTAATATTTTTCAAAGCAATAAGGGACATGCCGATCATACTAGAAAAAATGAGTCGGGCATCTTAATGCACATTTAAACTTCATATTTTGGCGAATTCAAAAATTGGGGGAGAACTCATTCTTGGCGTTTAATTTTTTTTTCCAACTGATTAAAATTTGACTGAGTCTAACTCTAAAATTTATAATATATATTTTTACTTTAAAATAAGCTTACACTTCAATACTGATTCAAGCCAGGGCCAAAACGGCGATAGTGAAAGAGGTGTTCAGTACAAAATATTTAGCAAAAATAAAATTATATGGAGTGCCAACGGCACGGGGCATTCTCTAGTTTCATATAGTTCACGAGGATTATCCGGCAGCAACAAACTTTGATTTCGAAATTCCACAACTATGACGTGCAAATTAAGCACAAATTCAGTTGTTCAAAGAGTAGTGTAGGTGAACAAAAAAGCTATCAGAGAAGCATTGTACCTGTGGCCAATTCCTAGTACCTGAATTCCCTTCTTTTTTATGCTTTCGACGAACTCATAAGGAGTAAGATTATGAAAGTAAAAAGAAGGATATCAGATTATGTTCACATCTTGTGACCGACAAGTAAGTATTTCTTTATTTAGTCTCAGTTAAAGCTCACCTTGTCATAAGCATCCTTGAAGTATCTAGCCGCATCATCAACGACGCCCCCAAATCGTGGATCAATTGTCAATAAGCCTGTTGTTCATTAAGTTTAAGAATCCAGAAAATCCAGTTATTATTAAATCAAATAGAGAAGCCCAGGATTCCAATTAAGAAGGGAGAACTGGAAACAACAAAGAACATTGCAGCATTGTGAGAAGTGGACTTGTTTGCTTACCGGAGACAAGGCATAAAACTAGATCCTTCCCAGCCCTTGCTGTAACTATGGTATTGTGACACAAGGACCATGGTCTGCGCACAACATCACACAAATCTGGAAAAGCATTTGTTTGAGTGAGACAAGCTAAAAAATTATGCATTTGTTTCACAAATGTGATACAAGTGCTTGAAGAGAAACAAACATCAAACACTGCTTAAGAGTGGTAAACCCAAAAAACATTGAGATAAAAAAGAAATGGCCTGTAAATGTTTATAGTAAGCTACCTCAATGAACTGTGTACAGTAATGGGGAATACTACGCTTGAACCATAGAAGAAAGATGACATCACCCACACCATAGCCCTGTTCCACAATAGAGGACATTGGTACACCGCCATAACTTGGCTCCTCACCTGCAGATAGGAAATTTAATGCAATTCAATTACTGCTATGCCTAATGACCTAGGAAGCACGGACTCTCGGAAAAACCCTCCGAATCCCATGAAAACGCGTGTCGGATACGGATACGCGTGCGATTCGCGTCGGATACGGGTATCCGACACGCGATCAACGTATCGGTCAACTTGACCTGGTCAGGATACGGCATGGACACGGTCTGGACACGGTCCGGATACAGTCAGGATTCGGTTGTTAAATTATTATTTTTTTTCAGATCTTGATAAGATCGGACGGCTGAGATCTGAAGCCCTAATATTAAAACCTAATCTCGATTTTTTCGTTTTGTTATTGCTCAAACAGACAAAGAGGCGAGGAACTGAGGAGGCGAGGAACCAGAGGAGGCGAGGAGGCAAGGAACCGAGGAAGGAGGAACCAGAGGAGGCGAGGAACCAGAGAGAAAGGAGGCGAGAAAGGAGGAACCGAGGAGGCGAGGAACTGAGGAAGAAAAGAAAGAACAAAGAAGGAAGAGGAAGAACCGAATAAGAGAAAGAAGGAAGGGAAGAAGAAGAAAGAGCTTACCTTGCTTAGAGGAGTCTGTCGGAGTCGGACTTAAGCTCAGGACCCAGGTTCGTCTCTCTCGACTCTCACTCAGTCACTCACTGTTAGTGTTTATTCTTCTTGCTGTTTATTCTTCTTGCTTTTTTTTTTTTGTGTTTTGTGTGTGATTATTAGCTTATTTTTTGTGTGGGAAGAAGAAGAAAGAACTGTTTATTTTTTGTGTGTTTCACTGTTTCACTGTTTTGTGTTTGATTTGTGTTGTCTATTTTTTCTTAATAAGTTAATCACTTTTAGTTATTTGCACGTTTTTGGGTATTGAATATCATACGGTTGATTCTCATGTTGGTTGATGAAAGCATTGCATGAAGAAAATTGATCATTTTGCTGCTTATTTCTTGTTTGTCTTACTAGATTTGGTATATTTAGTTGTTGTTTCGATGTCTGACTAAATTGATTCTCTGTTGTTTCTTAGTATATTTGTGATATTGTGAAATTGGCCTTGGATTTAGCTGTTGTTTCGATGTCTGACTGTTAGGGGAAGTTTGTGTGCATATGTTGTAATCAATGGATAATGTCACAATGTTTCTATACTTCGATCTTCTACTAGTTGATTATTTTGAAAGGTAGTATTGTATAATTGTAATGACTGAAGCTGGTTTGACATCCTTGTGATTGTTATATCTCTTTGGTGATATCTGTTGAAATTCTGGCTGCCTGTTTAGTTGAATTCATTTAGTATGAAGTTTTGGTTCAAATTGCATAAATTGTAAGATAAAATTTGGGAAGGTATAACTTTATGAATAAGTAAAATTTAATAGCATTGTCATTGGGAAGGTATTCATTGCCTGTCCTTTTATTTTAGTAGGATGACATTGGCTTTTGTTTCAATTTTAATATTAAAAGTTAATGACACAGAGAATTCGGGGTTGTTCTAAGGCTTTTAACTTGTTTATGTTTCTTAGGTTCAGAATGCCGATGATAACGAGCAAGGCTACTTGATTGTTGTCCAACTTGTATTCAACTCTTCATTTACTAGCTGGTAGCTGCAGTATTTCTCTTCTTGTAAGTTCTTCTCCTGTCCTTTTCGGCTTGTCCATTTGCCGTAAAGTATTCTACTATTCTAGCAATATTACCTGCAAGTTTGCAACACGTAAATAATTGTCAGTCTTCAATACTACTTACTACTTAGTACTTACAAGTTGCAATTAAATTATATTAAATATACCTATTCTAGCAATACTACCTGCAACCAATTTTTTTTTTTTAATCCATGTTTCTTTTCCTTTTTTTACATGTAAAGTTTTAGACCAAATGAGCGGAGAAGATAATGCTCCTCTTTGGAGGCATGTCACACGATTAAGAAGATCAAGTGAAGGTGGAGGGAATCAAATGTGGAAGTGTAACTTTTGCAAAAATGATTATACGGGATCCCATACTAGACTAAGGCACCATTTGTTGAAGGAAAGAGGTCATGGGATAGCTATTTGTGATAAGATCTCTTCTGAACAATTTATAGAGGTACAAAATCTTGTTGATGCAGCTGCATTGAGAGTAGAAAATGCTGCTCGTACACGTGTTGTTCCTTTACCTCCTTCAAGGGGCTCAGCTCAAGGTAGTTGCGCAGGTACGAGTGTTGGCGTAAGTTGATCCTCTGATTCAAGGAAAAGGAGAGCAAGTAATCCGATTGCGGATGCTTTCAATCTCAATGATCGGCAAGAGTTAGATGCTTTGATTGCAAGGATGTTTTACTCGGCTGCATTGCCTTTCAACCTTGCAAAGAATCCATATTATCAGAATGCCTTCACCTTTTCATCAAATAAAGCTAAGTCTATTAGTGGTTACAAGCCACCTGGGTACAATGCATTGAGGACGACTTTGCTTCGAAAAGAAAGAGATCACGTTGAAAGGTTATTGCAGACAATAAAGTACACATGGAAGGCTAAAGGAGCAACCATTGTTTGTGATGGATGGAGCGATGCTCAAAGGAGGCCTCTTATTAATTTCATAGTAATTAATGAGGGTGGTCCAATGTTTTTGAAGGTTGTGAATTGTGAAGGAGCGGTCAAAGATAAACATTTCATTGCTGGCTTGATCAAAGAAATTATTAATGAGGTTGGGCCTAATAATGTGGTCCAAGTCATAACCGACAATGCTCCAGTTTGCAAAGCTGCAGGTTTAATTGTTGAGAGTCAATACCCTCAAATCTTTTGGACACCTTGTGTAGTCCACACTCTCAACCTTGCTTTGAAAAACATATGTGCCCCAAAGAACACACCTTCAAATGAAAAGGCCTACAACGAGTGTAGTTGGATTGTTGATATTATTGGGGACGGCGTGCAAATCAAAAATTTTGTCATGAACCATTCTATGAGATTGCACATGTTCAATGAGCATTCAAACTTGAAGTTGCTTTCTATTGCAGAGACCCGCTTTGCTTCAAGTATAATTATGTTGAAAAGGCTGAAAGACATTAAAAGTAGTCTCCAAAGTATGGTGATTGGTGGTCAGTGGGATTCCTACAAGGAAGATGATGTTGAGAAAGCAAAGTTTGTGAAGGAAAAGTTATTGGATGACTTGTGGTGGGACAAAGTGAACTACATACTTTGTTTCACAAAACTTATATATACAATGTTGCAGAGGGCTGATACTGATGAGCCTTGTCTTCACTTGGTGTATGAAATGTGGGATACTATGATTGAAAAAGTGAAGCAAATTATTTATCGCCATGAAGGGAAGACAAATGATGAGGAGTTAGACTTTTATTCAGTGGTGTATCATATAATTGTTGATAGATGGGAGAAAAGCAACACACCACTACATTGTTTAGCACATTCCTTAAATCCAAGGTAACTTAAGTTTTGCAGTATTCTTTTTCTACTTAATTTAGAAAATTTGGGTTAGGTTTATAATATTAATTTGTGATTGCTTAGGTATTATAGCAGACAATGGATTGAAGGGGCTCCGAATCGTGTTTCCCCAGATTGTGATTCTGACATTTCAATGGAGAAGAATAAATGCTTTCAGAGATACTTTCCTAATGATGAGGAAAGAAGAATGGTAACAACAGAGTTTGCAAAGTTTTTAGGGGGTGTGGGACAATTTGCAGATAGGGATTCTATAGAAAATAGAGCACACCTAGAAGCAAACATTTGGTGGCTTGCTCATGGTTGTTCTGCACCATTACTCAGAGCTTTGGCTTTGAAATTGCTCGGGCAACCTTGTTCTTCCTCTTGTTGTGAGAGGAATTGGAGTACGTATAACAACATCCACTCGTTGAAAAGGAATCACTTGACCCCACAACGAGCTGAAGATTTGGTATATGTGCATTCTAATCTTCGTCTCTTGTCAAGAAGAAATCCAGAGTACAAAGAAGGTGAGACAAGGATGTGGGATATCGGAGGAGATGCACTTGATTCATTGGATTTGGATGTTGTTGGCATACTTGAGGTTGCCAATCTTTCTCTTGATGAACCTGAGTTAGAATCTGTGCTATTTAATGATGGGAGTGTGTCGAGGACGATCGATGATCAAGACATAGATTAGTGAAATCTATGTATTTTTTGTTTTTTTGTTGACGTTCCTTTTTTTGGGACTTAAAGTTGATACTTTTGAGTTATGTATCAAACTATCAATCTTTAATGCATCTTGATGTTTTATATGTATGGATTATTAATTATTGTTTTTGAGTTATCTTATGACATTATGTTAATAATTTTTTAACAAAATATAAAAATAAAAATAAGGTTTGATTGATGTGTCGCCGAGTCCCCGAATCCTAGTTTTTTGAAAATTGTCGAGTCGCCGTGTCGTATCCGTATCCGATACGACACGCGTATCCGAGTCCGTGCATCCTTGCTAATGACAAATACTAGAATAAGAAAAACAAAAGTTATGCATCAAACCTCTATCATAGGAGATGGTGGAAATAATATGAGTTGGAGCTCGAACTTTCCCACTTATAATTGCAGTGCTAAGATCCACTTGAATTGAACGAGGCTTAACTTTTTTAGTTTCTGATATCATACCCTCCTCAACCTAAACAAAACACAACCAAGCATCTTGATGAGCTCCAGAACCTTTAAGAATGCGTGTTAATGGGATATGAAATTATTTATGCAAAAATAAATGAAGCCATTTGGTTATGATCACGTACTAGTTTATCAAATGTCACTTTAATTGCAGCCTCTAAATCTTCAAATGAAGTGGGAACAATAGCTCCAGCATCTCTCAAGGCTTTATTTTTTGCCTATTCTGATTCCATCTCACCACCACTCTTAGCGCCCTGATTCAGTCATATTTAAGCATGATGAGAGCAGTGATAAATCAAGATAGAATTAGGATTACGCAAAGATTCCAATAACTCACAGCATGACCGAATTGCAGTTCCGACTTGAAAAGTTGGGCACAGGTTCCACTAACCCAAGCAACAACTGGTTTATTGACCTTCCCCTGTTTTAGGGCTTCAACTAGGGAATACTCATTTCGCCCACCAAGTTCGCTGTGCACAACCATCATTTTGACCTGGGGGATCAGAGCAAAATACATTAAAAACAAAAATATAGGACATGAAACTTTCGTGAGCAAATATGAGATGAGCTCAGTGTTACTGGAGCCATACAAAGAATCTATTCTACTGCAGGGCAGATGCAAATATAATCAATCCACAAGAATAATTAAAACCTAAGCTGAGTGTGACTTAGGTTGCGGTAGGAAATGTAAACATGCAAAATATACACTTTTGACCATAGTGGTTTATGATTAAAGTATTATACAGAGATAGCGGTGAAGCATTCTCCATCCATGTGTAACCTAGAAGCTAGATATGTAATACACCCACTTTCTTACAAAAACTTTCTAACAGATGGTAAATATTGTAAAAGTGAATCACCCGAGGAATGTTGTTGAAGCGCAGAATATGATCAGATAGAGTTGAGCCTGGGAACACGTTCCCTCCAATTGCTATGCTTGCAAAGATTTTCACAGTTTTCAATAAACATCCGAACCCCCCTGAATCCACATAAGATGCAGCCACCAGGAAGACAATAATTGAATAAAAATATTCCAAAACATTTAAGCACATTCGTGGATTCCATCTGTCACACGTGCAACTGTGTTGTATAGTTCATTGGACATGCCACCCTGTGATTGAAAAACACATTAGATAGGACATATATTTCAAATGGACACGTAAACTACAACTTAATTGTTCGACATACAAGAATCAATAAAATTTGAGGTTAAAAGAAAGTCAAATATTAAAGAGTTGAGAGTTCAACTTGAAAGCCAGGTCATGCTAAATGAGATATAAAAAATGTCAAGCCAGGTCATCTGGAAATTCAAAGATCTTCTCTAGACCACATACAATACAGAAGTAACGATAACTGGAATCTTATGGAAAACGGAAACATCGAAGCATTGTACGATTAGGGCTCTCTCAAAAACTTCTAGGCTAAACCATAGAATTGAATCGATGATAAGCAATTTCTTGAATTGCTTAGAATGAATTATATGTGAACTACAACTTCTAAGAATACAACTGATAGAGCCCTTCTAGGGAGCGAGGGAAGGAGAGAGGGATCTCGCTCCCTAGAATTTTCGCAACTGATATGACCACTTGCCTAGGACAAGAAAAAGGTGGTTAGACAATGTGTGGATAGAAATCGAGAGGAAAAAAAGAGAAGCTGAAATGGATGCATACATATTTTGAAACAAATCCAACAGACCCAGGTATGTAAAGCTTGCATTGGCTCATGTTCATGTGAATGAAAGACAACACCTTCGTCAATTGTATGATGTTCATTGGCTTTACCTGCCACGAGAGGCATATGTTAGCACTCAAGTTCTAAAGATTTATTGCACACGAAATTGTTAAACTGAAATTTGATTGTAAAGAATTGTATTGTAATATTATTGTTTTGTGATTATTCATTGACTCAATAGGAAAGTGTTAACCAAGAAATTGGCTACATATGTTACAAAATAAGAAAGTGCTACAGAATAGGATATGTTAGGAAAGTCATAAAAGAATAGAAGTCTCAAGTTTCCTATTTTTATAAGGTTAGGTCAGAGTTAGCTTTATAAGCTTGTATTTAGTCGATGAATAAACACAAAACAAAAATTTTAATACAATTATTTTCATAGCAAGGTTCTTTGGTGACCTAAAACTACGGGGACTCAAGCTTTTCCCCGCCTCCGACGACTACGCACTTTGACCATAAACACAAGAGGGGAAGGGAAATCACAAGTCATTGTCGTGCTTACTCTCTCGAACATATTCGACATCGCAGCTTCGGCACACAAACAATGCAAACAGTGATCACCATCAGCATCCACCATCATCGTTGAGCATCAATCTCCATCATCATCGTAGAACCGATCATCATCACCATTGAGCAACAATCTCATAACGTTGCAATCGATCCGATCATCAGAACATCATCAACATCGTCAATCGATCATCAACATCATTAACCGATCAACTGTTGAACAACATTCTCAGAGCATATCATCATCAACATTGTCGAACAGAACATCAGCACGTTGTAATCACCGACCAATCCAATCCTTCACCATCGGAATCACTGATCAATCATCACCGATCAATTCATCATCATCATCAACACTGATCATCACCGATCATCAACATCATAATTATCAAGTATCGTTCCAATCATTGATCATCATCGTCGAAATTACTGATCAATCATCATCAAATCCATCATCAATGGAGAGGTCTTCATCTCGATCTTGATCAATCTTCAGAGTCTCCCAACACTCGAGACATCATCGATCATCGATCGAGCACTTCGATTTGTCCATTTTATTCGCTGAACATGAAATTCTTCGATCATCATCTTTGATCTCTTGGCGACAAGCGATTGTGCAACTGCTTCATCGATCCTCAATTGCGACTGCTTCATCGCTGCTTCTTCTCTGCCTTCTGATCCTTCAATTGATTCAATACTCGACCTTGGACTTCGTACGAAGTTCGTGAATCTTGATTCTCGCCATTGCTTCAGCTTCGGCTCTCCAACTCTACTTCTCTTAATCAAATCAGGGTGTTACTCTCTTGTAAGGGAGGAAGAGATCACGCGCTATTAGCACCCCAGATTTACTCAGTACCACCACAGCAGATTATTAAAAAAAATCTCAGCTCAACAGCTGAACACTAGCAACGTCTCTCTCTGGTGCACACGACAGTACCACCCAGACATATGTAGACCACGCGAGTTTTCTATCGTCATTTCTCTCTCCCTGTCACATGTTCCGTCGCACATCAGATCGCATAGCAGGGAAAAAACGAAGAAGAAACAGACGAAGAAGAAGAAAGGAAGGGAAAAGAAAGAAATTTAAATCTCTTTCTCTCTGCTATTCACACCCACCATCTTTGATCACTACCAAAATCGGTGTTGACTCGAATTGAGCAATACCAAGACTCAGATTATGGATGATTCCTATCTGTGTTGACTCGAATCGAGCAATACCAAGATTCGAATTGAGTCATGATTTCTTCATACAGGAATCATCAAGAATTTTCTAGAATTCAACAATCATGATGTCTCGAGTCGAACCATTAGCAGCTTCACTCGATAGTCATGATTTCTTCACCAAATAGGACTTCAAAGTTTCCTCAAAGCTGCACATTTCGTATGCGTCTACATGTCCAGCTTGCGGGGGAGTGTTAAAGAAAGGAAGTCTACCTATGTTATAGAATAGGAAAGTGTTACAGAATAGGATGTGTTAGGAAAGACATAATAGAATAGAAGTCTTAGGTTTCCTATTTCCACAAGGTTAGGTCAGAGTTAGTTTTATAAGCTTGTATTCAGTCAATGAATAAACACAAAACAATAATTTTAATATAATTCTTTTCACTGATAATCAGTAATATAATACTAACAATTCATGCATCTCTATATGCTCATAGTTACTTAAACATAATATGGGAAAATATTAAAGTAGATGAAAATTGACTATATATAAATAAATAATAAGAAGGGAAGATGTTGCTTACTTTCGAATACACTTTTTCCCTCCTCCTTTTATCCGGGCTTGGGACCGGCAATGCAAAGTTATAACTTTGCACAAGCGGAGTTATAAAAGGTTAGATAAATAACATCACACTCAAATCATCATCATCAATGTGTACACTCCAAAGTGGCATAATAAATAGATAAAACTAACATCCAAATAATCTAATAAAATCCAATGGAACTTGGTACCCACTAAAACATTTCACATTAAACAAATCTAAAGCTTCTAAACACCTACAATGTCTTCTCTAATAAAAAAAATTCAAACATCATCCTAAAGTTTTATAAATTAATCTTTGATAATGAAAGGTGTTGGCCAAGCCACAAACGATCCCACGACATCTTCAATAGTCTTCAATTCATTGTTTCCTCGAACAAGCATTGCATCGCCTTTCACAGTACCTTCAACACAAACCTTTGACATTCCATCACCCAAAGGTACACCATAGACTAAAGCCTTTGCATCGTTAGTCAACCAAAAACCAGTTGCCACAACATCCTCTGGGCATAGTCTAACCAATTGACAAGTTACTCGGTTTGTTGTATGAACGCGTGCATGCTGGAAGTACATTAATAAAAACCTAAATTACTTTTTTATAAAAGTAAATGAACTATAAGATGAATATATATGATTTTGAACATTTGTACCACATTCGAGTTCTGGTTGTTTCGTTCACGAGAGTCTTCGCCTTCAAATGGAACTTCATTATGGTCTTCATCAAAATATTTGTGTCGTTGGCACGAAATAATGATTAGCAATAAAAATATGGATTACAAAATAAAATGTTAGGTGTTAGATTAGTTGAAATATACCTTTGACGCCAAAATATCAACAGTTTCCTTCATTGCTTCGAAATCTGCCGTCATGGTGTTGACGACTCCTTCTAAATGATGCACTCTTGCTGAACTTTGTCGAACACCAACTAAACTAGACGGTGTTACACCAAATCCTAACGCTCTCACACTACCACGACATTCAGGACATAAGACTTGTGTAAGAGAATCTCCATTGAAGTTTAAACTAAACGAATCGTTTTCATTAACCTTATTAAGCTCAGCCTGGAAATAAAAAAGCATATAAACAAATGTCAAATATTAAAATATTTATTTTATAAACTTGGTGATATAGTAAAAATATGCTACCATTTTCTCTTTGACACGATCATTTACTGGTTCCCCGTTCTTTTTCATATGAGCATTTGTTCGTAACATACGCCTGGTAATTTGGTAGATTCCTTGAGATTTCTGAAAAATGAAATTGTAAACATGTTCATATATATTAACATCTTACAATCATTATATTGTAGTGTTGTTACTCACCATTTGCTCTTCCATTCGAGCATAGCCCAAACGATTTGATGTGTGAGGCAGTGTGTGCATTTTCCTAATCTCTATAAACTTTTGCCTCCTTTCCTGTACATGATAAAGTCACTAATGTGATTTTAAATTTTAAATACTAAAAATATAAATTTTATACCATCTATTTGGGATTCCTTTAAAATTTGACAAAAGTTTTCCAATCATCATGCTTCACATCTGGTGGACAACGTTGGATAGCTTTTTCAACACTATCACATTGGTCAATGATCTTTCTCAAATTTGACTTATGGTCACGCCAAGCCTTTTTCAATTTGCTGAATATCAACTTCTTCAAGTCTTCAGAAACAACAAACTTTTGCTGGCAAAGAATCAACATAACAAAATATTAACATCATTTAACATTTTCCTATCTCGTTCAAGCAAACGGAAAAATAACAAAGAATTACCTTCACAATGTTCCATGGTTTGATCTTTAGGTGTTGAGACACATTTTTCCACTCCTTAAAGCCTATTGGAACAATCTCTATAGATAAAGGACCCAAATATGAGCTAAACGTAGCAGAGTTCTTCCCTATTGGTTGCTCTCTTTCATTGACTTCAATGTGTAACCTTTCATTAATAAGTGTTGCAATAACTTTGCATTTTTATTTTTTGATCTTCGATGTGGTGGCTGGGTTGGTTTTTCAGGTTGATTTGAACCATGTGAGGTTTCATCATCAAAACTTGATATTCCCTTCTTGCATCCAAACCCACATCCTCATTCATGTCATTGCCTACATTCATTGGAGGTATAGCAAAACAAATAAATTTTCTCGTTTCAATCAATAAAACATAAACAAAACAAAACTTTAGAATTGCATACCCATACTTGGTGGGTTCCGCACCACTTTCTCAGGGTTGCCCATTAATTTCCTAGTACTCCCATTAAACTTAGCCATCATTTTTTGTGCCCTACTTTCAATATTTCTTTGAACCTATACAAATTAATAACATGGTAAGAAAATGATATCTTTAATCATTATAAAAAAACAATGAAAGTTGAACCTAATATTCGCCATAGTCTTATCAAAACTAAAAATGGGTAATACCGTAGTCTTACCTTTTTTCTTCAACATATTCGCCATATTCTTACCACTGCAACATAGTGTCAAACATACACTCAAGAAATATGAGTAAGTTACTGAACCCAATATTTGGAACATATCTTAAAAACAATAAAGACCCGCATTGATATATGCATAGAACATAACAATATTTTCACTAACTAGATATCACATAATAATAAAATAAATATGACTAATGGTGCAAAAACTAGAATGTAGTTTGAAAAAAATTGCATAACATCCATGGCCTACAACAAAACCAAAAAAACCTGCAGCCTATTTGTTTCTAACCGAATTCTCTTGTACCCAAATTCCTTCACAGTTTGCACGATTATATTCTTCATCTCCTTCAACAGTTTTAAGTCTTGACAGTTCTATCGGTGCAAAGTCCTCAAATGAATGAGCATTTGAATCAGCAAAATCCAAATCATGGAATCCACAGAGAGGTGATTTCAGGACATCATACGAATGAGAGTCACTTGATTCTTGAGAATAAAACACTTGTTGAGCATGAGACGGAAGAATAAAAGGATATTGATTTCGCAAATTCCCAGTTTTGAAGTTGGCTAAGGTAAACCCATCTTTAGTTTTGTTGGCATTTGTTGGCCCAATCACAATAAAATACTGGATATCGAAATGTAAAAAAATCAAGCACAATAATCTGTTGTATAACACCATAATAAGTCAAGTCTTGGTCTACTTGTCTTGTGTCTTTGGCACTAGATCTAGATAAAGTGCTAGCCAACATAGAAACTCCAGAGTCTTGACATCCCTTTTCACCACTCTTTGTATGGAAACGGCGACCATTTATCAAATAACCTCGATAGCTCATAGCTTTTCTTCTTGGACCATGTGGCAAACATTCCAAAATATTAGATACAAACTTGAAGCCCATTTCTCTTGGAATCTAAAAACAAAAATAGACTTTTCATAAAGAATACATAAGAACAAACACCTCATGAACTGGGAACAAATTTAAATTTACAAAATTGACACTAGGTTTGCCAACCTCTTCTTTTATCCACTCACAAAATTCTTTTGCAATTTTTGTTCTAAGAAGGGCTTCATTTTTCGCAAGCGTGGTTCAAGGTGAATAAGCTCATCTAGGTGTTTCCTAATTAATGACAGAAAATATGTAAATAATAATCAAATAAATATTATATGAAAACTAGCAATATTTTTTTAAATGAATAGCTACTAACTTAAGGTACGCTTGAACTTCCTCCGCATTAAACAAAATGCAAGAATGGGCTTTACGAAGCATATTTTCGGAAAGTGTGATCAGCGTCCCCTTTAACAATGGTTTGCCTTCAAGGATGGTTGATTCATCATCATCCTCATCATTGCGACCATTTTCACCATTGATATATTCATCAAGCTTCATTTGTTCTGCACAAAACCTAATACTCTCTTCTTTCAAGTAGCACTCAGCGATGCACCCCTCTGGTCTTGCGTTATTCCTAACATAGCCTTGTAAAATCTTCATGAATCTATGAAATTAACATGATCACGAGATGATTAAAAGAAATTAAACAGTACATAAACTAGGATTAAATTATAAATAAAGAGATAAAGTTTGAACTTTCAGGTGGATACATCCAACGAAATTGAATTAGTCCTCCAATGTATGCCTCTTGTACTAAGTGAACCGTCAAATGCACCAAAATTTCAAAAAATGATGGTGGAAAAAATCTCTACAAGAGACACATTGTCTCTACTACTTCAGCTTCTAAACTTTCCATTTTTTCTCGATCGATTTCTCTTTGACATAGCTCATTGAAGAATAAACACAATCTAAAAATTGCCTTTCTTGGCCCATCCGGAAGAAGTCCTCTCAATGCTACGGATAACAATTGTTGCATCAAGACATGACAATCATGAGATTTTAGGCCATAAATTGCATGATCTGCCATTGATATGCATTTTGAGATATTTGAGACGTACCCATTAGGTAATTTCAATGAGAAAAGCCTATGACAAAATGTATGTTTTTATGTCCTTGATAAGGTGTGTGGTGTCGCAGGAAGAAATGTCTTAGTACATTTACTTTGAGGATGCAAGTTTAACCTTATTCCTAGCTCTTTCAAATCCTCGCGAGATTGAATTCCGTCTTTTGATTTCCCTTTCATGTTCAACAATGTCCCAATTAGACTCTCACAAATGTTCTTTTTTATATGTATAACATTTAAATTATGTTTCCAGTATGGCAAATCAAAAAATATTGATATCTTCTTCCACATTTCTACATATTGTGTCTTTCTGTTGTTTCTTGAAGATTTCCCCCAATCTGTCTCAATATCCTTAACTTTATCCCAGACTTGACAACCCGTCAAGGAAACAGGTTTGTCTCCATACTCTTGTTTACCATTAAACCAACTTTTCTCCGACCGAAATGGATGATCATTTGAAAGAAACTAAAGTAAACTTTGTGCTATGCTTTAGCCATTCAACACAAGTATCAACTCCACATTTAGGACATGCCACTTTTCTTTTTGTTGTACATCCTGCAAGGTTTTCATACGCAGGGAAATCGTTGATAGTCCACATCAGAATAGCCTTTAGATTGAATGTAGTCTTGGTGTGTGCATCATAAATTTCAACACTAGTTGTCCATAAAAGTAGCAAGTCGTCGATAAGTGGTTGCTAATAGATATCGATATCGTTGCCTGGCTGTTTTGTGCCTGGAATTAACATACTCAACATAAAAAAAAAAAAAAAAAAAAAATTTATCGAGCCATTACCAAGGTAGTAAATTATTAATAACTAGCATGACTGACCAACAACTATAAGTCGAACGGAGAGTATGGTATGGATTAATCCCATCTGTAGCGAGTACTAGTCGTAAGTTGCGTGGATCCTCATTAAAAGAGGGCCATTTATGATCAATTGTTTTCCGCGCAGGAGTATCTACTGGGTGGCGCATGATTCCATTAGTACTCCTACTAGAAAAATGCCAAATTAACTCCTTTGCACTATCGGACATATACATCCTCCTAAACTTGGGTAATATAGGAAAATATCTTAAGATCTTTGCTAGATCACCATTTTGTACTTGCTACGTATGAGGATCCACTTTCCATTGCGAAGAACCACATTTGGACAAAATGTTTTGCTTTCATGCTCATTCCTATATAAAATACAATCATTTAAACACGCAAGAATTTCCTGACAGTCCAGCCTAAATGGGTCAAATATTTTCTTTGCAGAATGAAATGAGCTTGGAATAGTATTCTTCTCTGGAAGCATGTCTTTAAAATCTCCAATAAATTGCCAAAACTCTTATCAGACCAACTGATTGATGCAAAAAACCAACATTAATGTCGTTGCATGATTTTCGACATCAATCAAAGAAATATCTGTTGTTTTTATTTATTTTTTTCCTTCAACCTGCAATACACTTCAACAATGCATAGTGGAAGTAGGGGTTATCGACTACTTCACATGGATTAGAAGACAAATCAGATTTTCAATTTAAAGAATAAAGATAATAGTAAAATAATGGATGATGAAAATAAACTAAAAGTTAAAGGGGAAAGAGAAACAATTAAAAAAGAGAAACAAAGATAAAACTTACTTCTTTAATGGAATTAAAAACTTAGTACATGCACTTCTGATGTAGGAGGGTTTCCAGGGTTCCTAATTTGCTCTCAAAGTTATTTACTAAATAACTTATTCGTAATCTTTCAATTTAATTAGGAGTCTTTTTAGTTTCCTTTTAAGATTAAGCTTTACTTTTTCTTTTAGGAATAGACTGCTTGTTATTTTAGTATTTGATTTTAATTTTTCTTTTAGGAATAGGCAATTTCCTTTTAGGATTAGGCTTTACCTTTTCTTTTAGGAATAGACTGTTTGTTATTTTAGTATTTGATTCTAATTTTTCTTTTAGTAATAGACTGCTTATTATTCAAGTTATTTGAGCATTATAAATAGAGATAATCCTCAATATTGTAGGGGACTTTTAATTTTGATAATTTGAATTGAACATTAGAGTTATTTCTCTGTGTTTTGGGCAATTCTCTTGTGTTCTTCCCTGTTAATTATCTGTTGAAACTAGCCTACAAAATAATCGCTATTCTGCCCGGCGTCAGTTGGTATTAGAGCTTCAGCATCTTCTTGGGGTGAGATTTCATCAATTTCTATGGCTGGTGGTCGTGGTTGTCGTGGGCAGGTTCCGAACGAGGAAGCCCCAAACCGTGATCGTAACATTCAGGATGTGATGATTGAGGATTTACAAACGCAAGTTGCAGAGTTGACCCAGCTTCTGGCGGCGCAGGGTTTCGGAGATCGTGAGATGGAAGATCACGATTCTGACTCCAGTTTCGAAAACCCATATCACAATCGTGCTCGATTCTGGGAGCACCGTGGTCTGGAGGATCATCATGGAGATATCGGATTCAGAGTGGATCTGCCTGAGTTTTCTAGTATGTTACAGGCCGAAGGATTTGTCGATTGGTTGAATGAAGTAGAACGTATTTTTGAATATATGAAAGTCCCAGATCGCGTCAAGGTGAAATTTGTCGCCATCAAACTCAAGGGTAGAGCATCTGCGTGGTGGGAGCAGCTAAGGCGATCACGCGACAGGCAGGGTAAGGCCAAGATCACTGATTGGGAAAAGGTGAAGAAGCAGATGAAGGGTCACTTCCTTCCTTTCGGCTACACTCAAACTTTGTTTCAGCGATTTCATTCGTTAAGGGAAGGCCCAAAATCGGTTGATGATTACACGGAGGAGTTTTATCAATTGATAACCAGCAATGACTTATCTGAGACAGAAGAGCAGATGGTGGCATGGTATTTGGGGGATTACAACAGCCTCTGCAGGATGTCCTCAGCCTTCACTCGCCGTGGACCGTTTCTGAAGCATACCAGCGTGCACTTGCTGTGGAAAAACAACAGAACAGGATGCCTATGATCAGCAGTGACCAAAGCAGTCGGCCAGTTCGCCCTCAAGAATCTCGTCCTGCCCAGTAGCCACCACAGGTTAATTCTAACTCAAATATTAGATGTTTCAGATGTGGTGAACAGGGACATAGAGCGACTGAGTGCAGGAAGCTTGCTATTCAGAAATGTTACAATCTCTTGATTGAGGAAGACGTGGTAGACGACAATGACGAGCATGGAGAGCCTGTGTATGACGATGATGAAGATGGAGATGTGCTGTATGGAGATGGCCATGAGACTCTGATTGTTCGTAAGAGTCCACTGACTCCAAAGGGTGATTCAAGGGACGATTGGTTGAGAACCAATATTTTCCACACGACCTGCACAATTGCAGATAAAGTCTGCAAGATGATCATTGACAGTGGCAGTTGTGAGAATGTAATGTCAGAAGAGGCTGTCCAGAAATTACATTTGAAGACAGATCGTCATCCCAAGCCGTACAAATTGTCGTGGCTGAATAAAGGTAGTGAGATCATAGCATTGCCTTTGCCACATAGACCACTGTTTCCAGGTTTCTACATGCCCATCAATGTCAAGGATCCTAAATTATTGGCAGCTTTAGTGGAAAGTCGTAAAAGACACTCCATATGCAGGTGCTTTTCTTCTTAAAGACGAGCCAGGAACTGATTCTACTCATGCATCTAGCTCAGAAGCAGATAAAGAGAAAAGCATAGTTGATGGCAAAGAAAGGATGTATTAAACCGTCTTCATGAAGTTAGTACTTTGGCACAGATAACCAATATACAAGGGGATTTGGTAGTGAAAATCCACTTACTGTGAAAGTTGATCATCTTAAGGATGAACCATATAATAAAGATGATGACGTGTTAAAGGCAACATCCTTTGTAGTCATATCCACCTTGAGAGATGTTATGAAAACTAGCTCACTTTGGAGAGATCATGTTCAAACATATACCCAGCACATCGGTGACTTTACTTATCCGAGATTAGCAGATTTTGGAACTGCTATTTCAGGAGCTCATGGGTTGAAATGTCAGGAAGTTCTTGAAGAGCTAGATGTTCATAAGCGGTTACCGATAGGGGCATAATAAGGCTATTTTTAGTACCATATTTATATATATATTTTTGTCTATTATTTGTTAATTATGGTGCTAATTGCTATTTTCGTGTTTGTGTAGGTTTCCAATTACAAGATTCTAAAATAGAAGCTAAGTGAAGCGAATTGGCAGCTAATTGCACAAGGAAACCACACAAAGAAGGAAACCAAGCAAGAAAATAAATATAAAAGGAATGATACCTGCCCTGGAGAAATCACGCTTGCAATCACAGCAAGCCGTCACCCATCCAGCAATAGCATCCCCATCCATAGCCTCCTAATCCACCGCCGCTGCAAGCCAAGCATCCTCCCACAGCCGCCGTCGTCATGAACCCACCACCATCATCAAATCCAACCATCACCCTTCTCCTTGAAACAACCTCGCCAAACCCTAGCCACGTCTCCCTGTTTCACTCCCATCACAACCACATAGACATCGTCACCGTCTTCATCTCTCAGCCGATCACCTCCACCAGTCAGATAAAACCCCCGTCTCAGTCCCTCTCTCTCGCTATCCCCTGTCGTCGCCGTCGTCATCTCTCCCCATTCCTTTCGTCACCTCCATAAGCCACAGCCACAACCACGCACACGAAAACGAAGCAAACACAGAAACAGAGATTGAGAAGTGAGGAGTGAGCAGATCACGAAGGAGCAGATCGCGTGAGGGAGGTGAAGGAAGAGATATCGTGCTATTCGCACCCCAATTTCCACTCAGTACCACCACGGATCAAGCGACAGTGTTTGGTTTCATCTCTTAACTCTTTTTCTTATTTTAGTTTGATATTGATTTTGGTTTACTGTTTGAACATTATTAATATGTCTAGGTAAACTTCTCTTAGTTAGGGGTGGATTCGAAACCCCGAACATGTGTTTTATAAATTAATTGAATTTAATCTTCCTTGCTATTAGTGATTGTGTTTTGCTTCACTGCTTTATAGAGAAATTTTCTTTGTATATTTGTTAAGGTGGCCAACTTAGTAAGCATGTTAGGATCTAGTGCTAGAGTATAGGAGAGTTTCACCTAATTGTTATAATCTTGTACTCACAAGTAGTAAATTCCAAGAAACGTTGGTAAGGTTAAGTAAAAACCTAGGTAAGAACAAGATGCTGATCATACTTGTAATTGCCTAGTCAGTGTTCATATTTTCCACAAAACTTAATGATCTTAGATTGTTATTTAACTTGCGATTCCTGTTTAGATAGCATGATAAGAATAGTTTGAAAGCGATGCTCAGTTTAATTCAACGAACTTGGAAAAATAATAAGATTAATGCAGTGCGGTTACGGTTAATCTTGAGCATTGTCTCTCACGAGTTAGCAAGTGATTATTGAAGATTGATTTGTAAGCATATGTTTGGTGTATGAAATAAACCCTTAGCTAATTTCTCATCTTTGCCATCCCTTTAGTTTTATTATCTTTACAGTAATTTTCGTAGTTATTTTCATAGTTTAATTTAGAAAATCCAATCCCCCATTATTTAATTAATTAGATTGTTAGTTGTCTTTTAGCTATTCTTAGTGTTAATTGGCAAGCCCTTTAATCCCCGGTCCAGAACGATCCCTACTTATTCTAAACTACAATCACAAAGCAAAGTATTAAGTTGTGTGCTACTAAAATAGCGCATTAGTTACAGCTGACACTAGAATTAGTAAAGAAAGAAATGGAGATTAGCAAGATACAGGAAACAATTGCCAAAGCCATTGAAGAAAAGATAAGCGGTGAGCAACGCCGGTTCTTACTTAATGAGCAGCTTAAGGCAATAAAGAAGGAACTTGGCTTGGAAGCTGACGACAAAACAACACTTTCTGCAAAATTCAGAGAAAGACTTGATAAGGAGATGTTCCCACCCCATGTTTTACAAGTCATAGAAGAAGAGCTAACAAAACTGCAGTTGTTAGAGGCCAGTTCAAGTGAGTTTAATGTGACACGTAGTTATCTCGATTGGCTCACAGTACTGCCTTGTGGGAATAGTTATGTAGACGTGAATTCAGATTTACCAGCAGAGGTGCAGCAGCTAGCTGCGTTTACTGACCTGATACCAGAGGATCTTCCTCCTAGACTGCCGCTAGAAGATTTCGATGAAGCTGTTGTGAACTCGAGGACGAGTTCTTTCCAATCCAGGGTGACTGATGCAGGAGGGTTTCTAGGGTTCCTAATTTGCTCTCAAAGTTATTTACTAAATTACTTATTCGTAATCTTTCAATTTAATTAGGAGTCTTTTTAGTTTCCTTTTAAGATTAAGTTTTACCTTTTCTTTTAGAAATAAACTGCTTGTTATTTTAGTATTTGATTCTAATTTTTCTTTTAGGAATAGACAGTTTCCTTTTAGGATTAGGCTTTACTTTTTCTTTTAAGAATAGACTGCTGGTTATTTTAGTATTTGATTCTAATTTTTCTTTTAGGAATAGGCTGCATATTATTCAAGTTATTTGAGCATTATAAATAGAGTTCTTCCTCAATATTGTAGGGGACTTTTGATTTTGATAATTTGAATTGAACATTAGAGTTATTTTTCTGGGTTTTGGGCAATTCTCTTGTGTTCTTCCTTGTTAATTATCTGTTAAAACTAGCATACAAAATAATCGTTATTCTGCCCGGCGTCAACTTCTCTCATTCATCATCATCATCATCATCATCATCATCATCGTCAACGTCAACTTCTCTACCAAGTAAAAATAAAAAAACCAAGAACTAAAACTAAAAAAAACTCCCTAAAAAAACTATCACGGAAAAACTATCCCTTGTGAACCCCATGTATGGGGTTTTTTGTAGGTAAAAAGGGTTTGAGTGCAATAAGAAAACATGATTGAGTGAAACAAAAAAACATGGTTTGAGTTAAACAATGAAACATGGTTGAATGAAACACGGAATTGTTGAGTGAAACAAGGAATGGTGTTGGAGTTGAATAAGGAAACATGTCTTGTAGAGATTTTTTTATGATAAAGTTGGCCATGTTGACGTCCAAATCTTGATATTGATTTTCTCGAGATCCATAGTTGTTGTTGCTTTGTGGGCTTGACTTCATGGGTCTTGGGATTGAAATTCTTTAATCTTTATGACTGTATTTGAACTCCCATTGAGCCTTCTAGTTGTTGAATTTAGCCTTATTGTGCCACTTTATGCATGATTTGAGATTTGTGCTTGAATTCCTACAAAATGCACAAAATACACGTGATGAGATATTTTTATTTGATAATTAAACTTAACAATTGTATATTTAGGGGTGTAAAAATTGATGTTTTGGGTGCTTATCACACCACCCCAAAACAACTTTTTGCTAGTCCTCTAGCAAAGAACAACGAAAAGAAAGATAAGAACACAAAACAAAATATTTGTATTCGTCCTATACTTCTCAAATAAACCAATGCCACTTTCGCTGGCATGACTCGATTGCATTTACAATATGAAACAACGCCTTGAACACCTAGCATGACACTAAAGGAGGAATTTTAGCCTTCTGAAGGTTATCCAGGATGACATCCACAAGCATTTATTTTATATGACACAAAATTGATGTGTGTCCTACTTTTCTCAGAGAATGTCCCTATTATTCAACCACATAGAAGACAATAGACATATGTAACTTCTTACTAAAATGCACATTACAAGTAAGCAATTTTGGAACAAGTTGTATGTGTGAATAACCAAAAAATGCAACTTTTCGTGTCAAAGTAACGTACATCCTAATCCACCTTTGAAATAGCCATTTTGACTTCAAAACTCACCAGTTAATCTCTCTGAAATGATCACTCTGTGTTTGGGTAAAATATTTTCTCTCTTGCATGTAAGGAAAAGAGGAAATGCAAAAATTTAAACTTCTCATATGTTCATAAGAATAAACGGACATGAAAGAGAATAATAGTCTCATGGAAGGAATGTTGATCATTTGCAAGAATGTCGAGTTACCCACCATAGCGCCTTCTCATCTATTCTTCACTTCTTACCATACCTTACCATAGGGTTAATTAGGACTTCTCTAAAATAAAAATGAATCTGGCTTTTTTTTTATATATGAGGAAGAGTGGGGTTGGTAAGTAAATAGATGTTTATGAAAATGCAGGGTCTTCAAATAGCTTAATAGGGAACTCATCAATCACTTCCTTTTATTTTCCTTTCTCCACAATTTTTTTTTCTTTTTCAGAACCTTTTTTTTTTTTAAGTACCTTGGACTTTGGATCACTTTGCACTCCCCTTTTTCTTCATAAATCTTCCTTACATTTTTAGAAACATAAAAGGGAAAATGAGTTTTATTTTTATATATATATCTAATAAATCAAGACAAATGCTCACATTGGTATTGGATGAAATTTTAGCAAGATGATTTTGAGAAGGTTGAGATGGACAAAAGATGGCTAATTTACATTCTAAGGTTTGGTAATTGTTATAAGTCTCAAATAGACTACAAGACCTATGTTTCTCTTAACTCGAAAAAGATGTCATCCTCAGGCCAACCCAAAAAAAGAATAATGAGATTTCACAACAAGTTAATGTCCAATAAAATTTTAAGTAATCATATGACTCGGAGTTGTGTAAAAACACATTGAATATAATGAAAGGTCTGATAGCTCACAATTTTAAAGTCTCCACTATTATTCCTATAGATTCTCAAGAAGTAACTTTATTCTGTATTCCAAACTACATTTGTGGTCATTGTACAAAAATTTATTTGTTCATGAATGTTCAAATGCAATATTTACTCTAGTAATAAACTTCCAACATCTTTTTGTTTATATGTAATGAATCAAGTAATCCAATCTCATCATAGCTAGGATACCACACCATTTTTTTTATTTTTTTTAATTATTTTTTAACTTTTTAACTTTTTAATTTTTAATTTTTAATTTTTAATTTTTAATTTTTAATTTTTAATTTTTAATTTTTAATTTTTAATTTTTAATTTTTAATTTTTTATTTTTAATTTTTTATTTTTTATTTTTTATTTTTATTTTTTTAGAAAAAGATTTTCAAAAAAGGTATGAATTTTGATAAATCTCCCCGCCCCCAAACAAATAGAACAATGTCCCCAGTGTTAAACAAATCAAATGAAAAGTGAGAAATAAAAATTAGAACTTATTACCTCAGGTGATTTGTTGAACATTTGTACCGTCCCTGCAATGAAAAAAAGTGAGTTGGTAGGGGTGATGTATTATTAAAAATACATCACCCCCGAACAGGAATTGGCGGTATTATAAATTTTTTTATTTTTTATTTTTTATTTTTTATTTTTTATTTTTTTTTTTATTTTTGTTTTTTATGAATGAATGAAAGCATAAACAGACTGGGCTGCCTCCCAGTAGCGCTAAGTTTAATGTCATTGCCGGACATAATCCTCATAATTATGATCAATCAATGGAATGGTTTCCACTGACCTTGTGGGAAGTTCATGGTATGGCTTTAGTCGTTGTCCATTTGCTTGAACTAGACTACCATTTGTAGGGTTTTCAACGGTGATGACACCATAGTTTTTAACATCACGTACAATGAATGGACCAGACCAACGAGTTTTTAGCTTACCTGGAAAGAGGTGAAAACGAGAGTTGTAGAGTAGGACTGGACTTTCTAACCAATATGGAACTCTTTTCTCCTGATGCTTTTGTCATGTATCCACTTCATTTTATCTTTGTAGTTTTTGGATAAATCATAAACATCATACCTCAATTCTTCTAGCTCATCGAGCTGAAGTTTTCGTTTTTTACCAGCCATATCGAGGTTAAAGTTTAGACTCTTTGTAGCCCAATAAGCTCTATGTTGGAGTTCGACAGAAAGATGACGAAGTTTACCAAAGACCAATCGATAGAGAGACATCCCTAAAAGAGCTTTGAATGCAGTTCGGTATGCCTATAAGGCATCCAAAAGACGTAAAGACCAATCTTTTCGATTTGGATTGATAGTCTTTTTTAGGATGTTCTTGATTTGACGATTTGAGACTTCAACTTGACCACTTGTTTGAGGATGGTAGGAAAGGGAAACTTTGTCAGTAACCTCATACTTTTTAACAAGATGCTCAAAGACGCGGTTACCGAAATGCTTACCCCCATTACTAATGATATTCTTGGGGGTGCCAAATCTACTAAAGATAAACTCCCTTATGAATGAAATAACAATTTTGTGATCATCGGTCTTAGTGACAATGGCCTCTATCCATTTAGAAACGCAATCCACTGCAAGAAGGATGTATTGACACTACACCAAAAGGCCGTTTTAGCTACACGTAGATGGCCACGGATTGAAAGTATTGAAAGTTAAACTTAACTAAGGAACGTGTTGTTGACATGTATAGAAATATATAACTGAAGTGGTCCCATGGATTGAAAGGTATTAGATCAATGAGTTGGCTAAGCATGTTACGGGTTTTGGGATATTGGTGAAGAAGATATGGAAATGTGGATGCATGGACTTCATGCCATTTGGATAATTTGATCATATTGAGATATTATACAACCACTTGGTTACATAATGAAAAAAACAAACATGTATTTAAGTTGTCATACATGAGATAGATATGATCAGAGAGGAGAAGTATTGGATTTAATTCGAGAGAGGTGTTTAAATGAGTAACAGAAAGAAATGATTCAAGTTGAGAGCCATAACAAATGGATACAGGAGGAGTTCTCACCAATGGAACTGACTTAACACGCACAGAGAGTCAGATGCATGATGGGTCAGTAGATCAGTCCATATGCAGGTTCAACTAATATGAGTTTTCTTTCCATCTTGTTTGGAAAAATTAGGAAGGAGAGAGAGTAGACTGATGAGTGTAAGATAAGCACCCTTTAATTGAAATGAGAGGGGTGGCCAAAGCCAAAGCTCTGTTAACTGGCCGCGTTGTTGGCGTCCTAGACAGGGCATATGACCCTCGTTTTTTAGCTTCAAATCTGCACCCCACTTGCATTCATTAAATCCCTCCCCTCTCATGCTAGCTACTACTTCATACAACATAAGACATGTTATACATACATTATGCACATTGTTCAGTCTAGCTATTGTAGCTAGTCTGAAGTACGTATTTATAAAATACCATAGTTAATAATCTTAGTCAGTTATAATCTTGATTTTGCTAAATTTTACACACTCAAATCTGATAAGAGTATTAGAAGCGATCAAGTCAAACTTAAACCTGAATCCAACCCATCTTATCTACATAGCTAGAGATCCTCGTGCAACACATATACAGATTACACTTAACCACCTATTAACTTTATATTCTTTCAAAACTGTGCAGCTTATATGGATTCTATTAGGTAATGATCCACTTTTACATTGGGTTGTATGGGTCTAATGCATGAGTTGTTCACTCTCCCTGATCCTCATGCTATCCTTTCTGCCACTTTCTACCACCAATGCGGGATATTAACAAGGGAGACAATGTTGAGAGACTGGCTGAAGAACAAGATCCCCAGAGTGTTTATCAATTGTCATTTTAATTTGCTCCCCAAAGAAGGTCAATGTATTTAGAGGCATGATGACACACTTCACGGTCGATAATATGAACTAAATTCGTGATGCAGGCAATCACCAACACATAATCTATGAAATTGCACCCTTAAGCCCGATATTGCCTTGAACCACATCAAGATGACCTTAAACCACTTTAACTTATGAGCATTTGCCTCACCAAAGTAAATGTATCATAAGAATATTGCAACAAAGGAATTGACGATCCGTCCTCGACCCCAAAACTAGCAATAATATTGTCTTTGACTACGTCATAATCATCCTAGTATCCTACAGAATACCTAAATAACCAAAGCGCAAAAAAGTAGAAGGGAGGGAAGAGTTGGAGAAATAGGGAAAGATTGGAGAGTTTGCGAAATCGAATTTAGAGAGTGTTGAATACCTTAAAATTGAACAGAATATTTCTATAAATGCTAAACTCGTAATGATCAACCCCTCACTTGATTCTCAATGAACTCAAAAATGAAATTGGGCAGAAATATTTGAATCCCGACATATATCTAAACAATGGCTGCAACAACTGATACTCTTATATGTATAACATAAATATTTGAATCCAGTCATCTCTATGGTTGTCTGGCCGCTACCAAATCACTACTAATCAAATTAAATCAATATGCATCTATTTTTCAATAGAACTAATTGAATGATGACTAATAGTAACTTGATTTTTTTTGTAGCATTGTTGATTCCAAAGAAAGAGGAACCCATTGAACTGAAAGTTCATCCCCTCACCATTTACATCCCAATAAATGCAAAACATTATAAACGGTAAATATAAAAATAAAAATTGGTTTTGTGATTCGAGATTTCGCATCTGAGGATAATCTGTCATTGTAGAGGAAACCAAACAAACCCCACTATTGAAGAAGTTGAAAAAGAAGATACCCAAAGCCTAGTAAGGTTTTTTTTTTTCAAAAGGCGAGCTGGGTTTTTAAGGATTTCATAACCTATCAACTGGGCGACCTATAAGTCAACACCCATTAGAAAGTAACCATTTCACAGGTGAAATTCGAAGCTAAGATGTGGAGAACAAACCCACACAACCCTACCCACTAGGCCATAACACCATTGGCCAAAGCCTAGTAAGGTGGCACCATTAACTCATCAACTTCTTTTGAAATCAAAAGGACACTCTTTGAAAACCCATCGACTCATGCCCTCTCTCTTTCTAATCCCAGCCAAACACAAACTTCATACACACATCACTATTTAAAACATAAGCTAAAAACAAAAATGAAACTAAACTCGTACACATGATTCACAACATAAGCTAAAACAAAAATGAAACTAAACTCGTACACATGATTCACAATATTGGAGAAAACATACACATCAGAGAGAGAGGTCTGTTTTAGATTTTCATGGTGGCTGGGGGCAGATGGATCGGTTGTGGGTGGGAGGAACATATATATAGTTACACATCAATTAGACTAATGTGTGTATTGAACAGTCTAAGACATTCCATTCAGTTTTTTTTTTTTTTTTTTTTTTGAAATCGAATTTAGAGATTGTTAAATACCTGATAAGTGACTCAATCAAAATTTACAATCACCAAAGCAAATCGAGTTCAGATGCGGCTGAAAATTTTCAGTCACTCACTAATCAAGTACCTATATGAAACATTGTTGATTTTAAGCACACTTCGAGCCATCAATTAGAAAGGGAAAACAAAATTTTAGGGATTGTGTTACCTGAAAATTTGAGTTTAGTGATTGAAATCTCCAATCACCTAGAACATATATGGTTTATCAATCTACAATCACCTGAAATTGAAGTAAAAATTCCAATTACCATGGTTTATCAGGAAATAAAATAAGAGGAGAAGAAGATAAGGCGAAGAAGAGAATAAGAAGAGAAGAAAATCAAAAGAAGAAAGAATAATTCACTTACGAATTCGAAGCAAAAAGATATGTTTGGGAAGTTAAACGAGGAGGACGAACTCCAATGATAACCATCCCCATTTTAACTAAAAGTTAAATTTAGGAGTTTCATATTTCTTCACACTCGAACCACATCTTTTATTTTTACATTTTTATTATTATTTTAATATATCTTTAACTTTTTTATACCAATTTAATTTTAATTATATTATTATTAATTTCAACTTAATATAATTATATTAATTAGTTTCAATTATATTATTATTAATTTCAACCAAATCAAGACCAAATCGCTGACCATATTGCAGACCTAATCGCAGTAGATTTCTTCTTCTCTCTTCTCTTCTCTTTGCTCTTGAATGTGGGAGGGATTAGGTTGGGGACGTGGAGATAATGGAAGGGTCCATGTTCTGCGATGTGAGAGGGGTGGGATTTTATTTTGGGTTTTGCGGGCTGTTTGTTTCGTTAAGTCTTGGCAGAAAAAAGAAAAAGAAATGGGCGTATTAGGAATTTTTCATGGCTCATTAAGAAGACGCGACTTAAAAGCATGTCATTATTTTTCAAAATTTTTATATAATGACTTGGTTTATGATGTGCACTTTATGTATATTATCAAAATGAATTATAATGACGTATATATTAAGTAAGTCATAAATTTAAATCCTTTAAACCCATATTTGTTGGGATTGAGGGGGGCTCATGTGCACTATCCACATGGCCTCCTCATGTGCATCAATTTCAGCCGTTAGATTGCTTTAAAACCAATCTAACGGTTCTCCTATCTCTCTCTCCATTAAATTACTGTCTCTCCATTAAATTACAAATTAAATCACTCACTCTCTCCACATAATAAATTACAAATTAAAACACACATCACTTATCTCTTTCTCTCTCAACTAAATCACACATCACTTATCTCTCTCTCCACTAAATTATTACAATTAAACCACATTTTTCACTTATTTTTTCACCAAAATCTATACAATTCAACACATATCTCGAGAAAAATCAAAAGTTTAAATTTAATAGAACACGCGTTTCTAAGTAAATCTAACGGTCCAAATTTAATATTACACTAATCTCGAAAAAAATATAATGGGCCAAATTTAATGGAATACACATATCAAGGTAAATCTAATGGCTCAAATTTAATAATACAAACATCTCAGTCCAAATTTAATAGTACATACATGTCAAATTTAATTATGCACTCATCTCGAGAAAAATATATGATTCAACACGTACCTCGAGAAAATCTAACGGTTCTACACCCATCTCGAGAAAAATAGATGGTTCGACACTCATTTCGAGGAAAAATAAACGATCCAAATTTAATAGTACACGCATCTCTAGGTAAATCTAACACGCATCTCTACGTAAATCTAACGATCCAAATTTAATAGTACACTCATCTCGAGAAAAATCCAATGGTCTAAATTTAATAATTCACGCATCTCTAGGTAAATCTAACCGTTAGATTTTTGTGAAATATCAAACTAAAATTTAACGGTCCAAATTTAATAATTCACACATCTCTAGGTAAATCTAACTGTTAGATTTTGGTGAAAGATCAAACTGTTGCGAGATGAGTATACTATTAAATTTGGACCGTTAGATTTACCTAGAGATGAATGTCGAACCATATATTTTTTCTCGAGATGTGTGCAGAACATTTAGATTTTCTCGAGGTACGTGTTGAATCATATATTTTTCTCAAGATGAGTGCATAATTAAGTTTGACATGTATGTACTATTAAATTTGAGCCGTTAGATTTACCTTGATATGTGTATTCCATTAAATTTGGCCCATTATTTTTTTCTCGAGATTAGTGTAATATTAAATTTGGACCGTTAGAGCTACTTAGAGATGTGTGTTCTATTAAATTTGGACCATTTGATTTTTCTCGAGATGTGTGTTGAATTGTGTAGATTTTGGTGAAAAAAATAAGTTTAAAATGTGGTTTAATTTGTAATAATTTAGTGGAGAGAGAGAGATAAGTGATATGTGATTTAATTTGTAATAATTTAGTAGAGAGAGAGAGAGAGGTAAGTGATGTGTGTTTTAATTTAATTTGTAATTTAATGTGTGGAGAGAGAGAAAGAGTGATTTAATTTGTAATTTAATGGAAAGAGATAGTAATTTAATGGAGATAGATATGAGAACCATGTAATTTAATGGAGAGAGAGAGGAGAACCGTTAGATTGCTTTTAGAGCAATCTAACGGATGGAATTGATGCACATGAGGGGGTCATGTGCATAGTGCACATGAGTCCCCCTCAAACCTATTTGTTTTAGCGAGTGGAAATGAATAATAAAGTTGTTCCTGCAAGTTGGAAAAAAAAAAAATAGCTAACCCTAAAGACAAAAGAGGGTTGGGCATTATTGATTTTAAAACTTGGAACACAGCTGCCTATTGTGGCCATCTCTATAGAATTGCTAGTAGATCCAACTCCATCTGAGTTCAATGGATTTGGAACTACAAACTAAATCATAAAATTCTGTGGACTATGAATGTTTTTGCTGATTGTTATTGGATTTGGGGGAGCATCTTGAGCAAGAGGCAATAGTGTGAAAATCTACTAAGAGTCGTCATTGGGCATGGTAAAGAGTGTTCAATCTGACATAACCCATAGAGCTCAGAAGGGATTTTCTACAACAAACTTAATTATAATCAAATAGTATCTTCTCGTATTGCTAATAATGCCAAGATGATGAAGGTTAGAAGGATTCAAGGCTTGGTTCTCCCTAGAACAACTAACCATCAAGTGAGGACTCTATGGAACTCTCTTCAAATGACTGATTTGGGAAGACTCAACACAAAGGATAGAGTGGTGTGGCTGAGTACTCCTTTAGGTAGGTTCTCCATCAAAGTTGCAACCAAAGATCTTATTCAAAATGATGAGCATTTTCCCTGGTCCAAAATCATATGGGATGATAAAGGTCTTCCTAAGCATAATTTATTTTGTTGGATGGTTGTCAGGAATGTCCTTCTAACTCAAGACAATCTTTGTTTATGTAACAGTGGTCAATAACATATTCAACACTGGTTCTTTGATTGCTCTTTCTCAAAGTATATATGGCAAAGCATCTTAGATAGGCTAGAGATTGAGAGAATTGCTGGTAGCCATGTTATTGAATGGGTGTGGATATACCAGAGGGATAGAGGAAGATCCAACCAAAGTTTTATTATTAGGACAACTTTCAAGTGTTACATGTATCTGATTTTAGTGTTGCATGTATCTGATATGGGAGGAAAGGAATGGTAGAAGATTCAAGAGTAGGACAGTAAATAGAGATCAAGTTCTCCATAAATGTGTTCAAAAAATTTGATACATTTGAAGTTTAATGTTAAGAAAATCAGAAACACAAGGGCCAATAGATCTCAATGCAGCAGATGGAACCTGCATCTAGCTCTTGTGAATTCCCAATCAACATTCTACTGGTGGGAACACCCACCAGATGGAGTCTTCAAGCTGAGTACTGATGGGTCGGCTAGAGAATTTCAAGGGGGGTATTGGGGGCTCATAAGGGATTTTCATGGTAATGTAATAGCAGTTTTTTCAGGAACAATGGCAACTTCTGATATTCTCATCTAGAACTTCAGGCTCTGAAGAGAGGTATGCAACTGATCCTACAACTGGGTATCATAATAATGGAAGCAGTGGTTGATAAAAAGCAGGTTGAGTGTCTCATAAAACAAATATGGCAGATATAATGGAGGCTAGAGAACCTAGTGAATGAGATCAGAGATATGGCAGCTGAAATGGAGGTGTTCTCCATCAAGCATATCTTTAGACAATGTAACATGAAGATAAACTGGCTACCTTGAATGGTCCTCCAGGTTGTTTAATTTTATCTACATTGTCTTAGCTAGCCCTTCTAACTAGCTTTCTTTGCCTTGCACTGAGCGGACCCAAACCGCCCACCGCCCTCCTTTTCATCTCTATAATGAGAAAAAGTATCACAACTAATATCTTCTGTTTCGCCTTTCAACTTAAATTTAAAGTAAAGCAACAAGACTTTCAATCCCATTAGGTATGCTCACTGATTGATGAGCTCAGCCGAAAGGAATCACCGATCAAGAAGGGTCATTAACTCAACCCACCTCTTTGGTAAGGCCACGCTTAGCTTACTTATCTATTCCCACCCTAGCCCATGGATAAGAATTTTACCTGGAAGAACCAGTTTTAGTTGACAGTCCTCTCGGACTATGACCAAGACCAAGAACCTCTTTCTCTTATGGATTAGGAAAGCCAAATGGAACGAGATCTCATAACCCGCAAATCTTGATGAATAGCGTTACGCATATCTTTCCCCTCTCAAGTGAGAGTTGAGCAGTTTACAAGCCAACCTCTTTTTTTCCCGAAGCAACATATATGGCCAAACAAAGTTGGATAAAGGGTATAGTGCCAATGAGCGAGGAACGGGAAAGGCAAGGGAGGTGGGAGGGTTTTGCTTTTCAAGTTTTTGGTAACATAAATTCAAATATCCAAATATTAAGTAAAGGAAGTACTGGTACAATGCTAGAAGCAATGTTGCACGAAATAGCCTTCTTTTGTCCTAGGGGGAAGGTTGGGATAGTAGCTAAATAATAGGAATCTTGTCCATTAGCTAGGTGCCTGAGCTATTCTGGAAATGGCAATCGAAGAGATTGTTGTTGCCTTCGGAGAGGCAGAGGTATTCTATACTAAAGCCGCTATTGAAGAAACATAATCATCATCGTCAGATAACCCATTACTCATATAGGGCATGGAGTTAGTGCAGTGAAAGACTCTAACTTATGTTTCTGCTTTTCATGCCAAGGGTGAGTTTGATGTTTTCATTCCCATCATTGGGGATCAACTGACGTCCAAGGGATAACCCATAAGAAACAATTATCTGATGCTGATATCCTAAGACCAAGAATCTTCTTAATAGAAACCTTAGAGTTATGCACATTATATTGTATACAACAAAAGGACTTACCACTGGGTAACTAGTGCTAGGGACCTTCTTATTCCCTGGGAGATACTCTATTTCATATACATAATCTAACTTAGATGAATAGACTGATCTAAGGGGAAGGAAGTGGAATAGGACTATTTTCAGAAGCCATATGGTTATGGTTAAGACCTTTCCCTTTACCTTCAATCTTCCATGATTAGACAATGATGTTTAGTAAGGGGAACAAATGAGATATGCCAATCACTGCTTATCCGAGTCTAAAGGGCCAAACCTCTCATCCAACAAAAGCCCGCTTTTAAAATGGAAATAAATTCATAATGATGTTTCATCAAAAACACCCAGAAATAGCGAGAATAGTCATCAATAAACACAAGACATAGTAATGAGATCTACCTTTAGTGGAAAGAGGGGAAGGACCCATAACGTCAGAATGAATCAAATCAAAAGGTGCAGATGAAAAAGAACTACTACTAGAAAAGGTGACATTCTCCCCCACTTATTTTGCAAACATCCTTGTCGCCTTCTTGTTTAGAAAATCTTCGATTTTGTCCACGAAAGGCAACAAGGTTTCGGCGCGCTCCTAGCTTGCTTGTCATTGTCCTATTTCTTCTTCCCTTTTTTCCTGTCCTTGGGCTTAGAGGGTTTATTTTCTAACTCCGCTTCCCTCTTGGCGGCTAGCATTTTGTCTAGAGCGATGTATCTTTGGGCATTTTTTAGCAAGTCTGTCGTATTGGTTGGAGGGTCTAGGGTAAGGAAGTCGTAGAACTTGCCTCTTTTCAAACCCAAAGTGAAAGCCGTGACGGCGATGTCATCACTACAACTGTTGATGAGGGTCAATTCATAATTAAAATGTGTGACGTACTCTCTCAACGTCTCGTTGTGTTTCTGCTTTAGGGTCAGCAGATAATGCAGGCCCTTCCTGAGCCGTTGGCTGCCCACGAAGCATGTGAAGAACGCCAATGCAGACGTCCAAAATGAATCGGTAGATTTCAGAGGAAGGCTATGGAACCACGTCAGTTCTGACGTCTTTTGGCTTGCAGGGAATGATTGGCACATTATCGCATCAGACCCTTCCTTGAGTGCCATAACGTGTTGGAATGGGTGCAAGTGATCGGACGAGTCTCCTGTCCCATCGTAAAACTTCAATTTTGGTGGTTATTTCTTTGGCAGTGGTTCATCCATGATATGATCCATGAACAGAGGGATCGTGAGATTAAATAGCACGTCTGGGTTCGTAACCCCATTACGGATGGGGTTGTGTGAGACGTGCCTATTAGCTCTGGACGTTGGGTTTCTATTGGTTGTGCCTCCTCTTTAGATCCATTAAGAAGCTGTTGGGGCAGCACGACACTCCTGAACAAGCTCTCTGGAACTCTCTGGGGACTGGCCCTTCGTTGCTCATGATTTCCTTTTGCAGGTGGAAGATTTTGTTGTTTGAGTGCCTCCAACATTTATGTGATTTACTGCATCTGGGTTGAAAGTAGATCCACCCTTGAATCTACTGTGGCCACCATCAGCGCGAGGGTCTGAGGAGGTTTTTTCCATGGTGGTAGTGGAACTGGCTGCGCTATGCCGATTTGAGCGTTCGAGGGTTTCACAACATCTTCATTGTTGTGAGACCTTGTTGTCACCATTTCTATGGTTATCTGGAAAAGGTGGTACTACTATTTTTTTCTGAGGAACTCTGTCGCTCCCCACAGACGGCGCCAAACTGATGTAGGCGATCTCTGCCTTTCTTCCTCGCTTTTTACCTAGACCTGCACAAGTAGCACATGTGAGCCAAGGACCACCGTGTGGCGGCTGATGATACTCCGATGCTTAAGTTAGATAAGGCTTAGTAAAGTCTTAAAGCTTTGAATTGGGTTTCTGTAGCATATCTTATGTTCATCGACCTTATCTCATTTTTATAGTTTGAGAGTCCTTGTTCGGATAGGCCTTTGGTGGCGTAGTTTAGGGAAAGAGATCTTGCTGGACATCCTTTCCTAGTTGGGAGTTGTCCATGTGGGATAGTTTCGCTATACAACTTGTGCTCCTAGATCTGCGAGAGAGGTTTTCCTTTTTGAGTGTTGTCCATGCAAGGAAGTTACCTTACCCGAATTATACACTAATATTTGTTTCCTGTTGGAGCCAATGTACTACTTGCCTGTCTGTCTTGGGTCGTTCCCCATATACTTGCCTTATCAAGGCTTACTCTTGCCTTATCATGGCTTACAAGTATTGGGCTTGACTGCGTGACGTGTGGGCTTAAGGGCACATTCAATTCGGGTCCAATGTTCTGGAATCTACCAATAGTGGGCTTAATGTTGTCTGGGACTCACTGGATTGAGCATGTAGTCGGGCCTGCTTTGTTCTGTTGATGAGATTATTATGACACATGTACTGTTCTGATTAGAGGACGGTTTGATGTATCATTAGCTAATTTTATAAGAGCAAATATACAACATGGTTGACTTTTAGATAACGTGGCACTATTTTTATAACATAAAATTTGGTTTTTGCTGAGTAACATGAAACTTGACTTTTATGTGATGTGGGACTATAATTTGTGAATGAAAAACTTAAAACCAGGAAACCTAATTTGGGTTATACTTGGTATTTGACTTGGAAATTTCTTGTTGAACCTAACTCTATAGTGGAGATGATGGCCATTGTTGTGGTTGTGGGTGTGGTATGGTGGTGGTTGTGTATTTAGTGTATTGTTTGGAGATTTCTTGTTGAACCTTACTATATTTCATTGGTGGTGGTAATGATGGTAGTGGTTTTAGTTTTGGTATTGTGGTGGTGGGGATGGTTATTGTAGATATGGTTGTGAGTGGTGGAGATGATGACAATAGTTGTGGTTATGGACCTTGTGGTATCATTGGTATCGTGGTGGTTGTTGTTGTTGGTGGTGATGATTATGCTATGGTGGTAGTTGTGTATTTAGTATTTGGCTGGGAGATTTCTTGTTGAACCTTACCTAATCTCGTTGGTGATGGTTGTGGTTGAGATAATGGCAGTGGGTGTGGTTTTGATATCGTGGTGGTAATTGTGGTAATGGTTGTGGGTGGTGGAGCTAATAGCAATGGTTGTAATTGTCGTATGGTGGTGGTTGTTGGTTGTAGTGGTAATGATGGTGGTGGTTGTGGTGGTGGTCACGATAGTGATGGTTGTGGTAGTGCTTGTGGGAGTGGTTTTATTATCGTTGTGACGATTGCTATGACTATATGAGTTGCAGAAGTGGTGAGAATTATGCTATGTTCGTTGTGGCATTGGTTGTGATTTATAACGGTGTTAGTGGCGATGGAGCTGGTAGCTATGGCTATGAAGGTGTTGGTGATGATTATCCTATATATGGTGGTTGCGATGGGTGTGAAAGTGTTGGTGGTTATTGTTGTGAAAGTATTTATGATATGGTGTATCCGGTGAATGTAGAGGTGGCCTGATTTTGTTATGGGTGTTGGAAGTTACGACTCTGTAGCTAGTTAATGTTGATGCTATGGTAGTTGTAGCAATGTTGCAATGGTGGTAGGTGTGAAGGTGGTGGTGATTATTTTATGGTTGTGCTAGTGGTTGTAAGGGTAGTAGTCACAGTGTTGTGAAGGTGGTGGTAACTATGCTATGGTGGTAGTGGTGGTGGTGGCAACAAAAGACAAAGTAATAGCCATTTTAGTGTATACTAAATAAATTTGATGATAAACTGGGTAATGTTAACTTAAGCAATGTAAGCGATTGAGTGAGAGTCTAAAAATTAGCTTTGTCCCACATCTTCTAAAAAGCAACAAGCAGAGGTTTATAGTTATACAAAAACATAAAGATTTTACATTCTTTTTACTACAAGAAATTTGGGCTTTGGTGAAGAACGATGTTCCTCACTGAAATATGATAATTTGTCATCGTTCAGCAACATTGAGGAATTACAGTCGTCACAACGTTCCTCACATAAAGGGCGATAAGGAAAGTATTATGTGAGGAATTCCTTACATGTCACGGACAGTCTGCTTACGTGAGTGGTTCACACATAAACTTAGCGCCTGGGAATACAATTACAACATGAGTGACGAAAATTTCGTCACCGTAGAGTGTTATGTGTGATGAAAAGTTGGTGTCACGTGTGGTGACTTTCTGTGACGAATCGTTATTCACTTATGTGATTTATATGTGATGAACAGTTTGTCACAATAGTGATTTGCATATTTACTATGAACTTTCTTTATATGTAAGGAACAATTTGTCACGATAGTGATTTCATACATTAAAATTATCTACCTGTGACGAATTTTTCCTCATACTTTTATTATATTTGTGACAATTCATTCTTCACCCATTTATTGTAGTTGTCTACTAACATCTATTCTTAAATAACACTACCTAAAATTTTTGTGTAATGCATAATCTAAAATTAAAATAGTAGAATTTCCATTCTAAAAAAATATTGCATTCTTTCATTGCATATGATAAGTCGCATAACCGAATACAATATATATGTCATCATAAAAAATTTACCTAAGTTTAATAATGATATAAAGTTACACCATGTTGATGCCCAAAAAATAACTAAATCTACTCTAGTAACACTAAGCTTCTTAAATCATCAACATTTATTCAAACCCACAACCTCCTTGAATCATTCTTCATCATCATCATGGCCACCAAGCTCATCAAAATAAGGATCATTTGGATGTACACCACTATCATTAGAACTGTTGGTAACCTTGCATTGTAGTTGTCAAAATAACTTGCATTCGACATTAACAAGTATAAATGTTATTAACATTTATTTTTCTAATATTAAGACAACACTTAAGCTGACAAGACAACAAGAGGATTAAAAAAAATCTTATTAACAATAGCTTGATATTTCTTTAGCTATATTTAGCCTGTGAGGCACTTTCGGGGACTGGTTATTGTTTCATTTAGATGGATCTCATATAATTCTTTTGAAATGGAGAACTTGAGCATGCATGATTAACAGGTTTATGTAACATTGACTAATAGCTCTTTTATGTAACTTGAGCATGCAGGATTAATAGGTTTATGTCTGTTCGTGTAACATTGACTAATAGCTCTTTTACATGCTCAGTTCTTGTTTAAATCAAATGGTCAGTCTCTTCAGTTCGGTAGGATTGGGAAGATGCCCAATGAACTTTTTTCTGTTCATAGAAATGTCTCTCTCAGTGAACCCGATTGACGATTCCCCTGTTTCCCAAGGACTGACACAACTTGAAAAGGAAAGGACTCAACAAAAAACTACCATCTCAATAAGAGCACTACCCTGTCAGCTTACTTAATCAGCAGAGGGAAAGGACACAAAATCTGTGTAGAACAAAGTCTGCTCCCCATGACCAGTTGATATCTCCATCAGTTCAGATTTTTAATTCTCCTTCAAGTTCTCAAATTCAATACCACAAAACACCAAACACTGTAACATAGCAGCCTCTAATTTTAAATTCTCCTTCCAGTTCTCAAATTCAGTGACACAAACTGCTGTGGAGCTAACTTGGAAAGTCATTAGCCTTGTTATGAATCAGATAAAGAAGAGCTAGAATCAATAAGAAAGCCAAGTCCAAAGACGAAAATTGATACATCCAGTAGTTGAACCAAATCCAACTAGAATCAATTGCAAGTGCCAAACTTAATCTTGAACTACCACTAATAGTTCTCTGTTGCTTTTGTTCTCCAACTCCGCATCTCTACCTCACCCACACACACATACTGCACCACACATTCCTCTCTTTATTTATTGTTTTCTTTCATCACTCAAGTCACCTATGCATCTTTATTCTAGTATATGTTCTTTGCACCCATTTCAAGCAATGACCAAATTGTCAGATCTTGACGTATCTGTCAGACAGTTGAAAATCAGATAGATATTGCCAATATATACATTGTTTGAGACCAATTCAAAAGTAAAAAAAGTTACATCGAATTTCGTATTAATCGAACGAAGATAAATGAATATGTCAACAATTGTAGTAGTAAACCACTGAGGCAACCAATATTTTAGCAAATAAATTGGAACAAATTTAAATACCATATCCAGATAATCAGCTCCAAGAGCGGAAATCTTCGATTACCACTGACTGCAAAATCAACTAGTAAAGCCAACTATTTCCTTAAAATTTCATAGACCTTATCAACAGTCTCGGGTTTGTAACTCTGAGTTGACATAGTAAACACAAATATGCCCTATGTTGCATGTGTTAAAAATTTGAACTTGGACATTGATTTTGAAAAGAGGAAATGAAACAACTACAATATTCGCGTATGGATTCATATTCTATCTCCAACAATCTTTTTATAATTGTAAAACAATTCTAACATTTATTTCTGGGTTGTCTGACTCAAAAGAATCATAATGATCCTCTAGAGTTATCACTACAAAAAAAAGTAAATTCAACAACAGCGTTTTACCATTGCTAAGTATAAAAAAAGCGTAGTTGAAATGAATAAGCAACAGCTCAACGACTGTTGCAATACCGTAACTATTTTAATTATCACTCCAGTATAACAGCAACGGGGTACAATTCTGTGGCTATTGGCAACGGTTTATAACTGTCACTAAGTTGCAAAAATTTCGTCGCTAAACCAATTTGAATTCCAAGGTTTTAATTGAATCAACAGTACTGGTGACGACTTTTAAAATTTTTGGGACGGCTAAGTGACGCCGGGCAGAATAACGATTATTCTGCAGGCTAATAGCAACAGATAATTGACAGGAAAGAACACAAAAATATTACCCAAAAAACACAGAGAAAATAACTCTAATGTTTAATCAAATTACTCAAATCAAAGGTCTCTCTAAAATTAGCCCACAAGCCAGGCTTTATAGCTAAAGCTCAACAATATTGAAATTTTAGCAAAAATGGCAACACCTCAATAATAATGCTAAAACAAAATACGTAATAAAAGAAATAAACTGCCAGAAATCTTGCCCAAATTGGGTTCATAATCACTTCCTAAACAATAATTGAAATATTACTATAAAGGGAAATAAACTACTAAAATTAACAAGCAGTCTATTCCTAAAAGAAAATAATGCCTAATCCTAAAAGGAAACTAAAAGATTCCTAATTAAATTGAAAGATTACTTAAAGTTATTTAGAGAGAAAATTAGGAACCCTAGAAACCCTCCTACATCAGTCACCTCGAGTTCACAACAGTGTCATCGAAATCCTCTGGCGGCAGTCCAGGAGGAAGATCCTCTGGTATCAAGTCAGAAAACTCTGCTAGCTGCTGCACCTCTGCTGGTAAATCTGAAGTCACATCTGCAGGGGCTAGAAAATCAGGGTGGATGACGTCACAACACTGGTGTAGGTGGAATTCATCTCTGCACGGACACAAATCCCGAGAAAAGACTGTTGGTGGACTGTGGTGGCTCAGAGTAATGGACTGGGGTGCGAATAGCCAAATCGATTTGAAAAAACCGTTTTCTCCCGCCAGATTCTCTGCACCTTCATCTCCAGCAAGATTCAATCTGCGCCGCCCGGTTCTTCGCTCCTCGCGAGCGTATGCTTTCTCCTACCGGCTCCGAAACCTACAAGCAAGAGAGAGAGATGAAGGAATGGTGAGAAAAAAAGGGATCGAAGAGTGAAACTAGGGAGGAGCTCGTGTTGCTCCTCTCTGTTGTGTCTTTGTCCTGTGACGGGAACAGGAGAGAGAAAAATGGACGAGAGAGAGAGAACGAAGAGATGGTGATGGTGCTCTATCGCGAGCATGGAACAGGGTGGTGGCGGCTCTGTCGCGAGGTGGAACAGGGGCAGTGGCCAAGAGAGAGGGAAACAAGAAGGAGGTGGTGGCGACAGTCTCTGTTGCTCGGTGGTGTGGATGCTGGACGGCTGCGAGGTAAAGAGAGATACGAAAACAGGGTGGTGGCGTCTCTGTCGCGGGGTGGAACAGGGTGGTGGAGAGAAAGGGAAGTAGGAAGGAAGAGAGATATGGGTGAGGGAGGTAGGCGAGGTTGCGGCTGATGGTGGTGCTCGGCGGTGTGGATGATGGACGGTGTCGTGGAAGAGTTGAGGAGCAGGGGCTGTTCTGTTTTTAGGTCAAGCAATGCTACAACGTTGCCATATGGACTTTTTGTAGAGAACTCAATTGCAGAATCCTCTATTAGATGTCTGCTTGCATGTCCCATTATTTGCAACATGTAAGTGACGGCAGATGTCGACACCAAACCTTCATGTAAATAGTCGACACCAAACCGAAGTGTCACTCCTAACATGGACTTTCTGACTTGTGAGATGAAAGGCTCCAATTTTTCAATCGGGCGTAACCGAAACGAGGAGTAACCTGCACCATCTGCGGTTGCATAGATCGTCAGATCCATTGTCGTATGTGATGCATGCTTTTGAGTCTTAGACCCCAGTGAGCTACCGATGTTGGTGACATTGTCGGTGACATTGTTTTGCAAACCATCTGCATCCACAATATCCAACTCTTCCTCAGTGTCATACACAGGCTCTCCAAGCTCCTCAGGATCGTCTATCACGTCTTCCACAAGCTCCTCATCGTCATACACAGGCTCTCCATGCTCCCATTATTGAGCATAATTGGGATACGGGTTTTTGAAACTGGAATCGGAATCGTGATCTTCCATCTCACGATTACCGAAATCCTGCGCCGTTAGATGTCGGGTTAACTATACAACTTGCCTCTGTAAATCCTCAATCATCATATTCTTAACTTTACGATCCCGATTTGGGGCTTCCTTATTCGAAACCTGCCCGCGACGACCACGACCACCAGCCATAGAAACTGATGAAATCTCACTCCAAAAAGATGTTGAAGTTCTGATACCAACTGACGTCGGGCAGAATAGCGATTATTCTGCAGGCTAATAGCAACAGATAATTGACAGGGAAGAACACAAGAAGATTACCCAAAAAACACAGAGAAAATAACTCTAATGTTTAATCAAATTACTCAAATCAAAGGTCTCTCTAAAATCAGCCCACAAGCTGGGCTTTATAGCTAAAACTCATCAATATTAGAATTTTACCAAAAATGGCAACACCCCAATAATCATGCTAAAACAAAATACGTAATAAAAGAAATAAACTGCCAGAAATCTAGCTCAAATTGGGTTCAGAATCACTTCCTAAACAATAATTGAAATATTACTATAAAAGGAAATAAACTACTAAAATTAACAAGCAGTCTATTCCTAAAAGAAAATAATGCCTAATCCTAAAAGAAAACTAAAATATCCCTAATTAAATTGAAAGATTACTCAAAGTTATTTAGTAAATAACTTTGAGCGCAAATTAGGAACCCTAGAAACCCAAATTAGGAACTCTAGGAACCCAAATTAGGAACCCTAGAAACCCTCCTGCATCACTAAGGCTGTCGCAAATTGACAAAATAGAGATGGTATTTGCCGTGGCTATCTAGCGACGACTTCAAACCGTTGCTAAGTTGCAAATTTTGAGACGGTATTTTGTTGTCTCAACTCTTTCAACTAGAGACGGAATCAAACCACCGTCTCTAGTATTCGTAGCTATTAATCATTTTTTTTGTAGTGTGGTATTCTCAGCCTTGCATTGCCAAAGCATCATGACTTTTGGACTACAAATTGACACAAAGTATTCCCTGCACTGAACTTAACAAGTTGTTCACAAAGCTAAAACACCAACAACCTGATGGAAACAAGGAGAAAGGATAAAACAGAGATTTACCGTAATTAAAAAATCCAAGAGCTAAAAGCTGCTCTCATAACTGTTAACGTGTATGTGGTGCATGAACAGTTAGGGGAAACATCACCCCTGCCAACGTCCGCAAATAAATAAGATTGCTTAACATAGTTAAATGTGTATATCCCCAAAAAAAATACAGCTAACAATATCTGTATTCTGTACACATCTTATACAACACTAGGACATTTGCCATTAGCTTACTATAGCAGGAACAGTACACAATTAGTAATGCTTCGTGTAATACTAATGATTAGCTTGGATGGTAAATGCGTCAAGATCTCCTCTAAACAAGCTTCAGTAGCATCTCATCCACTTCTCACCTCTTTTGGAAGTTGAATGTCTTTATTGCAAAAACAAAAATCACCACAAAGAGAAGGCAGAAGCCAACCACAACAAAACCGGCAATGCCCAAATAATCATGCTTGTAGCCATACTCGTCTCTTATGAGCTTACTTATGGGAACTGAGTGGACTCCATCATTGAGCTTCACAAGTTGATCAAGGTCAACATATTGGGATGTCATAAGGCCATACAAACTCCAGGCTATGGGATTTGCCCAGTAATACCATCTCCACCATACCGGGATCCTCTGCAAAAGAAGCCAATTC
Source organism: Berberis vulgaris (assembly GCA_963556465.1). Lineage (NCBI taxonomy): Eukaryota > Viridiplantae > Streptophyta > Magnoliopsida > Ranunculales > Berberidaceae > Berberis > Berberis vulgaris. Next base: position 24,501,138 of record OY747130.1, on the reverse strand, counting down.
TACTACTGTAAACAAATGAATTCTTCAGTGGTACAGTGATTTTAGCTTGATCTAGAAGTGATCCATGTGGTAATAAACATGGAGGAGTCGATTTCCTATAATTCATGGATCATGGCATCAATGTCTTCACTCTCCCTACCAACTAAAACTTACTTCCATCCATGTACTGACAATAAGCAACGGACAAGGTAGGAGAAGCATGAACTCCATACCCTGTTGCACCTTCAAGAACAATTAAAATAATTTAACATGTTCCAGACATATATAGAAAATTCACAAAATTTCTAGTGAGCTGAGCCACACGGGATCAAATTCTGATTTAACCGTCTAAGAGTTGCAACATAATATTCAATATGACTTAACAATTATAGGCAGGCTACAATGGACTGAAGGAGCCAGTAACTTCCAGTTTATTACCTTGTGAGCAATCATGAATCCGCTGAAGAGGTTCCACAACATGTAAAATGGAGCAGCCATTACAGCAGCAACATTATGATTGTGCGTTATTGCAGTGGTCATCATCCCATAGAATGTGAAGTAGAGTATGGTGAAGTACATGAAAAATATGTACCAAATGAACTTCATTGGTACCCATTCAAATGAGGCCATGGAGTAGAATATAGTGGAATATATAAGCGACTGGAATAAAACATAAGGGAACTCAATGGCCACCTGAAATCAAAAAAGAGAAAGTATGCTTACATCTCTAAGATTGATTGCATTTTAGGGTGTGTTTGATTCCAATGAAAAATTTCCCAAAATGAACCATACCTGGGCAAATGCAAATGGTAAAGCAGAATACATTCCTGCTGCTCTCTCTCGATAGGAAACAGATCTTTTAACTGAAACCACAGGTTGCACAGCAGTGGCATTAGTAATTCCAATGAACAGGACTGTTGCATACATGGACCCCATGGCTTTAGAGATTTGCTGCTGAGCCTCTCAGTGAAATTGAATAAAACTCTATATTAGTAGATAGTACAATTGAGCATGCATAGATCTATTACATTATGCAAACTTCAAAATAAGGAACATAGCATTGTTTTCAAGCTCATAATTTAAAATCAGTGTTCCCTATTTCAAACACAATGTTAGTTAAGGGAAGCAATTTGTGAATAACATGTGGGTTTTGTTAAGTGTCAATGGGGTGAATAACAAGGATGCACGGACTCGGACACGGACTCGGACACGGATACGACTCGGCGACTCGGCAATTTTCAAAAAAATAGGACTCGGCGACACGGTCAAACATAATTTTTTAATATATATTTTTGTAACTCATAAGAACATAAAATCATAAATAAAGTGAATCTTCACTATTAAAGTCAGCTTCTTTATTTTTATGTTGGGGGCCATTTAGTATTTTCCATGTAGGCTTTTCATCACTGGGGTTCGTTTAGCAAATCTTGGGGGTCGTTTAGTATCCTCCAACAACAAATGTCTTTTTCATCACTTTCTATTTCTTTTCAGTTAGACTTTTTGTTCTTTTCATCACTCACATAAAATCTCTCACTCACAGAGCCTCACATAGAAAGAAGGAAGACCGCTCTGGAAACCAAAGAAGGAAAACAGAGCCTCCGCGAAATCGATCAGGAAAACCAAAGAAGGAAGCCTCCAAAGAAATCGATCAGGAAAACAGAGCCTCCGCTCTCCTTCTTCCTTGGAGACCAGGAGAACAGCCTCCGCTCTCCTTCCTTTGAGATCAGCGAAAACAGAGCCTCCGCGAGCCTCCGCTCTCCCTCTGTTCTCTGCCGATCTGTTCTCTCCCTCTGTTCTCTGTCGATCTGGTCTCTGTCGATCGAGTTCGAGTTCGATCTGTTTTCTGTCGATCAATCTGTCCGATCTGTTCGATGTCGATCGATCTCTCCATCGATCTCTCCCTCTCTCTCGATCGATATGTCGATCGATTGTCCCTGTCTCTCCCTTTCTCGATCTCTCCCTCTCTGGATCGAGTCTGGACCGAGCCTGGACCGAGTCTGGACCGTGTCCGGACCGAGTCCGAGACGTGTCGATGTCTGTCAACGGATTTTGACCGTTGACCACGTGTCGAACGCGTGTCAAACGCGTGTCCGTGTCCGACACGTATTTGACACGTGATACGGGGGTTACCCGGCGAGTCGGTGCATCCTAGGTGAATAACAATGTGCCACAAATGCTTCAGAATCCACTTCCAACTATTGTCTTAATCTCCCAATGAGCTATAGTCCCATAGAATTGTAAATATGAAAAGCAGTGTTTAGCAAAAACAAAACAAGTAGGAAAAGTAATTAATTCTAACTTAATTACTCAGTGTTAGACCAAAATAAGTTCACTTGCTCTTCTTAAAATAACGTAGCGGTGTTTCACAAAAGTTACCTCCAAAAACTGTAAGCATTAGGGGTGGGCAAACGGGTCGAGGATCCGCGAGTTCAAACCGAACCGGACCGTTTTGCTCTAAACGGTTCGGATTTTAATTTTGTGCTTTTAAATACGGTTCGGATCGGTCCGGATCCGTTATAAAACGGTCCGGTCCCGGTTCCTATTTTATAAAAAAAACGGTAAGAGTTGGACCCGTTTCAAATTGCATTTATTAAAAACCTTTAACTCTTTCTGTCTCTGTCTTTGAACCGACCACCAATAAGTAAAGGAAGAGGAGGAGACGTGAAGGAATCACCAAAACCCCCTCTCTCTCTCTCTGTCTCTGTCTCGAGAAGAAGAAGCAGCAGCAGCAGCAGCGAAACCAAGAAGAGGAACAGAAGAAAAGGAAGAGACGATTGGAGATCTCCCTCTCCTCTCTATCTCGGTCTCTGTCTCGAGAAGAAGCAGCAGCGAGAACCACCAGCAGCAGGAGATCTCCCTCTCCTCTCTCTCTCGGTCTCTGTCTCGAGAAGAAACAGCAGCAGCGCAGCAGGAGATCTCCGTCTCCTCTCTCTCTCGGTCTCTGTCTCGAGAAGAAGCAGCAGCAGCGAGAACCACCAGCAGCAGGAGATCTCCCTCTCCTCTCTCTCTCTGTCTCGAGAAGAAGCAGCAGCAGCAGATGGTGGGGAGGATGAAGTGGAAGAGGACGAGTGGGGGAAGAAGGAGGGAGTAGATTTGGAAGATGAAGAAACCAACTTAGTTGAATATGTATGGTGTGTGATTGTTATTCCATCATCAACTTACTTTCACTCTGTTTACTTCAAAATTTCTCCAAATGTCATCTATGAAGTATGAACAACTTTCAGTGTTTCTATGGGTAGTTCTGATCATATTCTATAGGGGTTATTCACTCTGTTTGTAGCTTTTTCAACTATTGTAGACAATTTGGTTGCTTTGATATTCTTGTTTGGATTTAGTCCAAAACAGTAATCATTCTAGCAACTTTTAACCAGAAACTAATCAGAGGATGCATTTTTAGTAGGAACCATTTGGAACCGTAGGAACCGGACCGTTCCAAACGGTTCGAGTTAGGTTCGGTTCCAATGTTCAAAATGAGGGGATACGGACCGGACCGGACCGGATCCGTTAATTTTAAACGGTTCGAGTTAGGTTCCTCCAAAATTGGAACCGATCCGGACCGTGCCCACCCCTAGTAAGCATATTTATTCAAAGTTCCAGATATTTCTGAAACTCTGAACAGTCCTCAGACTTATCAAAGTTTTCTACTTAGATATTTGAAATACCACGATAATCAGATAAATATCACTTGAAACTGTGGACAAAATTAAAGGGGCATAGTAACAATAAAAGGATATAAACAAAACTTTGGAAAATCAGAAGTTGATAAATGAAGACATTTTTTAGTCCCAAATTTCCAACAGATTGATCCAAACATCAGAGAAATGATGATGGTGTAGAAGAAACGAACAACAGTGTATTGCGGGTTTCTCCAGTAAGAAAAATTTTGCTTCCACAGATAAGCAAAGAACTGGTCGAAATATGGCTTAGCATATTTAGTTGGGAAAGTTAAATCTTTCGCATCACGGCTGGGTTTGCTGAGATTCTCAACCAACTCTTCGTTTTGCCTAAAAATAGAAGATTACACTATTACATAAAATAGAAAAACCAAGAAGTTTGTGAACTCCACCAGCTAGAGAAAAATCAAGAAGTTTGTGAACTCCACTAGCTGCCTCTTGAAAGTTTACGTACCGGAATAAATTGGATTTGCGATAAATTTCAGCAAAATCAACACCCAGGCGACTTTCTGTAGGAGAAGTAACAGCTGTAGAACAATAAAAGAATTAGAGGGAAGTTATATAAGACTCCATGATCAAATCGATTTGACACAACATATGTAGCACTTCTTTCAGAAAAACAATCTCGTCTTACACACCACCAATGTCTAAGCAAATAATTACCCAAGAAGTACATATATAATCAAATAGTCATAGAATGGAAGATAACACATGATCATATTAGTCTTTCTCAACCTGATGGTCCATAGAACACAGAAACCAAAACTCATCCAGAATTTGCATGCACGGGTGCATGCACACGACAACACAGAACACAGAAAACACTCAATAATTGCAGCGTTGTTGACAAAATCAGTTCACTGGACTTAGAAACTAAAAATAGCTCCAGAAAAAATATACACTCGTAAGTCATACTATCCTCCCTGATAACAGAGAAATAGATACACTGTTTAATGTTGGACATAGACATAAGAAAAGGGAACAACAATGTTGAGAATCAGTGTCTAAAACAGAGGATGGATACTAAGTATAGAAATGGAAAGAAAAACTAGAAACAATGTAGTACGAATAAGTATGTTATTCTTAAACCAATCAAATAAATCCATTATGTAACATTTAACGAAGAAGTCCTTTTAATGTAACTGTAATTTCTGCAAAAATAAAGAAGGAAAACCTCATCAAAGGACTCAAAGATTTTTGTGCTTGGCTGATGGATTGTGTAAACAATTGTTCGCCCAGTATTCATAATATTCCTGACAGTCCTCATCACAATGGCTGCAGATCTGGCATCCAGTCCTTAGGTAGGTTCATCCATGAAAACAATAGAAGGATTTGCTACCAGCTCTACTGCTATTGTCAACCTCTTCCTTTGCTCTGTTGACAAGCCATCGACCCCTGGAAGACCAACAAGGGCTCCACTTAATGAAGTGAGCTCCCTCACCTCGTTCAAGGGCTTAAACATAAACTTTTCAAGATAGAAAGAAACTTTAAAGATAAAAACCTCAAATTTTCAAGTGAGAGATTTGATTTTTACTCACCTTGAACCCTGAATAGAGCACAAAAACCCCAAATTTCTCCCACTTTCACTGTCAGAAACAAAAAATCCCACCCACTTCATCCTTGAAGTTGAAGAAGATGAAGAAGGAGATGTTCTCAGCGATTTCTTCTCTTTCACAAAAACCCCAAATCTCAGAGATTTCTTAGTTCTCACAAAAACCCCAAATCTCTCTGCTAGGGTTTCGGTGACGCGCGGCTCCCAAACCTATTTGCGCCCAAAGTTTTTTTTGTGTGTATATATTATTTTTTTTTCAAAAAAATTCATTGTGGACGGCTTTGACCGTAACAACCAGTTTTTATTTGTAAAACTTAGCGACAGCTAATATGCCGTCCCAAATGTTTGAATTAGTTACATTTTTTTTCATAATTTAGCCACGGTTTTCCCGTCACAAGCACAGTTTTTATGATTATGCCCTTGGTCAACTACCAAAAGCATTAGTGACATCTCAAATCTCTAAATTAGAGACAAAATCAGATTGTCGTCTCTAGTATTTGTAGCTATTAATCCTTTTTTTGTAGTAGAGATGGCTTATACCGTAGCAACCAGTTTTTATTTGTAAAATTTAGCGACAGCTAATATGCCGTCACAAATGTTTTAATTAGCTACAGTTTATTCTGAAGCCACAAAAAGCCGCACTTTTTTGTTGAAGCCTAAAGTGCCCAAAGGGCTTCATGTTACAAAACGTCTCCAATTATTATTTTTTTTATATTTTTCGAATTCTCTTACTGATTTTTTCTTATTGATTTTCTCTGATTTTTGTTAGAAAAAAGAAATGGAAAGGGAGAGGGAAGGAATATGAATAGAAAGAATGAAGAGATGAGATGATGTTAGGCGGAGAAACGCACCAGATTGCTTGGACACGGGTGGAGTAAGATGACAAACAGTACACAGAAGGGAGGAAGATGATGAACAATACGCGCAGGGGAGAGGGAGATTTGTTTTAAACTTGGGTGGCTATTTGCACCCACTGCATTGGTCTAGAAAATTCAAAAAAATAAATTACAATTTTGAATTTAATTAACATTAACACTATGTAATTAATATAGAATAAGGAAATCATGTTTTAATTTTTCACAGCACATACTTCCATTATTCATTTTTATTAAAAATATAATATGAATTGTTTTTAAGGGCCGCTTCACTTGCTTCAAGCCACCGCTTTACGCTTCACTTTTTGAAAAAAACCAAGCCATCGGATTTCACTTCGACTTCGCTTCACGCTTTGACTACCTTGCTTCAGACCGGAAAACCTAGTTGTTGCCTGCTAAACATGAACCAGAAGATTTCAAATATCATCAATAAAATACCTACTACCATCTGCATTGCAACTTAGAATATGCAGTCAAGTTATTAGAATATTCAGCCAAGTTCACAGCAACCAGACACATTTAACATGAAACAAAAACAATTAAAAATGTCCAATTATACTGGAAATCCTTCCCATATTAAAGACCAATATATTGAAACCAAAGCATATTGCTGACAGTTGACATAAACAATGCAGAATGTCAATTCAGGTGAAGCAAATCAGACATATCATGTATACATCTTAAGGAGATTGATAGCTCCACACTCCAATCCACTACCAAACTCATCAGAAATGGAAACAAACAAATATATTGCGAAAAATTGAAACAAATTGAAGGCTAAATCTAAATGGTTAAGACTTTACCTTCCAAAAGTAAATATCCCCAGCTCCAATGATGTAGGTTCCCATTTTGTCTTATAGTTCCTGTTTAACAGTATAATAGGATCTTCAATTGCTAATTATTGTTAAAACCCGCTAAACATGACTATAAGGATAACCTACATATACAACGCAATGCAAGAAATAGATCATGTGATTTATGACTTCCAGAAAGCATGCAATGAGTTTGATATGTAATCTGCCTTGCATTACAGTGAATCATACAAATACAATCAAACAAATCTCTGAATTTCAAGTCTAAAAACAGTAATCATTCAAAATGGGCCAGAACCAAGTAGTCTATTGAAGAAAACAAATCCCATTTATAGTTGTGTATAAATCTGTGTTAGAATATATCAATCACACCATTTATTTGCTTACAGTACTCTCTTGAATATGTAATCTTCTTCCCTAATGACATGCCTGCACTACATAAATAAGGTATTAATATGAGAGATTTACACGATTGAAATAGTAAGATTATTGAAGAATTGTCAGATACATGATTACATTGTGAAAAAGCTTTCACACCTTGAAGAAACAACCTGAGGAGGGCAAATTTTTCAGGCTTGTTGCTTTGGGGATCTTTCATGTGATTAATCCAAGCACCTGAATGTCCATTTGAAAATTAACTTCATTTTGTTGTGATTAAAAATTTGAAATTGAGAAAATAACAACAATAAGTAATGGTTCAGTCCTCATATACCCATTCATCCTAAACATCAAATACCTCCATTTTGAACAATACCCATTATTTTCAACCAAGAATTGAAAAAAAAAAGTTTAGGGGAAGAAAGGGAGGGACCATACCATATAAGTCTCTGCGAGATCTCTGTCAACAATTGGTGAAATAAGGGTTAGAGAAGCGCATTCTAGGGTACCCAAATGATCTACAATGGAGGATAACACTAGACGCTGCTCGAAAACCTCAATGTTTGTGTTCAGGTCTCCATGTATGGTGAAAACATGGGAACTGTATTTGTGATGAGGTCATATAGTTGTTCCTCTGCCTCACGTCTGCGCAGACAATTGAAGATTGTGGCATGGATTGCTGCAACACTTCTATTGCCATCGTTAAGCATTACACCCCTGTTAGTGATAATCATAAGTTAGTCAGAAAAAAAAAAAACCAAATAAGAAGAAGGAGATTTATTGTTCCTACCAAAATGAGTCCCTCGCCTAGAATTCCTCATAAGATTCCTCATTGCCTGATTATGTTTGCAAGTTGTAGAAAGTATTGCAAGAAGAAAAAAGAAGAAGAAGAGTACCTTGGTCGGTCATTGGTTCACACAACTCTTCAATACTCTCTTACACAAAGATAGGAGGATTTGAGGAGTTTGACAGATGCTTTGGAGGAGAAAAATAGGATCGTGATACAGGGAGGAGAAGAGTTTGAATAGCTCTTCAATGTTTTGAGTATTTGGGCCTTTTGTTTTTGCATTTATTTCCTCACTCTTGGGTTGGGCTTTGATGAAATATGATAAGGTGTTTATTTTTCTTACCAAAAGTATTTCATTTAAGCGCCAAATTTCCCTCTCTATAGTGTGACGATTTCGAAACGTTTATATGAGGAATTGAGAACCAAAACTTCACTTGAACAATTAGGTGACAACTCGTCAAAATTTCTCACCTAAACAGCAAAACAATGACAACTTTGAAAGCGACACATATAATTTTGCCACCTAATGCCAAATTTCTTGTGGTGTTTAGATGTGAGTTTAAGATGTTTTATAGACTTAACAAGTATATGCTTCTATAAAAAGTTGGGCTGGGCTTGACTGACTTGAACCTTTGTTCAACAAATTATATATTTTATATAATGGTGTTTAGAGTTGAAGATAAAAGACAGTCAAGATTGAAAGTTGGGGAAGAAGTTGATGGTGAAGATTCATTATCAAAAATTACATATTTGTGAATAAGTTGAAAGTAGAAGGACAAAGAAAATAAACAAAAAAAGTGAAAAAGTTGGTGGAAAGATAAAATTTTGTGTGTTTTTTAAATGCAAATTGTTGTAAATATCGACTTAATTGTCGAATTTTAATAAACTTGGTATGGTTGAAATGCATTTTCCAAGATCTTTCCAATGAAACCAATCATTAATACAAACGTTTAAAGTTTTAAATATGCATTTCACGCCCGATGAAACACCAAACCGTCTAGTAATCCGCACCTTATACTTGTCACATCAACAGAGTAAAGCATGCCTAGATGAACGCCCAACCTAGCGAAGCCCATATTACTCCAAGCCCACCTAGGTAGGGCCCAAGAGGTTTGACCTAAACAGTAGTGCCCTATTAAGCCCATACGTCACATGGTCAAGCCAAATACCCGTAAGACCTAATAAGGCAAGTATCTGGGGGATCGACCTAAGACAGGTAGGCCAACAATACACTAATTCCTATCAGGAAACAATTACCGAAGTATAAGTTGTGCATGTAAACTCTCCTGCATGGACAACACTTCACAAGGGAAGAATTCTGAACAAATCTAGAAGCATAAGTCATGTAGGGAAACTCACCTACATTGACGACTCCTAACAAGGAAATGATCTCCAGCAAGATATCTTTCCCTAAACTACGACATCAAAGGCCTAGCCAGACAAGTACTCTCGTACGATAAATAGGCCATTAGGTTGAGGAACAAAGGTACGCTACAAAACCCAATTTACAATATTACACATTTTTCAAGCCTTGTCTGACATAAGCATTGAAGTGTCATCGGCCATCACAACAATGGTCTTTGGCTCATGTGTGTTCCCTGTGCAGGTCAAGGTAAATGTCAAGGTCGAGGAGAACAGGATTTGACACCATCAGTTTGGCATCGTCCATGGGGAACAACAAAGTTCCTAAGAAAACAATGATAACACCCTTCCTTACACTCCAGAAAGATGGCAGCCACGAGATCTCGCAATAATAAAGAAATTGATGAGCCCTCGAAAGCTAGTATCAGTGAAGCGATGCCAGTTCCGGTGGCACCGGCCCCGCGGAGGAACAACCTCAGACCCCCGCGCCGGCAGCAGCTGCGATGGACCCTAGGGTGGATCGACTGTCAGCCATGTATAGCAAATCGTACAAGTAGTGGAGATTCTTAATCAGCAAAACCCTCCACCTACCGAAGGAAACCGAGAGCTGCAAAGAGCCCCATCTCGAGATGACACCAGAGAGCACGTTCAGGAAAGCCATTATGCCCTCGTTAGCTCTCAATAGACCAAAGGTGCAGGAGCGACATACGGAGACCCGACGTCTAAGACCGACAAACCCACCTTGCAGAACCCCCTCCGATTTGGGGCCATCAATCCTAACGTGTTGTACAACCTCACCGTCCCCCCGTTCATGGATCACATCATGAATGAGCCACTACCAAAGAAGTTCAGCTCGCCAAAGCTAGAGTTTTATGATGGGACTATAGACCCGTTCGATTACTTATGCCATTACCAGCATGTGATGGCACTGAAAGAAGGATCTGAAACAATAATGTGTCGATCATTCCCCACCAGCCTGAAACGCTGGCTCCACAGTCTCCCTCCGAGGTCCATTGACTCATTTCGGACATTAGCCGAAGTGTTTATCACTTGCTTTGTCAGCATCCAACGGATCAGGAAGGGCTCGCATTACGTGCTCAGCCTTAAATAGATGTCGAACGAGACACTGAGGGAGTATGTTACACGCTTCAATGATGAGTTAACTCTCATCGACGGCTACAGCGATTATGCCTCAGTCACAACCTTCACCTCATGTCTGAGGAGATGCCAATTCTACAACTTCCACATTCTAAAGCCTCTTAATGACATGGCGACTTACTGAAAAGCGTCCAGAAGTACATCACTCTCAAAAGAAATGTTGGCCGCCAAAACAGAAGGAGAAGCTGAAAAGAAACCCTCTAGTCCTGTAGACAAGAAGGAGGGAAAAAAATAGGAAGACGATGATAAAAATAAGAGGAAGTGAAATGACAGCAAGCCAAACTCAGGATGCACAAGGTAAGATAAAGCCTTCAACTTTGTTAGATCCAAATCCTTCATTCCCTTCAATTCCAGCTTTTCCGACGTCCTCACACCATTAAGAATTGGGGAGAAGTGAAGTGACCTAACAAACAACGAGGAGATCCTGATGCGAGTTTAACTAACCTAAATAAATAGGCTAATTTGTCCCACTTGTAATAACCGCAAGTGCACGGTGTCTAACTGGTAGACAACTGCAAGTACGGGTCGATCCCACGAGGAAAGTGGATGCAATTGAATTTAATAATTTAATTAAACTAATTTGGAGGAAAATGGGGTTACAGTATTTTTAAAACTAAACTAAAAATATATTAAAAATAAGAAAAAAATAATAAAAGGAAAAGATGGATTTTGTGGGCTTGGACTCACCAATGAGTTAGCAAAAAAATTTAAATATAAATTATTGAAATTATAAACGAGAAGCTTTAGGGATGAGAATCCCTTGCTTTCACCGAATATGTAATCGTTAAAGTCCAATTCAAATTATATCATGTTTCTATCAAACATTAACAAATTATTTCAAGCAAAAACATCAACTCTTACCAAGCATTAAGCGTCTTTTTAGGGCACACTTAATCAAAGTTTAAGCTTAATATTTTTAGCACATGCTTTGAATATTGATAAAGGGTAATTCTAACTACCAAACATATCAAGTTTAATTTCTCGAACATGAAAGGTGAAAGCAATTTATCAAAAAAATTCAGAAATAAATTGTAATTAACAATTAAGCACACAATTCAGTAAAATCAATCAAAATGAATTATGCAACCCTTTTGGTTTGTCGCAAACTCGATGTGGTGGTACTCAGCAGATCAGCAGTTGGTCCGAACACAAATCCCGAGGAAAGGTTCAAAAACGCTCTGTGGTGGTACTCAGCAAAATCGGGAGTGTGAATAGCAAAAATTAGAATTTGACTAAGTCTCTCCCGCCAGAGCTACAGTGTCTGCGCTCCTCCTTCGTCTCCAGCGAGCAGCGCCGCTCGCGGTGCTGCGTTTCCGCTCCTCGCGAGCTCCTCGTCCTCCAACCTGGCTCCGATACCTGCAAGAAGACAGAGAGAGGGTGAGGAAACAATGAGATAAGGAAACAAAAAAAAAAAAAAAACAGAGAGGCACTCCCTGTCTCTGCTGCTGCTTTGCTCGCGAGGTGGTGGTGGTGGTTCTCGGTCTGGTTATGACGGTGGTCGTGAGAGAGGGAGGCAGGAAGGAGGTCGAGACGAAGAGAGGCCGAGAGAGGGGAGGAACAGGGTCTGTGGCGAGGCGGAATAGAGTCGCGGTGAGGCTCTGTTTCGCGGCGATGATGATGGTGGCGTTGCTTATGACGATAAGAACAGGGGCTGATGGCGGTGGAGTGGTGTGCGAAGCTTGGTGGCGAGGTGATGTTTTTAACGTGAAATAGGGTTGTCACTCACCTGTTTTGGTGGTGGTGGCGGTGCTCGCACGATGGTGGTTGAGGGATGATGGACAGGGAGAGGGACAGGAACGGTGGATGAAAGAGTGATGGTGGTTGATGGAGGTAGTGATGGGTGTGATGAAAATCACTTTGTGAGGAAGAAGGGTTTGATTTTGTTTATTGAGGCTAGATTCCTTTCTCCTACTCCCCTTTCTCATCCATTGAATTTTTGTATTTATAGAGAATTAGGAGAAAATGAATATGGACAAGTTAAGGGGAGGATTCAATGAGTGATTTAAAAAAAAAAAATCAAAATTAAATATGGGATAATTGGGAGAATATTCTTTGGGTTTTGGTTTATGGGTTAGGTTTTGTGTTTAAGGGTTTGATTTTGGGTTTGGTTTTAGTTTAGGTTATGGGCTTAGGTTTTGGGGTTTAAATGTGTGACCCTCTACTTTGTACCACCGCTAGAATCGACCAATTGTCGTTCCTTAAGTTGTCGCCTTAATACGATTTCATCGTTCACGCTCAAATTCCTACAAAGACATGAAAACGAAATAATTACTATAAAATATAATAATTGAAACACTAACATTATAAATTGAGGGATATATTATGTAATAATTATGTGAATATTAAATACCCCCAAACCTATATTTTGCTAGTCCTCGAGCAAAACAATAAAAAGAAAATCCTAACTCACTTTCGCAGGAATCATCGGTTGCACTTACCTTAAACGTGCAACAAGGCTTTAAACCCCTAGATTACCTCTAGTGGACGAGTTATAGTCTCGTGAGGATTTCCAGAATTGTTACCCACAAACATTACTGACTCAACAAAACTTGGTCAAACAATGTTCATTTTAAAACTTCAAGAAATGCAAGAAACCAACAGTGTCATTTTAGTGTATCAACAAATTTCCAAATAATTTAATATTCTCCAAAGATTAGAAAAAATTCACAATCATCCTCAACTCAATGTGTGTGTGAAGCACTATCAACATAACTTTTCATTTCAAAGTAAAATAATGACTAAATTTCCTGTAGAAAGTTTGTTTTGAGTTCAAACCTCTCATGTCACTCACAATAAAATACTCAGAGATTTAGTATTTCACTCAGTTTATATGTGAGGAAAGAGTAAATAATAGAAAACAATCATCTCACATATAGTATTATGAAGAACGGATTTTTCAAGAATGGAATGAACATAATCTCATGGACAGGAATATCAATTACTTTTGGGAATGTTGAATCAAACACCATAGGTCTTGGTTATTAAATCTCCACATCTACGGAACCAACCTTTACCTAAGATCAACTAGGACTTTGTTGGGTTGTAACGGGCTTGGGTAATGGTTAATAAGGAATGTCAAAGGATTCTAACAAAATTTTCTAGGAATGTATACACCCATTCAATGAACAATTAGGGTTGTCAAGAATAAATCAATGTTGCGCACCATCAATTTTTTCTTCATTCTCACATCTTTATCCTCATTAACATTCTTCTTCTTCTTTCTTTTCTTTTTCTCTTTTTTTTTTTTTTTTTTTTTATCATAGAGGATTTATGAAATATCTCATATTTTGCTCTTTAATGCCCTTTTTACACCAAGTATATTCATCCATACACATTCCCAGAAAAGTTGGGTAAAGGTTAATGGGTTAACAAATAAAAGTGATTCTAAGGCTCAAAAGGCTATAAAAAGGTTAATGTTATGAGTAAGTTAAAAGGCTAGTTATGGTCTAAAGAAAAAAAAATTGCCTAGATCATTTCCTAAGTTCGGGTCAGTATTATGACATCTCAATTGAATAAGCCAAGAAGTTCTAGTGTAATAATTCAATTTTGATGTCATTCCCAAAGCAATTGATCAGAAAAATGAGAATATTGAGATCATCAACGAGATAATACAGACTCAAGAAAAATCAGAGTTTATGTATAACCCTCGGGAAAATAGAAAGGCTCAAAACTTTCAGGGTTAAGTCTCCACTATTATTCTAAGGTTTTCTAGTATCTATTTCACTCATTAACTTCAGGTTATGCTAATGTGGCTCATGGTGCAAAGATAATTGAGTTGAAAAATCTTATGAACTAGATCTAACTTAAGGATCATACTAAACTTTCAGTCTTTATCAATATACCAATATGTCAAGTTGGCTTGCATTTTCTTGAGCATAAAACATTTAAAATCCATTTCCATAATCGCAAAAGACCAATAATTTTTTTTATTTTTTTTTAAGAATAAGAAAACATTACGAAAAAAATGAAAAATTCACCGACTCATGAACCCTACCCCCAAACCTAATCCAAACATTGTCCTCAATGTTTAACAAAATAATTCTGACAAATGAATGAAATAAGTACATGAGAGGAGGTTAGAACAGTATTACCGCGGTGAAGATTTTACCAATTTCCAAGAAGTCATCCATCAATGAGGCTCACAAACATAAGAATCATGAAGTTTTCATTAGAAATCGATAAAATGCAGACTCGACACTAACAAAGAAAACTAAAAAAAAGCAAGTTGTAAGTAAAAAACTGTTATGGAGCTAACGAGTATGAGTGAAACACAACTAAATAGGGTACTCGAAAATCAATCCAGACTAACAGCAAAGACACACAACTAAAGCTAGGCTGCCTCCTAAGAGCGCTTGGTTTATCGTCATCAGCCCGACAAATATTCTTCCTAAAAAATGGTGTATCGAAAAGTGGAGAGGAAGAACATGACAAACACTTAATCCATGGTCATATATCAACAACCTGAACAGTTGAGGATCAGTCCACCTGATATTCACATAATTATTACATAATATATCCCTCAATTTATATATGTTAGTGTTTCGATTATTATATTTTATAGTAATTATTTTAAAACCTTGTTGCACGTTTAAGGTAAGTGCAACCGATGATTCCTGCGAAAGTGAGTTAGGATTTTCTTTTTATTGTTTTGCTCGAGGACTAGCAAAATATAGGTTTGGGGGTATTTAATATTCACATAATTATTACATAATATATCCCTCAATTTATAATGTTAGTGTTTCGATTATTATATTTTATAGTAATTATTTCGTTTTCATGTCTTTGTAGGAATTGCAGCGTGAACGATGAAATCGTATTAAGGCGACAACTTAAGGAACGATAATTGGTCGATTCTAGCGGTGGTACAAAGTAGAGGGTCACATATCTAAACCCAAAACCTAAACTCAAACCAAACCCAAAATAAAACCCTTAAACCCAAAACCTAACCCATAAACCCTTAAACCCAAAACCAAGCCCATAACTTAAATCCAAATCCAATGCTAAGCCCAATCAAACCCTAAACACATTCCCTAAATTATTCAAGATTCTGATTTATTTTTGCCTTAAATCACTCATTGAACCCTCCCCTGAACTTGTCTATATTCATTTTCTCCTAATTATCTATAAATACAAAAATTCAATGGATGAGAAAGGAGAGGAAGAGAAGGGAAAAGAAAAATTACAGAAAATTAAACCCTCTTCCTCACAAAGTGATTTTCATCACACCAGAGCCACCACCATCACCACCTCACCCCGCCACCACCGTGCGAGCACCGTCACCACCACGAAATAGGGGAGTGACAACCCTGTTTCGCATCAGACATCACCTCGCCACTGAGCCTCGCCATCACCACCATCACCCTTCATCTCGTCGTCCCTCCCTCTCTCTCCGCCACCACCACCGCACGAGCACCGCCACCACCACGAAACAGGGGAGTGACAACCCTGTTTCGCGTCAGACCTCCACCTCGCCACAGACCTTGCTCCCTGTTTTCCTCTTTTCTCCACGATCTCTCCCTCCTCCACCTCGCCCTCTCTGTTCCTGCATCACAACAGACCGAGAACCACCACCACGCCGTGAAACAGAGCCTCACCGCGGCGCTGTTCCGCCTCGCCGCCGCCACTGTTCCTCCTCTTCTCTCGGCCTCTCTTCGTCTCGAGCTCCTTCCTGCCTCCCTCTTTCACGACCACCGTCACAAGCGGCGCTTCAGCAGGCGGCACAAATCACCGCGACAGGAGAAACAGGGCTCCACAAACTCTATGTTTTGATTTTCTTTCTGCTTCCTTTCCTTAATTCAGTGTTTCCTCACTTTCTCTCTCTCTTTTTGCAGGTTCAGAACCAGTCCGAGGAGCTAACCAACAGACGCGAAGAACAGCACCGCAAGCGGCGCTGTCGCGTTGGAGATGAAAGGAACTGTAGCAGAGGCGCGAGAATGATTTAAAATTTGTTTTTCGCTATTTGCACCCCCGGTTCTCGCTCTGTACCACCACAGAGTTTGTGTACTTCATTTTCTCGGGATTCGTGTTCGGACCAACTGCTGATCAACTGAGTACCACCACATTGAGTTTGCGACAAACTAAATGGGTTGTATAAGTTATTGTGATTGATTTTACTGAATTTTGTACTTAACAGTTAATTACAATTTATTTCTGAAAGTTTTTGATAAATTGCTTTTGCTTGAAATAATTTGTTAATGTTTGATAGAAACATGATATAATTTAATTTTATTTTAACGATCATATATTCGGTGTAAGCAAGGGATTCTCATCCCTAAAGCTTCTCATTTTTAAATTCAGTAATTTAGATTTAAATAATTTATGCTAACTCATTGGTGAGTCCAAGCCCACAAAATCCACATTTTTCTTTTATTTTTATTTTCTTATTTTTAAATTTATTTTTAGTTTAGTTTTAAAATGTTGTAACCCCATTTTCCATTTAAATTAGTTTAAATTAAATTATAAATTTCAATTGCATCCACCTTCCTCGTGGGATCGACCCGTACTTGCCGTTGTCTACCAGTTAGACACCGTACACTTGCGGTTATTACAAGTGGGTTGAATTAACCTATTAATTTAGGTTAGTTAAACTTGCATCACCACCCAAATATAGCAATCACATGGGGCACCAAATACACTAGGACATTCCAAAAGTGACCAGTAGTCATACACAACAGATGATCCTTGCGTGTTCCAAAAAGGGAACATCCTATGTCTGGTTCCAAATAAGAAGATTGAATAATTTTCACAACAGGATGGTGAAAACTGAAATCCTCACTACAGCACAAGGGATCAGTGAAAGTAGCCTTAGTAAATGGGAATGTGATGCAAGTAGATGAGACGATGGATATATCAGGTGGTACAGGCTCATCACATGAATCACATAGAGATATTGGTCTAGACAACTCAACAACACCCCAACCCTAGAATTGACACTACTTATAGATTGCACTCTCTTACTAGATATATCTCCCGACTTCTTTGGGACAACCTGTTTTGAATTCAATATAGATGAAATAATAACAGGCAAAATATCATCAATACCTGAAAACGCATACCTAAGGGTGTCAGGTAATTGTTTAAGGTCAAGCTCAGGTGGCTCAACTGATGGGACTAGTTTTGACTCATTGAGTGGAAGAGGCTCCACTTTAGACTTCCATTTATAACTAGGATCCACAATGGGGACTGAGTCAAGCAAATCATTGACTTCCCTAATGGAATCATCAACATCAAAGTCTAAACTAAAATGAGTCAAACAAGCCTCTAAATGGTAATGTGTATCATGAAAACAGTCAAGTGGAGACTCTAAAGAATTTTCACAGTTTGATTCTATGCATGAGTCACTAGGAAGGCATATGTCTAATGAGTCAACATGGGAAGGAGATGTCTGTAGTGTCTCAGAATCTTCAGGTTCATCAATAAATGAGGCTTTATCAGTCTTCTTATGAGAGGAGGATGCAACCTGTGTAACATTGGGTTAGGATATAATGACACTTATGTCAGGCATTCCTACCTGATTGTCAACCAGTTTTCCACTCCTAAGGGTTGTAATGGATTGGGCATTTTCACTGTCCGGCTCAGATGTGCCACTAATTTCAAATTGACCATTTGGGTTAGAAATAGGTTGGCTAGGGAATTTTTCTGACTCTATCTCAAGAAGTGACTCAGCTATTTGACTCAAAGTCATCTCAAGTTTCTTGATAGCTTGAGAGTTTTGTTGATAAATAACTGTCAATTCTGTGATATCCTGAGAATTTTGCTCAAGCATTTCTTCTGTTCGCTGCATGACACGAGTTAAGGCGTCCTCTAAACTAGATGTGTTAGAAGGAGGAACAACTCGATGAAATTGAAACTCATTATCAGGAATGAAAGCTTGAGGAGTCTGAGGAGTGTCTAAAGGGCCTTCATGGTATTAACCATGAGCCCATGAGAAGTCAGGATGATAGGCTAAACATGGGTTGTAATAATCTAAATATGGATCATAATCAGATCGACGCATGTCATAAAATCAATTGACTTGCTCTGAAAAATAGGCTGGATAATCCCTTGTGTTCATTTTTTTTTAATAATTCACTAACTCTAAAAATATACACATACTCACATGCAATTAGCAACCAATAAATGCACAAGAAACATGCCTCCCTAAGCAATCAACATTTTTTAGATCAATTATCTTTTTATCTTTGGGGGACAATTATTTCTTATGTAATATTTATGACAGAGCAATGGGTGCTACAAGATGATCCTAAGAGTGTATACTTTACACCGCAAAGTTCAAAATCAGTAGGCTAGAGTTTTGTTTCAAAGAAACCGGATTATCGCATAAGAGAAGGAGGTCACAATGGTCCAATTAAGTACTTCCTTGTGCTACCGTTCTGTAAGCCAATAGATGTGAGAACGATGTGATGTTAAATGTACACTTGAGGCTTGTGTTCCTAACCCAAAACTGTTAGTTACACCAATTCTTCTTGTGGATCGTAGCTTACTTATGACTCGACGTACCGGGCAAATTACCCTTGTGGCAGTAGCCTCTCGGAGTTCATTGAAAGATTTAACCCATCGTCACTTTTAGCTTTGCTCAACACAAAAATTATTGGATTCACCTTAGTCTTGGTTGTCCTATGAACACCGTACCTAAAAGATGGCTCTATCTAACTTGCTAATTGATTTTAATTATGTTTGGCTATTGGTTCCACACAGCTGGAGTGATGAGGTGGGGATATCAAGTCCCACCAGTTTCTATTTAGAAGCTGGGTCTGCTTATTATGAATTACTAAAGTTTAGCATCCACACTTACAGAAATTAAACAACCAATCACACAATTTCAAACAAATTACACAAAGCACCCGGTCGCTAATACGTTGCGTGAGTTAAAAATACTTACAGTCTGCGCATTCCGTTCTGCACAAAAAGTTAGCACAATTAAAAAAATGCCCGACTTCTTTTTATCCGTTTCACTCAACACACAAGCACAGGCAAATAAATTTACTGGTCTTAGTCGTAGAAGTCGGATTTCTAAATCATAAAAAAAATTTATTGGGTAACAATTAAAATTGTTTCCCTGTATTTTCTTTTGACTTAGAGAATTGAGGTTTTTTTTTTGTGATTAAACAAAAAAAAAACAGTAGAGTTCTCAAAAATTATTACACCACACACTCGTAAAACGAGGTGAAAATAAAATTAAAACTCTCCTCACAAAATAAAATAAAATAAAAAAAACTTTGCTTGATGTTTGCAGGATCGTCCAATTTTTTCGAGAAGCGTGTAATCTGCAAAATCAAACACAAAATGAGTGTAAAATGAACTTAATAAAATTAAAATAAATTTTTTTTTTAAATTAGTGAAACTAAATCTTAAATTCAATTACACCGCTACCTTCCCCGGCAACGACGCCAAAAACTTGATTCAGAGTTTAACTAGCCTAAATAAATAGGCTAATTTGACCCACTTGTAATAACCGCAAGTGCACGGTGTCTAACTGGTAGACAACGGCAAGTACGGGTCGATCCCACGAGAAAAGTGGATGCAATTGAATTTAATAATTTAATTAAACTAATTTGGAGGAAAATTGGGTTACACTATTTTTAAAACTAAACTAAAAATTTATTAAAAATAAGAAAAAAATAATAAAAGGAAAAAATGGATTTTGTGGGCTTGGACTCACCAATGAGTTAGCAAAAAAATTTAAATATAAATTATTGAAATTATAAACGAGAAGCTTTAGGGATGAAAATCCCTTGCTTACACCGAATATGTAATTGTTAAAGTCCAATTCAAATTATATCATGTTTCTATCAAACATTAACAAATTATTTCAAGCAAATACATCAACTCTTACCAAGCATTAAGCGTCTTTTTAGGGCACACTTAATCAAAGTTTAAGCTTAATATTTTTAGCACGTGCTTTGAATATTGATAAAGGGTAATTCTAACTACCAAACATATCAAGTTTAATTTCTCGAACATGAAAGGTGAAAGCAATTTATCAAAAAAATTCAGAAATAAATTGTAATTAACAATTAAGCACACAATTCAGTAAAATCAATCAAAATGAATTATGCAACCCTTTTGGTTTGTCGCAAAATCGATGTGGTGGTACTCAGCAGATCAGCAGTTGGTCCGAACACAAATCCCAAGGAAATGTTCAAAAACGCTCTGTGGTGGTACTCAGCAAAATCGGGGGTGTGAATAGCAAAAATTAGAATTTGACTAAGTCTCTCCCGCCAGAGCTACAGTGTCTGCGCTCCTCCTTCGTCTCCAGCGAGCAGCGCCGCTCGCGGTGCTGCGTTTCCGCTCCTCGCGAGCTCCTCGTCCTCCAACCTGGCTCCGATACCTGCAAGAAGACAGAGAGAGGGTGAGGAAACAATGAGATAAGGAAACAAAAAAAAAAAAAAATAGAGAGGCACTCCCTGTCTCTGCTGCTGCTTTGCTCGCGAGGTGGTGGTGGTGGTTCTCGGTCTGGTTATGACGGTGGTCGTGAGAGAGGGAGGCAGGAAGGAGGTCGAGACGAAGAGAGGCCGAGAGAGGGGAGGAACAGGGACTGTGGCGCGGCGGAATAGAGTCGCGGTGAGGCTCTGTTTCGCGGTGATGATGATGGTGGCGTTGCTTATGACGATAAGAACAGGGGCTGATGGCGGTGGAGTGGTGTGCGAAGCTTGGTGGCGAGGTGATGTTTTTAACGTGAAACAAGGTTGTCACTCCCCTGTTTTGGTGGTGGTGGCGGTGCTCGCACGATGGTGGTTGAGGGATGATGGACAGGGAGAGGGACATGAACGGTGGATGAGAGAGTGATGGTGGTTGATGGGGGATGGAGGTGGTGATGGGTGTGATGAAAATCACTTTGTGAGGAAGAAGGGTTTGATTTTGGCTATTGAGGCTAGATTCCTTTCTCCTACTCCCCTTTCTCATCCATTGAAATTTTGTATTTATAGAGAATTAGGAGAAAATGAATATGGACAAGTTAAGGGGAGGATTCAATGAGTGATTTAAGGAAAAAAAATCAAAATTAAATATGGGATAATTGGGAGAATATTATTTGGGTTTGCTTGAGCTTGGCATTGGGTTTGGGTTTATGGGTTAGGTTTTGGGTTTAAGGGTTTGATTTTGGGTTTGGTTTGAGTTTAGGCTATGTGCTTAGGTTTTGGTGTTTAAATGTGTGACCCTCTACTTTGTACCACCGCTAGAATCGACCAATTGTCGTTCCTTAAGTTGTCGCCTTAATACGATTTCATCGTTCACGCTCAAATTCCTACAAAGACATGAAAACGAAATAATTACTATAAAATATAATAATCGAAACACTAACATATATAAATTGAGGGATATATTATGTAATAATTTTGTGAATATTAGATCCCTCCCAGCGTCATAACAACAAATATTGTTCCTTTCATAAGGACGATGGCCACCACAATTAGGACTGCAAAAGTGTAAGAAATGAGATTGAGTATTGGATCAAGAAGGGCAAGCTCAAAGATTTTCTGAGCTCGAAAAAAAGTCAAGACTGGGCAAAGGAAAGGGAAGATGTCATCAAAGAGTTATAGAAATAAGCTCCCGGCATTATATATGTCCTTCATGGGGTTAGCTCGGAAGGTAAGCAATCCAATAGGTCCTGGAAAAGGACGTTCCATGAGATGTGGGCTCAGCCCAGTTTTGAAGACCAACAAGTACTATATGCACATATTCAGAGCCCGATCCCATCGCTGACATTCATGGAAAAGGACCTCCAAGACGTCTATTCTCCTCACAATGACGCCCTAGTCATCTCGGTCTTCATAGCGAAGTGGGAAGTTAAAAGGTCCTTAATTGACATAGGGAGCTCTCTTAATGTCATGTTCTTCAACGTATTCCACAACATGCAGCTCAAAGAGGAGAACTTGACACCCGCTAGTCACCTAATGATCGGGTTTAGCGGAGAAAAATGTTTTCTATTGGGAAGATTAGATTAACAGTGGTGACGAGAAAGCCACAACTACAGAAAGTCCTTTTCCAGGAGTTCATGGTGGTTGATGCCTTTTCCACCTACAACATCATATTGGGAAGGCCTTGGCTCCACCAGATGGAGGCGATAGTTTCCACCCTTTACCAGTGTATCAAGTACACTGCCAATCAGGCGGAAGGAACCATTCGAGGAGACCAACCTTCAGCGAGAGACTACCACTAAGCAACGCCGAAACAACGTAGATTGTTAGCAATTACAACTCTGGCCTGTGGGGCAGAGATATTTGAGCCTAGGCCCAAAGAAAATGGAAGAATCACCCTGCATGAACGATGGGATTCTAGTCAGTCCGACTGGTTGGCTAGTGCCACCTTGGCAAAAAAGAAATGCGGGAAATGGGGAGTTCATGCGGATTGCACGAACCAGGATGAGGCTTGTCCGAAAAACAACCCTCCACTTTCTCGCATGGATCAGAGCATGACAGCCACCTCCAAGCACAACCAAACTCATACGGACAAAGAGAAAGCTCTGACAACAGAAACTCAACTATATGATGAGTCAGAATCCAGCACTGGAGATACCATACATCTATCACTCAAGTTCAATGCAAAGCTAAGTTAGCAACACTTCGACAAACCGACTCTTACTCCAAAAGTTGGCAACCAGCGAGGAACGACCTGCTCATACGAAGTTCACTTTTCAGTGACTTCACTATCATTAACAAAATGTGACACTTTGCCAAGAGAGCTACACAGTCAGAGCCAGGACCACACGCGTCTCCTTTAGGGCCATATTAGCTTAGTCCTCGCTCAGAGTCAAACTATCTTATTGTTTTGAATTTTTTTTCAGTCTAAAAGAATTATTCGCATAAGCCAATATGATACAGATCCATTCAAGGAATAAAACGTGAATTATAGAAAATAAACTTTACTGATTACTAAGAAAGTTGTTACAAAGTTGGATCGACTGGCTAGTAAAAAAGTTTATACACTACAAGTATCTAAGCTTGGTGCGAGTTAGGATCCACTGATACGCACGTCAAGATTCCGCTCCGCCAATCTACCTTCATAAGAGGATTCGAAAGTGAAAGCAAAAGTACCCGAAATAGGCTGTAGGTACGCGTTTGATACTTTGCTCCGCCAATCTGCCTTGCAATGATGATTTGAAAATGAAAGCAAGGGTAACAAAGGTGGGCTGCACGGGTGATCACTAAGAAAGCTATGCCTGGGGTGATGCAGAGTTAGCACCCCAAGAGCGCAGGTCACGTCCCATGGAGCTCTGCTCTGCCAATCTGCCTTCCGGCTGTGGCGTCATGCAAGAGACCCAGGAAGGACCAGTAGGAACAATCACCCAAAGTTGGCAGCGGGTGTTATCTCCCAGACTAGATGGCACAAGACGTCGTTATAGCACCGAAAGATGGAAGACAAACTTGACCCCTGAGGGGAAGTATGTAATTTTTCTATGCAATGTAAGAAGAAATTACGAGGTCCTATGGAACCAATTGGATGCTCACCCAAACTAGGTGGCATCGCCCAATAGCAGGTCTTGTCGAGACTCATCACTACAAATGTTAGAACATTCGAAGGCTCCAAGAACAAAGATCTTCCTTTAGCTTTTGGAGAACCCAAAACATATTTATGGAAAGATGCATTTGAAAAAATGCTCTGCAGGGTTTATGACAATGCTTGAAATGGTGAAAACCAGCCTATTTTTAGGCGCGATGGTTCATGAAACAAGGTTAGTCAGCAGTTACGACAACATTAAATGTCGTACGGAAAATAAGGAGTCGACAGTTTCAATTGCAACTGCATGAGTGCACATTCATTGAATTAATGGCATTGCACGCAACCCCATTAATTGAGGGAGTCACTGGAACAAACTGATACTAAATCTTCATATAATCTACACCATAAGCTTGGAATGACGATCTCGCCAACAGGACCCAAATGAGCAACTGATCCCAAGTGAGTGCCCAGCCAGATCTGACCCAAAAAAGATGGAGAATGGCCTAGTACAAACAAAAGCATAAAAGGCAAAGTCCCTAAGCGCCCACGGAATATAGATCACAACTACAGTGATATCATTAATAAATCTAAGGTATCTGCTTTATTAAAGCTTCACTGTTGTTCATAAAATCTAGTAGAAATTCATTATTCAATCTATTGTGATCCGGCTCCAGAATTAGACTTGCTGATCTGACCCCTGATGTTGTCAATTTAAGCTCTCCTTCCTCGCCTTTACCTAGACCTGCACAGAAAATGCACATGAGCCAAAGACCACCGTGTAGTGGCCGATGGCACACCGATGTATAAGTTAGATAAGGCTTAAAATCGGCATAAAACTGTAAATTAGGTCTTTGTAGCGTACAATTGCTCATAACTTTATCTCCCTTTTATATTGTGAGAGTCCTTGTTCGGCTCGGCTTTTAGTGGCGTAGTTTAGGAAAAAAGATCTTGCTGAAAATCCTTTCCTTGTTGGGAGTTGTCCATGTAGATAAGTTTCCATACACGGCTTGTGCTCCTAGATCTGCGAGAGAGGTTTCCCTTTATGAGTGTTGTCCATGCAAGGAAGTTTCCTTGCTCGACTTATACTTCAGTATTTGTTTCCTAGTAGGAATTAAAGTATTGCTGGCCTTCCTGTCTTTGGTCGATCCTTCAGATACTTGCCTTATCAGGGCTTACTCTTGCCTTATCAGGGTTTAAGAGTATTTGGCTTGACCACGTGATGTATGGGCTTAGTGGCACATTGCAATTTGGGTCCGACCTTTTGGATCCTGTCAATAGTGGGCTTAATGTTGTCTGGGCCTTGCTGGATTGAGCGTGCAATCGGGCTTGCTATGTTCTGTTTGACGAGATTATCATGACACGTGTACAGTGCTGATCAGATGATGGTTGATTTATCATCATCTACTCCCTTCGAATTGGTGGACCAGCTCATCAGTCCATCAAGTCATTTCATGAAGCAACGGTGCAGTCATAATGGTTGATTCTGAGTCGTTTCCTCGAGCGACGAGCTTCAATAATTGGGCGTGCGTCTGTTCGAAAGAGAAAAAGGCGGGAGTTCTATTTTCTATATAGATCTCCTCCCTGTGGAGTTTGGCTCTGTTACCTTTTCGATCTCAGAGACTCTATTTTTTCATATCGCATTCCGAGCTTTTGAGTTTGCTCTTCCTTCGTAATCGAAAACTTATACGATCTCTCATGGCGGGCCTGAATCACCTTTACGATGAATTGTTCGCTAAGAGCAACAAGTTTTTTTAGGAGACTTTTCAAGTCAAGTTTGGAAGTCCACCATAAAACATACGGGATTTCCTGATGATCTAGTGTTTTCACTCTGGGCACCGATCTGACGCTGTTGTCCCATCCAGAAGGGTTTATCTGTCTCCACTGAGGTATGCTTCAATCGGGTGTTTGCTTTCCTAGTATCAAATAAATTTGGGAGTTTCTGGCATATATCAACATTGCGCTCGCTCAGATGGTGTCGAACGAGTATTGGATTGTGATCGCCATTCTGATTAGGGCGAAGAACGCTGATGTCCGAGTATCTTCGAGGGCAATCCAACTACTTACTTCCCCTCGGATAAACGAGCACGTTGTGTACATGATGACATCGCCAAACTATTTTGGTAATCTGCCTGGTGATTTTAAGTTCTGGCAAAAATTTTGTTTCATG
This sequence comes from Berberis vulgaris, assembly GCA_963556465.1. NCBI lineage: Eukaryota > Viridiplantae > Streptophyta > Magnoliopsida > Ranunculales > Berberidaceae > Berberis > Berberis vulgaris. Next base: position 24,474,954 of record OY747130.1, on the reverse strand, counting down.
GCCTCCTTGGACGCGAAGCATTTCAAGTTTGTTGGTCGTTCGGTCGAGCGGGAATTCAGGCAACTGAGTAAGTTCAGTTTTGTTTCTGATCTTGTGTGTGTTAAATGCATATCAGATGACCTCTATGTTTTACGTAGGGAAATACCCAACTTCATCTCTTTCTGCTGAGGATAAAACGGTTATGGACGCGTTTCGCGACATGCCTCGTTTGTGGATAAAGGATGTTGTTAAGTCTTTCAATATCAAGCGTAGTGGACTGTGGGCTTATTGGCATGAGGCTCCCACTCTTTTTAGCGTTTCGAAGCCAAAGCTCGAATGCGTATCTTCCTCGAATAAGAGGAAGTTCCCGAAGATTAAGATCCCGAGCCCTTTAAGGAAGACAAAATTAAGCGAGGCGCTTCCTTCTTCAGTTCATTTGAAGATGTCTCGTGCTGTGTCTAGGCCCACCCGTAGGTGTTTGGCTTCATCTGATGGGCGCGAAGCTATCGGACAAGTTCTTGACTCGCACGTTCGGTTGGAGACTGCTGTGTTCGAGTTCGAGGGGCATGATGCTCGGGCAAAGGCTCCCATTTCCCTTCCTGAATTGGAAAAGGAGTATCAGCAAATGGTTGGGGTTGAATATGTAACAAAGCTGAGTATAGCGCATGTAGAAGTTCAGAACAAAGCGTTGCTACAGGCGGGCGTGGAATCTTCATTTGGTGTGGGGCTAGGTTATCCCTTTTTGTTGAAAGACTTTGTTAGCGGCCTTGCTAAACCGGCTGAAATGTCACTTGACCATCGTTCTTATGGCGAAATGTCCCCTCCATGTCGCCCGTATGTCCTCCATCTCGTTCCCGTCCTCATATTGAGGCGACGACAAGTCCGAGGAATATCCCTCTTCCTTCTTCCCTTTCCACTCATTCTAAGTCGGCTCGTGAAAGGGAGCCAATCATTGCGAGTAAGGGGAATGCAGTAGATGAGGGCTCCGATGCAGTGAGGATAGTAAAGGGTGGTGCTGGAGTGATTTTGGTCCCGAAAGACCTCCATTCGTATGCACGGATCAGTTTGTTTCCTCAAGACGTGGTAAAGATGAGCAACCAAACTTGGCATCAAGAAATTGACATTTCTTATGCTTCCAGGAAGCATATTAGCAGGTGGAATGACTGGCTGGCAAACTGTGCTTCGAAGCGAGAATGAGAGACGTTGGGAGAGCGTATGGATAAAGGGAAAAAACATCTTGGGCTAGGGATGTCATACTTGAATCAAGTGGCCGCATCTGGGACTGAAATTGAGGCCGCTCGTGAGAGTGTATACGAAGGAGCGAGTTTTTGCAAATTTGCAGAATTCATAGTATAACGCTCTGTATGAGATTGAATCATTGAGGAAGCAACTCGAAGCCCACTTAGATGTTGGAACGGAGTCCTAGTGCACAAGGTCGGAGAGTCAGAGGGTTCGCTTCGAAACCCTGGACTCTGACTTGGTGGGACAATGTCTGCAAAGGTTCGGTTAGAGAATGAACTAAACCTTTCCCATCATGACTTACAAGTTGCCCAGGAAATTGTGGTCGGAGTGCAAACTGAGATACAGGCTCTGAACAGTAAAAAGGCCAAGAAGGAGTGTGAATGGGCCGTCCGATGTCAAAAAATTGGAGGCTGATGTTGATTTTAATGCCTAAAGCGTGCGGACCGTTGAAGAGAGGCTCCTTCTGGCTTAGAATGAGCTAAGTGTTGTTAATGATGTTTGGCGTCGAGCATTCCAAAACTGATATAATGTCGGGTAAGCTGGAGTAGCTCGAGTGAGAGCTTGTTGAATCAAGGAAGTGGGAGGAGATGCTTCTCAAGTCCCAAGGCATTTTTGAGTTCAACATAGTCATGCATGGAAAGCTGGAGCTGTTGCAGCTTATGAAGGAGTAACATCCTGATTGGAATCTCTATTATTATGAAGAGGTAACATATGTGAAGTTTGGAGTGGCCTCTGAACCGTACAAAGAGGAAGGTGACCCTCATGTGTCTCCTGCTTCTTCTCTTGCAAAGTCCGAATCTCCTCCTGATGAGGAATGAACCTTGTTTTTTTTTGGCTTGCAAAAGAATAACATTCTATACTTGGGAGTTTTTCTTTTATTTTCCTTGCTAACTTTTATCTGCTTTGTCTTATTGCGACATTAGCTGTCGGACGAGAGGCTCTGCTAGGTCATGAAGTCTTATGATTGACTTGCAAGTGAGAGTTCCTATTGCTTGTGCAACGACAGTTTGTGCAATCTTGGTCAGAATCCTCTTAGAAATTAGGGAGTGTGATTCACATTTTGTCTGGCGGCCTGGCTGTATACCGGACCAGCAGTCAGATTGTGGTCCTAGCACGTTGTTGCGAGTTTTATCAACCTAAATTAATAGGCTAATTTAACCCACTTGTAATAACCGCAAGTGCACGCTGTCTAACTGGTAGACAACGGCAAGTACGTGTCGATCCCACGAGGAAAGTGGATGCAATTGAATTTAATAATTTAATTAAACTAATTTGGAGGAAAATGGGGTTACAGTGTTTTTAAAACTAAACTAAAAATAAATTAAAAATAAGAAAAATAAACTAAAATAAAAGATGGATTTTGTGGGCTTGGACTCACCAATGGGTTAGCAAAAATATTTAAATCTAAATTAATCAAAATTTAAACGAGAAGCTTTAGGGATGAGAATCCCTTGCTTACATCGAATATGTGATCGTTAAAATGCAATTCAAATTATATCATGTTTCTATCAAACATTAACAAATTATTTCAAGCAAATATGCTCTTACCAAGTATTAAGTGTCTTTTTAGGGCACAATTAATCAAAGTTTAAGCTTAACATTTTTAGCACATGCTTTGAATATTGATAAAGGGATAATTCTAACTACCAAACATATCAAGTTTAATTTCTCGAACATGAAAGGTGAAAGCAATTTATCAGAAATTCAGAAATAAATTGTAATTAACAATTAAGCACACAATTCAGTAAAATAAATCAAAATGAATTATGCAACCCCTTTGGTTTGTCGCAAACTTGATGTGTTGGCACTCAGCAGATCAGCAGGTGGTCCGAACACGAATCCCGAGAAAAAATGTTCCCAAAACACTCTGTGGTGGTACAGAGCAGAACCGGGGGTCTGAATAGCCAAAAACATTTTGACTCGGTCTCCCGCCTTTAGAACAGTGCCTCCGCGACTCCGCCTTTGTCTCCAGCGAGCAGCGGAGCTGCTCCGCCTTCCTCTGTGCTCCTCGCGAGCGTCCTCGTCCTCCAACTGTCTCCAGAACCTGCAAAAGAAGAGAGAAGGTGAGGAAACGGCGAGAAAACTCAAAAACAGAGAGAGAGATCTGAGAAGGAGGCTCCCTTGTTTCCGCTATCGCGGTGGTTGTGCGCCGCGGACGAGCCGCTCTGTGATGGTGGCCGTGAGGGAGGGAGACAAGAAGGAGGTCGAGATGAAGAGGGGCCGAGATGGCGGCTGTGAGAGATGCTCTGGCTCTGTGGCGAGGCGGAATAGAGTCGCGGTGATGGCGGCTCTGTTTCGCGGTGGTTGTGGTGGCTCGCGATGTGGTGTCCGGAGTTGATGGTGGTTGATGGATGATGTTGGTTGATGGATGATGGACAGGGAGAGGGACATGGACGGTGATGGAGGTTGCGCTGACGCGAAACAGGGTTGTCACGCCCCTGTTTCGTGGTGGTCGAGGTTGTGCTGTCCGGAGGTGGTGGTGGTGCTCGGGTGATGGCGAGGTGACTGTGGCGGTGATTGCTGAGTGAGTGAGAGATGGATGAGTGGTGATGGTGATGAGAATCACTTGTGAGGAAGAGGTTTTGATTTTTGTGTAATCCTTCTTTTCCCTTCTCTTCCTCCCCTTTTCTCACCCTATTCTCTTATATTTATAGAGAATGATCAAAGTGAATAGGGATGAGATAAAGGTGAGATTCATCAAGGTATAAATGAGAGAATATTCTCTAGGGGTAGGATTGGATTTGGTTTTATGGGTAGGTTTTGGGTTTCGGTTTGTGACCATCTGCTTTGTACCACCTCTAGAATCGACCAATTGTCATTCCTTAAATTGTCGCCTTAATACGATTTCATCGTTCACGCTCAAATTCCTACAAAGACATGAAAACAAAATAATTACTATAAAATATAATAATCGAAACACTAACATGTATAAATTAAGGGATATATTATGTAATAATTATGTGAATATCAAATACCCTCAAACCTATATTTTGCTAGTCCTCGAGCAAAACAATAAAAATAAAATTCTAACTCACTTTCGCAGGAATCATCGGTTGCACTTACTTTAAACGTGCAACAAGCCTTTGAACCCCTAGATTACTTCTAGTGGACGAGTTATAGTCTCGTGAGGGTTTCCAGAAATGTTACCCACAAACATTACTGACTCAAAAAAACTTGGTCAAACAATGTTTATTTTAAAACTTCAAGATATGCAAGAAACCAACAGTGTCATTTTAGTGTATCAATAAATCTCAAAATAATTTAATATTCTCTAAAGATTAGAAAAAATTCACAATCATCCTCAACTCAATGTGTGTGTGTGGATAGCACTATCAACATAACTTTTCATTTCAGAGTAAAAGAATGACTAAATCTCCTGTAGAAAGTTTGTTTTGACTTCAAACCTCTCATGTCACTCATAATAAAACACTCAGAGATTTGGTATTTCACTCAGTTTATATGTGAGGAAAGAGTAAATAATGGAAAACAATCATCTCACATATAGTATTGTGAAGAACGAACTTTTCAAGAATGGAATGAACATGATCTCATGGACAGGAATATCAATTACTTTTGGGAATGTTGCATCAAACACCATAGGTCTTGGTTATTAAATCTCCACATCTACGGAACCAACCTTTACCTAAGATCAACTAGGACTTTGTTGGGTTGTAACGGGGCTTGGGTAATGATTAATACAGGGCTTGGGGAATGGTTAATAAGGAATGTCATAAATTTCTAGGAATGTATACACCCATTCACGAACAATTGGGGCTGTCAAGAATAAACCAATGTTGCGCACCATCAATTTTTTCTTCATTCTCACATCTTTATCCTCATTGAAGAATCATTTTTTTTTTTTTTTTTACTATTTTTCTTTTCTTCAACCTTTTTTTTTTTTTTTTCTTATAGAGGATTTGTGAAATATCTCATATTTTGCTCTTTAATACCCTTTTGACACCAAATATATCCATCCATACACATTTCCAAAAAAGTTGGGTAAAGGTTAATGGGTTAACAAATAAAGTTATTCTAAGGCTCAAAAAGGTTAATGTTATGGGTAAGTTAAAAAGTTAGTTACTGGTCTAAAGAAAAAAAAATGCCTAGATCATTTCTTAAGTTCGGGTCAGTATTATGACATCTCAATTGAATAAGCCAAGAAGTTCTAGTATAATAATTCAATTTTAATGTCATTCCCAAAGCAATTGATCAGAAAAATGAGAATAATGAGATCATCAATGAGATAATACAGACTCAAGAAAAATCAGAGTTTAGGTATAACCCTCGAAAAAATAGAAAGGTTCAAAACTTTCAGGGTTAAGTCTCCACTATTATTCTAAGGTTTTCTAGTGCGTATTTCACTCATTAACTTCAAGTTATGCTAATGTGGCTCATGGTGCAAAGATAATTGAGTTGAACAATTTTATGAACTAGATCTAACTTAAGGATCTTACTAAACTTTCAGTCTTTATCAATATACCAATATGTCAAGTTGGTTTGCATTTTCCTGAGCATAAAACATTTAAAATCCATTTTCATAATCGCAAAAGACCAAGTTTTCTTGAAAGAGAATAAGAAAAGAAAACGCTACGAAAAAACGAAAAATTCACCTTTTTTTAAAGAATAAGAAAAGAAAACACTACGAAAAACGAAAAATTCACCGACTCATGAACTCTACCCCCAAACCTAATCCAAACATTGTCCTCAATGTTTAACAAAATAATTCTAACAAATGAATGAAATAAGTACATGAGAGGAGGTTAGAACGGTATTACCGTGGTGAAGATTTTACCAATTTCCAAGAAGTCATTTTTTCAATGAGGCTCACAAATATAAGAATCATGGAGTTTTCATTAGAAATCGATAAAATGCAGACTCGACACTAACAAAGAAAACTGAAAAGAAGGCAAGTTGTAAGTCAAAACTGTTATGGAGCTAACGAGTATGAGTGAAACACAACTAAATAGGGTACTCGAAAATCAATCCAGACTAACAGCAAAGACACATAACTAAAGCTAGGCTGCCTCCTAGGAGCGCTTGATTTACCGTCATCAGCCCGACAAATATTCTTCCTAAAAAATGGTGTATCGAAAAGTGGAGAGGAAGAACATGACAAACACTTAGTCCATGGTCGTATATCAACAACCTGAACAGTTGATGATCAGTCCACCAAAATATAGCAATCACATGGGGCACCAAATACACTAGGACATTCCAAACGTGACCAGTAGTCATACACAACAGATGATCCTTGCGTGCTCCAAAAAGGGAACATCCTATGTCTGGTTCCAAATCAGAAGATTGAATAATTTTCACAACAGGATGGTGAAAACTGAAATCCTCACTACAGCACAAGGGATCGGTGAAAGTAGCCTTAGTAAATGGGAATGTGATGCAAGTAGATGAGACGATGGATATATCAGGTGGTAGAGGCTCATCACATGAAATCACATAGAGATATTGGTCTAGACAACTCACCACCTGAAAAATGCATACCTGAGGGTGTCAGGTAATTGTTTAAGGTCAAGCTCAGGTGGATCAACTGATGGCACTAGTTTTGACTCACTAAGTGGAAGAGGCTTCACTTTAGACTTCCATTTATAACTAGGATCCATAATGGGGACTGAGTCAAGCAAATCATTGACTTCCCTAATGGAATCATCAACATCAAAGTCTAAACTAAAATGAGTCAAACAAGCCTCTAAATGATCATGTGTATCATGAAAACAGTCAAGGGGAGACTCTAAAAAATGTTCACAGTTTGATTCGATGCATGAGTCACTAGGAAGGCATGAGTCAACATGGGAAGGAGATGTCTGTAGTGTCTCAGAATCTACAGGTTAATCAATAAATGAGGCTTTATCAGCCTTCTTATGAGAGGAGGATGCAACCTGTGTAAAATTGGGTGAGGATATAATAACACTTATGTCAGACATTCCTACCTGATTGTCAACCAGTTTTCCACTCCTACGGATAGTAATGGATTGGACATCTTCACTGTCCGGCTCAGATGTGACACTAATTTCAAATTGACCATTTGGGTTGGAAATAGGTTGGCTAGGGAATTTTTCTGACTCTATCTCAAGAAGTGACTCAGCTATCTGACTCAAAGTCATCTCAAGTTTCTTGATAGCTTTAGTATTTTGTTGAGAATTAGCTATCAATTCTGTGATATCCTGAGAATTTTGCTCAATCATTTCTCCTGCTCGCTGCATGACACGAGTTAAGGCGTCCTCTAAACTAGATGGGTTAGAAGGAGGAACAACTCGAAGAAATTGAGACTCATTATCAGGAATGAAGCTTGAGGAGTATGAGGAGTGTCTAGAGGTCTTTCATGGTACTGACCATGAGCCCATGAGAAGTCAGGATGATAGGCTAAACCTGAGTTGTAATAATCTAAATATGGATCGTAATCAGGTCGTCGCATGTCATAAAATGAATTGACTTGCTCGAAAAAATAGGCTGGATAATCCCTTGTGTTCATTTTTTTTATTTTTTTTTATTTTTTGAAAGCACTAACTCTAAAAAATATACACAGGCTCACATGCAATCAGCAACCATTAAATGCACAAGAAACATGTCTCCCTAAGCAATCACATTTTTTTGAGATCAATTATCATTTTATCTTTGGGGGACAATTATTTTCTTTTGTAATCTTTATTACAGAGCAATGGGTGCTACAAGATGATCCTAAGAGTGAATACTTTACACCACAAAGATCAAAATCAGTAGTCTAGAGTTTTGTTTCAAAAAAACCGGATTATTGCACAAGAGAAGGAGGTCACAATGGTCCAATTAAGTACTTCTTGTGCTACTGCTCTGTAAGCCAATAGATGTGAGAACGATGTGATGTTAAATGTACACTTGAGGCTTGTGTTCCTAACCCAAAACTGTTAGTTAAACCAATTCTTCTTGTGGATCGTAGCTTACTTATGACTCGGCGTACCGGGTAAATTACCCTTGTGGCAGTGGCCTTTCGGAGTTCATTGAATGATTAAACCCATCATCACTTTTAGCAGCGGTCAACACAAAAATTATTGGATTCACCTTGGTCTTGGTTGTCTTATGAACACCGTACCTAAAAGATGCTCTATCTAACTTTCTAATTGATTTTAATTATGTTAGGTTATTGGTTGCACACAACTGGAGTGATGAGGTGGGGATATCAAGTCCCACCAGTTTCTATTTAGAAGCTGGGTCTGCTTATTATGAATTACTAAAATTTAGCATCCACAATTACAAAAATTAAACAACCAATCACACAATTTCAAACAATTACACAAAGCACTCGGATTGCTAATACGTTGCGTGTGATAGAAATACTTACAGTGTGCGTATTCCGTTCTGCACAAAAAGTTAGCACAATTCAAAAAAAATGTCCGACTTCTTTTTATCTGTTTCACTCAACACACAAGCACATGCAAATAAATTTACTGGTCTTGGTCGTAGAAGTCGGATTTCTAAATCATAAAAAAATTATTGGGTAACAATTAAAATTGTTTCCCTATAATTTCTTTTGACTTAGGAAATTTTGGGTTTTTCAATTTTTTTTTTTTGATTAAAAAAAATGAAAAACAGTAGAGTTTAAAAATTATTACACCACACACTCGTAAAACGAGGTGAAAATAATATAAAACTCTCCTCACAAAATAAAAATAATAATTAAAAAAAACTTTGCTTGATGTTTGCAGGATCGTCCAATTTTATCGAGAAGCGTGTAATATGCAAAATCAAACACAAAATGAGTATAAAAATAAATTAATAAAATAAAAATAAAAATTTTATTTTTGTTTTTGTTTTATTGTTTTTTGTTTGAATTTTTTTTTTTGAATTGTTTTTTTAAATTAGTGAAAATAAATCTTAAATTCAATTACACCGCTACCTTCCCCGGCAACGGCGCCACAAACTTGTTGTGAGTTTTATCAACCTAAATTAATAGGCTAATTTAACCCACTTGTAATAATCGCAAGTGCACGGTGTCTAACTGGTAGACAACGGCAAGTACGGGTCGATCCCACGAGGAAAGTGGATGCAATTCAATTTAATAATTTAATTAAACTAATTTGGAGGAAAATGGGGTTACAGTGTTTTTAAAACTAAACTAAAAATAAATTAAAAATAAGAAAAATAAACTAAAATAAAAGATGAATTTTGTGGGCTTGGACTCACCAATGAGTTAGCAAAAATATTTAAATCTAAATTACTGAAAATTTAAACGAGAAGCTTTAGGGATGAGAATCCCTTGCTTACATCGAATATGTGATCGTTAAAATGCAATTCAAATTATATCATGTTTCTATCAAACATTAACAAATTATTTCAAGCAAATATGCTCTTACCAAGTATTAAGTGTGTTTTTAGGGCACACTTAATCAAAGTTTAAGCTTAACATTTTTAGCACATGCTTTGAATATTGATAAAGGGATAATTCTAACTACCAAACATATCAAGTTTAATTTCTCGAACATGAAAGGTGAAAACAATTTATCAGAAATTCAGAAATAAATTGTAATTAACAATTAAGCACACAATTCAGTAAAATAAATCAAAATGAATTATGCAACCCCTTTGGTTTGTCGCAAACTTGATGTGGTGGCACTCAGCAGATCAGCAGGTGGTCCGAACCGAATCCTGAGAAAAAATGTTCCCAAAACGCTCCGTGATGGTACAGAGCAGAACCTGGGGTGTGAATAGCCAAAAACAGTTTGACTCGGTCTCCTGCCTTCAGAACAGTGCCTCCGCGACTCCGCCTTTGTCTCCAGCGAGCAGCGGCGCTACTCCGCCTTCCTCCGTACTCCTCGCGAGCGTCCTCGTCCTCCAACTGTCTCCAGAACCTGCAAAAGAAGAGAGAAGGTGAGGAAACGGCGAGAAAACTCAAAAACAGAGAGAGAGATCTGAGAAGGAGGCTCCCTTGTTTCCGCTGTCGCGGTGGTTGTGCGCCGCGGACGAGCCACTCTGTGATTGTGGCCGTGAGGGAGGGAGACAAGAAGGAGGTCGAGACGAAGAGAGGCCGAGATGGCGGCTGTGAGAGATGTTCTGGCTCTGTGACGAGGCGGAACAGAGTCGCGGTGATGGCGGCTCTGTTTCGCGGTGGTTGTGGTGGCTCGCGATGTGGTGTCCGGAGGTGATGGTGGTTGATGGATGATGTTGGTTGATGGATGATGGATAGGGAGAGGGACAGGGACGGTGATGGAGGTGGCGCTGACGCGAAACAGGGTTGTCACGCCCCTGTTTCGTGGTGGAGACGGTTGTGCTGTCCGGAGGTGGTGGTGGTGCTCCGGTGATGGCGAGGTGACTGTGGCGGTGATTGCTGAGTGAGTGAGAGATGGATGAGTGGTGATGGTGATGAGAATCACTTGTGAGGAAGAGGTTTTGATTTTTGTGTAATCCTTCTTTTCCCTTCTCTTCCTCCCCTTTTCTCACCCTATTCTCTTATATTTATAGAGAATGATCAAAGTGAATAGGGATGAGATAAAGGGGAGATTCATCAAGGTATAAATGAGAGAATATTCTCTAGGGGTAGGATTGGATTTGGGTTTATGGGTAGGTTTTGGGTTTAGGTTTGTGACTATCTGCTTTCTACCACCGCTAGAATCGACCAATTGTCATTCCTTAAATTGTCGCCTTAATACTATTTCATCGTTCACGTTCAAATTCCTACAAAGACATGAAAACGAAATAATTACTATAAAATATAATAATCGAAACACTAACATGTATAAATTAAGGGATATATTATGTAATAATTATGTGAAATCACACGTGCATCATCGTAGATAGTCATACAATAGTCCTCGCGATTCCTCCGAGTCGAGCTTCCTGAGCTCTGATTTGACATTTGACTAGTCTTTGCCTGCTATCGGTGGAGTAGTCTTAGTTAGACCAGAGGTTGTTATCGCCAGTTATAACTGACTAAACCGGGGTTGGGTTCGGCGATCATCGCTTGTGATTGAATGGTGGTCCCTGGTGAGCCATCTTAATTAGGCGTCGAGGGCACTGACTAGACTTCCACTTTCCAACCCATCTTAATCCGTTTTTGGCGGACTAGGAATTGGGGTGAGCTAGAAGTTATTATCGTCAATCGTTCTAACTAAACTTTGGCAGGGTTTGGTAATCATTATCTGTAGTTGGCCAACGATCCTTGGCAAGCCATCTCGGTCAAGCGTCAGACTAAGCTCCCACTTTCTAAACCGTTGGAATCCGCGCGCAGTGAACTAGGCTTAGAGCAGACCATAAGCCATTGTCATCAGTGACCACTGACTAAGCGGGTTTGGCGATCATTGTTTGTGTGAAGCCGGTCATCCCTGGCAAGCCATTTTAATCATGTGTTGAGAGCTAACTAGACTCCCACTTTCTAAGCCGACGTAATTCGTTATTGGCGGACTAGGTTTCGAGCGGACCAGAGCTATCGTCATCAGTTGTCATCGACTAAGCTTTGGTCAAGTTCGATCACTAGAGCTATCGTCATTAGTTGTCATCATCATCAGCGACCACTAAGCTTTGGTCAGGGTCGACGATCATTGGTTGCATAGAGCGGTGATCCCTAACAAGCCATCTTAATAAGGCGTTGAGAGCACTGACTAGACTCCCACTTTCTAAGCCGTCAAAATTTGTTATTGGTGGACTAGGCTTCGAGCGGACCAGAAGTTATTGTCATCGGTTATCACCGACTATGTTTTGGTCGGGTTCGGTCACTATTGCCCATGTTTGGGCAATGATCCCTGGCAAGCTGTCTCGATCGGGGATGAGAGCTCTAACTAAGCTTCCACTCTCTAAACCGTTGGCACTCGTTTAACGGAATGGCATTATAGCAAACCAAAAGCTATTGTCATAGATAGAAACCGACTAAGCTTTTGTTAAGTTCGGCGACCATCGTGTATAATTGGACAATGGTCCCTCCATCATGGTTAGGTATAAAGAACGCTGACTAAGTTCCCATTTTCTAAACCATCGTCGTCAGCTTTCTGCGGGCTAGGCATTAGAACAGACCAAAAACAATTGTAATAAGTTGGGTTTGACTAAGCTTTGGTCAGAATAAAATTTTGGGCTTGCAAGTTTAACTTGGGTGTCCTGACTTAATTCGCCTAGCAATCTGATTCAGAAGCCGTATCGATGGATCAGACTAATAATGGATTGATCAACTTCAATGAACAATAGCGGGATAATAGTAGGGCAGACGCCTTGAATTTGTTGTAGGTTCACTCCTTATACCATAGGTGCCCAAGGCCTTCGTTGTTTGTGCCTTTGCATGTGAGAGAGAAAAAAAAAAAAAATCTTTGTAGATCGGCGTGCCCTATGTACGGTGCAGATTGTGAGATGGTTTAGTATCGGTTATTCACCCAGTTAATCAGGCTGCGTGAAGGTCATTAATTCGATTAATGTGGACTCGTGCAACTGCAATTGTAACCGTCATTTCCCTATTTCCCATATGACATTTAATGTTGTCGTAACTGTTGGCTGACGCTGCTTCGTAAACCACCTTTCCTATATTTATAGGCTAGTCATTATCCATCTCAAGCATTGCAATAAGCGTTGTAGAGTATGTTGATCAAATGTATCTTACAAGAGAATATGCTTTGGGTTTTCCAAAGGCTAAAGGAAGATCTTTGTTACTAGAGTATTCAAATGTTTTGACATTTGCATCGATGAGTCTTGACAAGACCTTGTATTATGTAATGCCACCTGATCTGGGTGAGCATCCAATTGATTCCATGAGATCTTGTAATGTTTTCTTATATTGCTAAGAAGAGTTACGGACTTCCCCTCAGGGGTCAGATCTGTCATCCATCTTCCAGTGCTCTGACGACCCCTCGTGCCATCTAGTTTGGGAAATTATGCCTGCAACTAGTTTTGGGGTGACCATTCCTACTGTATCTAATGGGCTTCACACGTGATGCCACATCCGGAAGGCAGGTTGGCATAGCGGAGTTCTGATGATTGTGACCTTCTTTCCAGGGATGTTATCTCTGTGACACCCCAGGCACTACTCTCTTGAGGTCATCCTCCTCTGCCTTCTTTTGTTCGGGCAGATTAACTGGGAGAAGGTGTGTATATTTCGTTTCGAGGCTCATGCTGCCATTTTCGGATCATCCTTGCGAGGTGATTCGATGGAACAAAGAGTCGAGTGAGTGCTTGCAACATTCTTCAAATACTTTACTTTCACCACCTTCTTTTCTGGAGGCTGATTGGCGGAGCGAAGTTTCGACGTGTGTGTTAGCAGATACGTATTTGTGCCGGACTTAGATATTTGTAGTATATAAACTTTTGTACTAGTTGGTCGGCAAACGCTTCAATAACTTTTATTGCAATCAATAAAATCTATTTTATTTTTAGAATATATCTGGTACGAACAATTCTCCTAAACTGAAAAAAACAGAAAACAAAAACGATATTAAAGCAACAAAATAATTTAACTCTGAGCTTGGACTAAGCTAACCTGACCCTAAAGGAGGCTCTTATGGTCCTAGCTCGGATTGCATACTCTAGCGAAGTGTCATGCTTTGCTAAAGCTAATGAAGTTACTGAAGAGTGGACTTCACGCTGGCAGACGGTTCCTTTCTAATAATCAGCTATTGGAGTAGGCACCTATCTGCTGAAGTATTGTTACTTAGCTCTATCTTGGTCTGGATTGGGCCTCCAGCTCTGAATTCTGGCTCTCCGCATAGTTGTACTTAGGCTGTCGAGGCTTTCTCTGCTCGAGTAGATTGATTCTCTAATTTTGTCTACGTTGGGTGCCTGAAATGTATGTTCTACAGACTCGAGCTGCAACTGGTAGCAATTCGTTGTTTGAGTGCTGCATAATGGCAGTCTCTTGCTGCTGGCTAATCTCCTTGGGCATGGTTGGCTGTGTATTTAATGCATTGGTGCATATTGGAAACTACTAGCTCCATATGATGAAGCCAAGGCTTTCCAAGAATAATGTTGTAGGTGGACGGAACGTCAACCACCATAAATTATTGGACAAGATACTTCCGCAATTGTGGTTTTCCCGCCACCACCATTAGATTGATCTTCTCATTAGGGAAGCATTTCTCTCTACTGAATCTGACCATAGGGTGAGTAGCGGGGGTTAAGTATTTCTCCCGGAGTTGCATGTTTCGGAATGCACTGATAAACATGACATTAAGGAACTTTCTTTTTGATCTCCTTGACAACATCCTCCCTTCCCTTTGCCCGGTTCTACATCTTGTCCGAGCTCAGAAACTCTTTGAGTTTGCCTTTCCTGATATAGTACTCGACTTCTCTTCTGAGGTTTCTGCAATCCTTAGTATCGTGTTCGCCCTTCTTATGGAAGGCACAATATTTGTTGTTGTCACGTCTAGCAGAGTCTCCTTGCTGCTTGGGGTGTCACTTCAGTTCTTTCCAATTCTTCATAGAATCGAGGGCGTCAGATAAACTGGTGTTGAGAGGGGTGGTAGGTTTGGACTCGACAAAATTGGAGGCCTTGTTCTGCCTTGTGTGGTCGTAGTTAGTCTTACTGTCATTGCGCTTCCTCTTATTCCCATCATCATCCTTCTTCTTTTTTCCCTCTTTCTTGTCCCTGGAGACAGAGGGTTTCTTCTCAGATTCTACCTCCTACTTGGTGGTCAACATCTCGTCTAGAGTCTTCATTCAAGGTCTCGTTCTGCTTCTGTTTTAGGGTTAGTAGATAGTTTGGGCCCTTCCTGATTAATTGGCTGCCCACAAAGCACGTGAGGAAAGCCATCGTGAATATCCATAAATAGTCGATGGACTTCGGAGGCAGGCTGTAAAACCAGGTTAGCGCTGACTTCTTTAGGCTGGTAGGGAATGATCGGCACATATCGCATCATACCCTTCCTTGAGTGCCATTACATGATGGAAGTAATGCAACTGATCGGACGAGTATCCTGTCCCATCGTAAAACTCTAGCTTTGGCGGGGTGTACTTCTTCGGTAACAGTTCGTCATGATATGATCTCATGAATGGAGGGACAATGAGATTGAACAGTACATCTGGATTTGTGGCCCATTGCCGAATGGTGTACTGCAAGACGTGTTTGTCAGCTCTGGACATTGGGTCCCTGTTGGATGCTCATCCAATTTTAGTCCACTGTGAATCTGCAGAGGCAGTGCGGCTCTCTTGAACTTGTTATCTGGAACCTTTTGAGGACTGGGTTGTTCGCTGCTCACGGTCTCCTCTTACAGGTGGATTATTCTGTTGATTGAGTATCTCCACCGCTCGTGCGATTTGTTGCATCTGAGTTGACAGTAGATTCACCCTTGGGTTCGCAGCGGCTGCCATCGGCTCGGGGTCTGAGAGGGTCCCTCCCGTGAAAATCTGCCCCGTTGCACCCTAGGTCGGAGTGGGAGGCTTTTGAACACATCGATGACTAAGTGGTAGCGAATTAATGTTTGAGTTTAAAGAAATAGTAAAATGAAAATTTTCGAGGCTAAAAATACACATGAGATGCAACGAGCTATAGAATGCAACTTGCTTGAAAGGTAACGCATTAGAGCCAGATAGTCGAGTTTCGAAGCCAAATACAAATTTGAAATTTTCTACAGAGTCAGCCTATGAATTGATCATAACCGGGGTGAGGAAGATGATGTGGTGGCTAAATTCTACCATCCTTTACTGCTTGCAAAAATTTCTAAGTTAGTATGGAAAATTGTGCATAAAACCCTCCTGATTGATGGATGGGTCCAATCTTCTGGGTTTCATGGCATCTCATTGCAAATGTTGTTTATACAACATGGTATTGAAATATTGAAACATCTTATTACTGAAGGTGATTAGGCTGCGAGAAGTGTTTGAACCTATTTTTCGGTGTTAATTTTAGGAGGTCAATTGAAACAATGCGTCAAGTTACGGTTTAGAAGAATCGATAAGTTTTTGCATGGTTGGGTGTTTATTAAATTTAGCACCAATGTTTGTTTTATGGGAGTTATGGCTCGGAAAAAAAAAAAACAAAAGGTGGAATGTGGAATATATAATCATTAAAGCAAGAAACTGGTTGCAATTGGCAATGAAAGTGTTCACACCCAAAGCAGCCAAGCCGTGATTTTGTGATTTTGCGGCAGCTAGGAATGGAGGTTAAAATGTTCAAGAAGAAATAGAAACCGACTTTGGTTATTTATTGGATCTTTCCCCCATCAGGCTGGTATGTACTTAGGCTCCGCTTGACACATGGTAAAATAATGCATAATGTAAAAGTTTACAGCAGTTACATAAATTTGGTGCTTGGTTGGCTTTACGAAAAACGGTTATTGGAATTTAAATTCAAGACCTTTGCATCTCCTAGTGATAAAATTTTGCAAAACTTTGCGAACAAAATCTCCCGCATTACTTTGCAAAACTCTCATCATCTCCTCGAGTACTTTCAACTCCTTCATAAACACCCCAACAATCACCATTTTCACAACTACCATCGTCGCCACTACCATGACCACCATACCATAACCATCACAACCACAACCACCACTGTCGCCACCACCTCCACCACTACTACGACTACCGTAGCATAATCACCACTGCTGCCAACTCCACCACTACCACAACCATAGCATAATCACTGCTGCTGCCGCCACCACTATCACCGCCACGACCACCATAGACACCGCATCCATCACCGCCACCATAACAACCATCACCACCACAATAATCCGCGACACAACCACCACCATTTTAACAGCCACCGCCATTGCCGCCGCCACCACCACCATCATTGTCCACATTCGCAATAAGCATCACTACAATCACAACCACTGTGACCATGCCACAATTACATCTACTACCATCATCAACACCACCCACAATAATTTTCTGATTTGCATTGATTTTCTTTAATTAATACCAAGCGTTCGTAAAGTAATGCATTACAAACTAATGCATATACATCAATTTCCGAAATGCATCATTTTACAGTGTACCAAGCAGATCCTTAATGTGAACGAATTCCCGATAGAGGAACACGGCTAGGGGTATCATCATCAGATATAGATGAACACAGAGAATCTTATCATGCTACACATGCAAATATTTTTATGGAAATGGATCTAACAATAAGGCAGAGTTTGTGGTGTTCTTGGAAATGTTAAGGATGTGCTCGGTGCTGGGGTTAAAAATTGCTTATTTCAAACAGACTCAATGTTGGTTATGGGCTGGTGTTTTTAATGTTTTCAAAGTTTCGTGGCAGTTAGTCTAGCTCCATCTGGTAGGAAATTCATAAATTTAAATAGGTACTAGCTTGTGAGTGAAAACATGTTTATAGGGAAACAAATGTTGTGGCCGACACTTTAGCAAGTCTAGCACAGGCGAGAAAAAAGACATGGAGTTCGATTGAGATTCTCTGCCAAGAAAATCTCAAGCATTAGCTTTGCTTAGAACCAAATAACCTATTTGCGAGCTGCACCGAAAGCATATTTGTTAAAAAAAAATTTGGCTTATCAGAGGATGGCTTAAGTCCCCCTATGTGCCCGTCTTGCTTCCCACATTTGCCTATCTATATTAGAGGTTTAACCAATATATAATAATAATAATAATTATTATTATATATACAAAACAGGATGGTGTTCGGGGTGGGAGATAAAAGACGGTTGAGATTTAACCAAATATATGAATATGATGGATCACATAAAACTAAAAGCACCAAGAGTGTATGAGTTTAATTCCCATACCCAACATTTTGATATTTATTTATTTTTCTTCAATTGTTGATGGTGGTGATTAGGCATATAAGTATGAAGGATGAAAACTTTAGGGTTATCATGTTTTGATAAAATCTAAACTTTTAATGTGCCAATGGCACAGGGAATACCCTAGTCCATCTTACAAATTAGAATGGTGTTTCACTATTTGGGAGATAAAAGATGGCTGAGATTTATCCAAACATGAAGATCTAATGGTTGAGACTTAAAGTTAGCGTTTATGTTTTGCCTTCTGTCAATCCCCAATAAGATTGCATGGTTTGATTCTCATACCCAACATTTTGATATTATGAATCTTGATATTTAAAGTAGAGAAAACTCTATTTATCATGTTAAACATTTATCGTGCCAATGGTACGGGGAATAGTCTAGTCTATATTACAATACAGAATGGTGTTTGAGGTTCGAGATAAAAGACGGCTGAGATTTATTCAAACCATCTCTTTACTATTTCAATTTCTTTTAACCCTCACTTACACTATTTCATCTCTCCCTCTTCCAACTAATCATCTTTCAGGTATAAGTTTATTATTTTTTCATTTTTTAACTAAATCTATTTTGATTAGTACATATAAATTTGCAATTGGGTTTTTTTGAGTAGCTGCCATTGTGTGTAATTTTCAATTGATTTCTTGGGCAAAGTGAGTGTGTTCATGGTGACGTAGGCACAAACTGGTTGACATGTCATGAGGTTTACCCAAAAAATCATATCATACCGACGGCATGAGGGACACACTAGTCTATCATACAAATAAGCTACGTGTTTCACTATTAATAAGGAATTTGGGATAAAATATGGCTAAAATTGAGAGTTGGGGAAGTTGTTGAGGTTGAGATTCATTCCCTAAAATGACATGTTTGTAATTGTGAAACATGTAGAAGAACAAATAAAATGAACAAAAATTAATGGAATGTACAAGTGGCAGAGAGAAAAAAAATTTGTAATTTTTTTTGTTTTAAAATGAAAATCATCATAACTATCTACTTGATTGTCAAGTTTTGGTAAATTTGATATTGTTAGGTCAGATTCTAATAAACTTGATATTATTGCAATGCATTTTTGAAGATATTTTCAATGAAACCAATGATAAATACAAACACTTAAGTTTTCAAAATACCCATTTAATATCACATGCATTAAAAAATGTATAATGCAGATATTTTAAGGTGAAATTTATTCACTAAGGTGAATTATTCACTAAGGTGAATTTCAATGGAAAGTCAAAGTTCGAAAATTATTCACTAAGGTGAATTTTAAATATATATATTTTTACAAACTGAGTTTGACCTAATCCCATGAAGCACTTTCTATCGCGCCAACGGTGCGAGTAATACACTAGTATGTATAACAAATCAGAATGGTGTTTGAGGTTGAAGATAAAAGATGACTGAGATTTACCCAAACATAAGAATCTAATGGATCACAATGAAGGAGGTTGGAGAAAGAATTCTTTTTAACTTTTCTGCCCAACCAACTCTAATCATCACACATTTAATGGCTCAAATTGAATTTGAGTGCCAAAGTCACAAAGAATACCCTAGTAATTAATAAATTAAAACAAGAGTTAACTACCCAATTATTTTTTTTAAGGAGCAAAATGTGCTTTCTTGTTGAGCGATCGGAGAAATTAATCGCTAATAACGTGTATTTGTCACGTGTGCCATGCAAAGTGTGGACACGCTATATATTTTAGTCAAAATGACGAAAAATAAATTGTGGATCAGAATTTTATTCGGACATGATCAACAATAGAATGAAAACTATTGGTTTGAGTTATTTTCTGATTGTGGCTTATGGTTCATATCACAAGTTCTATCCAACTTTTCAATTTCCCCCATTTGTTTGTTCTGTTGAGGAAGTGAAATAAGAAGAAGGTTTTGGTAATATTGGCAACTCTCTGCACATTCATAAATTGTAGAATTGCATTGAACGAAGAAGATTAAACTAAAGAATAACGACAATGGAAGAAGTATTGAACAAAACTATGCTAGCAAATTTGGGAGGATACTACTTCTATAGGATCCCATATGTATGTTATCAATCAAGTTCAATTACGACGAATGGGGTGTGGCAAGAAGAAAATCCCTTAGGTTATTCTCTTCCTCTTTTCATTTTACAGCTAATGATCATCGTTGTTACAACACAAGTCGTAGTCATCATCCTTAAACCGCTTCGCCAACCAAAAGTTGTCTCTGAGATCATAGTAAGTGTTATTTTTATTTTATCGACATTTGATCTAGTATTGTATTTGGTGTTAAAATATTGTCGTTAAGTAGGTAAGAGATAGGAAAATTAGTGCACACACATATATAGGATGGTTATTTTGACATGTATTTTCATGACACACATTTTGTACCAAATTTAGGTCATTCATCTATGATTAGATAACTGGTTGAGATTAAAAAGCCATTGAGTCTTTATAATGGGGAGTTACTTTACGAGGCTGAGCAAATTGCTCAAGGCACCCTTTTGTCTCTTGTGGTTTTACTTTTCCCACCCAACACCAACACCAACACCCACACCAACTTTCTCTCTCTTCCCGTCTCAGATTCTTCTTCATCTTCACAAGGAGAGGTGGCGCGAGCGGACAACAATTATCTTAATTTATAGAATCTTTCTCTCCCGCTCTCCTTCTTTCTCTCAATCTATCACTCTTTCTATTTCTTTTTATTCATTGCAGAGAAAAAGACTTTAAAGTTTTAAATGTCTAATTGATTTTATTTGTCACTTTTAAATAACATTTAATTAAATGAAAAATCTTTAAAGTTTTCAATAAGTGAATGACTACAACAAATAGTGGCATTAAATTATAGAATATTTAGATCTTGGATTTTTCTAATGGTACTTGGTGATATTTTTAATAAACTACTCAAATTTTATATTGATAAAAAGAAATGGAAAATAGAGATAAAAAAGTGATTTTTTTTACAAATGTAATTGACAATGAAAAATGAGTAAACAACAATTATTGGGAAATTGAGATAAAAAAAAATCAAAATATATCTTGGGTCTCACCGAGTTCCATGATGTAAATGTGAATGATGATCAATTGATATAATCACTAAAAAATAACTTAAAGAAGTTTGTCTTACGAATTAGTATTTGGGAGACTACTTTTGATTGATTTTAAAGAACTTTTTCTCACGAATTAATGGCTTGGATTGGGTTGGGCCATGATAGAGAAATATTAGCCTTTTAATTTCAACTACTCATTTAATAAATTAACACATGAATGGCCAAAATTTGGTACAAAATGTCTCAAAATAAATCCCCCCTCCAAAAAAATAAAAAATAAAAAAATTGCATATAAACAAGTTTACTAACACTTTTGCCTATGAAAAACAATGGATCTCTAGGAAAACAGTTTACATGCATTCTGCAAAAATTGTTTCATGAGGATTTATATGCCATGCCCTATGTTTCATGTATCCCTCCTTAGTTTCTTTATATTCTAGGTTGACCCCGGGTATCATGCCTAACCCATCCCTAGGTCATCTCAAGTAACAATATCTAAAATAATAAATATAAACTACATTGTACTTCATAATCCGTAGAATACTTATAATTAAATGACAATATAGCATAAGAGTTAAAAAAAAAAAAAAAAAAAAAACCTTTCTCTTGAAGTTGTAAATTAATTTTCTTACAAGTTTTGTGGTATTGATGAAACCTAGATCAAGAATACCTTTGATATTTGATCCTTTAATAATTGTTGACACATCATGAGGAAATAGTAGAGTAGAACATCTCGGGGAAGATCACATTCCTTGTTACAAATTTATTTGTCCATTGCTTGTGTACTCTCTCTACGTCTTTAATTTCCCAATATGTTGTAGACAATATATTGTTTATTTATTTAAAAAAATTATTTTTTCCTTCATTCGTTCTATTACAGGCTGGAATGTTGTTGAGTAATTTGACTAATCCCGAGCTTGGCGCCCTTACTAGTTGGTTTGGGATGAACATATTCCCTATGAAAAGTATGTTGGTATTAAAAACAATGGCAAACATTGGACTCCTTTATTACTTATTCCTGGTTGGAATAGAAATGGATGTTAGTCTCGTGAAACAGAGTAGTCGACAAACTTTGGCAATTGCAATAATTGGTTTGTTGGTTCCATTGTTTTCATTCGTTAGCTTGACAGTAATGTCGGAAATCAACTATTTTCATAAAAAAATTCAGAAAGTGTTGGCTATCATTTTTGAAGGAATGATTATTTCTTCCACGGCTTTTCCTGTGTTGTCCCGAATCCTTGTAGAATTGAAGCTATTCAATACTGAACTCGGGAGAAAAGCTATGTCGGCAGCGCTCATAGTTGATTTATGTTCATGGATCCTCTTAGCCTTATTCGTAATTTGGGCAGATATTTTATACACGAATAAGAAATATTATCCGCCCATCCTCTTTAGTATTGGTTTTGTATTGGTATGTGTCATCGTGATTCGTCCAGCCATTTTGTGGATCATTAATCGAACCCCAGAAGGTGAAAACATTGGTGAATTTTACATCTGTCTCATCCTCACAGGGGTCATGATTTGTGGTTTCATCACCGATGCCATTGGCATCCATTCTGTGTTTGGCGCCTTCATCTTTGGCCTCATTATACCTAACGGACCGCTTGGGAGTACACTTTTGGAAAAGCTTGAGGATTTTGTGACCACACTTTTGCTCCCATTGTTTTTCACTATAAATGGGATTGGGGCAGACGTGTCGTATCTATCTTTTCATCAATACGACCTATTCAAATTTGGTCTCATTTTATCAACCAATGCAACTAAGGTGTTATCCATATTCCTGGTCGGTCTCTATTTTGATATGCAAAAGCATGAAGCATTGTCTCTAGGGCTGCTCATGAACACCAAAGGCATCGTTGACTTAATTTTCCTTAACCTTGGGCTAGAAGCTACGTATGCTAAAATTATACAGGAAAAAAAAATGGTATTACTCTCATATCTATCTTTATGTTAATTATGCGTGTGTACTAGTATAGTTATTGAACATTAAAATCACTCACCAATAGATGTGGATTAAAATTTACAGATTTTCCATCCCGTGACAAGTCCAATAATGGTGATATGTATGGTGGCATTCACAGCAATTACCACGCCCGCTATAACAATTTTGTACAAGACAAGTAGGAATTATGTTTCGTACAAACACATGACTATTCAGAAAGCGAAGATGATCGGAGAGATGAAAATACTAATGTGCATTCACACCCCTCGAAATGTTCCTGCAATGATTGACCTACTTGAGGTTTCCCGTGCCAACAAAATGTCGCATATTCATGTCTATACACTACACCTAATTGAGCTGACAGGTCGTGCCTCTTCAATGCTTATAGTTCACAATGCTGGTAAACATGGAATTACACTCAACACAATGAACCATTCGCAAGTGGAATCTAAGCATATTGTGAGAGCTTTCGAGAATTATGCACTACAAACCACAAATGTTAATGTTCGATCTCTCACCGCCATATCCCCATACCCTACAATGCATGAAGACATTTGTAACCTTGCCAAGGACCACTGTGTCACGATAATAATTATTCCCTTCCACAAACAACAAACTGTTGATGGTGGCATGGAGTCAATCAACCCAGCTTTGCGCCATATCAATCAAAATGTCTTGGACAATGCACAATTCTCTGTTGGCATTCTGATTGACAGAGGACATTGTGGGTCTACAAGTCGCATTGTGGTAATATTTATAGGAGGCTCAGATGATCGAGAAGCGTTAGCATATGGTTGGAGGATGGCTGAATATCCAGGAGTGAACTTGTTTGTTATGCGGTTTGTTCCAACATATAACCTTAAGGAACATAAAGCAAACATAGATATCGAGGCACAAATCGATAATGAGTTCATTGGCGATTTCCGATTAAGAATTGCCGACCAAAAACAAATTATATACAGAGAAAAAACAGTAAGGAATTGTGAGGAGATTGTAGCCACAATCCGCAATATGGATAGTATCTACGATTTATACATAGTTGGAAGAGGAAGAGGCATCAAGTTCCCACCCATAGTCGGCCTCAATGAGTTTAGTGAATGTCCAGAGTTAGGGGCAATAGGAGACCTACTAGCATCATCAGACTTTGTGCGAACCATTTCCATTTTAGTGGTGCAACAATATGTTTACGAAAAAACAGATTAGAGGTGCCAACAAAATACCTTGTACAGATTAACTCCACCAATTTCTTTTTACCTTTTGTCAAGCCTCCACCATGGAGAGGACATGGTCTCCCAATCCTTTATTACCAAAGTTTTTTAATTAAACATTGATTTATTTATGGAAAATGACTTTTAAGGTCTACTTTTTTTTATAAAATATACCATTTAGATACTGTAGTTGATGTGATGGCAAATTTGTGTCTATATTATACTGTTATGACCAACAATGACTCTTTTATTAACCCAAGTTAACTCATAAAGTTATAAGATATTTTTACCCTTCCTGAACAAATGAAAACCTATTTTTATACTTTAATGACCATTAAGGATTTTTTTTCTTAATTATTCTAATTATGACAAACCAATTGGTTGTTGGGTTAGGCTATATAATTGATGATTTCTGACTTATTATTTCTACAATCACTCTTTAAAACATATCCAATTGAGCTAGAAGTATTACATTGTTCTTATTAATTATTTTATTTTCATTTATTATTATTGATGTAGTATTTTTTCGCTCCCTGCTTTGACCTAGTCCCTCTGACCTGCTGAACTGCACAAGTATCACATGTGAGCCACAAACCACCGTGGGGTGGTCGATGACACTCTGATGCTAAAGTCAGACAAGGCTCTGAGGAAGGTGTAATGTTGTAATAGAAAATTTGTAGCATACCTTAGCTTACCAACCTCATGTCTTATTTATAGTGCAAGGAGTTCTAGTTATACCAGGCCATCGTAGGCATAGTTTAAGAAGGAGATCTTCGTGGAGATTCCTCCCTAATTAGGAGTCGTGCTGTAGGAGGGAAGTTTCATGTTAGCTTCGTGCTCCTAGATAGGCGGGAGATAGTTCCAAATCTAAGCGCAATCCGTAGAAGGGAATTTCCTTATGTGGAAGATACTCTGGTGTTTGCTTCCTAGTTGGAAGCAGATAGCAGCTGTAGTTGCCCGTCTGAAGCTAATCCTCGAGATACTTGTATGAATAGGGCTTACGGGTATTGAGGATAGCTGTGAAACGTGTGGGCCTAACATGCTGTGAGAGTCCGGGTTCGCTTGGCGGACTGCAGTTGGGCGGGCTTAGAACCGCTTGGGCTAGATCAGTGTTGGGTTGACGCTTGAGGTTGTAATTCCTTGAGAACATCATGACACGTGTACGGCTCCGAGGTGTGACCATTTTTATGTATCATCAGCTACTCCCCCCAAGTTAGTGGGCCATCACATCATTTCGCTAAGTCATATCTTGAAGGGATGCGCCGTTCATGATGATTGAGTCTGAATCATTGCTTGAGCCACGCAATGCATTAATTGAACGTGTGTTGGTTTGCAAAAAAGCGGGAAGCCACCCTCTATTTAGATCATCTGCTGTGTAGAGTCTGATTCTTGTACTTTCCTTGCTTTCGAAGCTACCGCTCTGCTTAGAAAAGATTGTTAATCTTCCTCATGGCTGAAGAAAACCTTCTTGACGACGCTGTCTTGGCAGAGGGCCTGGAGTTTTTTGAAGAGAGGTTGTTGTCCGAACTTGGTCTCGCCGAAATCCATACAAAGTTTGGGGTCCCTGAGGACCTGCCATTGTATCTCCTGACGGGCGACCAGACGCCGATGTCACCTCCGACTGGTTTTATCTGTTTGCACCACGGGATGCTTCAAACTGGAGTGTGTTTTCCGATTCTGGATGTGATTTGGTAGTTCTTAGACTTCTTAGGGGTTCCTTCGGCTCAGTTGGGGCCCAAAGGATATAGGATCATCCTCGTGATTGCACTCTCGGACGATAATATTGCTGCAACAAAGCAAGCTTTGGAATGAATCTAATGAAAATTTAGGTGCTTGGAGGATTCTTCTTTCCTATTCGGTGAAAGAGGGCTAAGCAAAGGTGTGTGGGAGAAATAATTCTTTTAGGAGAGAAGAATTCGTCCACAAAAAGGGACAGAGTGCGACCCCTAAGCAATTGGAGGTTCTCGCTCGAAACACCTCTTTTTACACTATTTCGGAAGCCCAAAAACTCAATCGTATGTATATGTAAAATAAAGGATTTCCAATCCTAGCAGTAAAGGGAGGGAAACGGATATTCAATTTTTAGTGAGTAAACAAAATTCCATACTCAATCTCATAGATACAAATTCTGTGGAAAGCCATATTCGATGAAAGTCGTATGTACGGCTTGGAGGGAGATCTTTCATATCTTTCGAGATCCACCATATAATATGGGGTCAAAAAGCTAAAATCACTTATTTTAGCCCTGAAAAAAAGAAAACCGATTCTTGAACCTCTTTCAAGTTCATGTCACGTCGAGGTACTGCAGAAAAAAAAAACCCTGCAAAATCCAAAAAATTTTATCGTAATCGATTAGTTAACATGTTGGTTAACCGTATTTTGAAACATGGAAAAAAATCATTGGATCTGATTTGGGAGTTCTTAGACTTCTTAGGGATTTCTTCGGCTCAATTGGGGCCCAATGGATATAGGATCATCCTCATGATTCTGCTCAGTGCTAAGGAGGCCAGCGTTAGCATGACTCCGCAGGTGATTCAATTGTTGACCTTTCCTCGGCTAAAGAGTAATATTGTTTGTAAGATGAAGTCGCCGAATTGCTTTGTTAAGCTACCTGATGATTTCAAGTTCTGGCAGAAGTACTGCTTCTTGGCCCCTGCGGATTCGAAGTACTTTCAATGCAAGAGTTGTCCGCTCGAGCAACAGTTTAGTCCGTTTCGTAAGTTCATCTATTTTCTTGTGACTTTAATGTGCTTGATAGTGGGCCAATTAACCATCACTTGCATTTTTCTGCAGGAAGTTTTCCACTACTCCTCGTACCTTAGAGGTGCAAAACACCATGGAGAAATTCTGCGTCCTGCCAAGAAGAAAGGCGATCGATGTCATAATGGTTTCCAACTTCATCCGTACTGGGCTGTGGGACAATTGGCACGTCGCACCAACTCTGTATCGAGAGTCGCACATTAAGTTGAAAGATGGGGCCCCTTCCAGGAGGAGGAAGGCTACTGGGGCCAAATCTCCCATTTTGTTTGATGCGGAGGAGCCTCTGAGACTCTTGCCTCCTTCGTGAGGATGAGGCCTCACGTTAGAATTGGGTTGTCATCGGCACGACCCACTCCGGTGAAGGGGAGCGTGAGTCTGCTAGACCTGTTGAGGCAGATACTGATGTTTCTGGCTTGGAGAAAGATTACCTGCAATTGGCAAGAGTTGTAGACCGGTCGAGCCTTAGTGACATGCAGGTCGAGGCTCTGAATGACAGTCTTGTGCGGGTTGCAATGGCTATTTCTGCTGGTGCTGATTCGCGTTATGCTGCTTCGGCAGAAGGCTCTTGTGAGGATTTGCCTGAGGTGGTAGAATCTGATCGCCTCGTGGTTGCTTCGCCTGATAGTGGTCGGGGTACCGGTGGTGTCTCTTGCAGTCCGCATTGCTCACTGTCTCACTCTAGGCCTCAGTTTGAGGTGTTGGAGGGTCTTTTAGATACTTCGCTTCCTTATCTCCTTTTAGACCCCATTAAGTCATCTCGCTAAAAAGGGGCTGCTGCCGTTGACAAGGGAAAGGCCACGAAGGAGAGCTTGAGAACGGTGGCGACCGTGAAGGGCGGTGCCGGCATAGTTACCAATGGAAAGGTTCATCCGGGCACACGGATAAGCATGTTTGCACCAGATTTGGTGAAGCTGAGTTCACAGGTATGGTACCAAGAGGTGGACGTAGAGTATGCTTTGAGGAAGCATATAAGCAGACGTCACAGCTGGATGATGGATCACGCTCCAAAACCCATGGAGGATTCATTGGAAGGGTGTATAAATAAGGGCTTGAAGTACCTTATGATGGGTATGTCCCATTTGAGTCACGCGGCCGTTGCTGGGACAGAAGTTGAGGCAGCTCGTGAAAGAGTATACACCTTGGAGCGTGTCTTCTCGCATATGCAGACATTGTATTCTGATGCGTTCCATGAAATTTAGCGGCTTAAGAAGCAGGTCGAAGAGAAGCGGTTGGATCGGTCAACCGTGGCCGCTGAGGCTCAGAGGGCTCGTTTGGAAGACCTTGAGCGTAATCTGGCAGAGGCGGTGTTCGAAAGGGACAAACTTAGGTAGGAGTTGAACCGTATCTGTCGAGAAGTTGAGGTTGCGCAGGAAGCTGAAGATAAGGCGAGTTCTGAACTGTTGTCTTTCGTTGAAGAGAGTACTTCGAAGGAAGCTGACTGGGCTGCTGAGTAGCAATAGTTGGAATCTGATGTGGAGTTTTATGCTCGAGAAGTGAGGAAGGCCGAGGATCAGGTTAAATTGGGGCGGCATGAACTTAGTGTCGTGAAAAGCAGTTTGGCCACAGAGACTTTCAGGTCGACGCGCTGACTGGCAAGTTGGAACTACTGGAGCGTGAACTTGTTGATGCAAAGGTGCGGGAGGAAGAACTTCTCTAGGAACAAGGGAAATGTGAGTTTTGCTGGTTGTACATGGATGGCTGGAGCTGTTGGCGTTGATGAAGGAGAAGCATCAAGTGTGGGATCTCAACCGTTATAAGAAGATGTCGTATGTGGACCTGTCTGTTACCTCAACGTCATCGAGCGAGGAAGACAGCTTGAGCCTTGATGTCCAAGCTATGGCGTGTGTGGACACAAATTATGCTCCTTTTGCCACTAGGCTTAACTCTTCAAATTCTGTACCCTCTCCTGATAAAGAGTGAGTTTTGTGTGCTTGTACTCTTTTTGTCTTTGACCATACTTGTTGTCTCTATTGCATATTTTTCGTTTCGTCTTGTCATCTTGCTTTGGCATAGGCTGGTTGAATCAATAGGACTTTGACTAGTCTGTTTGCGGTAGAGAGCTTGACCGTTTCGTGCTATGAATGACTCAGGGTCATCGCAGTGTAGTCATGTCCGGTATTGGGCTTGTTATGAACAGTTTAGCTGGGGGTTGAGTCATCCGAGTTGTGCCCTGTCCCCAAGGTAAGTTGATTGAGGTTATTTTGCTTGTCTGATAGGTCGATTGTAGCTGCTGCTGTGAGTGAGTTGTGATGGCCAAACATGCGTGTTAGAGCGTTCGTGCCGAGTCAGGCGTCGTAAGCTCGGGTTGGCATCCTAAGTAGCTTTTATTTGTGCACTGGCCATACGATTTTTGTATCAGCGCGAGTTGCCTTCGCTTAACATTAGGATGTCAGTCCGTTTGAGTGTAAAGACGCTGACTCAGCTAGATTCATGTTCATGTCCGCTGCTTTGAAGGGAAGCAGAGGCCATGTGGCGGGCTGCTTGAGGTCCCCATGTTCCAAATTATTTATGTCCGAGCCATGTGAACTACAGGTTCGAAATGTAAAGTTTGGCGACCAGGCTGAAGAGCAGTGGTCTCGTGGCAAGTCAGCGGAATCAGTTCGGGACTAACTAGGCTCCCACCTTCCAAATCATTTATGTACGAGCAGAGCGGATTACAGATTCGGGGAGTAAAGGTTTGGCGATCAGGCTGAAAAGTAGTGGTCCCGTGGTAAGCCTTTAGAATCAGTTCAGGACTTACTAGGCTTCCACTTTACGAACCATCTACACAATCCCTACACAGTGGGGGCTACAAATTCGAGAGGAGTTTGGTGACCATGCTGAAAAGCAGCGGTCCCGTGGCAAACCATCAGAATCAGTTCAAGACTAACAAGGCTCCCACCTTCCAAATTGTCTACACCTGTGCACATTCAGCTACAAATTTTGGAGGGTTTAGCGGCCACGCTAAAAAGCAGTGGTCCCGTGGAAAATCGTCTAAAATCCGATCGTGGATGACTAGATTCCCACCTTCTAGACTATTTACACCCTCACAGTGTGGACTACAAGTCCAAGTTTGGTGATTTGGCGGCCACGCTGAAAAGCAGTGGCCCCGTGGTGAGCCATCGGAATCAGTTCGGACTAACAAGGCTCCCACCTTCTAGACTATCTACACCCTTGCATTGGGGGCTACAAATCCAGCTTTTGATCAGAAGCTTTTGTGGCTAGTTGTCGCTAGCTAGGCTTACCTGATTAGGTTCACAATCACTGACCGCGAAGGGGGCAATGATCCCTAGCGAATCGCCATCACCAAGCATGATAGCGATGATTAGAATTCCACTTCCTAAACTGTTTATGCCCGCGCTAAGCGCACTAGGTATCAGAATAAACCAGAAGCCATCGTCATTAGTCTTGACTAACTAAGCTTGCCTGGTTTGAATAGAGGTTCCGCCTGCTAGGGGGTGTGCGAACCTAATCCATCAGCATGTTGCATGGAGTGAATGAAATTACCTTAAATCAGCTAATGATCTGTAGGTATAATCCGTATGTCAAGGTTGACTAGGATCTCTAGTGCTCATGCAAAACATATGACAGAGTGTTGTTTGAATAATAGGTTTATCCCATGGGCCTGCAGAGGAAGGGCTAGGGTTTCTTGCATGGTGCGTTGCGTGTACGGCGTAGTTTGCATTGTGAATCATTGTGTGGCGCTCGGACTCTTTCGAGGTCCTTGTTCGTAAAGGTTAATGTAGGAATGGGGTTCTAAATCCATGAGTGGCAGATGTGCATGTCCTCGTTAGTGAATTGTGTCAGCATATCCAGTAGTGTCCGCTTGCGGGACCTGTATGACTGGTCTTCATTCGGTCCGATTCCATGAAGGACGTAGATTATCCCTGGATTCATCTTCTCTATTTTTTTAACTGACTCCACCTGTCATTTGTCTGTTTCGTTGGTTTCTCATACTCCAGGAACTTTTTCAGTTTGCATTTATGGATCCAGTACTGAACTTCATACCTCAGATTCTTGCAGTCGTTGGTGTTGTGGCCGCCCTCCTTGTGGTACGCACAATATTTGTTGTTGCCTCGCTTGGAGGAGTTTTAGCATGTTTTTGGGTGCCACTTCAGCTCCTCCCAGCTTTTCATGGAGTTAAGTACGTTTGCCAGGCTAGCATTTAGGGGTGTCACAGCTCTGAATCCAACGTAGTTGGATGATTTCCCTAACCTGGGCTGACTAGGGTCTGGTCTATTGTCACTGCGCTTCCTTTGCTCTGTTCATCGTCCTCGCGATTCTTTCCTTCCTTATTGTCATTAAGAAAGGAGGGCATTCTATAGCCTTCGGTTTATCTTTTAGCGGTCATTGACTCCTCCAAGGTGAGGTCCTAGAAAAGCTTACCCTCTTTGAGGCCCGCAGTGAAGACCGTCTCGATTGTATCGTCGTTGCACCCGTCGATGAGGGCCAGCTCGTTGTTAAAGTACATGACATACCCTCAGAGCGTCTCGCCGGACCTTTGCCATAGAGAGAGTATGTATTGCGAGCCTTTTCTGAAACGATGGCTTCCGACAAAATGGGTCAGAAATTTATTCGCTAGTGTTTTGAAGGAGTCGATTGACTTCGGTGGAAGGTTGTGGAACCATGTCAGCGCAAAGTTTTTTAGACAGGTGGGAAAGGTTCTACACATGATGGACTCGGATGCTTCTTTGAGGGCCATTAAGTGTTGGTAATGGCGCAAATGATTGAAAGGATCAGTGATCTCGTCGTAGGAGTCGAGCTTCGGGGGAGTGAACTTCCTCAGAAGGGCCTCGTTCATTATTAGGTCCACAAATGGTGGGACGGAGAGGCGATATAGTACGTCCAAATCATGCACCCCTTTGCGGAGGGGGTTCCCAGGGCCGAGCCTTTCTGTCCTGGCGGTGAGCACAAGGTTAGCCGTACAACCTCCCTTAGTCGAATGAAAACTAGCAAGGGACTGACTTTCCTGCACTTTTTCCTTATCATCTTCTGGAGGCGAACCTCCAGAGGACCATGCTGCTCCTGGTATCCGTTATCATCGTTACTGTCGTTAGCATGGTAGCGTGAGTTGGCTGCCCGTGCAAGACAGGAACTGCTGAATGAGGCAACATAGGGACAGCGTGATCGTTGGACGTGTTCCCTGGTTCTCCAATGTTGCGTGACCTGGTGGTCATCATCTCTGTAGGTTTTGATAGGAGACGACGATTAGTGTAAAGTTATGAACTATGTCATCCTCACGGACAACACAAAACATATGCAGCTTTTTTCCACTCCCTACTTTGACCTAGTCTCGCCGACCTGCACAAGTAATGCACGTGAGCCACAAACCACTGTGGGGTCGCCGATGACACTCTGATGCTAAAGTTAGACAGGGCTTAGAGGAAGGACTAATGTTGTAATAGGAAATTTTGTAGCATACCTTAGCTTACCAATCTGATGTCTTTTTTATATTGCAAGGAGTTCTGGTTCTATTAGGCCATCGTAGGCGTAGTTTAGAAAGGAGATCTTCGTGGAAATCCCTCCCTAACTAGGAGTCATGCTGTAGGAGGGAAGTTCCTTGTTAGCTCCGTGCTCCTATATACGTGGGAGATAGTTCCCAATCCAAGAGCAATCCGTAGAAGGGAGTTTCCTGTGTAGATGATACTCTGGTGTTTGTTTCCTAATTGGAAATAAGGAGCAACTGTAGTTGCCCGTCCGAAGATGATCCTTGAGATACTTTCCATAAGAGGGCTTACGAGTATTGAGAATAGTTATCAAACGTGTGGGCGTAGCATGCTGTGAGAGTTCGGGTCCACCTGATGGACTGCAATTGGGCCGGCTTAGAACCGCTTGGGCTGGATTAGCATTGGGCTGAAGCTTGAGATCGTAACTCCTTGAGATCATCATGACACGTGTACGGCTCTAGGGTGTGACCGTTTTTATGTATCATCAATTATAATTATTTATTATTGATGCAGTCATTTTTCGCTCCCTCCTTTGACCTATTCTCGCTGACCTGCACAAGTATCGCACGTGAGCCATGGACAACCGTTGTGGTGGCCGATGGCACTCCAATGCTAAAGTCAGATAGGGATCTAAGGAAGGTGTAATGTTGTAAATATGGAATTTGTAGCGTATCTTAGCTTACCAACCTCTTGTATTATTTATAGTGTAGGAGTCCTGGTTCGACCACGCCATCGATGGCGTAGTTTAGAAAAGAGATATTCATGGATATACTACAAAACTTCAGAGTCGTGCTCTAGGAGGGAAGTTCCCTATTAGCCCTGTGCTCCTAGATACACGGGAGATAGTTCCCTACTTGAGGGTATTCCGTAAGAGGAAGTTTCCCTGTGTGATGTGTACTCTGGTATTTGCTTCCTAGTTGGAAGTAGAGAGCTGTTGTAGTTGCCCGTCCGAAGCTGATCCTCGAGATACTTGTTTTAGTAGGGCTTAAGGGTATTGAGGATAGCTGTGAGACATATGGGCCTAGTAGGCTATAATAATTCGGGTCTGTCTGGCGGACTTGGAACCGCTTGGGCCGGATCAGTGTTTGGCTGACGCTGGAGCCCGTAATTCCTCAAGATCATCATGACACTTGTATGGCTCAGGGATGTGATCGTTTTGATGTATCATCTGCTACTCCCTCTGAATTAGTGGGTCATCGGTTCGCTAAGTCATCTCTTGAAAAGATATGCCACTCATGATGATTGAGTCTAAATCGTTTGCTTGAGCCGCGCACTGCATTTATTGAATGTGCGTCGATTCAGTGGAAAAGAGGCGGGAAACCAATCCCTATTTAGGTCATCTGTTGTGCGGAATTTGACTCTTCTTTTCTCTTTGCTTTTGAAGATACTGCATTGTTCATCTTTTTCATTGCTCATCAAAACCTTCTTGACGACGCAACCTTGGACGGGGGCCTGGAGTTTTTTAAAGACAGGTTGCTTTTCGAGCTTGGCCTTGTTGAATCCATATGAAGGCTGGGGTCCCCAAGCCGTTTTATGTCCTGAAGGGTGACCAGATGCCAATGTTGCCATCGGCAGGGTTCATCTGCTTGCATCGTGGGATGCTTCAGACTGGAGTGTGCTTTCCTGTTCTAGACGTGATTTGGGAATTCTTGGACATCCTTGGGATTCCTCCAGCCGAGTTGGGGCCTAATGTGTATAGGGTTACCCTTCTTATTCTGATTAGGGCGAAAGAGGCTGGTCATCGCGTGACTTCGCAAATAATCCAGCTATTGACTTCTCTTCGGCGGAAGAGTAGCATCGTCAGCTAGATGATGTCACCAGCTTGTTTTGCGAATCTACCAGATGACTTCAAGTTCTGGCAGAAGTATTGCTACTTAGCCTTTGCAGATTCAAAGTACTTCCGGTTCAAGGGTTGTTTTCTTGAGCGTGAGTTCAAACCACTTCGTAAGTGCAAATTTTCTCTCTGGTTTCACTGCACTTGATTGCGTGCTAATCATTGCTTGTGTTTTTTTATATAGGAAGATTTCTCACTTCTCCTCTTACCCTAGAGGTGCAAAACACTATGGAGACGTTTCGCGGCTTGTCAACGAGCAACATGGTGGATATCATATGCGTTCCCAACTTTATTCAAAATGGGATGTGGGACAACTGGCACGTAGCCCCCACTATCTACCGAACATCGCGGGTCAAGCCTGAAAATGGAGCCTCTTCTAGGAAGAGGAAGGTTGTTAGGGCCACAACTCCTATTTTGTCCGGCACGGAGGAGCCGTCTGAGATGCTTGCCTCTTTTGTGATTTTGAAGAGGTCCCGTATCGAAACCAGGTTGTCTTCAACACGACCCGCTCCAATGAATGAAGAGCTTGAGTTTGGTCGGCCTGTCAGGGAGGAGACTGGTGTATCTGTCGGAATTAGTTCGGGACTGACTAGGCTCCCACCTTCCAAATCATTTATACTTAGCGCATCAAGCTACAAATTTGGGGGTTTTCGGCGGCCACGTTGAAGAGCAGTGGTCCCGTGGTGAGCCGTCGGAATCAGTTCATGAGTGACTAGGTTCCCACCTTCTAAACTATATACACCTGCTCAATGGGAGCTACAAGTTTGGGGTTGGTAATTTGATGGCCACGCTGAAAAGCAGTGGTCCCGTGGCGAGCCGTCGGAGTCAGTTCGAGACTGACTAGGCTCCCACCTTCTAAACTATCTACACCCATGCAATGGGGGCTACAAGTCAAGGGTTGGTAATTTGACGGTCATGCTGAGAAGCAGTGGTCCCGTGGAGAGCTATTGGATTAAGTTCGGGACCGATCGGACTCCCACCTTCCAAACCATCTACACCCGTGTAGTGGGGGCTATAGGTATGGGCTTTGATCAGATGCTTTTGTTGCTAGTCGTCACCAGTTAGGCTTACCTGATCGGGTTTGATGATCATTGACCACGAAGGGGGGAATGATCACTGGTGAGTCATCGTCACCAGGTGTGATAATGCTGATTAAACTCCAACTTTCCAAACCATCGAGATCCGCATTGGGCGGAGTAGGTGTCAGAACGTGCCAGAAGCCATTGTCATCAGCCTTGGCTTACTATGCTTGTTCGGTTGGAGATAGGTCCCGCTTGTTTGAGGGTGTGCGAACCCATGTCCGCTAGCATCGCGCATTGTGTGGACAAAATTACCTTAAATTAAACAGCGATCCGTAGGTACGATCCGTGCGTCAAAACTGACTTGGATTTTTAGTGCTCGTGCGAAGCATGTAGCAGAATATTGTTTGAATAGTGAGCCAAGCCTATGGGCCCGCAGAGGAAGAGCTAGGGTTTCCTGCACGGCTGTGCTACGTGTACAACATAAATTGCACGGTAACACGTACACTACGTAGGTTGTGGGACAGTTGAATATCGGTTACTCCCATTCATTTGATGGGGTTGCGTGCAATGCCATTAATTGGATGAACGTGGTTTGCACAGTTCATTGGGAACCACCATCTCCTGGTTTCCCATATGGTATTCAATGCTTGACAGTTAATGCTGGGGTGCCCGTTTGGTGAACCCTCATGTCTATATAATGGTGTTCTTCCATCGTTGTTGACAATATCTTTCGCAGAACGTATCTCCTATAATGTTCTTGCTTGAAGAAAATACTTTGGGTTTTCCAAAAGTCGAAGGGGGATCGTCCTCTCTGGGGTCTTCGAATGTTCTGACATTTATACCGATCAGGCATGATCATAATCATCGTTATGTGTGGTCACTAGTTCTAGGTGGGCACATAGTTGAACTGCTGAAATCTCGTAATTTCTTCTCATATTGCGAAGAAGTAGTACGGGTTTTCTACCAAGGGAGATGCCTTTGTGTTACTTCATGCCGCTTGTGTCCATGTGGACGCGGTTCCCTCTTCTAAGTCATGGCTGATCGAAGTGTTAGCGGATGTGCGGTGCTTTCGGGGGTGGTAGCTCTCAGTCACCCCGGGTACCGCGAATGGAAAAAGTGTTCTCACTTGGCAGCACTGTGAGAGCTTGGTTGCTTCGTCGCTTGTGGCCATCCTCATCCGTTTTTTTCTAACATTTTCGGGAGGCCAAAAATTGTTTGAAGAAGTCTGCAAGGGGTAGAATGCCTTTCGAGGAAGTCAGCTGTCCATTGTAAGGTTCGCATCGCAGTTGGCAGGTCACTTTCCTGGGGTGATTCGAAGGAGCAACCTGACGTTTTGTCCTTTCAATTCCCTCTGACACCTTGTCCTTTATCTTGGGAATGGATCGAACGAAGTCCATTTGAATATCTTAGCTGTTACTTGCAAATAGCTTGCATGGCCTTCTTCGGATACCTGACTTAGTTGGATTGTCTAAGCGAGTCTTTACTTCACGTCGCACCGAATTCATATGCTTGTAGTATGTAGTCTTTTGTATCCGTTTCAAGGCGCTTGTTGTTACAACTTTCCAGTAATCAATAGAGTTTTTTTTCGTAATTTTTATTTATTTCTTAAATGATTGCTTTTTGAAATTTTTTATTTATTTCTTAAATGATTGCAAATCACATAGGTTTGTAAAAGCCAAAACTCTACATTGACTATGGAAAGGGAAATAAACAATTGAAAAAGACTAACCGTTGACGGAGGGAGATTGATCCTGGCCCTGATGTGAATTCGGATGGCCCTTGTGGATCGTTAGTGTTCTCAGTGGACTATTGGGCTTTGTTGAAGTTACAGAGGTTACTGAAGAGTAAACCTTGTAGGGGGTTATCTCCGCACCGACAAAAGGTCGGAGGTTGTGTTCCCGTTTGCCTTGGCCTTTCCGTTCCGCTTGGCTGAAGAGCAGATTGCTCTTGTACCGCTTGACTGTGATGTTTCCGCTGTCATTCGACTTGGCACTGGTTTAGGCTACTCCATAGGACTCAGTTGGATCTTGGAGCATTCTATTTGTTTCAGTGCAGCGTAATGGCAACCTCGTGCCGTAGGTTGGTCTCCACGTATTGTTCATTCAGAGTGGTTAGCGGTGTACTTAACGCACTGGTGAAGGTTGGAGACTACTACTTCCATCTAGTAGAGCCATGGTCTTCCTAAGATAAGGATGTAGATAGACGATGCGTCTACCACCATGAAGTCTAGAAGCAAGACCTTTCTCAGTTGCGGCTCTCCTACCACGACTGCTAACCTTATATTTCCGATCGGGAAGCACTTCTCACCGTCGAATCTGATCAGTGGGTAGTCTATAGACAACATACTCTCGTCTTTGAGGTCCATACTGTGAAACTCGTTGTAGAATAGGATGTTGAGTGAGCTTCATGTGTCCACCAGAGCTCTATTTACCTCCCACCTTGCAATGGATTCCGACATGACTACGACATCAATGTGTGGTGCTCGGACTCCCTGAAGGTTGTTGTCTGTGAAGGTTAAGGTGAGGATGGGGCTATGAATCCTTGAGTAGCAAATGCGTTTATCCTTGTCCATGGGTCATGTCTGCATCTCCAATAAGGTCTGCTTGCGGGCTACGACTAGTCTTCATTTGGTCCGACTCCATGAAAGACATAAATTATGCCCAAAGTCTTCTTCTCTATAACTGACTTCCCTGGATTCCTAGTTTGTTTTGGTCGCTTCTCAGAGTTCAGGAATTCTTTTAGTTTTCCCTTGCAGATCCAGTACTCGATCTCATACCTCAAACTCTTGCAGTCGTTGGTATTATGGCCGCCTTTTTTGTGGTATGCACAGTACTTGTCGTTGTCGCGCTTGGAGGGGTCTTCCCGGTGCTTTGGGGGCCATTTCAGATCTTCCCAGTTTTTGATGGACTTTTGTATGTCTAACATGCTAGAATTGAGGAGTGCACGACTTTGGATCCAACGTAGTTGGAGGTTTTCTCTGGCCTGGATTGACTGGGGTCTGACATGTTGTCACTGCGCTTTCTCTTGCTCATTTCTTCATATTCGCGACTTTTTCACTCCTTGTCCTTAGGAACGGAGGGTTTCTTCTCGCCTTCGATTTCCCTCTTTATAATCCCCAACTCCTTTAAGGTAATGTGTTTCTAGGCGCTCTTGAGGAGCTCTGTCATGTCAAGAGGGGGTTCCAAGGTGAGGTATTTGAAGAACTTTCCCTCCTTTAGGCCCGCAGTGAATGCTGTTACGGTTGTGTCGTTGCTGCATCCGTCAATGAGTGTCAGCTCCTTGTTGAAACGCGTGACATACTCTGATTTTCTCATTGGACCTCTGTTTTAGAAAGAGTACGTAGTGTGGGCATTTTTGAAAACACTGGCTCCCAATGAAGTGCGTCAAGAACTCCTTTGTCCACATCTTAAATGAGTCGATCGACCTTTGCGAGAGGCTTTGGAACCATGTTAGTGTTGACTTTTTCAAGCTTGTGGGAAAAGTTCTGCACATCACTGACTTGGATCCTTCTTTGGGAGCCATTACGTGCTGGTAATGGCGCAGGTGGTCGAATTGGTCGATGGTACCATCGTAGAAGTCGAGCTTCGGAGGAGTGAACTTATTTGGAATGACCTCATTCATGATTTGATCCACGAATGGTGGGATAGAGAGACGGTACATCACGTCTTGGTCGTGTGCTCCGCTGCGGAGGGGGTTCTGTACACCGAGCCACTCCGCCCTGGCGGCGGGCTCCACTTTTGCAGCCCAACCTCCTCTAGTCCAATGAGAACTAGCAGTGGCTTAACTCTCCTGTGCTTGCTTTTTGCCATCCTCAGGAGATGGGAGCCCGTGCAGTTCCAGGTCTCCATTAGCATGTGGAGTATTTATTCACGCGAGAATCAACACCACTTTGGCGATCTGCTGTATTTGAGATGACAACATATCTATTCTGGGATTCGTCAGTGTTGTCAGTGAGAAGGCGTGAGGTTGTTTCCCATGCATAAACAGAACCAATGAAAGTGGTGGTACAACGTCAACCTGAGCATTTGACGTGTCCCCTTCTTCTCCGTTATTGCGTGACCTAGTTGTCACCATCTCTCTGTCTTTCGAAGGGAGACGATGCTAGTGAAAGGTTAGGAACTTTGTTGTCCCTACGGACGGCGCCAAACTGATGCCATCATTTTCCGCTCATTGCTTTGACTTAGTCCCGCTGACCTGCACAAGTAACGCACGTGAGCCACGGACAACCGTTGTGGTGGCCGATGGCACTCCGATGCTAAAGTCAAACAGGGATCTGAGGAAGGTGTAATGCTATAAAAAAAATTTGTAGCGTACCTTAGCTTACCAACCTCATGTCTTATTTATACTGCAGAAACCCTGGTTCGACCAGGCCATCGATAGCGTAGTTTAGGAATGAGATTTTCGTGGAGATCCTTATCTAATTAGGAGTCGTGTTGTAGGAGGGAAGTTCGTTGTTAGCCCTTTGCTTCTAGATATGCAGGAGATAGTTCCCTATCTAAGGGTATTCCGTAAGAGGAAGTTTTCCTGTGTGATGTGTACACTAGTATTTGCTTCCTAGTTTGAAGCAGAGAGTTGTTGAAGTTGCCTATCCGAAGATGATCTTTGAGATATTTCCCTTAGTAGGGCTTACGGGTATTAAGGATAACTTTGAGACATATGGGCCTAGCAGGATGTAAGAATTCGGGTTCGTCCGGCAGACTACACTGAGCAAGCTTGGAACTGCTTGGGCCGGATCAGTGTTGGGCTGATGATGAGGCCCGTAATTCCTTAAGATCATCATGACACATGTATGGCTCAGGGATGTGACCGTTTTAGTGTATCATCAATTATTATTATTATTATTGCCCGCTATCGCACATTTTAATGACCAGTCATAGTTTTTTGATGTTATTGATAGCCCGCTCAACTTCAGGTGTCGCTTTTTGAAAATTTTGGCAGTTTTGATGTATCCTCAATGACATAGCTCAATCCTTTCTCTATTTCGCAAATATTAATCTTTACAAGAAATAAAAAAACTTGAGTATTATTCATGTAAACTACTTTTCTTTATTTTTTTAGTTAAAGTGTTTGCTCTCTGCCATCCTCCAGAGACGGGGGCCCGTGCAGCTCCTGGTCTCCATTAGCATGTGGAGGATTTTGTCATGCGAGGGCCTCCATCGCGTTGGCGATCTTCTGTATTTGAGATGACAACATATCTATCCTGGGGTTTGTCGTTGTTATTGTCGGTGCATGGGCGTGAGGCTGCTGCTCGTGCATAACCGGAACCACTAAAAGTGGTGGTGAGCTTGAGCATTTGACGTGTCCCTTTCTTCTCCGTTATTGTATGACCTAGTTGTCACAATTTCTTTGTGTTTCGAAGGGAGATGATGCTAGTGAAAGGTTAGGAACTTTGTCGTCCCTGCGGACGGCGCCAAACTGATGCAGTCGTTTTTCGTTCCATGCTTTGACCTAGTCGCGCAGACCTGCACAAGTAACGCACGTGAGCCATGAACCACCGTTATGATGGCCGATGACACTTTGATGCTAAAGTCAGATATGGATCTGAGGAAGGTGTAATGCTATAAACAAAGAATTTGTAGCGTACCTTAGCTTACCAACCTCATGTCTTATTTATAGTGTAGGAGTCCTAGTTCGATCAGGCCATCAATGGCGTAATTTAGAAAGGAGATTTTCGTGGAGATCCTTCATTAATTAGGAGTCGTGTTGTAGGCGGGAAGTTCCCTGTTAGTCCTATGCTCCTAGATACTCGGTAGATAGTTCCCTATCTGAGGGTATTCCGTAAGAGGAAGTTTCCTTGTGTGATGTGCACTTTGGTATTTGCTTTCTAGTTGGAAGCATATAGCTGTTGTAGTTGCCTGTCTGAAGATGATCCTCAAGATATTTGCCTTAGTAGGGCTTACGGGTAGTAAGTATAGCTGTGAGACATATAGGCCTAGCAGGATGTAAGAATTCGGGTCCGTCTGGCATACTATACTGGGCGGGCTTGGAACCGCTTGGGCCGAATCAGTGTTGGGATGACGCTGGGTCTCGTAATTCCTCGAGATCATCATGACACGTGTATGGCTCAGGGATGTGACCATTTTGGTGTATCATGAATATTTATTATTATTATTATTATTATTATTATTATTATTATTATTATTATTATTATTATTATTATTATTATTATTATTATTATTATTATTATTATTATTGCTCGCTATCGCACATTTTAATGACTAGTCATAGTTTTTTTTTTCTTTTTATGTTATTGATAGCCTGCTCAACTTGAGGTGTTGTTTTTTGAAAATATTTTGGCAGTTTTGATGTATCCCCAATGACATAGCTCAATCCCTTCTCTATTTCACAAATATTAATCTTTATAAGAATTCAAAAACTTGAGTACAATTCATGTAAACTACTTTTCTTGATTTGTTTTTAGTTCAAGTTTTGGGGCTAATAAGATTTAGGAGGTAAACACTGTGTTTTTTTCTAGCTAAAATCATGCTAAAAAAAGAATATTAATAATTAATGAAACAAGTTTGTGATATTTCTTGCTCTGTTAGATGTGTTTTAAAAAGTATAGATTGACAAAAATCATCAACTTATATAGCCTAACCTAAGCAGATCCAATGATTATTGAATTCATGCGGTTTGCAATGTTCGATAACAAACTAATGACTTTGTATTTAAAAAAAATTGATAGTTTAAAATTTGAGGTTATTAATGAGCGAGTTAAGAGGTAAGGACTATTATTTACTTAGAACTGAAATCATCCCCTTGCCCACAAAAAAAAAAAAAAAAAAAAACAAATATATATATATATATATATATATAATAATAATAATAATAATAATAATAATAAACTATAGGAATTTAATTCAGTTGTCCAGGAAACTTACTGATTTGCGGAATCCTCGAGTACGTAGAGTATTGCAAAGGTACGGGTCGGAGACGAAATCATGTTCTTGAAAGTCATCCAATGTTCACAGCCTAAGAATCTCGTCAAAGCAGTGTTTTTTGGTTTTTTTGTTCAAAAGAGGTGATTAACTGAGTGTTTTCATCAGATTTGATTTTCTTCCTAAAAATCCATATTCTATTGATGTATTACATTTTCACTAACTGCTCTTGGCGGTTAACGACCGAGCAGTTTCATATCATGTGCACAATGTGTGAAAAACTAACATCTCCCACTTGCACATGATTAACAATTTTATAAGAGAAACAAATCTTTTCACTGCAACGTCCATACATATAAATAGGCTGTGCGGCCAGCGTATCTTACAAATCACGAGAGTTCACCACAATATAACTGTTAGGTATACATAGCAGTTCCAACGAGTAGAAACAAATATGCAGTACCCCAGATCCATTCCGTCACATTTAAAAACCATCTCTTGATTTCTCAATGAATATATCATTGTAATGCATTTTTGTATTCATAATTATGTAAACACATAGTAAACATAATTGGTCGACCTGTGAATACTACGAAATGTGAAATTCAATGTGGTCTTTCTTTCATCTTTGAATCCTTTGACCCCGGTTTGATTGCTTTTCTAGAGATGCCCATTTAGGCCGAATTATTCATGACCTTTAGTAGCATTCTAAGAT
Organism: Berberis vulgaris; assembly: GCA_963556465.1. NCBI lineage: Eukaryota > Viridiplantae > Streptophyta > Magnoliopsida > Ranunculales > Berberidaceae > Berberis > Berberis vulgaris. The sequence goes on along the minus strand of OY747130.1, from coordinate 24,432,265 downwards.
AGCATACATCAAACTCAAACCACAAGAAACCAGTGAAAGTCATAAGGGTACATAAATGGGCCATCTTAGCCTCAAGAGTCTCACATAACGAGGAAGAGAGATAAATAATACCTTGTTACTCTTATGGTCATTATTTTGCACATGTGGTATGAAACACATGCTATGGTATTTTCTCCTATTCATGGAGCGTATGTCTCTCATTATAAATACTATACAGGTGATAGTTCATATACACTCAATATCCAACTTAAGTCCACCCTTCTACTATTTATTTTATGACAAAATAGGACTTGCACCTGGCATTAAGACGGATAAAATGAATCGTGGGTTGTTTATCTTTGATCACAAAGATTTTGAATATAGTGACCTCGTCTTGATCCTTAATCAAGGCAACATTCATTTAAGCTTGAACTCTTATACTGCTTAAACTGTCTCATCTCTAAAGATCATACATTCATAGAGGCGATTGTCTATGTGAAAGAGCCAATCATTCTGTTTGACATACCTTTTATATCATGCACTAAGCATGTATCATGTGTGTGTGCTTTAAAAAAATGGTAACATTAGGCATCAATTGGATAACAAACTTACTATTATATCTTTGTGAAAATCAATCATCAATATCTATGCAACCCTAGAGATTGTATATGACCTTCAAATACATCTCTGGGAATCGTTTTGTAAATGGATCTGCTACCATTCTATTCGTAGATATATACTTTACATTCACTTCTTTCTGTGCAACCAAGTCCCTAACAAAATTGTATTTGGTATCTATATGCTTGGTTAAAAAGTGATACTTGGAATCTTTTGTGAAAGCTATAGCTGCCTTGTTATCACAGTTCACCAAGATTGTGTCTGCACCAAGATGAGATAGAGCCCACATTACTTACTTCACATTAGAAAAAAAGCATGAAGAAACTTTTACCAATGAGTTGACCATAATTGACGGCTGCAGCGACGACACGACCATTGCCACCTTCACTTCCGGACTGAAGAGAAGATCATTTTACAATTCTTTTAATCTAGACCCTCCAAAGAATATGAAAACCTTGTTGAAGACCACTCAGAAATACATCACCCTCAAGGAGATGTTAGCCGCCAACAAGAAGAATGAATCCAAAAGGGAGGGCCGAAGAGACGAGAGAGAAGATAAGAAAGAAGGAAAGATGATAGACCCCAAGAGGAGAATGGGATCTTGGCCGATATAAGAAGATGTCATATGTAGACTTGTTTGTTGCCTTTGCATCATTGGACGAAGAGAGCGGTTCGGACCCTGATGCTCAAGTCGTGGCATGTATGGACACGACCCCCGCCCCTTCCTGCGTTAAGCTTAGCTTTTTTGTTTTTGTACATTCTCCTGATCTAGAGTAAACTTTATGTACTTGTACCCATTTTGTTTTGCCTGTTAATGAAAACAATTTTTATCTTGAGTGTGCTCTGTACTTGTTTTTTATTCGTCATCCCTATTGTGCATTTTCCATTTCGCCTTGTTGTCTTACTTTGGCATAAGCTGGTTGGATTGATAGGAAGTCGAATGGTCTGTCTACTACTGAGAGGTTGACCGTTTGCGCTGCGAATGACTCGGAGTCACTATTGCATAGTAATGTCCGATAATGGGCATGTTGCGGATAGTTTAGTCGAGGGTTGTGTTACCCGAGTTGTGTCTTGTCCTTGAAGTAAGCTGCTGGGGGCTTATCTTGCTTGTCTGAATTGTCAGTTGCAGCTGTTGCCATAAGCGAGTTGCGATAGCCTAGCATACGCGTTGGACCGTTTGTACCTAGTCAGGGGTCGTAAGCTCGGGTTGACATTCTATGTAGCCGCTTATCCGGGCACTGGCTAAACGATTTATGTGTCGATGTGAGTGGCATTTGCTGATAATAAAATGCCAGTCCGTTTGAGCGTGAAGACACTAACTGAGCTGGGATTTATCTTTGCAGCCATTGTTTTGAGGGAGAGCGGTATTCTCGTGGCGAGCTGCTTGGGGCTCCCACCTTTCGAACCATCTATGTTCGAACAGAGTGGAATACAGGTTCGAGTAATAAGGATTTGGTGACTATGCTAAAGAGCAGTGGTCCCATTGCAAGCCGTCGACATCAGTCAATGACTGGCTAGTCTTCCACCTTTCGAACAATCTATACCCATGCAATAGGGGCTACAAGTTTGAGATGAAGGGGTTCGGCGACCAGGCTGAAGAGCAGTGGCCCCATAGCAAGCTATTGGAATTAGTTCAGAACTGACTAGGCTCACACATTCCAAATCATCTACACCTGTGTGCATCAAGCTACAGATTTGGGGGTTTTCGTCGGCCACGCTAAAAGCATTGGTCCCGTGGCAAGCCACCAGAATCAGTCCAGGACTGACTAGGCTCCCACCTTCTAAACTATCTTCACCCACACAGTGGGAGCTACAAGTCCAAGGTTGGTAATTTGGCGGCCAGGCTGAAAAGCAGTGGTCCCTCGGTGAGCCATCAAAATCAGTTCGGGATTGACTAGGCTCCCGCTTACCAAACCATCTACGCCTGCGCAGTGGGGACTACAAGTTCGGGGTTTGTAATTTGGCAGCCAGGATGAAAAGTAGTGGTCGCGCGATAAACCGTCGGAATTAGTTTTGGACTGTCTGGGCTCCTACCTTCCAACCCATCTACGCCCGTGTAGTGGGTGCTACAAGTCTGGGCTTTGATTAAAAGCTTTCGTTGCCGATCGTAACTAGCTAGGCTTACCTGATCGGGTTCGGGGATCATTGACTGTGAAGGGTGCGATGATCCCTGACGAGTCATCATCACCAGGCGTTATAGCGCTGATTAGACTCCCACTTCCTAAACCATCGGGATATGCGCTAGGCGGACTAGGTGTGAGGGTGAACCAAAAGCCATCATCATTAGCCTTGGCTGACTAAGCTTGCCTGGTTGGAGAGAGGTTCCGCCTGCTAGAGGGCGGGCGAACCTACGTCCACCAGGCATGTTGTGGAATACTGTTTGAATAGTAGGCTGAGCCTATGGGCCTGTAGAGGAAGGGCTAGAGTTTTTTGTACGATTGTGCTACATGTATGGCGTAGATCGCGTTGTAGCACGTGTACGGTGCAGGCTGCGAGACGATTGAGTATCGGTTACTCCTCCTTAATTGATGGGGTTGCGTGCAGCGCCATTAATTGGATGAACATGGTCTGTGCAGTTTCCTTGGGAACCATCGTCTCCTCGTTTCCCATACAATACTCAATGCTGACCTTTAATGTTGAAGTGTTTATTTGGTGAACCATCATGTCTATATAATGGTGTTTCCAATTGTTGTAGGCGCTATCTTCTGTAGAGCGTATCTCCTGTAATGTTCTTGCTTGAAGGAAATGCTTTGGGTTTTCTAAAGGTTGAAAGGAGATCTCTATCATAGGAGTCTTGGAATGTTCTGACGTTTGCACTGACGGTGATAATCGTTGTTATGCATGGTCACCTGTTCTTGGTGGGCACGTAGTTGATATGCTGAGATCTCAAAATTTCTTCTCATATTGCGGAAAAGTAGTATGGATTTCCTCCCAAGAGAGAAGCCTCGATGTCCTTGTGTCGTTGCGTCCGCATCTACGCGGTTCCCGCTACTAACTTCAGGCTGATCAAAGTGTAAGCCGACGCACGATGCTTCCGGGGGTGGTATCTCTCAATCACCCTGGGTATCGCGTATGTGAAAAGTTTCCTCACTTGACAGCATTGTGAGATCGTAACTACTTCGTCACTTGCGGCCATCCTCATCTGCCTTCTTCCACCTCCTTAAGGGGGCTGAAAGCTGTTTGAGGAAGTCTTCAAGGAGGTAGGATGCCTTTTGAGGAAGTCAACCGTCCGTTGCAAGGTCTGTATCGCTGTCGGCGGATTGCTTTTTCGGGGTGATTCGACGGAGCAATCGGCTACTTTGTGCTTTCAGCTCCCTCCGCCACGTTGTCCTTGATCTTGGGAAGGGGTCGAGCAATGTTCGTTTGGATATCTTTGTTGTTGCTTGCGTATAGCTTCCACCGGAGAGCTCACTTGGTCTACTTGGGGATACCTTTCCTTTTTCCTGATCTCTTCACGTAGTTGGGTCATCTATCTTTACTCCATGTCATATCGGATTCATATGCCTGTAGTATGTAGTCTTTTGTATCCGCCTCTAGGCGCTTGTTGTTACATCTTTCAAGTAATAAATAGATTTTGTCTTAGTAATTTTTTATTTGTTTATTAAATGATTGCAAAATCACATAAGTCTTAAGGACTAAAACTCTACATTGACTATGGAAAGGGAAATAAACAACTAACATAAACTAAATTTTGGCGGTGAGAAATTGATCCTGGTCCAGAAGTGAATTCGAACGGTCCTTGTGGATCGTTGGTATTCATAGTGGATTGTTAAGCTTCGCAGACATTTACAGAGGTTACTGGAGAGTAAACCTTGTAAGGGTGTTAATCTCCTCGCCGGCGGAATGTCATGGGTTGTATCCCCGCTTGCCTCGATCTCTTTGTTCCATCGTGTTGAAGAGCAAATTGCTCTTGTGTCACTTAGTTCTAGTTCAGATTGCTCCGCGTGATCTTATTGGATCTGGGAACATTCTATCTGTTTCAGTGCAGCATAATGGCAGCCTCGTGCCGTAGGTTGGTTTCCACGTATCGTTCCTTCATAGTGGTTAGCGGTGTATTTAGCGCAGTGGTGAAGGGTGGAGACTATTGTTTCCATCTGGTAGGAGCCATGATTTTCCCAAGATAAGGTTGTAGGTAGATGATGCATCTACTACCACGAAGTCTAGAAACAAGACCTTTCTCAATTGTGGTTCTCCTGCCACTACTGCTAACCTTATTTTCCCGATCGGGAAACATTTCTCTCCGCTGAATCCAATCAGCGGGTAGTTTGAAGACATCAGGTTATCCTCTTTGAGGTCCATGCATCAGAACATGTTGTAGAACAAGATGTTGAGTGAGTTCCCTGTGTCTACCGGGGCTCTCTTCACCTCCCACCTTGGGATGTAAATCGAGATGACTAGGGCGTCGTTGTGCGGCGCTCGGACTCCTTCAAGGTTCTTGTTCATAAAGGTCAAGGGTGGGAATGGGGTTGTCAATCCTTGAATAGCAAATGCATTTGTCCTCGTATTCGGGTTATGTCCGCATTTCTAGTAGAGTCTGCTTGCGGGACCAGTGCGACTGTTCTTCGTTTGGTCCGACTCAACGAAGAACATAGACTATGCCTGGAGTCTCCTTCTCTATTTCTTTGACTAACTCCCCCCGCTCTCTGGATCATTCTGGTCGCTTCTCAGAGTTCGGGAATTCTTTTAGCTTGCCCCTGCGGATCTAGTACTCAATCTCATACCTCAGACTCTTGCAGTTGTTGGTGCCATCGCCACCCTCCTTGTGGTACGAGCAGTATTTGCTGTTGTCATTCTTGGAGCAGTCTTCGCACTGTTTCGGGGGCCACTTTACATCTTCCCAATTTTTCATGAAGTTTAGTACGTCCAACGGGCTATAATTGAGGGGTGTCACAGCTCTGGATCCAACGTAGTTGGATGCTTTCTTTGGACCGACTACGCTTCCTTTTGCTCCTTTCTTCATCCTCGCGTCTCTTTCCATCATTTTTGTCCTTCGCAGCGGAGGACTTCTTCTCACCTTCGGTTTTCCTTTTTATGGTCCTCAACTCTTCTAAGGTAATGTGCTTCTGGGCGCTCTTGAGGAGCTCCGTCATGTCTAAATGGGTTCCAAGGTGAGGGCTTCATAGAGCTTTCCCTCCTTTAGGCCCGCGGTGAAAGCTCTCACGGCTATGTCGTTGTTGTAACCGTCAATGAGTGTCAGTTCTTTATTGAAACGAGTGACATACTCTCTGAGCGTCTCATTGGATCTCTGCCTTAGAGAGAGTATGCAATGTGGGCCTTTTCGAAAGCGCTGACTCCGACGAACTGCATCAGAAACTCTTTTACCAGCATCTTGAAGGAGTCGATCGATCTCGACAGGAGGCTGTGGAACCATGTTAGTGCTAACTTCTTCAAGTTGGTGGGAAAAGTCTTTCACATCACCGACTCGAATCCTTCTTTAAGGGCCATTACTTGCTGGTACTGGTGTAGGTTGTCGAATGGTTCGGTGGTTTTGTCATAGAATTCGAGCTTCAGAGGAGTGAACTTTTTCGGAAGGGCCTCATTCATAATGCGATCCACGAATGGTGGGACAGAGAGATGGTACAACACGTCTGGGTTGTGTGCCCCTCTGTGGAAGGAGTTCTGAGGGTCGAGCCTCTCTGCCCAGGCGGCCAGCTCTGTGTTAACAGTGCATCTTCCTCTAATTCAATGGGAACTAGCGGGGGCTTGACTTTCATGTGCTTGCTCTCTGACGTCCTCCGGAGATGGAGGCTCATGCTGCTCCTGGTCTCTAGTAGCAGGTGGAGGGTTTTGTCGGGCGACAGCCTCCACTGCTTTGGCGATCTGTTGTATTTGAGATGATAGCATATCTATCCCAGGTCCGTCATTGCTATTGTCGATGCGGGGGCGTGAGTCTACTGTTCGTGCATAATCGAAATCGCTAAAAGTTGCGGTAGAGGGTTTGATGTGTCCCCTTGTTCTCCGTTGTTGCGTGATCTCGTGGTCACCATCTCTCTGTATTTCGAAGGGAGATGATGTTAGTGAAAGGATAGGAGCTTTGTCGTCCCCACGGACGACGCCAAACTGATGCAGTCATTTTCCGCTCATTGCTTTGACCGAATCCTGCTGACCTGCACAAGTAACGCACGTGAGCCATGGACCACCAATGTAGTGGCCAATGGCACTCCGATCCTAAAGTCAAATAGGGATTTGAGGAAGGTGTAATGTTGTAAACAAGGAATTTGTAGCATACCTTAGCTTACCAACCTCATGTCTTATTTATAGTGCAGGAGTCCTGGTTCGACTAGGCCATCGATAGCGTAGTTTAGGAAGGAAATCTTCATGGAGATCCTTCTCTAATTAGGAGTCATGCTGTAGAAGGGAAGTTCCTTGTTAGCTTTGTGCTCCTAGATACGCGGGAGGTAGTTCCTTATCAGAAGGTAATCCGTGAGAGCAAGTTTCTTGCGTGATATGTATTCTAGTATTTACTTTATAGTTGGAAGCGAATAGTTGTTGCAGTTGCCTGTCTGAAGCTAATCCTCGAGACACGTGGGCTTCGCGAGCTGTAAGAGTTTGATCCATTTAGCGGACTACATTAGGCGGGTTTAGAACCGCTTGTGCCGGATCACTGATGGGCTGATGTTGGGGCCAATAATTCCTTGAGATCATCATGACATGTGTATGGCTTAGGGATGTGACCGTTTTGGTGTATCATCAAAGTTGATGATAAATCAAACTTTTATCTGATCAGCACCGTACACGTGTCATAATAATCTAATCAATAGAACGAAGCAGGTTTGATAGCACGATCCAGCGAGGTCCAAACATCGACAACCCCATCATTGGCAAAATCCAGATAATCGAGTCCGAGTTGTAATGAGTCAGTAAGCCCACACGTCACACGGTCCAATACTAGTAAGACCTCTAAGGCAAGTGTCTGAGAGATCTACCCGAGACAAGCAGGCCAACAACACATCAAATCCGACTAGGAAACATATATTAGAATATAATTCGTGCAAGGAAACTTCCTTGCATGGACAACGCTCAGTAAGGGAAATCTCTCCCGCAAATCTAAGAGCACAAGTCGTGCAGGGAAACTATCCCACATGGACAACTCCTAATCAGGAAAAGATTTCTATAGCAAGATCATTTCCCCTAAACTACCCCATTAAAAGCCTAGCCGAACAATGACTCGTTCACTATAAAAGGGAGATAAGGTTGATTAACTAAAGGTACATAATATAACCCAATTTACAGTTTTAAGCCTCTCCTAAGCCTTATCTAACTTTAGGATCGGAGTGCCATCGGCCACCTCACGGTGTTCCTTAGCACAAGGAAGGAAGGAGAACAGAAATTGACTGCATCAGTTTTCCATCGTCCATGGTGAATAACAGAGTTCCTCAATAAGAACTATAGTTCCACCTTTTCCAGAAATCGGCGAGATGGTGACGACAATGTCTTGCAACAATGGAAATGTTATTGAGCCTTCAAATGCTAAAACCAATAGAGCGTCGCCAGTTCCACCACCGCCCTAGGAGGAACCCACTCGGACCCCCGCCCCAGTGGCGGTCGTAGCAGACCAGAAGGTGGACCTATTCTCAACACAAATGTAGCAGATCGCAAAGACACTAGAGGCTCTCAAACAACGAAATCTTCCACCTGCAAAGTGAGACTGTGATTTGTGAAGCGCTACTTCCCCAGAAAGTTCCAAGAGCTTGTTCAGGCGAGTCGCATGACCCCAACAACTTCTCCATGGACAAGAGGCAGAGGCACGACCAATAGAAACCTAGTGCGTAGAGCCAACAGGCACGTCTCGCACAACCCCCTCCGCAACGGGGCCACAAACCCAGATGTGTTGTTTAACCTCACAGTACCTCTGTTCATGGAAAATATAATGGAAGAACCACTGCCAAAGAAATACACCCCACCAAAGTTGGAGTTTTATGATGAGTTAGGAGACCCGACCGATCACCTGTGCCACTTCCAGCACATTGTGGCGCTCAAAAAAGGGTACGATGCAATAATATGCCAATCATTACCTGCAAGCTTGAAGACGTCAGCACTGACGTGGTTCCAAAGCCTTCCTCCGAAATCCATTAATTCATTCTGATCATTGGCATTGGCGTTCCTCACACGCTTCGTGGGTAGCCAAAGGCTCAGGAAGGGCCCGCATTATCTGCTGACCCTGAAGCAAAAATAGAACGAGGTGTTAAGGGAGTATGTCACTCGTTTTAATGATGAGCTGACCTTCATCAACAACTGTAGTAATGACACCGTCGTTACAGTTTTTACTTTGGGTTTGAGAAGAGGCAAGCTTTATGACTTCCTTACCCTGAACCCCCCAGCCAATATGAAGGAATTGCTCATAGACGCCCAGATATACATCACTTTTGAAATAATGATGGCTGCCAAGAGAGAGGCGGAGTCAAACAAGAAACCATCTATCCTGAAGGATATGAAATAGGGGAAGAAGAAAGAAGACGAAGACAATAACAAGAGGAAACGCACAAATAGCAAGACCGACTTGGACTGCCCCAGGCAAGAAAAAGCAGCGAATTACGTCGGGTCGGGTCTGTCACCCTTTTCAACACCAGCTTGTCTGACATCCTTGATTCCATCAAGATTGGGAAGAACTGAAGTGGCCGCCTAAGCAGCAAGGAGACCTTGCTAGGTGCGACAACAAGAAATACTGCACCTACCACAAGGAAGGCTGACTGATACTGAGGGTTGTAGAAACCTCAAAGGAGAAGTCGAGTACTGGATAAGGAAAGGAAAACTCAAGGAGTTCCTAAGCTCGGACAGGAGGCAAGGTCGAGCAAAGGAAAAAGCAGACGCTGTCAAGGAGATCGAAAAGGAAGCTCCTGGCTTTATCTAGTTCTTCATGGGATCGGTCTCGAGGGAAAACAATCAAATAGGTCCAGCAAAAGGACACTAACTAAGATGCGGACACCATCTCAGTGTGAGGACCGACAAGTGCAGCACACACGAGTTCACAACCCGATCCCGTCACTGACATTTACGAAAAGGGATTTCCAAGGGGTACATTCTCATCACAATGACGCCCTGGGCATCTCCATCCTCATCGTTAAATGGGAGGTAAAGAGAACTTTGGTAGACACTGGAAGCTCATTAAATGTCTAGTTTTCAGTGCATTCCGCAACATGCAGCTACAAGAGAAGGACCTAACGCCCGCCAGCAACCTTATCGTCGGATTAAGCAGAGAAAAATGCTTCCTTATTGGGAAGATAATCTAATGGTGGTGGCAGGAAAGCCACAACTATGAAAGTACCTTGTCCAAGAGTTCATGGTAGTTGACGCCCCGTCTACCTACAACATAATTCTGTGAAGGGCCTGGCTACATCATATGGAAGCAGTGGTATCCACCTTGCACCAGTGCATAAAATATACAGCCAACCATGCTCAAGGGACAATCTAAGGATATCAACCAGCAGCAAGAAACTGTCATTATGCAGCCCTGAAGTAGTTGAACTATTGCCAGTTACAGCTCGGGCACACAGAGCCAACATGTTAGGCATCGAGCCAGGAAAAAGGTGTCCTACTCTATAAAGGCGGAAGAGATCACATAATCGAGGAGCAGCTATGCAGAGATCCAGAAGTCAAAGCTAGCAAGGCAATCCAGACATACAAATAGCTAAGTAACAATACTTTAGCAAATGGGCACCAATTCCAAGAGCTGTTCATCAGCAAGGAACTGCTTGCTGGCACGAAGTACACTATTCAGTAACTTCGTTAGTATTTTTTTTAAAACTTTGCTAGAGGGACAACACAATCCGAACTAGGACCATTTGTGCCTCCTTCAAGGCCGGATTAGCTTAGTCTCCACTTGGAGTTAAATTATTTGTTGCTTTGATTTCGTTTCTTGTTTTCTGCTCTTCATCTCGGTGTAGAAGAGTTGTTCGTACAGAACATTCCAGAAATAAAACATATTTTTTTGATTGCAATGAAAGTTATTACAAAGCTTGCCGACCAACTAGTATACTAGTTTATACACTACAAGTATCTAGGTCTGCTGCATGCATTTATCCGTTGAAATAAGGGTAGAAACTCTGATCTGCTATTCCTCCTCCAGAAGAAAAGGTAGGGAAAGTAAAGCATCTGGAGCAGAAGGAGAAGGAACGCACTCAATTCATTGCTCTGTCGAATCACCCCACAAAGACGATTCAAAAAGGAAACCTATATTCAATTTGCCTCATGTGGAGGAACAGAAGAAAGCAGCAGAAAGCTGACGAAAACGTCCCCGGGCAAGCGGACGATTGAGGTTTCATAGTGCTACCAAGCGAGGGCGACTCTTAGATGTGATGCTTGCAGCAAAGTAGAGCTGCCAGTCCAAGAATGAGAGTCATGACCCCCAACGCCCCCATCAACCATAAATTTGCTATGAAGACCATTCCTCGACAGCAGTAAATGGATGAGAGAGTGCTCGACTACCGGATAATGAAAGACAAACCTGACTCCCAAAAGGAAGTTCATAACTCTTCTTCGCAATGTAAGAAGATATTATAAGATCTCATGAGATCAATCCAGTGCCACTCAGATCAGGCGGCACCGCATAACAGCAAGTCTTATCAAGACTCATTGGCTGGAGAAGATCTTCCTTCAGCCTTTGGAAAACCCAAAGCAAACTCTCTGGTAAGATGCATTTGATTAACACACTCTACTATTTGCATTGCAGTACTTGAACGCAGAATAGCCAGCCCATATATAGGCGAAATGGTTTACAAAGAGGCGTCAACAAGCAGTTACTTCAGCATTAAAGGCCGTACAGGAAATCAGGAAAACGACGGTTCCAATAGCAACTACAAAAGTCCACATTTTTTAATTAATGGCCTTGTAGGCGGGCCCATTAACTGGGGGGACTAATCGATGTTGAATCGTCTCGCAAAATGCGTAGTATCTTTGGCATGTTGATCCACAAAGATTTTTTCTAAATGGGCGCTCAACTAATGGGCCCAAGCTTATACCCTGCCAGATCCGGCACAAAACACTCAAAAGAAAAAACAACAAAGGCCTTGAGCGCCCACAGATTAAGGAGCGTGCCTACAGAGTATTATTGAACCAAAGGCATCAGCTCCACTATTATTCCGCTGTTGTTCATAATATACGATCAACCTATTATTAGTCCAATCAATCGATCTGACACTAGAATCAGACCACCAGGCGAGTTAAGTAAGTCAGCACCCCCAAGTCAGACTTTCATGCCCAAAATCTCACATGCAAGTTAAGTAAGTCAGGACACCCAAGTTAGACTTACTTGCCCAAAATCTCACATGAGAGTTAAGTAAATCAGACCACTAAGTTAGACTTACATGCCCCGAATCTATCAAGCGAGTTTAGTAAGTCAGGACCCCCAAGTCAAACTTACCGCCCAGAATCTCAAAGACGAGTAAGTAAGTTAGGACCCCCAAGTCAAACTTACATGCCCGGAACCTTACATGCGAGTTATGTAGGTAAGGACCCTCAAATCAAACTTACATGCCCGAAAACATATAGGCGAGCCAAGTAAGTCAGGACCCCCAAGTCAGACTTATGCACCCAGGATTTTATAGGAAAGCCAAGTAAGTCAGGACCCTCAAGTTTGACTTACGCGCCCAAAATCTTATTCTAACCAAAGTTCAGTCGATTTCGACCTATGACAATAGCTCTTGGTACGCTCTAACGCCCAGTCCGTTAAATTAAACGGGTGTCAACGGTTTAGAGAGTGGCAACTTAGTCAGCGCTCTGATGCTTGATCAAGACAGCTTGCTAGGAGTCATTGTCCAAACATGGACAATAGAGACCAAACCTGACCAAAGCTGAGTCAGTGACGACCGACGACGATAGCTTCAGGTCTGCTCGAAGCCTAGTTCGCACATAACGGATTTCGACAGCTTAAAAAGTGGGAGTCTAGTCAGCGCTCTCAACCTCTGATTAAGATGGCTTGCCAGGGGTCACTACTCCTAAGCATACAATGACCGTCGAACCTCGACAAAAGCTTAGTCAGTGGCCGCTGATGACAATGGTTTTGGTCTGCTCGAAGCCTAGTTCGCTACGCGCGAATTCCAACGACCTAGAAAGTGGGAGCTTAGTCAGTGCTCACGTAACCTAGTGAAAATGACTTGCCAGGGATCATTGGCCAACTACAAACAATGATCGCTGAACCCCTGCTAAAAGTTTAGTCAGAACGAGTGACGATGATAACTGTTGGCTTGCTCCAATTCTTAGCCCGCCACAAACGTATCAAGATGGGTTGGAAAGTGGGAGCTTAGTCAGTGCTCATGTAGCCTGGTAAAGATGGCTTCCCAGAGACCACCATGGTCACCGAAACCTGATCTCGGTTTAGTCAATCATAACTGGCAATAACAACCCCCAGTCTAATTAAGCAAGTTCTATGAATATCAAATAAAGACGAGTCAAACGTCCGATCAAAGGTTCTAAAAAGCTCGACCCAAACAACTCGCAAAGACTATTGTCCACTCATCTACATGGGCGCAAGCACTAGGACCATAGTCTGACTAATACGCTTATAACAACGACTGCAACTGCTAGTCCAATAGATAGCCAAGCCGCCAGACAATGGGTGTATTACACTCCCCGATCTCTAAAAAAGAATCTGACAAGGACTGCACTAGCTACTACAACATAAGAAGTCAGATCTCCCATCAGTGTATAAAAAATGAGCTACCTAGCCCAGCAAAGTTCCTTGCTTGACAACAATGTCAAAATAAGACAAAGCAAGTACAAGCTAGTAGGAAAGCAAAGGAAGACAAAAAAAAATGCAAAGTACTATTCATTTGCAAACTCAAGTACAGGATTCACCGCTCATAAAAACTAGAATCAGATACAAAAGAACCAGACTTAGCAGGGGAAGAAATAGGAGACACATCCGTTGGTGTTGCCTCTCATCAGGGCCGTCGTCTTCTTCAGATGAATTGGAGGTCGCTCCAAACTCTGCAAATGCAATATCTTTAGAAGAGGAGAGATCCCATTCGGGATGCTCTTGTTTCATTAGAAGCAACAACTCTAGCCTTCCATGCACGACTCTGCTAAATTCAAATGTATCCTGGGCCTTGAGAAGCTTCTCTTCGCACCCTCTTGACTCGGCGAGCTCCTACTTTAGTTGCTCTAACTCAACAAACAGGATCTTAGTCTGGGACTGCTCAGCGTCTAGCTTATCATTAGCGATATTCAGCTTACTCTGCACCAATTAGAACTGCTCTCCAGCGATCCGCGCACGCTTAACATAAAATTCAGCACTAGCCTCCAACTGCTGACACTGGATAGTCCACTCGAACTTCTTCTTAATCCTCCCAACATGCAAAAACTACAGTTCAGCCTGCAATCCATCTACATAATCACAACAAGTTGCAAATCGTGACGGACTAGGTTCAGTTCATTCTCAAACCGATCCATCATGGGCACTACCCACGCCAAGTTGGACTCAAGCTCTTCCAAGCGAGCCTTCTGAGCCTCCAACCCAATGGACCTAGAATCCACTCAAGTGTCTGAGAAAGCTTCAAGTTTCTTCCTCAACGACTCAATCTCGTGAAGAGCATCAGAATATGACTTCTGCAAATTTTTGAAGACTCGTTCCATGGTATACACCCTTTCACGAGCAGCCTCGACTTCAATTCCAGACGCGTCCCACTTGATTCAGATATAACATCCCCAACACAAAAATGTTTCTGCCCTTTATCTAAGCGTTCTTCTAACGTCTCTCCCACTTGCCCCAAAACACAATTCACCAGTCAGTCATTCCATCTGCTGATATGCCTCCTCGCAGCGTAAGAGATGTCAACCTCCTAATGCCAAGCTTGGTTGCCCATCCTTATTACATCTGGAGCAAAAAGATCGATATGTGCATCCAGATGAAGATCATTTGAAGCCAAAATCACTCCAGCATCGCCCTTAGCCGTCTTCACTATATAATGATATTCATCAACAACTTTACCTTTGTCTGTAATTGCCAATTTTTTTCACATGCCGACCCAGTTTCAGGGAAAGAAGGAAGCGAGTTATTCCTCATACCCGTCGTCAGTTAAATATGAGAACAGGAACGAGATGGAGCCCTGTCGGCCAACAAGAAGAAGAACCTTCACCATGATGCTGATGATTATAGACTTTTTAATAGGCTCATGATCCAAAGAGAGGCGGAACTCGAAGTCCTTTATTAAAAAGGATGACTGTTCGAAGCTTCCACGTCCGCCTACATCAGCATCTTATTCATAAACTCCGCCTGCTTGGTGCTCAGCTTGGTAACATCCTCCATGCCCACCATTTTCAGATATTCTCTTTCCAGGTCAGGAAGATAGACAAAAGCCACGACTTGAATATCACGCCTTTTAGAAACAATATTCTCAACAGGCACTTGCCCGACAACATCATGTCCTTCGGAAGAGGCGAGACGCCTGCAGACGGTCCTAGACAAAGGACGAGATCTCTTCTGATGCACAGGAGAAGGAAGCGCCTCATATATTTTTCCCTCATTGAAGGGCTTGGAACCTTGAGTTTGGGAAACTTCCTCTTCCGCAAAACAGACGCTCTTTTAGGCCTTGGCTCCTTCACCTGAAACACAGTGGGAGCCAAGTGCCAATGAGCCCATAGACCACTGCGCTCAACATTAGAAGGCTTGACTACATCTTCTACCTTCAGACGAGGCATGTCGTGGAATGCATCCAAAGTGGCTTTATCTTCAGCAAAAAAAGGCGAGGTAGAGAATCTCCCTGCAAAAGTCACAACAAATCAATCTAATATGAAATTGACACAAGTAAGTATGAAAAAGGAATCAACTTACTCAGTAGTCTAAATTCACGCTCAACCTGACGACCATCGAGTTCAAAGTATGGGGAATCTGTAAGAGCCATGATTTAAAATCATCAGGCAATTTGCCGAAGCTGTCCTGCGATGTCAGCACACATACAACATGCTCATTTATCCGAGGAGAAGTGAGCAATCATCGCCTTCAAAGACACTTAGACACCAGCGTCCTTAGCCTTGAGCAAAATGGCGATCAAAGTCCTATACCCGCTTACCACAAGTTGAGCGGGTGCAATGCCAAGGTACACCAGGAACTCCCAAATCTCCTTGATGATAGGAAAGAAGACACCCAATTGCAGCAAACCTCATTGAAGGCAGATAAACCCCTTAGGAGGGTACAATGGCATTAAATCGACGATCAGAGTGCATAACACTAGATCATCAGGAATCACGAATGTCTTACGCAGGATTTCCAAATCAGATTCAGAGAGAACTCTCTCCTCAAAAAACTTATGGCCCCAAGCGAACAGTTCATCAGAAAGCTGCCATGAAAGTACAAGCTTTCAAATACGAAGGTTGAGCAAAGTCAAAGGCACAACAAACAATACAACAAAGCAAAATCTCAGATATCGAAAGAGTAAAGGAGTTATACTCCACAAGCAGTAGATATATATATAGAAAGTTGAGCTCCCGCCTTTCCCACTTTCAAGCTGGCACACGCCTAATTAATGCAATTCACCGCTCGAGCAAATCTCTCTGACTCAATCATCATGACTGCACAGCTGCTTCATTAAATTGACGTAGTGGACCGATAAAATAACCCACTAAATCGGGGGGAGTAGTTGTTGATACATCAAACCGTCCTTTGATTAGTACCATACACGTGTCATGATAATCTCTTCAACAGAATGAAGCAAGCCCAATTGCACGATCCAGCAATCCCCAAACAACAACAAGCCCATCATTGGCAGAATCCAGACAGTCGGGTCCGAGTTGCAATGAGCCAGTAAGCCCAATACTCGTATGACCTCTAAGGCAAGTATCTGAGAGACCTACCCAAGACAGGTAGACCAGCAACACATTGGATTCGACTAGGAAACATATATTAGTGTATAAGTCGGGCAAAAAAACATCCTTGTATGGACAACGCTCAGTAAGGGAAATCGCTCCCACGGATCTAGGAGCACAAGTCATGTAGGAAAACTATTCCACATGGACAACTCCCAATCAAGAAAGGATCTCCATAGCAAGATCACTTTCCCTAAACTACGCCACCAAAGGCCTAGCCGAAGAAGGACTCTTTCACTATAAAAGGGAGATAAGATCGATGAACTAGAGGTACGAAATATAACCTAGTTTACAGTTTTAAGCCTTGCCTAAGCCTTATTTAACTTAAGCTTTAGAGTGCCATCGGCCACCACACGATGGTCCTTGGCTCACATTTGCTACCTGTGCAAGTCTAGGTAACCAGCAAGGAAGGAGAGTAGAAATCGATTACATCAAGGCTTATATCTGAACCTCTTTTCTCTTTCTTACATCCTTAAGCCTTTACTGACTTGACCGTTGGAGTCTCTGCTTGAGTAACCGACCAGGATTGGAGTTTGCGCAGATATCAGCAACTCACTTTTTTGCTTGACACTTGAACCTTAGCAGGAGAAGTTCCGATAATACTTTTTACCCTCAACATTTGGCGGCATCCATGGGGACTTTTGAAGCTAAAAGACCACGCCTCCTAAGAAAACTAATAACAAGAAAGTAGGACGTACCTCTAAATTGGAGATATCCGATAAGAAGTTTCTGAGTCCCAATAAGACCTCAAAATGTTCGAGCAATTGCATGAGGCCTTGGTCAATCTGATATACAAGAGAGAATACCAAAGGCTAGAGAGCCACCTATGAAGCAGAGATGGCCAACATCCGGAATGTATCCAATGGTGTGATGGGGTCCCAGGAGATACAATCTCAAAGTATAGTAGACCCGCAGTAAGGTCAAACTCAAATCCTAACCTTGCTCCCTAGAAGGAGCATCCTACTCTGGCTTCGAACAAAGCTGTTGTTTTGGTACCGTCTGCCAATGTGGTAACTGTGGAGATGCTTCAAGATTTGCTTGCCGAGCAAAACAATAAGGGAATGAAGGGCAATGATTTTGAAGACCCCCTTGCTCGACTCAACCGATCCTCTCTCTCAATCGATATCCAAAACATTGACTTCTTGAAATTTTTTACCATGTCGACCTTTCCGCGGGGATTTAGATCTGTATGAACATATGTTGCACTTCAAGCAGATGATCATCCATTAGGAAGCCTCGAAGCACCGACTATGCTGGAAGATCTTCCCGAACAGCTTAAAGGATCATCCCCTAACATGGTTCTACAACCTTAAGGAAAAGTCCATTGGGGACTTCAAGACCTTACAATCCACTTTCATCAAGCACTACATGAATCTGAGGAAGATGGCTTCTAACTTCACCAACTTTTTGTCAGTGAAGAAGAAGGAAGGGGAATTCCTCAGGGTCCCGATTTAAAAAGAAGCCTTGAAGACACCGAACCTCAACCAAAAGCTAGGTTGTGTCGCTATCAGATTCGCAGTTGCTTCAATGACCCAAGCCCATTCCAAACTGGCGTCGAAATAGCCTGATACCCTAAAAGCGGCTTTAGACATAGTCAAAATAGCAATTAAATTGGACAATGAGATCGGTCTAAGGACGAAGTCAAAGCATTAGCACAGAAGTCAAAGATCACCTAGATAATCGCATCAGCACATGACGAACCAAAGGAGAAATGTCCATACCCAAAAACAAGCCTAAGACACCTAAGAGGGATGGAAGCCAAAAAGGAAAGAAATCCCTTTTGAAGCTCATGGAGAGAACTCCCCTTAATACCAAGGGGTCAGGAATTCTCAATTTAATAAAATAAAAATAAATAAGTTGGAACCCCCTAGATTGAACACAGGAAACAAGGGATTATACAAGAGAGAGGATTATGCCAAACCCTCATTAAAAAAAAAGACTAAGGATGCTACAAGCATCAATATCCACCTACATACATCCCGACTTGGTAGGCATCCATGAGGACTGTCATGTGCTCTCTCTCATGAAGCATAGACCTTAAACAGTTCGTAAAATACTGTAAACAAACTAAGTTTGACACAACATTAATCACCTTCCAGTTTTATCTTGTGGTGTAAATCTTTTGTACTTTGGCATCCTCTAATGCAACCAATTCTTGGTCCAAAGGAGCAAGAAATGAGAGATTATCTGTTTGACCATCGCTCTCTACGAGATAATCAACAACTTTGTTTCAATCCCTAACTACATGAGTAATAGAAAAAAAAATTTCATCAATTTAGGGTGTGTTTGGTTGCATAGAATCTTATGCCATGGAAATTCATGAAGGGGTCCCAATATTTTAGGTTAATTTGAGGTATAACTCCATATGCACTATTTGATTTTGTTATCAATGGTGGGAATGAAAGTCTCATGAACATGAGAATCACATGCCTTTGGGGACCAAGGAGTAGGATTCTCATATTCATGGGACTTCTATTCTCACCATTGATCACAAATTCAAATTGTGGATGTAGAGTGATATATCAATTTAACCTAAAATATAGGGGTTCTCTCATGAATTCTCATGACATAAGATTTCATACAACCAAACACACCCTTAATTTCGTCTTTGATCTTCCTAACAAGTTGCTCCTGCTTCCAAGGTATCTTCCAAATATTTTGAATATTCATCCTTTGCAATTTTGCTTCCAAGGCACCTTCCAAATATTCAAAAATATCCAAGACTAGGTTCGCAAGAAGAAGCTTCTGAGGTTCCTTCCTTAGCAATTCTGAAATATCCATCTGCATTCATCTGTACAATTTGGAACCCCACTATTAATATTCTTTTTATTCAATAAACCTTGCCATATTAACTTGGAATAAGGGCAGTCAAAGAAATGTTCTTGATCCCATTCACAGGAGCAACACAAACAAGAAGATAAGATCTTTCTACAACACAAGTTGTCTTGTGTTAAAAGCCTGTTTTGTATCACCATCCATCTAAAAAAAAGTATGTTTGGGACTACCTTTACGATCTCAAATGATTATAGACAAGCACATGGACTCCCACTAGGCATGAGATCATTGTATGCCTTCATAGAAGGTTGACCTGATTTAGTGCTAATCCAAACAAGCTTGTCTTTTCAAGCTCATTCCATACAATTCTGACGTAAGCATCTACAGTTCTTGAGAGTTTGACTCATAGACCTTCTAACTCTATTCAGAGTTTAGTTCTCGCAAATCCTAGTGGACATCCTTGATTATAGCTCATTTTTTTTCTATTAAAATTCCCAATGTTGAACAAGGGTCCTGCCAAAACAAACAATATTTCCCTTCTCCAACAACCAATTTTATGTAATTTCTGCATGTTGATCAAGGGAGAACCTCACTTCTCCGTTCAAGGGAGAACCTTACTTCTCCAATCTTGCCTTGATTGTGAATACCACAAGCTTAGGGAGCATGATATAGCCACATGCATAGCATTGAAGAATTTACTTCAACATATGGTAGAGCATGGCTGTTTGTGAGAAGGTCGTCACCAAGGGACTGTGAGCTCTAGAGGAACCTTGACCCAGACAAAGTGTAAATGTCATCTACATGTGCAATACCGAGTCACCCTCAGAGAAAAGGCCGAACGACAAAGGACCTTCCCTGTCCAACACGTGAACAGTACCGACATCTAGCCTCGACTAGTCGGACCTTCAAGGAAGAGAAATGTTTCTCTAATGTGGTTTTCAAGCAAATACCTGGACATAGTTGCCACCCCACACATGGACGCATTGGTCATCTCTATCATTGTAGGGGTCTCACAGCTGAAAAGATTCCTAGTGAGGTCGCGGAAGCCCTGAGGAAATGAATCTGGATCCTAAGATGTTCCAGCCCACCAAGGGACCGACTACAGGCTTGTTAAGTATAGTTAGTTATGAAGATAATCTGTTTTCTAAGTTTGTTAGTAGATTAGTCTGTTGTGTGTCTGTTAGTGTATTAGTATGTTGTGTTCAGACAGCTAGGCATTGCCCTGTATATAGCATTGCTAAAGTTGTCTATATAAGATTTTTGTAATTTGTACATTTGACATACGAAATTTACTGTCAAGCCTCTTCTTTGATAAACTTCCTTCACAAGTTAACATGATATCAGAGCTGTTCCATTTCCCTTTTCTTTGTCTTTTTCATTTCAACTTTTCTCAGTAGTAATGGCAGATTCTACTTCTTCCAATACTACGCCAGTTACAAACTCTGTCATGGTGGATTCAAGGCCAATAATGTTCACGCATGCCCTGTCTGTGAAACTAAATGAACAAACTACCTGTTGTGCAAACAACAAGTGTTGGCAACAATTAGAGGGCATAAACTTCAGAGATTCATTGAGAAAGTTTCTCCTCCATTAAGATTTCTCACCAATGAAGATCAAGCAAACAATAGTATCAATCCAGAATTTCTCAACTGGGAGCAACAAGATCAACTTCTGTTTTCATGGCTCCTATCTTCAATGACTGAGTCATTGCTTACAAGGTTAGTAGGATGCGAAACCTCTGAACACATCTAGTCTGTTCTTGAAACCTTCTTTAATTCTCAAACTGTGGCCAAGATCTCTCAATTTAGAACTCAACTACAGAACTTCAAGAAAGGAGACCTCTCTGTCAATGACTATCTACTGAAACTCAAGTCCATTATTGATCAACTTGCATCCGTAGGGCATCAACTCCCTTCAAAAGATCATGTTAATGCCATTTTTGATGGATTGCCACTGTCATATGATACTTTTGTAGTATCAGTGAGCTCTAGGTCACAAGATTACAGTGTAGCTGAGATTGAATCTCTTCTTCTTGCTCAAGAATCAAGAATAGAAAGACACTTCAAAGAACTTGATGTATCTAGCTCCATAAACATGGCTCATACATCATACAAGCCTTCTCCTAGATCGTTTGTATCAAACTCACAAGGGTGGAAACCTCCATCTAGAGCACCTTTCAATCCATCTTCAACAAGAGGAGCAAAGTCTGGATCTGGTAGAGGAGTTAGACCATCTGGTTCATACCGGCCTCAATGTCAGATCTGTGGGAAAATAAGACATCTTGCATTCAAATGCTATAACAGATTTGACAATAATTTTTCAAATCCATGGAATTCTACTTCACAGACATCTTCATCAGGAACACCTTCTCAATCAACTCTTCGTCATGTTTTCTCAACATCAACTAATCAGCCTATTCATCCTAGTTGGAGGGCTAAATCACAATCTCCACATATTGCTCCTACTCCTTCTGATAGTAGACACTACAACAGATTTTTTTTAAGCGGCGCTTCGAAAAGCGTCGGTATAGGTAAATATGTGCCGGGTTAGACCATTCCCAGCGTTTTACGCAGCGCCGCCCAAGCGCCGGTAAAGGTATGTGCCGCTAAAACATTAACGGCGTTTTAAAAGAAGCGCCGGTTAAATTTATCAGTGACGGCGCTTTTTGAAGCGCCGGTAAAGCTTAAATAAGCGCCGCCAGAGATATGGGTATGTCAATTCCCTAATGAATGAAAGCGCCGTATTTACAATCTTTTACCGGCGGTTTATAAGATATTTGGCGACGCTTATGAAGCGCCGGCGTTGTTAAAAAACCTCGTTTTACAACCTTTTAATGGCGCTTGGAAGCGCCGAAATAGATTACTTTTGCGACGCTTTGGAAGCGCCGGTTATGTTAATATACCGAAAAAAAAAATTTAATTTCCAGGCACCTCAACTTGCATCAATAAAAAATAAAAACCTGTCATTAGGATGGAAAAACAAAAAACAGTTCATTAAGCAAAATCAATCATTAAAATTCACATAACTTGCTAT
The DNA here is from genome assembly GCA_963556465.1 of Berberis vulgaris. NCBI lineage: Eukaryota > Viridiplantae > Streptophyta > Magnoliopsida > Ranunculales > Berberidaceae > Berberis > Berberis vulgaris. The sequence goes on along the minus strand of OY747130.1, from coordinate 24,410,062 downwards.
CAAAACTCAACACATCACATTAGCAGCATCAATAAGTTGAGGACATGCTCCAATTGGTGAGAACTAGATACCACTTGAGATGGAAACATGATAGGTATTATTGACGTGGATATAGCTGCTAGAGCCACATATCCAGATGCTGCAAACCACGAGGGTATTCTATCATTAAGGAAAGTTTCATCCTTTATATTTTGCTTCATTAGAAGCTTCGAACTTTCAATTCCTGACAGAAAACAATTTTCCATTTTAGATCCCACTGCAAGTGCTTCAAATTTTCTTATTGGATAATGAGGGTAGCAAAGAAAATGACGTTGAGATGAAAGAATGTCTTATTGGATTAATATGTAAGAAATGAACATCAAAATAAATGTCAAAAAATTGTTACCTGATACAGATGATAATGATCAACTGCTACATCTCCATTACTTCTATCCATCACATGTCCTGCAATATCAACAAACAACAACCATAAACCCATCTCAGAAATTCTCATTTAAGTTTGACTAAGAAATCACCACCATTAGAATGATCTTATAGAAGCTCCACAACCAACCTGATTTTTGTGAGTAAAAACATCCCAATTGTTTAAGCCTTTTCCATCAGTCAAATAAGCTCCTTCATACTGATCATCAGTACAACATACATGCATGTTAGAAAAAAACAATGGGTTTAATTTTGTTCAAAATTTTTGGATATTAAAAAAAAGTTGATTACAATTACAAATAAATAAAGAAATAGTAGAAGTTGTGATACCTGATATGCAGAGGAGGCAGTGCCAAGGAGGAAATTGCTTGGGAATGGAGAAGAACCATCACTTGTAGTTTGATGTATGGATCAGCAAGGAAACCAAGTCTGGTGAAATCATTTTCCATCTCAACATAGTCCTCATTTACAGCATGGACAACAGCATCAATCAAAATCTGTTTATTTTGCTGCAAATACAGAAGGATAAAGAGAGTGAGCACCATGTTGCAAATAGACCAGAAGGCAACCTGTTCCTGTGCATGTATATGTGTACCATATGGCACAACACAGCTTCTAAAATCTAAAAATAGTTAGCTATAACAGGCATCGATATGTGACTTACATGAAACTTAGCAATTTCTATACATGTGAAAAAAGAGCTTGCTCACAATTTCTATACATGTGAAAAAAGAGCAGAGAAACCAATACTCATCATACCAATAGATTTGTATGTAGATTTGCCTTAACATCCCAAGTTGCAACCATATACTTGTAAGCAGTAAAAACACCATACCCGGCTGACCTTGTAAGCAATAAAAACACCATACCCAGCTGACTCTAGCCCAATCCCCTGCTGAATTCCAGCACACCATCACACTAACAGCAGAAAAAAAACAAGCAACAGAGGGCATCAGGACAGAGCACTGTCAAAACAGAGCTTGCTGTCCAGTGTTAGTGAAATCTGAAAATGATGCTAAATGCTTAGCTCAAATCCCCTCTCTCTGCTGTTTTTAAGCTATTAAAAATTCATAAACTTGGCTGTTTGTTTGATTTTTCTGACAGGAAATTTTCTCTAGATACATGGCTCCGGATCTAGCTAAAAATCAATTTTAAACTGTTCTAAGTATAAGGTTTTTGGTTTTGGCATTAGTGATTCCTGAAGCTGACAATATCTAAGTTAATTCTAAGACCCCAAACTGTCTTTGAGGTGGTGGTCCTGGCTCCATTGGCACATGAAGCAAGTCTAAAATGTAGAATCAAACCAGACCAATCAAATATACATATAATGCACCAATTAAAGTCTGCAAGGGATTTTCTTTTTCATAAATGAAAAGTGGGAAAATGATTACTAACCATCATTTATCAATAAAGAAGATTCAGGAGATGATGATGATGATGATGAATGACGGGCACGAGCTCTCTTTGGCTTGGGTACAAATGAAGGGCACCTCATGTTTCTGATCTCAAGCAGCTCATTTTCTATGGAGACACTCTTTCAGGGAGCACAAGATTGGAAGAAGTTTCATCCCATTGAACCTAAATTATCAGCTGATGAATGCCATAGAACTTCAGATAATCATTCATAGAAGCAAGAATCAAAATAGCTTCTATCTAACAAAGGGACAATCTTGTTACCTTGAGACTTCTCCACTTTCAATGTTGTGCCTAGAAGAATTCTGGAATCTGAATTAACATCATAAATTGCAGCATTTATTGCTGGCATTGCCACTTCTCCAATAGTTGAATTGAAAGAAAGCAGAGCACCCATATTCACAACACTTGGCCTTTTCAATGTAGAGCTAGTATTTGAACTCCGACTCTTCACTTCTGTTGAGACCAATAAACAAAAAAACAATAGTACAAGTGGTCTCACCATGAAAAACTTGCTGCTCATACAATCCAGCAAACATCCATGACTCGTAATGTGATCGCCTCAATCAGTCCTAGAACTGGAGCACAAGACACCATAAATAGGAGACATCATATAACCAGAACAAACTCCAACCCAGAGTCAAAATTGCTGACTGAAATTTTGTAATAAGGTGTTTATGGTAGCGACATAAATTAAAATATGGATAACAACGTTGTCTAATAAAATGAAGAATAAAAAAGACATGCACAATAGAATTTACAGCTTACCTCCAATAACCAAATAACGGAAAAATAACCAGCCAGTAACAACAGCTTCATTAACCTGCATATTACAAATTGATTCTATAAAAAAAGTATTCATCCATAAACTAAAAGGGAATATCAAGTTAGTTGCAGCTGCTCAATTCAACTTCTGTAATGGATGATTCCTTATAACAGGGTGACTAGTGATACACCAATAGCGCTCACGGATGTGGGAGAAACAGTAAAACCGGTTATTGAGAATGCCACTAGCAAGTAGGTCACTGTCTAAAATATCAGAATCCTTAAAAGTAAATAAACTTGATAGAATTTTTAATGAAATTTATAGGCTGCTGCCATGGAGCCTCTACAAGGTTTCATTCTAATCTTCTTGGATTATAAATGAATATTTATCTTCATAAAAGAAACGAAAAAAGGGGGTAAAGTAAAGTAAATAAACTCACTGGGACAAGGGTATCTGGTATTCCAAGAACAGCCGCAACAAAGATACAAACTACTTCACCAATGTTTGAAGAGATCATATATCTGATGAACTGCTTTGTATTATTATATATAGCCCTCCCCTCTGCAATAGCCTGTTAAAAATCACAGACAGCTACTACTGAAGATAACTTTCATGGTAAAAAAAGAGGAAAAGATTACCATTGCTTGAAAGAAAAGATGAGAAGAAAATTGTGCATTATAGGTCCAGAATTGCTTACCGCAACAATTGAAGCAAAATTGTCATCTGCCAAAACCATATCCGAAGCACTCTGAAATCATTATTTTCAAGAGATTAGAAAAGAAGTTAAGGAAGTAAATCAAATTAACATATTAATTCAACCAACCACAAAATGCCTAAAAGAGATTTCAGACAGAACTTAGCTGATTGAATGTGTACCACCACAACCACTCATAGAAAAATGCTACCTTCTTCATCTGTATACAAAGATTACAACTTCGGTTAAAATGACATTTACAACAATACTTTAATTACCAATTAGCATACACATATAAAGGTGATATGAAAAGAAAACTACCTTCTTCTGGATGGGAGCTCTCAGTAGCATTGTTATTACTAGGAGCAGGTGCTTCAGGTGCAGGAGTAGTGGCAGGGCCAACAGGAAATATTAAATGTCTACTGATCAAACTTACAATTGAAGCATATGACTTCTTAACCAGCATGTAAGAAAAATATAACAATAAAATAGCAACGCAATGAACATAACCCTTTCATATATTTATAGGTAAAACAGTTACAAAGAATATATACGACATTCTTCTATAACAACAAGTTTTCTCCAAAAAAAGGAAACAACTAATCCAAATAATAACAAGACTAATCCAAAGAACATATACCACATTCAGATATATATACATCCAAGTATAGCACATCGGCAGCCACTTCAAACCTGTGGACAAGGATCAAATAAGGAAACAACTATTATCACTAATGGCATACAAAACACATCCTAGTTATTATCACTTTAACTAACTCACCGCTAATGTGCCTCAGATCCACCAGATCCATTGTTTTGATCAGTTAGTCTCCTCACTGCTTGCATCATCATGGCCATATCCTCCTTCATTTTATTCATTTCATCACTGGCCACTTTCTTGTAGTCTGCCAACTCTTGTGTTGCCACTATCTTGTAGTCTGCCAACTCTTGTTTTGCTTCCGCAGCCTCTTTCCTTGCAATCTCAATCTCTCACCTTGCTTCTTCTATAGCTTGAGATCCAAAGCGACTACTTGTACCGTTTTCAGATGTTGGCGTGATCCCATGTCCCCTACAACGTACACGTCCAGGTCTGTCTGGCCCGAATACTTGAGTAAAAATGTGGTCATCATCTAAGGAGTTTAATCCCTCCTCTCGTTGCACAATAAGATTTTGTATCTCTTCCTACATTTAGAGACACATTTAGTTAGTGAATATGAAATATAAATGGTAATGGATACCAACAATTTAAATTGAAAATAATACTGACCGCCTTTCTTTGAGTGGATACATCTGAATATGATCCATCTTTGCTTGTATAAGCAAGCTCAAACATCCTAATACGAGATGGACGAACTCCTGTCCTTTTCATCTGACAACAATAGAAAACGTACACAAATGAGTAAATATATTTCTTACTAAGTTGATATTCAAATCAAAAATTTCAAACATTTTGTACTTAACCTCTTCATCCTCAAGTATGGCAAAGGATTTTCTGCCTGCATGATGAAGCATTTGTTGTGTGTCACGCCTTTCTTTATTTTTATCACACAATTCCTGAATTTATTAAAAACGGATTCGAAAAACTATATCATCAAGAATTAAGGTTTGGCTAGTATATTATAATCAAGTGTGATATTAAGGTTTAGGTACATACCTTAACCTTTGGCGTTCCCCAATGTTCTTTTATCAACCATTTCCAATCTTCTTCTTTTACAAATGGTGGTCGATTTTGAAGTCGTTCCTCATCTGTCTCATGTGTATCATAATAGTTCTTCTTCAAATCAGATCGATAGTCCCTCCATTTTTTCCCCATTTCCTTCATTAATAACTTCTTTACTTCTGGATCATCCCCTATGTCAAACTTCTCCTGAATAAAAGAGCACATTTGATCAAATCTAGCATATGTGACCAATATATACACACACATATTATAATGATAAGATATATACGTACCAATAACGATTCAAGCATTTTCGCCTTTACATCTTTATCAAGTTTTCTCCATGATGGCGCAGCAATAGATGTAATTTGCATGTTTCGAACGACAATTCCTTGTTGAGACGCACATAATGACCTGTGCTCTCCTATTACACGATGTCTGTCATCAAATTCCAGACTCAGTTTTGATCCTTTTGGTAGACTTGCTACCTTCTGTCCCAATGCTCGTCCACGTGCTTTTCTATTCCTGGTGCTACCTATGTAAAGGAAATTATTAATGTTAAAAATTGTAAATTTTAAGTACAATTCTATAAGAAAAATGGAGCTTTATATTGTTTAGAGTGAGTAAAAATACCAGAAGAACTTGACTCAACATTATGGGACGACTCCTCTGACCAATCATTTGTCGGTGGTCTTGGCGCCATACCTGAAAAATGCACAAAAAGTGAGCTAGTGCCGAAACATAATAATAATAATACATTATAACATTTGATGACTATTCAATTACCATATTTCAAAAAGTGAGCTAGAGATCTCCACAAGTTAATACAATATAGATAAACAGTAAAATAAGTTGAAAAAAAGTTCAAATCCAAAAACTACAATGACAACCTATAAGTGCCATATAAAAGCTGAATAAGCCCAAATACTATTTGTTAGCATCCCATACACAAAAACACTACTACTTGTAAGACGCCCGTTTTTCAATATTGATGTTAAAATAAAACAAGACTTACAACAACAACTACAGATAAATATCAATATAAAAGAACAAAGATTACTTGCTTATAATTTTACATCCATAAGAACGAATAAGGGTGACTTGGTTATAAGTACAGAAGTTAGTATGAATATAAAAATATAAATATAAATATAAATATAAATATAAATATAAATATAAATATAAATATAAATATAAATATAAATATAAATATAAATATAAATATAAATATAAATATAAATATAAATATAAATATAAATATAAATATAAATATAAATATAAATATGAAATAACCTACAATTATCTATGCAGATGCAATACGAAAGGATAAAATCACTCCAATTTGCACAAATTTTGTCCATGTCTAATGGCAAAGGCATACTCTTTTTTTTTTTTTCTTTTCCTTATTGTTTTATAGAATAATTCTGTAGAAAATTTTCAAATGGCATTTATCTTTGCGAGGATGAACAACTCACTATGTAAGCCAGGTCAAAAAAAATAAAATAAATAAATGATAATAGCAATAATCTAATAATTAAAATAATTAAAAAAAAATCAGCTAATTCTGAAGTTGCTACTAGAGTCAAACTTGATGTTTAAGTAAATGTTGAAAATATATGGTCTCTATTCTACAATTCTTCTTCTCATTCACCAGACTACACGTACCAATTAAATTATCATTGGGTTGATCATGACAATGAGGAAAACATCCTCAAGTGAAAATATCTAATCAAGCAAACAAGGCAGAGCTATGTTAATTCTCTCTCCACCAACAGATGCAAACACATGACACATATAAATACATTATATGAAAGCTAAGTTTTTTTTGTTTTTTTTCCAGCAAAGACTAATGTTGAACAAAAACCAAAGTGACTTAGGCGAGCACAATGCAAAGGAACAAGATAGCATAAGCAGTCACATTCTAAGTAAACTTTCCTGATCAAAGATGGACACATGGAAATGCAACATTCTAAGTAAACTTTCCCGACCAAAGATGGACATTGAATTGCTGATCTCTGACTTTATCCCATATATATTTACCCAATGCCAATCAAAAGACTTTATTACTTTGCTAAAGGTAACTTTGGCAAAAAAAAGTTATCCCATTCAATATCATATTGTTTCTTTCCTATGAGCCACAATCCTACCAATAACGCTCTAATCCAAAGCCATCTTCCCCTGATAGAACACCCGGACCCTAATATGAAAGGTAAGTTGAAAAGTAAAAAAGGCGAGGCAACTTGAATCAGAAATAATATTTTGCAAAAAAACCACAAGCGTATAAGACAAACAGGTTGGACTAAAGATGCATAATCTCGATAGCAAAAAAAAAAGTAAGAAAACAAATTGAACCCTATACTAACAGAACTCTATACTCCTCACTCACACCAGCTGGGGATTGGATTTGGAAAAGACTCTCTCATGCAACAATATGGAGAATCTGGAAGGCTAGAAATGCAAGGTATTTGATCAAAAACCAAAAACCAAAAACCCTATATTTGGAAATCATCAAATAGAGATTCGATTGTACCTTGAGTTTCTTCTCTTTGGTTGCTATTCGAATGTTCTTGAATGAGTACCACCACCACCACAGTGTTTGAGAGATTTCAACAGAGAGACAGAGAGCGAAGGAGGGAAGACGGAATGAGCGAAGTCACGAAGGACTGGAAGCGATAAGGAGAGGGAAGGAGGAAGGAGGAAGGAGGGAATCGCGAGCGCAGCAGGGAGGGAATCGCGAGCGCAGCAGGAAGGAGGGAAATCGAGGGTTTTTTATCATCGCTGGAGAGATTTTATATTATCGCTCTAATCCGGCGTTTCGAACCTCTGATACGGCGTTTTCAAAATAAAAATTTAATTTTATTAGCGGGATTAATTCGCGGGTTTTTTTCGCTCTTTTCCGGCGCTTCTATAATAAACGCCGGTCTTGTTAGCTCTTTACCGGCGCTTTGTACATCTAAACCGGCGTTTTCGAAACCAAAATTTTATTTTCATAGCGGGTTTTTTATCATTCATAACCGGCGCTTTTGTTTTGAAGCGCCGGTAGTGTAAGCTTTTGACCGGCGCTTATTTACAGCCACTATGGCGTTTTGAAAAAACACAATTTTGTTTGCAATAGGATGGCGGGGTTTTATCTCGGCCGGCTCTTCATAACACAAACGCCGGTTAAGGGTAACCAATACCGGCGCTTGTAACATCTAAAACGGCGTTGTAGAAAACATAATTTTATTTTCATCAGTAGAATAGGTTGAAGTAGGGGTGGGCACGGGACGGGATGGAACGAGTTAAACCCATCCCTATCCCATCTCGTTCATACGGGATCGATACAGGACGGGATGGGACGAGATCGATAAACTCATCCCAATCCCATCCCGTTCATACGGGATCGATACGGGACGGGACAAGATCAGCATGCTCTGATTATATGCATTTCATTTTCTTTAATCAATCTCATAATTTGGTTGTTTGCACTCATCGGTGTTAGACTTCAAAGCATTCCACACCTGCAAATTGCTTGTTCTTGAAGAAGAAACTCATATGCACCCAACAGTGCATTTAAATCTTGAACAATATATTTGCTAAGTATAGAAGAACAAGTTAAAACAAACATAATGTACACAACGCAAAGAATAACACTCAGTTTTACCCTTGCATAGGTATCTGAGCTACCAGTGACAAAAACCGTTCCACTAGCATTATATGCACAACACAATATTTGGTGGCTTGGTGGATCAGTACTAGTTGAGGGAACAGTGCTAGTTGAGAGCGTGGTGCTAGCAGTTGAGGGACCATTGCTCTTCCCTGCAGTTAATTCCAAGTTAAGATTTCAGTTACCAAATTCCAAAAACCCCAGCCAACCAAAACACACTATGTATACTTGAAACAAACCAGTGATAGCATCTGAAGGCTTTGGAATGTAAATGCGAGGACTGGCATAGGTATTCCTAATATCCTAGATACGACATGTTCCATCATCTGATGATCTAGTAGGAAAATAATATAAAGAAAATCAGATACAAATTGAACTTCGAGAGAGTTTAATATTCATGTAGTAATTATGTAATAGGTAACTGCAAAAAATATGCTACCAAACCTGCATTGCAGGTATTTCTAAATGTTTAAATGGCAGAAAGTTGAGGGACGTATTCTAGAAAATACTCATCAATACCAGATGAAAAATTAGCTCGGGATGGGACAGAATCGGGATCGCGGGATGGGATGCCCACGCCTAGGGTGGAGGATTTTTTTTATCTTTCCCGGCGCTTCCAAAAGCAAGCGCCGGTATTGGTTTTAATTACTGACGCTTTTAGCAAATGGCCGGTATTGTTCAATATTTACCGGCGCTTAATTACATCTAATACGGCGCTTTAAAAAAAACCATTTTTATTTTCGATTTTTTTATTTTTACCGGCGCTTCCGAGAATAAACGCCGGTATTGGTATCTCTATATCGGCGCTGTATACTAAAAACGCCGGGTTAGGTTGCTCTTTACCGGCGCTTCGTTATAAACGCCGGTAGTTCTTTAGCCTTAGTTTATTACCGACGCTTGTATCCTAAACGCCGTTATTGGGTCTGTTGTACCGGCGCTTCGAAAGAAGCGCCGCATTGAAAGTGCCGTTTTAGACTTCGTTTTTTGTAGTGAGATGGTATCCTGATTCTGGTGCTACTGACCACTGCACTCCACATACTCAGAATCTGATATCTTCCAATCCATATCATGGTAATGAACAATTATTTGTTGGAGATGGTACTGCACTACACATTGAGAATATAGGTAAGTCAGCTTTACAATCTCTCAATTCATCTAGGGTAATGCATCTTAGGAATGTTTTTCAGGTTCCTAAATTAACTAAAAACTTGTTGAGTGTTTCTAAGTTTGCAAAGGACAATAGTGTTTTCTTTGAGTTTTATCCTGATCAATGTTTTGTCAAGGATCAGGTCACACACCAGATCCTTCTGGAAGGGAAGCTTAATCAAGGTTTATATGTCTTCCCATCGATGCATCTTGCTGATTCAAAATCCAAGTCCTTTACTCAGTCTGAATCTCATCATATCAGTAGCAATGTCAGTTCCAGCATTCCAGATAATCAGCTTTTCAGCAATCTTCCTGGTCCTAGTATTCCTGTCAGTAACAGTCCAGTTAGTAATCAAAGTCCCAGCATTCCAGTCAGTAGCAGTCAAGTTAGCAATGCCAGTCTCAGCATTCCAGGTAGTAACGGTCCAGTTAGCAATCAAACTTGTCTCAGCAATGCAAGTCTCAGCATTCCAGTTAGTCCGCATTCCAGCAAGCACACTCATCTCAGCATTCCAGTCAGTAAATGTCAAGTTAGCAAGCACACTAGTCTCAACAATGCCAGTCTCAGCATTCTAGTTTGCAATCTCAGCATTCCAGTCAGTAAATGTCCAGTTAGCAAGCACACTAGTCTCAGCAATGCCAGTCTCAGCATTCCAGTTTGCAAGAACTCTAGTTCCAGCAAGCATTCTAGTCATAGCATTTTTACAAGTATTCCAGTTGGTAGCGACCAAAGCATCTCAGTTAGTAATCATACTTACAGTCTTCCTTGTCTCTTTGGCATGCTAGACTAGGTCACCCCTTTTATTCTCTTGTACAGAAAATACTTACAGGTTGTAATATTGTTGTACCTACCACTACCAATGAGGACCTGTGTACTTCTTGTTGCTTGGGAAAAATACATAAACTTCCATTTTCTTCCTCGTCTACTGTGTATAGCAAACCACTGGAACTAATTCACACTGATCTCTGGGGTCCTGCATCCACTACCTCTTCTTGTGGTTACAAGTATTATATACATTTCATTGATGCATACAGTCGGTATACTTGGGTTTTTCTTCTTCAAAACAAGTCAGATGCATACCCCACCTTTCTTAAGTTCAAAGCTCAGGTTGAGTTAGAATTTAGACTTCCTATAAAGTGTGTTCAATCTGATTGGGGAGGGGAGTATAGGTCCTTTTCAAATTTTCTCAGTCAACATGGAATATGTCATAGACTTGCTTGCCCAACTACCCATCAGCAAAATGGGGTTGCTGAAAGGAAACATAGACACATTGTTGAGTCAGCTCTTACTCTTCTTGCTCATGCTTCACTTCACATGAAATTTTGGGATGAAGCTGTTAAAACGTCTGTCTTCCTTCTAAATAGAGTTCCATCTACTGTTCTTAAGGGTCATTCTCCATTTGAAATTCTGTACCACAAGATCCCTGATTATCATATTCTTAAGGTGTTTGGTTGTTTTTGTTTCCCCAACACTCGACCTTATAATTCCAATAAACTTCAATATAGATCAATTGAATGTATTTTTCTTGGTTATAGCCTTCAACATAAAGGTTATAAATGTCTATCTTCTACTGGTCGTGTCTATATTTCTAGAGATGTTTTGTTCAATGAAAATCATTTTCCTTATGTTAAGTGGTGTACTAGTACCTCTACTTCAACATCAGTTACCCCTACTCCTGCTAACATTACTCTGTCCTCTACACATACTGACAGTCCATCATCCAATCATCCAATGGTTCCTCCACCTGTTTCAGTGTTGCATCCCAATACTTCTACTAATTTCAGTCCTATTTGTAGCCCTGCTCCTACTGCAATATCTAGTCCTCCACCTAGTATTACACCTAGTATTGCACCTAGTATTACACCTAGTATTGCTCCTGGTTTTGTATCTGGCCATCCTATGGTTACTAGATCGAAAGTTGGTATTCATAAGCCTAAAGTGTATCTGTCTTCTCCTCAGCCTTCCAACTTGACTGAAGCATTAGAGACTCCCCATTGGTTTTCTGCTATGCAAGAAGAATATTTGGCTTTAATGAGGAACAATACCTGGTCATTGGTTGATCGTCCACAAGATAGGTCCATTGTAGGGTGTAAATGGCTTTTTAAGATCAAGGAAAATGCTGATGGATCAGTACACAGATATAAAGCTCGATTGGTGGCTTGAGGGTTTCAGCAGGTAGCTGGTTTTGACTATGTAGAGACTTTCAGCCCAGTTGTTAAGCCTACTACTATCAGAATTATACTCTCCTTGGCTGTCACATATGGTTGGTTGGTGTCTCAACTATATGTAAATAATGCATTTTTGAATGGGGATCTTCAAGAAGAGGTATACATGATGCAACCTCCTGGATTCACTGATCCTTCTCGTCCCAATGCTATTTACAAGCTTCACAAGGCCTTATATGGACTGAAGAAAGCTCCTAGGGCCTGGTTTGAGAAACTACAACATACTCTACACATGCTTGGTTTTGTCTCTACCAAGTCTGATTCATCCCTTTTCATCAGACATTCTCCTTCTCCTATATTTCTTCTGGTGTATATAGATGATATACTTGTCACCAGTGCCAATTCTACTGATGTTTCACAGTTGATTCTTCACCTGAATGCTCAGTTCTCCTAGAAGAATTTGGGACCTGCTCACTACTTCCTTGGTATTCAAGTCCAACATACTGATGTTGGTTTGTTCTTATCTCAGTCTAAGTATATAGTTGATCTCTTGTGTCGTGCTAAGATGCAGTTTGCCAATGGTTTACCTACTCCTATGAGTGGTGGGGAGAAATTATATACTACTGGAAGTGATCCAATTCAACATGTTCAGTTGTATAGAAGCTTGGTTGGTGCTTTACAATATGTTACAATAACCAGACCAGAAATTGCTTATTCTGTGAATAGAGTATGTCAGTTCTTGCAGAACCCTCTTGAGTCACATTGAAGATTACGTGGTGAAACGGATACTACGTTATCTCAAGGCTACTTCTACCTTTGGACTACACATAGTTCCCACTCCTTCATTTCAATTGACTAGGTATTGTGATGCAGACTGGGCATTTGATCCCACTGACAGACGATCTACTTCTGGATATTGTGTTTACTTGGGTGATAATCTTATCTCTTGGTCCTCAAAGAAACAGAGCATTGTCTCAAGAAGTAGCACTGAAGCTGAGTATCAAAGTCTTGCTTCTGTTACGGCTGAAATTACATGGTTGCAATCTCTTTTTTCTGAGCTGAAGATTAGTTGTCACACCCCTACTATCTGGTGTGACAACAAAAGTATTGTCATGCTTAGTGCCAACCCTGTTCTTCATTCTAGAACTAAGCACATCGAAAACTCATTCATGTTCTTCACATTTCCGCTATTGATCTGGTTGCAAAATTCTTTACAAAGGCCCTTGGTAACTCCAGGTTCTTGTTTCTTCGAGACAAACTAAGTGTGGTCGATGTTTCTACGCTTAGTTTGAGGGGGGATGTTAAGTATAGTTAGTTATGAAGATAATCTGATTTCTAAGTTTGTTAGTAGATTAGTTTGTTGTGTGTCTGTTAGTGTATTAGTCTGTTGTGTTCAGACAGCTAGGCATTGCCTTGTACATAGCATTGCTAAAGTTGTCTATATAAGACATTGTAATTTGTACATTTGACATACGAAATATACTGTCAAGCCTCTTCTTTGATAAACTTCCTTCACAAGTTAACAAGGCTCAAAAGAGCCAGCACTGTTCCTAAAGATAATTATACTTACCAGTCAGAACCGGGCCAGCCGAGATGAACTTCCAATTTGACGTAGTGGACGTGGCATCCGATTACAATGCCATACTTGAAAGAGGATGGATCCACGGCGTCAAGCCAGTATTGTCAAACTTCTACCAGGCAATCAAATCTCGATCAACATCGTCCTCTATGAAATCTAAGGCAGCCAAGGATTAACATGAACATGGGCACAAGAATCAACTCCACCCTTGCCTAATATTCTCGACCCACATAAAACTGTCATATAGGTGAATATAGGAGGGGCGGACCTAGAAAGGAACTTCTTTATTAGTGTCGACCTCAAACCAAAATCCAGAACAGAACTGGTGGACTTCCTTCAAGTGAATTCAAATGTCATAGCATGGACCATGAATTGTAAAATTAATTATATATATTTATATATAACACAATTCAATGTATATATATACTATGTCAAATAGAAATCAAAAACACTTAACAACAATATATATGAGAACAACAATTTGCAGAATGAAAAGAGTATTAATTGAATTTTGAAATACTAACAGCTATTTGTTCCTTGAGTCATTTGATCTTCTCCTAGATGCACCTCTTAGATCTCTTATTGTTTGATGGGACGATATGAATAGAGAATTTTGGTGTCTAGCAGGGATCAATGTTTGTAACTTAACCCTTTATATATAGATTAGAACATTTACTGTCAGTTTCCTTCCATCAAGAAAATCATGACATCTGTATTCCTTATCTATATGAGATTAGATTTCAGTAACTGCATAACTTGAATTTGAATTCAAAATAGAATGCAGTATGTGGCTTTGTAATCGATTAAAATGCTCACACACTTCACACATGTCTTTTCTGGAAACTTTAGTAAATCATATATACCAGCTATGTTATTAAGTATATTCTTTGGTTCTAATATTGCTTACAATCTCCCACTGAACCAAAGCTACATACTTAATGTAATGATAAACATGAACTACTATTTATAGTGCGCACAAGTATCCAAACAACATAATCTACTTTTCAAAATTCTGTCAATTTTATTTAAGCTATACTGAATCATAAAAGACATGATGAATTAATGAACATCACTATTCAATGATGACAAGTACAGAAAATAAAATTACATGAATTACCTCAAATGCAGTAAGATTATTTATATATGTTCTCCATACCTTTAATTGACTTGGTTGCAACATATGTTGATCCTAATGTATTCTGCAGAATTATAGTCTGCATAATTATTGTTCATACAGTAATCACATGTATATATATTCATAATGATCCTGTGCAAATAAATATTCCACAGATTTTATATTTCACTCTCAGCTATACAGAGCATGAAATTCTAGAACTAACAATCAGTAATATAATACTTGCATTATATTATAAATAATGTCATAAGTATTACACAGCATATACAACTTATATTAAATGTATTTCATGAACTAAAACTTCTCTACAATTCCCATGTTCTTAATGTGGTCTTGAAAATTGCCTACTGGCAAAGCCTTAGTTAAAGGGTCTGCCAACTGATCCATGGTCCCTATTTTGATGATTTCCACCTCTTTATCCCTCACACTTTCTCTAACTGAGAAGTATTTGACATCTATGTTTCTAGAACCAGATGTTCTTTTATTGTTCTTAGCAAATAACATTGTTGCTACATTGTCACAATAGATAGGCAATGGCTTTTCTATTGTATCGACAATTCCAAGTATTGCAACAAAGTTCCTCAACCATAGTGCATGTGATGTTCCCTCAAATATGGCTACATATTCAGCCTGGAATGTAGAGGTTGCTGTCAATGACTGCTTATTTGTTTTCCATGACACTGCCCCTTTTGCTAACATAAAAACATAACCAGATGTGGACTTTAAATCATCTAAGTCTGATTTATATGAAGCATCTATATAGCCTTCAACTTTTAATTCTTCATCTTCGACTCTCCTATACACCAGCATATAATCCCTGGTCTTCTTTAAATATCGTAAAACTTTCTTCCCTGCAACCCAGTGCTCATGTCCTGCATTTGATTGATATCTAGACAACATATTCACAACAAATGCTATATCCGGCCTGGTACAAACTTGTGCATACATCAAGCTTCCCACGAGTCTAGCATAAGGCACCTTTTCCATGCTCTTTCTTTGCAATTTATTCTAAGGACACTGTCCTTTGTGCAGCCTATAACCTTTTGATATAGGTGACTCTCCATTTCTGCAATCTTCCATTTCAAATCTGCAGAGAACTTTGTCAATGTAATTTTTCTGTGAGAGTCCCAATGCATACCGACTTCTGTCTCTTGTAATTTCAATTCCCAAAACATAGTGAGCTTCCCCCATATCCTTCATGTCAAAACTCTTCATCAAAAATTGTTTTGTGGACTACATTAAATCAGTACTGCTACTAGCCAATAAAATGTCATCAACGTATAAGATCAGAAAAACAAAATGACTCCCACTGACCTTACAATATATGCACTCATCCAATTGATTTTCAGAAAAACCAAATTTAGTGACAATAGTATCAAATTTCAAATACCATTGTTTGGATGCTTGTTTGAGTCCATAAATAGATCTTTTAAGTTTGCAGACTTTGTTTTCATCTTGAACAAACCCATCTGGCTGTAGCATGTATATATTCTCAGCCAAGTCTCCATTTAAGAAGGTTGTTTTGACATCCATTTGATGCAATTCTAAGTCATAGTGAGCCACTAATGCCATTAGAATTATAAAAGCATCCTTAGTTGAAACAGGTGAGAATGTTTCATTATAGTCAATGCCCTCTTACTGAGTGTATCCCTTTGCAACTAATCTTGCCTTGTGTCTTTCAATTCTTCCATTTGCATCATTTTAGGTTTTAAAAACCCACTTGCATCCAATTGGCTTCATGTCATTAGTTCTGTCTACTAGTATCCACACACCATTTTTGTCCATACTTAGAAGCTCATCTTCCATTGCTAATTTCCATTGTTCACTATTTTGGGACTGCATTGCTTCTTTAACTAATATGGGATCTGATTCTTCCCCCAAATCAAATTCAATTTCATTGTAGTAAATCTAGTAATCATCTGAAATTGTTGATTTTCTTTGTCTACTTGATCTTCTAAGTGTCATGCTTGCAGCAACATTTTCATTCTCTTCAACAATTAAATCTCCAGGTGCATTTTCCTCATTTTGCTGAACTGCTTCATTTTGGACGTCTTCATTTTCTCCATCGTGAATTTGATTTTCATTGACCATATCAATAATAATAGTTGCTGAATCATTCTCAAATGGACTTGTTGTAATATTTTGAGGACAAACAAACCATTCTTCCATGTTTAGTGCATCTGTAACACCATCTACATCTACTTGGTCAACATAATCAAATTGTTTGTCAAGGAATGTAGCTCTATTGGTCTCAAATATCCTTGTGCCTCTGCTGGAATTATAAAACTTAAAACCTTTTGATTTTTCTGAATAGCCAATAAAATATGCACTTATTGACTAAGAATCGAGTTTATCAGATGTATTCACATTGTAAACTCTTGCTTCTGCTTTGCATCCCCATACATGAAAATGGTTTAAGCTAGGTTTATAACCACACCAAAGTTCAAAAGGAGTGCCTTTCACCGATTTACTTGGGGTTCTACTGCATATGTAGTTTGTTGTTTTTAATGCCTCACCCCAAAAAAATTTTGGAAGTCTTGACCTTACAAACATGCATCGAACCATGTTCATTAAGGTTCTATTTCTTCTTTCAGAAACTCCATTTTGCTGAGGAGTGTAAGGGGTTGTATACTGAGCAACAATGCCGCATTCCTCTAAGTATAGTGCAAATGGCTATTTATGTTGTCCCTTTTCCGAGTATTTTCCAAAATACTCACCTCCTCTATCTGATCTAACTATTTTAATCAGCTTTTCTGTCTGTCTCTCCACCTCTGTTTTTAAAATTTTAAAAACATCTAAAACTTGAGATTTTTTCGAAATAAAAAATATCACACAATATCTGGAATAATCATCAATAAAGGTCACAAAGTATTCATTTCCACATATCGTTTTTACAGGGAAAACTCCACACACATCGGTGTGTATCAAACCAAGCAGCACTTCACTTCTTTTGGAACTAAAATTCCTGGAATTTGTCATCTTGCCTTTTAAGCAATCTATGCATGTCCCAAAATCTGTAAAGTCTAAAGATGGTAAGATATCTTGTTTAACGAGTTCATGCAATCTATATTTAGATATGTGTCCGAGCCTCTTATGCCATAAAAATGAAGAATGACTTGGCTCATACTTTCTTTTATTTCCAGACAAGTTTTCAACAGAGTAAATTTTATTGGCTTTGTTCTTAGTAAACTTTGATTTAGAAAATAGGTGATTGAAACAATTCATATGCCAATAACCATCTATGATACTAGCATCTCCAAAACACTGCATTTTATAATATAAATACATAGTATTATTATTACTTGAAAAGCTATAGTTATTGTCAATTACATATTGAAAACCAGATATTAGGTTTCTTTTTATTGACGGAATACAATACACATTGTCCAATTCTAGGATAAATTTATTTTTAAACACTAACTGAACACATCCTACTGCTTGAACTGCCACCCTTTGTCCATTTGCTGCACACACTCTAGTTTCATTCTTGCTTGGGATTCTAATCCTTGATAATCCCTGTATAGAGTTCACAATGTGTATTGGCGAGCCAGTATCAAACCAAAATGAATTTTCAAGCATAGATGTATTTGACTCTAAAACAAAAACAGATTTAGACAGAACAGTACCTTTTTTATTCAGCCAATTCTTGAAACCTTCGCAATCTTTCTTGAAATGACCACTTTTCTTATAGAAAAAGCATTTTACTGGTCCTTTAGGTTTGAATTGCTTATTTTTGTTTCCATCAGACTTAACTGGAGTTTTAGAAGAACTTGCACCAGTACTTCCTTGAAATTTCTTATTCCCAAAATGTTTCTTAAATTTGGGCTTGCTCATGTAGTTGATATCTACTGTCTTTCCTTTCTTAATGAGTTCATCTTCAACTTGTACACAAAAGAATATCAATTCATTGATACTCCAGTTCTGCTTCTGTGTATTATAGAGGGTTTTCAGATGTCCATAATCATCAGGCAATGCATTGAGCAGCAATGTCATATTCAGACAATGAATCTTCAATGTTCATATTCAAGTTTTTAAGTTTTCCAGCAATGTCACTTCCTTTGAGAATGAATTCCCCGGTGCTTCCTCCTTTGTATTTCATTTTAACAAGTGAGTTCATCAAATTTCCAGTCTCAGCCTTGTCAGAAATCTTGTATTTTTCTGCTATTGAGTTGAAAAACATCTTTGCATGTTTTGACTCTGGTATGCCTCCCTTTACAGAATTAGCCATGTACTTTTTCATGCATAACAATGCTAGTTTGTTGTGTCTATGCCACTGGGCATACTTGTCTCTCACTTCCTTGTTTGCATTAGCAGGTGGAGCCTCTGGTGGATCCTCCTTCAGGACATGGTCATACTCCAACATTCCCAGATTCAGTTCAATATCACTCATCCACTTTTTGAAATTGGATCCATTTAGAAAATCAATTTGATTGATGTTTAATGGAAAGTTCATGGCTGTTGTGAAATCAATTCAAGTCAGTTCTATATGAATGTCCCAGAATGTCAATCAAACATTCGAAACTAAATACATATAAACATGTAATGAACTCATGTTATTTTCGAGATTGGTATTATTTGTAATACAGACACTCTGATAACACCAAAATATTCATTATCATATATATGTTAAAGCCAATGAAATCAAATATCTGAGTCTAACATCTTTGGATACAAGAATCAGATTTCAATTTTAAATTTCATGACCATGAGCGTGTTTACTTGTTACAGAATGTTCTACATATGTATACTCGACTACTTTGATAGCATAAAGCATAATTGTAATTACATTCAAGAAAACTACTCAATCTGTAATTGTAAATTTTCTGCAGACAAGGCTACTTTGGCAGCACATTGATTGCATAGATTTACTCTTTAATTTGTACATTCAACTTGATCTGTAATTAAATATGCATATCAAATGCTTATTACTATGTAAATATGTAGTATGCAAGAGTTAAAATATTTGTATAAATATTGATGCATGAAGAGCAATCGTACTTACAAATTATTTGAAATGTGACATACTGCAAATTGGTAACTGAACTCCCAGACTCTTTAAAAATTTCCAATTCAATTTCTATTCGCTCATAGATTGCTCTGATACCAATTGTAAAATTAATTATATATATTTATATATAACTCAATTCAATGTATATATATACTATGTCAAATAGAAATCAAAAACACTTAACAACAATATATATGAGAACAACAATTTGCAGAATGAAAAGAGTATTAATTGAATTTTGAAATACTAACAGCTATTTGCTCCTTAAGTCATTTGATCTTCTCCTATATGCACCCCTTAGATCTCTTGTTGTTTGATGGGACGATATGAATAGAGAATTTTGGTGTCTAGCAGGGATCAATGTTTGTAACTTAACTCTTTATATATAGATTAGAACAGTTACTGTCAGTTTCCTTCCATCAAGAAAATCATGACATCTATATTCCTTATCTATATGAGATTAGATTTCGGTAACTGCATAACTTGAATATGAATTCAAAATAGACTGCAGTATGTGGCTTTGTAATCAATTAAAATGCTCACACACTTCACACATGTCTTTTCTGGAAACTTTAGTAAATGATATATACCAGCTATGTTATTAAGTATGTTTTTTTGTTCTAATATTGCTTACATGAATGACATGCACGGGATCCCTAAACAATTTTTTTGCCACCGATTGATTATCAGAAAGGGAACTGAGCCCGTGGCTTAGAAAATCAGAAAGGTTGTTATCCGCTTCATGGAAGGTGTGAAACAAGAAGTCCAGAAACTGCTGGACACGGGACAAATATGGGTAGCCCGCACACCCAAGTAGATCGCAAACATAGTTATTGTTCAAAGAAAAAAAATGTCAAGGTTCAAGTTTGCATAGACTTCACGAACCTAAACAAATCATGCCCAAAAGACAGTTTTCTCATTTCTAAAGTGGAGAAAGTCTTCAAACGGGTAGTGGGACACCAATTCCTCTCATTCTTGGATGGCTACTCTGGCTACAATCAAATCACCATGGCAGAGGAAGACAAAAAAAGACATTGTTCTATGCTGCGAACGAGATTTATTGTTAAAAAATAATGTCATTTCAAACTAAAAATGCGGAGACCACCTACCAACACTTGGTGCAAAAGATGTTTCAAGAACATATTGGAAAAAACATGGAAGTCTACATCGACAAAATACATGTCAAAGGAATAGATAATGCCAACCACTTGACCAATTAAGATGTCACATTTGTCACACAAGGCAACATGAAATGAAGTTGAATTCGAAGAAATCTGCCTTTGGAGTCTCTTCCAGGAAATTCCTAGGATACCTAGGACTCCGTCAGGGCATAGTTCAAACTCATCCGACCGATGCAAACCCTTGTTATGCCTAATCAAGAAGGAGGTGAAATATGATTAAATTGTCAAATGTGAATCCACTTTTCAACAACTGAAGTAGTACCTCAGCTCACCGCCTGTGCTTTCCAAGCCAATTAATATCATAGATTTGTACCTTTACCTTGGATTCTATGACTTTGTGATATGTTCCGTCTAATTAATCAAACTCGAGCGAAAAGTGGAGAAGACTATCTATTTCCAGAGCAAGACCTTGTTCGAAGTTGAAACGAGGTACACCTGAAAGAAAAGATAGCCTTAGCCCTGGTGTTATCTGCCCATAGGTTGTGATTATCTCACACCATAATTGTCATATCAAATGATCCCCTGTGAGTTGTATTGGACAAAGCTATCAAATCCTCCAGAATGGAGAAGTGGGACATTAAATGTGCGAATTCGAGATATAATTTAAAGCCTGTACAACTGTAAAGGGAGAAGTGGTAGCTGACTTTTAGCAAATTTCCTCGTAAAAGATCCATGCTGGCTGGGCGAGGAAGAATTAGAATCAAATGAGCTCACCAACGAACTTGACCCACATGACAAAAACATGGGGTGGAAGCTCTTCACCGATGGGTTAGCATTCATTAAAGGTTCTGGGATAGGAATCATGTTAGTGAACTCGGACAACTCGCGGCAGGAACTAGCTTTTACAAGCTAGAATTCGTGACCACCAACAATGAGGCTGAGTACGATGCTTTGATTGCAAGACTCGACTAGGCCAAGAATTTGCAGATCAAAGAACTGACAGTCTGTATGGACTCCGAGCTAGTAGTCAACCATGTTACTTGAGAATACATACCTCGGAACATCACCATGATCCAACACATGGAGCTTGTCAACTAGATGAACCATTTTTTCACCCGGCTTAGAATTTTGCACATCAACCAAGGCTAGAAGAAACATGTAGGAGCTAAGGCATATCTAGCTTGTAACACCCATATCTTTTCAATGACCTTAATAAATGTTTTTGTAAATAAATTTTGAATTTATTATTCTTGTGTTCTTGGTAAGATAATACAAAGATAGTCATATAGTAGCCATGTGTTTGTGCATATTTGATGTAATGTTTTGTTTGAGTGCATATACGACCTTAATAATTTCTCACTTGACATTGTATATATATAAAAAAAAACCTTAGTTAGTTTAGTAAGTTGTGTTTTTCGAAATTCACCTAATGCGTTTACTCTTTGAATCTCAACAAAATTCCTTTTAAGGTGTGTATAATATAATGACCTCATTTTTGTATAATCATACATCTATATTGTCATAATAAAGAAATTGAAAGAAGTTTGGTTTTGATTGGTTGAGATATTATAATATTTATTTTATTGGTATAAATAGGTCATAACCACCAATAAGTATACTAAAGAAAGTTGCCTTTAATTTTACCTAAGGATGGGTTAAATACATAAATAAATGTCTCAGTGGATTATTGACTTTCAATATTCGATTTTTATAAGAGAAAGATTTATCTACTTCCTCTCTCAACATTGTCTCTCTATTAAATTAAACACTACGAGCTGCATTTTATTTATGGATCAAAATGGTAAGGTAAGTGTTGGATGACTTGGTGTTGGCCATGAAGCCTTATTGATGAACCTTGTTGGCATCAACAAACACATGGGGTTCTCCAATTACCCTAGCTTCTAGAAAAGGATATAAGTGTTGATAATGGGAAGTGGAAAAAAAACCCACAAAGACACGAAGCAGAGGTGTTGATACGTGCACGCCGCGCAAGAACATCGACTAGACAAGCGAACGACTCGTCCCTTCGACGATGATGACAACTACGAACCCGCTTCGTTGCAAACCCACCTACATAGCGTGAAACCCAGATGGAAATCGCCGGGTTGAAAACTGCATTGAGGTTGGAGTTTGAGTCAATCGGGAGAAGACTGGCATCCGACCAAGCCCCATCGAATTCCAATACTTCACACTGCTTCGGAGGCTCTATTTGATGGATTATTTAGACTCTTTTGATGGTTGAAACCAATAGATAGGAAAAGATATAGATAATATAAAGAAGAAGAAATAGAAAATGAGCCATAGAGAGAGATTGGTGAATAGAAAAGAGATGGAGAAAGAGGAAAATCAGAGGAAGAAAATAAATTATCTTCTCAGCTGTTCTAGCACATGGAAATAAAATCATAAGAAGAAAAAAAAAATAAACTAAGAGAAAAGAAAATCAAGAGGAGTTTTCTTCTCTGATTAAAAAAAGGGGAGGAAGAGAAAAAGATGAGAGAAAGAAAAAGAAAAAAAGCGAAATTCTAAATGTCGAGGGAATGGGCGAGGAAAACACCGAGGGGAGGGCGGTGGAGGGGAGGGGACCGTCCATCCCCCTCGGGATGTGTTCCTTCATTTTTCAAGCGCGCATCCCGAGGGGATAGACGGTCCCCTCCCCTCCACCGCCCTCCCCTCGCTGTTTTCCTTTCCCATTCCCTCGACAGCTAGCATTGCTAAAAAAAAATGAACAAAAAACTATAGAAAGAAGGAGAGACTTGACTGAAGAAGGTGTGTTCATGCATGTGTACGCACGCATGTGCGTGTGTACACGTTTGAACGTGCGAGTTCGAATTTAGGTTTGATTTTGATATTTTATTGCGCTTGGGATGTGGGATTTGTGTGCACATGTTCGTGTTTGGCACATTGATTCGGATCTTCTCCATTTCCGTTATTTCTGGACTTGCGAAGATTTGATTATTCGGTGGGTTTTGAATGTCTTTCTCGCGTACTTGCATTTGTGAGTATTTCTCACTCTTTATATTACTTTTTGTTTTAAGTCTTTATTTGTGAATAAAATCACATTTAAGCCAGTTTGAGGAATCATGATATTATGTTTAGGATAAGACTATTGCAAAAATTTTATACATGTAGAGTGAACAACATGTTTGGAACTAAACCCTTGAGTTAATTTATTATATGGAAAATTAAGTGAAAACTTTATGAATATAGTACTAAATTCAATTTTTTTTGTTTTCTGAAATTAGATGTCTACATGATAAATTTTGAGAACCCTTGGAAATGAATATTTTTGTTGTGTGTTCACCTTAAAGGTGAAGTCATTGTTAGTTACGTTAGAATTAAAATATGAAGATTCGTCCTTTTATGATACGAATTTGAGTATGTGTATTGTTATGTAATTTGGTATGTGCACATCATGACTTGAATTTGATTGGTATGCAGATTGATTTCTTGTTTAATAGTGATCCTTGAAATATTAAGGGTCGAAAAAATATATGTTAATGCATTAGGGTGAATATGAGTATTTGATTGTGATGCACTTGACCTGCTAAGCTGCATTTGAGTTTTAGTTCATTTTTGTACTATTTTCCACAACTCTGAAAACAAAAATGAGAAAAAAAAACTATGTTTTTGAATACACACTTGCTTGTATACGTAGTCTATAGTTTTGGTATGTAGACTTGCTTGCATATTGGGTACGCCGTTCCATGTGAGTTTGGTAATACGTGTAATGTTTAGAATATACTTGCAATGATCGAACTTTGGGTGAGATGACATGTTCATCGATGTGGCACCCATATGGGACATATACGCTCCGAGTGGTTTCGAAAGCAAGGGAGACATACTTTGGTGATGTGTGTTCGACACGACAAGGGTAGTGCGATTGTGGAAAAGAAGCGAAGTTTTTGTGTATATGCATGATTGCCTTGAGGAAAAAAACTAAATGTTCATTCAATCATTGAATGAGAACAACATGTCTTCCTTAAGGTAGAATGTTATTGTTGGTATTTAATAATTTCATTCGACCATTGAATTCAATGAGAACTACATGTCTTCCTAATGTTAGAGAATGTGCTTTGTTGGTATTTTAATAATAGTGTATTATGATTACGATTTGTATCGTTGTTTGAAAATAAATTGTATTTATGATGATTGATAACTTAGAAATATATTCGTTTGTTTCTAACCATTTCGTGCAGGATGGCTAGTCTAGTAACAATTTTTTCAGGTCTTACTTACCATGTTCGACCTTCACTTTATAAGTGTTGTAAAATAAAAGTATACTTTAAACATGATAAAACTTATTAATATGAAAGTTTGTTTCGTTGAAGAACTACAAGTCTTTGAGTGTTATTTTGTTGTTTATGAAATTTTAATGTTAAAGTATTTAACTTATTTTATTTATAAGAGATTGAGATTACTCATACCAGCTACCTCGCTAACCCAAGTAAGTTTACGCTTCATGGCTACTTTTATATTGGAACGTAGCCATTCAGCCTTTCTCAGGTTATAAAGTTTTCGGCGGCATCTTTGGCAGTTTATTTTATGGAGCGATCATCTCCAAAGAGTTACCTGGTTAGAATTTTTGTCTATGTTAATTTTTATTTAATGTTTCTGTTGTTAAATTTTCACGTCCTGAGTTGTGGGGAAGCGGATAATCCTAATTCTACGTGCATATAAGGATTTTTGTTTTCTCGAAAATCGAGACGTGACAATTTGGTTAGCCTATGCTAGGGTAGAGTCTAGATGATCCTCGAAATGTGGATATGAGTGAGTAAGAGTGTAAATGTCTAAAGGTAAAGTGACAAGGGTGAACCTTGAACCTTTAGTATTGTTTCATTTTCTTCGTGAATCTCGTGATGAGATTTGTTTGACTTGCGTGTGCGGGGAGTAATCATATCTTGTTTCAAATGTCAATATTGGGGGACAATTATTCCGTTTAGTTTCCCTTATAGGGTTTGTTATCATGAGTGTTTTGTTAGCCCTTCAACGAATCTCGCGACGAGATTCCTTTCGAGTTGTTAAATTGTAGCCTCCCTTTTTTTTAATACTTATTAAAATTTTATAATATATCTATGTGTATTTGTCTTCATGAAGTAATGTGCATGTACATGTGCTACTTGCTTGTTATTGTTATGTATGGTTATTTCTTAAAAGGTTGTTATTAGAAAATTTAGTTAGAATTTGTTGCCCTATGTTTGGATAATAATGATCCTTCATTCTGTAAGTGGTAGCTTCTCGGTATAATTATTTACCTAGCTATTTTGTCCATCGAATCTCATGACGAGATTTCTTTTGAGGTGTATATATTGTAACACCCGTACCTTTTCAATGACCTTAAATATTTTTGTAAATAAAATTTCTATTTATTATTCTTGTGTTCTTGTTAAAATAATACAAAGATAGTCTTATAGTAGCCATGTGTTTGTGTATGTTTGGTGTATTTTTCTTATTTGCTTTGGAATTTATTTGTGCATATAAGACCTGAAATTTCTCATTTGACATTTTATATATAAATAAATAAATAAATAAATAAAAACTTTTGTTTGTTTAGTAAGTTGCGTTTTTAAAAATTCACCTAATGTTTTTACTCTTTGAATCTTGACGAGATTCCTTTCAAGGTGTGTATAATATAATAACCTCATTTTTGTATACTCATACATCTATATTGTCATAATAGAGAAATTGAAAGAAGTTTGATTTTGATTGGTTGAGATATTATTCTATTTATTTTATTGATGAGATAAATAGGTCATAACCACCAATAATAATATACTAAAGAAAGTTGCATTTAATTATACCTAAGGATGGGTTAAATACATAAATAAATGTCTCAGTGGATTATTGACTTTCAATATTCGATTTTTATAAGAGAAAGATTTCTCTACTTTCTCTCTATTAAATTAAACACTACGAGCTACATTTTATTTATGGATCAAAATGGTAAGGTAAGTGTTGGAAAACTTGGTGTTGGTGTTGGGAGCCTTATTGATGGACCTTGTTGGCATCAATAAACACATTGGGTCCTCCAATTACCCTAGTTTCTAGAAAATGATAGTGTTGATCATGGGAAGTGAAATAAAGCCACAGAGACACGAAGTAAAGGTGATCGGTGCGCGTGCACGTGGCATTCAAGAACATCAACTTGACAAGCGAATGACTCGTCCCTTCGATGATGACGACGAATATGAACCCCTATCGTTGCAAACCCACCTACATAGCAAGAAACCCAGACGAAAATCACTGGGTTGGGCCGATTGGAAACTGAATCAAGGTTGGAATTTGAGTCGATCAGGAGTAGACCGACCTCCGATCAAGCCACATTGAATTCTACTCCTTCAACACTACTTCGAAGGCTCTATTTGACATATTATTTAGACTCTTTTGATGTTTGAGGCCAATAGATAGGAGAAGTTACAGAAAATATAGAGAAGAAGAACTAGATAGGGAGTCATAGAGAGAGATTAGTGAACAAAAATTAGATGGAGAAAGAGGAAAATTAGAGAAAGATGATAAATTCTATTCTCAGCTGATCAAGTACATGGAATTAAAATCATTGGAAGATATTAGGAAAATATAACCTATTGTTAGGAAAATATATTCCATTGTTAGGAAAATATATCCTATTGTTAGGAAAATATATTCCATTCTATTTTAGCATATTTGTTAGAGTTGTATGGGGTAAGAAGTTGTATGGGGTTAGGAGACTTTCCTATGGCTGGGGATTTGTTTCCTTTGTTTGGTAGGTCTCCTATTGTATGGTGGTTTCCTATTGTATTTTGACTACAGTATTTATATTGCTGGAGGATGAATGAAAAAGGGACAACTTGGCCTTAATCTTGTCATGGTATCAGAGCCTACTTAAAACTTTCTTCTCTCTTGATTGCTTGCCATGGCTGGTGGAGAAACTTCTCCATCACCGCCTCCAAAGATCGAGGCTAATTCACCATTCTTTCTAGGGCCGCAAGATAGGCCTGGGGATTTTATCACTCTGATTCGCCTCAAACTCGACAACTTTGATGATTGGTCTCACGCAATTCGTGTTGCCCTTACTTCCCGCAGAAAATTTGGTTTCCTTGATGGCTCCATTAAAGACCTGGTTCCCCCTTGCACGAAGGATGATTGGATTACGATTCACTGCATGCTTGTTTCTTGGCTCATGAACACGATAGACTCTGAGGTAAAATCTATGTTATCAAACTATGATGATGCAAAACGATTGTGGGATGATTTGCATGAAAGATTTTGTCTTGTCAATGGTCCAAGAATACAACAACTAAAGTCTGACATAAATTGCTGTGAGCAGTCCAAGACGATGCACGTCGCGGTTTATTTCAGCAAATTGACTATGTTGTGGGATGAACTTGATAATCAAGAACCCTTAATCTCTTGCAAGTGTGGCAGGTGTACTTGTGGTGTAGGTAAACAACATGCGGAAAGGCGTGAGGGAGATTGATACATCAATTCCTGCTTGGTTTGGTTTCTGAATATTATGCCTCCCTGCGCTCTACTCTCTTGTCTCAAGACCCCCTGCCATCACTAAATAGAGTTTTCCAAACAATAGCTCAAGAGGAAAGAGTTAGGGGTATAACACGTATTAAAAATGAGGCATTTGAAGTTGCAGGCTTTGATGTACGTATGGACAATTGTTCCAAACCACGCCTTACTCGAGTCGAGAAGGCCGCCCTGGTCTGCTCACACTGCCACAAGACGGGTCATAACGACACCACCTGCTTTGAGCTGCACGGCACTCCAGACTGGTTCATTGAGAAGTATGGGTCTAAAGGTGCGACGAAGGGGGCTGCTACACCACTTGTTGCTGGACGTGGCCGCGGAAACGTCAAGGCCAACAAGGCCACGTCTGACCAGGTCGTGCACGCACCGCCAGGTTCTTTGTCGGCTGCACCTCTCCCAGGTTTTTCTGTCGAACAATGGCAGGCTCTCATGGCTGCTTTCGGCACTCCTCACCCTCCCCCTAATCGGTTGAATGGTAAGTGGATTATTGACATTGGGTGCTCCAATCATGTTACGGGATATTTGTCGTATTTGTCGGATCTAAGAAATGTGACTCCCTGTTCTGTTGGCCTCCCGGATGGTCAGAACGTTGTTGCCTTGAAGGAAGGACTTGTCAAGCTTACTGACAAAATTATTCTTAACCATGTTCTTTATGTTCCAAAATTAAATTGTAATTTAATTTCGGCTTCACAATTGAGTGATGATATAAACTGTGAATTGATAACTAACTCCGACTTGTGTGCTATCCAGGACCGACACACGAGGGAGGTGATTGAAACGGGTGACAGAAGGGATGGACTATACTACTTACGGGAGGAGACAAAGGTGAAAGCAGTTTCATTTGCTCCTTCAACTTCTTTGGAGCTATGGCATCGCAGATTGGGGCATCCTTCCGAGAAAGTGGTGAAGTTGCTTCCTTTTTTTAGAAATTCTAGTGGTAACTTGAATAAAGCATGTGAAGTTTGTCATCGTGCTAAACATTCTAGGGATAGTTTTCAGTTAAGTGACAATAAATCTACTCGCATTTTCGAGTTAGTCCATTGTGATTTATGGGGGTCATATGATACACCCTCGTCTTGTGGGGCTCGCTATTTTTTGACATTAGTGGATGACTTCTCCCGCGCTGTGTGGATCTATCTGTTAGTTGATAAAACGGAAGTTTTTAAAATGTTTATGTCCTTTATAGCTATGATTGATAGACAATTTTCTCAGAAATTGAAGATTGTTCGTAGTGATAATGGTACTGAATTTAATTGCCTAAAGGATTATTTTTTGGTCAATGGAATTTTGTTTCAAACTTCTTGTGTGGGGACTCCTCAACAAAATGGCCGGGCAGAAAGGAAACATAAACACATTTTGAATGTTGCTCGTTCACTACGATTTCAGGGTGGTCTACCGATTTATTTTTGGGGGGAATGTGCCCTTGCCACTGCTCATATAATCAATCGGACACCTTCTAGTATTCTTGGCAATAAAACTCCATATGAAGTCTTGTTTGGTAGTCCTCCTTCCTTTAGTGAATTGCGTGTTTTCGGTTCTCTGTGCTTCGCTTATAATCAGAAAGCGAAGGGTGATAAGTTTGTCAGTAGGAGTCGTAAATGTGTCTTTGTGGGATATCCGTTTGGCAAGAAGGGTTGGTATTTGTTTGATTTGGACAAGCAAGATTTTTTTGTGTCAAGGGATGTAAAGTTTTATGAGAATGTGTTCCCATATCTTGATGTTGAGGTTACTAATTTTGCTCCTCACAATGACATTCATGGTGATATGGATGAAGGGGTGGCTGTGAATTTTACGGATTTTTTAGAACATGGTGAGGAGGTGCAGCAGGTACGACCTACCACGCCCAAGTGTGCTCCAAACCAGCAGCCGCAGGACCCCCACAGTCCACACCCAGAACTGCGTCTGACCAGCAGCCGCGAGCCACACCACAGCCCTCCGCCACGCCGTTGCAGCCCGTGCTCACTACAC
The DNA here is from genome assembly GCA_963556465.1 of Berberis vulgaris. NCBI lineage: Eukaryota > Viridiplantae > Streptophyta > Magnoliopsida > Ranunculales > Berberidaceae > Berberis > Berberis vulgaris. The sequence continues at coordinate 24,379,825 of OY747130.1, read as the reverse complement.
CGCCGCCAACGGCTTTGCCTACGCCTTCTCATACGGATGATTCCGGGGAGGCAGTGTCGGGAGATGTTCCGCCAAGGTAGCATTTAGGTCGTGGTTTTCGGGAAAAGTATTCTTCGGTTAAGCTACGTGACTTTGTTACACACACTACAATGAAGAAAAATAGTCCATCCTCCGCTTCACCTGCTTCTACATCTTCACCTCCCTCAGGTACGCCTTATCCTATAGCACATTATGGTAGTTGTGACAGTTTTTCTGTGAAACACCGAAATTTTATTGCAGCTATTACAGTTGGAAAAGAGCCACAATCTTTTAAGGAGGCTGTAAAAGATGCAGGGTGGCGCGCCGCTATGCAAGAAGAGATGCGGGCCTTGGAAGACAATGGGACATGGACTATGGAACCGTTACCTTCAGGGAAGAAGGCTCTTGGTAGTCAATGGTTGTATAAGATAAAGTACAAATCTGATGCTAGTATTGAGCGATTGAAGGCTCGTTTAGTTGTTTTCGGTAATCATCAATCCGAAGGGATAGATTATGACGAGACATTTGCTCCGGTGGCAAAGATGACGACTGTTCGTGCACTCCTTGCGATTGCAGCTTCTAAAAATTGGGAATTGGATCAGATGGATGTACACAATGCTTTCCTGCACGGGGATCTAGATGAGGAGGTCTATATGAAACTCCCTCCTGGCTTTACATCTGATGAACCTGGTTTGGTATGTCGGTTGCGTAAATCTCTATATGGATTGAAACAGGCTCCTAGATGTTGGTTTGCTAAGCTCATGTCAGCTTTAAAAGGGTAGGGTTTTTTACAGTCCTATTCTGATTATTCCCTTTTTACTTATAAGAAGGGGTTTGTTCAAATTAATGTGCTCGTGTATGTTGATGATTTAATACTCTCTAGGAATGATTCTGCTGCTTTGACTATGTTTAAAGGCTACCTTGGCTCCTGTTTTCATATGAAGGACCTAGGGGTTCTTAAATACTTCCTTGGTATTGAGGTTGCCCGCAGCTCTGTAGGGTTGTTTCTTTGTCAACGTAAATATGCACTTGATATTATTTCAGAGGTGGGTCTCTTGGGTTCGAAGCCTGCTATGTCTCCGATCGAACAAAACCATCAACTGGCGCGTGCCACGGGCTCTCTTCTCTCGGATCCTGAGTCTTATCGGCGTCTGGTGGGGCATTTGGTCTATTTGGCGATCACACGTCCTGATTTGACGTACTTGGTTCATGTGCTATCTCAATTTATGCAGCAACCGCAACAGGAGCATTGGGATGCTGCATTGCGCGTTGTCCGCTATTTGAAAGGTACTCCGGGTTACGGTATTCTACTCCGCTCGGATAGTGACTTGTCTTTACAAGGTTGGTGTGATTCTGATTGGGCTGCTTGCCCTATTACTCGGCGGTCCCTGTCAGGGTGGTTGGTGTTTTTGGGTCATTTTCCGATTGCTTGGAAAACTAAGAAGCAACATACGGTTTCGCGTTCTTCGGCTGAGGCGGAATATCGTTCTATGGCAGCAATAACTTGTGAGTTGAAATGGTTTGGGGGTACTTCATCCCAAGGACGTTCCCCTCTTTTGTGATAGTCAGTCTGCCATACACATTGCGCAGAATCCTGTGTTTCATGAACATACGAAGCATATTGAAGTTGATTGTCACTTCGTTCGTGATGCCATTCAGGATGGTCTTATTGCTCCTTCTTATGTGCCGACGACTGATCAGTTGGCTGACATATTCACAAAGGCTTTGGGCAAATCGCAGTTCGATTAATTCCTTGGCAAGTTGGGCATTTTTAACCCTCATGCTCCAACTTGAGGGGGGGTATTAGGAAAATATAACCTATTGTTAGGAAAATATATTCCATTGTTAGGAAAATATATCCTATTGTTAGGAAAATATATTCCATTCTATTTTAGCATATTTGTTAGAGTTGCATGGGGTAAGAAGTTGTATGGGGTTAGGAGACTTTCCTATGGCTGGGGATTTGTTTCCTTTGTTTGGTAGGTCTCCTATTGTATGGTGGTTTCCTATTGTATTTTGACTACAGTATTTATATTGCTGGAGGATGAATGAAAAAGGGACAACTTGGCCTTAATCTTGTCATGGTATCAGAGCCTACCTAAAACTTTCTTCTCTCTTGATTGCTTGCCATGGCTGGTGGAGAAACTTCTCCATCACCGCCTCCAAAGATCGAGGCTAATTCACCATTCTTTCTTGGGCCGCAAGATAGGCCTGGGGATTTTATCACTCTGATTCGCCTCAAACTCGACAACTTTGATGATTGGTCTCACGCAATTCGTGTTGCCCTTACTTCCCGCAGAAAATTTGGTTTCCTTGATGGCTCCATTAAAGACCTGGTTCCCCCTTGCACGAAGGATGATTGGATTACGATTCACTGCATGCTTGTTTCTTGGCTCATGAACATGATAGACTCTGAGGTAAAATCTATGTTATCAAACTATGATGATGTAAAACGATTGTGGGATGATTTGCATGAAAGATTTTGTCTTGTCAATGGTCCAAGAATACAACAACTAAAGTCTGACATAAATTGCTGTGAGCAGTCCAAGACGATGCACGTCGCGGTTTATTTCAGCAAATTGACTATGTTGTGGGATGAACTTGATAATCAAGAACCCTTAATCTCTTGCAAGTGTGGCAGGTGTACTTGTGGTGTAGGTAAACAACATGCGGAAAGGCATGAGGGAGATTGATTACATCAATTCCTGCTTGGTTTGGTTTCTGAATATTATGCCTCCCTGCGCTCTACTCTCTTGTCTCAAGACCCGCTGCCATCACTAAATAGAGTTTTCCAAACAATAGCTCAAGAGGAAAGAGTTAGGGGTATAACACATATTAAAAATGAGGCATTTGAAGTTGCAGGCTTTGATGTACGTATGGACAATTGTTCCAAACCACGCCTTACTCGAGTCGAGAAGGCCGCCCTGGTCTGCTCACACTGCCACAAGACGGGTCATAACGACACCACCTGCTTTGAGCTGCACGGCACTCCAGACTGGTTCATTGAGAAGTATGGGTCTAAAGGTGCGACGAAGGGGGCTGCTACACCACTTGTTGCTGGACGTGGCCGCGGAAACGTCAAGGCCAACAAGGCCACGTCTGACCAGGTCGTGCACGCACCGCCAGGTTCTTTGTCGGCTGCACCTCTCCCGGGTTTTTCTGTCGAACAATGGCAGGCTCTCATGGCTGCTTTCGGCACTCCTCACCCTCCCCCTAATCGGTTAAATGGTAAGTGGATTATTGACATTGGGTGCTCCAATCATGTTACGGGATATTTGTCGTATTTGTCGGATCTAAGAAATGTGACTCCCTGTTCTGTTGGCCTCCCGGATGGTCAGAACGTTGTTGCCTTGAAGGAAGGACTTGTCAAGCTTACTGACAAAATTATTCTTAACCATGTTCTTTATGTTCCAAAATTAAATTGTAATTTAATTTCGGCTTCACAATTGAGTGATGATATAAACTGTGAATTGATAACTAACTCCGACTTGTGTGCTATCCAGGACCGACACACGAGGGAGGTGATTGAAACGGGTGACAGAAGGGATGGACTATACTACTTACGGGAGGAGACAAAGGTGAAAGCAGTTTCATTTGCTCCTTCAACTTCTTTGGAGCTATGGCATCGCAGATTGGGGCATCCTTCCGAGAAAGTGGTGAAGTTGCTTCCTTTTTTTAGAAATTCTAGTGGTAACTTGAATAAAGCATGTGAAGTTTGTCATCGTGCTAAACATTCTAGGGATAGTTTTCAGTTAAGTGACAATAAATCTACTCGCATTTTCGAGTTAGTCCATTGTGATTTATGGGGGTCATATGATACACCCTCGTCTTGTGGGGCTCGCTATTTTTTGACATTAGTGGATGACTTCTCCCGCGCTGTGTGGATCTATCTGTTAGTTGATAAAACGGAAGTTTTTAAAATGTTTATGTCCTTTATAGCTATGATTGATAGACAATTTTCTCAGAAATTGAAGATTGTTCGTAGTGATAATGGTACTGAATTTAATTGCCTAAAGGATTATTTTTTGGTCAATGGAATTTTGTTTCAAACTTCTTGTGTGGGGACTCCTCAACAAAATGGCCGGGCAGAAAGGAAACATAAACACATTTTGAATGTTGCTCGTTCACTACGATTTCAGGGTGGTCTACCGATTTATTTTTGGGGGGAATGTGCCCTTGCCACTGCTCATATAATCAATCGGACACCTTCTAGTATTCTTGGCAATAAAACTCCATATGAAGTCTTGTTTGGTAGTCCTCCTTCCTTTAGTGAATTGCGTGTTTTCGGTTCTCTGTGCTTCGCTTATAATCAGAAAGCGAAGGGTGATAAGTTTGTCAGTAGGAGTCGTAAATGTGTCTTTGTGGGATATCCGTTTGGCAAGAAGGGTTGGTATTTGTTTGATTTGGACAAGCAAGATTTTTTTGTGTCAAGGGATGTAAAGTTTTATGAGAATGTGTTCCCATATCTTGATGTTGAGGTTACTAATTTTGCTCCTCACAATGACATTCATGGTGATATGGATGAAGGGGTGGCTGTGAATTTTACGGATTTTTTAGAACATGGTGAGGAGGTGCAGCAGGTACGACCTACCACGCCCAAGTGTGCTCCAAACCAGCAGCCGCAGGACCCCCACAGTCCACACCCAGAACTGCGTCTGACCAGCAGCCGCGAGCCACACCACAGCCCTCCGCCACGCCGTTGCAGCCCGTGCTCACTACACCGCCGCCAACGGCTTTGCCTACGCCTTCTCATACGGATGATTCCGGGGAGGCAGTGTCGGGAGATGTTCCGCCAAGGTAGCATTTAGGTCGTGGTTTTCGGGAAAAGTATTCTTCGGTTAAGCTACGTGACTTTGTTACACACACTACAATGAAGAAAAATAGTCCATCCTCCGCTTCACCTGCTTCTACATCTTCACCTCCCTCAGGTACGCCTTATCCTATAGCACATTATGGTAGTTGTGACAGTTTTTCTGTGAAACACCGAAATTTTATTGCAGCTATTACAGTTGGAAAAGAGCCACAATCTTTTAAGGAGGCTGTAAAAGATGCAGGGTGGCGCGCCGCTATGCAAGAAGAGATGCGGGCCTTGGAAGACAATGGGACATGGACTATGGAACCGTTACCTTCAGGGAAGAAGGCTCTTGGTAGTCAATGGTTGTATAAGATAAAGTACAAATCTGATGCTAGTATTGAGCGATTGAAGGCTCGTTTAGTTGTTTTCGGTAATCATCAATCCGAAGGGATAGATTATGACGAGACATTTGCTCCGGTGGCAAAGATGACGACTGTTCGTGCACTCCTTGCGATTGCAGCTTCTAAAAATTGGGAATTGGATCAGATGGATGTACACAATGCTTTCCTGCACGGGGATCTAGATGAGGAGGTCTATATGAAACTCCCTCCTGGCTTTACATCTGATGAACCTGGTTTGGTATGTCGGTTGCGTAAATCTCTATATGGATTGAAACAGGCTCCTAGATGTTGGTTTGCTAAGCTCATGTCAGCTTTAAAAGGGTAGGGTTTTTTACAGTCCTATTCTGATTATTCCCTTTTTACTTATAAGAAGGGGTTTGTTCAAATTAATGTGCTCGTGTATGTTGATGATTTAATACTCTCTAGGAATGATTCTGCTGCTTTGACTATGTTTAAAGGCTACCTTGGCTCCTGTTTTCATATGAAGGACCTAGGGGTTCTTAAATACTTCCTTGGTATTGAGGTTGCCCGCAGCTCTGTAGGGTTGTTTCTTTGTCAACGTAAATATGCACTTGATATTATTTCAGAGGTGGGTCTCTTGGGTTCGAAGCCTGCTATGTCTCCGATCGAACAAAACCATCAACTGGCGCGTGCCACGGGCTCTCTTCTCTCGGATCCTGAGTCTTATCGGCGTCTGGTGGGGCATTTGGTCTATTTGGCGATCACACGTCCTGATTTGACGTACTTGGTTCATGTGCTATCTCAATTTATGCAGCAACCGCAACAGGAGCATTGGGATGCTGCATTGCGCGTTGTCCGCTATTTGAAAGGTACTCCGGGTTACGGTATTCTACTCCGCTCGGATAGTGACTTGTCTTTACAAGGTTGGTGTGATTCTGATTGGGCTGCTTGCCCTATTACTCGGCGGTCCCTGTCAGGGTGGTTGGTGTTTTTGGGTCATTTTCCGATTGCTTGGAAAACTAAGAAGCAACATACGGTTTCGCGTTCTTCGGCTGAGGCGGAATATCGTTCTATGGCAGCAATAACTTGTGAGTTGAAATGGTTTGGGGGTACTTCATCCCAAGGACGTTCCCCTCTTTTGTGATAGTCAGTCTGCCATACACATTGCGCAGAATCCTGTGTTTCATGAACATACGAAGCATATTGAAGTTGATTGTCACTTCGTTCGTGATGCCATTCAGGATGGTCTTATTGCTCCTTCTTATGTGCCGACGACTGATCAGTTGGCTGACATATTCACAAAGGCTTTGGGCAAATCGCAGTTCGATTAATTCCTTGGCAAGTTGGGCATTTTTAACCCTCATGCTCCAACTTGAGGGGGGGTATTAGGAAAATATAACCTATTGTTAGGAAAATATATTCCATTGTTAGGAAAATATATCCTATTGTTAGGAAAATATATTCCATTCTATTTTAGCATATTTGTTAGAGTTGCATGGGGTAAGAAGTTGTATGGGGTTAGGAGACTTTCCTATGGCTGGGGATTTGTTTCCTTTGTTTGGTAGGTCTCCTATTGTATGGTGGTTTCCTATTGTATTTTGACTACAGTATTTATATTGCTGGAGGATGAATGAAAAAGGGACAACTTGGCCTTAATCTTGTCATGGTATCAGAGCCTACCTAAAACTTTCTTCTCTCTTGATTGCTTGCCATGGCTGGTGGAGAAACTTCTCCATCACCGCCTCCAAAGATCGAGGCTAATTCACCATTCTTTCTTGGGCCGCAAGATAGGCCTGGGGATTTTATCACTCTGATTCGCCTCAAACTCGACAACTTTGATGATTGGTCTCACGCAATTCGTGTTGCCCTTACTTCCCGCAGAAAATTTGGTTTCCTTGATGGCTCCATTAAAGACCTGGTTCCCCCTTGCACGAAGGATGATTGGATTACGATTCACTGCATGCTTGTTTCTTGGCTCATGAACATGATAGACTCTGAGGTAAAATCTATGTTATCAAACTATGATGATGTAAAACGATTGTGGGATGATTTGCATGAAAGATTTTGTCTTGTCAATGGTCCAAGAATACAACAACTAAAGTCTGACATAAATTGCTGTGAGCAGTCCAAGACGATGCACGTCGCGGTTTATTTCAGCAAATTGACTATGTTGTGGGATGAACTTGATAATCAAGAACCCTTAATCTCTTGCAAGTGTGGCAGGTGTACTTGTGGTGTAGGTAAACAACATGCGGAAAGGCATGAGGGAGATTGATTACATCAATTCCTGCTTGGTTTGGTTTCTGAATATTATGCCTCCCTGCGCTCTACTCTCTTGTCTCAAGACCCGCTGCCATCACTAAATAGAGTTTTCCAAACAATAGCTCAAGAGGAAAGAGTTAGGGGTATAACACATATTAAAAATGAGGCATTTGAAGTTGCAGGCTTTGATGTACGTATGGACAATTGTTCCAAACCACGCCTTACTCGAGTCGAGAAGGCCGCCCTGGTCTGCTCACACTGCCACAAGACGGGTCATAACGACACCACCTGCTTTGAGCTGCACGGCACTCCAGACTGGTTCATTGAGAAGTATGGGTCTAAAGGTGCGACGAAGGGGGCTGCTACACCACTTGTTGCTGGACGTGGCCGCGGAAACGTCAAGGCCAACAAGGCCACGTCTGACCAGGTCGTGCACGCACCGCCAGGTTCTTTGTCGGCTGCACCTCTCCCGGGTTTTTCTGTCGAACAATGGCAGGCTCTCATGGCTGCTTTCGGCACTCCTCACCCTCCCCCTAATCGGTTAAATGGTAAGTGGATTATTGACATTGGGTGCTCCAATCATGTTACGGGATATTTGTCGTATTTGTCGGATCTAAGAAATGTGACTCCCTGTTCTGTTGGCCTCCCGGATGGTCAGAACGTTGTTGCCTTGAAGGAAGGACTTGTCAAGCTTACTGACAAAATTATTCTTAACCATGTTCTTTATGTTCCAAAATTAAATTGTAATTTAATTTCGGCTTCACAATTGAGTGATGATATAAACTGTGAATTGATAACTAACTCCGACTTGTGTGCTATCCAGGACCGACACACGAGGGAGGTGATTGAAACGGGTGACAGAAGGGATGGACTATACTACTTACGGGAGGAGACAAAGGTGAAAGCAGTTTCATTTGCTCCTTCAACTTCTTTGGAGCTATGGCATCGCAGATTGGGGCATCCTTCCGAGAAAGTGGTGAAGTTGCTTCCTTTTTTTAGAAATTCTAGTGGTAACTTGAATAAAGCATGTGAAGTTTGTCATCGTGCTAAACATTCTAGGGATAGTTTTCAGTTAAGTGACAATAAATCTACTCGCATTTTCGAGTTAGTCCATTGTGATTTATGGGGGTCATATGATACACCCTCGTCTTGTGGGGCTCGCTATTTTTTGACATTAGTGGATGACTTCTCCCGCGCTGTGTGGATCTATCTGTTAGTTGATAAAACGGAAGTTTTTAAAATGTTTATGTCCTTTATAGCTATGATTGATAGACAATTTTCTCAGAAATTGAAGATTGTTCGTAGTGATAATGGTACTGAATTTAATTGCCTAAAGGATTATTTTTTGGTCAATGGAATTCTGTTTCAAACTTCTTGTGTGGGGACTCCTCAACAAAATGGCCGGGCAGAAAGGAAACATAAACACATTTTGAATGTTGCTCGTTCACTACGATTTCAGGGTGGTCTACCGATTTATTTTTGGGGGGAATGTGCCCTTGCCACTGCTCATATAATCAATCGGACACCTTCTAGTATTCTTGGCAATAAAACTCCATATGAAGTCTTGTTTGGTAGTCCTCCTTCCTTTAGTGAATTGCGTGTTTTCGGTTCTCTGTGCTTCGCTTATAATCAGAAAGCGAAGGGTGATAAGTTTGTCAGTAGGAGTCGTAAATGTGTCTTTGTGGGATATCCGTTTGGCAAGAAGGGTTGGTATTTGTTTGATTTGGACAAGCAAGATTTTTTTGTGTCAAGGGATGTAAAGTTTTATGAGAATGTGTTCCCATATCTTGATGTTGAGGTTACTAATTTTGCTCCTCACAATGACATTCATGGTGATATGGATGAAGGGGTGGCTGTGAATTTTACGGATTTTTTAGAACATGGTGAGGAGGTGCAGCAGGTACGACCTACCACGCCCAAGTGTGCTCCAAACCAGCAGCCGCAGGACCCCCACAGTCCACACCCAGAACTGCGTCTGACCAGCAGCCGCGAGCCACACCACAGCCCTCCGCCACGCCGTTGCAGCCCGTGCTCACTACACCGCCGCCAACGGCTTTGCCTACGCCTTCTCATACGGATGATTCCGGGGAGGCAGTGTCGGGAGATGTTCCGCCAAGGTAGCATTTAGGTCGTGGTTTTCGGGAAAAGTATTCTTCGGTTAAGCTACGTGACTTTGTTACACACACTACAATGAAGAAAAATAGTCCATCCTCCGCTTCACCTGCTTCTACATCTTCACCTCCCTCAGGTACGCCTTATCCTATAGCACATTATGGTAGTTGTGACAGTTTTTCTGTGAAACACCGAAATTTTATTGCAGCTATTACAGTTGGAAAAGAGCCACAATCTTTTAAGGAGGCTGTAAAAGATGCAGGGTGGCGCGCCGCTATGCAAGAAGAGATGCGGGCCTTGGAAGACAATGGGACATGGACTATGGAACCGTTACCTTCAGGGAAGAAGGCTCTTGGTAGTCAATGGTTGTATAAGATAAAGTACAAATCTGATGCTAGTATTGAGCGATTGAAGGCTCGTTTAGTTGTTTTCGGTAATCATCAATCCGAAGGGATAGATTATGACGAGACATTTGCTCCGGTGGCAAAGATGACGACTGTTCGTGCACTCCTTGCGATTGCAGCTTCTAAAAATTGGGAATTGGATCAGATGGATGTACACAATGCTTTCCTGCACGGGGATCTAGATGAGGAGGTCTATATGAAACTCCCTCCTGGCTTTACATCTGATGAACCTGGTTTGGTATGTCGATTGCGTAAATCTCTATATGGATTGAAACAGGCTCCTAGATGTTGGTTTGCTAAGCTCATGTCAGCTTTAAAAGGGTAGGGTTTTTTACAGTCCTATTCTGATTATTCCCTTTTTACTTATAAGAAGGGGTTTGTTCAAATTAATGTGCTCGTGTATGTTGATGATTTAATACTCTCTAGGAATGATTCTGCTGCTTTGACTATGTTTAAAGGCTACCTTGGCTCCTGTTTTCATATGAAGGACCTAGGGGTTCTTAAATACTTCCTTGGTATTGAGGTTGCCCGCAGCTCTGTAGGGTTGTTTCTTTGTCAACGTAAATATGCACTTGATATTATTTCAGAGGTGGGTCTCTTGGGTTCGAAGCCTGCTATGTCTCCGATCGAACAAAACCATCAACTGGCGCGTGCCACGGGCTCTCTTCTCTCGGATCCTGAGTCTTATCGGCGTCTGGTGGGGCATTTGGTCTATTTGGCGATCACACGTCCTGATTTGACGTACTTGGTTCATGTGCTATCTCAATTTATGCAGCAACCGCAACAGGAGCATTGGGATGCTGCATTGCGCGTTGTCCGCTATTTGAAAGGTACTCCGGGTTACGGTATTCTACTCCGCTCGGATAGTGACTTGTCTTTACAAGGTTGGTGTGATTCTGATTGGGCTGCTTGCCCTATTACTCGGCGGTCCCTGTCAGGGTGGTTGGTGTTTTTGGGTCATTTTCCGATTGCTTGGAAAACTAAGAAGCAACATACGGTTTCGCGTTCTTCGGCTGAGGCGGAATATCGTTCTATGGCAGCAATAACTTGTGAGTTGAAATGGTTTGGGGGTACTTCATCCCAAGGACGTTCCCCTCTTTGTGATAGTCAGTCTGCCATACACATTGCGCAGAATCCTGTGTTTCATGAACATACGAAGCATATTGAAGTTGATTGTCACTTCGTTCGTGATGCCATTCAGGATGGTCTTATTGCTCCTTCTTATGTGCCGACGACTGATCAGTTGGCCGACATATTCACAAAGGCTTTGGGCAAATCGCAGTTCGATTAATTCCTTGGCAAGTTGGGCATTTTTAACCCTCATGCTCCAACTTGAGGGGGGGTATTAGGAAAATATAACCTATTGTTAGGAAAATATATTCCATTGTTAGGAAAATATATCCTATTGTTAGGAAAATATATTCCATTCTATTTTAGCATATTTGTTAGAGTTGCATGGGGTAAGAAGTTGTATGGGGTTAGGAGACTTTCCTATGGCTGGGGATTTGTTTCCTTTGTTTGGTAGGTCTCCTATTGTATGGTGGTTTCCTATTGTATTTTGACTACAGTATTTATATTGCTGGAGGATGAATGAAAAAGGGACAACTTGGCCTTAATCTTGTCATGGTATCAGAGCCTACCTAAAACTTTCTTCTCTCTTGATTGCTTGCCATGGCTGGTGGAGAAACTTCTCCATCACCGCCTCCAAAGATCGAGGCTAATTCACCATTCTTTCTTGGGCCGCAAGATAGGCCTGGGGATTTTATCACTCTGATTCGCCTCAAACTCGACAACTTTGATGATTGGTCTCACGCAATTCGTGTTGCCCTTACTTCCCGCAGAAAATTTGGTTTCCTTGATGGCTCCATTAAAGACCTGGTTCCCCCTTGCACGAAGGATGATTGGATTACGATTCACTGCATGCTTGTTTCTTGGCTCATGAACATGATAGACTCTGAGGTAAAATCTATGTTATCAAACTATGATGATGTAAAACGATTGTGGGATGATTTGCATGAAAGATTTTGTCTTGTCAATGGTCCAAGAATACAACAACTAAAGTCTGACATAAATTGCTGTGAGCAGTCCAAGACGATGCACGTCGCGGTTTATTTCAGCAAATTGACTATGTTGTGGGATGAACTTGATAATCAAGAACCCTTAATCTCTTGCAAGTGTGGCAGGTGTACTTGTGGTGTAGGTAAACAACATGCGGAAAGGCATGAGGGAGATTGATTACATCAATTCCTGCTTGGTTTGGTTTCTGAATATTATGCCTCCCTGCGCTCTACTCTCTTGTCTCAAGACCCCCTGCCATCACTAAATAGAGTTTTCCAAACAATAGCTCAAGAGGAAAGAGTTAGGGGTATAACACATATTAAAAATGAGGCATTTGAAGTTGCAGGCTTTGATGTACGTATGGACAATTGTTCCAAACCACGCCTTACTCGAGTCGAGAAGGCCGCCCTGGTTTGCTCACACTGCCACAAGACGGGTCATAACAACACCACCTGCTTTGAGCTGCACGGCACTCCAGACTGGTTCATTGAGAAGTATGGGTCTAAAGGTGCGACGAAGGGGGCTGCTACACCACTTGTTGCTGGACGTGGCCGCGGAAACGTCAAGGCCAACAAGGCCACGTCTGACCAGGTCGTGCACGCACCGCCAGGTTCTTCGTCGGCTGCACCTCTCCCAGGTTTTTCTGTCGAACAATGGCAGGCTCTCATGGCTGCTTTCGGCACTCCTCACCCTCCCCCTAATCGGTTGAATGGTAAGTGGATTATTGACATTGGGTGCTCCAATCATGTTACGGGATATTTGTCGTATTTGTCGGATCTAAGAAATGTGACTCCCTGTTCTGTTGGCCTCCCGGATGGTCAGAACGTTGTTGCCTTGAAGGAAGGACTTGTCAAGCTTACTGACAAAATTATTCTTAACCATGTTCTTTATGTTCCAAAATTAAATTGTAATTTAATTTCGGCTTCACAATTGAGTGATGATATAAACTGTGAATTGATAACTAACTCCGACTTGTGTGCTATCCAGGACCGACACACGAGGGAGGTGATTGGAACGGGTGACAGAAGGGATGGACTATACTACTTACGGGAGGAGACAAAGGTGAAAGCAGTTTCAGTTGCTCCTTCAACTTCTTTGGAGCTATGGCATCGCAGATTGGGGCATCCTTCCGAGAAAGTGGTGAAGTTGCTTCCTTTTTTTAGAAATTCTAGTGGTAACTTGAATAAAGCATGTGAAGTTTGTCATCGTGCTAAACATTCTAGGGATAGTTTTCAGTTAAGTGACAATAAATCTACTCGCATTTTCGAGTTAGTCCATTGTGATTTATGGGGGTCATATGATACACCCTCGTCTTGTGGGGCTCGCTATTTTTTGACATTAGTGGATGACTTCTCCCGCGCTGTGTGGATCTATCTGTTAGTTGATAAAACGGAAGTTTTTAAAATGTTTATGTCCTTTATAGCTATGATTGATAGACAATTTTCTCAGAAATTGAAGATTGTTCGTAGTGATAATGGTACTGAATTTAATTGCCTAAAGGATTATTTTTTGGTCAATGGAATTCTGTTTCAAACTTCTTGTGTGGGGACTCCTCAACAAAATGGCCGGGCAGAAAGGAAACATAAACACATTTTGAATGTTGCTCGTTCACTACGATTTCAGGGTGGTCTACCGATTTATTTTTGGGGGGAATGTGCCCTTGCCACTGCTCATATAATCAATCGGACACCTTCTAGTATTCTTGGCAATAAAACTCCATATGAAGTCTTGTTTGGTAGTCCTCCTTCCTTTAGTGAATTGCGTGTTTTCGGTTCTCTGTGCTTCGCTTATAATCAGAAAGCGAAGGGTGATAAGTTTGTCAGTAGGAGTCGTAAATGTGTCTTTGTGGGATATCCGTTTGGCAAGAAGGGTTGGTATTTGTTTGATTTGGACAAGCAAGATTTTTTTGTGTCAAGGGATGTAAAGTTTTATGAGAATGTGTTCCCATATCTTGATGTTGAGGTTACTAATTTTGCTCCTCACAATGACATTCATGGTGATATGGATGAAGGGGTGGCTGTGAATTTTACGGATTTTTTAGAACATGGTGAGGAGGTGCAGCAGGTACGACCTACCACGCCCAAGTGTGCTCCAAACCAGCAGCCGCAGGACCCCCACAGTCCACACCCAGAACTGCGTCTGACCAGCAGCCGCGAGCCACACCACAGCCCTCCGCCACGCCGTTGCAGCCCGTGCTCACTACACCGCCGCCAACGGCTTTGCCTACGCCTTCTCATACGGATGATTCCGGGGAGGCAGTGTCGGGAGATGTTCCGCCAAGCTAGCATTTAGGTCGTGGTTTTCGGGAAAAGTATTCTTCGGTTAAGCTACGTGACTTTGTTACACACACTACAATGAAGAAAAATAGTCCATCCTCCGCTTCACCTGCTTCTACATCTTCACCTCCCTCAGGTACGCCTTATCCTATAGCACATTATGGTAGTTGTGACAGTTTTTCTGTGAAACACCGAAATTTTATTGCAGCTATTACAGTTGGAAAAGAGCCACAATCTTTTAAGGAGGCTGTAAAAGATGCAGGGTGGCGCGCCGCTATGCAAGAAGAGATGCGGGCCTTGGAAGACAATGGGACATGGACTATGGAACCGTTACCTTCAGGGAAGAAGGCTCTTGGTAGTCAATGGTTGTATAAGATAAAGTACAAATCTGATGCTAGTATTGAGCGATTGAAGGCTCGTTTAGTTGTTTTCGGTAATCATCAATCCGAAGGGATAGATTATGACGAGACATTTGCTCCGGTGGCAAAGATGACGACTGTTCGTGCACTCCTTGCGATTGCAGCTTCTAAAAATTGGGAATTGGATCAGATGGATGTACACAATGCTTTCCTGCACGGGGATCTAGATGAGGAGGTCTATATGAAACTCCCTCCTGGCTTTACATCTGATGAACCTGGTTTGGTATGTCGGTTGCGTAAATCTCTATATGGATTGAAACAGGCTCCTAGATGTTGGTTTGCTAAGCTCATGTCAGCTTTAAAAGGGTAGGGTTTTTTACAGTCCTATTCTGATTATTCCCTTTTTACTTATAAGAAGGGGTTTGTTCAAATTAATGTGCTCGTGTATGTTGATGATTTAATACTCTCTAGGAATGATTCTGCTGCTTTGACTATGTTTAAAGGCTACCTTGGCTCCTGTTTTCATATGAAGGACCTAGGGGTTCTTAAATACTTCCTTGGTATTGAGGTTGCCCGCAGCTCTGTAGGGTTGTTTCTTTGTCAACGTAAATATGCACTTGATATTATTTCAGAGGTGGGTCTCTTGGGTTCGAAGCCTGCTATGTCTCCGATCGAACAAAACCATCAACTGGCGCGTGCCACGGGCTCTCTTCTCTCGGATCCTGAGTCTTATCGGCGTCTGGTGGGGCATTTGGTCTATTTGGCGATCACACGTCCTGATTTGACGTACTTGGTTCATGTGCTATCTCAATTTATGCAGCAACCGCAACAGGAGCATTGGGATGCTGCATTGCGCGTTGTCCGCTATTTGAAAGGTACTCCGGGTTACGGTATTCTACTGCGCTCGGATAGTGACTTGTCTTTACAAGGTTGGTGTGATTCTGATTGGGCTGCTTGCCCTATTACTCGGCGGTCCCTGTCAGGGTGGTTGGTGTTTTTGGGTCATTTTCCAATTGCTTGGAAAACTAAGAAGCAACATACGGTTTCGCGTTCTTCGGTTGAGGCGGAATATCGTTCTATGGCAGCAATAACTTGTGAGTTGAAATGGTTTGGGGGTACTTCATCCCAAGGACGTTCCCCTCTTTTGTGATAGTCAGTCTGCCATACACATTGCGCAAAATCCTGTATTTCATGAACGTACGAAGCATATTGAAGTTGATTGTCACTTCGTTCGTGATGCCATTCAGGATGGTCTTATTGTTCCTTCTTATGTGCCGACGACTGATCAGTTGGCCGACATATTCACAAAGGCTTTGGGCAAATCGCAGTTCGATTATCTCCTTGGCAAGTTGGGCATTTTTAACCCTCATGCTCCAACTTGAGGGGGGGTATTAGGAAAATATAACCTATTGTTAGGAAAATATATTCCATTGTTAGGAAAATATATCCTATTGTTAGGAAAATATATTCCATTCTATTTTAGCATATTTGTTAGAGTTGCATGGGGTAAGAAGTTGTCTGGGGTTAGGAGACTTTCCTATGGCTGGGGATTTGTTTCGTTTGTTTGGTAGGTCTCCTATTGTATGGTGGTTTCCTATTGTATTTTGACTACAATATTTATATTGCTGGAGGATGAATGAAAAAGGGACAACTTGGCCTTAATCTTGTCAGAAGAAAATAATAAGAAAGGAATAGACTGAGAGAAGAGAAAATGAGGAGGAGTTCTATTCTCGGATTAAAAATAGGGGAGGAAAAGAAAAGATAAGAAAAAGAGAAAAAAAATAGTGAAAAGAAACTATAGGAAGAAGGAGAGACTTGACTGAAAAAGGTGTGTTCATGCACATGTACTAGCGCGTGTACACATTTGAACACGTGGGTTCGAGTTTAGGTTTGATTTTAATATTTTATTGCGGCTTGGGATGTGGGATTTGTGTGCACATATTTGTGTTTGGTACATGATTTGGATCTTCGCCATTTCAATTATTTCTGGCCTTGCGAAGATATGACTATTCGGCGAGTTTTGAATGTCTTTCTTGCGTACTTGCATTTGTTAGTATTTCTCACTCTTTATATTACTTTTTATTTTAAGTCTTTTTCTGTGAATAAAATCATGTTTAAGCGAGTTTGAGGAATTTTGATGTTATGTTTAGGATAAGACTATTGGTAAATTTTTATACATGTAAATTGAACAACATGTTTGGAACTAAACCCTTGAATTAATTTATCATGTGAAATTAAGTGAATCTATTATGTGAAAATTTTATGAATATAGTACTTGATACAGCTGATTTTTGTTCCCTGTTTTGACCTTGACCTGTTAACCTGCTGACCTGCACAAGGAATGCGCGAGCCACGGACCACCGTTGTGCTAGCCGATGGCACTCCGATGCTAAAGTCAGATAGGGATATGAGGAAGTGGTAATGTTGTAAGCAGGGAATTTGTAGCGTACCTTAGCTTACCAACCCCATGTCTTATTTATAGTGTTGGAGTCTTGGTTCAACCAGGCTATGGCGTAGTTTAGAGAAGAAGATCTTCGTGAAGATCCTTACATGATTAAGAGTTGTGTTGTGAAGAGAAGTTTCCCTGTTAGACATGTACTCCTAGATACGCGGGAGATAGCTCCCAATCATAGTGTTGTCCATAAAAAGAAGTTTACATGTGCAACGTATACTCTGGTATTTGCTTCCTGGTTGGAAGCAAAGTGTTGTTGTCTTGCCTGTCCGAAGATGATCTTCGAGATACTTGCCTTAGTAGGACTTACGAGTGTTGGGGCTAGTTGTGAGACGCGTGGGCTTAGTAGGCTATAATGATTTGGGATCTGTCTGGTAGACTGCATTGAGCGGGCTTGAAACCGCAAGGGCCGAATCAGTGTTGGATTGACGCTTGGGCCTGTTATGCTTCGAGATCATCATGACACGTGTACAGTGTAGAAGAGATGTCGTTTTGGTGTATCATCAGCTACTCCCAAGTTAGTAGATCATCGCATCGGTTCACTAAGTCACTTCTTGAGAAAGATATGTTGCTCATGATGATTGAGTTTGAACCGTTGCTTGAACCGCATGCTCATTATTTAGATCTCCCTTTCTGCAGATATTGACTCTTCCATTGCTTTGCTTTTAGAGACTCCGTTCTGTTCGTCTATTGATTGAAAGTTTGTTCACCTTTTTCAGGGCTCGCCAAAATCATCTTGATGATGGGCTTCTGGCCAAGGGCTTCCAGTTCTTTGAAGATAGGTCGGTTTTCGAATCGGGCCTTGCTGATATCCGAAAGACATTCAGGGTCCCTAAAGATCTGCCATTCTACACTCTAACTGATGATCAGACACTGATGTTTCCTTCGGAAGGGTTTGTCTGTTTGCACAACAAGATACTTCAAATTGGAGTGTGTTTTCCTATTCTTGATGAAATCTAGGGCTTTCTAGATTTTCTTGGAATCCCTTTCTGCCCAGTTGGTACCTAACGGGTACAGGGTTATCCTTCTTATTTTAATCAAGACGAAGGATGCTGGTGTCCGCGTGACTCCGCGGGTGATCCGGTTGTTTACTTCTCATCGGCTAAATGATCACGTCCTTTGCAGGATGACGTCGTCGACTTGCTTTGGGAAGTTGTCGGATGATTTCAAGTTTGGTTAGAAATATTGCTTCTTGGCTCCTTCAAATTCGAGGTACTATAAGTTCAAGGGTCGTCCGCTAGAACAGGAGTTCAACCCACTTCGTAAGTATAGTTTCACCCTTTGATTTTGTTGTGTTGATTGTATGTTGATCATCACATGCGTTTCTTTATAGGGAGGTTCCCCACTACTCTTTTTTCTCCGGAGGAGCAAGGCTCTATGAAGGCATTTTGTGATATGATGCGGATGAGGGTGGGGGACATTATTTGTCCTACTAACTTCAGTCGCAGTGTACTATGGGTAAACTGGCACGTGCCCCCACTCTTTACAGAGCGTCGGAGGTTAAGTCTGAAGGTGGAACCCCTTCCAGAAAGAGAAAGGTTTCCAAAGTTAAGGCTCCTACCTTGCCCGACACAGAGAGGCTCTTTGAGATGCTCACCTCCTTTATATGTTCGAAAAGGTCTCGCACTAGGGCCGAGCCAACTCCCAAATGGTTTGCTTCAATAAGGGAGAACGTCAACTTGACCAGCCTGCCAAAGCAGAGACTAAAGTATCTGGCAGGGAGATGGACCACCTGCGATTAGCAAGGGTTGACGATGCGTCGAAGCTGAGTACTGAGCAGGATGAAGCTTTGAGCATGAAGTTGATGTTGGCTGCTATGGCGACTTTTACTGGTGCTGACCGATCCAAAACCTTTTTACTGGAAGGTTCTGATGAGGATTCGCCTGAGGTCCCATAGTTAAATCATTCCACTGGTGGATCGTCGGACAATGGTCGCGGTAGCGTGGGCCATCCCTTTTGTAGTCCACATTGTTCCCCATCTCGCTCCAGATCGCATATCAAGGTGATGGAGGGTCTGTTGGACAATTCACTTCCTTCTCTTCCTTTGGATTCGCTAAGCTAGCTCGCAATAAAAGATCGGCTGCTAGTGACAAAGGGCAGCTCGTGGATGAAGGCCTAGTGTGGTGGCGACTACAAGGGGCAGTGCTAGCGTGATTCCTTATGCGGGAAAACTCCATCCGGATGCATGGATAAGTTTGTTTGCTTCGGACATAGGGAAGACGAGCAACCAAGCCTGGCACTAGAAGGTTGACGTTGACTATGCTTCGAGGAAGCACATAAACAGGCGTCACAGCTGGCTGATGTATCACGCTCTGAAGTCCGAAGAGGATACGCTGGAAGGGCATATGGATAAGGGTTTGAAACACCTTATGCTAGGGATGTCCCATTTGAGCTAGGTGGCCGTCACTGGGATGGAAGTTGAGGCGGCTCGTGAGAGGTTGTACACCATGGAGCGTGTCTTCTCGACTATGCAAAAGTTGTATTCTGATGCACTTTTCGAGATTGAGTTGCCGAGAAAACAGATTGAGGAGAGGAGGCTGGAATAGTCAGCCGTTGTTGCTGAGACTTAGAGGGTTCATCCGGAAGCCTTTGAGTTTGATTTAGCTGAGGCGGTGTTCGCGAGGGACAGATTCAGGCAAGAGTTGGACCTGGTCCACCATGATCTGGAAGTTTCATTGGAAGCTGCGGCTAAGATGCGCTCTGAATTGCAATCTAATATTGAGGAGAACACCATGAAGAAGTTTGGATGGGTTGCCCAGAGACAGTAGTTAGAGACTGACTTGGAATTCAATGCTCGGGAAGCGAGGAAAGCTAGGGACCAACTTCTCCTGGAGCAACATAAGCATAGCGCAGTTAAGATTAGCCTGGCTACAACAGTCTCAGGTTGATGCGCTGACTGACAACCTGGAGTTTTTGGAGCATGAACTTGCTGAAGCAAAGGCTCATGAGGAAGAACTTCTCAAGGCGCAAGGCAAGTGTGAATTCCGTTGGGTTGTGTATAAGAGATTAGAGTTGCTGGCACTAATAAAGGAAGAACATTTGGAATGGGACCTTGCTTATTATAAGAAGATATCTTACGCAGACTTCGGAATGGTCTCTACATCATCAGAAGAAGAGGGCAATCTGAATCATGGCGTTCAACTGTTAATAAAAACAGGTTTATTTTTAGTATGCTTTGTACCCGCACTATAATCAGTCTCTTTGTCACACGCTTTCCATTTTGCCTTGTCGTTTTACTTTGACGCGGGTCTGGTTGGGTTAGCAGGAAGCTGAGTGGTATGTCCGCTATTAAGAGTTTGACCATTTATGTCACGAATGATTCTGACTTGTTCTTCAGTGAGGTCTCAGAGTTACTATCGCTCGGTTGCGTCCAATAGTGAGCACTCTGCGAATGGTTTGACAATGGGTTATGCTACCCAGGCTGTAGTTCATCCTCAAGGTAAGCCATTGGAGACTTAAGTTGCATATCTAACTGTCGGTTGCAGTTGCTAGCATTAGTGAATTGTGGCAGCCAAGCACATGCGTTGTATTTGAGCTAGAGAGCTCGTCCCGAGTCAAGTTTCATAAGCTTGGCCTGACTTCTTGTGTAGTATTCGTCTGCATGTCAGCGGGTTGATTTTTTAATTGGCTTGAGTAGCCATTGCTGATAATAGAATGTCAGCCTGTGTGAGCGTAAAAACGCTGCTTGAGCGGTAATTTACTTTGGTGACCGATATCTTGATAAGAAGTGGTGGTCGTATGGTGAGCTGTTGACATCAGTCATGCCTAACTGGGCTCCCACCTTCCGAACAATCTATACCGGCGTGGAGCAGATTACAGATTTGAGATGTGAGGATGTGAGCATACTAGGATTTTTGTTGTTCATGTCAGGCACGTGGTAGAATGCCGCTTGATTAGTGAGCTGAGCCCATGGTCCCATAAAAGAAGAGCTAGGCTCTGTCATAGGATGAAGATGCTACTTGTACAACGTATATTGCAAGGTGACACGCGTACGGTGTAGATCACAAGACAGTTGAGTATTGAGTATCAGTTACTCCCCCCAATTAATGGGGTTGTGTGCAACATCATTAATTGGATGAACGTGGTTCTGTGCGGTTTCCTTGGGAATTATCGTCTCCTCATTTCCCATACGGTATTCAATACTGATAGTTAATTTTGAAGCGCCTGTTTGGTAAAACACTATGTCTATATAATGGTGTTTATTCATCGTTGTAGGCATTATCTTCTATAGAGTGCACCTCTTCTCATGCTCTTACTCAAAGAATATGTTTTGGGTTTTCCAAAGGCTGAAAGGAAATCTCCAACGCTGGAGTCTTTGCCTGTTCTGACATTTGCGCCGATGAATCATGGTAAGACTTGTTGTTATGCGTGGTCACCTACTCTGGATGAGCATTCAATTGGTTTGCTAAGACCTTGTAATTTCTTCTTGTATTGCGAAGAAGAGTTACGAACTTTCCCCCAAGGGATGAGTCTGTCGTTTATTCGCCAACGTTTCGGTGTTACCATGTGTCATTTTGTCTGTTGGGAGACACTCCTTGCGGCTAGTTTATAGTTGATAGAATTGTTGGCAGATGCGTCATTTCTTCTGGGGGGTGGTATCTCCGAGTCACCCCGAGTATCGCGCATGGGAGAAGTGTCATCGCTTGGCAGCACTGTGAGACCATAACTATCTCGTCGGTCGTGGGTACCTTTGTCTGTCCTCTTCTACCTCCTTCGGGAGGCCGGATGTCAGATCGAAGATGTCTACAACTCGTGGCTGGGTCCATATTGTCGTTTGCAAACCGTTCTTTCGGAGCAATAAGCTTCGCTTGCCCTTTCAGACCCTTTTTGCACATTTGCCCTTATTCGTAGGACATCTTATTCAGAGAAGTCACTGAGCGGAGTCTACTTTGGAAACCCTTGTTGTCTCTTTTGAGTCTTCTTCTGGAGTCAGACTATTTAAGCGAGTATTTACTGTATTTCGCATTGGATTCAGATGCTTGTAGTTTGTAGTGTTTTGTACCCGCTTCTAAGCGATAGTTTTTACCTCTTTCCAGTAATCAATAGAGTATGTTTGGGTAATTGTCTTTTATTTCTTAAATGATTGCAAATCACATAAGCTCTTAATAATTAAAACTCTACATTAACTATGGAAAGAAAACTAAACAACTGAACAAACTGATTGTTAGCGGAAAGAGGTCGACCCGACCCTGAAATGAATTTGCATGGCCCTTGCTTGGATTGTTAATACCTTTAGCGAACTATTTCACTGACGCCGTTGAGGTTACTAAAAAAATACCTTTAGCGAATTGTTCCTTCTACGCCCACTAATAATCATGGGGTTATGCTCCCGTCTACAATGGCACCTCCACTTTGTCGGGTTGAAGAGCGGATTGCTCCTGTAATGCTTGAATGTTCTCTGCTGCTAAGTTGAGCCACTGCTATTGGGATTTTGTCTCCGTGTTGGTGGAGTGACTTTTCCATAGTTATTGGGTCTAGCTTCTGTTCAACTTGCCTTGTGGGCTTCAGTTGGATCTGGGAACATTTTATCTGCTTCAGTGCAACATAATGGCAGCCCCGTGTCGTAGGTTGGTCCCTGCAAATTGTTCCCTCCGAGTGGTTAGTGGTATACTTGACGCACTGGTGAAGGTTGCAGACTATTGCTTCCATCTGGTGAAGACACGATCTTCTCAGGATGAAGTTATAAGTAGATGGTGCGTCTACTACCATGAAGTCCAACAACAAAACCTTTCTTATTCGTGGCTCTCCTGCCACCACCGCTAATCTTATCTTTCGAACCAGGAAGCATTTCTCTCCATTGAATCCAATCAGTGGGTAGTCGTAGGGTGTCAAGTTCTCCTCCTTGAGCTCCATACAGATAAACGCGTTGTAGAACAGGACGTTGAGGGAGCTTCCCGTGTCTACCAGGGCCCTCTTCACTTCCCACCTTGCGATAGAGACCGAAATGACAAGAGCGTCATTTTGCGGTTCATGAATGCCTTCGAGGTCCTTGTTTGTGAAGTTCAAGGTGGGGATGGTGCCTGCATCCTCGAGTAGTATACGTGTCTTTCCTTGTTTGCGAGTTGTGTTCGCATCTCCAGTTGTGTTCGCTTGCGGGACCAGTTTGACGAGTGTTCTTCTGATCTGACTCAGTGAAGGACGTATATTATGCTCAGAGTCTCCTTCGCAATCACATTGACTTCTTTTCCCCTTTCCCCGTGCAGGTCCTATCATTTATCTGAACCTAGAAATTCCTTTAGCTTGCCCTTGCGAATCAAGTATTCGATCTCATACCTTAGACTCTTGCAGTCATTGGTGTCATCGCCACCCTCATTGTGGTATGCACAATACTTGTTGTCACGTTTGGAGGGGTCTCCGCACTGCTCTGGGGACCATTTCAGATCTTCCCAATTTTTCAGATACTTGTTGTCATTGCGCTTTCGCTTGTTCCTTTCTTCGTCTTCTCGCCTTTTTCCCTCGTTTATGTTTTCATCTCTTCTAGGGTGATGTATCTCTGGGCGCCCTTCAAGTGTTCTGCCATATCCAAGGGTGTTCCAAGGTGTGGAAGTCGTAAAACTTTCCCTTTCTTAGGCCCACGATAAAAGTCATCACGGTTGTGTCATCGCTGCCGCCATCAATGAACGTCAGCTCGCCATTGAAACGTGTGACATACTCTCTTAACATTTCGTTAGACTCATGTCTTAGAGAGTATGTAGTGTCAGTCTTTCCTGATCCGCTGGCTTCTGACAAAGCATGTCAAGAATTATTTGGCCAATGTCTTGCATGAGTCGATCGACTTTGGCGGGAGGCTGTGGAACCATGTTAGTGCTAACTTCTTCAGGCTGGTAGGGAATGTTCTAAACATCATTGACTCGAAACCTTCTTTGAGCGCCATTACATGTTGGTAATGATGCAAGTGATCGAACGGGTCGCCGGTCCCGCCATAGAAATCGAGCTTTCGAGGGGTAAACTTCTTTGGAAGAGCCTCGTTCATGATGTGGTCCACAAACGGTGGAACAGAGAGGCGGTATAGAATGTCTGGGTCGTGAGCACCTAAGTAGAGGGGGTTCTACAGGGCGAGCCTGTCTACCCTGAAGGTCGGGTTCACGTTGACCGCGTCGCCACCTCTAGTCCAATGAGAACTAGCAAGGGCTTGACTCTCTTGTGCCTACTCTATGTTATTCTCTAGAGATTTTGGCTCGTATTGCTCCTAATCTCCATTGGCGAGTAGAGGGTTCCGTTGTATGAGAATCTCCATTGCTTTAGCGATCTGCTGTATTTGTGACGACAACAAATCCATACTGGGGTCTGTCATTGCTATTGCTGGCGCGGGAGTGTGAGCCTATTGCCTGTGTGTCACTAACACCATTGGAAGCGGTGGTATAACGCAACTCTGAGCATTTGACGTGTCCTCTTGTTCTCCATTGTTGCGTGATTTGGTGGTCACCATCTTTTTATATTCTGAAGAGAGATGATGCTAGTGACTAGTTAGGTGATAATGCTGGTGGTCCCCACAAACGGTGCCAAACTGATGTAGTCGATTTTCGCTCTCTGCTTTGGCCTTGACTTGCTGACCTGCACAAGGAACGCAGGTCAGCCACAGACCACCGTTATGGTAGGTGAAGACACTCCGATGCTAAAAATCAGACTGGGATTTGAAGAAGGTGTAATGCTATAAACCGGGAATTCGTAGCGTACCTTAGCTTTCCAACCTCATGTCTTATTTATAGTGTTGGAGTCCTGGTTCGACCAGGCCATCGGTGGCATAGTTTAGAGAAGAAGATCTTCGTGGAGATCCTTCTCTAATTAGATGTTGTGTTGTGCATGGAAGTTTCCCTATTAGACTTGTGCTCCTAGATATGCGGGATCCCCGAGATACTTGCCTTAGTAGGAATTACGGGTATTGGGGATAGTTGTGAGACACGTGGGCTTAGCAAGCTATAATGATTTGGGGGCTATCTGGCTGACTGCATTGAGCGGACTTGAAATCGCTTGGGCCGGATAAGTGTTGGGCTGACACTTGGGCCTGTTATTCTTCGACATCATCATGACACGTGTATGGTGTAGAGGAGAGGACGTTTTGGTGTATCATCAATACTAAATACAAATTTGTCTGAAACTATATGTCTACATGATAAATTTTGATTACTCTTGGAAATATAGATTTTTGTTGTGTGTTCGCCTTAAAGGTGAAGTCATTGTCAGTTACGTTACAATTAAAATTTGAATATTCATCCTTTTATGATACGAATAAGAGTATGTGTATTGTTTTGTAATTTGGTATGTACATATGATTACTTGAATTTGATTGGTATGCAGATTGACTTATGATTTAATAGTAATCCTCAAAATATTAAGGGTCAGAAAATTATGTTAATGCATTAGGATGAATATGAGTATTTGATTGTGATGCACTTGACCTGCTAAGTAGCATTTGAGTTTTAGTTTATTTTTGTGCTCTTTTCTACAACTCCAGAAAAAAAAAAATGAAAATGAGAAAAAAAAATTGTGTTTTTGTGTACAGACTCACTTGTATACGTAGTATATAATTTTGGTATGCAAACTTACTTGTATATCGGGTACGCCGTTCCATATGAGTTTAGTACTACGTGTAATGTTTAGTATATACTTTCCATAATCGAACATCGGGTGAGATGACTTGTTCCTCGATGTGGCTCCCCACATGGGACATGTACGCTCCGAGTGGTTTCGAAGGCAAGGGAGGGACAGTTTTGTGATGTGTGTTCGACACAAGGAGTGTAGTGAGATTGTGGAAAAGAAGCAAAATTTTATGTATATGCATGATTGCCTTGAGGGAAGAAACTAAATGCTCATTCAATCATTGAATGAGAACTACATGTCTTCCTTAAGGTATATTGTTATTATTGGTGTTTTATGATATGATTGCCTTGAGGGAAAAAACTAAATGCTCATTCGACCATTGAATTCAATGAGAATTATATGTCTTCCGAAAGGTAGAAAATGTGTTTTGTTGATACTTTAATAATAGTGTATTATGATTACGATTTGTATCGTTGTTTGAAAATAAGTTGTATTTATGATGATTGATAACTTGGAAATTTATCCGTTTGTTTCTAACCATTTCGTGCAGGATGGTTAGTCTACTAACAATTTCTATAGGTCAGACTTACCATGTTCGACTTTCACTTTGTAAGTGTTGGTAAAATAAAAATATACTTTAAGCATGATACAACTTATTAATAAGAAATGTTTGTCTCATTGAGGAATTACAAGTCTTTGAGTGTTATTTGTTGTTTATGAAATTTTAATGTTAAAGCATTTAACTTATTTTATTTATAAGAGGCTGTGATCACTCTTACCAACTACCTCGTTGACCCAAGTAAGTTTACGATTCTTGGGTATGTTCTTATTGGAACGTAGCCATTTAGCTTTTCTCAAGTTATAAAGTTTTGGGGCGACATCTTTGGTGGTTTATTTTTTCAAGCGATCATCTCCAAAGAGTTACCTGGTTAGAATTTTTGTCTATATTAATTTTTATTTAATGTTTCTGTTGTTAAATTTTCATGTCCCTAGTTTTGGGGAAGCGAATAATCCTAATCCTTTGTGAATATAAGGATTTTCGTTTTCTCAAAAATTGGGGCGTGACATAGCTGCCATGCTCAGCCCATGGGCAAATGAACCATAGAGATCAACGCATTGCCTTGATCAACATTCTCTGGAGAAGATGTGAACATGGCAGATGTGGATGTCATCCACTGGTACACCTCCATAAAAAATTACCTCACTCACGGAGAGTTACCAGATAACATAACCGAAGCCCGAAAAGTGATCCAAAAGTCTAAAAGGTACACCCTATTGGATATCCTTACAAAGTTTCTTCAGGAAGGCCCCTCCTCAGATATGTCACACTTGAGGAAGCGACTCAAATACTAACTTAGATCCATAAAAGATAACATGAGAAATACTCAGGAGGAAGAAGCCTGACCCACAAAGCTTGGGCCCAAGGGTACTACTGGCCACATATGTTGGCCAAAAGATACGTGAAAAGATGTGAAAAATGCCAGATGTATGCCTCGGGCAGGCGAGCCCTAGCAGGACCTAGGTATTTCATATACAGTTCTTGGTCAGTCGCCTTTTGGGGCTTGGATGTGGTAAGTCCCCTACCCAGCAGCAGTGGGAATTGTTTCCTCCTAATAGCCATAGACTACTTCGCCAAATGGATTGAAACCATGCCCTTGCGTCATGTGAGGGAAAACGATTTGTTCCAATTCCTATGGAACTAGGTGATAACTTGATTCAACTTATCGTATGCCTTAATTTCTGACGATTCTTAGTTCTAGGGGGAGTGGGTACAAGGGTTCCCTGACGACTACCATGTGAAACAGCTATGCTCAGCCTCCATATATCCTCAAGGCAATGGACTAGCTGAGTCCTCCAATAAAACCATTGTAAGAAAATTGAAAACATGGCTAAATAACAGATAGGTCAATGAGCTACCTGGAACATTGTCGGCTTACTAAACTATCTACAAGACAGCCACGGGCAACTTGCCCTCTGCCATGGAAGCACCAACACCGATCGAAATGGCCATCCCTAAAAAAAGACATACAACTGTTGAAAGTGGTTCCAACTTTCAGTTTCTCACATTCTATTCAGACATGACCGGACACCTGATGGAAGCACCTGAAGCACGCTTGTTGATAAGCATATAAATGAGACATTTTATGCACCTAAATATACAATTGTTAAGTCCAACTATCTAATAAAAATATCTCATTATGTGTACTTTGTGTATTTTGTAAAAATTCAAGACATAATCTCAGATCATACACAAAGTGGCACAATAAGGCTAAGTTCAACAACTAGAAAGCCCATTGGAAGTTCACACATTCATTGTCGAAGACCAAAGATTTTCAAGCCCAAGACTAGGGCTGAACAAAAAACCAATCAAACCGATTAAACCGACCGAACCGATTGGTTCATTTTAATTTCGGTTCGGATCGGTTTTGGTTTTAGAAAATTCAAAACCGAAGTAGTCGGTTCAGTTTTCGGTTTCTATGTGATTTTAACCGAACCGACCGAATATATATAATAAATAATAAATATTTTATATATAAATAATATAACATGTTTAAAATAGTCGGTCGGTTCGGTTACGGTTACGGTTTGCATAATTAGAATCAGTTCGGTTTCAGATCGATTTTGTTAATGGTCGATTCAGTTTCGGTTTGAAAATTTTAAAACCGACTTAAGTCGGTTCGGTTTTCAACCCTACCCAAGACCCATGAAGTCAAGCCCACAAAACACCACCATCTACGGATCTCAAGGAAATCAACATGATTTGGACATCCACATGGCCAACTTTATAGCAAAAAAAATCTCTACAAACTCCAAAAGTGTTAAATCAAGCTCCAATATCCATTCTCACATTTTTTTTCCTAGTCCCTTATTTACATAATTCACATTCAAGTCATTTTCTTTATTTCACTCCATCTTTTACATTCTTCGTTATTTCACTCCAAAACTCTTTTTTTTACTCCAACATTTTTCCTTATTTCACTCCAATACTCATCTTCCACCCTATTATCCCTGCACGTCTTCACATTATCAATATAATCGTCTCACCCTTCTTACTTATAAATACCCCCGTATTTAGAGATACTTAAAGACTTTGGAAATACACTTTGAAACACTTTGGAGAGAGAAGTAGTTGTAGCATATAGAGAGAAATAAATGAAGTTTTGCCTAGAGCTTACCTTGTTTGGCTAACATCCAACCTTAGGGTGTGGGTGAACCCATAGGAGGATAGCTCCAAGAAGGCTATTTTAGATTAGTTTCTTTCCATTTTCATGTACTAGGGAAGCATGTTTAGTTAGATTCATCTTGTAGTTTGGTTATGTCATGAACCTATGAGGTAAATAAGATGTTTATTTCATTATATGAATTCAAGTCATGTTTTCCTCTTTTACATCTTAAGCTCAAGATAAGATAAGTTTTTATACTTGCAATTTCTCTAACAAGTCCATAAATACAATGTTTACATATTTTTTTGTTTAAGTTTAATTATGATTTGTTAGATATTCGGTGTTTCACCTTGGTTGATTCCTTTTATGCTTTTAAGTCCATATTTCATTTTTAGGTAATTTAATTTAGGCTTGAAATCAATTTTCTCATAATGTCATATTTTCATCCTAAGGTGAGTTGAGATGACTTTGGAAAAAGATTAATCTAAGGATGGCCTAATGGTGTCATCTACTCATGATGGTTAACCCAATGCCCCGACTCTCACATTTAGGTTTACTTTGCATTTTATTTCATGTACTTCTTTTTATTTTATATTTTCATCAACAACTTTTATTTTATTAGGTTAAGTATTTCAAGTTTAATTTTAGAACAAGTTTTCCAACTTCTATTAGGCCTTTCATGTGGGATTCGACACGTGCTTGTCGGTTTCTAACTCAATAAACAACTGTGCATTTTCGGTAAGATTTCAAATCAATGACGTTTTTTGTGCCATTGTCAAGGAGGGCAATGGAAAACAAGTTGTTCAAAATATACTTTTGATGCTTATCACTAGTGTAATTTAGGTGCATGTTCAACATTTTGGTATAATTTTAATCCTTTAGAAACTAGATTTAAGTCTAGAAACTCATAAACATAGGCATTAATACATTTTTTTGGTAAGCTATTTTTAGTTTTATATTAAAAAATGGTAAATATATATGGT
This sequence comes from Berberis vulgaris, assembly GCA_963556465.1. Taxonomy (NCBI): domain Eukaryota; kingdom Viridiplantae; phylum Streptophyta; class Magnoliopsida; order Ranunculales; family Berberidaceae; genus Berberis; species Berberis vulgaris. Next base: position 24,350,039 of record OY747130.1, on the reverse strand, counting down.
CTAGGCTTCAAAGAACATTTTTTTCAATTACTAATTGCAATAGTAATTGAGGAGATATGAATTTTTTAAGTTGGGTCACTTGTCCTAGAATTTGAATTGCTACCAATGACTGTTGTTTGAACACATTTTTCTACTGATTTAGAATTTTTTTTTTGCGCATTTCCAAATGCTAAAATGTACCTCATTGAATCTAGTTTCTAAATCATCATTTGGTTTCTCATTTCGATAACTGGTTAATTTGAATTTCAATTCTTGAGACATTTACACATCTTGGAATGTGTACTGTTTGTCTAGGTTCACCTCAAGTTTTCTCAAGTATTTGCTTGTGGAATTAATTTTGAATTTTTTCTAAGAAAAGTTGACTCTGTTGGAAAGCTATAACAATTTTTAGATTTTAATTTCATGAAGTATTGAGCTTTGGATGATTTTTCAAAGGCAATGTGTCACTTCTAAAATTTAGAATATTTCCTTTGAGTGATTGTGGGGACTTTAATTTCTTATTATTTAGATAGAGTCTAAGATACAAATGGAAGTCAAGGGTTGTCAAGGCTCATTTGCGAAGGAATTAATCAAACCCCTTGATTGCCTCAATGGGTACTTATCAGGACAACTGGAGTATAGGAGGCATTTTCCCAAGTAGATTCAACTGACTCATTTCCCACTTCTGAGTGGGAGGTACCTTTCACAATCCCTCCCAACCCACTTCGAATCTCCTGTAAGAAGTGTTTTTGGAATTTTTTGAGTTTTTAAGTTTTTGCAAGATATCGAACTATGCTAAACTACCTAAGAGCGGACCTGACTAATTGCAACTGAGTGAGACTTGATTACACACCTCATTATTCCAATTCACGTTCAAATTTGGCAAAACCAATTAAAATGAACTCAGATCATTAGAGCCAATAGAATGGTGTTCATAGGACATCACAAAAATAATAGACCGTGTCAAACTCATTCGAAGCAAGGATGTTCTAGTACCAATTGGTATGCACCGGTAAAGAACAATGTGACTGCAACACCATTTCTTTCCTTTTCACCTAGAGAGTGGTGCTTGGACGAAGTTTTATACAAGTCTCATCTTATTGTGAATAGGAACACCATGTTCTTGAAAGTTTTTAAGCATTAACTAATTTCGTGAAATCTCTTTAGATCTTAAAGCTGCTCTTCAAAGGCTTAGCAAGTTCTAGCATACCAAACAAGTTAAAACCTGGCTAGAACACACATTTGTCGAGTGTGGTGGCTTAAGGAGTTTATACTTAATAAGCTACCCCTTACTTATAAGACATATGGGAAAATCTAACTAGGGTGAGAATTGACTTTTGAGGTTGACATAAAGGAAGTTACAACTAAGTCACCGTATGAACATATTCTGACCATTGTTGGAATATCTATGTCCAATACAAATGTGAAGCCTGAGAAATTTGTTAACATTTTCCTCAGTATTAGTAAGGTCCCCGAGTTTAGACTTGAATTACATGTTTCAAAAACCTTGGAGGATTATTTGGGGAATGTAAAACAAATTGTGAAGAACTTAAAGAGGTTGATGACCTATCAATGCCTAACCTATGGCCTCTTCTAGACCAACAACTTAATTTTGCTCCTTTTGACAAGTTGAACTTGTATCATTCTTTTGAGGAAGCATTTTTTGAGCTAAATTTAGAGTTTTAACTTGAGAGTCTTCCTTGTGGGTCTTGTCAAATTAACTGCATCTTATTGTCCCATATATATATGTTTGGCATGACCCACAAATTTGTAGGTTGTTATTGTATGATAAACTGTTAAACTAAGATGTTAGTGTACATAATAGATCACTTAAATTTTGTAAAAAGTTCAAATTTTTTAGTCTTTTAGAAAATTATTGGACTATGACTTGATTGGAATCATTTCACGTCTAATTTAAAAAAAAAAAAAATTGTATCTTGACAAAAGTCATTTGAGCACTCATACAATTGATCGATAAACCCTTTCCATTTCTACTTATTATTGTCTTTTTTTGTTCATGGTTGACTCACGGTTTCATAGTTAGGAACATTGGGGACAATGTTCAGTTTAGGTTTGGAGGTGACTTTACAAATTGAAGTGTCTGATTTGAACAATTTTTCAAAACTTTTCATTCTTTAAAAAAAAAAAAAAAAATTTCGTAATCTGAGTATTTATGTGTGCTAAGAAGTGTTTTTTTTGTAAATCTTAGTTGCATATGTGTAGACGATTCAAACTTTGAAGTTTAGTACTGAGTCAATAGTTGATAAGAGTATGTGGAATAAGTGTAACACCTATCTAGAAATAGAACCAACATATTGCCCCTTGATGTGGAATAAGAAAACAATGGTGACAATGGATAACTGTGGGGTAAGGAATAGAGAAACTCAATGATTGTGTGTTTGGATGAATAGAGTGTAGTCTTTTTTAAATAGACAAATCTCTAACTCTCCAACGACTCCACTTTTACCAGGTCTCCAACTACCTATATTGCTCATGGTGTGTAGAGGGAAGACTAGGTAAAATAACGGGAAGAGATTCGCTGAAAACAAAAAGAAATAAAAAAGAGAAAACGAAAAAGAAAGACATAATTTGGGTTAAAAAGCCCAAGACCCAAGGCCCTATCAAAGGCTTATAAATAACTAACTAATACTGTTGGACTAAGCAAAGGCATGCCGCCTAGCCAAGCCCAAGAACCATCACTCACACCCGTATACACACATGTGCACACGAGTACGTGATCCACCAATACAAATAAACACATGAATGAGAGGTCCCTTAAAGATTTGAACCAAAACTCATTAGTGAATATTCCATCATTTATAAAAAAAAACCAACAATCCCACACGTGAAATATCAAGGGAAACGAGAATGTCGTGCATAGGCAGAGGTGACTTTTGATCTAGAACCTTGCTTAGTATAAGCCTACTAGAGTTACGACTGCTCAGTGAACTTGATGTCTTGAACTGACCAGTCATTGATGTAAATCAATTCAGTGAGCCACACACACAAGACTCCCTATATGCTATCGGCCATGAGCTATGTCCCGATATGATGAGTACTCTACAAAATTCAGCCTCAACTCTCATAAACAACAACCTCACTATCACACTCACTTAGGTGAATCTAGGGGTGGGCATTTAGGACCGAAAGCCCAGACCGAACCGACAACCAGACCGATCGGGTTGGTTTTTATTAATTATAAATGTTTCAGTTTTAAAAGTCCGGCTCGGCCCGAAGTTTCTGGTCCGGGCCTCGGTTTCCATTTCTGAAGCCCGTCGGGTAATCGGCCCGGCCCAACTTCAGATAGAGAAATAAATGAGGAGCCACCGCCATTTCAGAGCATTTTTTCCATTTCTTTTCCTTTCCTTTTTCTTTCTTTCTCCCTCATTTCTTCTCTTCTTCTTCAGTAAGAGAGCCACCGCCAACCCCGTCTCCTCCACCCCCGTCTTCCTCTCTCCCTCATTTCTTCACCCCCGCCACTTCAGTGAGAAAGCCAGCGCCACCCCCGTCTCCTCCACCCCCGCCACTTCAGTTAGAAAGTAACCGCCATCTCGTCTCCTCCACCGCCACCCCATCTTCTCCACTTCAGTGAGAAAGCCACCGCCACCCCCGCCAACCCCGTCTTCTTCTTCAATGAGAAAGCCCCCATCTTCAGTGAGAAAGCCACCGCCACCGCCACCTTCTATATGTGGTTTATGGTGATTTTAGATCTGTATGTATTGGCATCATCTTCTCAAGTATAAACACCACTAAACTTGATTTCGACTTCCATGGCATCGGTGAGATGGGTTGTTTACGAGGTGGTGGTGGTGGTTGGGAGGCCGATGCAGAGTGTCGCCATGGCTGTGAGATCATAAATTAGGGTTTAGATCGAGACCAGCCCGGCCCAAAAATTTGGTTAACCGGGACCCGGTTAACTGGCCCAAGTAGGTCCAGTCTCGGTTCATAAAATTCCAGGTCTAAAATTTTCGGTCCGGGCCTCGGTTTTGGATTTTGGGCCGGTTACCCGGACCTGCCCAGCCCTAGGTGAATCTATCGCGAATTTCCTACCGCGTCCAGCCTGAACCTTCAGACCATAGATTCATTAAGAGTAATACTCAGCTTGTAGCTTTGTAGGTAGCACTATCGACACCATAGGGATGGCATTAAGACAAGTCTTTCAAGTATACACTACATCAAATTTAGATATTTGTAACAACCCAAAAAAAGTATCATTGTCGAGCTGTAATAGTTGACCAAACAATTTCACAAACGAAGTAATGAAATAATTGGATCACCATGAATAGTATGGTGCTGAAAGTGATACTATTCATGGTAATCCAATTTTATTGTATCACTTTATATGTAAAACTGTTTTTCAAAATTTTGCCTAAATTTAGATTTGACTTGAAATCGTTTAGTGGACTGTTGCATCACAAAAATGATACTATTTGGGGGTTATTACAAAACTACCTATTTGGTGTACACATTGAGCTTTGCTAGGGAGCGAAGGAGGGAGCGAGGGAAATGAGCGAGGGATGGGTGTAACCACCCATCCTCCTCGAGATGAGCGAAGGAGATGCGCTCATCTCGAGGAGGATGGGTGGTTACACCCATCCCTCACTCCCTCCCTCGACCCCTAGAGACATTGGTACACATTATCACTCGCAACTAAATTTCCTTTTGAACCCATGTATCATGGGTTGGGTTACCATCATGGTGATTTCAACAAATAGGTTGTAAACCCACCTGTGGAGACCCTTGTGTGGGCGGACCTGAGGGGGAGGGTGAGGGTTGGAGCCCAATAGGCCCAGGCCCAAGAGGGTTAGCAAACTACAAAGGGGGGAGATAGTCCCACATCGCCTGGGTGCGGAAGGGGGATGTGTTTTATATGTGCGAGGTTGGATCCCCATAGTTAGAGGCCTTTTAAAGTCATGCGGGCCGGTTGGGCCCAAAGCAGACAATATCTTACTGTGCGGATCGGGTCGTTATAGAATGGTATCAGAATCCAACCCAGCCGGAAGTGTGCCGACGTGGACATTGGGCCTGTGTGGCCAACGAGGAGGTTAGCTAGGGCCCTAAGGGGGTGGACTGTGGACACCCTTGTGTGGGCGAACCTGAGGGGGGGTGAGGGTTGGAGCCCAATAGGCCCAGGCCCATGAGGGTTGGCAAGCTACAAAGGGGGGAGATAGTCCCACATTGCCTGGGTGCGGAAGGGGGGTGTGTTATATATGTGCGAGGTTGGATCCCCATAGTTAGAGGCCTTTTAAAGTCGTGAGGGCCGGTTGGGCCTAAAGCGGACAATATCTTACTGTGCGGATCGGGTCGTTACACCACCCCTCTCGATTTGTCGTATATATTTTATCTCTAGACAACCTGGGCCTTAAATTAATGGATCCGCTAAGTTGTCTTTTGATCATAATAGTTATCACACCTTTTTTAATATATTTTCTTAGCTTTTGCTATCGCAACTTGATAGTCGTAATGAATGCTAATCATAGTTATAGGTTTTGAAAGTTCTCAGCCACTCAACTTTCTTATAAGCACAACAAACTCTATTTTCATGGTGGACTTTGCAATGCAAGTTTGTTTAGTTGACTTTCATGCAACTGCAGCCCTGCTAAAGTAAACACATAACCGCTAAAGTAAACACATAACCACGTGTGGATTGTGACTCTTTAAAATTAGAAATCCAATTAGGATCATGATAACATTCTATAATGCAGGAAAATTCAAATATAGCAAGATTCTAACAAGTGTTGTCTAGGGCTTATAGTGTACCTACTTAGTCTCCCTACAACATATGCAATGTCTACAGTTCATGATATATCCCAGATTCCCAATGATTCTGGAGTATTCTAATTTTGAAACATTTATACCTTTGTTATTCTTTTATGTGAATACTTGCATCATAGGGAGTTCTAGTTGGAAAAAATGGTTTTGCATCAACGTGGTTGAATTTCTTCCACATTTTCTCAATATAATGTCACTGTGATAATCTGATTTATGAGGAATCATTATATAATTTAATTTTTAAAATTACATCTCCAGAACCTAAGTCGTTCATATCAAAATAGCTACACAATATGCGTTTAGTATTTCTTATGACACTAATCAGCATGCCATCAACATGTAACCATACAATAACACAAGAGCCAATATCACATTGAGAGTAAACACGGGAGTTTGACTCATTTGTTCTAAAGTCGATCTTAACTTGCTCAAATTTCTCATACCATTGGTTGGGAGTTTGTTTCAGTCCATACAAAGAATTAACTAATCTACAGACCTTGTTTTCTAGGCCCTTAACAACAAAATATTTTGTGGTCCATATAAATCTCTTCTTCTAAGGAATGCAGTCTACACATCCATTCGATGAATTTCTAAGTTAAGTAGTGCCGCTATAGCTACCAAAGTTTTAATGGAAACAATCCTAGTAATAGGTGAGTTAGTGTCAAAGAAATCAACATCTTCCTATTTGTTTGTACCCCTTAGCCACTAGTCTCGCCTTGAATGTTTCTATGGTTCCATCAGGTCCAAGTTTCCCTTTGAAGATCGACTTACAACTTATAGGTTTACAACCAGGAGCTAAAGACACTAGTTCCCAAGTGTATTTAGCCATAATGGATCCCATTTCACTATTTACCACTTCTCCCAAAAGTATGGTTCTGGGCAGGAAATGTGATGATAGGAAAGCAACAGTGGAGGTTGTTTATATCTAAGAAATTTTCTAGCTATCTGGCATTGTAAAAAATAAAATTTTATTTTGTTGTCAATCGAAAAAGCCAATATATCGCTACTGAGTTATTTACTCAATTGTTGTAGATGAAGCAAATGCTACATGACTATCACATTGATTAGCATTGCTTACCATTGTATGGTGATAATATTATTGCCATCAATATCTCCATGAATCTTGTCATGCATTCTAGGACAGAGCATATGGATATCAAACATCACTTTATTCGTGAACTTATAGAAGATAATGTTGTATGCCATGAGTATGTGGGTACGACTAGCCAACTTGCAAATATCTTGACTATACCTCATGATGAAAATCAATTAACTTTTTTGAGGTCTAATCTTGGAATGTAATCAAAATAGTATTAGGGTCGTGAATTCGAATTTTAGGTTTCCTTTTTGGTGCCTAAAGGCATTTAGTGGAACTACGACATGTCTATTCCATAGACAATCTTGTGCTTTATCAATCATATCTTTATGGTTTGACATCTTTAGCATCAATAGAATGCTTATTTGAATCATTTTTATGATACTCTCATGTTATGTTATGTGTTATATGCATGCTTAATTTGGGTTTTGATATCATCTTCATAAATATTTAGTTGGTATCATTTATTTAGTGCATATTTACATGTTTAGGTTGGTTTATATACTTTAGTGGTATATTTGTACGGACCACCTAATATTGTTGGAGAGCAAATATAAATTTACTGTGCATTTGTGATCTAACGTGAGTTTTACAGTGTCTAAGTCAACTTCGACTAAGAAACTGTATGACTCAAATAGGTAAATTCGAATAGCCTCTGATGATAAGGTTAGTGAAGTCCACTTCACTCTATCTAACCCAGTTCATCTGATAGAATTAATTTTAGATCTGAGAGGATAAGGACATTTAAGAGAATTTTTAGACTATTAAGGTACGACGTAGTTATGTTCTTCACTTTTTCTTCTTCACCTCTCCTTAGATTTAGAGATTTTAGGTTTGTTCTTGAAGTTTCTTCTCATTTTCTTTGTGAAACTTTTTCCCATCTCTTATGTGCTTTGAGCCTTATCTCCCATTGTTGCTTCAATGGTGTCTACCTATGTTAGCCCAAGAAACCATTTTGCTTCATTTGCTTATGTACGAGGACCCTTACTTTGTCAAAGTGCGGGGAACCGTAACTACACGTTTGTACGCTTTCAAAATGCGATATATTGCGATCTTTACGTGAATTACCTTTCACGTCGTTCCATCATCATCGATTGTCCCATGTTTCTAGAGTATAATTTTTATGAAGTGATTTGTAGGTTGCATAATGCTCAACACTTGCCTTGTTTTCAATTTCACTATGCTTGTAACATGTCCATTGTTTACCACTTCTATGCTAACATTGATTACTTCAACATATCCAACAATTCCTTTAAGACTTGTATCGGACATCATGTCTTTGTTGTCACACCCTCTCTTATTACTCAAAAACATGGTCTTGTGGACACGGCCCCTTATGTGCATTCTCCTTGTGACATCGAATTTGAGAATTGTGATGAGTTCATGTAATTTCTTAGTGTCTCAAGTATTTCTTCTAGTCAATAAACCTTTTGTTCGTACCTGATTGTCCTCTTTTGTTCATCATTTATTACAATACATCGTGTTTTCCTTAGTAGTTTATTTTGTTTTGACCATTACCCTTTCTTTGATGACTCGGTACCATACATATCTTACTAGAAAGTCATATGAGGTCTGGCAATCTACCCTCTTTCAGTCATTTGGAACTTGATGGTTGAGTCTATGGGTGCTTATTAACATGGTCTACCATATGGTTCTTTGATTATGAAACTTCTTCCAGACTCCATCAAACGTCGTCATCGCGTGATGGATCTTTTGAACCCAACTCCTATTGGTCCATCCATCCACATATCTGATGTTGTAGGACACCAGTATCGAGATCGAGCGATGTTAGCAAGTCTCCAGGATCAAGTACATGATTTGTCTGCACAACTATCTCAAGTCCTCGAGTTTCAGGGATGTTTGCTTGCTCGTACCTTGCACCCCAGTTAGGGAGATGGTGATGATGAGGTTTTTGACTTGTAGTCATGTTTTATTTATCACTGGGTTATGTTATTTCTCTTAATGTGTGATGTTATGCTCTGTAATGTTTTTGGTTGTCTAATATATGTATTTGCATCACTCTATTATCTATCAATGGATATGTTTCTTTAAACTTATGTGCCTCAGTGTTACCAAATGGGGAAAATGAATATGTTTTTGAAGTCGTATTGTGATATTGTGCTTATTATAGGAAATGTTTTGAATTTCACTTTGACATAACAATTAGATATCAAGCCTATTACGGGAGGTCACTAGATGGCATTACCGTTGACAAGTTCATCTTGTATTTGTTCTACGAACTTGTGCGAACTGTTATTAGATCATAGATTTTGAAGCATACCTTATCAAGTAGCTAATGTGCATATATTTAGTGAGAGCACCTTTCTGGCATCTAATTATGTTTTTTTGTATCATAAACTTGTTACAGATTAATTGGTTTTAATTTTTATAAGTTTTGTCATACTTGTTGGTATCACATACAGGGGGAGATAAGTGATTTTACGAAACGGATGCTATCAATGTCACTCTTTATGTATAGGGTGTTTTTTTTGTTGTATAGTGTGCATGTCAAAATACAGATAAGTCTGAAATATAAACAGATATTGGAAAATTTGGTATTAAACAAAAGAAAATCGGTATCAGACGAATGAAGAAAATGTAACTGAAGAATGTCAATTGTATCTGACATTTATCTGTTGTCGAACATCCTGACAAATGGTAATGATCCATTAGAATTGGACCTTGGGATTGAGAAAATGTATTACAAATTATGCCAAAACAATTTAAAAATATACAATGAAATTATAGATCTATACGAGTGATTAGATTAGTTTAATGTTTTGTAAAAATCATTTCAATGATATCAAACTCATGAGGACCATCATTAAAAGACAAGAAGATTGAAGTCAACTCATGAACACAAGTCAAGCTATGAAGAGCAAGGTAAAAAAAATAGAGCTTACAGATGGCCAAAATTCAAATGAAGTTTCAAAAGCTATTTTTGAGGCAAAATTAGTAGGAACCAAATTTCAAAGTTTGAATTTGGGTTTCCTTCAATTTGAGAATGGGTATTCTCTTGAGAATATTCTCTCAAAGGACATTCTCATGTGCCAAAAGGAAATGTACATGTCAAGTTCAAAGACAAGTGACATAGGAGAAGCTTTTGTTTTAAGAAAGTTGTTCGAGGGAAACAAAGTCAGACTTTACCCCTGAGAAGTCATTCAACAGGGAGTCGTTCTGACAAAGCATGGATCCATTTTTGAAAAGTATGTGGTGGAGACAATGAAGTTGACTTCACTATGACCAGACTGGTTCTATGAATAGAAACCGAGATCCATTGTTTTGGATCATCTATCATATTTCCCTTGTTCAAATTTGTAAAGCCTTTCCCCTTTGGCATTCCCTTTGATATATCCATTCATCCACTCAAAACCCATATCCATTTTGGGAGATCCATGGTGTTTTAGGAAGAAAATTTTCCTTTCTTCATGCGCTATTTGGTTAGTTAAAGAGAATAGAGAAGAAAAGTGAGGATGAAAAGTTGAAGAGTGAATTGTATTCGTATATGCCTCCTTTGGAAAGTTGTTGAGCCTTCGACCACTTCATCTCATCCTTGAATGAAGCTTCCATCTTCCATTGAGTGATTGAATGAATGTAAAAGAGTTTTTAAGTTTATCTATCTGACAAAAGAGTGTCACTAGAAGAGAGAAAATCCTTTGAGCATTAGCCTTTGCCTAAATCCACCTACACTCCGTGTGGGTTCTTGAATTCGTGGAGTGGATTCGTACTAGTAGGTGTCATAGGTGATCACAAGTAGGTGGTAAGACTTGGTTGTGTCTCATCCCATGATGATGTGATCCTTGCTATTTGGTAAGTCTCCTGGCGCAAAACATAAAACCAAGTTGTATCTTTGGGATCCCAAGCACATGTTCGTAAGACTTGGTTGTTGTGCATCCCACATGATCGCCACGGTGTTTGTAAGATTCACAGAGCAAAGCACTTGGCTCGTTACGGTAAGTCTCATAAGAGCACGACGATTATACCTTGAGAGGTTGTAGAATATTGATTGAGAGTAGTGTTCTCATTTGATTAAGTAATAAATACTTGAGGCTTGTAAGCCCTTTCCACCGCTTAGGTGAATCTCGTTATATTAATGTTCATTCTCTAGTTTGCTTTCTTATCCCTATCACTTTATTTACTTTATCTTGCATGCTTAGTTAACTTATATTTTCATTTTATAGCTTGCATTCCTTATATGTTCAACTTGCATGCCTAAGATTTCTGTGGTGGATTTTGCAAAAGGTTTTCAACTAAGTGTTCACTTTATAGTAAATCATGTAAACTTGATAAGTTTGTGGTTTTATTTAGCTTAAGTTATACTATAAGCCTTCAATAAGTTTATGTGAAGAACTTCAAAGTCGAATACTTCCACTTGCTTTTCCAAATAAATTCGATTTTCGAAAAGTGACTATTCACCCCTCTAGCCAATATCAGCCTAATGTTAGTGCACTCTTTGTGAGTATTATAGCATACCTCACACTTTCATTGTGCTCCTTTTTACCCTTAAAAGGTTTCTAGCAAACTTTGAGTCAACACAAGTTTCACATTACGATCCACATAGCAGGTGCTCTAGGAATATTTCCTAAATTCACAAGTCTTCTAAGAGATGCAAAATTTACATGACCAAGCTTACTATTCCATAAATATAAAGGCTCAAAGAAATTAGCATGACTAAATGATTTATTAATAATGGAATCAACAATTACATTCACATTCAGCTCAAACAGACACTCAAACAGATAACCCTTTGTTACAAACATTCCATTCTTAGTTAACACAAACTAGTTAGACTCGAACACTAACTTAAACCCCTTCTTGTTAAGCAATGAACTAGAAACCAAGTTCTTCCATATATCTGGAACATGCAACACCTCATTCAGAGTTGACATTACCAGAAGTGACTTTTAGTATCATTTTTCCTTTCCCATCAACAGAAGCAATTGAGGAATTCCCCATATAAAGCTTATCATCACTTCCTACCGTCATTGTAGGTGCTAAAGTCATTTATGTCAGCACAGATGTCGGGTGGCCTCGGTGTCTACCTACCATTCCTTGACATTACTGACCTACAACAATAGACAAATCTCAACATTAGAAGCCTGGGAATGTCCATTTTTCTTCTTCGGGTTTTTATCATTTCCTTTCTAGCGAGTAATGTATAAAAAGCCCATAAGTTTAGTATTTAAATTGTTTAGTTTTCTTTTATATGCAAAAAGAGCTCCTAAATATAAACTAATCTATGTATTTTATTTAAGTTGCAAAAATAATAATTAGAAAAAGGATTTATGAGACATCCCCCCAATATGTTTGGGATTTCTCACATCCCCCTCCCACCCAAGTATATCTATATTAATCATGCCCCTCAATTGGAAAAAATCAGGCCTTACACTGTGACTATATTTTTGTATTGTCAACACAACCAACTCCACTTAAAGAACCATTCTCGAGATGGATCTAATATGGGATGTTCGTTCAACTCCCATGTAACCAACAACTGAGATGCACCACACTTTTTACAGCATGTTTTATACCACACCTACAACAAGGGGGTTATGTAAAAAAGAAATAAGAACCAGTGAGGGGCCATTTCACGAAGGTGGAGTACGGAGAATGAAATATTTAGAAGCTCTTATACCTAAATTATTCCAATGATTCATATTCTAACTGATGCAGATTTTACTAACCTAAAGTAATAGACTAATAAACCTAATTGTTATACCGCAAGTGCACGGTCATATAACAAGTAGGCAGTGACAAATACGAGTCGATCCCACAAGGATTGAAGACACAACTGAAAACTAAAATCTATTTAGACTAAGTTGAAAGGGGGTTACAACGAATGATAATTCCTAAATTAACAGAATAAAATTAAGCAACTAAAAATTGAATTAATAATGCAATTGGGAAGCGAACCAAGGCATCAAATCTACCATAGCTTTTTCGAGAATTATTTAAACCTAACTTGTTGTTTCATAAACAAAGAAGCACTAGGGATGAAGAATGTCTTACTTGCATCAATGATTTGATCGTTAATATCCTTAGGTTTAACCTAAATTCACAATCAGTTTCAGCAAAAGTCTAAACCCCTAGCACTAAGTGTCTTGCTACGACACACAGTCACAAATTTAACATAATCAATTAAAGCATGCTTCGAATATTAACAAAGAGTACTCTAACTATCGACTAGTCCAGATATCACACCCGATATAATCGGTGAAAGATTTTCATCAATATTTAGACATTAATTGTATTTAATAATGAAGCATAACAAAAAAATTAAATTAAACAAACTCTCTACAAACACATGGTTTCATCGTCGCCTTGGCACATAATTTTGAAAATCATGGCATAGGTGATCGCGGCAGGGGCAAAAGTCAGCTGATGGTGGAGGGTGGACTATTAGGGTGCGTGTAGCATTAATCATAAATAGCAAACTCTGAGTCTGTGTGTGATGCACCTCTCAAATTTTATGTGGTGAGATGGATTGGAGTCGATGGACTTTGTTGGATGTGAAAAAATGAGACAGTGAGAAGGTATGATGGTGGCGATTGTCCTTGAAGCTGTTGTGGTTGTGTGGGGGAGATGATGGTTGCTACGAGATGGTGACCGACGTGATTTTTTCTATGAGATGGTGAAGAGATGAAGCAACCCCTTTAATTGCTGGTGGTTGTGTGACAAATCCGTTTGTCTAGTTGTTGGTTGCCTGATGAGAATGAGAGAGGCGTTGTGGGTCTTCCGAGAAGGCGAGAAGGACAAAGGGGTTCTTCGTCTGCACTGTGGCTCTTAGGATCTCTATTGTGATTGTTACGGTTTATTGGTCCACATATATCAGAATGGATCAACTCCAATGGCTTCTGCGCTCTCCATGCCTGCCTTTTGGGAACTGCTCACGATGTTGTTTGCCAATAACACACTCTTCACATACTTTGGTGGGAGGAGTAATCTAAGGAAGACCAATCACCATGTTCTTCTGAGAAAGAGTCTTCAGTCCATTGAAATTCAAATGGCCATAATGAAAATGCCAAAGCCACATTGGATCATTCATCTTGGCCATAAAGCAAGTCTTGATTCGCAATGGAAATAACTTGTTTGGTGTCATCTTAACATGAGCAATTAAACCGCTTCTAGGATTACAGATCTCACAAGCGCCTCCTATGATTGTAGCCACATAACCCTTCTCTTGTAGTTGTCCCACACTTAACAAATTATTTTTCAAGTCTAGAATATAAAAGACATTTGATATATCTCAATATTGTCTTCTTTAGTCCTGATTTGAGTATCACCATTTCCCATAACATTTACTTTGGAATGATCACCAAAACTCACAGTAGTATGAAAATCTTCATTTTAATGAGAGAAAAATGACCTACTGCCACACATATGATTGATGCATCCTGTGTCTAGATACCAAATGTCTGGTTCAAGCTCGTCCTCTTTGATGTGGAAAGCCATCAAGAGTGTTTCTTGCTCCTTTTTTTTCTGCAAGTTGGACTACCCCTATTTGTTAGGATGGAAGTTTGCAGTGCATTCGGACTTGTAATGGCCAAACTTGTGACAACGGTAGCACTCAATGTTGGACTTGTCAAAATGTGTTTCTTTGTGGTGATCAGATCTTCTACGTTTGCCTCAAGAATTTGATTTGTAAGTACCTTTGCCTCTTTTTCATCCATGTCCACAGCCACGACCTCTGCTTAATCCTCCTTCTGTAGAGACTTCACCATGAGTTGAAGCCTTCAAAGCTTAATCCTCGGTTGGACCTGTTGTTATTCTCTGCTCGTGTATCAGCAGTGAATTTTGCAATTCATCAGTTGAAAGCTCATCAAGGTCTTTTGACTCTTCAATAGAACATACTACATAAGAGAACTTTGGAGCCATTGATTGTAGAATTTTCTCCACCACTGCCACGTCTTCAATTTTTTCACCATGAATACACATCTTGTTTACTATTGCCAATGCTTCATGTAAAGAATCTTAAATTCTTTGCGAAGAGCTTGAAGTTGTTGTCGTTTCATCCTTGTTGTGCCTTGATACTTTTTCATCATGGAATTCGAGATCTGTTTGCAAGTGTCTTTTTGGATAATCGTCTCCAAAATTGCACGACCAATTGCTTGAAATAGATAGTGGGGAGAGGTTACATGCTGTAGAGGCCGATACTTGCAAGATAAGTAGTGTAGAGCTAAATGGGTGTGAGCCTAGTTAGATTCATGGGCATCTGCTCTAATCACGGAGCTTGATTAGTTCAAGAATGAGAATGGTATAGGTAGAAACCTCACTTCCTCTACTATTGATATGAATCTGATGGACGATTTCCTCGAAATGGAGAGACTTGATGCATTGCTTGAGACTCAAAGTAAAAAGTGTGGTGAATTCAGCCACATTAGAAAGACAAAGTAGTGCAGATGTTCAACAAAATGGCATGATAAATAGCTTGAATTAGATAATTTTTTGCCTTGAGATCCTTCAGTCTCTGTAATTCCAATTTCTTCTATTGAGCTTTAGTCAACACCGCTTCATGGTCAGGTTCAATCACTCATGTTTCCACGAGAGTCCAATATTCTTTGAATCATAGAAAATTCTCTATCAACACACTCCAATTATCATTAGTGACCATCAAAGCAAGGGATTGTTGGTCGCACATAATTATTGTCGGATGCCATTGACGCCTGCTGACTGCTACAAAACAAAAAACTGTTGTTTTTTTAGCCACAGAAGCTCTGATACCAGATGTAGAAACTAAGTTTAATAGAAGAGTATAGGAGATAGGAATTGATCTAAATTCAAGTAAATATTATTGATGAGATCAATCAACTTAAATAGAAAATGATTGAAACAAACTTTGCATAAAATAATCAACGACTAACCCATGACTAACAACTCCTAAGCTTATGGGTTCTCCCTAAAGATTTAGTAAAACACATCCAACTTCCTATAAAATAGGACTCCAATAGTTATTCTACAAAGTAAACCGTAACCGGTAGGAAGCATAGGAAGTAGAATGGAAGGGAGCAAAGAGGAAAAAAAAAGTGGCAAAATGGATTGTGGAGGATCTGTTAGTCGTGGATGAAAGTGGTGTGATGGCTGGTGATTTTTTTTTAGTTGTGAAGGAAAATGAAGAATAAGAGAGGCATGACGTGTCTGTTAGTGTGATGGTGGTGGTGACGATGTGGAGCAATGATCTTTCTAGCGAGTGAGAAAGAACTGATAAGAGGCAGTCTTGGCTGGAAGAAAGTCGAGAAAAATAAAAAGAAAGGGAATAAAAGAGAGTGACGGAGATAAAAGGCAAAAAAGAAAGGGAATAAACAACTGGGGATTTAGGTCGGCTGTGGGATTGGGCTTCACTGTTAGCGCCTCTACGTGAAGGTCCAATACTTGTTCTTCCAAATTCGTCACGCTAATGCAATTTCATCATGCAAGCTCTGAATCCGACAAAAGCATAAAAATGAAATAATTAGAATAAAATACAATAGTTGAAACATTAAAAAATATACATTAATAGGTAATGTATGCATAAATTGCGTGAATATCACTAACCCGTAAACTTCACAATTTCTAAATTGTTTAATATTATTTAGATTGTGTTCCTGAACTCCGTCAATTTTCATTGATGCATGTGAAATTATGTACTACTTTCTAGATGAAAAATGTGTTTAATTTGTCCTACATTTTGGTGGATAAAATACCATTATCACACAATTGAAGGTACACGTGATTTGTTTGATAGATTGACATGAAGGAGATCCAAAACTTATTCAATAAACACTCTGATAAGTGGGTTTGTGGTGCCCGTGTCGAATTTTGAAATGGCGGTGCCCATTCCATATCATATACAAAACAGAAAATAAAAACAAAGTAATTTTTTAATGTTATCACAAAATTATATACAAAACAATTATACTAGAATTGTTTAAGTAAAAACATCACAAAAAAATGCCGAGTAATAAAAATTTGTGTTGCCTAGGGATGAACTTGGGTGACATGCCTAAAAAGTGAAGTGCACTACTAAGCCAAAAAGAATACACTAACAAACTTTTTGTGAGAATTTCTTACAAATTAAAAAAATAATAAATAAAAAATAATAATAAATTGTTTCTACTAATTTGGTGGGCCCCTAAGTGTAGTGCCCTATTTTTATTTATTTCCCTTTTGAGTATGTAATGAGCATATACCATTTGATTATCAATATTCGTGATGGATTGGGGATGTATTAGAGTATGAATCTTTTAGACATGATAAACTTCTTTCATGTTTTTTTGTCATTCGAGATGTTATACTCAGATGCATACCATTTTGGTTTCCAAGATTGAAACATGTTATATTTTCTAATGATACATAAAGACGGTCACACCCCTGAGTCATGCATGTGTCATGATGATCTCGATGAATTACAGACCCCAACATCAGCCCAACATTGATCCGGCCCAAGCGGTTCTAAGCCTGCCCGATGCAGTCCACTAGGCGGACCCGAACTCTTACAATATGCTAGGCCCACACGTCTCACAGCTATCCTCAATACCCGTAAGTCCTACTAAGGCAAATATCTCGAGGATCAGCTTCAGACGGGAACTACAGTAGCTCTCTGCTTTCAACTAGGAAGCAAAAACCAGAGTACATTTCACACAGGGAATCTTTCTTCTACGGATTGCTATCGTATTGGGAACTATTTCCCGCGTATCTACGAGGACAATGCTAACATGGAACTTCCCTCCTATAGCACGACTCTTAATTAGAGAATGATCTCCACGAAGATCTCCTTCCTAAACTACGCCTTCGATGGCCTGGTAGAACTAAGACTCATTGCACTATAAATAAGACACGAGGTTGGTAAGCTAAGGTATGCTACAAATTCCCTGTTACAACATTACACCTTCCTCATATCTCTGTCTGACTTTAGCATCGGAGTGTCATTGACCACCACAATGGTGGTTCGTGGCTCACGTGTGTTACTTGTGTAAGTCAGTATGAGCTAGGTCAAAGCAAGGGGGCGGAAAACGAATACATCAGATTGGCGCCGTCCTTGGGGACGACAAAGTTCTTAATTTTTCATTAGCTTCTCCTCCTTTCAAAACCCAGAAAGATGGTGACCACTAAGTCATGCAACAACGGAGAATAGGGGGACACGTCAGACGCTCCAGCTGGCACAACACCGATCATACACGAGCTGTAGACTCACGCCCCCGTGCCAACAACAACAACAATGGACCCCCGAATCAATAGGTTGTCATCTCAAATACAACAGATAACCAAGGTAGTGGAGGGTCTCACATGACAAAATCCACCACCTGCCAATGGAGACCAGGTGTATCACGACACTACAACAAATATAGGTTTAGAGGGCTTAAATTTATGACTTGCTTAATATGCACGTCTTTGTAATTTATTTTAATGACATACATAAAACGTACGTTGCAAACCAAGTCATTATATAATAATTTTGAAAAAATTATGACATGCTTTTAGGGCATGTCTTCTTAACAATTCATGAAAAGTTTATATATACCGCCCAATTTTTTTTATTTGCCAAGATTTAACGAACTTAAACACAAACAACCGTTAAACCCAACAAAAAATAATCTTGCCCCTCTCGCACGACATGGAGCCTTCCATCACCCCCACGTCCCCAACCTAAGCCCTCCCCGTCGGGGTTTCAGGATGTAAAGAAAGAAAATCTCTCTCTGTCACTCTTTCTCTTCCGTTTCTTCTCATTTCCCATGTAGAAATTCTATAAAACCCAACAACCCCACCAATCAAGTTGTGTTTATCTTCGACTGAGAACCCACGTTTCCACATTCGATCAAAAGAGGAAGGATGAGCAACCCAAAGTTCCAAATCTTTGATTCTCTCCCAGAGTTGTAATAGTACTAATACTGAAAAACAACATTGGGTTTTCATGGCCAATCTTGTCTATCAAACTCGGAAAGGAAACAATGTAAGTTTCACCCTTCACATCTTCGTTATTGCTTCATTTCATTCATTAATGGTGATAAAATATTGCTCATTTCATAAGGAGGGCGGCCACGATACTGAGGTCTGCAAAAGTCTCAGGAGCGAGAGAGAATACTGGATCCAAAAAGGAAAGCTCAAGGAATTCCTAATCTCAGACAAAAGGCAGGACCGGGCAAAGGAAAGAGAAGATTTTGTTAAGAAGATTTGGATCATATAAGTGTTTCATGGAGTTGGTTCCGAAGGCCAAGAATCCAACAGGTCCCGTAAGAAGAAGCTTCTCAAAATGCAAACACAACCCTCTTGCAAAGACAGACAAATGCAGTATTCACGAATTCAGAGCTTGATCCCACCACTGACGTTCACGAACCAGGACCTCCAAGATGTTCATTCTCCTCACAATGACACACTAGTCATCTTGGTCATCGTTTCAAAGTGGGAAGTGAAAAGGGCCTTGGTGGACACAGAAAAGCTCCCTTAATGTCATGTTTCTTAACACATTTCACAATATGCAACTCAAGAAGGAGGACTTAACGTTCGCCAACAATCCCATAGTTTGGTTCAGCAGAGAGAAATGTTTTCTATTGGGAAGATCAGCCTAATAGTAGTGGCGAGAGAGCCACAATTACGAAAGTACCTTGTCCAAGAGTTCATGAAAGTTGACGCTCCGTTTGGCTACAACATAATCCTGGGGAAGCCTTGGCTCCATCATATAGAGGCAAAAGTATATACTCGGCACTAATGCATCAAGTATACTGTCAACCAGGCCCAATGAACTATTCGTGGAGATCAACCTTTAGTGGGGGACTGCCACTACACAACGCTTATACAGTTAGACTAATAGCAATTACAGCTCGAGCTCGCGGGACAGACGTATCAAACACCGGGCCCAGATAAGGGGGAGTTACCCCTTGCGAATAGCGACAAAGCTTTGATAGCCAAGGCTCAACACTTCGACGAGCCAGAATTCAACACTAGAGACACCATCCTACTCCAAAAGCTAGCAACCAGCGAGAAAAGACCCGCCCGCACGAAGTTCACTTTTCATAGCTTCGTTAGCATTAGTGAAACATGACACTTCGCCAAGGTAACTACACAGTCTTAGCCAGGACCGTGCACGTCTCTTTTAGGGCCAGATTATCTTACTCCCTGCTTAGAGTCAAACTATTTTATTGCTTTGATTTATTTTATTTTTTATTTTTTTTCAGTTAAAAGGAATTCTTTGCACAAGCCTATATTCAAGGAATAAAACAAACTTTATTGATTACTAAGGAAGTTGTTACAAAGCTTGCTTGACTGACTAGTACAACTGTTTATACAATACAAGTATCTAAGTCCGACGCAAGTACAGATCCACTGAAATGCGCATGCATTGAGACTTTTCCCCGCCAATCTGTCTTCACAGATAATTCAGAAGTGAATGCAAAACTACCCAAAGTAAGCAACAGGCCGCCAGTACGATCCAGATTCTATGCTCCGCCAATCTGCTTTGCGGGGAGGATACAAAGGACAAAGCAGAAGAAGGCAGATGAGAATGTCTCTCAATATAGGAATGTCTAGGGTGATGTAGAGTTAGCACCCCAAGACCGCATATTGCGTCCATAAGAACTCAACTCCTCCAATCTGCCTTCCAACCGTGGCATCGCTAGTGAAGCCCAGTAGATACAGTCAGAGAGACCACTCCAAAACTAGAAGCGGGTATAATTTCCCAACAGCAGTGGGGGATGGCAACTCGGGAGCCACGGAAAGCGAAAGACAGACTCATCCTCGAGGGAGAGTTTGTACTTCTTCTGCGAAATATAAGAAAAAATTACAAAGTCCGATCGATTGACAGACAGACTCACCACACAATAGCAGAACTTGTCAAGACTCATCGTTGCATGTGTCAGAACATACGAAGACTCCAACAACAAAGATCTTCTCTTAGCCTTTTGAAAACCCAAAGCATAATGCATGAGATGAACATGCTCTACTGCATCCATGGCAATGCTCAGAATGGTGGATACCAACCTATATATAGGCACCACTTTTCACGAAACGATGTCAATCAATAGTTACATTGGCGTTAAATGTCGTACGGAAAACAAGGACGTGATGGTTCCAATTGCAACTCCACGAGTCAACATTCATCGAATTAAAGGCGTTGCACGCATCCCTATTAACTGAGGGGAGTAACTGATATTGAACCATCTCGCAATCTACGTCGTACACCTAGCATGTTGATTTTTATCACAAGGCTCAACCAACCAATGGGCCTAAGTGAATACCCCGCCAGATTCGAGCCAGTACAGGTGAAAGAGACCTTAAGCGGCCATGGAATGTAAAGCATGCCTACAACGGTGTTATCATAAATCTAAGGCATCTGCTCTATTAAAACTTTGTTGTTGTTAATTAAATCTGGATAAACTCAATCCGGTCAATCGATGGTAATCTCACTCCATAATCAAATTTATTGATCCAACCTCCATGTCGAACTATCAGACGAATTAAGTAAGTCAGGACACAAGTCAGACTTACACGCCCTAGCACAAGTGGAAGCCTAATTGGGCCAAAGCTTAGTCAATTTTGACTGATCGCGATAGCTTTTGGTCCGCTCTAACGCCTAGTCCACTAAAAGCGGATGACGATGACTTAGAAAGTGGAAATCTAGCCAACACTCTCAATGTTTGATCATAATGACTTGCCAGACATCATTGCACAACTGCGGACAACAATCATCGAACTTGATCAAAGCTTAGTCAGTTCCGACTGATGACGATAGCTTCTGATCCGCTCTAAGACCGTAATCCGCTGCGTGCGGGTAAATATGGCTTAGAAAGTGGGAGCATAGTCAGCGCTCCAATGCTTGATCGAGACGGCTTGCCAGGGATCATTGTCCAACTACAAATAATGTTCACCGAACCTGATCGAAGTTAAGTTAGTGACGACTGATTACGATAACTTCTGGTCCGCTCTAAGATAGTAGTCTGCTACGTGCAGGTGAAGATTGCTTAGAAAGTGAGAGTCTAGTCGGTGTTCTCAACACCTGATCATGATGACTTGCCAGGGATCATTGTCCAACCACAGACAATGATCGCTGAGCCCTACGAAAGTTTAGTCAACCTCGACTGATGACAATAACTTCAAGTCTTTCTTACAGCCTAGTCCGCCAAAAGCGAGCAGAGACGGTTTGGAAGCCTAGTCAGAGCTCAAGAAGCTTAACTCGGACGACTTGCACGGACCACTATCCAATCATTTACAACAATTTACACGCATGACCATAGTCCAACCAGTTTGCTTGCAGAAACAACGACAATTGCTAGTCCGATCTACAGCCTCGCCCGTGCATAATGGATCTCAACAACGAGTAACGTCATAGTCCGAATAATCTTTTACCAGCCTGGCTTATCCCCTCACATGGAGTTTAGCCAATTTACAACACTTGGTCGATTCAACTCGTTGATCTCTAAAGAGTACATATCAGGATTGCCTGAACAATCGCAACATAAGCGGTCAAAATTCTCACAAGCAAATCAATCATACGACTTCCAAACTCCGCAAGACCTCTTTTCTAAAAGCTAATACTGCGATAAGACAAAGCAGGAAAAAAAATTAAATAAAAAAAATAAATAAAAAATAAAAAATAAAAAATAAAAAATAAAAAATAAAAAATAAAAAATAAAAAATAAAAAATAAAAAATAAAAAATAAAAAATAAAAAATAAAAATATAAAAAATAAAAAATAAAAAATAAAAAATAAAAAATAAAAAATAAAAAATAAAAAATAAAAAATAAAAAATAAAAAATAAAAAAATAAAAATATATAAAATATAAAATATAAAATATAAAAATAAAAATAAAAATAAAAATAAAAATAAAAATAAAAATAAAAATAAAAATAAATAAAAATAAAAAATAAAAAATAAAAAAAATAAAAACCAGCAGGAAAAGTCAAATAATAGACAGGAACATAATATTGCTCAACAAATTGTATCTCATTGATAAGCCAAAAATACAGACACTACAACAAATATGGGTTTAGATACTTAAATTTACGACTTGCTTCGTATGCTAAGTTATTTTGATGACGTAATTAAAGCGTGCGTCAGCAAATCAAGTCATTATATAATAATTTTAAAAATTTTATGACATGCTTTTAGGGTATGTCTAGTTAACGAATCGTGAAAAGTTTTTATATACCGCCCATTTTTCTTTTATTTGCCAAGATTTAACGACGGTTAAACCCAACAAAAAAAATCTCGCCCGTCTCGCACAACATGGAGCCTTCCATCACCTCCGCGTCCCCAACCTAAGGCCCTCCCCGTCGGCTTCTCTTGACAGAAACAGAGGAAAGAAACCATGGCGATGGTTTCAAGATTAGTGAGGCTCGTCAGCGCCTCCTCAACACGACGCCCATTGACTCTGCTCCATAGACAACAACATCCCATCTCCACTCTCGCCGTTACAATCAATCGTCATTTCATGTTCAATCCAAGATGTTTTGGTGTCCAATTGGATCAATCTCGCGGCTACTCCTGCTGCCAGGCTTTCGATGAAGATGAAATGGTTGATGACTATGACTATGACGATGATGATGACGATTTCAGTGGGGACCACATTGACTAGACTGAGACTGAGACTGAGGCTGATGTTGAAGATGATACTGACTACTTCGACGACGATGAAGCAATTGAGTAAGAGCAGTTCTTATGTTTTCTGGTTTATACAATTTAGTTGTGATTTGCGAAGAGAGATCTAAGGATCTAAGTGTCTGATTTTGTTCTCGTAATCCATATTTCATAATTGTAATTGTAGCATTAGAAAACTTTGTTTATCTTGATGAATGGAGATCTGATTTGCTGCGAGGTGTTGTTCTTTGGTGATTGCAGATTTTAATTGAGTTAGTTTTCAGGTATTTGATTCAATTAGATTCGAAAAACCCTAGGTCTTTTCTTTTTTTTTTTAATTTTGGAACCCCTCCGAGGGGTTTTGGGATGTAAAGAAAGAAAATCTCTCTCTTTGTCACTCTTTCTCTTCTGTTTTTTTTTTTTTGAAAGGCAAGCAGGGGGGTTTATATGGGCTCCCCAGACCACTGAAAAATTAGAGTAGAAGATTGGTTACATTCGTGCATATTTTCTGCCCCTAGCATCATCAAATACAATTTTCTTAATGTCTTCCGCAAAAGAACTAGGAATTAGCTCTATAAACTCATTGTTAGGAAGAAGTTTTGCCAGTTTATCAGCTACCTGGTTTGTTTCCCGCACTGTATGTCGGATCCGATAACCCGCAAACCTTTTAAGAGCCCCCTTAATCCTTCTAGTAGTGTGAATGGCTTCCCATGGAGGAGCTTTATCAGAAGTGAGAAACTTAACAACAGTATTGGAGTCCATGCTAAATTTCACTCTATGAAGTCCATATCGTTGCGCCAACTTGATAGCCGGTTCTATTCCCTGAAGCTCATGTAGAAGGACAGTCTGTGCTCTTTGACTCCCTGCCCCAGCTGCCACCACCACTCCATCATGGTTCCTGATTATTGCTCCATAGCCTCCTCGAGTTCCTGTTAGTGAACCATCCGAGTTAGCTTTAAACCAGTCTTGTTCAGGCCGCTGCCATGCATGCAAAGTGGGTGTACAAAGCCTGAAATTCACATGGACTCTCCACTTGTCAAAGAGACTACGATTATCAGCATTATCTCTACTTGGAGTTCCAAGACTGAATCTCTGAACCTGACATCTTCTATGATCCTAGTTACCACTTCAGTAGCAACTCTAATCCTGGATTGGAAGAGTCTGCAGTTCCTTTCTGTCCAGATATGGTATATAGTTGCATTTAGAGCAAGCTTTCTCAACACACTGATAGGGGAGTTACCAAAGAATTTGTTCTCACACCATCTCCACTCAGCATCCCAGTCCATTGGTTTGTGTTTATAGCCTAGCTGATTAAGGATACGATTCCATATAAATCCAGAGTACCTGCACTTGAAGAAGAGGTGCGCTTCACAGTCTGGACCATCACTGCACAGTGGGCACTTTGAGCAATCAGAGACTCCCCATTTGAGTAGTTTGTCTTGTGTCTTTAGTGCTTTGTGCAGGGCTAACCAAGTGATGAAGCTATGCCTGGGTATTCTTTCTGTGAACCATACAAGTTTAGACCATGAGATGGCTTGTGATCTGTGCCTTAGGGAGTGGTATGCACTCTTGTTTGAGAACTCCCCATCGTGACCCCCCATCCATGTGACAACATCTCTATGTTCAGTATCGAGTTCCACCAGTCCAAGGTCTTCACAGATATCAGCAATGTTCAATCTGTCTCGCCTCCTGGTGTCCCATTTGTCGTCCTGAATGGCTGAATGAGTGCATTAACCTTTGCATTGCGGTGAAGTGTGGAGTGGTAGGTTAGATGCTGTGGGAACCTGTTGAGAAGGATACCCTGGGGGTGCCAAGGATCTTTCCAAAGCATAGTGTCCTGACCATCACCTATGGAGTGAACTATAAGTGAACTAGCCTGAGCCCTGCATTTAAGAATATTACGCCAGCACCAAGAGGCTTCAATGGGAGTGGCCATAGTCCAGAAGTTTTTATCTCTGATCAGATGGGACTGTCCACTTCACCCATAGGGTGCCCTTATTCGAAACTATGTTCCAGACATGCCGCATCATGGCAGCTTTATTTGAAGTTTCAATGCATCTGATGCCCAAGCCTCCTTCAGTATAAGGACTACAGATGCGTTGCCAGGTGACCATTGGCTTTTTTGCGTAAATCTCTGAACCTGACCATAAGAAGTTCCTCATAAGGGTTGTTATGTCCTCTCGTACGCTTTTTGGCAGGATAAAACAAAAAGTCCAGTAAACATGGAGATTGTTCAGGACAGCCTTAATTAGTGTAACCCTGCCTACATAAGAGAGAGTCCTGGTCTTCCAGGATTGAACTCTTTCTCTTCTGTTTCTTCTCATTTCCCATGTAGAAATTCTCTAAAACCCAACAACCCTACCAGTCAAGCTGTGTTTCTCTTCTACTGAGAACCCACGTTTTCCACATTTGATCAAAAGAGGAAGGATGAGCAACCCAAAGTTCCAAATCTTTGATTCTCTCCCAGAGTAGTAGTAGTACTAATACTGAAAAACAACATTGGGTTCTCATGGTCAAGCTTGTCTATCAAACTTGGAAAGGAAACAATGTAAGTTTCACCCTTCACATCTTTGTTATGGATTAATTTCATTCTCTCCCAGAGTAGTAGTAGTAGTAGTATTAATACTGAAAAACAACATTGGGTTCTCATGGTCAAGCTTGTCTATCAAACATGGAAAGGAAACAATGTAAGTTTCACCCTTCACATCTTTGTTATGGCTTAATTTCATTCTCTCCCAGAGTAGTAGTAGTAGTACTAATACTGAAAACTGAAAAACAACATTGGGTTCTCATGGTCAAGCTTGTCTATCAAACTTGGAAAGGAAACAATGTAAGTTTCACCCTTCACATCTTTGTTATGGCTTAATTTCATTTATTAAAGATGATAAAGTTCTCAACTTTGTGGGTTCATATTGTTTCAAGTTTTAATGTTTTTTCCTTCTTATTTGGTTGATTATAAATATGGGTATGCTTCAATTATTGTAATTTTGTTTGGAAATTAGTGGGTTTAAAGTGATTAAGCATGTCTTTGCTTGGTTAATTGGAATTATTTTCCTTCATGGTGGCTTGCTTTTGTTCAATTTTAGGCATTTGGTGTCTTGAAAATACTGATTGTGAATGACTAACTCATTATATGGCTTAAAATTTGAAATGGGGTTCTTTGAGTTTGCTGCTTTTGGTTTACTTTAGTTTTTGATATGTTAGTCTTACCTAATTAGTGTGGGTTTCAGACTCATTGTTTTGGTGAATTTCTTCTGCTTGGTTTAGGGTGTTCTATGGTTGACCCATACAATTTGATAAGTTTGGTGTTATGAGTTATGGCCATCTTTGTTAAAAAAAAAAAGTGTTTTGTTTGATGAAAACTGTGTTTTGGTCATTATTTAATTCAATATTGACATAGTTGGCACTTTTGCATCTAGTTCTTTGAAGTTTGTTTCCATGTTTTATCAGGTCTAATGCTGTATATTTAGTTGATTTAGCACTTTGGTAGGTTTAATGTTTTTGTTATCTGTGTAGAAAATAATATGACGAGTATTTGGGACATGTAATTTGGATTTATTTTATTTGTAACACGTTTTAATTAGACTAGCGAGAGCTTTCATAAATCTCACACCTCAGTTTGAGAATCACATTTCCTTTGCACTTGGAAAGGGCAATAAGATTGAATTCTGGAATGACAGTTGGAGTAGAATTTCTCAGTTAAACTTCATATACAGACTGTCTCTGAATGGGAAGGGAGTAGATAGAAGGATAAATGTTACAATGGTTTGTGCAGTTCCATTTTTTCCATGAAAAACCATTTTTCTTCAAAATGTAGGAGGCTTTTATTACTTTTTGTCAACTCCATTTCTTTGTCAGGATTCCGGACCACAGTTCCAACAAATGTGAATGTGATGTTCAAATATGGAACAAATCTTCTACAAGCAATTGGAAACTGTGGTTGGTATCATGAACATAAGCTTCTTTGTATTTCATCCTAATTTTTGTTCTTTAAATTAAGATCTCCTTTTGATGTTGGTATTTTTTTCACTGAATTTTCCCATAAGGTAAGTCACCTTATCTTCTATGTTCCGTGGATGCATTAAGTTTTCCTTCCTAAGGGCATCTCTATTGTGAGAAATAATATGTATAATTTTCTATTGTCTTGCAGCTTCAA
Source organism: Berberis vulgaris (assembly GCA_963556465.1). Lineage (NCBI taxonomy): Eukaryota > Viridiplantae > Streptophyta > Magnoliopsida > Ranunculales > Berberidaceae > Berberis > Berberis vulgaris. Next base: position 24,322,489 of record OY747130.1, on the reverse strand, counting down.
GTGTATCAAAACTCCTGTTAAGGGCCAACTTTGTAAACATCACCAGGTATGAGTTCTAGATTAGCAATTATATAGACTTATAGTAGAAAATTGAGTCCTGACTTCTGAGAATGGCTTTCAAGTACAACAAGTGTATAATCTTTTACAGATAATTTCCTGTAGATGAACCTCAACTGTAAACATTTATTACATTTTGAAATATGATTTCTTTATTTATTTATTTATTTGTTATTTGAGATTGGTCATGTTTACACTTTCTGTACTTGTATTTAGTTTACATTTGCCAAATTCTTTCTGTTAGATTATTTTTGTGTTATAATTATTTGTTTTATTTTTATTTACGAGTCTTCCATTGTCCAGTGCTTTGATTATGATAACTTAATTGAGATCAAATCAAGGAGACCTTCCTAGCATTGGCCTCACTGTAATAAATCTATGTACTACACAGACCTACGTGTAGATCAGAATGTGGTCAAGGTAAGTACTTTGGAATTGCATTTATTTGAGGGCGCTCTTCATGTTCAGATCAGATGACCTTTTTTTTATTAGATCTTAGGAGGTAGGAGAAAATGTAGCTAATGTGATTATTTCATCAGACGGATCCTGGAAGCCTGTCATAAAAAAGGACAACCGCGCTGATGAACTACCCGAGAACACCCTCAGAGAGGAACAAGTTGATTCTGAGCAGTGTGAACCTTTGAGATCCTCAAACACTCGATCTGATGTTGTGGATCTTACAATTGGAGAGTATACTGAGATTGATGCCATGGATACTTGTGAGGCTGTAGATCGCAAGCCTTCAGTGGTGCTCTTCTGAGTTCTGTTCTCCGCCACGAGACGACTCAAACTGCTACTCAATTAGAAGATGATTTCTGGGCAGGAATTTACATGTCAGCCTGTAATGGATCTGCTGTCCCTAGCCATTATGAGCCTCCTTCACTAAACCCAGTGCTAATTGATGCTATTTTTCCTGCATTTAATCGAGAATCTGCTGATGTTCGTGGAGCCACACTTGCTATGAGTTCTATGCCACAAAGCCAATTTCCACCTAGCAGTAATCTACAGTTTACAGCCACAAGTTGGGAATTCAGTCATTAGCAGTGAATTTGGGAGGTTGATACCTAGGAATGTCAGCAGAAATCCAATAGCTATTCAGGCTCTTCCTGTCCAGAGTGCAGCATCTAACTCAAATCAACAGTCACAAGCAGGCCCAAATACCTTGATACCCAATGGTGCTCCTATCCCTTCTCAGGCTTATCCTTTTATGGCACCCCTTACTGATGTTTTCAATGTAATTGGTCATGAAACAGACAGACAACGACAATTCTCTAGATCAGTTATGAATACTCTCTGCTGCAAACACATCTTCATCTTCAATGCAGCATCATTCTGTGAAGCAGGTTTGATTTCTTTATAGTTAGTTTTTGAAACATGGCTAGTGTGTTGGACCTGCTAATACTTTTTGGTTCCCTATCGATCCTTAAGAATTACAAAACCATGTGCCGGTTTGCATGTTAATTCAATTACTATTTTCTTAACCTTGGTTTTGAATGTTTCTTTTGTATTTTTCAGAACTGGGATTATCAGGATCGATCTCACATACCAAGTCGATCATTCCAATAAATTGTTGGCCTTCCTCCTGAACATCATAATTCACAGAACCAACTAGCTCCAAACATGAGGACCCCTCAAATGATGAGCCCACCTGCAGTGGGGCGCCTATCTACTCAATATCATTCCCAGGTTCAACAAGGAGGGACACAAAATTTTGTTCCGACACCTGGAAGCGCAATGAACCAAAGTAGTTGGTACTCTGGAGTTCAACGTCCTCCTCATATGGCAAGATCACCTGTTGCTGTTCCTGTTCCTGTTCAACTCCAAGCACCAAGGACAAAATCTTCTTATCCCGTGACGGTTTATGGGATTTGAACATCAATGGGGGAACAGAGAGGGAAAAATATGGAAGGAATTATACAACCTGTTTCAAGAGCTGATGGTTTGGGGGATTTTCCATGAGAGCAGAATTGGATACCCACGGGGCGAATGAGGGGAAGCGTCTGGTCAAGCTTTCAATGTCGTTAACCATTGTCTACTCCATGAATACCCCGAGCAACAACTCTGACATCAACGCCTAATGTTCCCTCATGTCTACAGGTGCTTGTTGCACATAACATGAATGCACTTGGGAACCACCCCTATATATATATATATTTTTAATTTTAGCAAACCATTTGACGACGTGCATTCAGTGTCATTGTTCGCAATACGACATCGTGCATTACAGTCCTCGGCGATTAGTTAAGTCTTGATCAGCATGTCGTTATTCATCAACTACGTCTTGTCCAATGCATGTCGTTACTTCACCTTTTTAACGACTTGCCAACGGCGTCATTGAAGACACTTACGACATGTAACTTAAGTCATTGTACACCTATAAGGTCATGATTCGACGACACAAAATGTACGTCGTAGAATGCACAACTCCTATAACGATCATTGATTCCTTGACGTGTCGATGGACGTCGTCATAAACATTAAACGACATACTTTGTACATCTTCATATCCTATATATGTTGTAGTACGAGCCTCCGTCTCCGGAGGATGGCAGGGAGCAAATATAGGAAAGCCAAGCCCCCGCAAGTTCTCATAACTAGGGAGGATGCACGGCTAATGTTGAGCCCGCAGCCAAAACAGAGAGGCTCGACCCTGGGAACCTCCTTCGCAGAGGGGTGCATGATCCGGACGTATTATACCGCCTTTCCGTCTCACCATTAGTAGACCGGATCATGAATGAGGCCCTTCCGAGGAAGTTCACTCCCCCGAAGCTCAACTTCTACGACGGAACCACCAATCATTTCGATCACTTGCGCCATTACCAACACATAATGGCCCTTAAAGAAGGATCCGAGTCTTTCATGTGCAGAACCTTTCCCATTAGTTTGAAAAGCTCAACACTGACGTGGTTCCACAACCTTTTGCCGAAGTCGATCAACTCCTTCAAGACATTGGCAAATGAGTTTCTGACACATTTTGCAAGGAGCCAACGTTTTCGAAAAGGCCCATACTACATACTCTCTTTAAAGTAGAAGTCCCACGAGACTCTCAGAGAGTATGTCACACGCTTCAACAAAGAACTGACTTTCATCGACGGATGTACTGACGACACGGCCGTAACAACCTTCACAGCGGGCCTCAAGGAAGGAAAGTTCTACGAAGACCTCACTTTAGAGCCCTCTCTGGACATGACAGAGCTTCTAAAAAGCGCTTAGAAGCATATTACCTTGGAGGAGCTGAGAACCTTGAAGAGAGAAACCGAAGGCAAGAAGAAGCCCTCCACTCCTACGGACAAGAAAGAGGGAAGGAGGCGCAAGGGAGAGGAACGAAGCAAGAGAAAGCGCAATGACAACAGGTCAGACCCTAGTTGGTCCAGGCTAGAGAAAACATCCAACTATGTTGGATCCAGGACTATGACACCCCTCAATGTCTGCCAATCAGACGTACTAAACTCCATGAAGAACTGGGAGGATCTGAAGTGGCCCTTGAAGCAGCGCGGGGACCCCGTCAAGCGTGACAATGGCAAATACTGCAGTACCACAAGAAGGGTGGCCACGATACCAACGATTGCAAGAGTCTGAGGTATGAAATTGAGTACTGGATCCGCGGAGGCAAACTGAAGGAATTTTTGAACTCTGAAAAGCAGTCAGAATGAACAGAGGACAGAGGGTAGTTAGTCAAAGAAATAGAGAAGGAGACTCCAGGGATAATATGTTCTTCATGGAATCAGACCGAATGAAGACCAGTCGTACAGGTCCCGCAAGCGGACTCTACTAGAGATGCGGACGCAACCTGCGGACAAGTACAGACACATCTGCTACTCACGAGTACAGAGCCCCATTCCCACATTGACCTTTACGGACAAATACCTCGAAGCAATTTGAGCGCCGCACAACGACGCCCTAGTCATCTCGATCTCCATCGCAAGGTGGGAGGTAAGGAGAGCTCTGGTGGACACAGGAAGCTCACTCAACGTCCTGTTCTACAACGCGTTCGGCAATATGGACCTCAAGGAGTAAAACTTGACGTCCTCAGACTACCCGCTGATTGGATTCAATGCAGAAAAGTGCTTCCGATCAGGAAGATAAGGTTGGCGATAGTGCCAAGAAGGCCGCAGCTAAGAAAGGTCATGTTTATGGACTTCATGGTCGTAGACGCACCGTCGACCTACAACCTTATCTTGGGAAGACTATGGCTCCACCAGATGGATGCAATAGTCTCCAACCTTACCAGTGTGTTAAGTACACTGCTAACCGCTCAGAAGGGACAATACGTGGAGACCAACCTACGACACGAGGCTTCCATTACACCGCACTGAAACAAATAGAATGCTCCCAAATCCAGCTCCAGCTCCATACTGCGAGGTAGCCTTAACCAATGTCGGGCCAAGCGACAGTAGAGGCATCGCCTTCAAACAATGCAGGAGTTGTTTGTTCTTCTGTCAAGCAAAATCGAGAGGGAATGGCAAGCGGGAACACATCTCCCCGACCTCCAGTCGGTGCGGAAATCAACCCATCTACAAGGTTTACTCTACAGTAACCTCTGTAACGCCAGCAAATTTCAGCGATCCATAAGGGCAATCCGAATTCACTTCAAGGCCAGGATCATCTCCTCTCGCTCTACAGTTAGTCCGCTTTCAGTTGTTTATTTCCTTTCAATAGTCAATGTAAAGTTTTAGTTCTTAAAGAATTATGTAATTTGCAATCATTTAAGAAATAAATGAAGAATTACGAAAATGAACTCTATTGATTATTGGAATGATGTAACAACAAGCGCCATGAGGCGGATACTAAACACTACATACTACAAGCGCCTTGAGGCGGATACTAAACACTACATACTACAAGCGCCTTGAGGCGGATACTAAACACTACATACTACAGGCATTTGATCAACATGGAGTAAGGACTTGCTTAAACAGTCCGAGAGGTATCCGAAGAAGGCCAGTGCAAGCAATTTGCAAGTGACAACAAAGATATCCAATGGACCTCGCTCGACCCCTTCCCAAGATCAAGGAAAATGTGTCAGAGGGAGTTGAAAGGACTAAGCGGTCAATCAATTGTTCCATAGAATCATCCCAAGTAAAGCGCCCCTACTACAACGTTGTAGACCTTGCAACAGATGACTAACTTCCCCAAAAGATATCATACCTCCTTGATGACTTTCTCAAACAGTTTTTGGCCACCTGAGGAAGATAGAAGAAGGCGGATGAGGATGGTCACAAGCGACGAAGCAATCAAGGTCTCACAATGCTGCCAAAAGAGGACACCTTTCACATGCGCGGTAGCAAGGGTGGTTGAGAGCTACCACCACTAAAAACACCACACATCCCCTAACACTTCGATCAACCATAAGTTAGCAGCGGGAATAGAATACACGCGGACGCAAACGACACAAAGTAAGACCAAGGTGTCTCCCTTGATTGCAAACTCGTACTACTTCTCCACGATATGAAAAGAAATTACGAGATCTCAGCAGACCAACTATGTGCCCAGCCACAATAGGTGACCACGCATAACAACAATTATGATCGTGCATGATCGGTGCAAATGTCAAAACATTCGGAAACTTCGACAGTGGAGATTCACCTTCAGCCTTTGGAAAACCCAAAGAATTTTCTTCAAACAAGATCTCAAACATTCCCTTCCAGCATTTACAGGAGAAAAGCTCTGCAAAAGATAGTGCCTACAACGATTGAAAAACACCATTATATAGATGTAATGGTTCGCCAAACAGACCTCCTGTATTAACTGCTAAGCATATAATACCGTGTGGAAAATGAAGAAACGAAGGTTCCTAAGGAAAGTGTGCAGACCACATTCTCTCAATTAATGGCGTTGCACGCAACCCCATCAATTCATGGGGAGTAACTGGTATTAAACCTTTCTGCAGTTTACGCCGTACACGTGTCACCATGCGATCTATGTCATACACGTAGCGCAACCGTACAGGAAACCCTAACTCTTCCTTTGCAAACTCAAAGGCTTGATCCACTTGGCCCACCATTCAAAACGTATTCTGCTACATGCGAGGCACGAGCGCAAATCCAAAGCAACCTTAACGCACGGACCGTACCTATGGATCGCTATTTTTTTAAGGTAATGTTGTCTGCACATTGCGTGACACTAGCGGATATGGGTTCTCACGCCATCAAACGAGCGGAACCCCTTTCCAACCGGGCAATCTTAGTTAGCCTAAGCTGATGACGACGACTTCTGATATCACCCGACACCTAGTCCGCTCAGCGCGGATCTCGATGGTCTAGGAAGTGGGAGTCTAATCAGCGCTATCACGCCTGGTAACGACAATTTGCCAGGGATCATTGCCCCCTCTACGGTCAATGATTGTTGAACCCAATCAGGTAAGCCTAGCTGGTGACGATTGGCAATGAAAGCTTCTGATCAAAGCCCAGACCTGTAGCCCCTACTGCGCAGGTGTAGATGGTTTGGAAAGTGGGAGCCTAGTCAGTCCAAAACTTATTCCGACGGCTCACCACGAGACCTCCGCTTTTCAGCGTGGCCGCCAAATTACCAACCCTGGACTTGTAGCCCCCACTGCGCTGGTGTAGATAGTTTAGAAGATGGGAGCCTAGTCAGTCCCGAACTGATTTCGACGGCTCGCTATGGGACCACTACTTTTCTGCGTGGCCGCCGAATCACCAACCCTGGACTTGTAGCCCCCATTGCAGGGGTGTAGATAGTCTAGAAGGTGGTAGCCTAGTCAGCCACGAACTAATTTTGATGGCTTGCCATGGGACCACTGCTTTTTATCGTGGCTGCCGAAAACTCCCAAATTTGTAGCTTGATGCGCACAGGTGTAGATGATTTGGAAGGTGGGAGCCTAGTCAGTCCCGAACTGATCTCGACGGCTTGCCACGGGATCACTACTTTCCAGCCTTGTCGCCGAACTCTTTTTACTCAAACTTGTAGCCCCACCGTGCGGGGCGGGTGTAGATGGTTCAAAAGGTGGGAGACTAGTCAGTCCATAACTGATGTCGACAACTCGCCACGGGGCTACTGCTCTTCAGTATAGTCACCAAACCTTCACTCCCCAAATCTATAGCCCACATTGCTCAGGCATATATGGTTCGGAAGGTGGGAGCACCGCAGCTCACCACGTGACCACCGCTCTCCTTCAAAACAGCGGCCGCAAACATGAATCTAGCCGAGTCAGGGTTTTCACGCTCAAACGGACTGACATTCTAATATTAGCAAATGCCACTCACGCCAATACAAAGATCGTACAGCCAGTGCCCAGATAAAAGCTACTTAGGATGCCAACCCGAGCTTACGGCGCCTGACTTGGCATGAACGCTCTGACACATGCTCAGATGTTTGGTAGGAAGTAAGCCACAGAGATGGGAAGAGGTATTATTCTACTTAAATACACAAATTCATAAATTTTTAATATCATTTTTACCTCCTTTTGGATTGGTTTTGCAACTACCTTGTCCAATCATAGGCATTATGTTTTGGATAGATAAGGCATCGTGATACCCACTTAGTTACATCATCAATCTCCGATAGCTCGAGGTATCATCTTCGGCCCCAAACCTGTGTCAGTGGCAGCAAGGGGAGGATGCTCTTTTTCAACCAACCGACTCGGACATCGCAACTCTCCCATAGCAGCAGTTGCAGCTGACTGATCAGACAAGTGAGGTAAGCCTCAAGCAGCTTACCTTGGGGACAATACACAGCTCGGGCAACTCAACCCTCATCTAAACTGTCCGCAACATGCCCACTATCGGACATGGCTACACAACAATGACCCTGAGTCATTCGCAATGCAAAACGGTCAAGCTCTCTATCGTAGACATACCAGTCGACATCCTATTGATTCAACCAGTCTACGCCAAAGCAAGACGACAAGGCGAAACGAAAAACATGCAATAGAGACAATAAGCACGAAACGGATAAAACTGTTTTCATGAATGGTCAAAACGAAAAGGGGTACAAACACACAAAGTTCACTCCTTATCCGGAGAAGGTACAGAAACATAAGAGCTAAGCCTAGTGGAAGGAGCAGAAGTTGCGTCCACACACGCCACGGCCTGGACATTAGGGCCCAAACTGTCTTCCTCGTCCGATGACGCAGAGGTTACAAACAAGTCTACATACGACATCTTCTTATAATGCCCGAGATCCCACTTCGGATGCTCCTCCTTCATCAGCGCCAGTAGCTTCAACCTGCCATGTTCAACCCAACGGAACTCGCATTTGCCTTGTTCCTAAAGAATCTCCTCCTCTTGCACCTTCGCATCAACAAGTTCACACTCCAATAGCTCCAATTTGCCAGTCAATGCGTCAACCTGAGATTGCTCTTTGGCTAGACTGTTCTTCACAACACTAAGCTCGTGTCACTTCAATTCGAGCTGGTCCTCGGCCTTCCTCGCCTCTCAAACATAGAACTCCACATCATATTCTAATTGTTACTTCTGAGCAGCCCAGTCGGCCTCTTTCGAAGCATTCTCTTCAGTAAGAGACCGCAGTTTAGAACGCACTTTAGCCGCAACTTCCTGCACAACCTCTACGTCTCGGCAGGTCCGCTCCAACTCTTGTTTGAGTTTATCTCTTTCGGACACCGCCTCTGACATATCATGCTCAAGGACCTTAAGACGAGCCGCTTGAGTCTCAGCGGCCACAGTTGATTGATCCAACCTCTTCTCCTCAGCATGCTTCTGTAGTTGCTTTTGTAGCCGACCAATTTCATAAAGCCACTACACCACAAATCTTTATTTATAGCATGCCAAAACTACAATAACTGGATAAGATAGCATTGTCAGTCATGTTGTGTCAGCCACGCTATTAAAAGTCTAGCTATATGATAGCATTTTTGGAACGCTATTAAAAGTGCTCTTTTAATAACATTTTTGGAATATTGTGGTAAATCCTGTAATAGCGTTTATAAAATTGGTTATATATTTTTTTACATTATTATAACTTTTTTAGTAGCATTTAGAAAATGTTGTTATATAGTTTGTACACTATTGTAATTTCTTTCACAACATTTATAAAATGTTGTCACATAGTTGTCTACAACAGTTTTAGAAAGCTTTTAATTAATTACTCATGGCACTTCAAAAATGCTATTAAAAATCTTCGCAATTTTTTTTTGCTAATTTATTTTTAGCATAAGTATCATTTGCAATCTGTACCTGCTATTAAAAAGTGCAACCATAAATAGAATCCAACTATAGTGAAATAGTAAATAAAATCCAACTATATAAAAAATTTCATCAACATTAATATAATCCAACCATGTATATAAAAGTGCAACTGTCAATACATGGTTCTTATAAAATAAGTCCTATCAACACAGTAACTAGAATCCAAAATATGTCAATACATGTTTCTTCATAATCATAATAGTAAATAGAATTCAACCATGTACGTAGGATTATTTTTCCCTTCATGACTTTCTTCTTCCTCATTTACTCATCATGACCTGTCAAACATAAAGTTCGACTACCAATTAAACCAATTCAAGCATTATGAAAAGTGAAAGAAAATTTGAACTAAAGTCTTCCAAAAACATAATAAGCCATTTTTACAAGCTTGAAGCAAGCACCTATAAAAATCCAAAAGAAACTAGTTAGTCTTCCAAACACATAATAAGTCATTTTAACAAGCTTAATATTAGATTGAAGAATCAACAGTAAACTGATTTTGTCTGACACCCTCCACTCCCCACCAAATTATCTGACATCCATCAAACAAAAAAAAATCAAAACTTTACTGAAACAAACCCTCATGAGAAATGGTGTTTTCTTCATTTTGTCAAACAAGACTAAAAATCACAAATGGGTTATTGTTATTTATGATAAAAATCAAAACTTTAACACTAACAAGACTCAAATAGGTTTAGGTTTAGGTTTAGGATTTTGCAATTAGGGTTTTTACAGGAGGCGGAGTCATTAAGTGAGGCTATAGTAGAAAAACATAGTAAGGCTAAGCCTAAACTCTTAGTTATGTGTGCACATTGCTCAGATCAAGTGCGAAAACTGAGTAATATAGCAGACACTATGATTTGTTGACTGTTAACAGGCACATGAATACAGTTCATGGATATGTAACAGGGTTCATTGAAAATCAAAGTTAGAGTTCGATGTAACACATAAAAGTAAGAGAATAAGAAAGGATAAACTACTCAGAAGAAAAATAAAGCAGAAAAATAAAAACAACATTTTTCTTATGCTAATATTGCCATCTTTATGAGAATAATATAGAACACGGATCCAAAATTGAAAGGCAAGCCTACATGATACAACCCTCTTTATAGTCCATGGTACCACCTATGTATTGAATCACTATGTTTCAGGCTAAGGTTGCTTGCAAAAAAGGGGGTATGTATCGGTGCCTTCTAAAAAGCAATGATTTTAAACTAGGACTTACGATGATTTAACTCATAAATTAAAAAACAAAACTTGGGAAGCAACTTATGTATCATACCATAAATGAAAAAACTGAGAGTACTACGATCTCAACAATCTGATTTCCCAGGAAAGGCCCTAAAAATGCATAAACGGCCACAACAAGAAAACTGTACACTGCCATCCCTACACTCTGCAATTCATAAGTGAATACAATAAGAGGAGCTAAATTTCAAGACATCAAGGATTCAAAAATTAAGTTATCAGCAATTGGGTTTACAGTATAAGGCCTAGTGGCAAACCAACAGATGAAAAGTTCAAAATTTGTGGGGTTCAATTAAACAAGATGCAAATACTTGCATAAAGCAGTAGCATGTCAGCTAAAGGTTAACCACATGAGGTAGAAACCATGAGCACTTACAGCCAAGGATCATCTCCAACAAGCATCATATCATCTTCATTATCAGTATACACAACCTGCCAGTTTTTGTTGTTAGCCATCAACTCGCCATTGAAGTCGAACATCTTGTCTAATTCACCAATCAATTAATCATAGTCCTTAAACTTGGTAAGGTCCACAGACCTGCCAAGAGCAATCCCTTGTTTGTGAACCTGAATTAAACAACTTTAGTACAAAGACTTCATACATTGAGACCAGTAATATAAAAATTGAATTCATCAAAACAAACCTTGGTGCAACTTCTGGTTGAACTGCCCTGGGTTTTGCCCTGAACATCTCTTGAACGCTGTTGACAAGCTTGTGAAGGCCTTTCAGGCTCATTTCGAACAAGATCGGTAGACTTTGAGCCCTTTGATGGCTCTGATTGTTCATCAAACTCTTGTGCGTGTGAATGGTTCAAAACAGGATGGATATTGTTTTCTTGCTCAAATTGCATAGTTGTATTAGACTGTGCTGCCTCTGAAACAACTGGGTTCCTGATGAGCGAAAATCCAAATAGCTTGCAACTGCCAATTCCTTTGGATGGTAATTGCTCCTGACTTAACATTGAAGGTTGTGGTCTTCCTCCTCTAGTGTGGTGTGTAGTCTCAGAGTGTGATGGCGAGAGCATTGGCATCACCCAGCTACTAGGCTGCTCCACCCTGAGATTCTGCTGAATGGAGTAGCCACCAAACCCACCATAACTATTAGAACCAGATTTCTGATAATCAGTTGTTTGTGATGTTTTCATGCCAGAATCCAACATATTTAATGATGGACTAGTATTCATCATAGACCATGATCCCGCATAGAATTTCCCTTCAGACTCTTGCAACTGCTTCTTTAACTTGTCAGAATCTTCATCAGTTTTGTCAGCAAATGACGTTGATAATCCATGAGAATCATTGGGTGATCGAAAACCCGATAACAAATCAGTATAAGTAGGCTCGTGCCTTAATGGCAGTGACCAATGTTTTGACCTATATTTCCTTTGGCTGGACACCGAATCAATCTTCTCCTCATGTTGCAATGCTGTCCATGAAACAGGTTTTTGAGCAGTGTCAGACTCATTATGTTCAGCAAGAGAACCTCTCAAGGTCGAGGTTTCTTGACCTTGCAAGACCCTCGAAAAGCCATTTACAGGTGCAGGGTCTACAGTGACTTTAGATGGACCTAAGCAAGTTAAAAAACTTGTCAATGACTTGACATACTCTACATTGATTAGGTAACTAGGTAACCCGAACTAATTGACAATAAAGAGATAAATGTGTCAAGCATAGTAGGCTCTACCTTCCATACTGAGAACAGCAGAATCTGGGGATGATGGAACTCTGGGCCTTTTAGGCCGAGGCATCTAAAGTGTATTCAGAGTAGGAGTTAGTGCAGGTTCAATTTTCCATGGCGAGACCTTCTCTAGGCAAGGAACAGAAGAATGTTCATCCCACCTAACCTGCAGAAACAAACAATACAAACAAATTAAAAACAGAATAAAGTAAACAAATCAATTAAATAAATCCAAATATTCTTCAAAAAAGTGATTACCTTGAGGCATCTCCATTTTGAAGCAGGCCACTTGTTCTGATCAGAGTCTCCGATTCCAACTATGGTGCCAGTAAACCTGTCATATGAACCAAAAAACAATCCCGAGAACTAAGATAAACAGGGAGAGAACTGACATCGCTCATATTAAGAAGACAACATAGCTAAGCTTATTCAGTATGTGGAGCACCACTAACATACCTCTGCTCTGGAGCTTCTTCACCTTCAAATCTCATCTTGAAACTCATTCCAATAGAATAACTATTCTTGGTGGACTCCATATACTGCTCAAAGGGCACAATAAACTCAGCAGGGCTTGTCCTGTAACATGATAAATGATTAGGTAACAATTAAATGTGTAATCTAACGTAACAGCACATATTTCCATAAAAATGGAACTGGACCCATAAAGAAATTGATTTACTACAACTTATATGCTTGCAAGCTGCAGCACAAAATCTTACGAGTAATGGCAAATCATACCTCGGTTTGTAATAGACGGTAAACATAGTTCCAGTTCATACAACATGCCATGCTGTAGCAAGCACACCCAAGTGCATGCTAAGACTTGATATAACTGAAGACGGGACATTGCTCTGTTGCCTCATTGCACGCCTTACACCAACACGAAGTTCCCCATTTTCACCTCTGAGAAATGTTAACCATGCGTTGAATATGTTATCACGCATTGACACATTTTAAATCAATGAAACTCAGTGTATCTGAAATATTGTACCTAAGAAAGATAAAAGCATCTCCCGCAACCAACTTTTTAGAGCTTACAAAGACACTCCAGCCACTTTGAAGCAAGTGTCTCCTTGGTTGACCTGGCACACAAACCATTCGCATCTTAAACACATCAATTTGAAATTCAATATGGAAGAACATAAGAATTGGGTGTACGACGATGAATTGTTAAAATATATATATATATATAGTTCTCATCCAAAATGACAATCAATCTCTCTAAATCCAACTAAGACATGAGATAGCGGCAGGAGTAAAGCCTTTAATCAGCCGAGAAACATGATCATGATCAAAATGGTAGATAACTTAAGGTCTGTTATTCTCTTGCACTATACATTCAACTTGCGCAGATTATCAAATGATATGTGCCTAAAAAAGAATGCAATTGTCCAACCATCAAAACAAATGATCAACAACTCAGCTCGCAACCAAATGAAAACAAAGAGATGAATTTTACCACGAAAAATATGCCGAAATCTCCATTCTATTCCATGTAAATCCTTAGCTACCAATTCTTGAGTTGGTGGTTGCCTGCCCATATCTTGATAATCAGCATGATATTGTTAACAACAATACATCCAAATCATATACGATATACCGAATCGAAAACAAATGACAAGAGAAACTTACCAGACGAGGTAGGCATTCATCTGCGTGCCGCCTTAACACGGAGAATCCTCCATGGGTGCTTGTATCTGACACAGTTAGTGTCTTACAAAATGAATGAACATGAGGCCGCGGTGGCGCCACTTCTTTCTCCACCGAATTCTCATCTTGTTGCAAAAACCCATCAAAATGTTTAGGACTTTTCAAAAGGAATTACATTACTATTGATAACAAAACAAATCAAATCAAAGAACAACGAAAAGATCAGAATACTTGCATTAAATTCTGGTAACAGAGTCACTTGAGCAAAAACTTCATCAGTGTCTGGTTCAGCCTACAAGTAAAAATCCCAGTTATAAACCCAATCACCTGAAACTCAAATCGGATCTACATGTGAAAACCTAAGAAATACCTTCAACTGAACATTGATTACGCGACAAAGAATCTTAGTCTGAAGATTATACACCGGCATCCTTGGTTGTAAGTGCTCATGGCTTCTACCTCATGCCCTTAAAAGAAATTAGGGTTTTATAGTTGTAGATGCCAAATATGACATTTGGGGCTAAAGAAGTCTATGAAAAAATGACGAATTAGACATCTAAACCTAAAAAACTAAAAAGTTGGTATTCAAAAACACAAATTTATACTGCAAATAAAAGAGAATTAACAAATGGGTATGTGGAATTAGACCTAAAAACGCAGTTTCAAGCAATGGGGTTTGAAAATTTTCTCTCCAAATAATGAAATTTTGAGAAATTTGGTCTCATGGGCAATGAAAGATAAGATTTTATGTCAAGAAGAAGTACCTGTAATGGGTAAAGAGGGCGTTGCCAGCCATGGCGTCTCATGGAGCAGTGAGGGAGATGAAGATATGGTGAGAGCAGTGAGGGCGATGGAGAGATGGAGGGAGCAGTGAGGGAGATGGCGAGATGGAGGGAGCAGTGAGGGAAATGGAGATATGGAGAGAGCAGGGACGAAGATGGCGAGATGAGGAAGCAGTGAGGGAGATGACGAGATTGAGGGGAGGGTGAAGGAGTTTCATCGAGCTCTACGTCGAGCGCCAAGTAAAACGAGAGAGGAAAGAAGCAAGCGCCAAAAAGCCCGCCCAAGTTTTTTACAACGTTTTCATTTTTGAAGACATTAAAATTTGACTTTTGATAGCGTATTTAGCAAAAACGCTATTAACAAATGCTATTAAAGGGCATTTGTGTTGTAGTGGCAGCTGAAGCAACTCTTCTTCTGATCCAAGCCAAGCAATGGCGAACATGTTTTTTGATGGAAGACTCAAGGACCCTTCACACTATATACACGATGATCAGAGGCAACCTAGTTCAGCCATGGACTGGGCATGGTGACCACTTATTAGCAGCATACAACGACTACTTTCTTTTCATAGCCTTTGGTTTTGTAATTTTATTTGTCAATACCTTAACTTTGAGACTCACAACCTAGCTGCCTTAGCAGCCCAACAGTTATGTAATTTGGTTTAGTTTATATACTATACAAGCTATACGCTTTTAACAAAAAAAAAAAAAGAACGTTATGAACTAATGATTTTGATACTAGAAAACCAGGTGCTATGTTGAGAACTAACTATATCGTAAGGGGTCAATTGAAAAACAAATGCATATGCACTACCATTATATCTAGTACTCTCGTTGTATGTCCATACTTCAGCTTTCTAGAAATACAAATTCATAGTAATAAGAAATGAACATCAAGTTAGCCAAACCTATAACAAGAAAAATAAAACTAAGATGGTCCTTTGAGAAATATGTAGACAGTAGAAGAGAATGTAGGTGTGATGTATGTAATCTGTTGTGGGACTAAGCTTTCCTCGTGTGATTCAGATTTTTAAAAATATACAAACTAGAATTTCCAGCAAGTTATTATTTTTTTAATTTTATAAAGTACAAGCACATACCAGCTTTTCTAATTATCGAGGAAATGCGCGAGGGAAAGAGTTGCTCATCTCGAGGGGGATGGGTGGCCGCTCCTCTTCCTCGCTCGTTTCCTCGACAATAAGAAAAGCCCAGAACATACACATTCAACGCCGACCCTAACTATAGACACAAGAGGTCTAGGCCTAGGCTTTGGGCCCCATATACCAATTCCCAATTAAAAAAAAAAAAAAAACAGGTTTAAGTATTCGCTGCATCAAATTTGCATTTTTGTAACAACCCCTAAAATAATATTACTTTTGAGCTGTAACAGTCAACCAAATAATTTCAAGTCAAAACTAAATTTAGTCAAAAAATGAAAACAATTTCACAAAAAAAGTGATACAATAAATTGGATCACCATGAATAGTGATTTAATTGGTTCTTGCTCTTCTTCCTCTCATTTACCTAGACCTGCACAAGTAGCATGCGTGAGCCAAAGACCGGCTGATGGCATTTCGATACTTAAGTTAGATAAGGCTTAGAAGAGGCTTAAAGTTGTAAATTGAGTTTTTGTAGCATACCTTAGTTCATCGACTTTATCTCCCTTTTATAGTTTGAGAACATTTGTTCGGCTAGGCCTTCGATGGCGTAGTTTAAGGAAAGAGATATTGCTGGAGGTCATTTTCTAGTTGAGACTTGTCCATGTATGGTAGCTTCGTTACACGACTTGTGCTCCTAAATTTGCGGGAAAGGTTTCCCTTTCTGAGTGTTGTCTATGAAAGGAAGTTACATTGCCCGACTTATACTCTAATATTTGTTTCATAGTCAAAACCGATGTATTGTTGGCATGTCTGTCTTGGGTCGATCCTCCATATACTTGCTTTATCTGGGCTTAACCACGTGACGCAAGGGTTTATTAAGGCGCTACAAGTCGGGTCCAACATTCTGAAATCTGCCAATAGTGGGCTTAATGTTGTCTGGGCCTCGTTGGGTTAAGCATGCAATCGGATTTGCTTTGCTATGTTGACGAAATTATCATGACACGCGTACGGTACTGATCAGATGACGGTTTGATATATCATCAAATAATATCACTTGTAGCATCATACTCTTCATGATGATATAGTTATTGTAAATTTTGTTTGTGAAAATGTGTAAAATTGACTATTACAGCTCAAAAGTGATATTATTTTGAGAGTTATTACAAAAATATCAATTTGGTGTAGTGATTATTAGGTTTCTTGAGTGTTAAAAAATATGAACAGTTGTGGCTGGTTTCTTTTGTGCATTCTTTTATTATTTTTTTTTCTATTTTTTTAATTAACTCATTTTATACTAGTCTCATGGCCTTGATAGGTTGAACATATTTAATAGTTTTATATATTTCCCACAAATTAGCCTAAATTTTAAAATAGCCTTAAGGCCTTTATAAGCCGAACAAATATAATCGTTTCATATTTTTCCAGTAATTAGCCGAATGCTAATCTTGCGTGTGGCCTTTATAGGTCGAACCTATTTAATCATATTAAACTTAAGATATTCTTCTTTAAAATTATTGTAATTACAACTACTCTTTACAATATTTAAAATTTTTGTTTATAATTAACAGTAATTTAAAATGTTAATCAACTCTTGGAAAAATCAATTATAATAACTTTTACGAATTCCATAACACAAATTTTTCCATTCAGGTTCACCTAGGGAACCCAAATTCTCAGGGCCGGCCCTGTGCACAGGTAACCAACGAATTAATCGAAGAGATCAACAGACAATAAAAGAAAAACTATTCTAATCAATGGTATGATAAGTTACTCTTTGGAGGTGGCGATGAAACCCTTCACTCATGATTGATTAGACTTCAAGCCAAGATCGAAGTCACAATATCAGAATTAAAAGAAAGTGAAATCTACATAATTATTAATATAAGTAAATAAAGGAGTCATTCTACACTATCTCTTGTGTCAGGCTTATTTCTGGATGGAGCCGTGCATCTGTTTTGTTGATGTGACGCTTAATATCTATTTTGTCAAATTCATCATTTCATCGATCAAAACTAATTCTCATTAATGGCAAAACTCATCATCCCATCCATCAAAACAAATTTTAAATTCCATCATTCCATCGCATCCATCATCTTATCGATTGTCAAACCCATCATCTCATCCATCGATGGCCAAACCCATCATCCCATCCCTATTTGGAGGCATGTTTAGGAGATCATTTTTTCAAACAAATTTTAAATGTTACATCAGCAAAAATAGGTGCATAGCACCACCCAGACACAACATACCAAGCATTGTATAATTTTTGTAAATAAAAAAATGACATTTTTTTAAAGGGGCATTAATGTTTCTTAACCTTTGGATCACTGGTAGGTAAACAGTAAAGACCAAAAAAAATAATTAAATAAATAAACTAAATCAAACTGTGGGGAGAGCTAGATATGATAGATGACCTTCACTTTTTTTTTTTTTTTCAATCATGTAGAAATAGTAGCATTTCCATTGAAAGTTTTAAGCAAATATAGTTATTTTCAATTTCTCATTCAACTATCTGCTTAAAATTTTATTATTTACAAAAGGCATGCATGAGGAGGAAAATAAAAAGTATGGAAGGACAATAAGTAAGGAAAAAAATGATTGCTTACTGCTCTCTTTGTCTCCTATAAAATTCTTGGGGTTTTATACCATTTACCATGAAATTCGCGTGAAGATAAAGAGGAAACCTTTGAGAGTGGAATTAAGTCATCCTTCTAAATATCCTTCCATGCATTAATGAAAGACTAGGAGAACATTAATAGCAACCTGTATTTGACTCTATTTCTTCTTGCTTGTATCGGTTACAGAAGAAATATGAATTCCTCAGTGAAATAGTTTTTAGTATTTCTATCCCTTGTCTTCTTGTAAGTCGAGCTTGGAATGATCCTAGCTAGATAAAAAGAAAATAAAATAGATAAATGTTTCTTATTGATTTGAGAAAATAAGATTGTCAGACCCGCTATTTTATTCTTTTAGATTTTGATGGATTGAAAAAGATTTGGTAACATTACCTATATTATAATTCATAAGTGTGTTTCACTAATTGAACGATAAAAGACGGCTAAGATTTATCTAAGCATGAAGATCTAATGGCTATGACTTAAATTTAGCCTTGGGATATGATTAGTGATACATGTCTTAACTGACAATATATATCTATTAGATAAACTTTTTTATAGTAACATCTAATTATTCTTTCAATAAATGGGCTCATGCTAAATTATTTTCTCATTTATTCTTATTTATTTGAGTTTCATATGGAGGACAAGTGTATCAAATAATTTTATCTGTGAAACAGTTCATATATGTTTACCACACAACTTTACACGCATTGCACATCTTGCACGACTCTTTATTTTCCCTTTCCCATACCTCTAGTCTAATAATCTCTACAAATATTTCATATTTCAATTCTATAAGTTACATATTTCAAACACATTATTGTATTATTGTCATTTGGTTAGGTGGATTTTGTGGTTGTGTTTCATTAAATGTCAAGAAACAAGGGTAATTGTAAAATTTGAGAAGTTGAATGATCGTGCCAACAGTCTCAAGTAGCAAAAATGTTCATTTTTTTCACTTTGTTTCATTTACATAGATTTTTTTAATTACACATTGAAGGGATAAGTAAATTTTTTTTATCCATTTTTTAATTATTGTTTAGTTTAAGCCCACATAACCAGGTTTTAATAGCATATTGGGCCAAAATGCCCAAAAGCATACCGAGAGATTTCAACACAGTAAAAGCCCTGAGAGGCAGTGCGAAAGATAAGTCGCGATGAAAATATTTAACATCGTACGGTAGTGCCAACAGCACGTGGAATACCCTAGTCTTCTATATTACAATTTAGAAAGGTGTTTCACTATTTGGGAGATAAAAGACGGCTCAGATTTATCCAAACATGAAGATCTAATGGTTGGGACTTAAAGTTAGTCTTTATGTCTTACCTTCATTCAATCCCAATAAGAGTGCATGGGTTCGATTCCTATACCGAACATTTTAATATTTTTAAATTTTTTTTTCAAATGTTGTTGG
Organism: Berberis vulgaris; assembly: GCA_963556465.1. Taxonomy (NCBI): domain Eukaryota; kingdom Viridiplantae; phylum Streptophyta; class Magnoliopsida; order Ranunculales; family Berberidaceae; genus Berberis; species Berberis vulgaris. Next base: position 24,302,777 of record OY747130.1, on the reverse strand, counting down.
TGGTGATTAGGCATGTAAGTATATTTATTTATCCTAATCAAACATTTAGCATGTGGAGTAATGTTATAGTAAGATAGATTGTCAAAATCCCACAAAACAATTGTGATTAATTTAGTTTAAGCTACCATTACAGAAACATCTAATATTTGTGGTTAAGATAATGCCGCAACGGATATTAAAAAGATGCAACCTTGGGGTATGATTAGTGACACATGTCTTGAACGACAATATATATTTATTAGATAAACTTTTTTTATGGTACCATCTAATTATTTTTTAATAAATGGGCTCATGCTAAATTTTTTCCTCATTTATTCTTATTTATTTGAGTTGCATATGGAGGACAAATGTATCAATTAACTTTCTCTGTGGAACAGTTCATATATGTATACCAAGAAATTTTACACGCATTACATATCTTGCACAATTCTTTATTTTTCTTTTTTTCATGCCTCTAGCCTGATAATCTTTACAAATCTTTCTTATTTCAAATCTATAAGTTACATATTTCAAATACATTATTGTCATCTAGTTAGGTTGATTTTGTGGTTGTGTTTCATTAAATGTTAAGAAATAAAGGCAATTATAAAATTTGAGAAGTTGAATGGTTGTGCCAACGGTCTCAAGTAGCGAAAAATATTCATTTTTTCACTATGTTTCATTCACACAGATTTTTTAATTACATGTTGAAGGAATAGGTAAGTTTTTTAATCCATTTCTTTTTTATTATGGTTTAGTTTAAGACTGCATAGCAGGTGCTAATAGCATATTGAGCTAAAATTTCCAGAGGCATATCGATAGATTTTCAACACAGTAAAAGTCCTTAGAGGCACTACGAAAGACAAGCCACGATGAAATATTTAACATCATACGGTAGTGTTAATGGCATGGGAAATATCCTAGTCTATATTACAAATCAAAATGGTGTTTGAGATTGGAGATAAAATGCGGCTAAGATTTACCCAAATACAATAATCTAATTGATCACATAGAACTTTAAACACCAAGAGTACATGGGTTTGATTCCCATACCCAAGATTTGGTAAGATTATCTATATTACAAATCAAAATGGTGTTTGGGGTTGGAGATAAAAGGCGGGTGAGATGTATCCAAATATAAGAATCTAACGGATCACATAGAACTTAAAATCACCAAGAGATATGTTTGTAGATAGTTCATGGTTCAGATTCGTTTCATCTAATGGTTGAGACGTAAAGTTTGCATTTATGTCTTACCTTTAATCATTCCTCAACTCCATACCCAATATTTTGATATTTATTTATTTTTCCTTATTTATTGAGGGTAGTGATTAGTCATATAAGGATGAATGATGAAAACCTAAGGGTGATCAATAATATATTGGCTTATTTGAGTTATAATGGGGTGTTGATATTAGAAAAATAAAGTAAAATAAACTCTATTTATCGTGTTAAACTTTTATCGTGCAAACGACATATGGAATACCCAAGTTTATATTACAAATCACAATTGTATTTGGGGTTGGAGATAAAAGACGGCTAAGATTTACCCAAATATAAGAAGCTAATGGATCACATAGAACTTTAAGCAACAAGAGATAAGTTTGTAGATAAACATATTTCATGGTTGAGATTCGTTTCGTCTAATGGTTGAGACTTAAAGTTAGCATTTATGTCTTACCTTTAATCAATCCCCAATAAGAGTGTACGGGTTCTGACAATACATCAAAAGATACTGATCATCATGGCCATACATGTGGCAGAGAACATCCATCACGAGGATATGGCGTCCCATCTACTGGGCCAACTCGTAAAACTCAAAATGAATAAAGCCAACCACAAAGGCCCAAACAATGCTCGCTATAAGAAGATATAATCAAAGCCCGAATTCGGACCCGAACGAGTCAAAACCCAAAAAAAAGATGAACGTTGCACCAAAAAAGAGTCGTGGAGGGAGTTACGCCTCCACAGAAGCATCTCCATCAAGGAGGAGACTGTTATGAGAAACATCTCCTTCCGTTGCGCCTCACATGCTTAAGTCACACAGAAAATTAACCGCGACCATAATAAAATGTAAAGGGAACATTCGACACAGGTGTGCAACTTTAATTGAGTTTTGTCCAGATTTACTTCCTTCTTCAAACAGAGTTACTGACTTAAACATCGGAGTGCCTTCGACCACCAAAAAGGTGGTCTTTGCAGTTTAACATCTGTTTTGTAGGTCAAACTCACACGATAACGATTTTTGGACGCATTAGTTTGACGCAGTCCATGGGAAACGACAAGTTTCTTTCTAAAAAATAAGATCCATGGTGACAAAGCTCACCACAATCTGATAAAAGATCAACAAGCTGTTAGCACCAATGACACACTCTACAGATCTCCAACACCGTGACGATAACAACTCTTCTACTGGCAACAATGCATCACAAACAGCTCACGAACAAGAAGCAACCTAAATCATCAGACTGATGGCACCCGAGAATTCAAATCCACAACACGCAATAGCCCAGACAACCCAAACATTCGGTGACGCTGCCACGGATCCTCGGGTAGACCTGCTTATGGCCCGAATGAACTACATGAGAAAAATCACCCAGGACCGCTTATCCAGTCAGCTGACCCTATTCAGGCACCGCCCCAACAAAACTCCGCCAACTGAACACAAGGGAGTGATGAAGTCTTAGCAGAACCCCAACAAGGAAACTTCGAAAACAATGAGCTCCCCAAAGGCAAGACTCCACAATGTGACGGAACGCTTGCTGAAATCCCATTCAGAATCAAAGTCACGGATCCCAATGTACTTTACGAGTTAGCCAAGTTTCCATTCTCCGAAGCCCTCATGAAAACGGTAATGCCAAAAAAGTTTACTCCGCCGAAAGTCAAAGTATATGATGGAACTACTTACCCAACTGATCACCTGAGACACTTCAACCACATGATGGCCCTGAAGGAAACCACAGAGTCGTTCTTATGCAGAACATTTTCAACCATCTTCACTTCCACAGTGATGAATTGTTTCAACAGTCTACTACCGAGGTCGATAGACTCTTTCCAAGCGTTAGCTACCGCCTTTATCACCAAATTCATCAGGAGCTAGTGAATGAGGAAATGACCACACTATCCTCTTCATATCAAGCAAAAGCCCGAAAAAAATACAGGAATACATCACTCGTTTCACCAACGAACTGAAGATGATCGATGGATGTACCAACGACGCAGCCGCTGCGACCTTTATCGCTGGACTAAAGAGAGGCCCCTTCTTTGATGCCCTCAACCTTGAGCCTCCAAAAGGCATGGCAATCTTATTGAAAATGGTTCAAAAACACTTTTCTCTCGAGGAGATGAAATCGATCTCGAGAAAAAATGGCCAAGAAATAGAAAGTCTTTTAAGGAAACAAGAGAAAAAGGAAGAAAGGAGACGAGGTGATGGACAACAAGACGATAACATCCAATTGAAGAAACATCGAAATGGTGGAAGGATTGATTCAAACCAACAAGAATTCGAGAAGTTACAATCAGCGCGACCCCGACATGAGTGAGTAATGAGACTGATGAAAAAGACATACAAACCATATACAACCTTGAAAACAAGTCGAGCTAATATACTGAAACACATAGCAAAATGGGATAACATCAACTGGCCGCTCAGGATGAGATGAGACCCGGAAGGAAGAAATAAAAGAAAATATTGTTCCTTCCATAAGGATCATGGACACGACACCGAATACTTCTACAATCGAAAAGACGAAATCAAGCATTGGGTTCAGAAAGGACGACTTGACGAGTTCATCAAAATGCTAGATAAACAACTCAAATGGAAGGAGAAATCATATAACACTGTGGAATCAAAAGAACAACCCAGAGAGCTAATATACGTCCTACACCACATAACCAGAGGAAGCAAAATAATCAACCTAATAGAAGAAACAACCAGGAAAACCTCCCACTCGAGCTAATTTATATTAGAACAAGAGTACTAACAAAGCCAAACAAGCCATTTTACAGATGCGTAGAACATTGAAAAGTTTGCATCAATCAACTAATGCGATTCAAAAACCCTACCGCCGGATGCAAGCTCGATTCACATCACCAACGACAAAATTGATAGCAATAGACTCGACCGAACCTCGATGGCTGATACCAAACACGGAGCTAGCATAAGCGTGATTGGACAATTTGGTACTGATGTGAGCATGATTGCACAATTTGGTGCTGATGTAGATTGGACAGTTTGGTGTTGACATAAGCATGATCAGACAGTTTGGTGATGACGTGAACATGATCGGAAAAATCAACAATACTCGGCTACCGAATAAAAATGCAATCAAAGTCTATTAGCCACGACAACATATGCGACGAACGAGGATTGACATCAAGCAAAGAAAGACAAAGCAACAAAAACATAAATATCTAATACGATGATCGACATCAAGCAAAGAAAAACAAAGCAAATTGCTTTTCAAACCAGCATAAATACTTTAATAGTTAGGGCTGGTGAGAGCATCAAAAAAGGAATATCAATAAGAGTACAAATTCAGAATCCCCATTTTATGCATGGACGATAGAATGAACATAAAAAAATTAGCCATATAAAACAATCAGCATACCTAGCAGTAAGAAATCGGGACAAAAGTCGGACATGTATAAACTTCTGATCTGATCAACCACGAAGTAAGAGTTGGAGAAACGAGTCAACTTAACACAAAAACTTTGAGTCGATGGAGACGTCGAGTTAATAAACTAAAAGTTGAACCAACAAGTTAACTGAACACAAAAACTTCGAGTCGGCTGAGACGTCGAGTTAACGAAGTAAAAGTTGAACGAACGAGTCAACTTAACACAAAAACTTTGAGTCGATTGAGACGTCGAGTTAACAAAGTAAAAGTTGAATGAACGAGTTAAATTAACACAAAACTTTGAGTCCACTGAGATGTCGAGTTAACGAAGTGAAAGTTGAACAAACGAGTCAACTTAACACAAAAACTTTGAATTGATTGATAAGTCGAATCAACAAAGTCGGAATTAAAGGAACAAATCAACACGATTAGAGGAACTACGGATTGACCGAGCCAACAAGGCAAAAGTAAACTTTTTTTTGCAGCTCGTCAAGAAGGATAACGTTGACCCATCCCTAGACGGATGATGAGCCAAAGCGCGAAAGCAGCTATAAAGGATTCAAAGTAAAATCCAAGACAACTACAACTGAACTGAAAAGGAAAGTAAAAACAAAGTTCATTTCATTGACAATGCTACTCTATTACATTTGGAGAAGGAGATGAAGGAGTAGGAAAATAAATGGAGGCAACTACAGGGTCATCACCCATGGGGGCAGGCGAAGGCCTCTCTTAAGAGGGGGAGAGAAAGCAATGACTATGGAGCGTTCGAGGGTAGAAGAAGCAATGGCTCCTCAGCTACTGGAGCAACTTCTTTACCATCATCATCTTTGAAAGCTTGATCAACCAAGTAATGGTACCTGGATAAATCCGCGCCTAGCTCCTAGATATAGTCAAGAAGTTCAACCCGTTGATCAACAACTTGCTTCCAATCTTCGGCTTTGACAATGCGAAGCCTATCCTTGGTGATATTCACATAATTATTACATAAAATATCCCTCAATTTATATATGTTAGTGTTTCGATTATTATATTTTATAGTAATTATTTCGTTTTCATGTCTTTGTATGAATTTGAGCGTGAACGATGAAATCGTATTAAGGCGACAATTTAAGGATTGACAATTAGTCGACTCTAGCGGTGGTACAAAGTAGAGGGTCACATGTCTAAACCCGTAAACCCAAAATCAAGCCCATAACTTAAACCCATGAACCCAAGCCCAATCCTACCCAAAGAATATTCTCCCAATGATCCATTGATTCTCTCCATGAATCATCCCTTTATCTCATCTCTATTCATTGTGCCCATTCTCTATAAATACAAGAGAAAAGGGGTGAGAAAAGGGGAGGAGGAAAAGGGAATCAAGCATCAATAGCAAAAATCAAACCCTCTTCCTCACAAAGTGATTTTCATCACCACCTCCATTCACCATCAACCACCATCACTCTCTCATCCACCATCTCCGGACAGCAGCACCGCCCCCACCACCGTGTGAGCACCGCCACCACCACCGTGCGAGCACCGCCACCACCACGAAATAGGGGAGTGACAACTCTGTTTCGCATCAGACCTTCACCTCGCCACCGAGCTTCGCACACCACTCCACCGCCATCAGCCCCTGTTCTCATCGTCACAAGCAAAGCCACCACCATCATCGCCGCGAAACAGAGCCACAACCACCGCGACTCTGTTCCACCTCGCCACAGACCCTTCTCCTCTTCTCTCGGCCTCTCTTCGTCCCGAACTCCTTCATGTCCCCCTCTCTCACGACCACTGTCGCAAGCGAAGCGTAAGCCAACAAGCAATCGCTGCGACAGGAGCAAAAACAGGGCTCCGCCACTCCGCTCTCTGTTTTGTTTTTCTGTCTGTTTCCTTATCTCATTGTTTCCTCACCCTCTCTCTGTCTTCTTGCAGGTATCGGAGCCAGGTTGGAGGACGAGGAGCTCGCGAGGAGCGAAAATGCAGTACCACAAGCGGCGCTGCTCGCTGGAGACGAAGGCGGAGCGCAGACGCCACTGTTCCTCTGGCGGGAGAGACTGAGTCAAACTGTTTTTTGCTATTCACACCCCGAGAACCTGTAAGAGCCACCACAGTGCCATTAGTAGCTCTTTTCTCGGGATTCGTGTTCGTGTTCGTGCAAAGATGAGTTGCGGCGTACCACACCACGAGGAGATGACCACCATTACCATGGAGAACTAAACCCTTCGCCAAGGCTAAGATAAAACCCATTGGGTTTCTAGAGTTTGTTTTAGTTTAACTTTTTATTTCATTATGTGCTTAACTGCAAAATACATTTAATTTCTGAGTATTAGTAAATTACTTTCACTGATTATATCGGATTTGATCTAGACTAGTCGGTAGTTTGATTTTTCTTTACTAATATTTAAAGCATTATTTTTAATTTGTTAAGTTAGACTTGTGATTGGGTGTGCCGTAATAAGACACCAATGCTAGGAGTTGAAACTTAATAAATTAGACTTGTGATTGAGTGTGCCATAATAAGACACTCAATGCTAGGAGTCTATAATTTATGCTGAAGTTAAATGTAACATTGGATTTTGAAACTGAATTATTCTTAATGATCACATCATCGATGCAAGCAAGGGATTCTCATCCCTAAAGCTTCTCGCTTTAAAAATAATAAGTTAGATTAAAATAACTTGAAAAACTGAATTGGTGGATTCAGTGCCTTGGTTTCCCTTCTTATATTCTTAAAATCTTTTTATTTTGATTTTTAGTTTAGATATTTTGATTGCTGTAACCCCCATTTAAATTAGTTTAATTAAATTATTAAATTCAATTGCATCCACTTTCCTCGTGGAATCGACCCGTACTTACCGTTGTCTACCAATTAGACACCGTGCACTTGCGGTTATTACAAGTGGGTTAAATTAACCTATTAATTTAGGTTAATATAATTCGCAACAAGTTTTTGGCACCGTTGCCGGGGAAGGTAGCGGTGTAATTGAATTTAAGATTTATTTTCACTAATTAAAAAAAAAAAAATTTCAAATTTTTTATTTTTATTTTTATTAAGTTCTTTTTACACTCATTTTGTGTTTGATTTTGCAGAATACACGCTTCTCGAGGATATTGGACGATCCTGCAAAACATCAAGCAAATTTTTTTATTTTTATTTTGTGAGGAGAGTTTTAATTTTATTTTCACCTCGTTTTACGAGTGTGTGGTGTAATAATTTTTGAACTCTACTGTTTTTCATTTTATTTAATCACCTAAAAAAAAAAAACCCAAAATTTTCTAAGTCAAAAGAAATTCTAGGGAAACAATTTTAATTGTACGCAATAATTTCTTGTGATTTAGAAATCCGACTTCTAAGACCAAGACCAGTAAATTTATTTGCATGTGCTTGTGTGTTGAGTGAAACGGATAAAAAGAAGTCGGACATTTTTTTTTGAATTGTGCTAACTTTTTGTGCAGAACGGAATACGCACACTGTAAGTATTTCTATCACACGCAATGTATTAGCGACCGGGTGCTTTGTGTAATTGTTTGAAATTGTGTGATTGGTTGTTTAATTTCTGTAATTGTGGATGCTAAACTTTAGTAATTCATAATAAGCAAACCCAGCTTCTAAATAGAAACTGGTGGGACTTGATATCCCCACCTCATCACTCCAGCTGTGTGCAACCAATAGCCAAACATAATTAATATCAATTAGCAAGTTAGATAGAGCCATCTTTTAGGTACGGTGTTCATAGGACAACCTGGACCAAGGTGAATCCAATCATTTTTGTGTTGACTCAAGCTAAAAGTGACGATGGGTTTAATCATTCAATGAACTCCGAGAGGCCACTGCCACAAGGGTAATTTACCCGGTACGCCGAGTCATAAGTAAGCTACGATCCACAAGAAGAATTGGTGTAACTAACAGTTTTGGGTTAGGAACACAAGCCTTAAGTGTACATTTAACAGCACATCGTTCTCACATCTATTGGCTTACAGAGCGGTAGCACAAGGAAGTACTTAATTGGACCATTGTGACCTCCTTCTCTTGTGCAATAATCCGATTTCTTTGAAACAAAACTCTAGCCTACTGATTTCGAACTTTGTAGTGTAAAGTATACACTCTTAGGATCATCTTTTAGCACCCATTGCTCTGTAATAAAGATTACATAAGAAATAATTGTCCCCCAAAGATAAAAAGATAATTGATCTAAAAAACGTTGATTGCTTAGGGAGGCATGTTTCTTGTGCATTTATTGGTTGTTGATTGCGTGTGAGCCTGTGTATATTTTTAGAGTTAGTGCTTTAAAAAAATGAACACAAGGGATTATCCAGCCTATTTTTTTGAGCAAGTCAATTCATTTTATGACATGTGACGACCTGATTATGATCCATATTTAGATTATTACAACTCAGGTGTAGCATATCATCCTGACTTCTCATGGGCTCATGGTCAGTACCATGAAGGACCTCTAGACACTCCTCAGACTCCTCAAGCTTTCATTCTTGATAATGAGTCTCAATTTCATCGAGTTGTTCCTCCTTCTAACACATCTAGTTTAGAAGACGCCTTAACTCGTGTCATGCAACGAACAGGACAAATGCTTGAGCAAAATTCTCAGGATATCACAGAATTGATAGCTAATTCTCAACAAAATGCTAAAGTTATCAAGAAACTTGAGATGACTTTGAGTCAAATAGCTGAGTCACTTCCTGAGATAGAGTCAGAAAAATTCCCTAGCCAACCTATTTCGAACCCAAATGGTCAATATGAAATTAGTGGCACATCTGAGCCGGACAGTGAAGATGCCCAATCCATTACTACTACCCTTAGGAGTGGAAAACTGGTTGACAATCAGGTAAGAATGCCTGACATAAGTGTTATTATATCCTCACCCAATTTTACACAGGTTGCATCATCCTCTCATACGAAGGCTGATAAAGCCTCATTTATTGATGAACCTGTAGATTCTGAGACACTACAGACATCTCCTTCCCATGTTGACTCATGCCTCCCTAGTGACTCATGCATCGAATCTAACTGTGAACATTCTTTAGAGTCTCCCCTTGACTGTTTTCATGATACACATGACCATTTAGAGGCTTGTTTGACTCATTTTAGTTTAGACTTTGCTGTTGATGATTCCATTAGGGAAGTGAATGATTTTCTTGACTCAGTCCCCATTGTGGATCCTAGTTATAAATGGAAGTCTAAAGTGAAGCCTCTTCCACTCAGTGAGTCAAAACTAGTCCCATCAGTTGAGCCACCTGAGCTTGACCTTAAACAATTACCTGACACCCTCAGGTATGCATTTTCAGGTGATGAGTTGTCTAGACCAATATCTCTATGTAATTCATGTGATGAGCCTGTACCACCTGATATATCCATCGTCTCATCTACTTGCATCACATTCCCATTTACTAAGGCTACTTTCACCGATCCCTTGTGCTGTAGTGAGGATTTCAGTTTTCACCATCCTGTTGTGAAAATTATTCAATCTTCTGATTTGGAACCAGACATAGAATGTTCCCTTTTTGGAGCACACAAGGATCATCTGTTGTGTATGACTACTGGTCACTTTTGGAATGTCCTGGTGTATTTGGTGCCCCATGTGATTGCTATATTTGGGTGGACTGATCCTCAACTGTTCAGGTTGTTGATATACGACCATGGACTAAGTGTTTGACATGTTCTTCCTCTCCACTTTTCGATACACCATTTTTTAGGAAGAATATTTGTCGGGCTGATGACGGTAAACCAAGCGCTCCTAGGAGGCAGCCTAGCTTTAGTTGTGTGTCTTTGCTGTTAGTCTGGATTGATTTTCGAGTACCCTATTTAGTTGTGTTTCACTCATACTCGTTAGCTCCAAAACATTTTTGACTTACAACTTACCTTCTTTTTAGTTTTCTTTGTTAGTGTCGAGTCTGCATTTTATCGATTTCTAATGAAAACTCCATGATTCTTATGTTTGTGAGCCTCATTGATGGATGACTTCTTGGAAATTGGTAAAATCTTCACCGCGGTAATTCTGTTCTAACCTCCTCTCATGTACTAATTTCATTCATTTGTGAGAATTATTTTGTTAAACATTGAGGACAATGTTTGGATTCGGTTTGGGGGTAGGGTTCATGAGTCGGTGAATTTTTCGTAGTGTTTCTTATTCTTAAAAAAAAAAAATAAAAAAAATGCTTTTCTTTCAAGAAAACTTGGTCTTTTGTGATTATGAAAATGGATTTTAAATGTTTTATGCTCAAGAAAATGCAAACCAACTTGACATATTGATATGTTGATAATGACTAAAAGTTTAGTATGATCCTTAAGTTAGATCTAGTTCATAAGAATTTTCAACTCAATTATCTTTGCACCATGAGCCATGTTAGCATAACTTGAAGTTGATGAGTGAAATATGCACTAGAAAACCTTAGAATAATAGTGGAGACTTAACCCTGAAAGTTTTGAACCTTTCTATTTTTCCGAGGGTTATACCTAAACTCTGATTTTTCTTGAGTCCGTATTATCTCGTTGATGATCTCATTATTCTCATTTTTCTGATCAATTGATTTGGGAATGACATCAAAATTGAATTATTACACTAGAACTTCTTGGCTTATTCAATTGAGATGTCATAATACTAACTCGAACTTAGGAAATGATCTAGGCTTTATTTTTTTAGACCATTAACTAGCCTTTTAACTTACCCATAACATTAACCATTTTGTAGCATTTTGAGCCTTAGAATAACTTTTATTTGTTAACCCATTAACCTTTACCCAATATTTCTAGGAATGTGTACGGATGGATATACTTGGTGTAAAAAGGGCATCAAAAAGCAAAATATGAGATATTTTAAATCCTCTATGAAAAAAAAAAAAAAAAAAAAAAGGTTGAAGAAAAGAAAAATAGTAAAAAAAAAAAAATGATTCTTCAATGAGAATAAAGATGTGAGAATGAAGAAAAAAAATTGATGGTGCGCAACATCGATTTATTCTTGACAGCCCTAATTGTTCGTGAATGGGTGTATACATTTCTAGAAACTTTTCTTAGAATCCTTTGACAGTCCTTATTAACCATTACCCAAGCCCCGTTACAACCCAACAAAGTCCTAGTTGATCTTAGGTAAAGGTTGGTTTCACAGATGTGGAGATTTAATAACCAAGACCTATGGTGTTTGATTCAACATTCCCAAAAGTAATTGATATTCCTGTCCATGAGATCATGTTCATTCCATTCTTGAAATGTCTGTTCTTCACAATACTATATGTGAGATGATTGTTTTCCATTATTTACTCTTTCCTCACATATAAACTGAGTGAAATACCAAATCTCTGAGTGTTTTATTGTGAGTGACATGAGAGGTTTGAAGTCAAAACAAACTTTCTACAGGAGATTTAGTCATTGTTTTACTCTGAAATGAAAAGTTATGCTGATAGTGCTATCCACACACACACATTAAGTTGAGGATGATTATGAATTTTTTTCTAACCTTTGGAGAATATTAAATTATTTGGAGATTTGTTGATACACTAAAATGACACTGTTGGTTTCCTGCATTTCTTGAAGTTTTAAAATGAACACTTTTTGACCAAGTTTTGTTGAGTCAGTAATGTTTGTGGGTAACATTTCTGAAAACCCTCACGAGACTATAACTCATCTACTAGAGGTAATCTAGGGGTTCAAAGCCTTGTTGCACGTTTAAGGTAAGTGCAACCGATGATTCCTGCGAAAGTGAGTTAGAATTTTATTTTTATTGCTTTGCTCGAGGACTAGCAAAATATAGGTTTTGGGGTATTTGATATTCACATAATTATTACATAATATATCCCTTAATTTATACATGTTAGTGTTTCGATTATTATATTTTATAGTAATTATTTCGTTTTCATGTCTTTGTAGGAATTTGAGCATGAACGATGAAATCGTATTAAGGCGACAATTTAAGGAATGACAATTGGTCGATTCTAGCGGTGGTACAAAGCAGATGGTCACATACCTAAACCCTTAACCAAGCCCATAACCTAAACCCAAAACCTACCCATAAACCCAAACCCAATCCTACCCCTAAAGAATATTCTCTCATTTATACCTTGATGAATCTTCCATTTATCTCATCCCTATTCACTTTGATCATTCTCTATAAAATACAAGAGAATAGGGTGAGAAAAGGGGGAGGAAGAGAAGGGAAAAGAAGAATTGCATAAAATTAAACCCTCTTTCTCTCAAAGTGATTCTCATCACCATCACCACTCATCCATCTCTCACTCACTCAGCAATCACCTCCATCCGCCATCAACCACTCGAGCGCCACCACCGAGCTCCTCCACAGTCACCGCCAACACCACGAAACAGGGGCGTGACAACCCTGTTTCGCGTCAGAGCCACCTCCATCACCGTCCCTGTCCCTCTTCTTGTCCATCATCCATCAACCTCCATCCGCCATCAACCACCATCACCCTATTTCGCGACAGAACACATCCGCAAGCCACCACAACCACCGCGAAACAGAGCCGCCATCATCGCGACTCTGTTCCGCCTCGCCACAGAGCCAGCACCTCGCGAGCCGCCTTCACCGCCCTCTCTTAGTCTCGACCTCCTTCCTGTCTCCATCTCTCACGGCCACCATCACAGAGCAGCTCGTCCGCGGCGCACAACCACCGCGACAGCGGAAACAGGGGAGCCTCCTTCCGATTTCTCTCTCTGTTTTTGAGTTTTCTCTCTGTTTCCTTACCTTCCCTCTTCTTTTGCAGGTTCTGGAGACATTTGGAGGACGAGGACCCTCGTGAGGAGCACAGAGGAAGGCGGAGTAGCGCCGCTGCTCGCTGGAGACAAAGGCGGAGCGTGGAGGCACTGTTCCATTGGCGGGAGACCGAGTCAAAACTGTTTTTGGCTATTCACACCCCAATTTTTGTTCTGTACCACCACAGTCCAATTGCAACCATTTTTCTCGGGATTTGTGTTCGGACCACCTGCTGATCTGCTGAGTATCACCACATTGAGTTAGCGACAAACCAAAGGGGTTGCATAATTCATTTTAATTTATTTTACTGAATTGTGTGTTTAATTGTTAATTACAATTTATTTCTGAATTTTTGATAAATTGCTTTCACCTTGCATGTTCGAGAAATTAAACTTGATATGTTTGGTAGTTAGAATTACCCTTTATCAATATTCAAAGCATGTGCTAAAAATATTAAGCTTAAACTTTGATTAAGTGTGCCCTAAAAAGACACTTAATACTTGGTAAGAGCGTATTTGCTTGAAATAATTTGTTAATGTTTGATAGAAACATGATATAAGTTGAATTGGATTGTAACGATCACATATTCGGTGTAAGCAAGGGATTTTCATCCCTAAAGCTTCTCTTTTAAATTTTCAGTAATTTAGATTTAAATAATTTTGCTAACTCATTGGTGAGTCCAAGCCCACAAAATCCACATTTTCCTTTTATTTTATTTTATTTTCTTATTTTTAATTTATTTTTAGTTTAGTTTTAAAAATGTTGTAACCCCATTTTCCTCTAAATTAGTTTAGATAATTTCTAAAATTCAATTTAATCCACCTTCCTCGTGGGATCGACCCGTACTTGCTGTTGTCTACCAGTTAGGCTCCGTGAACTTGCGGTTATTACAAGTGGGTTAAATTAGCCTATTAATTTAGGTTAGTTAAACTCGCATCAAGTTTTTGGCGCCGTTGCCGGGGAAGGTAGCGGTGTAATTGAATTTAAGATTTATTTCACTAATTTAAAAAAAAAAAATTTAATTAAAAAAAAAATTTATTATTTTTATTAAGTTCTTTTTACACTCATTTTGTGTTTGATTTTGCAGATTACATGCTTCTCAAGGAAATTGGACGATCCTGCAAAACATCAAGCAAAGTTTTTTTTATTTTTTATTTTGTGAGGAGAGTCTTAATTTTATTTTCACCTCGTTTTACGAGTGTGTGGTGTAATAAATTTTAAAATCTACTGTTTTCATTTTGTTTAATCACAAAAAAAAACCCAAAATTTTCTAATTCAAAAGAAATTCTAGGGAAACAATTTTAATTGTACCCAATAATTTCTTGTGATTTAGAAATCCGACTTCTGAGACCAAGACCAGTAAATTTATTTGCATGTGCTTGTGTGTTGAGTGAAATGGATAAAAAGAAGTCGGACATTTTTTTTGAATTGTGCTAACTTTTTGTGTAGAACGGAATACGCACATTGTAAGTATTTCTAACTCACGCAACGTATTAGCGACCCGGGTGCTTTGTGTAATTGTTTGAAATTGTGTGATTGGTTGTTTAATTTCTGTAATTGTGGATGCTAAACTTTAGTAATTCATAATAAACAGACCCAGCTTCTAAATAGAAACTGGTGGGACTTGATATCCCCACCTCATCACTCCAGCTGTGTGCAACCAATAGCCAAACATAATTAAAATCAATTAGCAAGTTAGATAGAGCCATTTTTTAGGTACGGTGTTCATAGGACAACCAAGACTAAGGTGAATCCAATAATTTTTGTGTTGACCGCTGCTAAAAGTGACGATGGGTTTAATCATTCAATGAACTCCGAGAGGCCACTGCCACAAGGGTAATTTACCCGGTACGCCAAGTCATAAGTAAGCTACGATCCACAAGAAGGATTGGTGTAACTAATAGTTTTGGGTTAGGAACACAAGCCTCAAGTGTGCATTTAACATCACATCGTTCTCACATCTATTGGCTTACAGAGCGGTAGCACAAGGAAGTACTTAATTGGACCATTGTGACCTCCTTTTTTTGTGCGATAATCCGGTTTCTTTGAAACAAAACTCTAGCCTACTGATTTTGAACTTTGCGGTGTAAAGTGTACACTCTTAGGATCAACTTGTAGCACCCATTGCTGTGTCATAAAGATTACATAAGAAATAATTGTCCCCCAAAGATAAAAAGATAATTGATCTCAAAAACGTTGATTGCTTAGGGAGGCATGTTTCTTGTGCATTTATTGGTTGTTAATTACGTGTGAGTCTGTGTATATTTTTTTTTAGAGTTAGTGCTTTCAAAAAAAAAAAAAAAATGAACACAAGGGATTATCCAGCCTATTTTTCAGAGCAAGTCAATTCATTTTATGACATGCGACGATCTGATTATGATCCATATTTAGATTATTACAACCCAAGTTTAGCCTATCATCCTGACTTCTCATGTGCTCATGGTCAGTACCATGAATGCCCTCTAGACACTCCTCAAACTCCTCAAGCTTTCATTCCTGATAATGAGTCTCAACTTCATCAAGTTGTTCCTCCATCCAACACATCAAGGTTAGAGGATATCTTGAACCTTGTTATAGAGCGAACAAGAGAAATGCTTGTGCAAAATTCTCAGGATATCACAAAATTGACAGCTATTTATCAAAAAAACTCCCAAGCTATCCGAAAACTTGAGATGACTGTGAGTCAGACAGGTGAGTCATTTCCTGAGATAGAGTTAGAAAAATTCCCTAGCCAACCTATTTCCAACCCAAATGGTCAATTTGAAATTAGTGGCACATCTGAGCCGGACAGTGAAGATGTCCAATCCATTACTTCCCTTAGGAGTGGAAAATTGGTTGACAATCAGGTAGGAATGTCTTACATAAGTGTTATTATATCCTCACCAAATTTTACACAGGTTGCATCCTCCTCTCATAAGAAGGATGATAAGGCCTCATTTATTGATGAACCTGTAGATTCTGAGACACTACATACATCTCCTTCCCATGTTGACTCATGCCTTCCTAGTGACTCATGCATAGAATCAAACTGTGAACATTCTTTAGAGTCTCGCCTTGACTGTTTTCATGATACACATGACCATTTACAGGCTTGTTTGACTCATTTTAGTTTAGACTTTGATGTTGATGATTCCATTAGGGGAGTCAATGATTTGCTTGACTCGGTCCCCATTGTGGATCCTAGTTATAAATGGAAGTCTAAAGTGGAGCCTCTTCCATTCAGTGAGTCAAAACTAGTCCCATCAGTTGAGCCACCTGAACTTGACCTTAAACAATTACCTGACACCCTCAGGTATGCATTTTCAGGTACTGATGATACTTTGCCTGTTATTATTTAATCTATATTAAATTAAAAACAGGTTGTCCCAAATAAGTCGGGAGATATATCTAGTAAGGGAGTGCAATCCATAAGTAGTGTCAACTCTAGGGTTGGGGGTGTTGTTGAATTATCTAGACCAATATCTCTATGTGATTCATATGATGAGCCTGTACCACCTGATATATCCATCGTCTCATCTACTTGCATCATATTCCCATTTACTGAGGCTACTTTCACCGATCCCTTGTTCTGTAGTGAGGATTTCAGTTTTCACCATCCTATTGTAAAAATTATTCAATCTTCTGATTTGGAACCAGACATAGGATGTTCCCTTTTTAGAGCACGCAAGAATCCTCTGCTGTGTATGACTACTGGTCACTTTTGGGATGTCCTAGTGTATTTGGGTGGACTGATCCTCAACTGTTCAGGTTGTTGATATACGACCATGGACTAAGTGTTTGTCATATTCTTCCTCTCTACTTTTTGATACACCATTTTTTAGGAAGAATATTTGTTGGGCTGATGACGTTAAACCAAGCGCTCCTAGGAGGCAGCCTAGCCTTAGTTGTGTGTCTTTGCTGTTAGTCTGGATTGATTTTCGAGTACCCTATTTAATTGTGTTTCACTCATACTCGTTAGCTCCATAACAGTTTTGACTTACAACTTGTTTTTTTTTTAGTTTTCCTTGTTAATGTCGAGTCTGCATTTTATCTATTTCTATTAACTAATCCACAATTCTTTTGTCTCTGAGCTCTCATCGGTGGATTACTTGTGAAAATTGGTAAAATCTTCATCACGGTAATACTGTTCTAACCTCCTCTCATGTACTTATTTCATTCATTTGTAAGAATTATTGTGCTAAACATTGAGGACAATGTTTGATTAGGTTTGGGGGTAGGGTTCATGAGTCGGTGAATTTTTCGTAGTATTTTCTTTTCTTATCTTTAAAAAAAAAAAATTTGTGCTTTTTCTGTCAAGAAAACTTGGTCTTTTGCGATTATGAAAATGGATTTTGCTCAAGAAAATGCAAGCCAACTTGACATATTGGTCTATTGATAAAGACTAAAAGTTTAGTATGATCCTTAAGCTAGATCTAGTTCATAAGATTTTTCAACTCGATTATCTTTGCACCAAGAGCCATGTTAGCATAACTTGAAGTTGATGAGTGAAATATATACTAGAATACCTTAGAATAATAGTGGAGACTTAACCCTGAAAGTTTTGAGCCTTTCTATTTTTCTGAGGGTTATACATAAACTCTGATTTTTCTTGAGTCCGTATTATCTCGTTGATGATCTCATTATTCTCATTTTTCTGATCAATTGCTTTGGGAATGACATCAAAATTGAATTATTACACTAGAACTTCTTGGCTTATTCAATTGAGATGTCATAATACTGACCCGAACTTAGGAAATGATCTAGGCATTTTTTTTTCCTTTATTTAGACCATTAACTAGCCTTTTTAACTTACCCATAACATTAACCTTTTTGTAGTCTTTTGAGTCTTAGAATAACTTTTAGTTGTTAACCCATTAACTTTTACCCAACTTTTCTGGGAATGTGTATGGATGGATATACTTGGTGTAAAAAGGGCATTAAAGAGCAAAATATGAGATATTTCATAAATCCTCTATGTGAAAAAAAAAAGGTTGAAGAAAAGAAAAATAGTTAAAAAAAAATGATTCTTCAATGAGGATAAAGATGTGAGAATGAAGAAAAAATTGATGGTGCGCAACATAGGTTTATTCTTGACAGCCCTAATTGTTCGTTGAATGGGTGTATACATTCCTAGAAACTTTTCTTAGAATCCTTTGACATTCCCCATTAACCTTTACCCAAGCCCCGTTACAACCCAACAAAGTCCTAGTTGATCTTAGGTAAAGGTTGGTTTTGTAGATGTGGAGATTTAATAACCAAGACCTATGGTGTTTGATTCAACATTCCCAAAAGTAATTGATATTCCTGTCCATGAGATCATGTTCATTCAATTCTTGAAAAGTCCGTTCTTCATAATACTATATGTGAGATGATTGTTTTCCATTATTTACTCTTTCCTCACATATAAACTGAGTGAAATACCAAATATCTGAGTGTTTTATTGTGAGTGACATGAGAGGTTTGAAGTCAAAACAAACTTTCTACAGGAGATTTAGTCATTATTTTACTCTGAAATGAAAAGTTATGTTGATAGTGCTATCCACACACACATTGAGTTGAGGATGATTGTGAATTTTTTCTAATCTTTGGAGAATATTAAATTATTTGGAAATTTGTTGATACACTAAAATGACACTGTTGGTTTCTTGCATTTCTTGAAGTTTTAAAATGAACATTGTTTGACCAAGTTTTGTTGAGTCAGTAATGTTTGTGGTTAACATTTCTGGAAACCCTCACGAGACTATAACTCGTCCACTAGAGGTAATCTAGAGGTTTAAAGCCTTGTTGCACGTTTAAGGTAAGTGCAACCGGTGATTCCTGCGAAAGTGAGTTAGAATTTTCTTTTTATTGTTTTGCTCGAGGACTAGCAAAATATAGGTTTGGGGGTATTTGATATTCACATAATTATTACATAAAATATCCCTCAATTTATATATGTTAGTGTTTCGATTATTATATTTTATAGTAATTATTTCGTTTTCATGTTTTTGTAGGAATTTGAGCGTGAACGATGAAATCGTATTAAGGCGACAATTAAAGGATTGACAATTAGTCGACTCTAGCGGTGGTACAAAGTAGAGGGTCACATGTCTAAACCCGTAAACCCAAAATCAAGCCCATAACTTAAACCCATGAACCCAAGCCCAATCCTACCCAAAGAATATTCTCCCAATGATCCATTGATTCTCTCCATGAATCATCCCTTTATCTCATCTCTATTCATTGTGCCCATTCTCTATAAATACAAGAGAAAAGTGGTGAGAAAAAGGGAGGAGGAGAAGGGAATCGAGCATCAATAGCCAAAATCAAACCCTCTTCCTCACAAAGTGATTTTCATCACCACCTCCATCCACCATCAACCACCATCACTCTCTCATCCACCATCTCCGAACAGCAGCACCGCCCCCACCTCCGTGTGAGCACCGCCACCACCACCGTGCGAGCACCGCCACCACCACGAAACAGGGGAGTGACAACCCTGTTTCGCATCAGACCTTCACCTCGCCACCGAGCTTCGCACACCATTCCACCACCATCAGCCCCTGTTCTCATCGTCACAAGCAAAGCCACCACCATCATCGCCGCGAAACAGAGCCACAACCACCGCGACTCTGTTCCGCCTCGCCACAGACCCTTCTCCTCTTCTCTCGGCCTCTCTTCGTCCAGACCTCCTTCCTGCCTCCCTCTCTCACGACCACCGCCGCAAGCGGCGCGTAAGCCAGCACGCAACCACCGTGACAGGAGCAAAATAAGGGCTCCGCCACTCCGCTCTCTGTTTTGTTTTTTTCTGTTTCCTTATCTCATTGTTTCCTCACCCTCTCTCTGTCTTCTTGCAGGTATCGGAGCCAGGTTGGAGGACAAGGAGCTCGCTGGAGACGAAGGCGGAGCGCAGACGCCACTGTTCGTCTGGCGGGAGAGACTGAGTCAAACTATTTTTGGCTATTCACACCCCGAGAACATGTAAGAGCCACCACATTGCCATTAGCAGCTCTTTTCTCGGGATTCGTGTTCGTACAAATATGAGTTGCGACATACCACACCACGAGGAGATGACCACCGCTACCGTGGAGAACTAAACCCTTCGCCAAGGCTAAGATGAAACCAATTGGGTTTCTAGAGTTTGTTTTTGTTTAACTTTTTATTTCATTATGTGCTTAACTGCAAAATACATTTAATTTCTGAGTATTAGTAAATTACTTTCACTGATTATATCGGATTTGATCTAGACTAGTCGATAGTTAGATTTTTCTTTACTAATATTTAAAGCATTATTTTTAATTGGTTAAATTAGACTTGTGATTGGGTGTGCCGTAATAAGACACTCAATGCTAGGAGTTGAAACTTAATAAATTAGACTTGTGATTGAGTGTGCCGTAATAAGACACTCAATGCTAGGAGTCTATAATTTATGCTGAAGTTAAATGTAACATTAGATTTTGAAACTGAATTATTCTTAATGATCACATCATCGATGCAAGCAAGGGATTCTCATCCCTAAAGCTTCTCGCTTTAAAAATAATAAGTTAGATTAAAATAACTTGAAAAACTGAATTGGTGGATTCAATGCCTTGGTTTCCCTTCTTATATTCTTAAAAACTTTTTATTTTGCTTTTTAATTTGATTTTTAGTTTAGATATTTTGATTGTTGTAACCCCCATTTAAATTAGTTTAATTAAATTATTAAATTCAATTGCATCCACTTTCCTCATGGGATCGACCCGTACTTACCGTTGTCTACCAATTAGACACCGTGCACTTGCGGTTATTACAAGTGGGTTAAATTAACCTATTCATTTAGGTTAATAAAATTCGCAACACTTGGCAGTAGCGAGTTTAATTTTGGTCGCAACAAGCCGTCCCTCAGTGATGGTAAGCATAACGGAAGTATCTGCCTTGTCCTCATCGAGCACAACAGTCAACTATTCCACCATCCTCTCAGCGATATCACAAATAACGGATTGTTCAATTTCAGCACAAGAAGCTTTATCAATAGTTGCCTTCTAAGCGAATAAATCTTTTTCCACATCACATAGACGAGCGCGAACCCCATCCAACTTGGCTTTCAAAGACTCAAGATGAGCAACAGATTTATCTCACATACTTTTCGCTTCAATCAATGACTTTCGAGCAGCCTTTGCACTTTTCTCCGACTCTGCGCATTACACTCTCAACACGTCGAATTGGGAAAGAACACGAGAAATCACCAATAACAATGTCATCGACCTCCTCTCCAAAGAAGCCACTTGATCACGACCAACTCGATAGACCAAGCCCATCATCCCTGCATAGGCGAGATGATTCATCTCGTCCATTATCTGCTCAAGACTATGATCAAAGTGCTCACATGGATCCAGTACGGGCATCAAAGGCCTTTCCACTAATCGCCCGTGCCACTCAGTTATCAACCTGTGTGCAACGTCTTGCACATCAAGCTAAGTGAACCAGCAAAACTGGTCATCCGACTTGATATAAATATCTTTTGGGTCAGGCTCTGTCCAACCAACCCGTGGATGAAGAACATGAGAATCCAAAAACACTGAATAACCACCTCCAACAGTCGGAACGAATAATAGTGACAATGAAAAAAACTTTTTTACCCTCCCACTGAGAAGCAACCATGGCAGGAGCAGGACTAGTAGTAACAATGGGGACAGGAGATTCCAGATGGATAGGAGAAGAAACTAAGAATCCGGCTGCTTCGCTGACGTCAATAGAAGGAGAAGGAGGAGAATGAACCTCGATACTCTGACCACCACCAACATCTTTATACTGCTCCATTGCTAACTGAAGCATTTTATTGTTGATAGCTCTACGATCATCATTAGACAACTCAACAACATCTGAGACACCATATGTAAAAAGAAGCCTCTTTTCATTATCGTCCAACGGACGAGTAGTATCCTTCTCGCTCATCTCCAACACTAGCCTCAATTCCTCAGCCTCCTTGAGAGATTTACGATCCTCTTTTACAACATCTTCGCAGGAATGACTTAGGTGAGAGGTAGCCTCCGTAAAATCCTAAACATGATTTGGACGGGATGCAATCCAAGTAGAACCACGAGTAGAAATCCGTTTCTTCCTTGGAACTCGACCAAAATCTATCAACAATCGCCTCGATGGATTAGTGATCGAAAAATAAGACAACCTTGCAATTGGAAGTAGCCAGATTTCACATAAGCATAAGACCAAGACCTTTACCAATCACGGATGTCATAATTAAGTTTCTCGAAACAAATAGGAGAACGGAGGAAGCGATATCCTTGCATACCGGCAAATTAACCACCGAATGCAAAACCCTCACAATCAAAGGAATACCAAACAGAATAGCATCGTGTAACAAGAAACCATTACTTTTCAACCATTGGGACCCAATTAGGCAGGAGGAATGCCCAAAAAGTTTAGATACTCCCAGAACAACTCTGGAACTGGGAACCGAAAGCTAGAAGAAAACATGCACAGATGTATCTAGGCCTTGGATTACAAGGACTATTCATCCTATCTTGGAAGGATAATCTCGAGGTCGGGTAGCAAATTATAATCAGAATGAAGATTGTCCAGTGTCGTCTGAGAAGTTTTCTTGGGAGAAAAATGAGCCTCACACATAGCCAATGACTTACCATTTAGTTTATCACCAACGTACATCGTTAAGGAACAGCGGAGCAAAGAAAACGAAGCAGGCGAAGGAAGAAACGAACCCTAATTTCAAAGATAGTGTAAAGAGGAAAAGCGAATTCGTCACGTCCCCTTTTATAGAGCTGAGCAATGGAGGGACTGCTCATGGGACAACATGCGAGATATGATGGCTATGCAAAATCCCAAAAATGTGCGCAAAAATGAACGAGCAAGCAAAGAATTGAGACACCAACCCGCAAAAAGTTACTGACAACATTAAATACAAGGCATTGATGGAATCGAAAACAAAACCACTACACAATTAGTGGACATGAACATACACGTGGAGTAGCTGATGATACATCAAAATAGACTGATTATCATGACCATACACGTGGCAGAGAACATAATCACGAGGATATGGCGTCCCATCTATTGGGCGAGCTCGTAAAACCCAAAAAGAATAAAGTCAACCAAAGAGGCCAAGACAAGGCCCGCTATATGAAGATATATTCAAAACTCGAATCCAGGCCCGAACGAATTAAAGCCCAAATCCAGGCCCAACGCGAGTTCTCTCATAAAGAATATGAACGTTGCACCAAAAAGAGTCGTGGAGGAAATTACACCTCCACGGACGCATCTCCATCAAGGAAGAGACTTTTAAGGGAAACATCCCATTCCATTGCGCCTCACATGCTTAAGTCATGTAGAGAATTAACTACGACAATTATAAAAGGTAAAGGGAACATTCGACACAAGTATGCAACTTTAATTGAGTTTTGTCCAGATTTACTTCCTTCTTTAAACAGAGTTGTTGACTTAACCATCGGAGTGCCTTCGGCCACATAAAAGGTGGTCCTTGGCAGTTTAACATCTATTCTGCAAGTCAAACTCACAGGAGGACGATTTTTGGACGCATCAGGTTTAATTCCCACACCCAACGTATGATATTTATTTATTTTTGTTCAGTTGTTGATGGTAGTGATTAGGCATGCAAGGATGAAGGATGAAAACCTAAGGGTGATCATTAATATATTGGCTTAATCAAGTTTTGACAAGTTATAATGGAGTGTTGATATTAGAAAAATAAAATAGAATAATTTCTATTTATCGTGTTAAACTTTTATCATGCCAACAACACGGGAAATACCCTAGTCTCTATTATATATTAGAATGTTGTTTGGGGTTGGAGAAAAAAGACGGGTGAGATTTACCCAAATATAAGAATTTAACGGATCACAAAAAACTTAAAGCACCAAGAGATGAGTTTGTAGATAAACATAATTCATAGTTGAGATTTGTTTCACCTAATGGTTAGGACTTAAAGTTAGCCTTTATGTCTAACCTTCAATCAATTCCTCATAAGAGTGCATGAGTTCGATTCTCATACGCAACATTTTGATATTTATTTATCTTGATATTTGATGATACATAAAAACGGTCACACCCCTAAGCCGTACACGTGTCAAAGATGATCTCGAGGAACTACTAGCCCCAGCATCAGCCCAATACTGATCCGGCCCAAACGGTTCTAAGCCCACCCAATTCAGTTTGCCAGACGGACCCAGACTCTTATAGCATGTTATGCCCACATGTCTCATAGCTATCCTCAATATCCATAAATCCTACTAAGGCAAATATTTCAAGGATCAGTTACGAAAGGACAACTACAACAGCTTTCTGCATCCAACTAGGAAGCAAATATCAGAGTACATTCCACACAGGGAATCTCCCTTTTACGGATTTCCCTCGTATTGGAAACTATCTCTGGTGTATCTATGAGCACGAGGCTAACATGGAACTTCCCTTCTACAACACGAATCCTAATTAGAGAAGGATCTCCACGGAGATCTCCTTCCTAAACTACACCTTCGATGGCCTGGTAAAACCAGGACTCCTTACACTATAAATAAGACATGAGGTTGGTAAGCTAAGGTACGCTAAAAATTCCTTGTTTACATCATTACGCCTTCCTCAGATCTTTGTCTGACTTTAGCATCGGAGTGCCATCGGCCACCACAACGGTGGTTCGTGGCTCACGTGTGTTACTTGTGCAGGTCAGCAGGTCTAAGTCTAAATAGGGAGCGGAAAATGACTGCATCAGTTTGGCGTCGTCCGTGAGGATGAAAGTGTTCTTAATTTTTCATTAGCGTCGTCTCCTTAAACCCAGAAAGATGGTGACCGCTAGATCACGCAACAACGGAGAACAGAGGACACATGAAACGCTCCGATTGGCGCAGCACCACCACTTTCAGCGACTTCGATCATACACGGGTTACATAGTCAAAC
The DNA here is from genome assembly GCA_963556465.1 of Berberis vulgaris. Lineage (NCBI taxonomy): Eukaryota > Viridiplantae > Streptophyta > Magnoliopsida > Ranunculales > Berberidaceae > Berberis > Berberis vulgaris. Next base: position 24,277,603 of record OY747130.1, on the reverse strand, counting down.
CCCCACACCAGCCGACAGTAACAACGAACCTCCGAATCGATAGGCTGACATCTTAAATATAACAGATAACCAAGGCGATTACTGTCAAAATCCACCACCTGCCAATGGAGACCAGAAGCATCACGGGTTTCCATTTCCGGAGGATGGCAAGGAGAAAAGACAGGAAAGCCAAGCCCTGCCAGTTTTCATTGGACTAGGGGAGACTACGCGGCTGACGCTGAGCCTGCTGCCAGAACAGAGAGGCTCGGCCCTGGGAACCCCTTCCGCAGAGGAACGCACAATCCGAACTTACTATACCGCCTCTCCGTCCCGCCATTTGTGGACCGGATCATGAATGAAGATCTTCTGAGGATGTTCACTCCCCTGAAGCTCGACTTCTACGACGTAACCACCGATACTTTCGACCACCTACGCCATTACCAACACGTAATGGCCCTGAAAGAAGGATATGAATTTGTCATGTGCAAAACCTTTCCCACTAGTCTGAAAGGCTCAATACTAACGTGGTTTCACAGCCTTCCGCCAAAGTCGATCGACTCCTTCAAGACACTGGCAAAAAAATTCCTGACACATTTCATAGGGAGCGTACGTTTTCGAAAAGACCCACATTACATACTCTCTTTAAAGCACAGGTCCCACGAGACTCTCAGAGAGTATGTCATGCGCTTCAACAGCGAGTTGACTCTCATCGACGGACGCAGAGAGTATGTCATGCCACTCAAGGATTGAGAGCCACATTCCCACCTTGAGCTTTACGGACAAAGACCTTGAAGGAGTTCGAGCGCCACATAACAACGCTCTAGTCATCTCAGTTTCCATAGCAAGGTGGGAGGTAAAGAGAGATCTGGTGGACACAGGAAACTCACTCAACATGTTATTCTACAACACGTTCCGCAGTATGGACCTCGAGGAAAACTTGACGTCCTCAGACTACCCGCTGATTGGATTCAGTGGAGAGAAGTGCTTCTCGATCGAGAAGATAAGGTTGGCGACAGTGGCAGGAGAGCCGCAACTAAGAAAGGTCTTGTTTATGAACTTCATGGTCGTAGACGCACCGTCAACCTACAACCTTATTTTGGAAAGAATGTGGCTCCACTAGATGGAGGCAGTAGTCTCTACCCTTCACTAGTGTGTTAAGTACACTGCTAAAAACTTAGAGGGGACTATATGCGGAGACCAACCTACGACATGAGGCAGCCATTACGCCGCACTGAAACAAATAAAATGCTTCCAGATCAAACTACATACCACGAGGCAGCTTGAACCAATGCCAGGCCAAGCAATAGCGGGGGCATCACATTCAAACAGTGCGGGAGCTGTCTGCTCTTCTGCCCAGCGAAACGGAGAGGCGAAGGCAAGCAGGAATACATGCCCCGACGTTTAGTCGGTACAGAGATTGACTCCTCTATAAGGTTTAATCTTCAGTAACCTCTGTAGCACCTCGACAGATCGATGAACGATCCACAAGGGCAATCCGAATTCACTTCAAGGCCATGATCTATTCTTCCTGCTCAACAGTTAGTCTAGTTTCAATCATTTGTTTCCCTTTCCATAGTCAATGTAGAGTTTTAGTTCTTAAAGACTTATGTGATTTGCAATCATTTAAGAAATAAATGAAGAATTACAGAAACAAACTCTAATTATTATTGGAAAGATGTAACAACAAGTACCCTGAGGCAGATACAAAAGACGACATACTACAAGCATCTGAGTACAGTGCGACATGAAGTAAAAGACTCGCTTAGACGATATAACTATGAAAAGGTGTTTGAAAGAGGACATGCAAGCTATTTGCAAGTGACAACAAATACATGCGAACGAACTTCGCTCAACCCCTTCCCAAGATAAAAACAAAGTGTCAGAGGGAATTGAGAGGACTGAGCGGCAAAATGGCTTCGTCGAATAACCCACGAAAAAGTGCCCGTACAACAGCATTGTAGACCTTACAATGGACTGATGATTTCCTCACGAGACATTCTACCCTCTTACAGGGTTCCGCAAACGGTTTCCGGCCTTCAAAAGGGGGATGGAAGAAAGCAGATGAGGATGGCCACAAACGGCCCTGTCGACAAGGTCTCTCAGTGCTGCCAAGCGATGCCACTTTTCCCATAAACGATGTCAGGAGTGACTGAGAAATACCACACCTAGAAGCATCGCACATCGGCTAATACTGCGATCAACCATTGGTTAGCAACGGGTTCCACGCGCATACGGATGCAATCGACACGAAGTAACACCAAGGCATCTCCCTTGTTAGGAAACCCGTACTACTTCTTCGCAATATGAGAATAAATTACAAGATCTTAGCAGATCAACTACGTGCCCACCCACAACAGGTGACCATGCATAATGGCGATTATGATCGTGCATGATTGGGGAAAATGTCAGAACATTCGGAGATTCCGACAATGGAGATTCACCTTCAGCCTTCGGAAAATCCAAAACTTTTTCTTCAGGCAAGAACATTACAAGAGACGAGCTCTGCGAAAGATAGATCCTACAATGATTGGAGAACACCATTATATAGGCGTAATGGTTCACCAAACCGGCATTCTGCATTAACTACTAAGCATAAAATACCGTGTGTGAAATGAAAAAATGGTCGTTCCCAAGGAAAGTGCACATACCACGTTCACTCAAATAATGGTGTTGCACGCAACCCCATTAATTCAGGGGGAGTAACCGTCCTGCAGCCTATGCCATACACGTGTCACCACGCGATCTATGTCGTAAACGTAGAACAACCGTACAGGAAACCCTGACTCTTCTTTTATGGGCCCAAAGGCTCGATCCACTCGGCCCTCCATTCAAACAGTATTCTGATACATGCTAGGCACACGCGCAAATCCAAAGCAACTTTAACGCACAGACCGTACCTACGAATCGCTGTTTATTTTAAGGTAATGTTATCCGCACAATACGCGACACTAGCGGACATGGGTTCTCACGCCCTCAAACGGGCGAATCCCTCTCCAACCGGGCAAGCTTAGTCAGCCTAAGCTGATGAAGACGACTTCTGGTATCACCCGACACCTAGTCCACTTAGCACGAATCCCGATGGTCTAGGAAGTGGGAGTTTAATCAGCGCTATCATGCCCGGTGATGACGACTTGTCAAGTATCATTGCCCCCTTCGCTGTCAATGATCGTCGAACCCAATCAGGTAAGCCTAGCTGGTGACAACTAGCAATGAAAGCTTCTGATCAAAACTCTGGACTTGTAGCCCCCATTGCGTGGGTGTAGATAGTCTAGAAGATGAAAGCCTAGTTAGTCCCAAACTGATTCCGACGGCTCGCCTTGGGACCACTACTTTTCAGCATGACTGCCGAATCACCAACATTGGACTTGTATCCCCCATTGCACGGGTGTAGATAGTATAGATGGTGGGAGCCTAGTTAGCCGCGAACTGATTCCGATGGCTTGCTATGGGACCATTGCTTTTCAGCGTGGCCGCCAAAAACTCCCAAATTTGTACCCTGATGCGCACAGGTGTAGATGATTTTGAAGGTGGGAGCCTAGTCAGTTCCGAACTAATCTCGACGGCTTGCCATGGGACCACTGCTTTTCAGTCTGGTCGCGGAATCCCTTTACTCAAACTTGTAGCCCCCACCACGCCAGGCGGGTGTAGATGGTTCAAAAGGTGGGAGACTAGTTAGTCTTTAACTGATGTCGATGACTCGCCACGAGACTACCGCTCTTCAGCGTAGTCGCCAAACCTTTACTCCCCGAATCTATAGCCCACATTGCTCGGGCATAGATGGTTTAGGAGGTGGGAGCCCCAAGCAGCTCGCCACGCGACCATCGCTCTCCTATAGCGACAACAAACATGAATCTAGCCGAGTCAACGTCTTCAGGCTCAAACAGACTGACATTCTAATATTAGCAATGGCCACTCATGCGGGATACAAAGATCGTACGGCCCGTGTCCAGATAAAAGCTACTTAGGATGCCAACCCGAGCTTACGGCGCCTGACTCGGCACGAACACCCTGACACATACGCATGACCATCACAACTCGACCATAGGAGTAGCCGCAGCCGACCGATCAGACAAGTGAGGCAAGCCTCAAACAACTTACCTTGGGAACAAGACACAGCTCGGGCAACTCAACCCTTGGCTAAATTATCTGCAACCCTATCAGACATGACAACACAACGATGACCCTGATTTATTTACAACGCAAAACAGCCAAACTCTCAATCCCAGACAGATCGGTCAACGTCCTATTGATTCAATCAGCCTATGCCAAAGCAAGACGACAAGGCAAAATGAAAAACATGCAATGGAGACAACAAACACGAAACGGATAAAATTGTTTTCATTAATGGTCAAAACAGAAAAGGGGTACAAACACACAAAGTTTACTCCTTATCATGAGAAGGTACAGAAACAGAAGATCTAAGCCTAGTGGAAGAAGGAGCAGGAGTTGTGTCCACACGCGCCGTGACCTGGACATTAGGGCCCAAACTGTCTTCCTCGTCCAATGACGTAGAGGTAACAGACAAATCCACATACAACATCTTCTTATAGCGGTCGGGATCCCACTTCGGATGCTCCTTTTTCATCAACGCCAGCAGCTCCAACCTGCCATGTACAACCCAGCGTAACTCGCATTTGCCTTGTTCCTGAAGAAGCTCCTCCTCGCGCACCTTCGCATCAACAAGTTCACGTTCCAATAGCTCAAATTTGCCAGTTATCGCCTCAACCTGAGACTGCTTTGTGGCCAGACTGTTCTTCACAACACTAAGCTCATGCCACTTCTATTCGAGCTGGTCCTCGGCCATCCTTGCCTCTCGAGCATAGAACTCCACATCGGATTCTAACTGTTGCTTCTAAGCAACCTAGTCTGCCTCCTTCGAAGCATTCTCTTCAGCAAGATACCACAGTTCAGAACGTGCCTTAGCCGCAAGTTCCCGCGCAACCTCTACATCTCGGTGGGTTCGGTCCAACTCTTGTTTGAGTCTATCTCTCTCGGACACCACCTCAGACAGATCATGCTCAAGGACCTTCAAATGAGCCTCTTGAGTCTCAGCGGCCACAGTTGACTGATCCAGCCTCTTCTCCTCAGCCTGCTTTTGTAGCTGCTTCTATAGCCGATCAATTTCATAAATCGCATAAGAATACAACACCTATATGTGCGAGAAGACACGCTCCAAGGTGTATACCTTCTCACGAGTTGCCTCGACTTCCGTACCAACAATGGCCATGTGGCTCTAGTGAGACATACCCAGCACTACCCTTCATGGTTGCCACTGTCCTCAGGCTTATCCATGCATCTGGATGAAGCTTTCTCAGATCAGGAATTACACCAGCTCCACCCTTCACGGTTGCCACTGTCCTCAAGTTCTCCTCTGTGGCTTTTCCCTTGTCGACAGCAGCCGAACATTTATTGCAAAATGGCTCGACATGATTCGGAGGGAGAGGAGGAAGCAAATTATCCAGATGACCCTCCAACACTTCTAGCTGTGGCCTGGAACGAGACGGTAGACAACGCGGACTACATGAAACTTGACCTATGCCACTACGACCACTTTTAGATTGCACGTCAGCGAGACAATCAGATTCTACAACCTCAGGCAAATCCTCACAGGAGATTTTTATCGGAACAGTCCCATGCGATTCAACACCGACAGAAGCCGCCATTGCGACCCACACAAGACGATCATTCAAAGCTTCAACCTGCGAGTCGCTAAGGTTCGACCTGTCTACAACTCCTGCGAGCCGTAGGTAATCTTTCTCTAAGATGGACACATCAGTCTCCGCCCCAACAGGCTTAGCAGACTCGCGCTCTTCTCTCACTAGAGCCGGTCGTGCTAAAGGCAACCCAGTTCTAACACGAATCCTCTTTCTCACAAAAAAAGGCAAGCGTTTCAGACGTCTCCTCCATGTCAAATAGAACGGGAACTTTGGCACCAACAACCTTCATCTTCCTTGAAGAGGCCCAATCTTCCAACTTAATTCGCGATACTCAGTACAGAGTGGGGCAACGTGCCAGTTGTCCCACAGCCCACTATGGATGAAGTTGGAAACTCTTATGAAATCTGTGGGAGCCACAAATAATCCTTGGTCTTACAGGATAAGGAAGCCCAAAGATTTGGGTTGTTCCCGAGAAGCCCAAATCATTACTCATGAAATTCACAAAAAGAGAAAGCCCAAGTTTGGGCCCAATGCAGCACAAGTCTGGGCCAAGTACAACTCAGCAGAATACTCTTTTCTCAGCAGAGGAGTAGTGTTCTGCGCTGACCACCATGCTCAGTTGAGTACATAAGTTTGCAAGAGAGGTGTCACCAAACAGGAAATTACAACCGCCAACGAGAGGTTACAACTATCTACGAAAGTTACAACTACCTGAGAGAAGTTACAACTACCTAAAAGAAGTTACAACCGCCTTCAAGCAAATGACTTACTCATCTGCCACGTGTCTCACTAATCTGCTACGTGTCTTACTCATCTGCCATGCATCTTACTCACCAGCCACGTGTTTTACTCATCTGCCATGCATCTTACTCACCAGCCACGTGTCTTACTCATCAACCATGTGTCTCACTCATCTGCCAGCAGTTAATTCTTTCAGCCTCTATAAATACTCAAGCGCAAAGCCTTATGGAGGTAACTCTTTCTTGAATCACAATTCTCTCTTCAAATATTAAGATATAAACATTTTTCTGAAGACATTGTTCTAACTTTGGCATCAGAGTCCCCGTGGCAGGCAACACACTGGTGTCAAGAATTAACTTCTATCTTATGCAGATTACTTCACGTGATTAGCATGTGATACTATCTTATGCAGATTGCTCCGCGTGATCAACACATGATCCGACGAAATATTGCATCCACAAATTGGTGTTTTCAATGAGAGCTTGAATCAAACTCATTGCATGCTCTGTTCCATTCACAAAAAAAAAACTTTCATTCATTCAGTTTCAATTTCATTCACAAACACTTTTATTTTCAATTCAATACAATGGTGGGAACTCGAAAACAAAATAGCAAAAATAATGTTACAATGTATTCTGCTCATACTAGGCTGCCATTGTCATCATGGGTTCAGTCGTTACCGGTCGGATAGCCACTGATAGTAGGTCTACCACCGCCTGCAGACCATCAATCGCAGCCTTCTGCCACAAGCCAAATGGAAATGATACAACAAGAAAATCTTGCAGGTCAAATCACCAATCTGACCAAAATATTGGAAGAACAAACCCAGGTGGTAGAGCGATTGGTAAGTGAACATCCAAGGCAGACGAAACATCGCCGTCTACCAGCAGATCATGCTCATAGAAGTGGAAGTAGTCATCCGTCAAAGAGAAACAATCCCTCAGGAAGCATTTATTCGAGATTATGGCCACGAGTAAATGTGCACTCTAGGCTCGGACCTCAAACGAGAGTCTTCTCAAGGTTGGGCTCCCAAGCAACTGTGCACTCAAGGCTAGGACCGCAGACTACACCCAATATAAGTGGTCGGCGTAGAAGACAGAATTTCGATGGATGCGAACAACGCAAGGGACCAGATCTAGATCACTACACTGATTTGTCCCACGTCCCACAATCAGAGGCTCATCAAATCAATAGGAGCCTTCAGGTGAATCGTATTGAGACTGTACCTCACTCACATGCAGGTAAGTCACAATCAAATTCAAAATATGAGGAGTCATCTACCGCAGATAAGTGACATTGGTAAACACTTCACCTTTTACAAATGACATTGAAGGGGATCCTCCACCAGCAAAGTTTACCATACCAACCTTTACTCCTTTCAAAGGAGATTCTGATCCTGAGAGACACTTGAAGCATTTTCGAAGTCTCACAACTCTACAAAAAAATGATGACCCACTTATGTGAAAAATATTTGCAATGACTTTACAAGGAGTGGCCAAAGATTGGTTTCACACTTTGACCCCTTGGTCGATCAACAATTTTGGAGAACTCTCCTTACTTTCACAAAAGAGTATTCATACTATCAAACCATAAAAAAACATGCTGACTATCTCTTCAACATAAAGAAAAAGTCAAATGAATCTCTCCAAGACTTCATCAAATAATTTAAGGCAGAAAGGGCGAGCATAAATGAGTGTGATGACCAAATTGCATCATTAGCTTTCAAGAAGGATCTGCCCGCGGATCACATATTGTATGGAAAATTGACCATGAAACTGGACAAAATTCTTACCGAAATCTTCGCCATGGCAGAACGCTATGCATTGTAGGATGACGAAAAAAATAGTGCTAAGGCATCAGATATACCTGAGAAAGATAATCAACATGCACAAATAAATGTAGATCAAAAAGAGGATAAAAAAGGGGTGACAAACGTAAAACACGCTCCCCATCAAGAGACTCCTCAGCTAGTAGAACATACACAGAGTTCACTTTTCCGATCAATCAAGTTCTCCGACTCATAGAAATTTGATGATTGTGGCAACCGACCATTTTATAAAGTAGATTGAAGTTGAGGCGTCGTAGCTTTTTCATTTTTAACTTCTTAGAAAAAAATGCAATGTACATGTAAGAAAAACTTGGTTGTATTTTATTTGTTTATTGTATTTTATCTCTTCAACAAGAGATTCCTCATCCGGTAAAACATACACAGTGTTCTCCGTTTCGGTCAATCAAATTCTCCACGAGAAGAACCAACCTTGGCCGAAGAGACCGCTATCAATGAAAGAAGACCTGCAAAGAAAAGATCTGAACAAATATTTACATATACCATAGCAGATGAAACATTATTTTTCTTTTCAGCAAAGAACACACCTTTTTAAGTTGAAATAGGGAAATACGAGAATTCATTCTACATGTCATATAGCAGAAGACATTCAGAAATACAAATATTTATATACACCTCAGTAGAGGATGGAACTCTACGTGAGTGGGTAATTCAATGCATAAAAACATCTTACTCAAGACTACTTAAATCCGTTTAAGTTTAGTCAAGTGATCAACAGACCACACAAGCAAAATGCCTCAATAGAGGATCACACCTCAGTAGATGATGACACTCTCAGTGAGTGGGTAATTCAATGTTTAAAAACATCTTACCCAAGACTTCTCAAATCCGTTTAACTTTAGTCAAGTGGTCAGTAGACCACACAAGCAAAATGCCTTAGTAGAGGATGACATTATCAGTGAGTGGGTAATTCAATGCATAAAAACATCTTACACGAGACTACTTAAATCCGTTTTAAGTTTAGTCAAGTGATCAGCAGACCACACAAACCAAATGCCTCAGTAGAGGATCACACCTCAGTAGATGATGTCACTCTCCGTGAGTGGGTAATTCAATTAATCAATCACTGAGCATATTAGCATCTTACTCCGAACTACTTAAATCTCTTTAGGTTTTGTCAAATGGTCAGCAGATCACACAATATTTCCATGCAATTTTCAAGATAATTAGATTTAAATCCATGATTAATTTTCTCAAGTTATGCTTAAATTCCGACTTAAGCATATTGGAAACTCATGAAAGAGGCCAATCAAACTTTTGTGCCCTTAATGCAAATATTTAAAAGTCATCAGACAAACAAACATACACAAATTTTGGGGATCATAAAAGCAAAGAAGGCCACTATGACATGAAGTCACCATCAACTCCAAAAGAAATTCAAAGTCTCATTATTAGAGCAACAACTTTGTATAGATTCTTGAGTAGATCAGCAAACAAATCAAAGAGAGGACCTATACATCTACTTGGCAGTTTCAACTATAGTAGTTAGCTCAGTTTTCATCAGCAAATAATTGGGGACACAACTTCCTCCCGGATGCTTGTAAAAAACATATGAAATGAGCGATAGAGTTGAGCCAATAAGACTTGATCTACTGGCTGAGGACAACTTTAAAGGCTCAAGCTTTAGTAAAATTCATTCCCTCCTCAACCGGGGAAACCGAGTCAACTAGCAGATCAGTGTCGCGTCCTTCAATAAAATCGACCGGCCGAGGACAACTATAAAGGCTCAAGCCTTAGCAAATTTCATAGTAGGATTGACTCCCTTCTTAACCGGGGAAACAAAGTCAGCTAGCAAATCAGGATCGCGTCCTTCAATAAATGAAAACTCCTCAACTCATGCTGAAACAGTGGCAGGTCAACCTAAAGATATGTGACATTTATAGGTGGATGAGTCATCAAATCAATAGGATGCTAGAGTATGACTTGTTTTATTCACTTAAGAGCCCATGAAATGACTATGTATGAGTCATCTAGTAGATCATCTCATTTGCAGCAAAAGCCTCTACATGCAGATCATTTTGTTTTCAGCATACTACATTTCAACAACAGCAGAAGCCTCTACATGCAGATCATTTACTTGTATCAATAGAGAAAGATAAGTCAGCAAGATCAGAGGCATTCTACTTCTATTTTTGGCGGGCTTCATTAGTGAAAATACATCTCCTCTGCTTTTAAGTAGTAAAGGAAAGAAAAACGATCAGCTCAAAAGCAAAGGAGATGAGAGGCATTTGTGGGAGCCAAAATAATCCTTGGCCCTATAGGATGAGGAAGCCCAAAGATTTGGGTTGTTCCCGAGAAGCCCAAATCATTACCCATGAGTCACAAAAAGAGAAAGCCCCAATTGCAGCACAAGTATGAGCCCAGTACAGCTTAGCAGAATAATCTTTTCTCAGAAGATAAGTAGTGTTCAGCGTTGATCACCATGCTCAACTGAATACACAAGCTTGCAAGAGAGGTGTCACCAAATAGGAAGTTACAACCAACAACGGAAGGTTACAACTATCTATGGAAGTTACAACTACCTGAGAGAAGTTATAACTACCTAAAAGAAGTAACAACCGCCTTCAAGCAAATGACTCACTCATCTGCCACGTGTCTCACTAATCTGCTATGTGTCTTACTCATTTGCCACGCATCTTACTCATCAGCCACGTGTCTTACTAATCAGCCACATGTCTCACTCATCAGCCAATAATTAATTCTTTCAGCCTCTATAAATAGTCAAACACAAAGCCTTCTGGAGGTAACTCTTTCTTGATTCAGAGTTCTCTCTTCAAATATAGAGATATAAACATTTTTCTGAAGACATTGTTCTAACTTTGGCATCGAAGTCCCCGTGGCAGGCACCACACCTGTGTCAAGAATTAACTTCTATCTTATTCAAATTACTTCACGTGATCAGCATGTGATTCTATCTTATGAAGATTGCTCTGCGTGATCAACACATGATCTGACGAAAATTTGCATCCACAACATCGACCACGTTCCTCTTTGGCAAGCCGTAGAACGTCTCCATGGTGTTTTACTCCTCTAAGGTAAGAAGAGTAGTGGGAAACCTTCCTACAAAGAAACTCAAGCAATGATTATCCAACCCACGATCAAGCATATCAAAGTCATGGGAATGGGTTGAACTTACGAAACAACCTGAATTCTCGCTCAAGCGGACGACCCTTGCATCGAAAATACTTCGAATTCACAAGTTAAAAAAGCAATACTTTTGCCAGAACTTGAAATCATCGGGCAGATTCACAAAGCAAATCGACAACGTCATCTTACAATTATTGTTACCCTTCAGCCAGGGAGAAGTCAGCAACCGAATTACTCTTGAAGTCACGCTGACGATAGCCTCCTTAGCACTGATCAGAATTAGGAGGATAATCCTATATCCATTAGGCCCCAACTAGGTCGGAGGAATCTTCAGAAGATCCAAGAACTCCCAAGTCACGTCCAAAATCGGAAAATGCGCTCCAGTTTGAAGCTTCCCACGATGCAAGCAGATGAAGCCAGCCGGAGGCAACATTGGCGTTTGGTCAACCGTCAAGACATACAACGGCAGGTCTTCAGGGATCTCAAACTTTGTACGGATTTCGACAAGGCCAGCCACGGACATCAACCTATCTTCGAAAAACTTCAGGCCTTTTGCCAAGGTTGCTTCGTCAAGAAGGCTTTGTTGAGCCATGAAAAAGATGAATAATCCTTTCTGAAGAAAAGATGAACATAGCGGTAGCTTCAGAAGCAAGGAAAGTAGAAGAGTCAGACTCTACACTACGGATGACCTAAATAGGGATTGTGTTCCTGCCTCTTTTCAGCTGGATCGACGCAGATTCAGTTAATGCAGCACGCGGCTCAAGCAACGATTCAGACTCAATCATCATGAGCGGCGCAACCCTTCAAAAGATGACTTAGCGAACCGATGTAACGGTCCACTAACTCGGGGGGAGTAGCTGATGATACATAAAAACGGTCACACCCCTGAGTCGTACACGTGTCAAAATGATCTCGAGGAACTATGAGCCCAACATCAGCCCAATACTGATCCGACCCAAGTTGTTCTAAGCCCACCCAATTCAGTCCGCCAGACGGACCCAAACTCTTATAGCATGCTGGGCCCATACGTCTCACAACTATCCTCAATACCCATAAGTCCTACTAAGACAAGTATCTCAAGGATCAGCTTTGGATGGGCATCTACAATAGCTCTCTGCTTCCAAATAGGAAGCAAATACCAAAGTACATTCCACACAGGGAATCTCCCTTCTATGGATTGCTCTCGTATTTGGAAATATCTTCTGCATATCTAGGAACACGAGGTTAACAGGCAACGTCCCTCCTACAACACGATTCCTAATTAGAAAAGGATCTCCATGAAGATCTCCTTCTTAAATTACGTTTTCGATGACCTGGTAAAACTAAGACTCCTTGCACTATAAATAAGACACGAGGTTGGTAAATTAAGGTATGCTACAAATTCCTTGTTTACAGTATTACGCCTTCCTCAGACCATTGTCTGACTTTAGCATCGGAGTGACATCGGCCACCACAATGGTGGTCCATGGCTCACGTGCGTTATTTGTGCAGTTCAACAGGACTAGGTCAAAACAGGGAGCGAAAAATGACTGCATCAATATTTAAAATAGAATAAATTCTATTTATTATGTTAAACTTTTATCATGCCAACGGTGGTACGAGAATACCCTAGTTTCTAATATACTTTAATGGAGATTCAGTTGGCTTGGGCCAGTGCTATCCCAATCCCAAAGTTTTCAACTCGTCACCCAAATAGGTGGGCTAGTGCTATTTGGCCCAGCTCTGTAAGCAGCTCACCCTGAAAACCTAAACAATTATATATTTTTTTCATAAGAAATATTTTCTTGCAAAAAAAGTACAAATTTCATTGCTAAAATCTTTTTCTCAAATATAAGTTGTCACAAATGCCGCGAGAAAATCTCCTGAGTTTAAGGTGTTACTAAAGAACCATATGTTAATTATGTCAATCTAACAATGCATTTTCTTCTTGTTGGGGTTTATCAATGGATGACCTATTCTTCGTCATGAAACTGTTATGAACAAATTACATGATTTAAAGGAAGATGTATATTGCTAAAGAACCATAATTTATGTGTCTTCGCCAACAACACACCTTTTATTGTTGGGGTTATCGATGAATCGTTTCAATAATTTAGACAGTTCGATTGTCATGAAACTTTCAGGCAAAATTTTTCGAAGTTACAGGTATATATACTACTAAAGCACGTGTTTCTTTAATAGTAAATATGTATCTTTAACTCAGGAAATTGTCACGACAGTTCCATGACAATGGAGCTGTCTAAACTATTGAAACGGTCCATAGAACGAATAGTAGGCCATCTATCAATAAACCCCAACAAGAAAATGTTTGTTGTTGGACGAATGCACTTAAGTTATGGTTCCAGACTAATATATATGTACCTTTAACTAAGGAAAAAAAATTTCGTGACAGTTTCATGACAATCGAACTGTCCAAACTATGGAAACGGTCCATAGAACGAATATTAGGTGATCCATCGATAAACCCGGACAAGAAAAGGTGCGTTGCTAAACAAACACTTAAATTATGGTTCCTTCCTAATGTATATGTACCTTTAACTAAGTTATGGCTCCTTACTAATATCATGCACCTTTAACTAAGGAAATTTTTTCGTGACAGTTTCATGACAATCGAGGTGTCTAATCTATGGAAACAGTTTGTAGATCGAGGATTAGGTAATCCATTGATAGACCCCAAGAAAAAAAGGTATGTTGGTAGATGAACGCACTTTTTTATTTTTTATTTTATTATTATTATTAATCTCTATAGAGGACGGGTAATTATGGGATGTCAGAACTTTATTATACCTAAAATTTTCTTTTTTACACCTTTCGATGGTGCATTACAACTTTACCCAAATAAAAGAAAATAGGGGCCTAGCCCTTACTAAACAAAGAAAACAACAAAATGGCCTATTTTAGTTTGGCGTTATTCCAAGGTCTAGACCTTATTCTCCAAAGGTATGGTGTTTTCATGATATGGATATATGTCTTTAATGTAGGAAATTTTTTTGCTTCAGTTTCATGGCAATCAAGTTGTCTTAACTATTGAAAAGGTCCATAGAACGAAGAGTAGGCCATTCATTGATAAACCCTAACAAGATGAGGTGTGTTGTTGGACGAATGCACTTAAGTTATGGTGTTTTCATGGTACAGAGATAGGCCTTTAACGCAGGAAATTTTTTGTGACTACTTCATGACAATCGAGCTGTCTAAATTAGGGATGGGCATTTAGGATCGAAAGCTCGGACCGAACCGACAACCGGACCAATCGGGTTGGTTCGGATTGGTTTTTATTAATTATAAATGTTTCGGTTTTAAAAGCCCGACCCGACCCGAAGTTTCTGGTCTGGGCCTCGTTTTCCATTTCTGAAGCCCATCGGGTAACCGACCTGGCCCGGATTAAATAGTTAAAATATTTGTAAACCCAAAATTTTCTGTTTTTACAAATATAATTTCACTTTCTTTTGTAGGAAAACCAAAATATTCAGCACTTTGGGCTTTGAGATTTATAAATTCAAGGACTATGGGATTAATTCAACACTTTCAAGGTGGGCTTTATAAATTCAACACTTTGGGCTTTGGGATTAATTCACTGTTGACTAGGTGGGCTTTATAAATTCAGCACTTTGGGCTGAACTTCAAGGACTGAAACCGGCCCGAAATCGACCCAAAATTCGGTTAACCGGTCAACTCGGTTCGGTTTCGGGCCTCATAAATACGGGCTTGAATTTTTTAGGTCGGTTTTCGGTTTTTACTTTTTGGGCCAGTTATTCGGACCTGCCCAACCCTAGTCTAAACTATTGAAATGGTCTATAGAACAAAGAGTAAAGTCATCCATCGATAAAAGCACTTTTTTGTGGCTTGTCCATCTAAAAAATATCATGGTGAGGAGCTCAGTGGACTTGTTCTATAACATTTTTTTCTTGAATATAATATCAAATTTGAATTCATTCTATAAAAAAGTAGGCTTAAATTTTCCTCATAATTTGTGTGGAACATGGGCAATGGTAGATCTCAAATCATACCACAAGTGCACCATTGTCAGCATTTTCGGGTCGAATATGGAGCCTAAGGCGAGGGTCCACGAAAGGCATTAAAAGATGTCGTACCCAAGCCATTCGGAGGGTAGGGTATCTAAGAAGGAAATAAGCTTTGGTATACCTTTAAAGGATCACAGATCCAAAAGAGAAATCGATTATGAAAGAGCCTAAAGAAAGTCATTCAATTAAAGTGGATAGGTTCGACGACGCTGCGTGGTATATAATTCAAGGGTGTAGCTAGCTAGATATATTTAGTGTGCAAGAGGGCTTCAAGTCCTCCATCCGATGCTTGAAGGACAAGCTACCCCTTTTTCTCATGGAAAGCACCAGAACCATTCGAGACTGCAAGAAGGGCTTAAAAGAAGTTTGGCAAACTAGTTCTAAAATCACATTGAAATAGTTAACCTAGTAAAGAAATTTTTTTCTTCATTTATTCCTAAAGAAAAAATAAACATAAATAAAACTAAGCTAATAGATAGAGTTTAGGGATTTGAGCTTGCCATCATGGATTAATGGTATTCAAAAGACTATTCTTAAGCTATTCATTCTATTTCATGCTAAACTCACCTAAGATGGACTCTCATTCACTTATTTAATGGATGATTTAACCTTAGAAGTACTTATTTCAAGTATTAGGTTAAACTTGAGAATATCGGCTTGCTGAGAGTACATGAAGAGAAACATATATATCTACTTTAAAACTTATAATGTAGAAACATAAAACATGAGATTTAATCCAACTAATTGGATCACAACTCATAAAAGTTTCATACAAACATTGAAGAACCAAGTACTAAGGCAATCTAACTACAACAATGTTCAGATTACATGCATAGGAAATAGAATAAAATAACTTAAAAGAGTCATAATAGGGTCATCATGCCATAGGATTAGCCACACTTTAAGGTGGGTTTACCCAGTCTTGGTGGACCGTAGGCCTTGAACAAAACTAATTCTCAAAATCTAGCTACATGAGCTTCTGCAACAATCAAAGGAAAAAAATGATAAAGAGTTAGTAATCCTTGATAATTGTTTAAATGCTCCATGAGCTTCTCCTCTGTTGTCTCTCATGAAATCCCTCCGATGAAGAGCGTCTGCAAGTTTTATAAATATCATACAATCTTTCGCCCTGCATAAAAACGAAGGCACTTCAACTAGTCAAAAAGAGTAAAAATTGACTGGAAGGCGGTAAGAATATCAAAGATAATATGGGTAAGATGCAGGGACGGCTTATACCGTATCAAAGAAACTGTAGCTAAAAGAATTACTAAGCCTTCTCTTTCAAAAAATTTGTTACAAAGAACATTTCCCCTCGATGAGCCTTATTTGCTTAAGTCACGCAGTGAAGTAACAACCATCATTATATAAGGTAAAGAGAACATTCGACAAATGTATGCAATTTTAACATTTGACAAATGTTAGCCTTGTTTATGAATTACTAAACCTTATCTCTCACCTGAAGAAGAAGACGCACGCAGGAGATGGCGGGGTTGGAGTGTGCGGAGGCGATAGAGAGTAGAGAATAAGGGACAGATAGTACCACCACGGCACCACCATCGTCCTTTTTATATCAAAGAGAATGTCTGAGATCTCTGATCTCTGAGATCTCTTACAGCTAGGGAAAGGCGAGGAAGGGAGGGGAGAGGGAGGCGGCCGGGATGGGTGTCGAGTGAGAGTTTTATCCCGACTTTGGGTTTCTTCTCTGCTGCTGGGGTCTTCTCTGCCACAGCAGATTTCTCCTCTATAAAATTTCAATTTATATACAGAAAATTTAAATTTATATAGAGAGAGAGGTAATTGGGGATTTGTTGAGTTGGTTTCACGCGGATCGGTGACGTGGTTTGGTTTAGTGCGTTGGATTGAGCTAAAGTTTTTGGGTGTTATTGACAGTTGCGATGAGGTTCTATTTTTGTGTAAAATAATTTTTAAAAAAAAATTATATTATGGACGGTTTTTTGTCGTAGCTAATAAAATTTTATTTGTAAAATTAGTGAGGGCTCTTTTGCCGTCGCTAAATGTTTATATATATATATATATATATTTATTTATTTAAAAAAAAACCATTAGCAGAATACCGTAGCTAATGAATTTAATTTGTAAAACTTAGCGACGACTCGTTTGCCATCGCTAAATGTTTATATATATATATATATATATTTTTTTTTTAAACTTAGCGACGGCTCTTTTGCCGTCGCTAATTGTTTTATATATATTTTTAAATCCATTAGCTGCGGTACTCTACCGTAGCTAATGAATTTAATTTGTAAAACTTAGCGACGGCTTGTTTGCCGTCGCTAAATGTTTTTTATATATATATTTAAAAAAAACCATTAGCTACTGAGTTTTATTTGTAAAACTTAGCGACGACTCTTTTGCCGTCGCTAATTGTTTTATATATATATATATATATATATATATATATATTTTTTTTTTTTTTAAAAATCCATTAGCTATGAATTTTATTTGTAAATCTTAGCGACGGCAAAGATACCGTCGCTAATACAAGAATTAACGACATTTTTATGCCGTCGCAAATAATTTAGCGACGGTTTTTAATAATTATGTGGTGAAACAGTATCAGAAGCATTAGCAACAGTTGTTTGCCGTCGCTAAATGTTTAATTAGCGACGGTATTAAAAAACCGTCGCTAGTTTCTGTAGCTAGTAATGCTTTTTTTTGTAGTGTCTTCTCACATTTGGTTTCAAAATCTCTCCCCAAAGTGTGAGGGTATTTATAGATGAGGAAAATTTATTGATAAAGTGAGGGTTTGGATGGATAATAGGGCAATTTATATTTTGAGGAAGCACATGACTTGAGGGGATTATAGGGAATGGCAAATGATGAGAATGATAAAAAAAATATATATGAATAGTTTTGATGTGAATTGTGTGTCAAAGACAAAATGAGAATTGATAAGCACATTTTATGTACTTTTAGGTCCTCATATTTACAATAGTTAGCCTATTTGATTATTCAATTTATTTTAATTAGCCTATTTGATTAGTCAATTTATTTTAATTAGGCTTTTATGTTTTTTTTCATATGTTTTTTTTCTTCATATAATTTGACCAATTACTGATATTTGTATGTTTTTAGGTAATTTTGAGCATCAAATATAAATCAAGGAAATTCGGTATATTTTGTTAATGGAAATAAGTTTTTGTTGATAGTCTATATTGAACAATTAACATTTAAAATTTTGATCTTCCTGACCAAAAGTCTAAATTGAGCTTATAATACATCTAAAAGGAAGAGATGAGATAAGCTAGACACTGGAAAAAATGACTCAATTTCGTGTTACAACAAATAAATTATTGCCAAATGAGTGTCTCTGTCCAGGGGTTGTCTATTAAAGCAAAAAAAATGGGATTTGTAGAAATTTATTGTGTTCATAATTATTTGATTTGCTTTTTCATTTGATGATACATTAAAATAGACCGATCATAAAGGCCACACACGTGGCAAAGAACATCCATCACGAGGATATGACATCCCATCTATTAGGTCAGCTCATAAAACCCAAGAAGAATAAATCCAACCACAAAGGCTCAGACAAGGCCCATTATAAGAAGATATAATCAAAGCCCGAATCCAGGCCCAAGCGAATCAAAGCCCAAATCCAAGCCCGACACGAGTTCTTTCATAAAGAAGAGAAACGTTGCACAAAAAAGAGTCGTGGAGGGAGTTACGCCTCCATGGACGCATCTCCATCAAGGAGGAGATTGTTACGAGAAACATCTCATTCCGTTGCGCCTCACATGCTTAAGTAACCCAAAGAATTACGACGACCATTATAAAAGGTAAAGGGAACATTCGACATAGGTATGCAACTTTAACTGTGTTTTGTCCAGATTTACTTCATTCTTCAAACAAAGTTGCTGACTTAAGCATCGGAGTGCCTTCAGCCACCAAAATGGTGGTCCTTGGCAGTCTAACATCTATTTTGCATGTCAAATCACAAGAGAACGATTTTTGGATGCATCAGTTTGGCGCCGTCCGTGCGAAACAACGAGTTTCCTTTCTAAAAGTAAGATCCACGGTGACAAAACTCACCACAATCTGATAGAAAATCAACAAGCTGTAAGAATGACACACCCTACAGATCTCCAACACAGAGATGATAACAACAGTTCTCGTACTGGCAACGATGCACCACAAACAGCTCATGAATAAGGAACAACCCAAATCATCAGACCGATGGCACCCGAGAATCCAGATCCTCAGCATGCAATAGCCTAGACAACCTAAACATCCGATGATGCTGCCACGGATCCTCGAGTTGACCTGCTTATGGCCCCAATGAACTAAATGACAAAGATGGTAGAAAAAAATCATCTACTAGCGCATCCAGCCGGCTGATCCTATTCAGGCACTGCCCCAACAAAACTCTGCCAATCGAACTCAAGGAAGTGACGAAGTCCCAGCAGAACCCCAACAAGGAAACTTTGAAAACAATGAACCCTTCCAAGGCAACACTTCATAGTGTGACGGAGTGCAAGCTGAGATTCCATTCAGAATCGGAGTCACGATCTCAACTTATTGTACGAATTAGCCAAACCATTGACGCCCTCATGAAGATTGCCATGTCGAAAAAGTTCAAAAGTTTGAGGTATATGATGGGACCACCGACCCAATGGATCACCCGAGGCACTTCCACCACATGATGGAATTGAAAAAAAATCATGGAGTCTATCATGTGCAGAATATTTTCGACAAGCCTTACTTCCACAGCAATGAATTGGTTCAACAGTCTACCACCACATTTATAATGAGATTCATCTGAAATCAACGAATGAGGGAAATACCACACTACCTTTTGCATGTCAAACAGAAGCCTGAAGAGAATACGAGAATATGTCACTCGTTTCACTAATGAATTGACAATGATCGATGGATGTAGCGATGACACAGTCGCTGCGACCTTTTTCGCTGGACTGAAGAGAGGCCCCTTCTTTGATGCCCTTAACCTGGAGCCTCCAAAAGGCATGGTGGTCTTGCTGAAAATAACCCAAAAACACATTTCTTTTGAAGAGATGAAAGCTGCTAGGAGGAAAAATGAATAGGAAAGGGAAAACCATTCAAGGAAACGAGAAATGAGATAAGAGAGAAGGCAAGACGATGGAATACGGGAAGATAGCGGTCAATCAAAGAAACATCAAAACGACGGAATAACCGAGTCCAACCAGCGGGAATCTATGAAGTCACAATCGGCATGGTCCAATCACTAGCGGATAACCACCATGAAAAAGGAATACAAACCATACACAATCCTAAAGACAAGCCGAACCAACATCTTGAAATACATGGTGATTTGGGAGAACGTCAACTGGCCACCCAGGATGAGAAGAGACCCATAAGGAAGAGACAAAAATAGGTATTGTTCCTTCCACAAGGATCACGGTCATGACACCGAAGATTGCTACAAGCTAAAAAGGGAAATCGAACATTGGATCCAAATAGAACGACTCAACGAATTCATTGGAATGCCAGACAAACAGCTCAAAGGGAAAGAAAAGGCAGATACCGCAGCCACAGGATCGAAAAACAATTTAGGAACTTATACATGCTCTACACCACATCTACCCCTGCAAAGAAACATCTTTCGCTTGAACAAACCTATATCGAAGCAAAAAGATTAACTCCCTGAAGACAGTTGTACTGATCGACACGACGACTCTACCAACGGATGCAAATTCAATCCGAATTGCCAACGAAAGAATTAACAATGACGAACTCCATCAAGCCTCAACAAGTGACGCCAAACGAGGAGCAATAGCGGGTCAAACAAAGGAGGTCATGAATTAAACGAGAAAAAACAACAAAAGCGCGAACCCTCAACACGAGGGTAGACATCATCCATGCAATGATTAAGAAGAAATCACTCCACAATGTAGCGTAACTGCTCCAAAAAATGACTGTTAGGAATGGTCAGGACATCCAAAAGGGAAAATCAATAAAATTACAAATTCAGATTCATCATCCCACGAAAGATAAAAGCTACGAAATGAAGCCATGCAAGACAATCAACATATAAAGCCATAAGGAATCAGGACGCAAGTTGGATACATATAATAAACTTCTGGTCTGATCGACCAATGAAGGAAAGGTTGGACGAACAAGTCAACTAAGTAAAAAATGACTTCGGGTCGACTAGAGCGTCGAACTAATGAAGTAAAGGTTGGATGAACGAGCCAATTATGTAAAAATGACTTCGGGTCGACTAGAGCGTCGAACCAACAAAGTAAAGGTTGGACGAACGAGTCAACTAAGTAAAAACAATTTCGGGTCGACTAGAGCGTCGAACCAGCAAAGTAAAAATTGAATGAACGAGTCAACTAAGTAAAAATGACTTCGGATCGACTAGAGCATCAAACCAACAAAGTAAAAGTTGGACAAATGAGTCAACTAAGTAAAAACGATTTCGGGTCAATTAGATCATCGAACCAATGAAGTAAAGGTTGGACGAACGAGCAACTAAGTCAAAACAACTTCGAGTCGACTAAAGCGTCAAACCAACGAAGTAAAAGTTGGACGAACGAGTCAACTACGTAAAAATGACTTTGAGTCGACTAGAGCGTCGAACCAACGAAGTAAAGGTTGGACGAATAGGTCAACCAAGTAAAAATGACGTCGGGTTGACAAGAGCGTCGAACCAACGAAGAAAAGTTTGGACGAACGAGTCAACTAAGTAAAAATGACTTCGGGTAGACTAAATCATGGAACCAATGAAGTAGTGGTTGGACGAACAAGTCAGCTAAGTAAAAACGACATCGGGTCTACTAGAGCGTCGAACCAGCAAAGTAAAAGTTGAATAAATAAGTCAACTAAGTAAAAATGACTTTGGGTCGACTAGAGCATCAAACTAGCGAAGTAAAAGTTGAACACACGATTCAACTAAGTAAAAGCAACTTCGGGTCGACTAGAAATGTCAAACCAACGAAGCAAAACTTGAAAGAAACGACTTCGGGCCAACTGGATCGTCGAACCAACTCAAAAGAGGCAAATTTTGTTTGATCAAACCAGCAAAGCAAACTATGAAGGAACAAGTTAACACAACTCAAGAGAGCCTCGGATTAGCTAACACACCAGATCGACAAAGTAGAAGACAAGCAAACAAAACAGCTTTCTCACAAAAGCTCTAAGACAACCAACACGAGGTTGAAACGGACTTACCGAAGCATAGGAGAATTCAAATCAGCAAAAGTCAGACAAAACAAAATATAGCTGTAAAAATCAAAGCTGGAGTATGAATCATTTCGACAACAACAAACGACCTATAAAAGGCACAGGCAACACGAACGAAGTCGACAAGATGAACCACGACTACGAAGAAAAACAAAGGAGAATTTTTTTGTTATTTCATAAAAACTATTCTATTACATTCAAGCAAGAAAGTAAAGGAGCAGGAGGTCAAGCAGAAGGATCTCCAGAGGAGAAGGTGGTGGGTTACTGGCAGGAACACTCTCTTCAAGAGGAGAAGGCGGTGGCTCTTCAGCCATTTGATCATCCGGAGGGTTTTTAACACCGTCTTCATCCTCGAAGGTCTGATAGACCAAATGATGGCATTGAGACAAGTTACCACCAAAATCGTCAATATAATCCAGAAGCTCAGTTCGTCCATCGACAACCCGCTGGCAATCCGCCACTTCCATAACACGAAGCTTGTCCTTAACAGAAGCAAACTCACTCCTATCCGCTATAAGTAAGCCCTCGGCAGTAGTGAGCGTCGCTAAGGTATCAGCCTTGACCTCGTCAAGTAAATCCATTAATTGCTCCACCCTTTTTCGGCAATGTCGCGATTGTTAGAGTGCTTTATCGCGACACGTGCAGCCTCATCATGGAGTGCCTTCTCTGCAGACAATTCTTTTTACATGTCATGCAAGCATGCATGAATACCGTCTAATTAAGCTCTTAAAAATTCGAGCTCAGTCATAGACCAATCCTGTGCACCCTCCACTTCGACCCACGAGGCTTGAGTAACCTCGGCGGCTTTGATGCGCTCCGAACATCACGCTTTTAATGCGACACATTGATAAAGAACATGGGAAAACACCAATAGCAGCACAACGAGCTTCCTCTCCAAAGAAACCACAAGGTTACGACTAGCTTGATGACCCAAACCCATCACCTCTGCGTAGGCAAGATGAGTCATCCCATCCATCACAAGCCTAAGACCATCATCAAGATGAAGGCTCAGATCCCGCACAGGAATTGAAGGTCTCTCACCAACCGTCTATGCCATTCATTAATCAACTTACGCGCACCATCCTGCACGTCAAGCCGGGAAAACTAGCAAAACTTCCCATCCGATTTAACCAGAATCTCTTCAGGGGTAGGTTCTGTCCAACTGATCTGCGAATGAAGAACGAGGGGATCGGGAAACACAGAGGAACAACCACCCCCAACCGGGAAGGAAGAAGGAACGACAGGAGAGCCATCCTCACCTTCTCGTGGCACAGTAACCTTAGCAGAAGTGGAACGAGTGGCAGTCCCAACGAAAACACAGGAGCCTAAGCGGGTTGAAGAGGACGGGACCTCTGCCCCATCGTCAACGGGAAAAGAGAGAAAACGAAAAGACTACGTCTTGGGAACTCGATCACGATTACTAAACTCCTTAGACTAGATAACAACCAGTTGGAACATCTTGTCATCAATGGCCTAGGATCGTCATTAGAGCACTTAGCAGCGTTAGGACCACCATAAGCAGATAATAGTTTTTTTTCGCCATCGTCCAGCGGACGAATGGTCTCTTTTTCGTTCCCTTTCAATGCCAACTTCATCTCTTTCGCCTCTTACAGAGAGTAGCAATCCTCCCTCGCAGTCTCTCTATCAATAGAACCCAAGTAAAGAGAAGCATGACGAACAGAACCTATGAGCCTTTTCTTCTTCCAAGCATGATTAGAATTTAGGAACAACTGCTTTGATAGGCTAACATGCCTCTGAACTTTTCTTTTCTTGGAAGTCGGACCGGTAGCAACGCTAACAGGAGTATCAAGATCCGTAACATCCAAGATCACTTTCCCATCAACGAGCGTTACTACCATCGACAAGGACAGCATGGGCATCAATCTTTGTGGCTTGCCTCTCAATTAGCAGAGCCCGCTCGGCTTCATTCATGATGTACAAACCCCTTCGCTTCACCATGTCATCAATAAGATAGGTGTCCAAAGGAACTACAGGAAGTTGCAAAAATTTCTCGCTGATAATCTATTACTCAGTAGTCAATTGCATATTCCTCCGCTTATTGGGAGCCTAGAAAGACCTCACTATCTATCGACCCCGCAAATTGAAGTAGCAAGAGTGGACGTAAAACCAATCCCGCGACCAACCCTTGATGTCATCATTAAGGTTGCCAAAACACGTGGGAGAACGAAGAAAACAAGTGCTTTTGGATGACAACAGAATGACCACCGAGTGCAAAATTCTAGCAGTCAAAGGAATACAAGAAATGATGGCCTTTTCATATGTGGAAATCATAACCCTCCAACTGTTCGGGCCCATATGAGTAGGAGGAATACCCAGAAGATCTAAATAAAACCAGAATAACTTTGGAACTAGAATTTGAAAATTGGAGTGAATCATACACGGGTACAGTGCAATATATCCCTTCCTCAGACGACAAGGATTGTCATTCTCATGAGGAAGAATGATCTCAAGGTTGGAAGGCAAAAAATAGTTGGAGCGGATGCTATCCAAGGTTGCATGAAAAGCCTTCTTCGGGGAAAAATGAGCTTCGCATGTAGCAAGCTTCTCACCGTCAAGTAAATCTTCAACAGACATCACGAATAGGTAAGAAAGGATGGAAGAAGATGATAAAAAGAAGAAACAACCCTAATATCAAAGATGGCGTAATAAGGAAATAAAATGTCACGGTCTCCTTTATACAATCAAGCAACAAAGAGACTACTCGTGGAATGACGTAGTAAATAATGACGCGCAAAATTTTAAAAAAATGTGCCCAAAACAAACAGATAAAGAAGTAATCTAGGCAATCGACTGACCAAAAGTTGCAAACAACATTAAGTTCAATGCAAAAATGCAATTGGGATACAAACCGCCACGAAGTTAGTGGATACATGAACGCACCCACTAACTAAGGGGAGGAGTAGCTGATGATACATCAAAATAGATTGATCATCACGACCATACACGTGGCAGAGAACATCCATCACAAAAATATGGTGTCCCATCTATTGGGCTAGCTCATAAAACCCTAGAAGAATAAAGCCAACAACAGAGGGCTAGACAAGGCCCACTATTAGAAGATATAATCAAAGTCCAAGTCCAGGCCCGACTAGAGTTCTCTCATAAAGAAGATGAACGTTGCACCAAAAAGAGTCGTGGAGGGAGTTACACCTCCACGGACACATCTCCATCAAAGAGGAGACTGTTATGAGAAACATCTCATTCCGTTGCACCTCACATACTTAAGTCACGCAGAGAATTAACCGCAACCATTATAAATGGCAAAGGGAACATTCGACACATGTATGCAACTTTAACTGAGTTTTGTTCAAATTTAATTCATTCTTCAAATAAAGTTGTTGACTTAAGCATTAGAGTGCCTTCGGCCACCAAAAAGGTGGTCCTTGGCAGTCTAACATCTATTTTGCAGGCCAAACTCACAGGAGGACGGTTTTTGGACGCATCATCATTGTTTACCAATCTTGTTTATTTTTTGGATGCTTTTAACTTATTCCTATTAGGTGTAGGACTCTTTGTTAGCTTTTAAATAAGACCATATTTTTAGGTATTGACGATCCAATTGCTAGAATCGGACGGCTCCTTGCCTTGTCAGAATGGCTATTGATAAAAATGACCTGTCAAGGTTGAAGTCGACTTTGCCTGCCTCGAACAATTTTTTTTTTTAAATAGAAGTATTTCCTTTCTTACATGTCTTTATACTTGACATAGACATCTTTTTTGGCACATGAATGTCTTTTGAAAATATTCATTTTCAAATGGGAGAAAACATGAATTCAAACTTTGATATTTGGTTCCTACTTATTTTGCCTCCAAAATAGCTTTTGGCGCTTCATTTGTATTTTGAAAATCCATAAGCTATTTTTGGCTTGCCATGGTCTTCATAGCTTAGACTTGTCTTCATAAATTGACTTCAATTTTTATATCCTTCGATAATGATCATCATTTATTAGATAACAATGAAATGATCTTTACAAAGCATAAACCTAATCTCAATAACTCGTATACGATTTATAATTTCATTATATTTGGAATAATTAACAAATATATTTTCAATTTTCCTCTTGTGAACTTATGACAAAACATGTATGTTTTTCCAGTCACATTAAAAATCTCTCAATCTTATAATCCAATTCTAATAGATCATTCAAAGATATCAATGAATGAGTCTGATACCAGTTGTCAGGATGTTAACGACAAATATTGTATGATCTCAATGAACATTCTTCAAATATCTTTAACTGTATGATCTTCAAATCTTTGGACCTGCACATTAAACAATAAAGAAACACACTATATATGTATAACAAATTTAGAAACATCTATAAAATCATTTCTCTCTACTTATATGTGATACCACTGATATGATAATTTAAAAGGACAACATTTATTACAATTAAAACCAATAAATATATAACACTTTTATGATATCAAACGACATACTAAATGTCAGAAAGTTGCTCCCTAAATATATGCATCTTCGCAACTTGATAGATTTTGTTTCAAAGTCTAGAATCTGTTGCAAGGCAGTACAATTACAGAGAACCGATATCAGATGTATCAACAGTCAATAGTAATGATATATACTATCATTATATAATAGTTCCAATATCAAAGCGTTGTTACTTCGAACATTGTGATATTCAAAACATTTCCCACAATGACTTCATAAATATGCATTCAACAACCTCATCATCATCCTCTTCCTGTTTGGGGCACGAGCCACGAGAATTAAGCATCTCTGAAACTCGAGGACCTGAGAAAGTTGTGCAGACAAATCATGCAACTGATCCTAAAGACTTGTGAACATTACTCTATCTCGGTACTAGTGTCCTACAACATCAGACATAGGATGGATTGACCGATAAGAGTTGGGTTCAAAAGTTCCATCACGAGATGACGATAATTCATAATGTCTAGAAGAAGCTTCATGATTTGTCTCTCTAAAAACATGAATTACCTTATGCTGTTTGAAGCTCCTCCCCAACTTAGAGTACATTGAAATCACACCAAGTTCATTTGCAGAGGATTTAAAGAAGATCATCTTTGATGATGCACATGGTAGGAAATACTATAGAATGTAACATGTAACGGAATTCTTTTCAGTGGTCCGGGGAGCAAATTTACACCCCGCACTTGCCTTTAAAAAAAAAAGTAGATCATGTGAAAAAGTACCTATAGACTCAACCATCAAGTTCCAAATGATTGAAGGAGGGTGGACTGCAAATTTTCACATAACTTTCCAAGTAAGATATGTTTATAGTTGGTCATCAAGGAAGAGTCATGCTCAAAATAAAATAACGTACCAAGGATAATACAATGTGATGAAGGACAATACCTATCAAATTTACAAAAAACAAAAAAAATAGTTTCATCACGAGATATGTGATTGATTGATAATTCTTGAAATAATATTGTCATTGTTGTTCTCTAATCAATACAAAATTTTAACTACAAAACACTACTAAAACCGAGCATAATGATAAATAAAGGTCAACCAAACAAGTGAATATCCTAAGAAATAGTTGTCAAATCTAAACTAAGTGCATGAGATGGGGAGTTTTGAATAATGTGTTTATTGTTGACCTAAAAAATATAAGAAAAAACAAACGCTAAGAAATTTTGGATTAATTAAGAAAACGAATCCTCAAGGAAACAAAAATTCATCAGCATGATGTTTAAGCAAAACCTTAATTTCTAGTACAAACAATTCAATACTAGAATTTAACCTTAACACGATCTAATAATTTCTTCTTTCAATAAAAATCAAAATATAAGTAGGCATTCAATGAATAGCCACTTAAGACAAGCACACAGAACCCTCCTTATATTATTTTGCAAATAAAAACTAGTAGAAAAAAAATATAGCCTTACATACACATGAAACCAATACATCTAACTATCCAACAAAGATAAGTTAATTATTAGACTATGAATAATTCTCTCTTAATAAACAAGAAAATAAGTCATCCTCACTTCACTCAAGTAGTTTCATCCCTCCCTTGATAAGATAGGGATTAAACTAGCATATTAAAAGAGAAAAAAAAAAATTCTAGAAATAAATTGCATAACATAGTATAAAGACTTACAACTTTCTCCCTTAACAATTGCTCCAAAAGCTTACAATAAATATCACAAATAATTTTTTTTGCGCAGTCTAAGAGGAGAAGAAAATCCCTATTTTTAAGAAAAAATTACAAGATTTTCCTAAAAAAATAAGTTCCTTGAAGTAATTTTTAGAAAGAATTGACTTTATTCCTTGTTGCATAAGCACTGTGTGAGAGCTTTTGAGGAAAATATTTGAGTGAAATGGGAAAATTTGAATGTTTGTTTGTTTTGGATTTTGGAAGGGATTAGAAAAGGAAAATAGTTTTATTTGAATTGAAAATTGAGATTGACATAGGAAAATTTTCATTAGGAAGTTGTATAGAAATAAAATTAGAAAGTTTTCTAAGAATAGAATTGTGGGAGGTTGAGTTGGTTGGATTTGGGTCTTAATGAGTCAAGGTTTACGGATCCTTAATAGGACTCTTGCACTCATGCTGGGTTGAACTTTATAGTCTTCAAACTTGGACTTTAATTATTTGTCAAAATTTTTGCATAGCCTCAAATATGTTTTTTCTGAAATTTCTTCACCATATTCTTGGGTCCCTGAAAATAAACAATACATTTATTAATATAATTACAAAATTTTAGAACTATAAAATATAATTTGGAGGGTTTTCAAAATATGTAAACAATCATTTTTCTTAGAGTTGCAATAAGGTTATGATATTACACGAAAATGCGTAAAATTACTTGAAGTGTGAATTTTGCAACAATAACAAGAAAATAAAATATTTTTTTTCAAAGAATAATGCTCTAAATGCAGTTCCAAAAACACTAAAAATGGTGTTATTTAACATTTATCACACCCCAAACCTATAATAAAGAAAACAAAAAACCTAACTCACTTTCGGAGGTGTTGCGTCCAAATTCGTCCTGACTTGCAAAGATGAACAATAATGAGCCAAGGACTACCGTTGTGGTGGCCGAATAAGGATGAATATAGACTGTAAATTAGATTGATAGTGTGTACATTTCTCATCCATTTGTTCACCTTATATAATGAATAAATCACTCCTTCATTGACTCTAACATCGAGGCGTGATGGATGAAGGAGATCTCACTAAGGATCTTACCCATTCAAGACTGGGTTGCATTCGGCACTTGGCTTTGTTTAGGACCCAATACTTGATTGGATCAAGAGTTGTACAAGATAGATCTTGGACTTGTGATAACCCAGAGATTTGCGTTCGGGTCTTATTGACCTGGGCCAAGCTTTGAGGTTTGTGCCACGTTGGGTTTGCATGATCTAGGCTTGGGCGCCTGACTTATTGGTTGAACAATGATTTAGCTTAGTCCGGGCTGAACCGTGTTTTGGCTTGCTCGAGGCCACTCTGAGGCCTTATTGTATTAGGGTTGGCTTGTGTCATGTGTATGGTTGTGACTGGGTGATTGTTTGAAGTCTCATCAGTTACTCCCCTAGTTAGTGGGGCTGCATATAGGGCCACTAACTAGATTGCGGGGGGATGTGCGTAGCCATGATGGCGTATTTGGGCGCCTTTTTGGTTCTCGTTCTGTAGTTAATGCATTTGCAGCGGTTAAGTAATCACTTTTCCCATACGTCAAGCCTATATAAGTTTGCCTTGGGGTAGTTTTATCTTTTTTTACCTTCCAGAGCTTTTTTATGTTCTTTGTTTCTAGCTTTTCCAGTTCAACCAAGCTCAGATCTTTATACAATCAGGTCTGTGCGACCTCATTTTTCTTGGGAACACCATGCGGCATGTTGTGACTTCTTTAGGGGGTTGTTGACGACAGTGAAGGACTTAGCTGATATCCGTTGGCCGTATGAAGTTTCCTGATGATCTGGAGCTATTGATCTTTGTGAAGGGCGAGTCTCAAGTTGTTCCAAGAGGGATTCATCTTTTTGTACAAGGTCGTGTTTGAGGTTAGTTTGTGCTTCCCTATCCCATACGACATTTGGCATTTTCTATCTTACCAGGGTATTGCCCCAGCCTAGATAGTGTCGAGCGGGTGGAGTATAGTGATTGCTACGTTGATTAGTGTAAGAGATGTGGGGTTCCGTCTATCAACAAAGTTGTTTCATTCTCCGACCTCCAACAAAATGAAAAACTCAATGTTTGTTGGTTGGTGAAGCCCTCTTGCTTGGATGACACATTGGAAGATCTGAAAGACTGACACTAGTAAGATCTCATGAAGCCTGATCAATATGATTTGTCCCCCTTCTATTTTGCCTAGTCCAATTGAGGATTAAGATGACGTATAGTGATTAAGTCTAGTCAGTGCTCATGTAGCCTGATCAATATGACTTTTCCCCCTTTTAAGTAGCCTAGTCCGATTGAGAATTAAGATGACATACAATGGCAGCCTAGTCCAGTTAAGGAATAAGATGGCCTAAGTTATTTAAGTCTAGTTAGTGCTAACCAAGATGACTTCTTTGCAGCCAAGTCCAGTAAAGGATCAAGATGTCCTAAGTTATTTAAGTCTAGTAAGTTCTGACCAAGATGACTTCTTTGCAACCTAGTCCAGTTAAGGATCAAGATGGCCTAAGTTATTTAAGAGGATCAAGATAGCCTAAGTTATTTAAGCCTAGTCAGTTTGACCAAGATGGCTATTTTGTAGCCTAGTCCAGTTAAGGATCAAGATGGCCAAAGTTCTTTAAGTCTAGGTAGTTCTAACCAAGATAACGTTTTTACTGTCTAGTCTTGTTAAGGATCAAGATGGCTTAAGTTATTTAAGTCTAGTCCAAACCTAATAGTTTTGATTAAGCTGACTTAGCAGCTTAGTTTGAACAAAGAATGTGGACTTAGCTAAATCTGATGTTCGAAGAGTCAATCAAGTACATAGATACAAAATAAGTATGGAAAAGAAAACATAATTATTGATCAAATAAATGTTTGTGTACAACAAGATCCATTCCAGGAGCAATATCAAAATTAGCTAGAGCAAGAAATACATGTATGGAAACAAACGAAGCAACCAAGGAAAAATCCGGGGTAGGGCTTGAATCAACAACATCAGACTCTGGGACATCCGGGGTAGCCTCAGGATCAATAAAAAAAAAACGAGAAAGGAAATGACTCATTCGTCTCCTCAAAATACCCATTAGCCATCGTCCTCTAAGTAGAGATGCCCCACTTTTCATGTTCCTGCTCAATCAGATCAAATAGCTCGTGCCTCCTTTCGACAACCCGATTGAATTGAATGGTCTATGTAGCCTCAAAGAGTTTATTCTCTCAGGCTTCCAACTACGCGTTTGAGCTGGTCGACTCCTCTTTGGTCTGAGCTAGTCCTTTTTCACAGTCTGCCAGCCTACAAGCAACTTCATCACTCCTGGTCCACTAGGATTCCAGTTGCTTCTTCAAAAGGCCCAACTCCTGGTCAGAGTAGAACAACTGTATCTAAGCCTTCTCACGAAGATCCTTTTGATAGGAAGCCTCATCCCGCTCCTCTACCAGAGCCCTCTGAGAGTTAGCAATAGCCATATGAGCAAACTCCAATTCATCAGACATTATCCATGCTCTCCTGAGACTCCTTCATATGTGCCCCCAAACCAGACGGGACACCCAGCTTCTCTTCAGAGCAGTTACCTCAAAAATAGCATCTGGGAGCTTTAATTTCTGCTCAGCAAACACCATTTCTAAAGCATAAACTTTGTTTTGAGTAGCCTCCACCTCTTTTCCCACCATGTCAGTGTAGTTCAGGTGGGCCATTCCCTAGTCATAAAAATACATGCAAAACTATCATCGCAAAGCAAAACAACAATCTGACAAAAGTTAAAGCACAAGTTGCAGACTTACCAACATCAGATACTTCTGTCCCTGATCAAGTTGACCCCCCATCGTTCTCTCAGGCAGAGGCACACGATTTTCCAACCAGTGGTACCAATTCTTGATATGCTGGCGAGAACCCTCTTTATAGTCTATGTCATGATGCCAAATATGTTTGCCATCTGTACCAATGTGGAGAGGTCCTAGAGTAAGAAGACAAATCCGAGCATCCCAATGAAGAACATTGGGATTAGGAATCAAATCCGTCCCTCCTCTTGCAATGTCTAAAGAGGGGGGAACTCAGCAACACCCTTCCCCTTATCAGCAGAAGAAAATGGAGGATTCGGGAGAGGCAGGTCTTCTAGATCATGATGGAAATACGGGATTCAGGCAGCCGATCAGGCCACAGATCAATTGCCCTTGAGATTGGGGCCCCCAATCTCTGCCCTCGTTCGCCAGCTTCACGATCTATTGATGGATCATAGGCGATGTCTCCTAAAGTAGGTTGTTCTACTTCAGGGTTGGCAAAACCTTCAAGGCAAGCTATAACAGCCTATTCGATGCAATCTAGCCTCCTCCTCATTCATCTTGTTGAGGTCATCAATCCTAGCGAATTGCAAAAGCTCTTTTTCTAGGGAGGATAGTGTAGCACGAGTATCCAGAGGAGCAAGTACAACAGAAGCCTTCAACGCCAGTTGGAAAGGCATGTCCGACTCTGTCTGAGCCTCTCTTTCTCCAGTCAGACCGGGATTATCAATCCCAATAAATATCACTAGTGCCTTTTCTTGGGAGGTTAGCAAAGTGGGAAGAGCAGTCGGAGTAGCACCAGACTTGGACTCTTAGCCAAGAAAACTAGAGAGACCAAACCTTCTAAAGCCTTCCTTTTGGAAGGACAGGGCATATTCACCGACCAGAGCTTCGTTTTCAGGAGCAATCAGAGTCTGCTCCAAACCACCGGCTTTGATTGAGAACATGTCACTCTGTCTGATGTTGTCTGGGTTGAGGACATCCAGAATGGCCCTCACTGGCAACTTCAGGAACTGAGCCTTCACATCCTCTTCTCCAGTGCTGAAAGTAAGAGAAGACAAGTCCCATGATTACAAGACAAATGAAAAGTTTGTCAGTCAACAACATAAGCTATATCAAATACAAAAAGAAAGAAAGGGAATTAAAAACTTACTAAGATTCATAAAGGTGCGGAGGATGGGTTGGCCTTCAAATGAAAAGTACCCAGAATCAACAAAAGCAAGGAAGCAATAGTCTTGCCAATTCTTGAATTCATCTGGGATCTCATCAAGACCAACAGGCTTTGTCAGTGAACAAATTCCATTGGGATTCATCCTGATGGAAGTCAACGAGTGCAACACCTTCATTGACAAATGGAGCCAGACTTCTTCGCCTCGATCATAATTGCAATCAGGGTCTTCCACCCTTTTAGCCCCAGTTGGGTTGGAGGGATACCGTAATATGTGAAGAAATGGTAGATAGCATCAAGAAATGGAAAGCGAAGGAAAGCCTTGAACATGGCATTGGGTACGAAAGTTGTCTGGCCCCCAAATGACGAGTTCCAAATCAGTAGGGATCTGGTACTGTCAACGGAGTTCAACCAGGTCTACCTCCGTCATCAACGACTGCTAAAAAAAGTTGAGGTAGGCGGACATGCGATAGATATAAAAAGAACTTTTTATAGACAAGATTTGGAAGAAATTAGAATTGTTCTGGATTCGAGTTTAAAACTTGAAGACAAATTACAGCGAAGAGCTCTAGAAGTTTTGGGGATGTAAAGAAACCAAATTCACCAAAATCGAGCTTATACAGGCTTGGCATGTGAATGAAGCAACAACCCAACTGTCGCACCAGCATTAAATGTTGCACATAGTCCTAAGAGACGCTGAAGAAAGCATAATGGCATAGCGCATACTTCACGTATGATGAGTTGTTGGCCCCGTACGCGACTCCACTAATTAGGGGGAGTAACTAATGAGACATCAAACATTCATCTAATCGCAACCATACACATGGCAGGAACAACCCTAATGGAAGATAGCATGGATGGACCAGACCCAAGTCAAGCCCCAGTCGGGCCTAGGTCATGTCCCAGTCAGGCTCAATCAAACCTATAAGTCAGGAGATCAAGCCCAATGTGGAAGGGATCTAGGAGTTTGGCCCATGATAGAAATGTCAGACAATAGACCTTTGGGCTAGAATAAGCCCAAGACTCATTTGGACCACTCCTAGTCCAACTAAGGACATTGAGTCCAAATGGGAAACAAATACCAAAGCAGATCAAGTCATGGAAGGGAAATAATCCTACAAGGACATAACATGATAGAGGGAGGATCTAAATAATATTTTCTCCCTCTATTGCGCAATCAAAGGTAGAGTCAAGGAAGGAGATAAATTTTCTTATTATATAAGGTAAATAAGAGGAAGGACTAAGGTATGCAACCCTAATTCAGTTAGCTAAATTCTGCCTTCTTGTTCAAAGCTTGAGTTTACCATCGGAGTGCCTTTGGCCACCCACACGGTAGTCCTTGGTTTACTGTTGCTCATTTTGCAAGTCAAAGTCAAGGATGACGAATTTGCGCACATCAATAACAATGTAAAGAGAGAATTTAGGGAGACCAGTTGAGTATAGTTTAAAACCAACTCTTCTCCTTGTTACAAGCTCCTTATAGAACACTATATTAATCAAATAAGGAATCTCCCTAAAGAAACCTTGGAGATGCTCTACGATCCTTCATTTTTAGGTGGAATGATTATTAATGATGAACATTTTGGCGACATTTGAAGAAAATAAAATTTTCAGGGTTTCTACATTATTTGAAATAAATGGATAGAGCATATATTATTTAATTGACGCCCATGTTAAAAGTTTGTCGATGATTGTTGAGAATTGTAGATGTTGGCCTCACAATAATTGTTGAAATAAAGTTGTCAAAGTGGAATTTGGCAATCTAACACTTGTTTTGCAGGTTTTACTTATTAGAGACTGGATTTTGGACGCATCAATTTGACGCTGTCCGTGGGGAACGACGAGTTTTCCTTTCGAGAAGAGAATCCATAACGAAAAAAATTCTCTCAGTTCTGATCGAAGACTGAAAGCGCACTTAGAACAAAATAAAACATTCTACATACCCTCAACCCGACAACAATGAAGACAATCCTTTCACCAGAGAAACTACGCTTCCGATAGTGCACTTCATAGGTCTAGAGACGAACGTTGAGATGTCCATGCCCGACAACAGAGAGCCACAGCCCGAGGTGGCTCGAACATCCCAGATGCCTAGAGGCCCAACCATAGACCCTCGTGTAGACTTGCTCATGGATCAGATGGACCATATCATCAAAATGGTGGAAAAGCTCAACCAAGAGCGTGCTCACTCTGCCGACCCCGTTCAAGCAACACCCCAACAAAACCCGGCTAACAAAGTTCCTATAGAACCACGACAGATAAATCTCAAAAGTAGCAAACCACTCCAAGAGTGGACCCTCCAGAGCGGCAAGACCCCAGCTGAAATCCCGTTCAGAATCAGAGTCATGGACCCTAATCTACTGTACGAACTAGCCAGACCGCCATTCTCTTACGCACTCATGGTGACTCCCACACCAACGAAGTTCACCCCACTAAAGTTTAAAGCATATGATGGCATCACTGACTCGACATACCATTTGCGATACTTTCATCACATGACGACGTTGAAAGAAAACACAAAGTCTATCTTATGCATAATGTTTCCGACCAGTCTCACCTTCGCAACAATGGGCTGGTTCAACAGCCTACCACCAAGATCAATAAACTCCTTCCAAGCACTAGCCACAACATTCATCATGAGGTTTGTCGGAAATCAACAGATGAGGAAGGGGTCACACTACTTGCTCTACATCAAACAGAAATCTGATGAGACAATAAGGGAGTATGTTACTCATTTCACTAATGAATTAACAATGATCGACGAATGCAGCGACAACACGGGTGCCGCTACTTTCACCGTCGGAATGAAGAGAGGCCCCTTGTTCGATATTCTGAACCTGGATCCCCCAAAGAACATGGCGATTCTATTGAAAACCACTAAAAAACACATCAACCTCAAGGATATGATAGCAGCTAGAAAGAGAGACGATTCAGAAACGAAGACACTCTTCATTCGGCAGAGAGGAAAACAACCAACCAAAAAGACATCAAACCAGAGGTGATTTTGAATTTGATCAACGAAAGGTTGGAAGACTACAACCCGAAAGATCCAAACATGAGCAATCAACAGGCAAATCATTCACGGCTTTGAAAATGAGACGAGATGAGGTCATCAAGACCATAGCAAAGTGGGAAGATGTTAGATGGTCACCCAAAATGAGAGGAGATCCAAACAGGCGAAATAAAAGTAGATATTGCTCCTTCCACGACGACTATGGGCATGATACCGAGGACTGCTACAACCTAAAAGACGAAATCGAGCGCCACATTAAAAAAAGGACGACTTGGAGATATCATTAAGCTGAGGGAGATAATATATGTCCTGCATGGTACAGTCGGAAAAGAAGAATTAACTAATCAATCTCGGAAACGGTAAATCCGAGATTTATGAGAAAAAATCTGATACCGGGAACCTACTGCACGACGAGCGAGAATGATGCAAAGAACTGTGACATTCTCCCACGAGGACGCAGAAGGAGTCAATTTCCCACATAATGACGCTTTAGTAATCTCAGTACTAATAGCCAAATGGGTAATCAAAAGAGTACTAGTCGACACGAGCAACTCGACTAACCTACTGTACTTAACGACTCCGCAAGATGTGATTCACCAAAAAATGCTTTCACCCAACAATCAACCAATGGTGGAATTCAGTGGAGAACAATGTCGGCCAATCGAAATGATCCAATTATCAGTAAAAATGGGAGAACCAGGGAGACAACGAGTCTTGTTGACATATTTCCTTCTAGTTGACGTTCCATCCGCATACAATATGTTTCTCGGAAGGTCTTAGATACTAAAATGGGTGCGGTATCTTCTACCATGCACCAATGCTTGAAGTACTACACTGACAATGGCGTCGAAATAATCAAAGGAGATCAGCCAGCTGCGCGAATGTCATTATGCAGAGATTAGAGCTCCACACAAATAGAAATTACTACATCGACCAGAGGAGTCGATGCAACGATTTGGTCAAACAGACCCCGATCACATTGATGATAATAAAGCCCCAACCAGTCCGAGGAATCGACCTAACATTGGACAACCAAAAGAAGAAACGACAATGATCTACTGGGGCGATGGGGAAAATAAAATCGTTTGGATTGGAACCAAAATGAACCCAGAACTAGCCATGAAGCTGGTTCATTTGCTGAAGGATAATCAGGACGTTTTCGTCTGGACAATTAAAGATATGGTGGGAATAGACCCATCTATCATCACTCACAGATTGCAAGTCAATCCAGAAAAAAAAATTGTCCGGCAAAAAAGAAGACCTCTAGCCTCTGAATGCAATTAGGCAATAAATGAGGAAGTGCACTGTCTTATAAATTTAGGAATGATCAGAGAATCTCACTACCCGGACTGGTTAGCTAACACAGTGTTGGTGAAGAAGAAAAATGACAAGTAGAGAGTATGTGTGGATTACACTGATATAAACAAAGCATGCCTGAAAGACAGTTTCCCACTCCCACATATAAACCAGACAGCTCTAGACACGAACTCCTAAGCTTCATGGATGCGTATCCGGGTACAACCAGATACAAATGTACCCCCGACCAAGAAAAACATCTTTTCTAACTGAGAGAAACACATACTGCTACCGGGTGACGCCGTTCGGACTTAAGAATGCAGGAGCTATGTATGAACGACTGGTCAACAAAATGTTCAAAGACCAGATCGGTAGAACCATGGAGGTATACATCGATGACATGCTGGTCAAAAACTCACGCAGAACAGGCCACATCGAAGACCTCGAACATGCATTCTCAAACCTCCAGAGGTACAAAATGAAGTTGAACCCGAAAAAATGCACATTTGGTGTAGAGTCGGGGAAATTCCTTGGATACATGGTCAACCAAAGAGGAATTGAAGCTGATCCAAAACAAATACATGCACTCCTCAACATGCAGTCACCAACAAACATAAATGGCGTACAAAGTCTTAATGGCAGTGATGTAGTCAATTTCTGCCCTCCTTCCTCGCTACTTACCTAAACCTGCACAAGTAGCACACATGAGCCAAGGACCATCGTGTGGCGACTGATGGCACTCTGATGCTTAAGTTAGATAAGGCTTAGGAGAGGCTTAAAGCTGTAAAATTGGGTTTCTGTAACCTACCTTAAGTTCATCGACCTTATCTCCCTTTTATAGTGTGAGAGTCCTTATTCGGCTAGGCCTTTGGTGGTTAGTTTAGGGAAAAAGATCTTGCTGAAGATCCTTTCCTAATTGGGAGCTGTCCATATGGGATAGTTTTCTTACACGACTCATACTCCTAGATCTGTGGGAGAGGTTTCCTTTTCTGAGTGTTGTCCATGCAAGGAAGTTTCCTTGCCTGACTTACACTCTAGTATTTTTTTCCTAGTCGGATCCAATGTGTTTCTGGCTTGCCAGTCTTGGATAGGTCTCTAAGATACTTGCCTTAGAGGTCTTACAAGTATTGGGTCTTACCGCATGACGTGTGGGCTTAATGGCTCATTGTAACTCGGACCCGACTGTCTGGATCTTGCCAATAATGGGCTTAGTGTTGTTTGGGCCTCGCTAGATTGAGAATGCAATCGAGCTTGCTTTGTTTTGTTGATGAGATTATCATGACACGTGTACAGTGTTGATCAGAGGACGGTTTGATGTATCATCAGCTACTCCCCATGAGTTGGTGGGTCGTCTTATTGGTCCACTAGGTCATTTCATTAAGGAACTGTGCTGTCATGATGGTTGAGTCTGAGTTGTTTTCTCGAGTGGCGAATTTCATTAATTGAGTGTGCGTCAGCTTGAAAAAGGAAAGGCAGGAGTTCAGATTTCTATATAGATCTCCTACCTGTGGAGTATAGCCCCTTTACTCTTTTGATCTCAGAGGTTCTACTTTGATGTATTGCCTTCTGTGCTTTTGAATTTACTTAACCTTTGTATTAGAAAGCTTGTACTTTCTTTCATGGCGAGCGGGAATTAGCTTCCTGATGAACTGTTTGCTAAGGGCCATAAGTTTTTTTAGGAGAGGTTGCTCTCTGTATCTGATCTGGAAGTCCTCTGTAAGACATACGAGATTCATGATGATCTGGAGTTCTACACTATGGGCGCCGATCTGACGCCATTGTCCCATCTTGAGGGGTTTATCTGTTTTCACCGAGGTATGCTTCAATCGGGTGTCCGTTTTCCCGTTATAAAGGAGATCTAGGAGTTCCTGGCGTACCTTGGTATTGCACCTACTCAACTTGTGTCGAATGAGTATAGGACTGTTATTGCCATTCTGATTAGGGCTAAGGACGCTGGTGTCCGAGTATCTTTGAGGGCGATGCAATTGCTTACTTCTCCTCAGATAAACAAGCATGATGTGTGCGTGTTGACGTCGCCGGACTGCTTTGGAAACCTACCTGATTATTTTAAATCATGGCAGAAATTCTGTTTTATGGCTCCTGCGGATTCAACATACTTTGAGCTTGTTAGTTGTCCGGTCGAGCATGAAATTAGACCACTGAGTAAGATGACTATTTTTTAGGTCTTGTGTTAACTGCATATTAGATTGACCCGTTGTGGTTTTTGTAGGGAGATTCCCAACTTCACCACTTTTTGCTGAAGATAAAGCAACTTTGGATGCGTTCCGCGGCATGCCTCGTCTAGAAGTAAAGGATGTCGTTAAGTCTTCTAATGTTGAGCTCAGGGCTCACTGGCATGTGGTTCCCACTCTTTTTGGGTAAAGAAGCCAAAGTCCAAAGGTGTGTTTGTTTCGAGGAAGAGGAAACTTCCCAGGATCAGGGTTCTGAGCCCTTCGAAGAGGGCATAAATGGATGAGGCGCTTCCTTCTCCTGTGCATCCGAATATGTCTCGTGCTTTGTCTAGATCTGTCCACAGGCCCTTGGCTTTGTGCGAAGGACGTGATGCTGTCGGGCGAGTGCCGAATGAGACTGCTATTTCTGAGGGGCGTGATGCTCAAGCCGTGGACCCTATCAACCTTCCTGACTTGGATAGGGAGTAGCTGTAAATGGTTGGTGATGATACATAAAAACAATCACACCCTGAAGCCGTACAGTGTCATGATGATCTCGAGAAATTACGGCCTCAAGCGTCAGCCCAACACTGATCCGGCCCAAGCGGTTCTAAGTCCGCTAAACTACAGCCCGCCAAGCAGACCTGAACTCTCACAGCATGCTAGGCCTACACGTTTCACAACTATCCTCAATACCCTAAGCCCTCTTCAGGCAAGTATCACGAGGATCAGCTTCGGACGGGCAATTACAGTTGCTCTCTACATCCAACTAAGAAGCAAACACCAGAGTATCTTCCACACAGGGAAACCCCCTTCTACGGATTGTTCTTGGATTGGAAACTATCTCCTACGTATATAGGAGCACAGAGCTAACAAGGAATTTCCTCCTACAACATGACTCCTAATTAGGGAGGAATCTCCACGAAGATCTCTTTCCTAAATTATGCCTACGATGGCCTGGCAGAACCAAGACTCCTTGCACTATAAATATGACATGAGGTTGGCAAGCTAAGGGATGCTACAAATTCCCTGTTACAACATTACACCTTTCTAAAAGCCCTATTTGACTTTAGCATCGAAGTGCCATCGGCCACCCCACGGTGGTCTGTGGCTCACGTCTGTTACTTGTGCAGGTCAGCAGGTCAGCGGGATTAGGTCAAAGCAAGGAGCGGAAAAAAACTGCATGAGTTTGGTGTCGTTCGTGGGGATGACATAATTCTTAACTTTACACTAAGCATCATCTCCTTTCAAAACCTGGAGAGATGGTGACCACCAGGTAATGCAACAACAGAAAACTAAGGGACACATCCAAAGCTCAAACCGTCATTGTACCGTCTCTCGGTGGATCCTGTCGTGCACGGGCAGCCAACTCACGCTCCCGCGCCAACGACAACACGGTTGAACTCTGGGTCGGATGTACGATATCATATCATACACCAGGCTCTATCGATGGTTAAGACGGTAGAATCAATGAAGCAAAACCTTGACAAGACGCTAGATACGTATTTAACCTGCTTTAACAGCGGGTTGACCACCGCCCGCATATGCAGCGACACAACGAC
Source organism: Berberis vulgaris (assembly GCA_963556465.1). NCBI lineage: Eukaryota > Viridiplantae > Streptophyta > Magnoliopsida > Ranunculales > Berberidaceae > Berberis > Berberis vulgaris. The sequence continues at coordinate 24,235,998 of OY747130.1, read as the reverse complement.
CATCTCAGCACCAACGGGTTGCGAAAAGGAAAGTTTTACAACCGTTTGACATTGGACCCTCCAGCAAGCATGGTGGATCTGACAAAGGAAGCACAAAACTTCATCGTACTGGGAGAAAGACAGAGGGGAACCGAACACGGGGAGCCATCGGTCAACAAAGTACATGTGTTTCATGGAGCACATTCCGAGTCCGAAGAAACCCCAAACAGTTCCCGTTAGAATAAATAATGATCAGTGGCCCAAATCCAGACCCAATAAAGTTCTTCCTCAAGGGAGAGGAACGTAATGAAGAAAAAGAGTCGTAGAAGGAGTTACACCTCCATGGACGTATCCTCATAAAGGAGGAGACTATTACAAAGAACGTATCTTCTCGTTGCGCCTCACATGCCTAAGTCACGCAAGGAATTAAATACGACCATTATAAAAGGTAAAGGGAACATTCGACAAAGGTATGTAATTTTAACCGAGTTATCTACAGTTTTATCTCCATCTCCAATTGAGTTACTGACTTAAGTATCGGAGTGCCTTCGGGCCACCATAAAGGTGGTCTTTGGCAATCTAACACATGTTTTGCAGGTTTTACTAATTAGATACTGAATTTTGGATGCATCAATAATAATAACAATAATAATAATAATAATAATAATAATAATAATAATAATAATAAATAGTTGATGGACATTTTAAGAATATTTAAAAGAAATACAATTTTAGAAATCAATAGATGGGGCATGTATGTAATTGATGCCCATGTGAAAAAGGCTATCATAGCACGAGCTGACTTGCCACACTCTTTAGCACAAGTCACGATAAACCACTTGAGACATATGAGTTATCAGTCTTAAATTAGAGAATTATTCTCCCAAAATAACTCAAGGCCCTATCTTGTGGGGTTTAGAGTTGTTCTATGCGTGAGTTTCATGTCTTTAGAATATTAATATCACACAAACAAAACAAAACAAAACAAAAATTAATATTGAAAATTAGTGGCAAACAAACAGCGGAATTGAAGCTACTACTAAATTAGGTCAAATAATTAAGCTAGTCAAAACGAGGCATTCTAATTTTGGTTTTGGAGGAAAAAGAGAAAGGATGGGATTGAGAAAGGAAAAAAAAAGTTCCACTACTTGAGGTAGGAATTAAGATCTTATTGTCTTTTTCATTTCTGGTTTTATTTTAAATATAAGATATTAACTTAACAATTTTTTATGCTAATTGGGTATATATTTGATTCAAATTACAAGAATACCTCTAGGGGGCAAAGTCTTTTGTCACTTTCGTATGCTCTTGATATGGCTCATAAAGTAGGTGATAAGAGAAACTTAATTATAATAGTAGTAAGGGTCTTTTTTATTTCTAGAGTAAATAGCTAATTAATGATTGTTCCCCATTACATATCGTATTGCAAATGCTCTTAGACTAATAGTACACATCTATTGACTGTTACTACCCTCACGTGCCTGATTTTGGTGACAAAAATACCCTTAACGTCATATCACGTGTGATGCAGTCAATTTTGCTTCTTGATTTGACCTTGACCTGTACAAGGAATGCACGTGAGCCACGGACCACCATTGTGGTAGCCGATGGCACTCCGATGCTAATGTCAGACGGGGATCTGAAGGTGTAATGTTGTAAACAGGGAATTTGGAGCGTACCTTAGCTTACCAACCTCATGTCTTATTTATAGTGCTGGAATCCTAGTTCGACCAGGCCATCGATGGCGTAGAATAGGGAAGAAGATCTTCGTGGAGATCATTATCTAATTAGGAGTCGTGCTCCGACGGGGAGGTAGTTCCCATTTCGAGAGTAGTCCGTAGATAGAAGTCTCCATGTGTGACATATACTCAGGAATTTTCTTCCTAGTTGGAAGCGAAGAGCTACTGTAATTACCCGTCCGAAGTTGATCCTCGAGATACTTGTCTTAGCAAGGGTTACGGGTATTGAGGATAGCTATGAGACACGTGGGCTTAGTAGGCTGTAAGAATTTGAGTTCTTCTGGTGGACTGCATTAGGCGAACTTAGAACTGTTTAAGTCGGATCAGTGTTGGGCTGATGCTAGGGCCTATCATTCAGCGAGATCATCACGACACGTGTACGACACAGAGGAGAGACCGTTTTGGTGTATCATCAGCTACTCCCCCTGAGTAAGTGGGGCGCTTAGTTGGTCCATTGACTCTTTTGAAAAAACAATTGTACCATCATGATGATTTAACCCGAAGCGTTGTCTCGAGCAGTGCATATAATTAATGGATACACGACTGCTCAATAAGAGAAAGTACGATTTGTCTTTTCCATAAATATTCGCCGTTTCGCGGTAGATTTCTCTTGTTCTTATCTGTGTTGTTTTTTCAAGCGATTGTGTTGCTGTAAAGTTTGATTCGTTCATTCGGTGGCAGATAATGTTGAACTTACTTCCAAGAATTTGTTGTCTTTTACTTGCCTCAAGCTTTTTGCGGACAACCTGGTTGATGAAACCAAGTTAATCAGGCTTCGAAGTTTGTACCGTATTCCAAGGGATTTAAAAATCATTCCCGCGTTCAATGATAGGGCTCCAACTTCACCCCTTCAGGGGTATATAACATTGCACCGGGGCATGTTTGAATCGGTGCTCCGATTCCCATTATCTGACGACATCTGGCGTTTCTTCCTTTCCTTTCGCATGCCTCCCACTCAAATAGTTTCGAACAGGTTCAAGATTCTGATTGAGATTCTTTTTAAGGAACATGATGCTGGCCTTTGTTTGACCCCGGCGGTAGTCCATCATATGATCACTACTCGGTTAGATTCTAGTTGCCTTTGCATACTGAATAGCCTAGCTTGTTTGCATTCGGTAGTGGATGATATTGAGCCCTGGGAGAGGTATTGGTTTCTGGATTCGGTGAATTCTTCGTACTTTAGGCTTGAGGGTCATCGAGTCCCAAGATACTTCTAGTTTGACTTTCATAAGTTTTTTTGTTGCTCACTTATTCTTCCGTTCCCAAATGTGACGCTAGTTTGATGCCATTTCTTTTTTCATGGAAGTTTGCAGTTCCGACTCTCACTGAGGAGGAAAGACGAATAGAAAAAGAGTTTATCAAACTCCCATTGACGTCCGTTTAGGATGTCATAATGCCAGGTAATGTTGTAAGGAATGGGTTGTTGCGGTGTTCTCATGACGTTCTTGTTGTGCGGGGTTCGCTTGCTAAAGAGGTTGTTGGTTGTTGTTCGAGAAAGAGGAGCCTAGCCATGCCTAGCTGACTAGATTAGCAGAACTCGAAGCGAGCGTGCCTCCTGTTGTTGTTCCGAAAAGGAGGTAGTCCTCTGATCGCGCAATTTCTACTTTTGGGCTGTTGTGTTTTGCTCAGGCGACAATTTCGGGAGATCATCTTTTCTTGCTTGATGTGTTATCCCCTTGTTGACTTAGAAGGGGAGCACATTGGACCACGTGTTGACGTTTCGGGTTACCATGGGTCCGAGGCGGAGGTTTGCGCTCCCGAATCACATGGTTCTGTTGTGCTGCATCCCAAAGCTCGCGAGCGAGTCATAGCTTTTGAGAAAACTTTTGAAGACTTGCAGGTGTCTTATTCGGATGCTCTCCACCAGGTGGATTCCTTGACTGTCAGCTGCAGAGTTCTGGTACTACCGCGAACTTGGGAGTCATGCAAGCCATAGTGTCTGCCTTGGAAGCAAAGTTTCTGGATATAAGGTCTCAACGGAGGTCAGCCGAATATGACTTGGCCTCAACCCATGCTGAACTGGGACAAACTTGGGCCGAGTTGGTTCGCTTAGATGTCGTTGCTGTGGAAAGATTGTTGTCTGACTTGCAGGCACAAGTTGCTGAGAGGAAGCGAGCGGAGATAGAATGGTCGTCGCAAGATGACAGCTTGAGTCTGAAGTTGATAAGGGGCTTCATCGTGTTCACAAAGCGGAACGCTTGTTTTTGGAGGAGCGTTCGCACTATGTTGCCTTCGTAGGTGCGGTGGATTTTGACATTTCGGGATGGAGGCCGTTAATCTTATCAGAGGTCATTTGGGGCAGATTAGAGCTTCTGGAGCTCATAAGAAAAGAACATCCCGGCATCGACCTTGACTTCGCTCGTTATAGGAGGGCTGTTTTAGGAACCATTGCTTGAGAAAAAGGTTCTGGCTCCGTAAGACAAGCTACTGAGGAAGTTGTTTCCCTTCTTCCTTCCTTAAAATAGTTGTAACGTCTTTCCTTCGGGACCAACCAAATTTTAATGAAATTGTTTTGTCTTGTCTTGTACTTTCGTATTTTCTTTAGAAGTTTTGCAGACCGTATAATTAGTACTATTGGGCCTAGCTACTGGCAGAACACCCGTTTTTGTCAGTTGAGTTGAATAGAAACTGACTTATTTTGGCTGTTATCGTTTATGGGTGAGTCGTTGTTGTATACATATTGCAGACTGTGCGCTGAGATGCTCCAAAAAATGTTATCTTTTGGAGAATGTTGGTCGCTTGGCGAGTCTTCATCGTTGTGCGTAAGCGTGCCGACAAGACATTGACTTTGTTGATTCGTCGTCATCCTCACGTAGCGGACTAGGCATTGAGCACTAGAAGTTGTCGTCATTAGTTGTAAATTGACAAAGCTTACCTGGTAAGTTCGGCGATCATTGTCTGTTAGAGAGTGATGATCCATTGGCGAGTCATCATCACCAGGCGTGTGAGCACTGACTAGACTCCCACTTCCTCGTCCGTCGCCGTCTACACGCAGCGGATTAGGCGCTGGGCACAAGAAGCTGCTATCATCAGTCGCGAATTGACTAAGCTTACCTGGTAAGTTTAGCAATCATTGTCTGTTAGAGAGCAATGATCCTTTGGCGAGTCATCATCATCAGGCGTATGAGCGCTGACTAGACTCCCACTTCCTCGGCCGTTGTCGCCCGTGCTCAGCAGACTAGGCGTTGGCAACCAGAAGCCGTTGTCATCAGTCGCGAACTGACTAAGCTTACATGGTAAGTTCAGCGATCATTGTTTGTTAGAGAGCAATGATCCCTTGGCCAGTCGTCGTCATCAGGCGTGTGAGCATTGACTAGACTCCCACTTCCTCGACTGTCGTCGCCCGCACGCAGCGCACTATGCGTTGTGCACCAGAAGCCGTCATCATCAGTTGCGAACTGACTAAGCTTACATCATAAGTTTGGCGATCATTGTCTGTTTGAGATAAATGATTCGTTTGTGAGTCATCGTCATCAGGCGTGTGAGCACTAACAAGACTCTAACTTCTTTGGTAGTCTCATCCATGCGCAGTGGACTAGGCGTTGGGCACTAGAAGCCGTCATCATCAGTCGCGAACTAACTAAGCTTACCTGGTAAGTTCGACGATCATTGTCTATTAGAGAGCAATGATCCCTTGACGAGTCATCGTCATCAAGCGTGTGAGCCCTGACTAGACTCCTACTTCCTCGGCCGTCGTCACTAGCGTGCAGCGGACTAGGCGTTGGACACCAGAAGTTGTCGTCATCAGTCGTGAACTAACTAAGCTTACTTGGTAAGTTCGGCGATCATTGTCTGTTAGAAAGAAATGATCCCTTGGCAAGTCATCGTCATCAAGCGTGTGAGTGCTGACTAGACTCCCATTTCCTCGTCCGTTGTCACCCACGTGCAATGAACTAGGCATTGGGCACCACAAGCCATCGTCATCAGTCACGAACCGACTAAGCTTACCTGGTAAGTTCGCGGATCATTCTCTGTTAGAGAGCCATGATAGCTTGCCGAGTCGTCGTCATCAGGCGTGTGAGTGCTTAATAGACTCCCACTTCCTCGGCCATCGTCGCCCGTGCCCAACGGACTAGGCGTTGGTGATATTCACGTAATTATTACATAATGTATCCCTTAACTTATATTTGTTAGTGTTTAGATTATTATAATGTATTCTAATTATTTCGTTTTCATGTTTATGAAGGAATTTGAGCGTAAACGATGAAATCGCATTAAGGCGGCAATTCGAGGAATGATCAATTGGTAGGTTCAAATGGTGGTACAAAGTAGCGGGAGACAAGTCAATTATCACATGTCTAAACCTAACCCAAATAAACCTAAATCCACCTAATTAAACCTGAGCCCAAGCCTAAAAGCTCACCTAGAATCCCAAACCCAACCTAACAAGGATGAAGGGGAACCCTATTTAGGCTTCTTCTCTCTCTTTTCCTGATCCCATCTCTTTTCCTACGTTTTCTTCTTCCTTTTTTCTTTTTGCAGCCACCACGCCACATCCACCTTGTCGGCAATTCTCGCTCGATAAAAGGACCGACAGTGCGATCACCTTGCCATCACTATCTCCTCCACTTGCTTGATCTCTTTCTAGCAGCCAACACAACACCAGTGACCACTGAATAGCCCACGCACAACACCGTCCAGTGCACCACCATGCCACCTCCTCCTCACCCTGTTTCGCACAACCGCAGACCACCATCACTAACAACCAAACAACACAACAACAAAGGATCGCAAGCGCCGTCACGATCCCCTATTCCTCTTTTTGCCACCTCGTCTTCCTTTCTGTTTCCCTTTCTCTCGACCACCGTCCAAACCATTGGCCAAACAAACAGCTCGCACGCCACCTCGCGATAGAGCCAGACATACTAGCCCGCACCACCGTCTACACACCAGCCAACCGGCGACTACCACCATCATTCGTCACGCCCCTCTATCTCTAAATTAACCCTCAACTCTAAATTAGTTTAAATAAGTCTTAGAATTCGTCTGTCTCGTCAATCTTCGTGGGATCGGCCCGTATTTGCCATTGTGTACTAGTTAGACAGCCGTGCACTTGCGGTATTACAAGTAGGGTTTATTAACTTATTAATTTAGGTTAATAAAATCCCCATCATGTTTTTGGCGCCGTTGCCGGGGATTGTAATGGTACAATCAAAATCTAGGGTTGTTTTTGCTAGTTTATAAATTAGGTTTAATTTTATTTTTAGGAACAGTGTTACAAGTCACTTTCTTATTTGTTTTATTTGCTTGAGTTTGAATTACTTTTGCATTTATTTTACAGGCGGTCACACACATAGGAGCTCAAGTGGGAACGAAGTGAAATATGGCGATTTGCAAGGAAACTCTCAGAAATCGAGTTGTACTCGGCGTCGCAAGTAATTCGAAAGAAGTTCACGCTAGAGGTAACTTCTACCCACCGCATCTGCACGTTGTTTCTCTTTGATCACTTGTGTTTATCTTGTTTTAGGTAGTATTGCATGCAAATTTGAATAGTGGCAGGATTGAGTTGAAACTTCTGTGCCCTCTCCCGCGGACTGGTTAATCACCATCTATTTTAGGGTTAGGAACCTAGGCCTTCACTATTTAAAATTTGTAACAAGATAATTATCTAAAATAGGTGTGACGCTCATAGGGACCCTCTTTGGACGTTTGATAGCTTAAAGTGGTCGAGTGAAGAAACATATCCCATCCAGGAACAGTTCTTGAACTGACATTCCACTTTGAGCTAGAGAGTGGAAAAAAAAGTGGGAGCAACTCTGTAGTGACGGATTGATATGAAATTACCGTGCCTCTCCCATGGTTAGGTAAATTGGATTGAATTTCAGCCCTACATTGATAAAGAAAATCTCTAGGCCGTCTGCCATTCATTTTGTTTGTGCATCATTTAGGGATCCGTTGTTTTTTATTTTTTAGAGTTAGGTCATCTTCATATAGCGGTTACGCTTGCATTTAAAAAAAAAGAAAAAAATTAATTAAAAAAATTAAATTAAAAAATTTGAAGCCTGTTAGGAATGTTGACTATGAACCTTCGATATCCAGTAGTTTATACATACCTGGGTGCGTGATTCTAAGAGTAGGCTTGTCTGACAAGACTTCGAGGAGTTTTTTGAAGTCCCCATTACCTATTTAGGTTCATCATCCTTGTCCACTGAGATGGTTGAGGGGAAGGCTTTAAGGATTACTTCGCCCCTTTTCCTAGTAGTGCTCTGTCTTGCATTGTCTTACCTGAGACAAATGCAAACAGTTTCGAACTCAAACCATCTATTATTCATCTGCTGCATTATTTTATTGTTTTGAGAAAGAAAACCCTTATCTTCATGTAAAAGAGTTTCTTAACATCTATGCCACCCTGAAGTATCAGAACATTTCTGACGATTCAGTTCGTCTTAGGTTGTTTCCCTTTTCTTTGAAAGATAAAGCGAAATCATGGTTAAATGCATTAGAGACAGAATCCATCACATCATGGGATGCGTTGTCAAGAAAGTTCTTGCCAAAGTACTTCCCCATTCATAAAACGAATACCCTCCGACGAGATTTATCTAATTTTCAGCAAAAAGACGGCGAACATTTCTATGAATGCTGGGAAAGGTTCAATGAACTCATTATTAGGTGTCCCCATCACGGATTTGAGAAGTGGCGACTAGTTCAATACTTCCAAGACGGTTTAACTCCTCAAAACCGTCGTATGATTGATGCCACTAGTGGTGGGTCACTAATGAAAATGAGCATCAATGAAATATGGGAATTCTTTGAGACGCTTTCCAAAAATTTTAGGCAATGGGATTATTCGAGAAATGAGTCTGATAGGCGTAAAGGCGGTATATATTAGATTAGAGATCCATATGTTCACTCCCTTCTACCTCGAAGTTAGAGAAAGTTGCTATGACTATGGCTCAAAAGATAGATGCATTTTTGAATGTGACTCAACCTGCACCTCCCGCAAACGCTTCATCTGAGATCAGTTCTGCATGTTCGAGTCCTAGTCATAAAATAGCTAATTGTGATTGCAAAATGATTATCCTATTTACTATGTTGAGCAAGTCAAATATTTTAACACTATGCGGCGACCTGGTAATAATTCACAACCTAACTATTACAGTCTAGGATTTACCCAGCATTCAAATCCTCCCTGGGCCCATGGCCCACACCAAGGGGGACCTGTTGTTGTCTCCCAGGCTCCTCAAGCCTCTAGCAATGTTAGGCCTCACTTTAATGAAGGTCCTCCATCCAACACATCCAATCTAGAGGAAACAATTAATCGTTTTATGCAGCGCACAAAGAGTATAGTTGAGCAACACTAAGGATATATTCAGAGTTGAAAGCCACAACTCAACACCAATCTCAAGCCAACAATAGAATTGAGATAGTTGTGAGTAAGATTGCTCAGTCATTATCTGAGAGAGAGCCACGAAGATTTCCTAGTCAACCTGTTCCAAACCCGAAGGATCAATTCGCAGTTGGTAGTACATCTGAATCATGCCATGAAAATGTCCAATCTATTTCTACCCTTAGGAGTGGAAAATAGGTTGTCAATTGGGTACAAGTGCTTGATTCGAGTGTTGTTGCATCTCCGTCTAAGTCAAAGCATGTTGCATTTCCATTTGACAAGGAGGTTGATAAAGCCTCACCTTCTAAAGATGTGCCTCTTGACTCTGACCCCACTCAGACATCTTATTTGCCAAGGGCACCGTTTCCATCACGGTTAACTCCGACAAAGAAAGGAACAAATGCTAACGATGTAATGGAAATTTTTAAACAAGTTCACATTAATATTCCATTGCTCGATGCTATTAAGCAAGTTCCTATCTATGCCAAATTTTTGAAGGATCTTTGCATACAGAAGCGAAAGGTACATGTAAAAAAGATAACCTTCCTCGCCGAGCAAGTAAGCTCAATTATTCAACACAAGAACCCCGCCTATGTATAGGGATCCTAGGTGCCGGACTATTTCTTCTGTTATCGGTGATCATATGAGTGATAATTGATAAGGCATTGTTGGATTTGAGGGCGAGTGTTAATTTGTTGCCATATTTTGTTTATGAGCAATTAGGTCTCGGGGGGCTAAAACCGACTAAAATAACACTACAATTGACAAATAGGTCAATCAGAGTACCCCGCGGTGTTATAAAGGATGTGATCATTAAGGTTGAAAAATTCTATTTTCCAGTGGACTTCATAGTTCTTGATACACAACCTGTTCACAACCTTTCCAATCACATTCTAGTTATTTTAGGTCGTCCATTTTTTGCCACATCTAATGTTATTATTAACTGTAGGAATGGAATCATGAAACTATAATTTGGCAACATGACCGTCGAACTCAATGTTTTTAATGTAAGCCAACAACCTCCTGAGTCCGAGGATGTTTGTGAAGTTAACATGATTGAGAGTTCGGTGGAGAATTCCTCACTACAGTCTGCATTAGATGATCTCTTAGCAACATGTTTGACTCACTTCGGTTTAGACTTTGATATTGATTAGTCCATTAGGGAAGTGAATGCTTTGCTGATTCAGCCCCTATTATGGATTCGGGTTACACATGGAAACCTAAAGTGGAACTCCTTCCATTCAATGAATCAAAACTGAACCCTTCTGCAGATACTATTGGGCTTTCTGACCCATTCTTTTTCCCGCCTTTTCATGATGACCCATTTGACATATGTCCTTCTAATGACTCCTACATGAAGTCTGATTTTCAATATTCTTTGGAGATAATACATCTGATAGATAGTGTTGATTTCAGGTTTCGGGCGTTGTTGAGTTGTCTAGCTCATCATCTTTGTGCAATTCATTTTGTTATGATGAGCCTGTACCACCTGATATATATATATATATAGACATGACTCTTTCCATCCATTTAATATTGTCTAACGCTACCTATGTGGATCCCTTGTTTTTAATGGATGATTTTAGTTTTGACCATCCTATTGTGCAACACATTCAATCTTCTGATTTGACACCAGCCATAGGATGTCCTTTTTTAGGAGTAGGAAAAAATCATTTGCTGGATATCCCTGTTGGTGACAACTTTCTATTCCAGATCCCTATGACTTCTTTACGACCGTGGGTTCGTTTGCATTTTCTCTATGATTTTGCATGGCGTCTTCGTCGTTTTAGGGGTGTGTTAGTTTTTGTTGTGCTACATGTGGGTGCTACTATATGTTGGATGGATCCTCAACTTTTTCGGTTGTTGCTATATGATCTAGTCAATATCGTGGACTAAGTATCTAGGTTTGGGGGAGTGTTCACTATGTTATTCCTCGTCATTTCATGGTACATCATTTATGAGGAAGAATATATGTTGGGCTGACGACGTTAAACCAAGCGCTCTTAGGAGGCAGCTTAGCTTCAGTTGTGTCATTATGGTCAGTCTGGATTGATTTTCGAGTTCTTTCTAGTTGCATTTCATTCATACTCGTTATCTCCGTAACAATTTTGATTTACAAATGATGCACATAATTTTTTTCATTTGTATATTCTTTTGTGTCCTGTATTGTTTTTATCAATTTATCATGATGAGTCAGTTCTTATGTTTTTTAGCATTCATTGGTGGACGATTTCGTCGAAATTGATAATAACTTTCCCATGGTAATATCACTCTAACTCTAAAATTTTCTTTTTCCTGCATTCGTCATGATCATCATTTTATACATTGAGGACAATGTTTAGTTTAGGTTTGGGGGTGAGGTTTATGAGTTTTTCTGCATTTTCAAAAATTTTGAACTGAAATGTATTTCACAATTGACTATTGTATTCTACTCAATCTCCATTGAATACATAATTTATTATGATTGTGTGAAAAAAATTTCTATTTGAAAATGCATTCAAAATCTGAGTTCCTTTCCAATGAAGAGAATGTGCTTTCAAGTATGATTTTAAATTTGAGAAATACATGCTTTCACTTGTCACATTGATATATTAAGTGGAAACATAAAGTTGATATTATCTTTAAGTTAAATATATTTCATGAGATGTCTCAACTCGACTATTCTTGCACTATAAGCCAAGTTAGCATAATTTGAAGTTAATCAGTAAGATATTAACTAGAAAACCTTAGAATAATAGTGGAGACTTAACCCTTGTGAGTTTTGAGACATTTTATTTTTCTTGAGGGTTATTAAATAAACTCTGACTTTTCTTAAATCCGCATTATCTCGTTGATGATCTCATTATTTTTTTTTTCTTATTAATTGCTTTGAGAATGATGTTAAAATTGAATTAGTACACTAGAACTTCTTGGTTTATTTAGTTGAGATGTCATAATATCGACTAGAGCGTAAGAAGTGATATAGGCATTTTTTTCTTTGAACCGTTCTTTAGCCTTTTAGCCTACCTAATGATAAATATCCGTTTGCAGCCCTTTGAGCCTTTAAATAGACTTTTTCTTTGCTAACCCCATCTCCATTACCTACTCCAATTATGGAGTAATATCCCATATTATTTTTATCCTTACCCAATGTCTCTGAGAATGTGTATGGTTGATATATTTTTGGAATGGGCAAATAAAATAGAGTTTAAACTAAATATTCCATGAATCCTTGGGACTAAAATGTTTCATTGTGCAGAAGGGGAAAGCATGTTGTTGATTTTATAAAAGAAAAAAAAGATTGATGCTTTGAAGAAAAAGAAAAAAAAAATATGAAGAAGAATTTCGAAGGAAGAAAAATTAATGGTGTAGAAAATTGGTTTATTCTTTAGAGCCCCGCGTGTTTATTAAAGGGTGTATCCAGTCTCAGAGAACTTTTGCATATCTTTTTCCATTCTGGTTAGCCAAAATCTTAGCCTCATTACAACCTAATTGATCTTAAGTAAAGTCTGGTTCATAGACGTGGAGATTAAATAGAAAAGAACTATGGTATTTGATTCAACATTCCCAAAGTAGTTCATACTCATGTCCGTTTTTCATGGTTATTATATGGGATATGTTTGTGTTTCCATAATTTATTCTCTTTCTCACATATAAACCGAGTGATAACTAACCAATCTCTGAGTAATTCATTTCTAAGTGACAAGAGAGATTTGTAGTCGAAGCTTACTATCCAAAGGTTATCTAGTCGTATCTTTACTGTGAAAAAGAAAGTTGTGTTGAAAAAGCTATGCACACACACAGTTTGAGTTGAGAATAATTGGTGAAATTTATTTAACCTTTGGGTATTATTAAATCGTTGTTAAACTCTTTGATATATTATTGTGACACTGTTAGTTGTTTTATGAAATTTTTGGCAATTAGATTAGGATAATAGATAGAGTGATCAAGTTACCATGTTTTTGAAATTTATTGAGTCATAATGTTTGTGGGTAACATTTCTGGAAACCCTCACGAGACTATAACTCGTCCATTAGAGGTAATCTAGGGGTTTAAAGTCTTGTTGTACGTTTAAGGTAAGTGCAACCGATGATTCTTGCGAAAGTGAGTTAGGATTTTATTTTTATTGTTTTGCTCGAGGACTAGCAAAATATAGGTTTGGGGGTATTTGATATTCACGTAATTATTACATAATGTATCCCTTAATTTAAATTTGTTAGTGTTTAGATTATTATAATGTATTCTAATTATTTTGTTTTCATGTTTTTGTAGAAATTTGAGCATAAACGATGAAATCGCATTAAGGCGGCAATTCGAGGAATGATCAATTGGTTGATTCAAATGGTGGTACAAAGTAGTGGGTGACGAGTCAATTATCACATGTCTAAACCTAACCCAAACAAACCTAAATCCACAAAATTTAACCTAAGCCCAAGCCCAAAAGCTGACTTAGAAACCCAAACCCAACCTAACAAGGAGAAAGGAGAACCCTATTTAGGCTTTTTCTCTCCCTTTTCCTGATCCCATCTCTATTCCTAAGTTTTCTTCTTCCTTCTCTCTTTTTCAAGCCACCACGCCACATCCACCTTGCCGGCGATCCTCGCTCGATAGGAGGACCAACAGCGCGATCACCTCCTCCATTTTTCTAATCTCTCTCTAGCAGCCAACACAACACCTCCGAAGGAAAACATTTTGCCTGAGGATTATCGTAACGCGCAGAAATTGTTGAATGGTCTTAGTTTGGGGTATCAAAAAATTCATGCTTGCAAATACAACTGTGCATTGTTTCATAAGGAAATTGAAGGGATGGATGCATGCCCTGTGTGCAATGAGCCAAGATATAAGCCTAATTCTGGTAATAAAACGAAGAAAATTCCACAAAAGGTTTTGCGTTATCTTCCACTAAAGCCCAGATTGCAGCGACTGTACATGTCGACACACACTGCGAGTCATATGAGATGGCACAAGGAAGGAAGGGTTGATGATGATTTTTTGAGACATCCTGCTAATGGAGAGGCTTGGAAAGCATTCGATACTATGTATCCCGATTTTGCAGAAGACCCGCGCAATGTCAGATTGGGGCTTGCAGCTGATGGATTTAATCCGTTCGGGAATATGAGCTCTACTCACAGCACCTGACATGTCATTGTTGTTCCTTATAACTTTCCCCCTTGGATGAGTATGAAAAAAGAATTTACAATGATAACTTTATTAATTCCCGGTCATCCCGGAAAGGACATTGATGTTTATTTGCGGCCGTTGGTTGATGAGTTAAAAGACTTATGGGAAAATGGTGTACGTACATTTGATAAGTCTACCAACACAATGTTTATGTTGAGAGCAGCAGTGATGTGGACTATACATGATTTTCCCGCTTATGGAAATATTTCAGGTTGGAGTCCTCAGGGCTATAAGGCATGTCCGATATGCAACGATGATGTAACGTCTAATTGGCACGCGGGAAAGGTTTGTTATATGGGTCACCGTAGATGGGTTCCCCAGGATCACGAGTGGCGAACAAATAAGGTGGACTTTGATGGAAAAATGGAGAACGACACTAGACCTAGAGAATGGTCAGGGGATGACATTTTGGCTAAGTTGAATAGCTTGGAATTTTGTCAAATTGGCAAACATCCCGATAATCGTGATACTAATTTGCATAGGTCAGCTACACATCTGAACTGGACGAAGAAGAGTATATTCTTCGAGCTTCCGTACTGGTCGAAATTAAAGATCAGGCACAACCTAGATGTGATGCATATTGAAAACCCACATAAAGCCGGGAGTATTAAACGAGAATATGGTCTAGTAAGTGTGAACACAAACACACTTTGGTACGAGCATGATCCTTTTATTTTGGCAACTATGGCAAAACAAATTTTTTATCTAGATGATCCTAAAGCCGGTGGTGGATGGAAAGTAGTCCAGACGATCCAACACAGAAGTATATGGGACATTCCTGAAAAGGCTTCTGATGACCACAGTGATGACGACACCGCTGATCAAGAGAATTCATCTTCAAGCATTCCCATTATCCAACAGCCATTTGAGTTATTTGTCGAACTTCCTTCGATTGATGGCGAATATGATGTTGAGGTATCACCTGCAAAAGATGGAGTTTTTGGAGAATCTGAGGCAACCATGTCAGATGAACTTGAAGAAGAAGTCGAAAGTGATTACTCTACTGATTCAGATTAAATACATTTGAAGGAATATAATTTGTTAGGTCGTTTACAAGATGTTAATAATATTATGTATTTTGTTAGTTCATTTAATTAAATTTGTTAATGTATTATGAATTTTTACCATAAATTTGTTAAATGAATGTCGAAGTTCAATTAATTAATTAAATAATGATATAAAAAATTTTCTCTAAAATAAACAAATGTGATGCTTGTGCGACGAAATTAGAATATTTCGTCGCATAAAATGCTCCCCCCTGAAAAACCCGGCGCGTGCTTCTAGCGGCAAAAACATTGGAGTGAATTTTGAAAACTGGGGCGACGAATTCTATGATATATAGCGATGAAGGCTTCGTCACGCAAACTCAAACCCATTTTATCAAAACTCAAACCCACCGTCTCCTCTCAGTCTGTCGTCCCCAAATCACAGCAGATGCAACATCTTTGAGTTCATCTGAGTTCGTGATTGCTTCTATGAGTTCATCTTTGTCCGTGATTGCTTCTTTGAACTCAGATCTCTGAGTTCGTGATTGCTTCTCATCGATCTCAGATGCAACATCTTTGAGTTTCTCTCTTTGAGTTTCGTGATTGCTTCTCATCGATCTCTGAGTTTCTCTCTTGGCAGAGAAGGTAAGATCTCATTTCCTCTCTTGTTTCATGAAGTTTTGTGATTTAGATCGTTTCTACAATGGGTTTTCATAAAAATTGAAGCTTTGATTGTTTGGTTGGCTAATCATGATATTGGGTTTCTTTGAGGTGGGAGGTGGTATGAAGGGAAGGATCTGTGTGGGTTACGTTAATTAGATTGGTAATTTTTGTTTACTTGATGGATTGGGTTTTGATAGTATTTGAAGTTTTGTTGATTAGTTATGATTTTGGCAAAGAAATCTGCAGTTAGCTGGTGTCGTAGGAGGAGCTTCTGCTTGGTATGCATTTGGGCTCACACAACAACAAATATTTTATCTATCAATGAGCCTACTGTTCTTGTGATCGTTAGATTTGGTAAGTTTCTTACTTAAATTCTGCAACTGATGACATAGTTTGGTGTTGGAATATGCAATGATTTGAAATGTCTCGTTGATCATGTAGAGTAATTGAAGACAATTCTCTTTATTTGAAACTTGGATTCTAAAACTAAAAACATGTGTCACTCATATAATATATATCAAGTTTTGGGAGCAAAGTTATCTATGGTTGAACATCCGACATCTGGTTCCAATGTTTGAAAATCCATATTTTCTATGGTTTTCAGTTGTAACTAGAGATGACATCCAGATCATGAGAGAGAAGGGAAGAAACTTGGGTTTGTAAATGATAGATAACGACCAGTTACAATTACCGATTTACTGGGATATCTGCTGAATAGAAATTGTTGAGTGGGTTTTTGTTCCCCTCTCACGCCAGCTTGTGATTGTTGTAGTTCATAGATTTGGTTGTAAGGGAAGACATCTGGAGTCTGTGGACATTGTAGATATCTGTCAAAAAATCATGGTCACTGATCTTTCCTTCACATACTTTTGTAGTCTGCATTCTGAGTTGTTGTAAAAGTTCTAGTTCTGTAAGTTGTATAAGGACTAGACTTTGGTAGATGGCGAACTCATCATTTTTTGGTAACAGTGAATTATTTGATATACTAAATCTCATGTTTCAGATGATATACTATATCTCTTGTTTCATAGATCTCATTTGGTGGTGGAGTGAGTGGTTTGGTCCTTGATACTGTTGGTCATACTCTGAGTCAAAAGTATCATCGCAGAGCCATCCAGGTAAGACTAGCCTCCCTTTATTCTTTTTGATTTAAAGATATCTAATACATACATCTCACTTTCTTGTCTTAAATTTGTTCTATTATTAAAGTTGCAGTGCTCTTTCCTATCTACTATCTAATGGTAGATATTCTGATTTCTAAGTAAAGGGAGTGCTATAACAGTTGGTCCCTGACTTTGTCTACTACTAACCTCTTAGACAATGTGTCTAAGCTTCATTCTACTACAAAAAGAGGAATCTATTGATCATTTGTCAATTAATTCTGAGTACTAGCATTGTTTGAGTTCCATGTCCAAACCAATTTTCCCATTATTTTCTGGATTGGGTTAAACATTGGCACTCACTTTCTCACCCCCTCCAATCTCTTTATTTTTTAAAAATGGGTCTAGGATAGATTGTTACATCCCATGGTTTGGATCATTTGGCGGCAAAGAAACAATAGAATTTTCAAAGCTAGTAGGAAGGAAATAGATAAATTGTGGATTAATGTTAAGGTGACTTTGTGTTTTTCGATAGCTTCATTATACCTTCTAAATTGAGAATGGTTTCAACAGTTTTGCTTGCTTTCATCCCTGTTCTTGTTGAAGCAGGCCATAGATATATCTAAAACAAAAAAAAATTATTTAAGTCGAAAGTTGTAAGATACATCTGCTTGAAAATGAAAAGACTGAAAATTGACATCAGCTGGCAAAAGAGCAAGCACCTTGGTTTTCTTGTAATTGGTCTGTATTGCATGTGCAATTGTATGCTCTTCAAATCTTTCTACATAATGCAGATTCTGAAAGCATTTCTCATATGCCTGTGGATGGGAAAGCCATATAATAAATTTTAGAAAACATACACCGGAGATATGAGAAATATTTAGCCTCATATCTCTGCCTAGAGCACATTACATTCTAGCCTGTTGATTACTCAGATTTGTGTTTTTTGATAGCTTCATTATACCTTTCCGACTTGAGAACGGCTAATGTGGCAATCAATAAAAGAATATGATTTAGGTGATGTTTATTTCAGGTCTGAGTATTTTGAAAATTTAGTTGTATTTCACAAAATTCACTTCAAATTATATAGACATCCACCCCTTAATGTTGTGATTCTTCATTCTTTGTAAATTTAATTTATATTCACTGAATCCATTTTATCCTAATTAGTTATTTGTAAAGTGGAGATGAAATTTGTGTCAAGACATCTAGATTATCTTAGTTGCTTTCTGACAAACATTGCTTCTATTTTCTCCAACATCACAGATAAGTATTGTGAGTCAGGAATCTGTTCTTTTTAATTGTTTTATCGAAGAGAACATTGCATATTGATTCGAGGGCAAAGCCAGTACCAGTGATATATCTGCATTCTAGCATGTTGATTACTCAGGTTGGTGTTTGTTGATTGCTTCATCACACC
Organism: Berberis vulgaris; assembly: GCA_963556465.1. Classification (NCBI taxonomy): domain Eukaryota; kingdom Viridiplantae; phylum Streptophyta; class Magnoliopsida; order Ranunculales; family Berberidaceae; genus Berberis; species Berberis vulgaris. The sequence continues at coordinate 24,217,624 of OY747130.1, read as the reverse complement.
TTCTACTTTTCCCTTTCTTCTAATTAATCTAATGTTTTAAAAGTGTAGAAGGTTAGGTATAAAACTTCATGTTTTTATAGAATCTCTGTGATGGGCAGGATTCTTTATTTGATTTGAATCATGGGCATGCTTCATTTGTTAGAATTATGGATTGTTGAAGTGGTAGTCAGATTATTTGGTTTCTGGATTGTTACAGAATTTCAAGTTGTTTTCTTCCATGATCAGTTTTGGTTGTTCCCCATTGATTCAATCTTTCTAAATTTCCCCCTCTTTTGATCTAATTTTGAATGAGTTTTCTGATAGTAAAGCTCTAGTCTCTCTTATTGATTATTGTACTATAGTGATTTACATTTGCATATAAAATGCTAAACATGTACATTTATATCTTCTCTACATTTGCTGTTGAAATTCAAATTTTTTTTGTTCTTCTTCCCCATTTATCCAGTTTTCTTCCCGAACCTTATGAAATTCAAGTTTTCTCCTTCATTATACATTGTATAGTTAATGTATTGTTTTATACGATCTTCCACTGATTGCATCTATTTACTTTGTCTTCATGTTACTTTGTAATTGTTGTGTTGTGTTTTTATTATTTTGGTTCAGATGGCTTCTTTGATTACAAGAAAACGTAGGTCCGTAATTGTTGCTGATAGTAGTTCGGTCGCCGCTCCTCCACCCAACGTAGCTCATTCCGCCATTAATGTTCCCGCTCCAAGGGCTGCTTCTATCAGTACTCCACCAGCACATGGATCAAATGTTCCGGTAGTTGATCAATCTTCATCGTCTGGATTAGTTCCTCAAGTTTTCACTCGACGAAGCGCCAGACGAACAAACCGTCGATCAGCGGCTCCTGAGATTGCACTCGAGACTGTAACCATAATCGGGGATGTAAACCCCTCCCCTCAAGGAGATGGAGAGCTCCCTAGAGGTAATAAACTTAAGTTTTCCTCATCATATTCGGCAAATTGATTTTTTTTTTTTACAACAGCAAAGAAAATGAGGGGGCCCTGTAGACAACTAAAATCCCAAAGGATCACAAGAACCACTAACACACGCATTCCCGTAGTGTGGGATCCTAGTCATCGTCGCTCGCAATCGGCGAAGATTAATAGCTTGTTGGTGCATGACATCGGTGCAATCATTCGCAACCATTGCCCGATGACATTCTCATCTTGGAGTGAGGTCAAGCCCGAGACGCAGGTCGAGGTATTGGGCGCGCTCACAGTAAGTTTTAGCCATTCATGTCAACCTTTAATAATTAAAATCTTTATAATGCAGAAAGTTTTGAAGGTTTTGCATGTTTATACTTGTATTTTTACATAATTTGGTATAACTTATCTCTTTGGGCCTTAATATTCTCTAATAAATATTATTTAAATTTCAGGTTAACTTTGAGTTTGACATGAATGATCCAAACATTCATGAATATATCACCAGTACGTGCGAGGATCGATACAAGAATTGGAAGCATGATTTCCACCGATACTTCCAAACGTTTTCTGATGTGGATAGTGCTAAGGCACAACCCCCAATCGAATTGGAGCATAGGCCTGATGAGTGGGTGTGGTTGTGCGATCATTTTCGAACTCCCACATTTCTGGTAAGCATTAACGTTTTATTTAATTAAAATAAACATATTTATTTTTATATATGTAATAATGCATATGTTTAATATATATTTTGAATAATTATACAGAAAAAATCTGAGGCGAACAAGGCGAACCGACGTCAAAAGAAAATTTTACATCACTCTGGTTCATTGCCCTTCTCTTACAGGGTGGAGGAATGACGTCTAGTAAGTGAACTCATATGTTTCATTTCATTATTTTATTTTTAGTCAATACATTCAATTAAATGTTTATATTAGTTGGTTTATTATTTTAACAATGTTTTGTAGGAGGGTTGAAAATTCCCAGAAATCGACATGTTTAAGGATGTTTATGCGCTACCTGGCAATGAGGTGGCCGTGAAGTTGCATGTAAGTTTTATTCTTTGCATTTTTTGCATGTTGTCACTTCTGTTGTTTTAAAAGTTATTAATTTTTAATAATTTTTTTAATCAAGGAAACGATGGTGGAGAGGCGGGATGCCTACATGGAGCGAGTGGCCTCGCAGAATCCTCCGACAACTCCGTTGGAACAGCTCACAATGGATGATCCTGATGCAGGATTACATAGTTTGATGGAAACATTGGAATCGCTAGGTCCAAGACCCGGAAAGATTGTTCGGGGGATGGGAAAAGCTAAAGTTCGTGAGGTCAACACCTCATCTTCAGCTTCGCAGCGGTCAGTCGGATCGTTTCATCATTATAGTCAAAAGTGGAGGAATTACAAAATGAGTTAAATGCTGCCAAAGCGCATGAGGCGGAGAGGGAGGCCCGGGAGGGGGAAGAACAAGCACAAGAGGCAACCAGGTGGAGTATGTTATTAGGGACTCTCCAGCAGTCAGGGATTAATTTGCCGAGCCTCCCGCTACTGTCGACAAACCATCATCAGCTACCACATTCCTAAAAAATGTATTGATGTGTTTTTTTAATTTGTAACTATATAGTACGGTTTAAAATTTTTAATTTGTAATGGATACATTATGATTTTACATTATTAATTTGTAAAGTTAATAGTATTTAAATAAATTAGCAAAACCTTTCTATGCGTGAGACGATTCAATTAATAAATATTTCAAATTTAATTAAAATAAATATTTGAATTAAAAGATTTCAAAATTATTAAACATAACTTTAAGCGACAAAAATTTTCGTCGCATAAGAATAGATCAAGAGTGTTTGGATCGACGGAACCTGTGTGACAACATTAGAGTGATGAATATTGTTGTCGCGTAAAGAATATCTTGCGCGATGAAAGGTTCGTCACCATTAAGTTAAGCCGACAAAGTCTAACGCGACGAAAGGGATCGTCACGATTGAGTTATGCCGACAAATTTTAATTCGACGAAATGGTTAATCGCATAAGTATATTTTGCACGAAGAACAATTCTATTTCTTGCGACGAAATTAGCGTCGCGCAAAACAGTATTACGCGACACACCCTTTTGCAACGATCTTTGGTGTCGTCGCGCAAAAGGATTTTGTAGCGACGAAGATTTATTTTCGTCGCACAAAGGCTTGCGACACAGAGCTGTGGCGACAACCTTTGCGCGACTAATATTTTGTCGCCCAATATTTATGGCGACGAAATGTTGTCTATAGCGACAATTTTGACTACGTCCCTAAAGGCTTTTTTTTGTAGTGACTCTATTTATAGTGTTCAAATAACTTGAATAATAAACAGCCTATTCCTAAAAGAAAAAAGTAGAATCAAATAATAAAATAACAAGCTGTCTATTCCTAAAATAAAAAGTAAAGCCTAATCCTAAAAGGAAACTAAAAAGACTCCTAATTAAATTGAAAGATTACGAATTATTTATTTAATAAGTAACTTTGAGGGCAAATTAGGAACCCTAAAAACCCTCCTGCATCACAAACTAAGGATTTGAGATAAAAGATGACAAAGATTGAAAGTTGAAAAATGTCTTAAGGGTTGAAATTTCTTTACTATGATGGCATATTTGTAAATATAAAATATGTAAAAGGGCAAAAAATAAAATAAAAAATTGTAAAAAAGTTGATGGAATGTACGTGCGGCAGAAAGAGAAAATATTATGTTTTCTTTGTTTCAAATGAAAAGTATCGTAACTATCTACATAGATGTAAGATTTTGGTAAACTTGGTATCATTGAAAAGCAATTTTGAAGATATTTCAAACCAAACCAATGATCAATACAAACACTTAAATTTTTAAAATAAGTATTTTTATGAGTTCAACTTGATGGTTTTACAGGGTTCGTGATATTAAGGGATGAGGGTGCGAGAATGAGACTATATAACAAAATAACTGCAATTGATGCATGTGGTAGAGGCTGAAGCGAAGATCCATATCTTGTATCAGTGATAGGTTTTGTCTGGAGTTTCAAAATCAATTTATACATAATAATCTCTTGAGTAACTGATATTTGTCTTCTTTCCATTTGAATAGAAGAAAGTAACAAGTTATCTTGGTCTTTGTTAGCAAACTTTACAATAAGTAGCATTATTCAAGAATACAACTTTGGCATAAAATAATGAAAATGATAAGAGGGGGAAAGAGAAGAAGACAACCGGCTTGGGAGTGGTTTGAAGGCTTGGGGAAGAGTTTGCATATATCAACAACTAACCTTCCTGTATCAGCATCGATCTTTACTGTTAGATTGCCTCATCTCAGTGGTGTAATAACCCTGTGATTGAGTGGCAGGGAATCCGGCTTGTTTAGATATTTGATCTTTATAAACTTAAGACTTCACAAAATAATACCATATAGGGGATACCTAAGGGGGTGTCTGTTTCAAAGGAACAAAATCAAGAGGATAAAAAACATTCATATTGCATAGGGTTAATTTGTGTTTGAGTCCTATAGTTTATATCATTTTTGAGTTTGGAATAGAAGATCATGTTGATAGTTAACTTTTTGCCTAGAAATTAAATGAACTTTTTTTTTTTTTGAAATAATGACTTCAGTATATATAAAAGTTTAGGTCCCATAATTTATACCAACTTTGCATTTAGGTTCTATATTTGTAAGGGAGAGTTAACATTTAACAGGGTCAATGTGATCTCGGGATTTATACTAAAAAGTTGAACAAACTTGGAGCCCAAACTCTAAGTTGGTATAAGTACCAACACAAACACAAATTAACCCAGTATGTTGTTTTATATTTATAACAGAGAAGAGAATGGTTTCATGAAAAGTAAAAAAACTTAATTGGATGAATTCTTAAGAGGTTTGAAGTAGGTCTCATCTTCAGTTTTTCAATTTTTGTGACAATGTATCATCTTCTAACATTTCTATTTAGACTAGGAATTCTGATTGTTAACAATTATTATGCTATATGATCAAGACAATTTTGTAAGACCAGAATTGATTTTGATAATACACACAGATGAGAAGGGGAAAAGCGTAGAACTCAGGAGGCTCATTTATTTTCACTATGGCAGTGACTTTTCAACACCACCACTTCCACTCTTTGATACCACACCTTTCTGTCTAACACTACCAGCTTAGTGAAACCACCACCTTTCCTCTACTCATTTGTCCAACAACCCTCCTATTCGATCCAACAACCCTCCTCCACCACCTTTCTCGAGGTCATCCGCCACCCATCTGGTTGTCGTCTCGCCCAATCACCTAAACAGGAAAAATGTTGATGAAGATGTAGGAGGGCTTGGACTCCTTGTCTCTAAAACCCATGTGGGTTCAAGGCCATCACCACCAACAACAAATTACTAGTTCCTCTTCCTTCTTCTTGTGGTCGAGGCTCTTCCATTTTGAAGAAGCAAAAAAATAAAATAAAATAAAATTAACAAGGAACAACAGTAGCAACAACGAAAGTTGAAAAATCCGCAAACTTCAAATACCCCCTATTGTTGCGAATCAATTGGTTACCCTCTCATCTAAATCGCTCCAACCATAAATCATATACTAAGTAACAAGTCAGCCCAAACAATGCATTTTTTTTTTGCAGATATTAAGTTATAAAAAGTGCACCATCCCTCTCATCTAAAATTTTATCACCACAATAACAAACTTAAAAAAAAAAGTTTCAGCCAAACCGGGTACGGCCTTTTTTTATTCAGTTTCGCAGGCTATGCTACAAATCTCGCAATCTAGCCTGCTAAATTAAAAAAATTAAAAAGTTTGGATTTTCTCCCAAATTGATGCGAGATTGGGGGATCGTAGCGAGGGTGAGTAGCAGACACCAGCTCAACCAACATCTCTCAACTCAACAACAACATCCACCACTTCCCAAACACCAACAGCGACCAATTCAAGTTTCGTATAGTACCGCTCAAATTCACGTTGAAGATGTCACTAACCATAACCAAGGCATGTTCTTGCTCGCTAAGTTGTACTTCGAGTGCCATGAGTATCGCATGGTTGCTCATTTCTACGTAATCAAGTTGGCAATGTTACGCCCTTTTGTTGTGTTGTCAATGTTGTTATTTTTGTTACTATGAATAGAACATTACAAACATTTGTATCTATATTTTATATAATTCATAGTTGTGTTTTACTATTCATTGCTTAATAGGACAAGCTAAGAATTGAAGATAAAAGAAGGCAATGATTGAAAGTTGAAAAATGTGTTGAGGGTTAAGATGCATTTCCTATGATGTCATGTTTGTAAATATAAAACACGTAAAAGAAAATAAATAAAAATAAAATTGTTAAAAAAGTTGATGGTATGTACATGTGGCGGAGAGAGAAAATATAATGTTTTTTTCAAATGAAATTTATCGTAACTATCTATATAATTGTCGAATTTTGGTAAACTTGGTATCATTGAAATGCAATTTTGAAGATCTATCAAACAAAACCAATCATCAATAAAAACACTTCAAATTTTAAAATATGTATTTTATAATTAAAATATTTAAGTGTTTTTATTATTTTCATTCCTAAGTAGGGGTGGGCACGGGACGAGATGGACCCATCCCGTTCATTTGGGATCTGGACGGGACGGGATGAGCACGTACTAAATAGTCCTCCAAAAAAATAACAAAAAGAGTTTATCTCACATTACTCACACACCAATAATTTCAAATTTATATACATATAACTTACATCATAAATAATAATAGATATTAAATAAATAAATAATAAACTTATTTTTGGAAGGCAAATAAATATTAAATTTTATTTAGAATTAATTATTCAATTCATTTAGATTTCATATAGAATTTCATCTTACATTGATTTAATTTCAACACATCCTAAACTTTAATTTAGAAGAGTACTTTGATTAAAATTTATAATAATAATTATTAAATAAAGAAATTTTGGACAAGACGGGATTAAAAATATTCATCCTGATCCCGTTCCACTCTAGATCGGGACAAGATGGAATCGAGATGAGTTTGATCAATCCCGAAAGGACCCAAAAAAATCGAGATGGGTTCGGGATCGTGGGATGGGATGCCCACCCTTATTCCTAAGTATAATATTTTTCAAAGAAACAAAGAAATTTTTTAATAAGTATTCAAACAAAGATCCCGAACATTTAATCGATTCTAATTTTAACTAAGTTTGACTCTAAACAAAATTAGTATTTTTACCTTAAAATAAGGTTGAATCTCAAAAAAATTAGTTTACATGCTAAAATATGATTTTTTTTTTTCATATTTTATATTTTTTTTATGGAATTGATTAAGGGCAATGGAGGGATGGTGGTGAGGGTGTCCAGTGCATGACAATTGGCAGAAAAAAGTGTATGTAGAGTGCTAATGACATGGTAACATGTTGTCTATATTATAATTCAGAGCGGCGTTTTACTATTCATTGCTAACTAGGACAAATCAAGGATTTCAGATAAAAATTGCTAGGATTGAAAGTTGGAAAATGTCTTAAGGGTTGAGATTCATTTACTATGATGACATGTTTGTAAATATAAAATATGTAAAAAGGCAAAAATATAAAAAAAAAATTGTAAAATAAGTGGATGGTATGTACATGTGGCAAAGAGAGAAAATATAATGTTTTCTTTCTTGAAAAAAATGAAAATTATCATAAATATCTACATAGTTGTCGGATTTTGGTAAACTTGGTATCATTGAAATGTAATTTTGAAGATCTTTCAAACAAAACCTATGATCAATAAAAACACTTAAAATTTTAAAATTGTATTTTATAATTAAAACATGTAAGTATTTTTATTATTTTTATTCTTTACTATAATATTTTTTCTAAGAAATAGACAAACATTTTAGTGAATATTCAAACAAAGTCCCCGAACATTCAATCAATTCTCATTTTAACTAAGTTTGACTATAATCAAAATTAGTATTTTTACCTTAAAATAGGGTGGAACCTCAAAAAAATTAGTTTACATGCTAAAATATGATTTTTTTAATTATTATTTTTATGGAAATGATTTAGGGCAATGGAGGGATGGAGGTGAGGGTGTTCAGTGCATGATAATTAGCAGAAAAGTGTAGGAACGCCAATGACACGACAATATGTTATCTACATTACAATTCAAAGCGATGTTTTACTATTCATTACTGGCCGTGACAAATTAAGGATTTGAGACAAAAATTGCTAGGACTGAAAGTTGGGAAATGTCTTGAGGGTTGAGATTTTTTTACTATGATGACATGTTTGTAAATATAAAATATGTAAAAGGGCAAAAATAAAAATTTTAAATATAAAAAAATTGATGGTATGTACATGTGGTGGAGAAATAATGTTTTTTTTAAATGAAAATTATCGTAACTATCTACATAGTTGTCGGATTTTGGTAAACTTGTTATCATTGAAATGCAATTTTGAAGATATTTCAAACAAAACCAATCATCAATAAAATCACTTAAATATTTAAAATATGTATTTTATAATTAAAGCATGTAACTATTTTTATTATTTTCAATCTTAAGTATACTATTTTTCAAAGAAACGGATAGACATTTTAATGAATATTCAAAGAAAAACCCCGAACATTCAATGAATTCTAATTTTAACTAAGTTTGACTCTAAAAAAATTAGTATTTTTCCTTAAAATAGGGTTGAACCTTAAAAAAATTAGTTTACAAGCAAAAATATTAATTGTTTTTATTATTTTTATGAAATTGATTAAGGGCAATGAGGGGATGGTGGTGAGGGTGTCTAGTGCATGATTAATTCACAGAAAAAGCGTATCTAGAGTGCAAATAGCCTGGTAATATGCTATCTATATTATAATTCAGAGTGGTGTTTTACAATCTACTTCTGACTGTAACAACAAAATAAGGATTTGAGATATAAGATGACTAGGATTGAAAGTTGAGAAATGTCTTGAGGGTTGAGATTTCTTTTTTTAATATGTAAAAAAGGTTTTAAAAAAATTTGTGAAAAAGTTGACAGAATGTAAATGTCGAGGAGAGAGAAAATATTATGTTTTCTTTTTTAAATGAAAATTATCGTAACTATCTACATAGTTGTCAGATTTTGGTAAACTTGGTATCATTGAAATGCAATTTTGAAGATCTTTCAAACAAAACCAGTAATCAATACAAACACTTCAAATTTTAAAATATGTATTTTATAATTGAAATATGTAAGTATTTTTATTATTTCATTCCTTTAATATTTTTCAAAGAAACGGACAAACATTTTAATGAATATTCAAACAAATGCCCGGAACATTAAATCGATTATAATTTTAACCGAGTTTGACTCTAATTTTTTTTTTGTATTTTTACCTTAAAATAGGGTTGTACCTCAAAAAAATTAGTTTACATGCTAAAATATGATTATTTATTATTATTATTTTTATGTAACTGATTAAGGGCAATGGTGAGATGGTGGTGAGGGTGTCCAGTGCATGATAATTAACATAAAAATGTGTTGGTGGAGTGCCAATGGCACGATAATATGATATGTATAATACAATTCAAACATGTGTTTTACTATTCATTGATGATTGGGACAAACTAATAATTTGAGATAAAAGATAAAAGTTGAGAAATGTCTTGAGGTTGGAATTTCTTTACTATGATGGTATGTTTGTAATTATAAAATATGTAAAAGGGCAAAAAAATTGTGAAAAAAGTTGATGTAAAGTACGTGTGTGGCGGAAAGAAAAAATATTATGTTTTCTTTTTTATAAATGAAAATTATCATAACTATCTACATAGTTGTCGGATTTTTGTAAACTTGGTATCATTGAAATGCAATTTTGAAGATCTTTCAAACAAAACCAATGATCAATATAAAAACTTAAATTTTTAAAATAGGTATTTTATAATTAAAACATGTAAGTAATTTTATTACTTTCATTCCTAAGTATAATATTTTTCAAAGAAACAGACATACATTTTAATGAATATTCAAACAAAGATCTTGAACATTCAATCGATTCTAATTTTAAACGAGTTTGACTCTAAACAAAGTATTTTTACCTTAAAATAGAGTTGTACCTCTAAAAATTAGTTTACATGCTAAATTTTTTTTTTTTTTTTATAGAACTGATTAAGGGCAATGGTGGGATAGTTGTGAGGGTGTCCAATGCAAAATAAGTAGAAGAAAAAGTGTATGTGGGAGTGCCAACGGTCCGATAATATGCTATCTATATTACAATTTAGAGTGGTGTTTTACTATTCATTAGAGACAAACAAAAGATTTGAGATAAAATATGGCTCGGATTAAAAGTGTAGAAATGTCTTTAGGGTTGAGATTCCTATACTATGATGGCATGTTTGTAAATATAAAATATTTAAAATGGAAAAATTTAAAAAGATTGTGAAAAAATTAAATGGAATGTACATGTGATTAACAAAGAAAATAATTTATTTTATTTTTATTTAAACGAAAATTATCGTAACTATCTACATAGTTGTCAGATTTTGGTAAACTTTGTATCATTGAAATCCAATTTTGAAAATATTTCAAACAAAACCAATGATCAATACAAACACTGAAAATTTTAGGGTTATTTCCCATTGGCCCCCATTTGTTTATGTCTATTCCCATTTGACCCCCATTTGTTCTTGTATTTCAGTCTAACACCCATGATCGTCTGTTTAAGGGTGTTGACTAACAAATTTCATTAAAAAAATATAAATTGAAAAATCTACCCTCACATAATTTTCCAAATCAAACATTTTTGTTTTCTTTTTTTCCACAATCCCACCCACTATTTTATTTTATTTTTTAAATTCTCTCTCCCCCACAAACCCACCCTTTCACCTACGCAGCCTTTTTTTAATCTCTCTCTCCACTTTCTTTTTCTCTCTAAATTGAGTAAGATTGAGTAGTTCGAGATTGGTATATTAGAACAAACGATTTCTGGGTTGCGTTGAATAAAATCGAGAAAGGGAGAGAAAAGATAGGAGAAGGGGAAGATGAGGAAAGAGATTACAGATAAAGTGAGAGTGGGTTCGTAGGAGTTAAAAAATTAATTAAATAGGGGTAAGTTTGTCCTTTCAAAAAGGTCAGAAGGTCATGGGTGTTAGATTGGAATACAAGAACAAATGGGGGTCAAATAGGAATAGATATAAATAAATGGGGACCAAATGGGAAATAACCCAAAATTTTATAATATATATCTTACAAATAAAACATGTAAGTATTTTTATTATTTTCATTTATAAGTATAATATTTTTCAAAGAAACGAATATACTTTTTAACGAATATTCAGACAAAGACCCCGAACATTCAATTGATTCCATTTTTAACCAAGTTTGACTCCAAACAAAATTAGTATTTTTACCTTAAAATAGGGTTGTACCTAAAAAAATTAGTTTACATGCTAAAATATGATTTATTATTATTATTTTTATGAAACTGATTAAGGGCAATGGTGGGATGGTGGTGAGGGTTTCTAGTGCATGATAATTAGCAGAAAAAGTGTTTGTGGAGTGCCAATGACACGGTAATATGCTACGTATATTACAAATCATATTGGTGTTTTATTTTCATTGTTCACTAGGACAAACTAAAGATTTGAGATAAAAGATGGCTATAATTGAAAGTTGGGAAATGTCTTGAGGGTTGAGATTTCTTTGATATGATGACATGCTTCTAAATATAAGGGTTTTTTTAGTTTGGCACTCGATAGTATATACCTATTAGAGTTTGACACTCATTTTGAAAACTATTTGGGTCTAATCCTCATTTTATGACGGTACCGTTAAGTCCACGTCATTGATTGGTTAAAATTTATTTTCAGACCATATTGCCCTTACCTTAGGTTAAACATCTCTTCTCTATTTCACACCCTAGCGCCACCCTCCCCACTTAATTTACTTAATATGTAAAAGAGCAAAAAATAAAAAAAAACAAGAATTGTGAAAAAAGTTGATGGAATGTACATGTGGAGGAAAGAGAAATATTAAGTTTTTTTTTTTTTAAATTAAAAATTATCGTAACTATCTACATAGTTGTGGGTTTTTTTATAAACTTGGTATCATTGAAATGCAATTTTAAGATCTTTCAAACGAAACTAATGATCAATACAAACACTTAAAATTATAAAATAGGTATTTTATAATTAAAACATGTATTTTATTATTTTCATTCATAAGAATTGATGATACATCAAAGCGGTCCCAACTCTGCGTCGTACACGTGTCATGATGATCTCGAGGAAAGATAGGCTCTAGCGTCAGCCCAACATTGATCCACCCAAGCGGTTCTAAGCCCGCCCAATGCAGTCCGCCAAACAAACCCGAATTCTTACAGCTGCTAGGCCTACGTGTCTCACGTATATCATCAATACCCGTGAGCCTTGTTAAGGCAAGTATCTCGAGAATCAGCTTCGGACGAGCAAGTACAGTGGCTCATTGCTTCCAACTAGGAAGTAAAGAGACTTCTACCTATAGACTACTCTGGGAACGGGAACTATCCCCCGTGTATCTAGGAGCACAAGGCTAACAGGAAAAAGTCCCTCTACAACACGACTCCTAATTAGATAAGGATCTTTACAAAGATCTTCTTCCCTAAACTATGCCATCGATAACCTGGTCGAACAAGAACTTCTGCACTATAAATAAGACATGAGGTTGGTAAGCTAAGGTACGCTACAAATTCCCTATTTACAACATTACACCTTCCTCAGATCCTTGTTTGACTTTAGCATCTGAGTGCCATCAGCCACCACAATGGTGGTCCATGGCTCACATGTGTTCCTTGTGTAGGTTAGCAGATTTGCAGGTCATGGTCAAAGTAGGGAGCGGAAAAAGACTGTATCAGTTTGGCGCAGTCCGTGGGGAACGACAAAGTTCCTAATTTTTCACTAAGCATCATCTCTCCTCGAAATATTAAGAGATGGTGACCACTCGATCACGCAACAATGGAGAATAATGAAACACGTCGAACGCTTAGCCTGGCGCTACTTCACCGCTCTCGACGGTGCAAATAACGTGCAGGCATCACGCTAACACTCCAGGAACAACAGTGCTAACGGACCCCATCGCTTTTTATACATCAAGTCATGTTGATGATGAAAACACTCAAATTGATGAAACAAAGGTCTGACAAGACACTGAAGGCGTATCTAACTCGCTTCAACAATGACCTAATTGTCGTCAACGTGTGCAATGACACGACGGCTGTCTCAACCTTCATTGATGGGCTAGGTAAAGGTAAGTTCTATAACTTCCTAACTCAGGACCCACCAACAAATATGGAAAACCTGGCGAGGAAAGCGCAAAGCTACAACACCCTAGAAGAAGAACGGGCAACCAGAAACAAAGTTGGGTCGAGAGAGAAATCACGCTTCATGGAGCCCATTCCGAGTCCGAGCTATCTAATAGTTCCATGAAAAAGGCCCTTTTAGGTATGAGGATCCAAGCAATACGCGGTGAACAACTAGCACCGCGTGCTCAAAAGCATGACCACTCTGTGCCACTAGCAATTAGGGAAAAAGAACTCCAGGGCATACAACTCCCGCACAATGATGCCATGGTAATAACGATCTCTCTAGCAAGTTGGGAAGTAAGGAGATCCTTGGGGAACACTGGGAGTTCATTGAACGCCCTGTTTCACCGCACGTTCCACAACATGCAACTAAAGAAGGAAGCATTGAACCCCGATAACTGTTTGATGATCAATTTCAGCGGTGAAAAACGCTTCCCTATAGGAAAAATACGACTAACAGTAGTAGTGGGAGAGAAGCCAACTTAAAAAACCCTGTTTCAAGATTTCATAGTGATCGATGCACCTTCGGCATATAATGCGGTCATGGGGAGACCTTGGATACACCAAATGGGAGCGATAATCTCCACTCTACACCAATGCATCAAGTATCTGACAAACCAAGTGGTCGGTACGCTAACGAGCAACTAGGCAGTAGCCAGCGAATGCCAGTACATTACGACACTGCCACCGAACGATTCTTAGTTTGCGGTTGGCCCCACGACTAAGATGACTCTATCTCGCCGGGGAAGAGCAACCTATCCCAGATGACGAGGCTCCAGTAAACCCTCGAGGCAGGCCCAATGTCGGCCAACTAGAGAAAGAAACCATCACGGTCTACCTCGACAACGTGTTCAACAGCAAGGCTATCCAGATAGGGCTTGAGCAAGAACTTGGCAGAACAACTCACAAAGCTGCTATAACGGAACCAGGACATTTTTGCTTGGACCATGCGAGACATGGTAGGAATCGACCCGTCAATAATCACCACTCACCAAGAGGTGGACCCCGCGAGGAAAATCGTAAGGCAGAAGAAAAAGGCCCGTGGGGCCCAAAAGAAATGCGATCATAAAACGAGGAGGTGCAGCGTTTACTCAATGCGGATATGATTAAGGAAGCGCGATACCCAAACTGGTTGGCGAACACTCTTCTTGTAAAAAAGAAAAACGAGAAATCACTACGCCACAACTACCCATTAATAGCACATGACAATAGCACTTTTTCACTTAGTGAGATGAAAAGCCCAAGGTTTGTCCCATTTCATATCTCTTACATTGCTAAAACGCTATCAAATGAGCGGGAGTTAAAATTTCACAAAGCGCCAAATTTCCCTAACGATCGAAAAGAAAGAAAAGAAGGAAGGAAGGAAAGAAAAGAAAGAAACGAAGGAAGCTCGCTCTGGTCTCACTCTCCCTCTCCTCACTGCTCTCGTTCTGCTCACGACCTGATCTACTTCTCGGCGTTGTGGTCTCCCTCTCCGCTCCACTCCACTCTGCTCTCCCTCTCTGTTCCGCTCTGCTCTCCTCTCCAAACTGCTCTTCCGCTTCAGCTTCAGCTTCAGTAACATCATCCTCCACTGCTGCTGCTAAGCTGCTCCAATTGAGCCTCAGTAGGAATTGTGGTTCGGAAAACCTAAACCTGGTTGACATTTCATTAGCAACCAAACAATCATCCAATTCAGTAGTGGATCAGGAGGAGGAGGAGGTTGATAGCGAAGGTATTATGTGCAACACTCCCTGTCTTCCCAATTTGGATTTGCGCTCTTCCATGTCTGAGGCAGATCTATTTCCAACTATCTCCTCCCCACTACAAGGAGTTGTGATTCATGGAATTCTCTAGGAGATTCTCCCAAGGTGTCTGACTGCCATCGTTCTCTAAATTCCCCAATTTCTCAACACACCTTTTCTAATGTAACCAAGTCTGTATACAAGCCAACCCCCTCTGTGGCTTCCAAGTCAAATCCAAGCTCTCTCAAGTCAAGTAGCATTCTTTTGCCACCACATCCATCCTACACCAAGCTCGGGAATGAGGCAGAAACAAACAAGGCTAGGAAGGTTTCAAGCCACACTGAAAATGTTCATGCTCTACGTATGCTTTACAACCGTTATTTACAATGGAGATATGTTAATGCGAAAGACAAGGCTTCCATGAATGCACAGTTAACTACAGCCCAGGTGAGTCACCTTCTTCTCACATTAGATCTTGTGGCAGTGAGCAGCAATTGCAGTGATTCTGTCTTATGTTTTGCTCATCTACTTCTCTTAATTTGTGTATTTAGAAATCTGGAGTCTTGGTTTTATTTATTTCTTTGCAAGAGAGTAGAAAGTTGAAGAAAATAATAGCAACAATAACAGTCTAACAAACATTGCATTCAGAAGTGTATTTTCTCATTTACTTGAGAACTTTGTTGAGAAGCTTCCGACAGGAGAAAGTTATACACTGAGTTGCATGGATAAGGACACTGTGAAGATAATGGTACCGGTAGGACACACCATTAAAATAATATGTTTTTTTATAACTAGAAATCTATATTACACCAGTAAAACAAATAATCATAAACACCAAAGTCATCTGAGTCATTTGTCAAACAAACAAACAAACATGCATCATAGCCACAACACTTGCAATAGCATAAGTACGCATAATAAAAAAGACAAACTCTTCTCTTGACTGTCCCACGCTCCAAACACCGCAGGACACATATTGAAGCTGTATCGGACACCATGCAATGGGTTTTGGAAGTATTAGTGCTCCCTAGGTTATATAGTAGCATAACAGGGTAATGTAGATTATCAAGCACAACTTCTTGAACAAATATACATTCATATTTTTCATCCATATCTATTTGACCAAATAAGTTAGAATTGAACTGCTTATCAACTACTACCAATTCATTTTTGCTTCTATAATGTGTGCTTTTATGTTGCTTTCAGTGTTGTTCATCAAACATCAAATTTTATTTTGTTTCTCTGCAGAAATCACTTCATGCCTTTTTGCCAAAATATCAGAGTTGCATGATTCTGTTGAAAATAAGCACACTACAGTTGGACAGTTGAAGAAGGCAGAAATAATATCTAATATCCTTGAAGCTCAAGTAAGACTATTCTCATGAAAAATGCATTTTGTGCTTACAATTTTTTGAATTAGTGTTATGACGTGCTCAAGAGTTCAACAAATATTAGTGTTTCCTCGTGACAACCTTGCTTTCTCGTATGGATAAGAAAACTCAATCTGAGAATAAATAAGTGTGTAAATAATTTCCTGCACATATCCTCAATGCTCAAAAATACTTTTATAAAGGCAAAATATAACATTAAAAATGAAAAATAAAACAAGCAGTCAAGGTTGGCTAAGATGAATTACAAATCTAGATCTAGATTACCTCAATAGACTTAGATAGCTAGTAGGGCAGCATGGTTATAATTCAACGTATTTCCGTTACATGTTAAAATGATGTAAAAATTATTCCGTAAAATAAATATTGACTTGGTAAACTCCTTTGAGTTCATAAATTGGATAAGTTTTGTTCTTCATGTTTAGTAGGATTAGACATATTTTATTTGGATGTGATAAAGAGGTGATGTTGAGTTTGAATTGTCTAACACAGAGGTTCTATGACATAAAGAAGTCTCTTGTTTGGACCCAAGAATGCTATGATACTGCCAAGGCATTTGGGTAATTTTTTCTAATTTATTGTTATAGAACCCTTCTGTAGTGTTTAATTAGTAACCAAGTTTACCCATGTCTACTGCATGACAATGCCAAGACATTTCCAAGTCCATGGTCCTCGAAAACTATTGAGCAATAGAATATTTTGACAACTATAATGGTTTAGCAACCCTCTTGCCAAGTCCTCTAAATTATTAAATGTGTCCTTAACCCCGTGTGTTATCTTTTGCATACCTATCTAGACTCATTACTAAATTGTTGTTCTATCTTTTTGCATACCTCTGCGGTGACATCTCTTGTCTGTTTCTTTATAAAAGTACTGCATTCCCTGAATGATGAATATAATAGCCAGTAAATCTTAAAACAAACAAACAAAAGGCCGTATGAGAAGCAAGAAGCCTTCCTAACATTAGCATAGTTCTAGATTTTCCTAGCAAGCTTATAATACTGTTTGTGTGATACATGAAAGGTCTGACTTGAACCTGGAAAAAGAAAAGAAAAGCCCTCCTCATTGTCACATGGAATAGATTATTAGTGGGTGAATGCTGGCAGTTTGCACACTAAAGAGATAAAAGTTTGAAGTGCTTTGCAAATTCAATCAGAATAGAAAATCCAATCAGACGTGATAACAAATATTATGTGCAAGTGATTAGGAGTGTATACAAAATGCGTGATTGGAAAAAGTGTATGCAAAAGTTGAGGTGTTTTTGCAAGTATTATCCATGTATATAATCAAGTTGGTGTTGTCTACAATAATTGCTTTGGGTTTACAAACTAGAGCAGCCTTCTCCAGAGAACCCACGATGGGTACTCCATGCTTCTGGTGGCCCTTTAATGGTATTTCTCCAAAGTTGGAATGCCATTCCAATTTGCAAGTACTAGCATCCATTTTATCATTTGCATATTTGTTGTGAATGAACTCAATGGGAATGGAAAATTATGTCTGAACATTTGCAATTAGTTTAAAGGGAACATGATTCACTAAAAAAATTAAAAATATTATATTGTTCTGTGGATTGGACATCCAACGTAATTTGATTATGTTGGCATATTGTGTAGTACACATACCTAATTTATTATTTTGTTGGGACTGTTTTAGATGCCATGTTTGGATGAATGATCTGCTTTGGAAAGGGAGTATTCAAGTTCCATATCAGAAGCAATCAAAGCTTTGCAGGATGCCTCACTTTGTCTTCCGATCGATGGCAATGTCAGAGTAATATATCACTACACCAAATTGACATTTTTGTAACAACCAAAAAAACAGTATCACTTTTGAAGTGTAACAATTTACCTAACAATTTTACACATTTTCACAAACAAAATGATACAATAATTGTATCACCATGAAGAGTATGGTTATAAAAGTGATACTATTCATGGTGATCCAACTTATTGTATCATTTTTTTTGTGTTACTGTTTTTCATTTTTAGACTAAATTTAGTTTTGACTTAAAATTGTTTTGTGGATTGTAACACCTCAAAAGTGATACTGTTTTTAGAGTTGTTACAAAAGTGCCAATTTGGTGTAGTGTATCTGTCCTGTTCTGCCAGCACTTTCTGTTCCTGGATGATCAGTAACAAATTATGGGTATATATTTTTTCTGGCTACCAAAGTTTTCAATAGAGTATATCACAATGAAATTTCATGATTCGCAGGTTAGCATCGAAGAAATAAAAGTAGCTTTAAGCTCATCATCAAATGTGATGAAATGTTTATTCTCATGTGTTGAGAGGTTTTTACCGAAGGTAAGACATACATGGGATAAAAGATATTTCCTTTCATATGAAATAAGGGCATTATGTCTATACATGGGATAAAAGATATTTCCTTTCAAATGAAATAAGGGCATTTTAGAAAGTTGGTAAATGAATTTTGCTAGCAGAAAGTTGGTAAAGATATCTCTCTATTCATCAATTTTTCTGTTCAAGTTAGCAAACCAAGTTTTCGTTAATCCATTAGGAAAAACCAGAGCTCCTACATTAACAAGAAAAACATGGCAACTGGGTAGGATTTCTGAATTCTTGTATTAGTTTCTCGATCTTTCTTTGACATGCTTGATGGGGTTTCTGAATCAATGCATTTTTGTGCTTTGAATCGTCTGGTGTCCTGTTTTATTGGATTCTTGAGTACTTTGTGTTTTTTTGATGAGGTAATGTGATGGTTCTTTTTTTTTTTTGTGATTCAGAATTGTGCAAGAAGTTCTTCCACCTGTTCTGGACACCAATTCAGCCCCCTCCTCCCAGGTTTGATGGAACAACAAGGTAAACCTCAAAATGCTACTACAATTCTTCTCTTTGTAAATGCACGATTTAATCATATAGACCGTCGCTTCTACAAGCCATTCTGGCAAATTTCTGCAAAGATAAAGCTATATGGTCATTGGTTTCTTATGACATCTTAATTCAAAAACACGAACTTTCCTTGGTTTTAGTAGTTCAATTGAAAACTATATTTTATTTCAGGTATCTTCCATTGAACTAAACAAGGCCTTAGTTGATTAAGATTCCTAGTTTGAATTTTTTTTTTTTTTGGTTTACTATGATAAGGATATGTTGGCAAGAATACAACTTTGATGAAGTGTTGAGCTTTTTCATTTGGGTTTGCAATTTTTTATGAGTACTACCTGTCTGGAAATCTTTTTTAATTTGCTAATCATATGGTTAAGGTTTCGATTCTCCTATGTAGGAGAAGGGTTAAATTGGACAATTTGATTATGACAATACAACAAACTAGTCCTGTTTCGCTGTTTCTTTCGTTGAAATTTTTGGGTGTACATTCTCCTGTTGGAGGACAAGTTGCTTGCTGGAAATATTTTGAGCGAGGCTGGCAAGAGGCGTTGTGATCAAGTTGCTGATTTTATGTCCAACCTAAAGGCACATCCCTGCCACAAAATGTTGCTTAGGTCTAATTTTTCCACTTCTAATGGGCATTTCATACCTATTTTGTAATAGTGGAGTGATAGGATTGTGTTTCGTTACTTTGTTTATTTACTTTTTCTGCCTAGCGGCTTTCATTGTCAGTGTTGCTTATTCATTCTAGACCTGTTCCATCAAATACTCAATGTATCATTTTTCTATTTTTAGTTTTAGGGAAAAGAGTTTGGTGAATAATTAAATGATTTTGTTTACAGGCTAATAAGAAAACAAGAAATAAGGCTTATGAAATACTTGTCCAAATTGGTCATGCATGCGGAGATGAAGAACAAGGTGGCGAAATGGAGCAGTTACAACAATTTTTTAACATGGTACACAGTTCCTTTCTTTCACAGGTCTGGCTGCTCCAGCAATAGCTGCAGGATTCAGTGCTTTAGCACCTACATTAGAAACTCTGATCCCTGTGATTCGAGCAAGTAGGTTTGCAGCTGCTGCAAGTGCTGCAGGATCAGTGGCTGGCTCTATTGTTGTCACTGCGTCGTTTGGAGGTGAATGATTAGACTACTTTGCTTTGGCTAAGTTTTGTATAATGTACTGTGTACCCAAAGTTTTATAGTTTTTTAAGTTTTAGATGGAAGTCTATTTTGAGTTTCAGTGATCATTCATCCCAACTGTTTACCCATATTCATTCCATATGAAAGCAGCTGCTGTAATGAGATAAGCTACTAATCTTAATTAGTAGTGAATTTATGATCTTGTAAATATTGTATGGAAGAAGATCTTGTAAATATTGTATGGAATTTATGGTCAGAGCACGAGCAAACAGATAACAATTTCAAATGGAAAGGTAACAGCCTACCTTTTCATTCTTAGCATTCATTTGGTTCTCTCTGCTCATGGTTTGGAATGATGTCATACAGGTTGGCGTTATTATTGGTGAAGGGGGTGAGACCATCAAGAACATGCAAAGCAGGTCTGGAGCTCGTATTCAGGTTGGTAGCGATTTTTTAATGGAAATTGATATGCACTGTGATATTTTTGCATGCTTTATGATGAATATGCACTGTGATACTTTTTTCTTGTTCAATTCTCTTTGATCTAGTAGTTTTGTTTCATGCATTAGTTTTCCCCATCAGGATTTGTTTTCATATTCCTTAACATGTTTTTTTCCATTGATTTTGTGTTTCTTCTGTACTAGTACAAGATGGTTCAATCAAATCCAATGACAAACTACTGTTTGTACTTGATACTTCACTTCCTGATCAACAACAACCTGGCCCAATCGGCTCATATGTAATGAATCACGATCTTTTCTCTGATCTTTGATTTGTTTCATTCCGTTCCTCGTATTATGTTAGATGTTTTGATTTTGATTCATGGTGTTTTCTGTAGACTTGAGCGAGAGACCAGGCTATTTCTAGACGTGAATTATGTGACAGACCTGATAACAAGTGGCTTGTGGGATGAAGTAGAGCAGTAATTGTTGGGGTTTACAACGATCAACAATAATTGGCACTCTTGGAGTATGTTCTTTGAGATCAGCAAGCACAAATATCTTGAACTACTCTATAAGTATGTGATTTTTTGCATTTATACTTTGTTTGCGATTTTATCAGTCTGTTTTTAGAAAAATGAAATGTTGGGTTTTTATTTTTAGAAAAATAATTGTCTCCCCTTTTTCCTAGGAGGCCCATTGATTCTCAGGGTCCATCTCCGATTAGCAACACATCAAGGGGTGAAACACCAAGAGCCGGGAATTTCACTCCATCAGATGCTCGTCGGGTTAAATGGAATCAGTTGCTCGTTACATATATACTAAACACGTTTTAAGGTTTTACTTTAAATATACTCATATGTTGTTTTTGTTTTCCTCTCTTTATTGCAGCCATCATCATCTCCACGATATGGACTGGCTACTAATATCATTCCTACGTTTCCTCTACAACAATCCAATCCCCTTGTAGTGAACAATGTTTCTAATAAACCCATTGGTGCTCAGGGTCCATATCCGGTCAGCAACACACCAAGAGGACAAAGATCAAGAGCCGGGTATTTCTCTCCATCGGATGCTCATGAGGTAAATTAAATTAGATACTTTTAACATATTCTAAGTGCGTTTCAAGATGTACTTCTAATATATTCTAAGTGTGTTTTAACATATTACCACCACTGCAGCCATCACCATATCCACCATTTGCAGGACAGGCTACTAACTCCATTCCTAGATTTCACCCAGGGTCATCTTCAGGTGTCTCTGGGTCAAGTCCAGGGACTCCTGTTGGCATAATCCATCCAGGTACTCGCATAATGACTTGTAGCTGGACTTTTCTCATCTAAATGGCATTGTGTGTTTCATTTTTCAATTTGACAATGGAAACCACTCCGTTACTGATGCATTTTTTTTATTCCATTTGCTCTTGGTCTTCATCATAGTGGCTAGGCGTGCAAGGGCATTGGCCTCCATCAACAGATCTGTTGACCGTAGAAGAGCACAATCTGAAGATGTGCCATGGAGATAATTTCCATTAGGAAGTTCAAACCAGGTACTTTCTAAAGCATAAAGTTGTTCCTCTCGAGGTTTTTCGTAATGACCTTGTTTGACTTTTTAACTTTTCTTTTGAAGCTTAATATGGTATTGTACTGTATTAATCCCAGTTCCCTCAATATTCTTTGTGCAGAACGCAATATGGGGAACTTGAATCTATAGGTCTGTACTTCTAGGCTGCTTTGAAACTTTCTGTATGGGGCATCAATTTCAGAACCTTCCAATTATATGATAACTCATATAGAGATGACCACCTGTATGGTGAAACTGCAAAACTGTGCAAGTAAGTTTTGAGAAGCTGTATAGACACTTTATATTTATTTACTTCTTGTGTTGGGTCACGTTGTATGTCACATATCTGAGTTTTTGGGTTATTTCTTTCTGTTGCATTCCATGGTCCTGAGTTGTGTTCTGTCCACTTATTTCATTTTCTGTATTCGTTTCTTGTGCCTCTTCATGCCTGTGAATCACAAACCACGAGCTTCAGCTGAGCCAAGTTTTATTCCAGCTTGGTTAGGCTCGCAAACTATAAGCTGAAGCTTGGCTTGGGTTGGGTTCATGAGTGAGATGAGTTGTAAGAAGAGCTTTGCTTGAGTGCTGTAGGGACCAGAGGATGGGAGACGAATAGAAAAGGACTTGTGTGTGAAAAGAAGCATGTGAAGTTGCTGAGTTTGGCACCTTAGAGTCTCCACGAATGATAGAGAGTTTCACCTCAGAGGGAATAGGAGCACATTTGAGGAACAATGGCACTACAGTTCTTGTTCTTGGATTATATTTCTTTAGTTTCAATCGGGCACAAGTAAATTAAACTGGTGTATCTTGGATCACCTTAAGCTAGTTTTATCTAAATGAAAACCTTTTGGCTTGGGATGGCTCCTTATTTCTCCTTATGAAATGTGTTGTTACTTCTCTATTAAAACCTGGATGGTAAAAACTGAAAAACCTATTCATGTAGTTGTGATTTCTTTGAATAATCTTGGAATTTTTAGAGGTTGAATTGTTACCCCACCAAAAAGTCTCGACCTCTAGTTTCTTCTTTTTTTGGCTACTGCTTGATATGTAGAAGAATAGAAATATATTACTAACGAAGAAGGTACATATCTTACTAGGAGCTCAAGTAATAGATAAATAAATGAACAATGTAAAACAGGAAAGAAATCTTAGACTTGTGAAATACAAGTGCTATGAACTGGTAGATGGGGCCATTAGCTTTCAGTTGCTAAGCAAATTTCCTAGTGTGGGGTTCTATAACCTATATGGACCGACACAACATTCTGCACACACATTTCTGTTTTTTTAATCATGCACCAAGTGTACATAATTTTATTCAGTACATTATTCTTTGTAAGTACATTATTCTTTGTAAATGGTAACGCATATTCTTAGAATTTAGTGATCTTAGTAACAAATCAAGTTCATGAAAGTGTGATGCACACTGAGTGACCAACAAATTCTGAAAATTTGGTTGCATTACCTCTAATTTTTCCCTGTTGACGTCGTATGCTTTTTACATTCATAGGTTTGTTTCTCAGCAGTATGAAAGACACAAAGAAATGGCTTCTGCTGCATTAGTGTACAAATGCATGGAGATGGCTTACATGAGGATTATATATTCCACAAAGAAATGGCCCTGCTTCCTCTAGGTAAGCTCATGGTTTGGAATGATGTCATACAGGTAAGATCAATGTTTTATTTCCATTCAGTGTCTTCCAAACCTACAATCTGTAAGGCTATTAAAACTGAATTTGAGCTGTTCTTATGGACCTCTCTTTTGACTTGAGGTGTTTATTTCTAATTTTGTATTGCTTGGCAGCTGAATCTGCTGGTGGCAACAAAAGTTGGAGAAGAAGGTCTTGATATTCAGACTTGCTGCTTAGTAATCAGATATGATTTACCACAGTCGGTTGCAATTTTTGTGCAGTCTAGAGGTCGTGCACATATGTCGCAATCAAAATACGCTTTCCTGATTAACAGTTGCTTTGTTTATTCATGTTCTGTATGTGGTTTCAAAATCTACTATGAACTGCCCTGTTTTTTACCTTCTCAACATTACATTGAAAACCAAAGTGAAATATTGGACTTGATCGAGAAATTCAAGTCTGAGGAAAATCATATAGATCAAGTTGAATTTTGTTAATGTTTTACTGAAAACTACTGGCAGATTTACACGTTGACAGGAGCATAGGAGGGAAGAAACCGAAATCTACCGGGAAGGAGGAACCTTCTATGGTGGAGTTGAGTGGTTTTAATTCAAAGTGGCATTTGAAAATTCCAAAACCCGAAAGTTATAAAAGGGTGCAGCATGAAATTGAAGCTTCTTCATTTGTGGTGTCAGAGATTTTTCAAAATCATGGAACTGTCTACAGGTTTCACCATTCTGTGCTTCTTGAGTTTATGTTTAACAAATGGAGTCACTGCAACCACCAAGGTAGGCCTACTATAGCTGGGTCAGTGGTGACCAATGTGAGCCTATATGGACTAGCCGCTGGTATTGCAAGGGGAGGCGCACCTAGTGCTAGGCTTGCTATCTACAAGGCATGTTGGTTTTTCTTGTGTAGCGATGCTGACCTTCTTGCAGCCATTGATGATGCCATTAATGATGGCGTACACATAATTTCGGTCTCCGCAGGCCCGAACCCACCACAACCGAGTTATTTCCATCACTCGATAACGATTGGTGGATTTCATGCATTTAGGAAAGGAATAGTCGTTTCTGCTTCAGCTGGAAATTATTTCTTCCCAGGCACTGCAACTAATGTTGCTCCCTGGATACTCACTGTAGCTGCTAGTTCTATTGATCGTCAATTTGAGTCCATATTGCATCTAGGGAATTCAAAATTTTTTAAGGTAATTGACGAACCATGCTGCTAGTACTATTAAATGCAAATTCATGAATTCCTACCCAAGGAACATTTGTAGTATATGTAATGCCCACTATTTATTTACTCTAAAAACCTTTAAATTTGTAGGGGCGATCAATAAACCCTCTTAAGATGGACATGTATTATGAGATTATTAATGCAAGTGCAGCAGCTGCTCCTGGTGTGTTCCAGCTCAGAATATATGCAAGGTATATATATATATATATGCTTGTCCAATGTGCTTGATGAACACTCATCTTCATATAGTGCTAATTATTATATGTCTTGATCTGTTTTTTCAGCTTATGCAAGAACAACACTCTTGATCGTAGCTTGATAAAGGGGAAGAACGTTGTCTGTGCTTTTGAACTCCCAGACCTTAGAAGCGAAAAAACCATTTTTGTTAGAGAAGCGGGTGGTGTTGGCATGATTCTCATTGATCCACTAGGCAAAACCATCGCTTAATTTCTAGTTTGTTATCCCAAGTACCATAAGTGTAATACATTATCTTATTAATTACATTATCTTTATTATTTGATAGATTTTGTGACTCGATGTAATACATTATCTTATTAATTACATTAATTTGCCTCCATTCATGGAAATGTTTAGTGTTTGGCACATTTAGATTTTAATTTTCTAGAAATAAAACTTATAAGATGTTATAAAAAGTCATTTGATAGCAAAAAAAAAAAAAAGTCAACTTACAATAGCGTTTTTAAAACGCTATAATAGACTTTCTATAGCGTATCAGAAACGCTATAAATGCTATAAATAGTGAACTTACAATAGCTTTTTTAAAACGCTATAATAGACTTACTATAGCGTTCTAGAAACGCTATAAATAATGTTACTATAGTGTTTCTAAACGCTATAATAGAACTACCATAGCATTTCTGAAACGCTATCGTAGTCAACTTACAATAGCGTTTTTAAAATGCTATAATAGACACTGTGTCTATTATAGCTCCGGCAGACACAGCGTTTGCTAAAACGCTATGGTAGCCTATCGTGGCGTTTTTGAAACGCTATTAATGACAATATTTCTTGTAGTGAATGGAGGGGTGTGTGTAGACTACACGAACATAAACACAGCCTGCCCGAAGGACAACTTCCCACTCTGCTGCATTGATCAGATTGTGGATGCCACATCCAGACATAGCTTACTAAGCTTCATGGACACATATTCAGACTACAAACAAATATTGATGCACCCACCAAATCAAGAAAAAACCTCCTTCGTAACTGAGAGGGGGATATATTGTTATAGGATGATGTCGTTCGGCTTAAAAAGCGCAGGTGCTACCTATCAACGACTGGTAAATCGAATGTTTAAGGAACAGATCGGCAGGAACATGGAGGTCTACATCGACGATATGCTGGTTAAGAGCCTCCGCAGCCCCGACCACATAGAAGGCATCTCTGAAGCATTCAGTCAGCTTAGGAAATACCAAATGAAGCTCAACCCACAGAAATGTACGTTCGGAGTTGAGTCTGGAAAATTCCTAGGCTATATAGTGAACAAGAGTGGAATCAAGGCTGACCCAAAACAGATTCAGGCCCTTCACGACATGAAAGCTCCTACCAACATCAGAGACGTTTAGAGCCTGACTGGGAGGGTAGCAACACTTAACAGATTTATATCTAAGTCATTCGACAAAAGCCTTCCTTTCTTTACAATACTAAAAGGAAGCAAATGCTTATCGTGGAACGAAGAGTGCGAACAAGCCTTTCACAGCTTGAAAGCATACATGGGGAGTCCAAAGCTACTCTTAAAACCTGCGATCGAGGAAACATTCTACTCGTATTTGTCTGTTTCCAAGCACGCTGTCAGCTCAGCCCTTGTACGAGACGACTGAGGGACCCAAAGACCGGTGCATTACGCTAGCAAAACCTTCGTGGAAGCAGAGGCACACTACCCGGACCTAAAAAAGTTAGCTCTGGCACTGGTCGTATTCTCTAGGAAACTGAGGCCGTATTTTCAGGCACACTCTATAATGGTTCTGACCAAGCATCCACTTCGCTCGATACTACATAAACTCGAGCTATCTGGCAGGATGGTGGTAGTCAGTAGAACTCAGACAAATTGACATAAGCTATGCTCCAAGAATCGCCATCAAAGCCCAAGCGCTGACAAACTTCATTCCCGAGTTCACAATTGGAGAAGAGCCGATGACAGATCACCAGTCCTTGAATTCAAGCATCCAAGAGTGTATCATGCGCTGCCACAGATCATCAACAGGGAAAACAAGCGGAGCTGGGATCACACTTTGCTCCCCCAGCGGCTTCACCCTTGAAATAACAGCTAGATTCAACTTTCCTGCTTTAAACAACGAGGCCAAATACGAAGCCCTCTTGTCCGGCCTAAAGCTAGCCTTGGGGATCGCGATAGATCACCTAACGACATACAACGACTCAAATCCAGTAGTCAACAAGGTCAAAGGAGATTTTAATAGCAGGGACCCCTGCATAATAGCCTACAGCTAGAAGATACTCGGTGCAATGACCATGTTCAAAAGGTGTGAGCTTGTACAATTTCCTCGAGACAACAACAAAAAAGCTTACACACTAGCCAGAAAGGCCTCAAGGTTAAAAAGTTGTGCAAAAAGTTTGAATATTAATCACCACTTCTCTTCTCTAGAATACCCCCAAGCCACAAGCTGAGGTTACCAACCGAACAATCCTGGAGGTGATCAAAAGGAAGCTCGATCATGCCAAAAGGAAATGGGTTCCAGAGCTACCAGTGATACTCTGGGCATATCGAACAACAAAAAGAATCCCTACCGGAGAAACACCCTTCACCCTGGCATATGAGTCAGAAGCTATTGTTCCAGTAGAACTCGAGGTGCCAATCTTCCAAACGAAGGAATTCAGACCAGACGATAATGATGAAACCTTACGCGTTGGTTAGACCACCTCGAAGAAAAATGGGATCTAGCCTCCACTAAGATAGCCGCCGACCAGTAGCGGATAGCGCAATACTACAACAAGAAGGTCAAGCCACGCGAATTCAAAATGGAGATTGGGTACTCAGGAAGACCCAACAAAGTGCCAAAGAAGCTGGCGCAGGGAAGCTGAACCCAAACTGGGAAAGATACTACAGAGTAACCATGGTCAACAGGCTAGGGACGTATTAGGTTGAAGAGGTAAACGACAATAGAATTAAACGACCATGGAATGTAGAGCACCTAAAAAAATATTATCAGTAAAAATATTTGTTTTTACTAAACTTCCGCTACTATCCACTATTGCCAACTCGACCTCCGATCATCCCCGCTATGACTAGACTTGAATATCACACCCAACACCTAGTTCATTGCGCACGAGCAACGACGGCCGAGGAAGTGGGAGTTTAGTCACCACTCACACGCCTGATGACGACGACTCGATAAGGGATCATTGCTCTCCATCAGAAAATGATCGCCGAACTTACCAGGTAAGCTTAGTCAGTTTGCGACTGATGACGACGACTTCTGGTGCCCAAAACCTAGTCCGTTGTGCGTGGGCAACGACGGCCGAGGAAGTGGGAGTCTAGTCAGCGCTCACACGCCTGATGATGACGACTTGCCAAGGGATCATTGCTCTCCAACAGACAATGATCGCTGAACTTATCATGTAAGCTTAGTCAGTTTGCGACTGATGATGACGACTTTTGGTACCCAACGCCTAGTTCGCTTCGCGTGGGTAACGACACCTGAGGAAGTGGGAGTTTAGATAGTGCTCACATGCTTGATAATGATGACTCGCCAAGCGATCATTGTTTTCCAACAGACAATGATCGCCAAACTTACCAGATAACACTACACCAAAAGGCTTGATTAGCTACACGGAGATGGCCACGGCTCAAAATCGTTAGTTTATTTGCCACGGCCCAAAACCGTGGCTAGAGCCTAAAACCGTCACTACCCCAAAAGGCTTGATTAGCTACACGGAGATGGCCACGGCTCAAAACCGTTAGTTTATTTGCCACGGCTCAAAACCGTGGCTACACTACAACACAAATGAAAAACGCTGTAAAAAAACTTGGGTGAGCTTTTTGGCACTCGCTTCTTTCCTCTCTCGTTTTACTTGGCGCTCGACGTAGAACTCGATGAAACTCCTTCACCTTCCCCTCAATCTCGTCATCTCCCTCACTGCTTCCTCATCTCGCCATCTCCCTCCCTGCTCTCTCCATATCTCCATCTCCCTCACTGCTCCCTCCATCTCGCCATCTCCCTCACTGCTCCCTCCATCTCTCCATCGCCCTCACTGCTCCCTCCATATCTTCATCTCCCTCACTGCTCCATGAGACGCCATGGCTGGCAACGCCCTCTTCACCAATTACAGGTACTTCTTTTTGACATATAATCCTATCTTTCAATGCCCATGAGACCAAACTTTTCAAAATTTCATTATTTGGAGAGAAAATTTTCAAACCCCATTGCTTGAAACTGCGTTTTTAGGTCTAATTCCACATACCCATTTGTGTTTTTGAAAACTTCCAGAGAACACACATAGCTCTTAAACCCATCTTCGACTTCTCTTCTAGGCTTTACAAATCTTCTCTCAAAGGAAAATTTCTCTGTAATCACTTCAACCCCTCTCAGATTCGAACAAAATCTCAATTAGACTATTCTCTGAACAGAGGGTATCAAAACTAGGTAAAAATCTCACCTTTTTCGTCCCTCTCTCATATTTTGCTCTCAATTTTAACTATTAGCGTTTGGGTTCTAAGAAAGTTTTGATTTTTTTTGGTAAAAAAGAACTTATCCATACCCAGAAGTCAATACTGCACAAACCAACAATGGGTGTCTACCAAAAAAATAAATTTACAAGTAAAGATGGCAAAACCCTGAACCCTACAAGTGAGATAGACATCTGTGTGTTAAAGGGCATTGTAGAGAACCCCAGATGGATGTTTGGTTAATTGTTTTTGGTGTATTACAGAGATTTTGGGCCGTTTAGTTGTTTGTACTTGTTAAATGTTAGATTATTGGGGGTTTGAAGTGTTGAATTGTTATCTTAAACTTGATGGGTGTTTGGTGCTTAGTTCAGTTTTAACAAATTAGTAAGTTAGTTTATCGTCTTCAGCCTCTATAATGTAGTCCATAAATTGCATAAAAAACCCGATAGAGGTACAACGTGGAGTGAAAGTAAAACATGGGCATTTGTTGATTTATGCTTCTGAAGTCCACTCTACTAAATTGTTCTTTTTGCAGGTGGCATGAATGGTTTCATAGTTTATGAACTTGACAGACCTGAAAATGCGGGACTTGGAAAATCTCTGAAGGCATGCTCTATCTCTCTCAATACATTCTTTATTATGTTCTATGCTCATCTACATGTAAAACTTCGACATTCTTGACTCACTTAAACCATTGACATAGCGATAGGTATTGATTTTACTATAATCATAATTGAATTTTAAGTTGGGTTCTAACCACTCTACTCAACAAATGCATTGTTGTTCAGATTCTAGAAAAAGTGAAAGGAGAAATTGATGAAACAAAACCAGGTCGTTAGTATATAAACCTATATTTTACAAGAATTATAAAGTTAGTTAATATTTTTATTCTGGACTAACATGTTAGCCGGGTTCCCTATACTAGTTTCTTGGGCAGACATGATTGTCGTGGCTGGAGCTGAAGCAGTTTCAATATGTGGAGGTCCAGAGATTCCAGTGCAATAAGGCAGAATAGACTCAATGTAAGAATCAAGTTTCATTGTCTCACACACAAAGTTATGGTTATGAAAAGCATTTGTCGTTACCTTATACATAATGCCTGCTATGTTGTTCGTAACTGCTATGTTTTGACATAGTTCTCAGTCTGGAGAATGATCATTATCGTTCACTACATGCTATGCAATTTCTTGTCTGTTCGGTTTTATTTTTTATTTTATTTGGATCACAAAGTTATTGGAAGATTTTTACAGTTAGTTTGGGGAATGATGAGTTTCCATTAGCCTACATAACACGTCGACTAAAAAAACCCACCAAATTGGGGACACACATAGATTGGAATTTTGACTTTATTTTATTTCATTTATTGGTTTAATTGTTTATTTTCCAGTTGTTTAGTTTGCCATAATTTACTTATAACATTTATAAAAGTTTTTGGAATTGGAATCTTTGAAAAATATGTGAAAAGTTTTGGATCTAAGCATGGAGTGTCCAATCTAGTAAAGTGTTGGAGTGGCCAAAGCATGGAATATTTTGAATACAAAATGTCCTTGGTACATGGGTTTTGATCAGATTGAAAGTCAGCCCATATAGTTCTTTCGTTTGTTCTTTGACAATTGCGAACTGCTAACGATTCACGTCTGTAGTCCGTTAACTTGTAACAATAGCGTTTTCTTGTAGGAAGCCTGATCCAGAAGGTAGACTTCCTGAAGAATCTTTGGACGCTTCTGGCCTCAAACAAAACTTTCTAAGAAAAGGCTTCTCGTGAGTTTATTCCTTTAACAACCTTTACTTTCATATTTTTTGTAAACTTGGTACCAGCTTAGCTGGTATACTTGTGGCGGATGGTATTATAATTTCAGGGTTCGAACACTGCCAAAGGCATTTAATGGTGTGGTATCTTCATCGCCCTCACTGCTCTTTCCGTATCTTCATCTCCCTCATCGCTCCATGAGACGCCATGGCTGGCAACACCCTCTTCACCCATTACAGGCACTTCTTCTTGACATAAAATCCTATCTTTCATTGCCCATGAGACCAAACTTTTCAAAATTTCATTATTTGGAGATAAAATTTTCAAACCCCATTGCTTGAAACTGCGTTTTTAGGTCTAATTCCACACACCCATTTGTTAATTCTCTTTTATTTGCAGTATAAATTTTGTTTTTGAATGCCAACTTTTTAGTTTTTTAGGTTTAGATGTCTAATTCATCATTTTTTCATAGACTTCTTTAGCTCCAAATGTCATATTTGGCATCTACAACTATAAAACCCTAATTTCTTTTAAGGTTACTTGAAAATAGATTGTAGACTAACAAAACATCAAGACCCACTTCACGAAATCTGGTCTTGAAGCTTGTTTTGTTTAATTGAACCCCACAATTTTTGAACTTTTCATCTGTTGGTTTGCCACTAGGCCTTATACTGTAAACCCAATTGCTGATAACTTAAATTTTGAATCCTTGATGTCTTGAAATTTAGCTCCTCTTATTGTATTCACTTATGAATTGCAGAGTGTAGGGATGGCATTGTACAATTTTCTTCTTCTTGGCTTTTTGATAAGCATCGCTTGTAATCAAATTCATAGGTAATGACTGCACTTCTAATGAAGCACATGACAAAAAAATTAAGGTTAAAAGAGCAGCTATGAAAAAGATGACTAAGGAAGATCTAATGAAAGAGGTGAGTACTTACCTATCTTCAATCCATGTCAAACTGCAGATCAGATAGTTTTATTGGAAATTTTTTGTTATTGTTGGTTTACCTGAAACATGGTATCAAAGTCAATCTAGAAAAGGATCATTTCAAATTCAGATAAGAGTTACTTGTATCAGATCTGTTAAGTTATAGTAAAATTATGTATTCAATGTTTGCATGTTCTTATTTTGTTAGATTGAAAAACTAAAAGAGCAATCCCGGAAGATGAAATTTGCAATAGATGTGATTGAGACAGAAGAAGCGTGGATGAATTCAGAGATACAGAAAATGCAGAATGTAAGCACTATACTTATGTTGAAAATATTATGTTTATGTTTTAAGTAAGATACTACATTCATATACCTTCACCCCCTGGAATCTTTCGAAGGAAGCCTTCCTATAGCATGCTAGACCCATTTTATCAACTTGTGGTGGTGCATCATATTTCAACTTTGGAGTCGCATTGTTTGAATTAGTTTAGGGAAGAAAATGAATTGAGCTAGACACATAGTCCTATTGATCAGTAACCAATTTTTTTTTTAAATTTCTATTTGTGCTGAAAGTCTTAACATGGTTAGTGATGATGTAAGTTGTGAATATTAGGATGGAATAAGGCATATTTACTTATTGAAGTGTTGGATATACCAATTCCAAGTGTATACTGGGGTACCTTATATTCAGGGTTGAGTTATCAGGTTTAGCTAATTAACACAGACAAGGACAAACTAAATATTTTTTTATAATTTATTTGCATGATTTTGTTCCATGTTTTTCACATGAAATTGCACAAGAAGATAAAATACATGTAAGTTGCAGCTCATACTTTTAACTTGGTAACTGTCATTACCTATTCAGCAATCTAGTAACAACTAACTTGTGTTTGTCACACAAATTTTTTAATCATTTTGCGCTAAGCTTATGTGTACTTAGAGCTAAGTTTCTTGAATGTGCACATGAAATTTGTTTAAGGGGACCAAAGAAGCACTCTGTTAACTTGTTTCTTTTCTGGTTTACAGGGAAGACCCCTGATGGATATAATTCTTATAGATTACAACTTGACAGACATGACTGGGCTTCAACTTCTCAAAAAATTGAAGGTAAACATGTGGTTAGCCTTATCCACATATCTGACAAAAATTTACCCATTAGAGGATATATATTTTTTTCAAATATTTGAATCAAATTGCTTGTAAAGATGAGGACTGAAGAGAATGGTATTGATTTATTAGAAAACCAAATTTGATCTAAAAAAATCTTCTTGTTGTCATCTTAAGTAAATTTTATGCAATCCTTAGTTTGAATCACTCCTTAGTTTAACAACACCATGTTAAGGAGATCCAAATGAGTAAAGATAAAGACACATCCTTCCAGCATCATTGCCAACTCATAGATTGCTGTGGTGGAGTCAAAGTTCCATGTAGCTGTTGAATTCTGTTTCATTGATGAAGATCAATATTCTTCTGTTGTATGTACAGATAGAGAATAGTGAAGCTGGTAACCACGGTGGTACTTTTGTTGTTTTTCAGAAATTTCAGCATATTATACATACATAGATAATAACTTGACAGAGAAATGGAATATTAGACCATTACAATGGTAATTGCCTTGTTATCAACAGTGAGAATATCAAAGTTCTTTTCACTTTGTCAGACTGTTAATAGTTAATCCTAGGAGATCTCATATGTACTTTGCTAATCATTGTCCCAAAGACATTAAAGTACTTAGCAGATAAACATCCCAACATTTTGTAGGAAGACACATTGTTTCCGTTAGAATTTAGAAGTATGTTCAAGGCTGGACTTCTTCTCTTCTTCCTCCTTTTCCCTCCTTGTACCAATACCTCTCACTTCACTATGAGAAGCTCTTCTTCTATGTGCTTAATGTACTCATGTAGTTTTCGCAATCCATTAAGCTTTTTGGTGCTTTTTTCTAGGGTCTTTCCATCATTGGTGTTCAAACTGTTATAAACTTTGCATGCCCTCGCGATCTTACTAGGTGAGTGTGAATCCTTCTATTCTTGTTGAACATTGGGATAATAAATAAATCATTTTATTTTCTTGCATAAGAATATCACTTCCAGTGTACCAAAATCTGCAACTAGTTGTGCAATGAAAAGAATTTACATGTTACAGTGATTCTTCATTTAGATTTTAACGGATCACCGAGGCGGCCTTCATATTGAAACTTATATGGAACTTTATTGTGTTTAGGTGAACGATATTAGTTTATTCAAGTAGAATTAGAAGGTGTTTGAGTTGAATCCTCAAGTCTTTTTCAGGTGAAGAAGCGCAACAAGCATTGTAGGACTTGCAACCGTTGTGTTGAAGAATTTGATCACCACTGCAGGGTAAGAGGCTCGAGCTATTTCTCATGGGCTATTTTTATGCTTTATTCAATTTGTATCATTTGATAATTGATTGAAAATGGGTTTTGGTGTTTTTGTCATATAGTTAGACATGCAAGTACAAAAAGATTGGATTGCTTTACCCTACGCCATTGAAAGACTGTTATGGTAGTAATTCTTAACATACCTTGAAAGCAAAGAAAATAAATAAATAGATAACTTCTTTTGTTCACTGAAGCACAAAAAGGAAGATATATTTGTATTTTCAGTACTGATATCTGAAATAATTTGTTATGTTTTAATACTTTTTTGATATTCGATCAAGATCTATTACTACAAAGGTCTCAAACTCCACAACTGAGATTGCTGATACGATAGAGGTTCAGAATGAGAAACTGAAACATATTACTACAAAGGCATCAGGTTCTCCAGATATGGGCATGGTTGGGACTGAGGTTGAGAAGCCGAGACACACCACCAGCAAGGCATCAGGCTTTCCAGCGCCTCATGTTCAAGATATGGGCATGGTTGAGCTTTCTGAGAAGACGAAGAAAGAAGTGGATGCACAAATGTCTAAAGATCTTCATGGAGGAAGTCCTCTGAAGTCATTGGTAGCAGATGATATAGTTGATGAGTTGCATGATGCTCATCATGTTGTTGATTCACCAATTGTGGAGAGCACTGGGAAGGAAGAAAATGGCCATGTGACAAATGAGGAGTTGTTCCCAAAGGAAGTTAAAACTAGCAATGAGAAGGCAAGCAAGAGGAGAGCTTCATTTCCAGCAAAGCATGAATATCCGGAAAATGGGTCACATAACAGTCCAAAGTTGCCAAGCTATATGGCAGCAACAGAGTCTGCAAAGGCAAAGCTTCGAGCACAAGGCACTGCAAAATCCGGCTTAGATGGAGCCGAGCAAAATGGTTCAGCCCGTAAGCATTCTCTGCCTTCTTCCAAAAATGGAAAATTGAGCTCGTCGTCACCAAGGACCCAGAGATTGGTTCAATCAAGTGGCAAAGGTGGAATAAAGAACGACATGTCTTTATTGTCTTCTAGAGATGGGAATGGTAAGAAGTCTCAAAACAATGTCCTCTTTCCTTTTTTGTGGTGTGCCTAGAGCTTCTTGTATTTTGGGTGTCATGAGTAAATGTATAGAACTAAGGCTTTACTTTTTCGTTGTTGTTTGATTCTTCAGGTTCATACAATACCATGTCTTATATTTTCTTCATTTCCTCATTTTTGCCTGTTCTAATATTGAGTGTACTAGTTCATGACTTAAGATGTTTACAATCTAGGAATAAAGTATTTATTTGCAAAGATTGTTGTGGTTGCTGCCTTGTAGTAGTCTGAGTTGACTATTTTAGAGATTTGATTTTATATGGATGCTTTGTTATGATATACTCTATAACTTGAAGAAAATTTTCATCTTAGTAAGGACTGATTTTGCAGGTGTGGGGCTGTGATTTTGCTGCAGCAGCAAAAAAATGTAATTTTTTTTTCGATTATATTAATTTGCAACGGTTTCAAACCCTCACAACAAACCATATTTCTTTTTTTTTGAATTTTGTTTTGACTTGCAACGGCTTACAACCGTGGGCGTTCATTCTTGCAACGGCTTAAAACCATGGTCGTTCATTCTTGCAACGGCTTACAACCGTGGCCTTCATTATTGCAACGGCTTACAACCGTGGCTAAACCGTGGCTAAATGCAAAAAATAATCAAGCGTCCCCGAACATAAAACCGTTGCTAATAAGTGTTGCCACGGTTTATAGCCGTCAAAGGTGATTTGGCGACGCCTCAAATGGCCAGGCCTCTAATCCGTGGCAATAGGTTACCCCCATGGTCCCAAACCGTTGCAGATGGGTATTTTTGGTGTAGTGTAAGCTTAGTCATTTCGCGATTGATGACGACAGCTTCTGGTGCTCAACGCCTAGTTCGTTGCGTACGAACAACGACGGTCGAGGAAGTGGTAGTCTAGTCAGCGCTCACATGCCCGATGATGACAACTCGCCAAGGGATCATTGCTCCCCAACCGACAATGATCGCCAAACTTACCAGGTAAATTTAGTAAGTTCGTTACAGATGACGACGAATTCTGGTGCCCAACACCTAATCCGCTACGCGCGGACAACGACGGCCAAGGATGTGGGAGTCTAGTCAGCACTCACACGCCTGATGACGACGACTCGCTAAGTGATCATTGCTCTCAACCAGACAATGATCGTCGAACTTATCGGGTAAGCTTAGTTAGTTTGTGACTGATCACGACGACTTCTAGTGCCCAACGCCTAATCCGCTGCACGCAGGCAACGACGGCCGAAGATGTGGGAGTCTAGTCAGTGCTCACACGCCTGATGAAAACAACTCGCCAAGGGATCATTGCTCTTCAACACACAATGATCGCCAAACTTACCAGGTAAGCTCAATCAGTCCACAACTGATGACGATAACTTCAGGTGCTCAACACCTAGTCCGCCGCGCACGGATGACGATGATTTACAAAGCCAATGTATCTTCGACATTCTTATGCGCGACAACGATGACCCGCCGAGTGGCCAATGCTCTTTGAAAGATAACAATTTTTGGAGCACTTCAGTGGGCAGCCTACAATGTGCCGACCATAATGGCTCACCGATAAACAATAGCAGAAAAAAATAGTCAGTTGCGATACAACTCGATGACAAAAACATGCATTCTGCCCGGTAGTACAAATTCTACGATCTACAAAGCATCTAAAGAAAACTCGATAATATATAAGACAAAACAATAGTTTCATTAAAAACAATTGTCTGTCCCAAGAAGGACATTACAACTATTTTAAGGAGAAACAACCTCCTTAGCAGCTTGTCCTGCGGAGCCAGAACCTTAACTTTGAGAGGTGGGTCCGAAAGTAGCTTTCATATAACGGGCAAAGTCAAGGTCGACACTGGTGTGCTCTTCTCTGATATGCTCAAAAAGCTCTAATTTGCCCCGAATAACCTCTGACGAGATCAACCTAATGATACATAAAAATGGTCACACCCTTGAGCCGTACACATGTCATGATAATCTCGAGGAACCACGGGTTCAAGCAACAGCCCAATACGGATCCAGCCTTAGCAATTTTTAGCCCACTCAACTCAACCCCACCAGGCGGGCCCGAACTCTCACAACATGCTAGGCCCACATGTCTCACAACTATCCACGATACCCGTAAGCCCTTTTTAGGCAAGTATCTTGAGGATCTGCTTTGGATGGGCAACCATAATTGCTTTTTGCTTCCAACTAGGAAGCAAACACAAGAGTATCTTCCACACAAGGAAACTCCCTTCAATGGAATGCTCTCGGATTGGGAACTATCTCCCACGTATCTAGAAGCACGGAGCTAACATGGAGCTTTCCTCCTACAGCACGACTCCTAATTAGATAGGGATCTCCACGAAGATCTCCTCCCTAATCTACGCCTACGATGGCCAAGTTAACCCAAGACTCCTTGCACTATAAATCAGACATGAGGTTGGTAAGCCAAGGTACGCTATAAATTTCCTATTACAACATTACACCTTCATCAGATCCCTGTCTGACTTTAGCATCGGAATGCCATCAACCACCACATGGTGGTCTGTGGCTCACGTGTGCTACTTGTGAAGGTCAAACAAGTCAGAGCAGGGAGCGAAAAATGACTGCATCAGTTTGGCGCCGTCCGTGGGGATGACATAGTTCTTAACTAAGCGTTGTCTCCTACCAAAATCCAGATAGATGGTGACCACCAGGTCACGTGACGACGGAGAACCAGGAACACATCCAACGTTCGGGCGGTCCCTATACCATATCTCCAAGCAATTCTTGCCGTGCACGGACATCCAGCTCATGCCCCTGCACCGACGGCAGTCGCGATGGACCCTTCGACAAACATGTAAAGTCCGACGAAGGAGGCTAAAAACTCCCTCACTCTGGGAAAAGAACTGGCGATAACCGGATACGATGCGTTACCACCCGATAAAATACAAGTGTTTCATGGAGCATATTCTGAGTCCAAACTATCCAATAGGTCCAAAAAAGGCTCTGCGCGAGATGAGGATTCAAGCTATACGTGGTGAGCATTCGACGTAACATGAGCGAAGGCGAGGCTCATCCGCGCCTCTGACGTTCACACATGATGATCTCCAGGGCATATTACACCCACATAACGATGACGCCCTGGTTGTAACAATTTCCCTCACGGGCTAGGAAATAAGGAGGTCTCTGATTGATACCGGGAGCTCGATGAACATCCTAATCCTTCGCACGCTATGCAGCATGCGACTGGACGAAACGACATTGCCCTAAATAGCCTCCCAGTAACAGCAGCGTGAAGTAACTCCCCTTGGGAAAGATACAACTGACGATAACAGCTGGGGAGTAGCCAACCCATAAGACCTTATTTCAAGAGTTCATTGTGATCGATACGCCTTCGGCGTAGAACATGATTCTAGGAAGACCCTCAATACATCAGAAGGGGGCGACGGTCTCCACCTTACACCAGTGCCTCAAGTATCCTACGGATCGAGTGATCGGTACATTGATAGGATATCAGCTACTAGCCAATGAATGCAAATACATGGTGGCTTTGCCATCTGACAGATCTCGATCGGTAGCCAGCCCAACGGTAAAGACTGTCCTCCGCTCAATCCGATGCCCAAGAGAAAAAAAACTAGCATTGGCTGACAAGGCACCGGTAAGCCCTCGGGGAAGGCCTAATGTCGGACAGCTCAATCCGATTCCCAAGAGAAAAACAACTAGCATTAGCTAACGAGGCACCGGTAAGCCCTCGGGGAAGGCCTAATGTCGGACAACCAAAAGAAGAAACTGTAACGATCTACCTCGACGACCCTCAAAATGATAGGGCCATTCAAATCGATTCCCGCCTAGACAATATGGTAGCAGGGATACTTATGAAGTTGCTACGAAGAAACTAGGACATTTTCGCATGCACTATGCAAGATATGGTAGGAATCGATCTATCGATAATCACGCATCGCCGCGAAGTAGACCCCTCGAAGAAAATTGTCAGGCAAAAGAAAAGGCCCGTGGCGCCCAAAAGAAACGTGATCGTAAACTAGGAAGTGCAATGTTTGCTCGACGCAGACATGATCAAAGAGGCACGATATCCCAACTGGTTGGCAAATACCGTTCTCGTGAAAAAGACAAACGAAAGGTGGAGAGTGTGCGTAAACTACACGAACCTAAACAAAGTTTGTCCTAAAGAAAGTTTCCCACTTCCTCGCATCGATCAAATCGTAGATGCCACCTCGAGACACAACCTCCTGAGCTTTATGGATGCCTATTCAGGCTACAATCAAATATTGATGCACCCTCCAGACCAAGAGAAAACCTCTTTCGTAACTGAAATAGGAATATATTGTTATAGGGTAATGCCATTTAGTTTGAAGAATGTAGAAGCTACTTAACAGCGACTGGTTAACCGAATGTTCAAGCGACAAATCGGTAGGAATATGGAAGTATACATCAAGACATGCAGGTCAAGAGCCTTCGTAGCCCCACATCCAAGATCTTGCTGAAGCATTCGATCAACTCAGGAAGTAAACTTAACTCGTAAAAGTGCATGTTCGGAGTCGAGTCAAGGAAATTCCTAGGCTATATAGTAAACAAAAGAGGAATCGAGGCCGATCCGAAACAAATCTAGGTTCTTCTCGACATAAAATCACAGTCGATTATCAGAGATGTTCAGAGCCTGACTGGGAGGGTAGCAGCACTCAACAGATTTATATCAAAGTCATCCGACAAATGCCTCCTATTCTTCAAGATACTACGAGGGAGTAAAAGATTTTCGTGGACCGAGGAATATGAACAAGCCTTTCAAAATATAAAAGAATACATGGGGAGTCCAAAACTACTCTCAAACCCCGCGATAGGCGAAACACTGTACTAGTACCTGTCTGTTTCTAGACACGCCGTCAATTTGACCCTAGTACAAGACGTTCATGGAACAAAAGGCCAGTATACTACTCTAAAAAAACATTTGTAGAAGCAGAGGCATACTACCTAGACTTGAAAAAGTTAGCTCTGCCGCTGGTCATATCCTTTAGGAAACTGAGGGTCTATTTTTAGGCCCACTCCATAACAGTCTTGACCAAGCATCCACTCCGCTTGGTATTACATAAACCTAATTTATCTTGCAGAATGGTAAAATGGTCAGTAGAGCTCAGGCAGTTTGGCATAAACTACGCTCCAAGTACAACCATCAAAGACCGGGCACTCGCTGATTTCATCGTCACGTTTACTACTGGAGAAGACCCAAAGGCAAATCACCAACTCACGAAATCCGATGAACAAACTTGGACCCTACGCAGCGACGAATCTTCAACTAACAATGAAAGCGGGGTCAGTATCACACTCTGTTCCCCTAGTGGTTTCAACCTGGAAAAGGCAGTCAGATTCGGTTTCCCCGCTTCAAACAATGAGGCCGAATACGAAGCCCTCATGTCAGCCTAAAGCTGGCCTTAGGAATTGGCATAGATCGCCTAATAGCGTATAGTGACTCAAGCCTAGTGGTCAACTAGGTCAAAGAAGATTTCAACA
This sequence comes from Berberis vulgaris, assembly GCA_963556465.1. Classification (NCBI taxonomy): domain Eukaryota; kingdom Viridiplantae; phylum Streptophyta; class Magnoliopsida; order Ranunculales; family Berberidaceae; genus Berberis; species Berberis vulgaris. The sequence goes on along the minus strand of OY747130.1, from coordinate 24,176,212 downwards.
GTAAAGATCAACGCATGATAGCCTACCGCGACAAGGTACTTGGCAGAATGGGAAAATTCAAGATTTGTCAACTCACACAGTGCCCCCGAGCTGACAACCAAAGGGCTGATGAGCTAGCTAAGGAAGCCTCGACCTCCAACGACATCTCCAGTAGCCTCATCAAATATCAAGTGGAATCGAGCCTAAACGAAGAAGAACACGGAGATATCTACGCCATAGAAACACCACTCGATTGATGACTCCGATTCTAGAATATATAGCGTCAGTGGCTCTGCCGACAGAAAAGGTCGAAGCGCGGAGACTTAAAAACAGAGCAGCAAAGTACACTCTCCTAAATGACAAGTTGTACAGGAGATCGATCACAGGACCATTATTCCGATGTCTATCACCCCTTGAGGCTAGCCGAGTCTTGAGGACTCTCCACAGTGGCATATGTGGGAATCACCCGGCGGGAGAACACTTGCCCACGAAGCCTTGACTCTAGGATACTATTGGCCGACCATGCAGCGGGACGCCAAAGATACAGTCCGCAAGTGCAACAAAAGTCAGAGGTTCGCGCCGCACACCCATATGTCGGCCCAGTCACTAACTCCTATGACTAGTCCTTTACCATTTGCGCAATGGGGAATGGACATCGTCAGACCACTTCCGGCATCAGCTAGTAAAAAATTCCTTTTTGTAGTCGTTGACTACTTCACCAAGTGGGTCGAGGTTGAGCCCCTATAAAAATTGAGGCAGGTCCAGATCAAAAAATTCATATGGGCCGCTATCAGTTGCAGATTCGGCATCCCCAGGGTATTGATCAGCGACAAAGGAACTCGGCTCGAAGGTAGCAAGGTCAAAGAATTGTGCAAAAGTCTTGGAGTCCAGCATCACTTCTCCTCACCAGAACACCCCCAGGCCAATGGCCAAGCGGAAGTTATCAACCGAACGATCCTAGAAGCCGTCAAAAGGAAACTCGATGAGGCCAAAGGAAAATGGGTTTCAGAGCTACCAAGGATACTCCGAGCATATCGAATGACTAAATTATTATCAATAAAATATTTTTGCATTTACAAAAACTTCCATTGTTATCCGTTACGACTCACGACAGACCCGACTACGGCCAAACTCTAACACCTCCCAAAATCCTACTCCGCTCTGCACAAATCACGATGACAGAGGAAATGGGAGTCTAGTCAGCGCTTGTCCGAAGATATCGATGACTCTCCAATGGATCATTGCTCTCACTACAGACAATAATCGCCAAACTTGCCAGACAAGCTTAATCAGTTCGCGACTAATGACGATGGCTTTTGGTACCCAAAGCCTAATCCGCTCTGTGCGGATCAAAATGGCAGAGGAAGTGGGAGTCTAGTAAGCATTTGTTCGCTGATGTCAACGACTCACCAAGGGATCATTGCTCTCACTGCAGAAAATGATCGCCAAACATGCCAGGTAAGCTTAGTCAGTTCGCGACTAATGACGATGGCTTCTGGTGCCCAAAGCCTAATCCGCTCTTCATGGATCACGATGGCATAGGAAGTGGGAGTCTAGTCAGTGCTTGTCTGTTGATGTTGACGACTCGCCAAGGGATCATTGCTCTCACTGCAGACAATAATCGTTGAACTTGCCAGGTAAGCTTAGTCAGTTCGCGACTGATGACGATGGCTTCTCGTGACCAAAGCCTAATCCGCTCTGTGCGGATCACGATGGCAGAGGAAGTGGGAGTCTAGGCAGCGCTTGTCCGCAGATATTAACAACTCACCAAGGGATCATTGCACTCACTGCAGACAATGATCGCCAAACTTGCCAGGTAAACTTAGTTAGTTCGCGACTGATGACGATGGCTTCTTGTGCCCAAAGCCTAATCCGCTTTGCCCGAATCACGATGGTGGAGGAAGTGAGAGCCTAGTCAGCGCTTGTCCGCTGATGTCGACGACTCACCAAGGGATCATTGCTTTCACTGCAGACAATGATCGCCGAACTTTCCAAGTAAGCCTAGTCAGTTCACGACTAATGACGATGGCTTCCAATGCCCAAAGCTTAATCCGCTATGTGCAGATCACAATGGCAGAGGAAGTGGAAGTCTAGTCAGCGCTTGTCCACATATATCGATGACTCGCTAAGGGATCATTGCTCTCACTACCGACAATGATCGCCGAACTTGCCAGGTAAGCTTAGTTAGTTAACGATTGATGACGATGGCTTCTGGTGCCCAAAGCCTAATCCGCTTTGCAAGGATCACGATGGCGAAAGAAGTGATAGTCTAGTTAGCGCTTGTCCGCTGGTGACAATGACTCACCAAGGGATCATTACTCTCACTGCAGACAATGATCGTCGAACGTACCAGGTAGAACCTAACCCGCTCCATGCTGGTCACAATAGCCAAAGGATTAAAAGAGAAAGTCAACGCTAGTCCATCAATAATGAATAGTCATTACATAAGACAACTCTACGGACCACAAAGTAACAAAAGCAGACACCACTATGAAGGGCAAAACAACACTTTCATTCGAAGAAAAACATGTTTACATAATATCCGACCATAAAGGAGCATTACATCAGATCTAAGGAGAAGCATCTTCCTCGTCTGTCAGCCTCGCAGCACCAGAACCTTCCCCTCTATTGATCGACCCAAAAACAACTCTCTTATTACCGGTGAAGTCAAAATCAATATCGGGGTGATCTCCCCTGATTAGTTCCAAAAGCTCCAATCTGCCATGAATGATTTCAGATGAGATTTGCAGCCTCCTACTCGATACATCGAAATCCACCGTGCCTAGAAAAGCCTCATAGTGCGAGAGCTTTTCCGCCAACAATTTATCTGCCTCAAGGGCACGAAAGTCAGACTCGATAACCCTCATTTGAGCCTTCATACCTTCAACAGCTGAGTCAGAAATAACGGTTGTGGCCTCCACACCTTCGCGGCCCGCGACAATACCAAAACCCTCCGCTCTATAAATAACATCCGAGTACGATATCTGCAGGTTAGCAAAGGCCTTCTCCAAAGCAGGAACCCTCCCACGAGCCTCATGGTGCACCGAGATAGGCCTGTGCAGCATTACGACATGGGCACTAAAAGAAGAGGCCGCCATGACAAAAGCCTGCCTCTTCCTTGGGACAACAACAGGAGGCACGTTCGCCTCCAACTTGGCAAGCCTGGAACCAAACACTAGGTGAGTCCCATAAGAGCACCGCAGCAGCCCGCCGTGTACAACATTGCCAGGCATCACAACTTCTTTAGCAGAAATCAAAGGAAGCCCAATAAACTTCTTCTCTATTTGCTTATTTTCCTCGCTGAGGGACGAAATAATAAACTTCTTGGAGAAAACAAAAACAACATCAGAACCACATAAGAAACGCGAAAGGGTATGCATGCATCAGCGACCAACAAACTCACCAAGGTCAAATTGAAAGTACTGAGACAATCTATGACTCCCGATTCTGAAGTAACCGGAGTCCACCGTTTAAGCCTAGAAGTACTGCTTCTCCCAAGATTCGGTGTTACCCACCGTCAATCGCAGACTAGAGGGACAAGTCAGCCTACAAATACCCCTGCTATTTAGACGAGTATCAATCAAGTGATGAATCACCGACGCAGTCAAACGAAGGTCAACATCATGATCCCTCTAGAGAATCGTCAACAATATTTTAAACCTGCTCGGTGCCATTTGAGCGGGAGGAATACGAAGATGGGTAAAGAAGCACTAGATGTCATCCGACACCGGAAACCGAAGCTCGGACTTTAACATACCTCGGTGCAAACCTATAAACCCATGAGGAGGAACTGTGGCACCTAATACCCCAGACGCAGGAACAATCAGCAAATCATTACAAGGGATAACGGATCTCGGGGAGTAATTTTGACATTGTCAGCAATTGGAAGAAAAAATATCACGGATTCGAACAACAATGGAGGGCTCATATTCAAAACAGTAAATATTTATAAGGAAAATCGAACTTTCCCTCCTCGAGTAGACGCATTAATTACTATGCACCGCTCAAAACTGGCGTTTCAAGTCCAATCATCACGACAGTACATGTATCCATTTAATGAGTCCATAGGCCGACTAAACGCCCCACTAACTCGGGGGGAATAGATGATGGTATATAAAAATGGTCACACCCCTGAGCCGTACACGTGTCATGATGATCTCGAGGAATCACGAGTTCAAGCAATAGCCCAATACAAATCTAGCCCGAGCGATTCTCTGCCCGCTCAACTCCAGCCCACCAGACAACTATCTTGAGGATTTGCTTCGGACGGGCAACCACAGTTGCTCTTTGATTCCAACTAGGAAACAAACACCAGAGTATCTACCACACATGGAAACTCCCTTCGATGGGATGCTCTCGTATTGGAAACTATCTCTCGTGTCAGGAGCACAGAGCGAACAAGGAACTTCCATCCTACAACACGCCTCCTAATTAGAAATGGATCTCCACAAAGATCTCTTCCCTAATTTATGCCTACGATGGCCTGGTTAACTCAAGACTCCTTGCACTATAAATAGGACATGAGGTTGGTAAGCTAAGGTACGCTACAAATTCTCTGTTACAACATTACACCTTCCTCAGATCCTTGCTTGATTTTAGCATCGGAGTGCCATCGACCACCCCACGATGACCTATGGCTCACGTGTGCTACTTGTGTAGATCAAATAGGTCAGCAAAAACAGGTAAAAGCATGGAGCAAAAAATGACTACATCAGAGGGCCTTCGTCCCGACATGTCGAAATCCACTGCACCTACAAAGGCAACATAGTGCGAACGCTCCTCTGACAGTAAGCGTTCCTCCTCGCGAACGCGGCCAAACCACTTGTCGACTTCAGACTCCAGCTGTCGTCGTTCGACGACCCATTCTATCTCCGCCCGCCTCAGTTTAGCAACGTGGGCCTCCATTCCACAGCCACATCCAAGTGTTCAGACTTGGCCTGAGTCCGTCCTAGTTCAACATGGGTTGACGCCAAATCCGACTTGGCCAACCTCAGTTGAGATCTTATGCCAGCAAACTTCGTTTTAGAGGCAGAAACTGCGGCCTTTATGGCCCCCAAGTTCGCGGCAGTATTTGCATTCTTCAGCTAACCAATCAAGGAATCCACTCGGTAGAGAACATCCGAATATGACATCTGCAGGTACGCAAAAGCCTTCTCCAAGGCAAGGACTCACCCTCAAGCTTTGGGATGCAGCGTAACGGGATTATGCAATTCAAGGGCGCGAACGTCTGCCTCGGACCCCTGATGATTTGAAGCATCAATGCGGGGACCAATGTTCTCTCCTTCTAAGTTAACAGGGGGAATAACAACATCAAGCTGAAGACAACGACCCCTTGAAGTTGCCGCCTGAGCAGAATGCGACAACCCAAGGGTAGAACTCGCACCATTAAAAGACTACCTCCTTTTCAAAACAACAACTGGAGGCACACTCGCCTCCAATTTCGATAACCTAGTCGGGCTAGGCATGTCCAGACTCCTCTTCCTCAAACAACGAGTGACAACCCCTTTAGCTGGCGAACCCGGCACAGCGAGAACGTCATGAGAACACTGTAGCTACCCGCTACGCACAACATTGCTTGGCATTATGACTTCCTCAATGGACGCTAGTGAGAGTTTGATGAACTCCCTTTCTACCCGTCTTTCCTCCTCAGTGAGAGTTGAAATTTCAAACTTCCTTGAAAAAACAAAATGACATAAAACTAGCATTGCATCTGGGAGTCGAAGCCCTAACTGAAACATGCCGTGGTGCAAACTTATATACCCTTGAGGGGGTGTAGTTGGAGTCAAATCTCCAAACACAGGAACAATTTCCAGATCCCTTGGAATACAGTACAAACTTCAAAGCCTGATTAATTTGATTTCATTGACCAAACTATCCTCAAAGAGCTTGAGGCAATTGAAAGACAACAGATCCTTAGAAGAAAGTTCAACATTATCTGCCAATAAAAATGACAAATCTAACTTTACAACAATACGATTGCTTGAAGAAATTACACAGATAAAACGATAGAAAACTTCCTCAAAACGATGGATATTTATAGAAAAGAAAAATCATATTTGTCCTCCTAGAGTAGCCGTGTACCCGTTAATGCTATGCGCCGCTCGAGACAACACTTCGGGTTCAATCACCAGGACGGTACAGTTGCTTTTCAGGGAGTCAGTGAACCGACTAAACGCCTCACTTACTCAAGGGGAGTAGTTGATGATACATCAAAGTAGTCCCAACTCTGCATCGTACACGTGTCATGATGATCTCGAGGAAAGATAGTCCCTAGCGTTAGCCCAACACTGATTCGGCTCAAGCGATTCTAAGTCCGCCCAATGCAGTCCGCCAAACGGACCCGAATTCTTACAGCCTACTAGGCCCACGTGTCTCAATACTCGTGAGCCTTGTTAAGGCAAGTATTTCGAGGATCAACTTTGGATGGGCAAGTACAGAGGCTCATTGCTTCCAACTACGAAGTAAATTCCCGAGTATGTATCGCATATGGATATTTCTACCTATAGACTACTCTCAGAACGAGAACTATCTCCCTAATATCTAGGAGCAAAAGGCTAACAAGGAAACCTCCCTCTACAGCACAACTCCTAATTAGATAAGGATCTCTACAAAGATCTTCTTCCCTAAACTACGCCATTGATAACCTGGTCGAACTAGGACTCCTGTACTATAAATAAGACATGAGGTTGGTAAGCTAAGGTATGCTACAAATTCCCTTTTTACAGCATTACACTTTCCTCAAATCCCTGTCTGACTTTAGCATCGGAGTGCCATCGCCCACCACAACAGTGGTCCGTGGCTCACGTGCGTTCCTTCTGCATGTCAGCAGATTTGCAAGTCAAGGTCAAAGTAGGGAGCGAAAAAAACAGTATCAAGTATAATATTTTTCAAAGAAATAGACAGACATTTTAATGAATATTTAAAGAAAGACCCCGAACATTCAATCAATTCTAATTTTAGCCGAGTTTGACTCTAAACAAAATTAGTATTTTTACCTAAAAATAGGGTTGTACCTCTAAAAAATTAAAGTACATGCTAAAATATGATTTATTATTATTATTTTATGGAACTGATTAAGGGCAATGGGGTGATGGTGGTGAGGGTGTCCAGTGCATGATAATTAGCAGAAAAAGTGTATGTGGAGTGTCAATGACACGGTAATATGTTATATATATTACAATTTAGAGTGTTGTTTTACTATTCATTGTTGATTGAAACAAACTAAGGATTTGAGATAAAAGATGACTAGGATTGAAAGTTGAGAAATATCTTGAGGGTTGAGATTCCTTTACTATGATGGCATGTTTGTAAATATAAAATATGTAAATGGTCAAAAAATAAAAAAATTTGTAGAAAAAGTTGATGGAATGTACATGTGGCAAAGAGAGAAAATATTATTTTTTCTTTTTAAAAAAAAGTAAATTATCGTAACTATCTACCTAGTTGTCGGATTTTGGTAAACTTGGTATCATGTAAATGAAAATTTGAATACCTTTCAAACAAAACCAATGATCAATACAAACACTTAAAATTTTAAAATATGTGTTTTATTATTAAAACATGTAAGTATTTTTATTATTTTTATTTCTAAGTACAATAATTTTCAGAAAAATGGACGGGCATTTTAATTAATATTCAAACAAAGACCACGAGCATTCAATCGATTCTAATTTTAACCGAGTTTGACTCTAAAAATAATTAGAATTTTTACCTTAAAATAGGGTTGTACCTCAAGAAAACTAGTTTACATGCTAAAATATGATTTTTTTAATTATTTTTATGGAACTTATGAATGGCAATGGTGGGATGGTGGTGAGGGTGTCCAGTGCATGATAATTAGAAGAAAAAGTTTATGTGGAGTGTTAACGACACGAGTTATATGCTAGTCTATCTTACAAATCAGAAGGGTATTTGAGATAAAAGACATTCAAGATTGAAAGTTTGAGAAAAAGTTGATGGTAGAGATTCATTATCAACAATGACAATTTTATAAATAAGTTGCAAGTAGAGGGGCAAAGAAAATGGACAAAAAGGTAAAAAGAAAAGTTGCAGGAATGCATGTGGCAAAGAGAGAAAATTTGTGTATTTTTAATTGAAAATCGTCATAACTATCTACTTAGTTGTCGGATTTTAGTAAACTTGGTGTGGTTGAAATGCATTTTTTAATATCTTTCCAATGAAACCAAGCATTAATCAAAAGCTGAAAGTTTTAAATATGCATTTTCATGTTGTATGCATTTTTCAAAAAAATAACTGTAATCTAATGCACTTCTTGTCGTAAGTATTTTCAATATCAAGACATATTGAAAATATAAAGATCTAACGGATCACTCATAGGGGGAGGGGAGGGTGTTTGACTAAAATTTACGTTCGCATAAGACTAAAATACCCCTGGCACATTACCATGACCCTCATTCGATCTTGTCAATGGCACGGGAAATACACTAGTTTATATTATATTTCAGAGTGGTGTTTTACTATTTATTATTGACTGAGACAAACTAAGGATTGCAGATAAAAGATTGTTATGATTGAAATGTTGAAAATTTGTTGGGTTGATATTCATTTCTTATGATGACATATATGTTAATATAAAACATATAGAAGGACAAACAAAATAAAAAATAAATTGTGAAAAAATTGGTAGAATGTACATGTGGCGGAGAGATAAAGTATTGTGTTTTATATTTTCTCAAAAGTAAAAATATCATAACTTTTGAAAATATTTCTAACAAGACCAATGATCACATATCAAAGTGGTGTTTTACTATATATTGTTAACTGAGATAAACTAAGGATGAAAGATAAAAGATTGCTATAATTGAACGTTGGAAAATGCGTTGAGGGTTGAAAATCATTTCTTATGATAACATGTTTGTAAATATAAAACATGCAGAAGAACAAAGAAATAAAAAATTTATGAAAAACTTGGTGGAATATACATGTGGCGGGAGATAAAGTATTGTGTTTTACCTTTTCTCAAAATTAAAAATATCATAACTATCTACATAGTTGTCAGATTTTGGTAATCTTGGTATTTTTTAAATGCGTTTTTGAAGATACTTCTAGTAAAACCAATGATTAGTATAAACGCTTAAATTTTAAAAATATATATTTTATTATAAAAAATTTCTAATGTATTTCATGTCATTGATATATTTTCAATATCACACCAGGAAAAGAATTGAGATGGGTATTTTAATGTATATTTAAACAAAATTCTTAAACTTAATGTTTTGACAAATTCAAAGTTTGGGGGAGAAGTCACTCTCAACGTTTAAATTTTTTCCCCAACTGATTCAAATTTTGAGTTTAACCATAATTTTCATAGTATATATTTTTACCTTAGAATATGTTTGCACTTAAAAACTGATTAAGGGCAAAAGTGGGGATGGTGGCAGGGGTGTTCAGGACATGATATTTAGCAAAACAATTACGTACTTTGTGGGAGGGCCAACGACACGGGTTTTATAAGGATTGGAGAAAAAATATGGTTAGGATTGAAAGTTGTAAAATGTGTTGTGGGTTGAGATTCTTTTCTTATGATGAAATGTTTGTAAATATAAAACAAGTAGAAGGGCAGAGAAAATGAAAATAAAATGTGAAAAAGTTGGTGGAATGTATATGTGGTGGATAGAAAGTAATTTGTTTTTCAAAATTAAAATTATCATAACTATCTACATAGTTGTTGGAATTTGGTAAACTGGGTATCATTGAAATGCATTTTTTAAGATATTTTCAACAAAACCAATGATCAATACAACAACTTAAAATTTTAAATTATTTATTTTTTATTAAAACATATAACTATTTTTAATATTTTCATGTCTAAGTTTAATATTTTTCAAAGAAAGGGACATACATTTTAATGAACATTCAAACAAAGACCCTTGACTCTAACAAAATTAATGTTTTTACTGTAAAATAGGCTTGCACCTAAAAAAAGTTAGTTTACATTATAAAATATGATTTTTTATGCAACTGATTGAGAACAATGGTGGGGATGGTGGTGAGAGCCTCCACTCTAGACAATTTGTATCTCCTACATGGCATAAGTTATCTTTTGTTCACAACTTTATGGAAAATTAAAAGCACAATAGACTTTTTCGTCTTCTCTTCCCTTAAAATTGATATCAATTTGCTAAGCACATACTTTGTGTGAATCTCCTCCTCCGTCCTCTCTTCTCACTCTAGTGTTCTCCCTCCATCTCTTTGATCGTATTCCATCACCGTCCGCCACCGGAACCTCTCCCACCCCTTCCCCTCTCCTGCCACCACCGCTCACTCTTCTTGCGACTCACCAACACCCACTGCCATATCCCCTCCCCTCTCTCCAACCACCACCGACCTCCCCCTTTCCTCCCTCTATTTGAACTCACCAAAACCTACCATCCTTAATTTAGATGAGCAAGGGCTCAAGACTCTTAAGTGGATTTGGTTCAGATCTGCTGCAATCAACCAACGACTCCACGACAGCTCAGTTGACCAACTAAAAACTAAGTAGAAAGTAGGAGAGAGATAGCAGTGGCAGTAATGGCGAGCTTCATGAGCATCTCAGCTCCACCACTCTACTCTCGAACTCGCTACCCCTCAGCTCCCCACTCTCTATCTCTCCACCAATGTTAATTCAAGGTATTACAAACAAAGCCATTCTCTCCTATTTTTTTCATTAATGTTAAAATGGCCAAATTTTTTTATGCAGAGAGTTCCCTTGTAAGATGCCCATTAGCACTGACGCCTCGAGATGCAATTGAGCTACCAGAAGTTTAGACATCCTCTTCGTCATCCACTTCTTCTTAGTTGAGCATTTCTAGATACAATTGGCGTGTGGGCTTTGAGCTGTGGGGTTTATTTGGGGACTATGGAAGAGAAATAGGTGTATGAAATCGGTAGAAAAAATTGGGGTGGAGGAGAAGAAAAAGAAGGTGTGGTTTTCTTCATCTCGGTTCAACAAGTACGTTCTCTTCCCTTCTCTACATCTTATTCCTCATGGGTTTTCTCTTAACACTTCATGTGTCAAATTCCTCTCCTTGCTCCTCCCATTGAAATTTTAAGAAAGGAAGAGATCTGATTAATTGAAAAATGAATCTGATTAGTTGAAAGGAAGAGAAAAACCACTGAGTATGAAAGAATAAATATGATTAATTGAATAAGGAATTTGATTAATTGTGAGGAAAAAAAACCCACTGAAATTGTAAGGAAAATAAAACCCACTGATTAATTGAAAAAAAGAACTAAAGAAAGTGAAATTTGAAAATATATCCCCATATGTTTATGGATGAAAAAAGGCAATATTTAAGTGTGTTAAAATTTAAAAATCCAATGGTTATTGGATCCTTGGCATTATGGTGAAAACAATCAGAGGCCCACCTAATGTTAATTTCAATATTTTGGAGGATTATCATTTTTAAGAGTGTTAAAATAAATTCTTATACTACAATTAAAAAAATATATATATGCATTATAAAATTCTAAGTAAGGCGACGTTTGGAAATTATTGCATTGTCATCTCAAGTGCATGGTTGTGCGTTTTAATAAAAATATTTTATTTTGTTTGTGACACAGTGCATGTGCGGAAGGCACGATTAAGGGTGACATGTGAGAGACAATTCTTAATGTTGAATCCCTTCCTTCTTATTTTTATTTAAGTTATTTGGTGCAAATTGAACTCCTTATCACATTGGTGTAGTTGATCGTTATTATTAACATTGTTTGAATTAATGAGTATTGCCTTTTTTTAAGTTAATTCATCGTAGTTATGGTAATATACAATTGAGCAAGTGTTTTAAAAAAAAGTAGTTGCTAAATAACACCACCACTTATACTGATGGAGACCACCACTCACCGATTTTATTTTATTTTTGGATTTACTGAAGGACACCACTACTATATAAAGAAAAAAAAAGCCTAACCCTAACCCTCATTTTCTCCTCTTTCCCTTTCTTTTCCATCTGTCGACTCCTCCTCTCCTCCCCTTCACCCCACCACTTCACCACCCACCGCCATCTCTTCTCCTCCTCCCCTTCACCCCACCACCTAGCCACCTCAGCTCCTCCACCTTTTACCCCACCTCCTATCTTCTCCTCCCCTTTACTCCACCACCTCGCCACCCACCACCACCACTTTTCCTCCTCCCTTTCACCCCACCACCTCGCCACCCATCGCCACCTCTTCTTCTCCTCCCTTTCACCCCACCACCCATCCTCCTCCCCTTCACCCTACCACCTTTGTTCCTCCACCCCTTCACCCCACCATCTCTCCTCTTCCTCCCCATCACCACCAACACCTCACCACATCTGCTCCTCTTCCCCTTCACAACCACAACCTTGCCACCTTTCATGCTCCTCATTCCTTTCACCCCACCACCTCTCATCTTCTACCCCTTCACCCCACCACTTCTCATCTTCCTCTCCGTCACCACCACCACCTCCCCACCTCTTCTCCTCATCCACTTCACACCACTGCCACCTCTCATCATCCTCCCCCTCTTCATCACCACCACCTCGCTACATTTTTTCATCCTCTGGCTATTTTTCTCCTTTGCCCTTGCGAAGATTCCTGCGAGTGTGGGTTGGATAAAATTTTTTTGATGGTGCAAGAACACAGTTACCGCCTCAGTTTGTAGAATGAATGCGAGGTGCACTCAAATTTCTAATATCAGTGGTGCAACAAGAACACAACTACCGCCTTAGCACTATCAACTGTGTCTGATCCGAGAGATTCTAAGATGCCCATATGTTTACTTTGTATATATAGGAATTCAATTGTAACTGTAATGTGTTTGATCCGAGAGATCTGAGATGCCCATATGTTTAGTTTGTATATAGGAATTTTGGGATATAATGAAGTTAAATTTTTTGCGAGTATTTGCAATTGCATTTTCATTACTTATAATATTTGCATGCATAGTATATAAAACCACAACAAAAACATTTTCATTGGCATATTCGCTTCGCAAAAAATTTTATTTTTCCCTTCAAATTAAAAAAATCAAGTTATGCTTATTAATTCCTACTCAAGACTTCAGGTGCCCGAATGAATAAAAAGGGGAGAGGGGATCTCACTATCTAAGACCTCTCGAGGATTTGAAAATAACCCTTGTAAGTGCTCTGAAACATATATGAGTAGTAAGAGTTTGTACCCAAACGCAGCGACTACGAACAATAAACACATAATTGTAGACTAAATTGCGAATGTAACCAAACAGAACGCAGCTGCTTATGCGACATTGTCCAAAATCCCTAGAAAGAGAAAAACGCAGCGGCTAGTGCGAGGATGAGTAATAAGTTTGCACGAGCCGATGCGTTTGGACATAAAACAGACTCTATCGAAAATTTCAATTTTTTGTATTTGAACCTTGTTTTTTTAATTTGTTTTTCAATTTCTATGGGTTTGATACAATATTGATATATTTGATTTATTACTAAACCCCACTTTTGTACCCCCCAACTTGAGATGGTCAAAAGTAGGGTTTAGCAATAAATCAAATTTGTAAATACTGTAGCAAACCCATAGGAATTGATAAAAATGAAAAATAAAGATTCAAATACAGAAAAAAAAAATGGACAAAATCTTTTTTTATCCAAACGCAGCGGTGGATGCGAGGATATGAATTTCTGTCGCAACAGCCGCTACATTTAGGGCAAAAAAGTATTCAGTTTTCTATCCAAATGCAACGGTTACTACGACATGAATAAAAATCCTCGCATCAACCGCTGCGTTTGGATAGAAAACAAACTCTGCCCATTTTTTTGTATTTGAATATTTTTTGGTTTTTTTCAATTCCTATGGGGTTGATACAGTGTTGACATATTTGATTTATTGCTAAACCTCATTTTTTAACATCTCAAGTTGGGGTATACAAAAGTGGGGTTTAACAATAAATCAAATATGTCAATAATGTATCAAACCCATAGAAATTGAAAAAAAATAAAAGTGAAAAGTTCAAACACAAAAAATTGAAAATTTTGACAGAGTCTGTTTTCTGTCCAAACACAGTAGTAGCTGCGAGCATATGGATAGTGCTTGCACGATCCGCTGTGTTTACGGCAAAAACATAGTATGTTTTCTGTCCAAATGCAGCGGCTCCGGCGAGCTTTTGTCTTATCCTCGCCTGAGCTGCTGCATTTTGGGCAAAAGCTTGACTTTGTTTCATACAATTGATGAATTTCTATGATTTGTATGGTCACTTTCGTGTCCATTTGCTACGATTGTTATTATTGGGCTCGGTTTTGCCCTGCATTTTGAGTATCTCGAGAATTGTTTTTTCACTTTTTCCTTTGTCTATGACATTCAAGCATACTTGGGAAAATCACCATAGTTGTATAATCACAAGAAAATAGATTTGTTTGAGAAGACAAATAAAATTCATTGGGAAGACAAATAGAATTGCTTAAGAAGGCAAATAGAATTGGTTAGGAAGACAAATTCATAACCAATTCTTTTAAGTTGTCATTAAAGTTGAGCATTATAAAAGCAAAATAATCTATTAGTATTCATAACCAATTCAAGAAAAATAAGAGAAGATTAAGAGAAAAATACCAATGTTGAAAAAAAAATCCTCCAACGAAGAATGGGATGAAATTGGAGATCCCGAAGACAACTCTGTTTGGTATGAGGACCCCCCACTCATCATCATCTTCAATTGATGAAGAGGACGATGATGACGAAAAACTATCAGATGAGGAAAAAGACAGTGAATGAGGACGATGATGATGGTGTGTTTAGTGGACTACTACTTCTCCGCCAAAGAAGGCCGCAAACGCCATCCCCTCAAAGGCTTTGTTGACCGTGTCCAAGACAAATATTATATTTTTTATAATTGTTTTGTAATACTTTTAAATACTTATGAAAAATTTACTGTTTAATGTTTGTTTTTATGTTTTTGTATCGTAAATTTTTGTTAATTAAATTTTTGTTTGTTAATTTCAATTTGTGTTTGTTAGTTCAAGATTGTGAAGAAATTAAGAGAAGAAGAAGAAGAAAATAAGAGAGGAAAACAAGAAAAAAAAACATAAAAGAGAGAGAGAGAGAGATGAGGAGGTGGTGTAGGAGGCCGGCGGGATGGTGATGGTTCTTGACGGAGAAGAGAGGGAAAGAGGGAGGAATGAGAAGAGAGGGAGAGAGGAAAAGGGAATGAGAGAGGGTGAGAGGAGGTTGAGGAGGCGATTGGCCGGCGGTGTGGTGGTTCGGTTGATGGTGGTGGGGTGGTGGTGATGGTTCTCGATGACAAGAGAAGAGGGGGAGAAAGGAAGAGAGGGAGAGAAGAGTTAGGGTTTTTTGTTCCTTTTATAAGTTGTGTTCTTAAGTAGTGGTGGTGTCCTTTAGAAAGTAGTCTGATGATGGTGTCCATCAGTATAAGCGGTGTGTTATTTAGCAATAGCCTAAAAAATGAACTAAAAACACATGTTGCAAGTATTTTAAATAGCAATGAAGATACAATGTACTTTGTGATAGTGCCAATGGCATGGGTATTATACAGTATTTTACATTGAACAATGGTAATGGGCCATGAATATCTGATAAATGCATAATAAACAGGCGACTTATGGCAGTGAATCCTATGTTCCATCTCTGAATCAGTGGCTATTGTTCCCACTAGATTTCTCGAACCGAACTCAAAATCATCTTTCAATTATCCATTAAGGACACATCCAAATCTGACAGTGGCGCTGCAGACAAGAAACAAAAGAACACAAAATACCATCAGAAACTGTTACCGAGCAACATAGACCAACCCACAAATGATATTATCCAGGAACACATAGAACAAACCCACCTAGAAGGTGATTTATAAATTTATAACTAACATATTGCTTTACTTGGGCTAGATTTATAAGAGGCAAACCCTATTTGACACCACCAAAAGTATTGTCTTACACCACCATGAATTTTTTTTTTTTTACCTACTAACATGCACCAACCAAAAAATTATTTTTGGAAAAAACAGTAACGATGAACGCGAGAAGAGAACCATCCTCCTCAACTATTTTCTTTTTCTTTTCTCTTCACTTCTCTGTAGATCAACATACAATGAGCAGCACCACCCCACTCTCTGCTGCCCCCCCCCCCTTCTCCTATCTTTGCAAAACAGCCTAGCTATCACTCATTCAAAACATAAAAACAGGGTAACTTTCAGCCAATTGTTATGCTCAATTGACACCGATTCTCAACTTCGTCAAAATATATTGTATTACTTAAAGTTACCTAATAAACATAATTTGAATCAATTAAAATGTTTTGAAATAAGCAAGTTATTGTCATTATACTAGAGTCACGGAAATCTGTCTCAAAAAGAAAACAGGATAGTGTCTCTGACTTTCGGTCAATTTATACACTTTATTGAGATAGATTCCCAAGCTAATAAAAACACAAAAAATGTATTACTCTGAGTTATCTAATAAAAACAATTTGAATCACTTGAAAATGTTTTGAAAAGAGCAAGTTATGATCATTTTACTAAAGTCACGCAAATCTGTCCTGCAATGAAAACGGGGTAGTGTCCCTAACTTTCGGGCGACTTATACTCTCAATTGAGGCTGATTCTCAATCTCCTATTAAGGCTGATTCTCAATCTCATCAAAACATGAAAATTGTAGTACTCTGAGTTATCTAGTGAACACAATTTGAATCAATTGAAATGTTTTGAAATGAGAAAGTTATGACCATTTTATGACAAACACCTAAATTGTCCAAATTCACCCATTCGCATTGGACAGTGCGAGTGGGAGTTTCACATTCGCAAAGGTCCGCGTGGGTGGAAGTCTCACATTCGCATAGATCAGAATGAATTGGAGACTTTAATTCGTATAGGTCTGGGCGAATTTGAGACATCTCGCAATGGCCAATGCAAATGGGTGAAAAACAAACTTTTTTTTTTGGATAGTTTGAGTGCTTGTCGTAGATTGGCCATAACTTTATCATTTCAAAACATTTTCAAGTGATTCAAATTGTGTTTATTAGATAATTAAGAGTACTACAATTTTTATGGTTTGATGATCTTGAGAATCGGTCTTAATAGAGAATATAAGTTAGCCGAAAGGTTTGGGACACTACTCATTTTCATTGCAAGACATATTTGCGCTACTTTAAGTAGAATGACCATAACTTGCTCTTTTCTAAAATTTTCAAGTGATTCAAATTGTGTTTATTAGATAACTCAGAGTACTACATTTTTTGTGTTTTGATGAACTTGAGAATCGGTCTCAATCGAGCATATAAGTTGGCCAAAAAATTCAGGGACGCTACCACGTTTTCTTTCCGAGACAAATTTGCTTGACTTTAGTAAAATTACCATAACATGCTCATGTCATAACATTTTCAACTGATTTAAATTGTTTTTATTAGGTAACTCAGAGTACTACAATTGTTATGTTTTTATGAGCTTGAGAATCGATCTTAATGAGCGTACGAATTGGCCGAAATCAGGGACAATATTTTTTTTAACAGTTTTGAGCGATTTTAATAAAATGACCATAAGTTTCCCAATTCACAACTTTTTAATACATTTTAATTGTGTTGATTGGATGACTAAGAGTAGTACAATTTTCATGTTTTGATGAGCTTGAGAATCGGTCTCAATTGAGCATTTAAACTGAACCAAAGTCGGGGATAGTACCATGTTTTCAGGGACAAAGAGGAAGATAGATGTGGCGGGGGTGGTGGTGGTGCTTGATGGCGAAAAGAGGGAGAAAGGTGGCGGTGGCAGGGTGGCGGTGGTGGTGGTGGTGTTCGATGGAGAAGAGAGGGAGAGTGGATAAGAAGAGAAAGAGGGGAGAATTTTAAAATTTGGGTTCTTATTGGTGGTGTGGAAGAGAGGTGGTGATGTGGGAAATAAATTGGGTGGTGTGGGAGAGAAAAAGTTGAAATGGTGGTGTGGGACAATACTTTTGGTAGTGTTAAACAGTGCTTGCCTTTATAAAATACAACGGAGAATCAACCCAAAAAGCAATATAGAAGATATTGGGTGGTTAGAGAATGCACAGGTACTTGCTAAATAAATAGGTTGCTAAACAAATTTTTATAATCTTTTAGACTGATGTGGCCATAATTGGAGGGGGTTGCCAAATTATATATACAAAACAGGATGGTGTTTGGGGTGGGAGATAAAAGATGGGTGAGATTTAACCAAATATATGAATCTAGCAGATCGTATAGAACTTAAAATATCAAGAGTGCATGGGTTCGATTCCCATACCCAACATTTTGATATTTTTTTCTTCAATTGTTGATGGTGGTGATTAGGCATATAAGTATGAAGGATAGCTTAAGGGTGATCATGTTTTGACAAGTTTTAAATTTATCGTGCCAACAGCATGTGGAATACCCTAGAAATTAAAGCACCAAGAGTGCATGGATTCGATTCTCATACCCTGATTAAGCATGTAAGTATGAAGCATGAAAATGTAAGGGTGATCAATAACATATTTTTCTTCAAGTTATAATGGGGTATTGATTCTAGAAATAAACTCTATTATCATGTTAAACTTGTATCGTGCCAACGTCACGGAGAATACCCTAATGAGTCACAAAACATAATGGGGAGTAAGGGTAGTTAATGTGGGAGCCAAAAAAAAAAAATCCTTATCCCAGCAGGATAAGAAAGTCCAAAAATTTAGTTCGTTCGAAGATGTCCAAAAAATCCTTCTGCCTCTATAAATAGTCAAACACAGTCATTTTTGGGTAATAGTTTTTCAAAATCTTTGTTTTTTCAAAGAACATAAAGAAATAAATACTTTTCTGAGAGACATTATTCTAACTTTGGCATTGGAGTCCCCGTGGCAGGCACCGCACTGGTGTCAATAATCTTTCTTCATCTTATGCAAATTACTTCGCGTGATTAACATGTGATCAGGTGAAAATTTGCATCCACAAATTAGTGTTTTCAATGATAGCTTGAATCAAACTCATTGCAAGCTCTCTTCCTTTGATAAAAAAAAAAAACTTTATTCGTTCATTCACTTTGAATATTCTATCATAAACACTTTCATTTTTTAATTTCTTTTTCAAGACAATGGTAGAAACTCGATACCAAACTAGCAAAAATAATGTTGCTCAATCCTCTGCCGGTACTGGACCGCCGCTATCGCCATGGGTTCAACTGCTTTCTGTCGGACAACCACTGGTAGTAGGTCTACCACTGCCAGCTGATCATCATTTGTAATTTTCTGCCCAACAACTAAGCCCAATGGAAATGAAACAACAAGAAAATCTTGTAAGTCAGGTCACCAAATCGCAGATCACTGATTGTATGGCCAATTGTCCATGAAATCGGGCAAAACTCTTGCTGAAATCTTCACCATGGCAGAACGTTGTGCATTGTGGGATGACAAAAAAATATTTCTAAGGCACCAGATGTACTCGGGAAAGATAGTCAACCTGCACTAATGAATGCAGATCTGAATGAGGAAAAAAAACAAGGATGACAAGCGTAGAAAACGCTCCCCAACAAGAGACTCCTCATTGGTAGAACATACACAGAGTTCTCCGTTTTGGTTGAAGAGATCGCCACCAATGAAAGGAGATAATGCAAAAAACATCCAAACAAATATTTACATATACCTCAGTAGAGGATATGTTATTTTGCTTCTCAGCAAAGAACACACATTCTTTAGTTGAAATAGTGAAATACGAGAATTCGTTCTACATGTCCTTCAGCAGAAACTTTTTTAGAAATACAAACATTTATGTACACCTCAATAGAGGATGACATTCTCCGTGAGTGGGTAATTCAATGTATAAAAAAAATTCTTACTCAAGACCAGTGTTCTAAAAATCAGCCTAGGCATTAGAGAAACGCCCAGAAGGCGGGGTATGGGCGGGGTCTCGGCAGTCTAGGTGGGGTCTGGGCAAGTTTTTTTTTATTAAGGCTGATTGTGTTCTTATTTTATTTTTCTTTCCTCTTTTTTTGAAATAAACAATTTAATTATTTTTTATTCCGTATATGTCTTAATGTAGCAAATGATGATTACTTAATGGAATTCTCAAAGGATCTGCCGGTACCAATTTTAGTAATATAGATTTTATCAAACATGACTGAGGTCATTTATGCAATTTGAAGAAAAATAAAAGAGTATGTTTGAATATTTGTCCACAAATTCAACTTTGTATAAAGTACCCATCATGATCAACTTCAGTCATTTGAGTTTTAATAAATTTTGTTTATGATTGTTAATTTTTCATGTTTTTAAATTTTGCATATGTATCTTGGCATTAAATTGGATGTAATTGATAAGGTATTATGCTTAACTTTTGTAAATTATTAAAGTTATAATACAAAACCTAAAATCGCCTAGGCGCTATGCACCTGCTCGCCGCCCTCCCACCGCCTAGCGTTTTTTAGAACACTGCTCAAGACTACTTAAATTCGTTTCAGCTTAGTCAAGTGGTCAGCAGACCACAGAAGCAAAATGCCTCAATAGAGGATCACACCTCAGTAGAGGATCACACTCTCCATGAGTGGGTAATTCAATGCATAACAGCATCTTACTCAAGACTACTTAAATCCGTTTAAGTTTAGTTAAGTGGTCAGTAGACCACACAAGCAAAACGCCTCAATAGAAGATCACACCTTAGTAAAGGAAGTCACTTTTCGTGAGTGGGTAATTCAATTAATCAATCATTGAGCATAGAAGCATCTTACTCAGGACTACTTAAATCTCTTTAAGTTTTGTCAAGTGGTCAGCAGATCACACAATAATTCCATTCAATTTCCAAGATAAATAGATTTGAATCCATGATTAATTCCTCAAGTTATGTTTAAATTCCGACTTGGCATATTAAAAACTCATGAAAGATGCCAATCAAGCTTTTGCACCTTGATTGCACATATATCTAAGTCAGCATACTAACAAACATACACAAACTTTGGGGATCATAAAAGCAAAGAAGACCACTACTTAACATGAAGTCACCATTTACTCCAAAAGAAATTCAAAGTCTCACTAGTAGAGCAGCAGATTTGGATCAATTCTTGAATAGATCAGTAGACAATTCTAGAAGAGGACCTGTACATCTAGTTGGCGTTTCAAATGTACCAGTTTGTTCAGTTCTCATCAGCAAAAAGTTGGGGGCACAACTTCCTTCCAGATGCTTGTATAAAACTCATGAAATGGGCGATAGAGTTGAGCCAATTCAACAAAATCTACCGATCGAGGACAACTATAAAGGCTCAAGACTTAGCAAATTTCATAGTAGAATTCGATCCTTCCTCAATCGGGGAAACAAAGTCAGTGACCAGATCAGAGTCACATCCTTCCATAAATGAAGACTCGTCAATTCATGTTGAAATAGGGGTAGGTCAACCAAGGATATGTGGCATTTATATGTGGATGGGTAGTCAAATCACAAAGATGCCGGAGCAGAACTTGTTTTATTCACCTAAGGACGATCCTCTACTTGGACAAAGTCCAAGGGCCTATGAAATTACTATGTGTAACTCATCCGGTAAATCATCTCATCTGTAGTAAAAGCCTCTACATGCATCTCATTTTGTCTTTAGCAGACTACATTTCAACAACAGTAGAAGCCTCTACATGCAGATTATTTGCTTGTATAAATACAGACATATAAGTCAACAAGATTATGGGCATTCTACTTCTATTTTTTATGGGGCTCCTCACTGAAAATACATCTCCCTTGATTTTAAGTAAGAAGGAAAAGAAAAACGATCAACCCAAAAGCAAAAATGAATATGAGGTGCATTTGTGAGAGCAAAAAATAATCCTTAGCCCAACAGCATAAAAAAGCCCAAAGATTTGGGTTATTCCTGATAATCCCGAAAATTACCCACGAAGGTTACAAGTAGAGAAAGCCCAAGTTTGGGTCCAATGCAGCCCAGGTCTGGGCCCAATACAACTCAGCAGAACACTTTTCTCACCAGATGTGTAGTGTTCGGCACTGACCACCATGCTCAGCTGAGCACACAAGCTTGCAAGAGAGGTGTCTCCAAACAGGAAGTTACAACCACCGACGGGAGGTTACAAAACTATCTACGGAAGTTACAACTACCTAAGAGAAGTTACGACCGCCTGCAAGCAGATGACCCACTCATCTGTCACGTGTCTTACTCATCTGCCAGCAGTTTATTCGTTCTGCCTCTATAAATATCCAAACACAAAGCCATCTAGAGGTAACTTTTTTTATTCACAATTCTTTCTTCAAATATAGATAAATAAATACTTTCATAAAGGTATTGCTCTAACTTTGGCATCGGAGTCCCATGGCAGGCACCACACCAGTGTCAAGAATTAATCTCTATCTTATACAGATTACTCCGCGTGATCAACATGTGATCCGGTGGAAATTTTCATCCACATGTCACTTCATTTTCAGCAGAAAACTTTACAGGTAGATCATTTTGTCTTCAGCAGATTACATTTCAATAGCAAAAGAAACTTTAGGTCTCACAAATGGCTCCCTCATTATTGAGACCAATCCAAGAAGTATTTTTCTTTTTCTTTTTAAGAGATATTTCCTCCACAACAAAAGAGTCGACATTAACCCTAGCAAATTTCTTGGAATTCATTTTTTGTCTTTAAATTACTCTCAAAATACGGCTCACCAATAGAGACAGATAAGTCATGAAGATCATGGGCATTCTATTTCTATTTTTAGCAGGACTTATCAGTAAAAAATATACCTCTTATGCTTTTAGGTAAGAAGAAAAAGAAAAAAAAAGGACAACTCAAAAGTAAAGAAGATGAAGGGAATTTGTGAGAGCCAAAAATAATCATTAGCCGGCAGGATAATGAAGCCTAAAAATCTGGGTCGTTACCAAGAAGTTCAGAAATTATCCATTAAATATATAGAACACAAATCGGATACAAGTACAGAAAGCCTAAGTTTGGGCCCAGTGTAAATCAGTAGAATACTATTTTCTCAGCAGAAGAATAGTGTTCGACACCAACCACTATGCTCAGCTGACCACACGACCCTGCAGAAGAGGTCTCTCCAATTGGGAAGTTATAACCATCGACGGAAAGTTACAACCATCTATGGAAAGTTACAACCGACGAAAGTTACAACCATCTACGGGAAGTTACAACCATCAACAGAAAGTTATAGCCATCAATTGCTCCCGACCTGCCATGTGTCCCACTCGTCTACAAGCAGTTAGCTCCTGACCTGCCGCATGTCTCACTCATATGTGAATAGCTGGCTCCTGCCTCTATAAATAGTTTAACACAAAGTCATTTTTGGGTAACATTTTTTATGAATCTCAAATCTTTCTAAGAACATGTAGAAATAAATACTTTTCTGAGAGACGTTATTCTAACATTGGCATCTGAGTCCCTGTGGCAGGCACCACACTGGTGTCAAGAATATTTTCTTCATCTTATATAGATTACTCCACATGATTAGCATGTGATTGGGTAAAAATTTGCATCCATATTTGCCAATTGGATTTGTTGAATTTGAAGATGGAAACTGTAAAAAAAATGTATAGAGGTACGAATTTGGTTGAGAAGCCCTGCAATACTTGGAAGGTTGCAAGAAACCTTCTTGCAAGGAGATTTGGAAGGGCAACTGCGAAGTGCTAGTGGATCATTTGGGTTGCCAAATTTTGGCAAACCTTCTATATTTTAGTTTGCCAATGCTTTTAGCAAGCACCTGTGCATGCTCATTGTGGATGCAAATTTTCACCGGATCATGTGCTGATCATGTGGAGTAATCCACATAAGATGAAGAAAGATTATTGACACCGGTGTGGTACCTGCCACGGGAACTTCGATGCCAAAGTTAAAAATAATGTCTCTAAGAAAAGTTTATTTTTCTATGTTCTTAAAGAGAATTGAGATTTGTAAAAATGTTACCTGAAAATAACTTTGTGTTTCACTATTTATAGAAACGGAATGAGTCCTATACTCACAGACGAGTATGACAGGTGGCAGATCGAGAACCATCTGCTCGTAGATGAGTAGGACACGAGGCAGGTCGGGAGTCATTTGTTCGTAGATGAATGGAACACGTTTTAGGTCAGGAACCAAACCCATTGATGGTTGTAACCTCTTGTTGATGGTTTTAACTTCATGTAAATGGTTGTAACTTTTGTCGATAGTTGTAACTTGTCGTTGATGGTTATAACTTCCCGTTTGAAAAAACCCCTCCTGCAGGTTTGTGTGCTCAGCTGAGCATGGTGGTTGGCGCCGAAAACTATTCCTCTGCTGAGAAAAAAATGTTCTGCCAAGTTGCATTGGCCAAGACTTGGGCTTTTTGTATTTGTATCCAATTTTGGTTGTATATCTTTCGTAGATAATTCTTGGGCTTTCTCGAGATGGACCCAGATTTTTAGACTTTCTTACTTTGCTGGGCTAAGGATTATTCCACAAATTCCCCTAATTTCCTTTGATTTTGGGTTGACCGTTTTGAAAAACAAAGGAGATATATTTTTACTGAGGAGTATGCCACAATAGAAGTCTTCTTTTAAAATTTGATATCTTTCACCTATTGAGAAGAGGATATGCCCTTTGGTCGAGGAAGGAATGCATCTTTTCATTTGCCAGGGAGTGGTATTTTACCTTTCCCCTACTGATGAGACGTTAATACCATGCACATGCTAAGGAGGGATTACTTTTCACCTACTGAGGGGAAGTGTGAAGCTTTCGCCTCATGAGGAGAGGTGCACTATTCTTCATTTATAAATAGAGGTGTTCTACCTTTCCCCTTCTACGAAAGAATAGTTGTTCCATACATTGTTGTATATGAAGGACTCAATCTTGAGTTGTGATCTATTGTTGACCCTTCTACCGAATGGAAAATCTTGGTAGAAGTGTGAGTGAAAACTCAACCTTGGGTTGTATTTTGCCACATACTCGCATCTGCTGAAAAAATGTATGTTCTCCATTGAAAAAAGACAAGTAAAACCAATTCTTTATTTTACAAGGACTTTGGCATTCCTTAGCTGAAGAAAGAAAAGTAGAGTGCTAGACATGAAGGTAACATTCTTCTGTTGAAATGTAGTATGTTGACGAAAGATTATCCGCTTGTAGAGTCTTCTATTGAAGATGAGGTAATCTATTGGATGAGTCACACATAATACTTCCTGAAGTTGTTGGCGTTCCATTATCTAGAAACTTATTTTCCATCTGTTGCATGATACTGTACTTCTCATAGAAGAATGCAATTTCCTCTCCCACAAATTGAGGACCATTGTCGCTAACATTGGAATGTGGAATTTCAAATCGGCAGATTATGTTCTTCCAAATGAATTTTTTCACATCTGCCTCCTTGGTAGAGGCGAGGGCCTCAGCTTCAATCCATTTTGTGAAATAGTCGGTTGCTACAATTATCATATTTTTCTGCACTAGAGTCATTGGTATTGGTCCTACAAAGTAATTGCCAACTGCATGAAAGGCCACAGGCTGATATAAGGATTCAATTCTTCTGCGAACTGAACAAGAATTGGTTTGAATCATTGGCATTTGTCACATTTCTATACAAGGTCTCTTGAATCTTGATGGATGGTTGGCAAATAATAACCCGCACTCAAAGATTTTTGTGTTAGTGATCTTCCCCAGAGTAATTTCCACAAGATCTTTTATGAATGCTACTCAAAATTTCAAGTACCACTGGAGGACTAGTACATGTGAGGTCAAGCCCCAAATATGATCTGCGGCAGAGCTTTACTTTTTCAAACATAATATCTTACAACCTTCTGCTGGAGTTTTTTTGGCTTCTGCCTCATTTGCCAGCAAATTACCAATCAGTAGAATATCAAGAATGGGATCTTGCCAAGTAGGACTAGCATCAATTATCATCATCTCAACTTTTTCCTCTTCAATACTTGGCGTTTCTAGGTGTTTTACTAGAATGGAACGCCTTAATTGGTAATCTAAGGTTGACCTCAAGTTTGCCAATGCATTTGCATGAGAGTTTTTTTTGCTCTAGGGACTTGTGATTTGATGATCCATCCACATATAAATGCCGCATATCTTTGGGTTGACCTGCCTGTTTTAGCATGAGCTTAAGAGTCTTCCTTTTGTTGAAGGACGTGACATTGACCTGCTGGCTGACTCTATCTCCCCGGTTGAAGAAGGTGAAAATTCGACTAAGGCTGAGCCTTTATAGTTGTCCTCGATCGGTAAATCAAATCATATTGGCTCAACTATATGGCTCATTTCATGAGTATTTGATAAGCATCCGAGTTATGGAGGATTGACCTAGAGGATATTCCGTCATTATTTTTGCTAGTTTGGTTTCGAGTTCCCACCATTTTATTGAAAAAGAACTTTGAAAAATATAAGTGTTTGTCAAAGAAAATTCAAAGTGAATGAATGAAAAAGTTATTTTTATCAAAGGAAAAGAACTTGGAATGAGTTTGATTCAAGCTCTCATTGAATGCACCAATTTGTGGATGCAAATTTTTATCAAATCACGTGTTGATCACGCGGAGTAATCTACATAAGATGAAAAACATTTCTTGACACGGTGTGGTGCCTGTCATGGGGACTCTGATGCCAAAAGTTAGAATAATGTCTCTAAGAAAAATATTTATTTCTCTATGTTCTTAGAAAATTAAGATTCAGAAAAAGGTTACCTGAAATGACTTTGTGTTTGTCTATTTATAGAGGTAGAATGAGTCCTCTACTCACAGACGAATGGGACATATGGCAACAAGAGCCATCTGCTCGTAGATGAGTGGGACATTTGTTAGGTCAGCACTCATCTGCTCGTAGATTAGTGGACACGTATCAGGTCGGGAGCCATTGATGAATGTAACTTCCCGTTGATGGTTGTAACCTCTTGTTGATGGTTGTAACTTCATGTAGATGAATGTGACTTCCGTCAACAATTGTAACTTCTCATTGATGGTTAAAACTTCCCGTTTGGAGAGACCTTTCCTACAGCCTGCAGGTTCGTGTACTCAGTTAAGCATGGTGGTTGGTGCCAAATACTATTCATCTGCTGAGAAAATAGTGTTCCACTGAGTTGTATTGGGTTAAGGCTTGGGAATTTTGTATATGTATCCAATTTGGGTTGTATATCTTTCGTAAATAATTCTCGAGCTTTTTAGGGACGACCTAGATTTTTGGACTTTGTTACCCTGCTGGGCTAAGGATTATTTTTTACTCCCATCCTTATAGCCACACTAGGTGCACAGGTTGACATTGGAACTAAAATTATGGTTGACAGAGACGATGCACAAACAAATATTATTAAACTTGAGTTAAAACAACATACCAAGCAAGTTCATAATGGTTTTCTAGCATTGTAATATCCATTAACGAAGGACGTGAAAAGACTTGATCCTGAGCTTCCCTTATATCATAAAGTGATTTATGTCAACGTGAAAGACTTGATCAATGACTGATGGAAAAACATTGCTTTCATTGTCAAAATTTCTCTGTCCAAGGTTTTTCATCATAGTTTCCCATGCCATGATCAATGGAAGCCATGTCCTTCACTGAGATAGTTTTTATTGGAGATAGATCATGTTTTTTAGTCCTTGCTATAGCTAACTTTGCTTCTGGGCTAGTACGAGAAACCTTAGTAACAGAAAGAGGCACAAATAAATGTTCGAAGCCATCATTGGATTGATTATCCTGTGATAATTCCAAATTACAAGATTGCATCGAGAAAGCAACCTCCCACATACGCACATATCGCTTCAAGTCTTGAACATTAAAAATTTTGCAATCTGAAGCAAATAGAATAACAAAATTAATAATTTAGATTTGGTTAAGATCGGTTTGGAACTTAATAGGTGGAATTTAACAGAGCTTAGACCTTGCAATGGATCATCCGTGTGACTGTTAGACTGAGGTTGATCTAGCTATTTAAGTTCAGATGTGTTGTCTGCCTGAACAGTTTGAAAAGCTAAAGTGTGTCTTTTTACATCATTTGAACTTTTACCAAAAGAAGTTGGAGTTAAATTAAATAACTGCAGGAATTTCAAGGCAGGGGAGCTGGCCGAAGCTTTTTGTAGGTCGACAGTCGACAAGTTTGAAGAAACCTCAGAAATGTCATTGAGGCTACTTTCTTGTATAGTTTAGTAAATTTGTTACTACTATAATTTGAGACTACTGCACCAACCAAACCATGTGATATATAACCAAGTAAGGTTATTACTTAAAAAAAGGTTCAAACTCAAAAATCTTACAATTGTCCTACCGCTACTTTGCACATGGAAAGATGAGGAAGATCTTTTATGGTGTTGGCCAACTTCTTTGGCCAGGCTCTCTTCAGATACCAACTTGCGAGCCACCTCATCACGCCGAGCACACTTGGGGTCACGCTCTTGAGCGAGATAAAAAATTGCACCTAAAAGACCTCCTAAAGCCCCTTTAGGCGAACTACCTCACCTTACTGACTAATGCAATCTTTGAGTCAGTAGCAGACATCTCGACATTCGACGGGTGCTTAGAAAATGCAACATGCTCATTTATCGCCATGTCCTGTCGTTTTCGAGCATCCTTCAGTTCAGACAACAGTTCAGCTCGAGCAACTTAGCTTCGCCCGACTCCCTTGGATCCCCTTCAGTTGGGATTCTAAGGACGACTGAACAGCCAAAGCACTGGTCATACCCCTCCCGACTTTAGCTAGTTGACCTCCAGATCAGCCTGAACGGCCAACTATTTAGATAGCGAGTCCACCCCCTTACCGACATCAAAAAATTGGACCTCCCGGTCGACAAACTTCATCTCCAAGGAAAAAAAACCTATCCCGAACAGACTCCACCTCAGTACCCACCATGCTAGCATGGGTCATGTGCACCATCCCTTGATTAGAAAACAACATACGGGTATAAACAATAAAGCACAACAAAATAATAAAATAAAGCACAACAAAAAACTAAGTGGCAAAACAACTGAGTTGACCACTTACTAGCATCAAAAGTTCTGCCCGCGAGTGATGTGCACCCCCGCAACCGCCTTCTCCAATGGTAGCTAGTTAGCCAACCAAGAGAAATTCCTTTTCATTTAATCAATAGTAACAGCCCTGTGATCCAACTTAGTATCCACTAGGGGCGTGGGAACTAACCCCGACCTCAGTATGGAGAGCCTCGGGACCAGAAGACAATCCCGCCTCTTTTTTTGCACCTCCTGAGGGAGAATACCCAACAACTTGCTTCCCCTTAGCAACAATAGTGGAAGGGTCACGAGCAGAGTTCTCAGGAGTGGATTGTCCCTCCGCAACAAAAGGTATAGGAACAACAACCTCTGACGACACTCGCACTGTTTCCATCTCAGAACAAGGCAGAAACCCCGGCGGCTCCTCGTCAACAGTCAATTTCACAACATCCCTCTCCCCACTCTGAGGAGCAGAAGGAGGAGTGGACCCCAACTTGAGCCTTTTAGAACAACGAGGGCGAGTAAGCAATCCCTCCAAGGTTTTCTTCTATGAAAGGTTAGGCATCTTTGACACCTTCCTCTTCTGAGACCGAGGTGTCGGCGCTTCGGTGTCACCAAATTCACCAGAAAATAATCCACTCCGCCTAATATTATCTGGATGGATAACTTCTAGAATAGGCATCGGTGGCAAAGCAAGAAATTAAGTTTTCATCTTCTCCTCTTAAGAAGAGAGAACGGTAGAATTGGGCACCCTCGGTCAGAGGCAACGAATGAGTCATATACTGACAAATATTAATAGAAAAGCAAACAGAACTTACGGAGGTCCCAAAGTGGCGGATGGCCTGCAAACCATCAAAAGAGTACTCAGACTTCACAGAGGCAAAAAAGCAGTACATGTGCCAATCCTCTAGTCCTTGAACTATCCAATCAGACAATGTGGCTTCCACATCGAACAGACACCATGGTTGTTCATCCTGATGGAAGCCAGAGAATGAAGCAACATCGTCAACATATGGATTTTGGCGTCCTTCGCCCTAATCAGAATAGCAACCAGTACACCCCACCCGCTCGACATTATCTAAGTTGGGGCACTGCCCAAAGAATACAAGTAGCGCCAGATGACGTTAGGAACAGGGAAACACATGTCATCTTCGAACATGGCCTTTTACAAGCAGATGCGCTCCTCCGACGAAACAGAATAACCATCCCTTTCAGTAAGAAGCAACACTCCCAGCTTACTAGGGATTTCCTATTGCCCACAGAGGACTACCAAGCCCTCCTCGGACAACAATGACTTTCTGAAGAAGTCTAAGCTTCTGTGATGCCTCCCTTGCAAGAAATTAAGTTGTGCAGACATGATTGAATATGAACAGAAACTCAACCGAGCCGAAAAAACACAGTACAGAATGGAGAGAAGCTCTGAGAAGGTAAATGTGAAAACTCCCCCAAAAACAAGGTTATATAGGTTTGCCGCAAAAGGGAGACGTTTACCTAAATGCTGCATAAACATTTAATGTGACGCGGCAGCAGAAAATATGCCATCATTGCATACCACGAACTCCCACACACTGTCAGTTAGTGGCCCAGCGTGCAGACTCACCAACTGGGGGGAGTAGTTGATGAGATTTTAAACAGTCAATCACAGCCGTGAACATGGCATGGACTAATCCTAGCGGGTAAAAGGCTTCATCCCACGCGAGCCCATGCGCAAACTACTATTCAGTCTATAAGTCAGACGCTCAAGCCCAAGACACGCCAGCCCCAGAGGCATGAGTCTTAGGGCTTGGCTCAGGACAATAAGGCCCGAACAACGAACACTACAAGAAAACAGGTGTTTAGCGACGGTTAAACCGTCGCTACATAATACAGCGACGGTTGGCCAACCGCCGCTGATAAAGGCGTCACAAGAGCATTCGGCGGCGTTTTTTTGCAACCGCTGGCATAACCGTCGTTGTATGTTATTTAGCGACGGTTATTAGTAACCGTTGGTAAACCCGACGCTAAATACCATATAGCGACGAGTGCTAACCGTCGCTAAATATGGTGCAAAAATTGACGTTTTATAATATGTTGCGACAGTTCTTAACCGCCACTAAAATCCCTTTAATAGTCCTTTTAACCGCCGCTAATGATAGTAGAATGCATATATAATCATATTTTTTAACTTTTAAAAAACCCACAATTTTATACAACTGTTTTATGTAAAAATCATTCAACAAAACTTCAACTATATTGTCATCAAAGTTAACAAAATATGAAAGCTAGTACATGCCAACACCAAGTAAATGGACAAATTTAATGAAATAAAACATTTCACTTCACTAACAAATAGTCCTGATTTGTACAAGCACCTTCTTAGAATCACAGTATAAAAGAATCAAAATTTAAGTTGAACAAAAGGAACGTAAACATCAGGAACCTATTAAAGCCACGACAAGTGGTTTGAATAGGAAACAGAAAAAAGTTTACATGCCATGGCAGACAAGAAAGGTAAACTGAATACAACAACCATAGATGATACATTTTCCCCTTAGGATGAAGGGCAGCTAGCCTTCTGATAATTGTCCACGTATTTGCACTGTTGGAGGCCTTGCGTTACTCATGGCTGGTTGACTAACCATCCTACAATAAATCAATGGGAGATGAAAAAGAAGTTCATGATT
The DNA here is from genome assembly GCA_963556465.1 of Berberis vulgaris. Lineage (NCBI taxonomy): Eukaryota > Viridiplantae > Streptophyta > Magnoliopsida > Ranunculales > Berberidaceae > Berberis > Berberis vulgaris. The sequence continues at coordinate 24,144,780 of OY747130.1, read as the reverse complement.
GACATCAATATATCCAACAACAGGTTTAATACCATTCGAAAATCAATTAACAACAACATTCAATTTCTTCTAAAGATCGAGTATTAGATTCAATTGCAACACCAATCAGGAACTCCGATGATCGGTCGAGGCAGTGCAACACCAAAATCAGTTCCATGCAATTAAATGGTCTTATTTCTAGTACAATAAAATAGAATCAGTACATGTTCTTGATTGCAGCAGCCATAGCCATGAAAGCATGTTCCACATTTATTGCATTTTTGGCACTTGTTTCCATGAATGGGATCCCAATTTCATCAGCAAAAGCCTTGACAAGGACATAATGGATTCTAAATTAGTCAAGGTTATCAACCTAGCAACACATCAACTTTGATTGCCTTGAATTTGAGTGAATTTACACATCAAATGAAGAAAAAAAGAAAAAGAAAAAAGAGAAAAAAAGTGCTATTACCCAAGCTACTTTGTATTGATCCACATCCCCTTGTCAACAGATGTTGATATCAAGCCCCCTATGCATGTTACGATAAAACCAGCAAAAGAGAGTAGATAAAACTTAAAAGCACTAGAATTAACTTAGCTGTTTCGTAAGAGACAACTTTGTTTGCTGTCAGGTCTGACTTGTTGCCAACCAAGAGCTTGCATAGCGATCAATTTCATTCAACCATTGTTTCACGTTTTTGAAACTCTCCTAATCAGTAACATCATAAAAAACCTACCAAAACGACACCAACAATTTATACTTTTGCAATACTATTGAAAGAAAAATAAACAAATAAAATGGCTAAGACAATAGCCTGGATGACTGTAATGATATTTATAATCTCTAAATACATTTGTGCTTTCATTCAAATAAAAATATCAAAATTTGTTAAGATGTGAGAAAATTATTGAAAAAGAGATGAACAAACTATTTAATCAGTCCTGGGGGGGGGGGGGGGGGGGGTTCACCTTCCAGCCTTAATGCTAATATGAAAAGATAATAATAATAATGCACCCTGGTTCTCAAAACATCTCCACCTAAACACAGAAGGTCAGTTATCATTCTTGAATTTGATGCCCACATACAAAAGGGAGTTAGATGACAATCCCCCCTATTATTCTCTTCACATTTGTGTACCCACCCTCCTCTTTTTTTAAGTTAGACTTGATAGACACAGTTCTACAAGGCATTATCTTTGACTGTTGTTGGGGCGTACGCTTAAGACCTTGCTATTTTTTAATTTATTTCTGATGAATAAAATTAGATTTGCTATAGAGAAAAGAAAATATGAAGTGAAAATACAACAAAGACTAAGGTATCATAGTATAACCATTGGATCATAATACAACTAATCTCAAAGCTTTTACTAGGTTTCTTGAGTATAAGCATCAACATTTAATTGTCTTCATCATCCAAGTATATCAACATATTCATGATAAATCTCTATGAGACTGAGTTGAAATACTAAAATAGTACTCAAACAACACTAGTCATGTCATGGAATAAACGCATTGCAGAGCAATGAGACACACAAACTTATTAGTCATTAAAGAATACCCAATAACCCTAATATTATCAAAATATCTAGGCTAAAAAAGCATTTTACAGGGTGTGGCACTTGATTCCTCTATTGATAACATTCCCTATGACTTCAACATTATCAACCCTTGCTTCTGATTCTAACAAGTTACTTATATACAACCTTATGGTAACCAACACTTGAATTGTATCTTATTAACAAATGGGTTAGGACCTTAAGTTGATAAAATTAAAATGTGATAGATTACCATCAACAACGTCCTCAATCAGAATTACCTCAATTTCCTGCCTCAAATTGTGAATGTCTTTCTCATTTTTTCCGTGCATGAGGATAAATTTCATCGCAACAGTCTGCCAACAATCAAGAAAAAAATTTTAAATGACAAAATTCACTAAACAAAAACGATACTTGTCCAGTTCACTTCCGCCTTTCTTTTGTAAACCTTACCAAAGGAACCTTCGCCAACGAGCTCAATTACGTGGTAGTTTTCCACAACCATCTTCTGAATCTCAAAGAAACAACTAATTACATCAAAGACAACAAAACTTACACATAAATACAACACAAACACATCAAATTGGTTCTCGGACCAATCTACACTATCTAATCTTGCTTCACAACAAATTAACTTGAGAAACAAAGAATTGAAACAAATCTTGAACAGGAAATAGAGACTACTCATGATTCAAGTACTATCGATCAGATGTGGAGACTAGGAGTCCGGATTCACCGCAGATCAAGCGCAAACCCTAGAAAGTTTGAACAGATGTATGGAAATGTGAGATTTGCAATAAGTTACTTTTAGCCCATTTTTGCAATTCGAGATTGAATGTTGGGAAAGAAAGAGAGATGAAGAGAGTGAGAGTGGGGATCCACTTTCACCCCTTTTATGCAACACAGAAAACCCAATCATGAAAACGAACCTATCGTAAGAATATAAAACAGGGGCTTTTGAAAGCCACAACCCATGAATACGCAATAATCGAAAAGTCTGTATCAGTGGAAACATACAGTGAGAAGAGAGACAGAGAGCCGAACCAAAGAGTGAGAAGATAGACAGAGAGACTCACCACAATCACTTATTCCTCCTTCTTCATCGTTTTCCTTCGTCTTCTTCTTCCTCCTCTCCAACAGCAGCAGCTGATGTGATCTGAAAGATAACAAATTAAGCAGCTAGGTTTATAATTTGGGGTTGAAAACTCATCCATTGGATTTTATTAAGATCTAAAACAGAATCAGATCTGTTAGCTTCACCCCATTTGCACCTTATTTCCACCACGCTAAGTCTGGATCGAGCCTAGAACGATGATTAACACAGTCGCAAATAACCGCAATCATCATTAAATAATATTATTGCGCGACGGTTAAAAAACTGTCGTTAAATAAAGTATTTAGCGGCGGTTTTTCCAAACTGTCGCTAAATACATGCCGCTAAATTACTGTTTTCTTGTAGTGGAATCTCAAAGCTGTCACTTGCCCGAGATCCACTCGCACGAAATGAGCTATAGCCTAATCAAGCATTGTGTTCTAAAAAGAGCCAAGTGCTAAAGAACTCAGTCATGCACAGGTAAGATCTTATGCGAGATCTTCTCCCTCTATCACGCCCTCTCGATCACAGGGACGGTTGAGGAGGGAACACTTGCTATAAGAATCGATGAAAGGAGGAAGAAAGGTACCATACACACTGCAATTTACATATAGTCTTCACTCTTCCTTGAATCGATATATGTCTTAAGCATCGGAGTGCCTTCGGCCACCACAATCATGGTTCCTGGCTTAACCCCTGCTCATTTTTGCAGGTTCGGTATCATCGGGATTAGCGAGGACAAATTTGAACACATTAGTGTTAATGACTGTTAATTATGTAAATGCAGTATTTTTAGGGGTAGGTATGTAAACACAATATTTGTCTTTTCTTTTTTTCCCTTTTCCCTTAAAACACAGGTGTTGCATTAAGTCATAAAAAGGTAAGGAGGAAAGCTCAGAGATAGATAGGTCACTGAGAACCTTCAAGGCTACAAGAAATGTTGTTGCTAAGCACTACCCTTCCCAAATCATTCATGCATGAATAAAAGGATATGGAGTATGCCGCAAGTGTTAGTGTGTTACCCCATATACACAAGTTTAGTCTGATATCAGGTTGTATTATTGTTTACATGTTTTGGGTAGGAGGCTTTGAGACAACCACCTTTTCACATATGCCTTACGATGAGCTAAATGCTTATTTTAGCTTTTTCAAAACATTGGCCATGTGCGTACTGAATCAAATTGAACAAACTCAAATAAACCACATGGTTGTTGATAAAAATGAGAATTTTGTTTATCAAGTGAAATAAGAGACGATTATATGTATAAATCTAAACAATTAGTAGTAGTTGAGCTGGGTTTCTTAAAATTAGATCATCAAATTCTGAAGTTGATCGAGCAGAGAACTTTTCATAATCTGAAGGTGACATTCGGTAAAGAATCTTCGAAGATCATAATATTGCAACAGGAATTAAATCATGGATGTCGGGTATATAAAACCACCCATGAAAATGAAAAACATTCATTAAAAAAAAAAAAAAAAAACCTCCAGCTGCTAGATTTATGAGTAGCGAATTCAGATAACTGAAATAAGAAAATAACATGGGTCAAGATTCAAAACAACAAAATATTGTCTCCATCTGAATTGCCACATTAGAAATAAGTGCTGTTAATGTGTGATTTCCTCCTTTCATCTTCCTGAACTCTGTGATTAATATTATATGCGTGCCTGTAGGGGTGAATTGGGTTATGGAAACAGGAAGTCCATGAGCTTGTCAAGAAAGAGAAGATACATATATTAGGTTTAGTTGAAACAAAAGTTAAAAAAGAGAAGAAGAACATTATGCAGAGGAACCTATTGTGGGATTGGTTATGGCTAGACAATGGACATGCAACACAAGGGGGTCGAGTTTGGGTTGGCTGGAACCCAGGTTTGGTAACTATCACTACTCTGTCTAGCAATGATCAGTCAATTATAGTAAGTGCAAAATGGAATACTGGATTTGAATGTATGCTCAGTTTTATCTATGGAATTAGTCTCTACACAGCCAGGCAACAATTATGGCAAGAGCTTTTGCACCTCTCAAGCACAATCACGTTGCCATGGGCATTTCTAGGTGATTTCAATGCTATCTTGCATGCAACTGAGAGAATGGGGAAAGCAACAACATATCAAGGAGATGCTCAGGATTTCTTGAATTGTGTCACACAAGCATGCTTATATGACTGCCGCTACAGGGGTAACTTCTTCACATGGAGCAACAACCAGCTAGGAGCAGACAGGGTCTCATCTAAAATCGACAGAGTCTTGATCAATGAGGTATGGTTACAGCAGCTCCCAGACGCAGAAACAGAGTTCCTTAACTCAGGTATCTCTGACCATACTCCAATGTTACTGTCGTTATATGATAATAAGAATAGGGGTCCCATCCCATTCAAGTTTTTTATTTATTGGGTACATGAAAATGAGTTCCATAAGACAGTGGAGGAGGCTTGGAACATAAGAGTCATTGGGAATCCTATGTATCGGTTCACTAAAAAACTCAAAAATGTAAAGCTCTACTTAACTAATTGGCGCAAAGCAGGATTCAATAAGGCGAGCACGGCTTTAGAACAAGCACGAGCTAGGATGGTTCATGCGCAACAGGCTATCCAGATAGTTCCTGTTGCAAACCAGTTAATCCAGGAAGAAAGGAAAGCAGTTAGAGACTTTGCAAGGGCAGTCCGTAGTGAAGAATCAGAATTGAAACAGAAATCTAGATCAAAGTTATTTGCAGAGGGGGACCAAAATAATGCATATTTTCATGGCTTGGTAAGGGAATGACGGTCTCAAAACAAGATTATGAGTATATATAACAGCCAGGGCGACAAGTTAGAGGAACCTGATTCAATTGAAGCTTAATGTATCTCTCACTTCACCAATATTTTCGCTGGTAATTCTGACCATGCACACAATCCTGATATCATTGACAATATGCAGTTTGATAGCACAGTTACAGATGAAATGGGGGCTGAATTACTCAAGTCAATAACCAGAAATGAAATCACCGAAACCCTGTCAGATATAGACTCAAACAAAGCACCTGGACCAGATGGACTCTCTTCACTGTTCTTTAAAGCAACATGGCGCATCATTGAGGATGACTTTGTCAAGGCCGTATTGAACTTCTTTCGGAGTTCTAAACTGCTAGACGAGGTAAATGCTACGCATATTGCTTTAATTCCTAAAGTCACTAATGCGTCTTATTTCAATGAATACAAGCCAATTGCATGTTGTAATGTGCTATATAAATGTATTACCAAGATACTTACCAACAGGATGAAAGATGTTGTCCAAAAGATATTGAGTGACTCACAGTCTGCCTTCATTCGAGGACGACACATCCAAGACAACATTATGCTAGCCCACGAGCTTGTAAGGAACTATCATAGAGATAAGGGCCCGCTTAGGTGTGCCGCGAAGATAGACCTCAAAAAAGCTTATGATATGGTCCGATGGGATGCAATTCTACGGTTACTCAAGAAGGTCAATTTTCCTGGTATGTTCATTGAATGGGTCAAGGAGTGTATTAGTACGCCTAAATTCTCTATTTGTCTGAATGGCTCTCCTAAAGGATATATAAGAGCTATTAGAGGAATAAGGCAAGGATGCCCGATGTCCCCTTATCTATTTGTTATGATCATGGAAATATTGCACGTCTTGCTGCGCAAGAAGGTTCAGGAAGGTCATTACAAGCTCCATTATCGATGTCAAGATCCTGTTGTCACCCATCTTTGCTTTGTAGACGATCTTACAGCTTTCTTTCATGGTGATCAAGGCTCGGCTAAAGCACTTGCTGATGTTCTCACTGACTTCAGGAACTGCACGGGACTAGAAATAAATTGTGACAAAAGTATGTTGTTTCTAGCAGGGGTACCAGACAGTGAACAGGATATGATCTCCTCCCACCTTCAGTTTGCTCATGGAAGCTTACTAGTCAAGTACTTAGGACTACCAATGACTTCTTCCTATCTGTCTCATTATAGAAAGGATAAGGAAGAAAGTCAATTCCTGAAAGAACAAATTCCTCACCTATGCAGGAAGATTGGTTCTTATCAAGTCAGTCCTAGCTAGAGTATGCTTATCTACTGGACATCCTGTTTCGGGCTCCCTATGCAAACCATTGATTGTATCTATAGTATACTTCGAAGTTTCTTATGGTCAGGAGGAGATGTAGCTGCTAGGAAAACACTCGTAAGTTGGGAAAAAATATGTCACCCATACAAAGAAGGTGGGCTAGGTATTAGAGACATTCGAATTGGAAATGTGGCAGCATGCATGAAGCACATTTGGAGTATTATCACGCGCCGAGATTCATTATGGGTTAAATGGGTGCATAAGCACCTAATCAAGCAAAGAGACTTCTGGCTGATGAATACCCCAAAAGAAGCATCTTGGTGTTGGCGAAAGATACTGGAATGCAGGGCAAAGGCATCACAGTTAGCTATCCACTTCATTGGGAATGGCAAAAATACTCTCTTTTGGAAGGACCCATGGCATCCATCAGGTATTCTAATGAATTTCAATTCCCACAGGAACTACAGTATGACTCTACTCTTCATAGAGGAGCTAAAGTCTCAGCCATTATTAGTGACAACAATTGGAGCATACCCCAGAGTGCTGGAAGCCTTATTTATCAGTGACATTATTAGCCATTTGAAAGATGTTGAGCTAGATGTTGGTAAACAGGATGAGATTCTATCCAGATAGTTCCTGTTACAAACCAGTTAATCCAGGAAGAAAGGAAAGCAGTTAGAGACTTTGCAAGGGCAGTTCGTAGTGAAGAATCAGAATTGAAACAAAAATCTAGATCAAAGTTATTTGCAGAGGGGGACCAAAATAATGCATATTTTCATGGCTTGGTAAGGGAATGACGTTCTCAAATCAAGATTATGAGTATATATAACAGCCAGGGCGACAAGTTAGAGGAACCTGATTCAATTGAAGCTTAATGTATCTCTCACTTTACCAATATTTTCGCTGGTAATTCTGACCATGCACACAATCCTGATATCATTGACAATATGCAGTTTGATAGCACAGTTACAGATGAAATGGGGGCTGAATTAATCAAGCCAATAACCAGAAATGAAATCACCGAAACCCTGTCAGATATAGACTCAAACAAAGCACCTGGACCAGATGGACTCTCTTCACTGTTCTTTAAAGCAACATGGCGCATCATTGAGGATGACTTTGTCAAGGCCGTATTGAACTTCTTTCGGAGTTTTAAACTGCTAGACGAGGTAAATGCTACGCATATTGCTTTAATTCCTAAAGTCACTAATGCGTCTTATTTCAATGAATACAAGCCAATTGCATGTTGTAATGTGCTATATAAATGTATTACCAAGATACTTACCAACAGGATGAAAGATGTTGTCCAAAAGATAGTGAGTGACTCACAGTCTGCCTTCATTCGAGGACGACACATCCAAGACAACATTATGCTAGCCCACGAGCTTGTAAGGAACTATCATAGAGATAAGGGCCCGCTTAGGTGTGCCGCGAAGATAGACCTCAAAAAAGCTTATGATATGGTCCGATGGGATGCAATTCTACGGTTACTCAAGAAGGTCAATTTTCCTGGTATGTTCATTGAATGGGTCAAGGAGTGTATTAGTACGCCTAAATTCTCTATTTGTCTGAATGGCTCTCCTAAAGGATATATAAGAGCTATTAGAGGAATAAGGCAAGGATGCCCGATGTCCCCTTATCTATTTGTTATGATCATGGAAATATTGCACGTCTTGCTGCGCAAGAAGGTTCAGGAAGGTCATTACAAGCTCCATTATCGATGTCAAGATCCTGTTGTCACCCATCTTTGCTTTGTAGACGATCTTATAGCTTTCTTTCATGGTGATCAAGGCTCGGCTAAAGCACTTGCTGATGTTCTCACTGACTTCAGGAACTGCACGGGACTAGAAATAAATTGTGACAAAAGTATGTTGTTTCTAGCAGGGGTACCAGACAGTGAACAGGATATGATCTCCTCCCACCTTCAGTTTGCTCATGGAAGCTTACTAGTCAAGTACTTAGGACTACCAATGACTTCTTCCTATCTGTCTCATTATAGAAAGGATAAGGAAGAAAGTCAATTCCTGAAAGAACAAATTCCTCACCTATGCAGGAAGATTGGTTCTTATCAAGTCAGTCCTAGCTAGAGTATGCTTATCTACTGGACATCCTGTTTCGGGCTCCCTATGCAAACCATTGATTGTATCTATAGTATACTTCGAAGTTTCTTATGGTCAGGAGGAGATGTAGCTGCTAGGAAAACACTCGTAAGTTGGGAAAAAATATGTCACCCATACAAAGAAGGTGGGCTAGGTATTAGAGACATTCGAATTGGAAATGTGGCAGCATGCATGAAGCACATTTGGAGTATTATCACGCGCCGAGATTCATTATGGGTTAAATGGGTGCATAAGCACCTAATCAAGCAAAGAGACTTCTGGCTGATGAATACCCCAAAAGAAGCATCTTGGTGTTGGCGAAAGATACTGGAATGCAGGGCAAAGGCATCACAGTTAGCTATCCACTTCATTGGGAATGGCAAAAATACTCTCTTTTGGAAGGACCCATGGCATCCATCAGGTATTCTAATGAATTTCAATTCCCACAGGAACTACAGTATGACTCTACTCTTCATAGAGGAGCTAAAGTCTCAGCCATTATTAGTGACAACAATTGGAGCATACCCCAGAGTGCTGGAAGCCTTATTTATCAGTGACATTATTAGCCATTTGAAAGATGTTGAGCTAGATGTTGGTAAACAGGATGAGATTCTATCCAGATAGTTCCTGTTACAAACCAGTTAATCCAGGAAGAAAGGAAAGCAGTTAGAGACTTTGCAAGGGCAGTCCGTAGTGAAGAATCAGAATTGAAACAAAAATCTAGATCAAAGTTATTTGCAGAGGGGGACCAAAATAATGCATATTTTCATGGCTTGGTAAGGGAATGACGTTCTCAAATCAAGATTATGAGTATATATAACAGCCAGGGCGACAAGTTAGAGGAACCTGATTCAATTGAAGCTTAATGTATCTCTCACTTTACCAATATTTTCGCTGGTAATTCTGACCATGCACACAATCCTGATATCATTGACAATATGCAGTTTGATAGCACAGTTACAGATGAAATGGGGGCTGAATTAATCAAGCCAATAACCAGAAATGAAATCACCGAAACCCTGTCAGATATAGACTCAAACAAAGCACCTGGACCAGATGGACTCTCTTCACTGTTCTTTAAAGCAACATGGCGCATCATTGAGGATGACTTTGTCAAGGCCGTATTGAACTTCTTTCGGAGTTCTAAACTGCTAGACGAGGTAAATGCTACGCATATTGCTTTAATTCCTAAAGTCACTAATGCGTCTTATTTCAATGAATACAAGCCAATTGCATGTTGTAATGTGCTATATAAATGTATTACCAAGATACTTACCAACAGGATGAAAGATGTTGTCCAAAAGATAGTGAGTGACTCACAGTCTGCCTTCATTCGAGGACGACACATCCAAGACAACATTATGCTAGCCCACGAGCTTGTAAGGAACTATCGTAGAGATAAGGGCCCGCTTAGGTGTGCCGCGAAGATAGACCTCAAAAAAGCTTATGATATGGTCCGATGGGATGCAATTCTACGGTTACTCAAGAAGGTCAATTTTCCTGGTATGTTCATTGAATGGGTCAAGGAGTGTATTAGTACGCCTAAATTCTCTATTTGTCTGAATGGCTCTCCTAAAGGATATATAAGAGCTATTAGAGGAATAAGGCAAGGATGCCCGATGTCCCCTTATCTATTTGTTATGATCATGGAAATATTGCACGTCTTGCTGCGCAAGAAGGTTCAGGAAGGTCATTACAAGCTCCATTATCGATGTCAAGATCCTGTTGTCACCCATCTTTGCTTTGTAGACGATCTTATAGCTTTCTTTCATGGTGATCAAGGCTCGGCTAAAGCACTTGCTGATGTTCTCACTGACTTCAGGAACTGCACGGGACTAGAAATAAATTGTGACAAAAGTATGTTGTTTCTAGCAGGGGTACCAGACAGTGAACAGGATATGATCTCCTCCCACCTTCAGTTTGCTCATGGAAGCTTACTAGTCAAGTACTTAGGACTACCAATGACTTCTTCCTATCTGTCTCATTATAGAAAGGATAAGGAAGAAAATCAATTCCTGAAAGAACAAATTCCTCACCTATGCAGGAAGATTGGTTCTTATCAAGTCAGTCCTAGCTAGAGTATGCTTATCTACTGGACATCCTGTTTCGGGCTCCCTATGCAAACCATTGATTGTATCTATAGTATACTTCGAAGTTTCTTATGGTCAGGAGGAGATGTAGCTGCTAGGAAAACACTCGTAAGTTGGGAAAAAATATGTCACCCATACAAAGAAGGTGGGCTAGGTATTAGAGACATTCGAATTGGAAATGTGGCAGCATGCATGAAGCACATTTGGAGTATTATCACGCGCCGAGATTCATTATGGGTTAAATGGGTGCATAAGCACCTAATCAAGCAAAGAGACTTCTGGCTGATGAATACACCAAAAGAAGCATCTTGGTGTTGGCGAAAGATACTGGAATGCAGGGCAAAGGCATCACAGTTAGCTATCCACTTCATTGGGAATGGCAAAAATACTCTCTTTTGGAAGGACCCATGGCATCCATCAGGTATTCTAATGAATTTCAATTCCCACAGGAACTACAGTATGACTCTACTCTTCATAGAGGAGCTAAAGTCTCAGCCATTATTAGTGACAACAATTGGAGCATACCCCAGAGTGCTGGAAGCCTTATTTATCAGTGACATTATTAGCCATTTGAAAGATGTTGAGCTAGATGTTGGTAAACAAGATGAGATTCTATCCAGATAGTTCCTGTTACAAACCAGTTAATCCAGGAAGAAAGGAAAGCAGTTAGAGACTTTGCAAGGGCAGTTCGTAGTGAAGAATCAGAATTGAAACAAAAATCTAGATCAAAGTTATTTGCAGAGGGGGACCAAAATAATGCATATTTTCATGGCTTGGTAAGGGAATGACGTTCTCAAATCAAGATTATGAGTATATATAACAGCCAGGGCGACAAGTTAGAGGAACCTGATTCAATTGAAGCTTAATGTATCTCTCACTTTACCAATATTTTCGCTGGTAATTCTGACCATGCACACAATCCTGATATCATTGACAATATGCAGTTTGATAGCACAGTTACAGATGAAATGGGGGCTCAATTAATCAAGCCAATAACCAGAAATGAAATCACCGAAACCCTGTCAGATATAGACTCAAACAAAGCACCTGGACCAGATGGACTCTCTTCACTGTTCTTTAAAGCAACATGGCGCATCATTGAGGATGACTTTGTCAAGGCCGTATTGAACTTCTTTCGGAGTTTTAAACTGCTAGACGAGGTAAATGCTACGCATATTGCTTTAATTCCTAAAGTCACTAATGCGTCTTATTTCAATGAATACAAGCCAATTGCATGTTGTAATGTGCTATATAAATGTATTACCAAGATACTTACCAACAGGATGAAAAATGTTTTCCAAAAGATAGTGAGTGACTCACAGTCTGCCTTCATTCGAGGACGACACATCCAAGACAACATTATGCTAGCCCACGAGCTTGTAAGGAACTATCATAGAGATAAGGGCCCGCTTAGGTGTGCCGCGAAGATAGACCTCAAAAAAGCTTATGATATGGTCCGATGGGATGCAATTCTACGGTTACTCAAGAAGGTCAATTTTCCTGGTATGTTCATTGAATGGGTCAAGGAGTGTATTAGTACGCCTAAATTCTCTATTTGTCTGAATGGCTCTCCTAAAGGATATATAAGAGCTATTAGAGGAATAAGGCAAGGATGCCCGATGTCCCCTTATCTATTTGTTATGATCATGGAAATATTGCACGTCTTGCTGCGCAAGAAGGTTCAGGAAGGTCATTACAAGCTCCATTATCGATGTCAAGATCCTGTTGTCACCCATCTTTGCTTTGTAGACGATCTTATAGCTTTCTTTCATGGTGATCAAGGCTCGGCTAAAGCACTTGCTGATGTTCTCACTGACTTCAGGAACTGCACGGGACTAGAAATAAATTGTGACAAAAGTATGTTGTTTCTAGCAGGGGTACCAGACAGTGAACAGGATATGATCTCCTCCCACCTTCAGTTTGCTCATGGAAGCTTACTAGTCAAGTACTTAGGACTACCAATGACTTCTTCCTATCTGTCTCATTATAGAAAGGATAAGGAAGAAAGTCAATTCCTGAAAGAACAAATTCCTCACCTATGCAGGAAGATTGGTTCTTATCAAGTCAGTCCTAGCTAGAGTATGCTTATCTACTGGACATCCTGTTTCGGGCTCCCTATGCAAACCATTGATTGTATCTATAGTATACTTCGAAGTTTCTTATGGTCAGGAGGAGATGTAGCTGCTAGGAAAACACTCGTAAGTTGGGAAAAAATATGTCACCCATACAAAGAAGGTGGGCTAGGTATTAGAGACATTCGAATTGGAAATGTGGCAGCATGCATGAAGCACATTTGGAGTATTATCACGCGCCGAGATTCATTATGGGTTAAATGGGTGCATAAGCACCTAATCAAGCAAAGAGACTTCTGGCTGATGAATACCCCAAAAGAAGCATCTTGGTGTTGGCGAAAGATACTGGAATGCAGGGCAAAGGCATCACAGTTAGCTATCCACTTCATTGGGAATGGCAAAAATACTCTCTTTTGGAAGGACCCATGGCATCCATCAGGTATTCTAATGAATTTCAATTCCCACAGGAACTACAGTATGACTCTACTCTTCATAGAGGAGCTAAAGTCTCAGCCATTATTAGTGACAACAATTGGAGCATACCCCAGAGTGCTGGAAGCCTTATTTATCAGTGACATTATTAGCCATTTGAAAGATGTTGAGCTAGATGTTGGTAAACAAGATGAGATTCTATCCAGATAGTTCCTGTTACAAACCAGTTAATCCAGGAAGAAAGGAAAGCAGTTAGAGACTTTGCAAGGGCAGTCCGTAGTGAAGAATCAGAATTGAAACAAAAATCTAGATCAAAGTTATTTGCAGAGGGGGACCAAAATAATGCATATTTTCATGGCTTGGTAAGGGAATGACGTTCTCAAATCAAGATTATGAGTATATATAACAGCCAGGGCGACAAGTTAGAGGAACCTGATTCAATTGAAGCTTAATGTATCTCTCACTTTACCAATATTTTCGCTGGTAATTCTGACCATGCACACAATCCTGATCTCATTGACAATATGCAGTTTGATAGCACAGTTACAGATGAAATGGGGGCTGAATTAATCAAGCCAATAACCAGAAATGAAATCACCGAAACCCTGTCAGATATAGACTCAAACAAAGCACCTGGACCAGATGGACTCTCTTCACTGTTCTTTAAAGCAACATGGCGCATCATTGAGGATGACTTTGTCAAGGCCGTATTGAACTTCTTTCGGAGTTCTAAACTGCTAGACGAGGTAAATGCTACGCATATTGCTTTAATTCCTAAAGTCACTAATGCGTCTTATTTCAATGAATACAAGCCAATTTCATGTTGTAATGTGCTATATAAATGTATTACCAAGATACTTACCAACAGGATGAAAGATGTTGTCCAAAAGATAGTGAGTGACTCACAGTCTGCCTTCATTCGAGGACGACACATCCAAGACAACATTATGCTAGCCCACGAGCTTGTAAGGAACTATCATAGAGATAAGGGCCCGCTTAGGTGTGCCGCGAAGATAGACCTCAAAAAAGCTTATGATATGGTCCGATGGGATGCAATTCTACGGTTACTCAAGAAGGTCAATTTTCCTGGTATGTTCATTGAATGGGTCAAGGAGTGTATTAGTACGCCTAAATTCTCTATTTGTCTGAATGGCTCTCCTAAAGGATATATAAGAGCTATTAGAGGAATAAGGCAAGGATGCCCGATGTCCCCTTATCTATTTGTTATGATCATGGAAATATTGCACGTCTTGCTGCGCAAGAAGGTTCAGGAAGGTCATTACAAGCTCCATTATCGATGTCAAGATCCTGTTGTCACCCATCTTTGCTTTGTAGACGATCTTATAGCTTTCTTTCATGGTGATCAAGGCTCGGCTAAAGCACTTGCTGATGTTCTCACTGACTTCAGGAACTGCACGGGACTAGAAATAAATTGTGACAAAAGTATGTTGTTTCTAGCAGGGGTACCAGACAGTGAACAGGATATGATCTCCTCCCACCTTCAGTTTGCTCATGGAAGCTTACTAGTCAAGTACTTAGGACTACCAATGACTTCTTCCTATCTGTCTCTTTATAGAAAGGATAAGGAAGAAAGTCAATTCCTGAAAGAACAAATTCCTCACCTATGCAGGAAGATTGGTTCTTATCAAGTCAGTCCTAGCTAGAGTATGCTTATCTACTGGACATCCTGTTTCGGGCTCCCTATGCAAACCATTGATTGTATCTATAGTATACTTCGAAGTTTCTTATGGTCAGGAGGAGATGTAGCTGCTAGGAAAACACTCGTAAGTTGGGAAAAAATATGTCACCCATACAAAGAAGGTGGGCTAGGTATTAGAGACATTCGAATTTGAAATATGGCAGCATGCATGAAGCACATTTGGAGTATTATCACGGGCCGAGATTCATTATGGGTTAAATGGGTGCATAAGCACCTAATCAAGCAAAGAGACTTCTGGCTGATGAATACCCCAAAAGAAGCATCTTGGTGTTGGCGAAAGATACTGGAATGCAGGGCAAAGGCATCACAGTTAGCTATCCACTTCATTGGGAATGGCAAAAATACTCTCTTTTGGAAGGACCCATGGCATCCATCAGGTATTCTAATGAATTTCAATTCCCACAGGAACTACAGTATGACTCTACTCTTCATAGAGGAGCTAAAGTCTCAGCCATTATTAGTGACAACAATTGGAGCATACCCCAGAGTGCTGGAAGCCTTATTTATCAGTGACATTATTAGCCATTTGAAAGATGTTGAGCTAGATGTTGGTAAACAAGATGAGATTCTATCCAGATAGTTCCTGTTACAAACCAGTTAATCCAGGAAGAAAGGAAAGCAGTTAGAGACTTTGCAAGGGCAGTCCGTAGTGAAGAATCAGAATTGAAACAAAAATCTAGATCAAAGTTATTTGCAGAGGGGGACCAAAATAATGCATATTTTCATGGCTTGGTAAGGGAATGACGTTCTCAAATCAAGATTATGAGTATATATAACAGCCAGGGCGACAAGTTAGAGGAACCTGATTCAATTGAAGCTTAATGTATCTCTCACTTTACCAATATTTTCGCTGGTAATTCTGACCATGCACACAATCCTGATATCATTGACAATATGCAGTTTGATAGCACAGTTACAGATGAAATGGGGGCTGAATTAATCAAGCCAATAACCAGAAATGAAATCACCGAAACCCTGTCAGATATAGACTCAAACAAAGCACCTGGACCAGATGGACTCTCTTCACTGTTCTTTAAAGCAACATGGCGCATCATTGAGGATGACTTTGTCAAGGCCGTATTGAACTTCTTTCGGAGTTCTAAACTGCTAGACGAGGTAAATGCTACGCATATTGCTTTAATTCCTAAAGTCACTAATGCGTCTTATTTCAATGAATACAAGCCAATTGCATGTTGTAATGTGCTATATAAATGTATTACCAAGATACTTACCAACAGGATGAAAGATGTTGTCCAAAAGATAGTGAGTGACTCACAGTCTGCCTTCATTCGAGGACGACACATCCAAGACAACATTATGCTAGCCCACGAGCTTGTAAGGAACTATCATAGAGATAAGGGCCCGCTTAGGTGTGCCGCGAAGATAGACCTCAAAAAAGCTTATGATATGGTCCGATGGGATGCAATTCTACGGTTACTCAAGAAGGTCAATTTTCCTGGTATGTTCATTGAATGGGTCAAGGAGTGTATTAGTATGCCTAAATTCTCTATTTGTCTGAATGGCTCTCCTAAAGGATATATAAGAGCTATTAGAGGAATAATGCAAGGATGCCCGATGTCCCCTTATCTATTTGTTATGATCATGGAAATATTGCACGTCTTGCTGCGCAAGAAGGTTCAGGAAGGTCATTACAAGCTCCATTATCGATGTCAAGATCCTATTGTCACCCATCTTTGCTTTGTAGACGATCTTATAGCTTTCTTTCATGGTGATCAAGGCTCGGCTAAAGCACTTGCTGATGTTCTCACTGACTTCAGGAACTGCACGGGACTAGAAATAAATTGTGACAAAAGTATGTTGTTTCTAGCAGGGGTACCAGACAGTGAACAGGATATGATCTCCTCCCACCTTCAGTTTGCTCATGGAAGCTTACTAGTCAAGTACTTAGGACTACCAATGACTTCTTCCTATCTGTCTCTTTATAGAAAGGATAAGGAAGAAAGTCAATTCCTGAAAGAACAAATTCCTCACCTATGCAGGAAGATTGGTTCTTATCAAGTCAGTCCTAGCTAGAGTATGCTTATCTACTGGACATCCTGTTTCGGGCTCCCTATGCAAACCATTGATTGTATCTATAGTATACTTCGAAGTTTCTTATGGTCAGGAGGAGATGTAGCTGCTAGGAAAACACTCGTAAGTTGGGAAAAAATATGTCACCCATACAAAGAAGGTGGGCTAGGTATTAGAGACATTCGAATTTGAAATATGGCAGCATGCATGAAGCACATTTGGAGTATTATCACGGGCCGAGATTCATTATGGGTTAAATGGGTGCATAAGCACCTAATCAAGCAAAGAGACTTCTGGCTGATGAATACCCCAAAAGAAGCATCTTGGTGTTGGCGAAAGATACTGGAATGCAGGGCAAAGGCATCACAGTTAGCTATCCACTTCATTGGGAATGGCAAAAATACTCTCTTTTGGAAGGACCCATGGCATCCATCAGGTATTCTAATGAATTTCAATTCCCACAGGAACTACAGTATGACTCTACTCTTCATAGAGGAGCTAAAGTCTCAGCCATTATTAGTGACAACAATTGGAGCATACCCCAGAGTGCTGGAAGCCTTATTTATCAGTGACATTATTAGCCATTTGAAAGATGTTGAGCTAGATGTTGGTAAACAAGATGAGATTCTATCCAGATAGTTCCTGTTACAAACCAGTTAATCCAGGAAGAAAGGAAAGCAGTTAGAGACTTTGCAAGGGCAGTCCGTAGTGAAGAATCAGAATTGAAACAAAAATCTAGATCAAAGTTATTTGCAGAGGGGGACCAAAATAATGCATATTTTCATGGCTTGGTAAGGGAATGACGTTCTCAAATCAAGATTATGAGTATATATAACAGCCAGGGCGACAAGTTAGAGGAACCTGATTCAATTGAAGCTTAATGTATCTCTCACTTTACCAATATTTTCGCTGGTAATTCTGACCATGCACACAATCCTGATATCATTGACAATATGCAGTTTGATAGCACAGTTACAGATGAAATGGGGGCTGAATTAATCAAGCCAATAACCAGAAATGAAATCACCGAAACCCTGTCAGATATAGACTCAAACAAAGCACCTGGACCAGATGGACTCTCTTCACTGTTCTTTAAAGCAACATGGCGCATCATTGAGGATGACTTTGTCAAGGCCGTATTGAACTTCTTTCGGAGTTCTAAACTGCTAGACGAGGTAAATGCTACGCATATTGCTTTAATTCCTAAAGTCACTAATGCGTCTTATTTCAATGAATACAAGCCAATTGCATGTTGTAATGTGCTATATAAATGTATTACCAAGATACTTACCAACAGGATGAAAGATGTTGTCCAAAAGATAGTGAGTGACTCACAGTCTGCCTTCATTCGAGGACGACACATCCAAGACAACATTATGCTAGCCCACGAGCTTGTAAGGAACTATCATAGAGATAAGGGCCCGCTTAGGTGTGCCGCGAAGATAGACCTCAAAAAAGCTTATGATATGGTCCGATGGGATGCAATTCTACGGTTACTCAAGAAGGTCAATTTTCCTGGTATGTTCATTGAATGGGTCAAGGAGTGTATTAGTATGCCTAAATTCTCTATTTGTCTGAATGGCTCTCCTAAAGGATATATAAGAGCTATTAGAGGAATAATGCAAGGATGCCCGATGTCCCCTTATCTATTTGTTATGATCATGGAAATATTGCACGTCTTGCTGCGCAAGAAGGTTCAGGAAGGTCATTACAAGCTCCATTATCGATGTCAAGATCCTATTGTCACCCATCTTTGCTTTGTAGACGATCTTATAGCTTTCTTTCATGGTGATCAAGGCTCGGCTAAAGCACTTACTGATGTTCTCACTGACTTCAGGAACTGCACGGGCCTAGAAATAAATTGTGACAAAAGTATGTTGTTTCTAGCAGGGGTACCAGACAGTGAACAGGATATGATCTCCTCCCACCTTCAGTTTGCTCATGGAAGCTTACTAGTCAAGTACTTAGGACTACCAATGACTTCTTCCTATCTGTCTCATTATAGAAAGGATAAGGAAGAAAGTCAATTCCTGAAAGAACAAATTCCTCACCTATGCAGGAAGATTGGTTCTTATCAAGTCAGTCCTAGCAAGAGTATGCTTATCTACTGGACATCCTGTTTCGGGCTCCCTATGCAAACCATTGATTGTATCTATAGTATACTTCGAAGTTTCTTATGGTCAGGAGGAGATGTAGCTGCTAGGAAAACACTCGTAAGTTGGGAAAAAATATGTCACCCATACAAAGAAGGTGGGCTAGGTATTAGAGACATTCGAATTGGAAATGTGGCAGCATGCATGAAGCACATTTGGAGTATTATCACGCGCCGAGATTCATTATGGGTTAAATGGGTGCATAAGCACCTAATCAAGCAAAGAGACTTTTGGCTGATGAATACCCCAAAAGAAGCATCTTGGTGTTGGCGAAAGATACTGGAATGCAGGGCAAAGGCATCACAGTTAGCTATCCACTTCATTGGGAATGGCAAAAATACTCTCTTTTGGAAGGACCCATGGCATCCATCAGGTATTCTAATGAATTTCAATTCCCACAGGACCTACAGTATGACTCTACTCTTCATAGAGGAGCTAAAGTCTCAGCCATTATTAGTGACAACAATTGGAGCATACCCCAGAGTGCTGGAAGCCTTATTTATCAGTGACATTATTAGCCATTTGAAAGATGTTGAGCTAGATGTTGGTAAACAAGATGAGATTCTATCTAGATAGTTCCTGTTACAAACCAGTTAATCCAGGAAGAAAGGAAAGCAGTTAGAGACTTTGCAAGGGCAGTCCGTAGTGAAGAATCAGAATTGAAACAAAAATCTAGATCAAAGTTATTTGCAGAGGGGGACCAAAATAATGCATATTTTCATGGCTTGGTAAGGGAATGACGTTCTCAAATCAAGATTATGAGTATATATAACAGCCAGGGCGACAAGTTAGAGGAACCTGATTCAATTCTAGCTTAATGTATCTCTCACTTTACCAATATTTTCGCTGGTAATTCTGACCATGCACACAATCCTGATCTCATTGACAATATGCAGTTTGATAGCACAGTTACAGATGAAATGGGGGCTGAATTAATCAAGCCAATAACCAGAAATGAAATCACTGAAACCCTGTCAGATATAGACTCAAACAAAGCACCTGGACCAAATGGACTCTCTTCACTGTTCTTTAAAGCAACATGGCGCATTATTGAGGATGACTTTGTCAAGGCCGTATTGAACTTCTTTCGGAGTTCCAAACTGCTAGGCGAAGTAAATGCTACACATATTGCTTTAATTCCTAAAGTCACTAATGCGTCTTATTTCAATGAATACAAGCCAATTGCATGTTGTAATGTGCTATATAAATGTATTACCAAGATACTTACCAACAGGATGAAAGATGTTGTCCAAAAGATAGTGAGTGACTCACAGTCTGCCTTCATTCGAGGACGACACATCCAAGACAACATTATGCTAGCCCACGAGCTTGTAAGGAACTATCATAGAGATAAGGGCCCGCTTAGGTGTGCCGCGAAGATAGACCTCAAAAAAGCTTATGATATGGTCCGATGGGATGCAATTCTACGGTTACTCAAGAAGGTCAATTTTCCTGGTATGTTCATTGAATGGGTCAAGGAGTGTATTAGTACGCCTAAATTCTCTATTTGTCTGAATGGCTCTCCTAAAGGATATATAAGAGCTATTAGAGGAATAAGGCAAGGATGCCCGATGTCCCCTTATCTATTTGTTATGATCATGGAAATATTGCACGTCTTGCCGCGCAAGAAGGTTCAGGAAGGTCATTACAAGCTCCATTATCGATGTCAAGATCCTGTTGTCACCCATCTTTGCTTTGTAGACGATCTTATAGCTTTCTTTCATGGTGATCAAGGCTCGGCTAAAGCACTTGCTGATGTTCTCACTGACTTCAGTAACTGCACGGGACTAGAAATAAACTATGACAAAAGTATGTTGTTTCTAGCAGGGGTACCAGACAGTGAACAGGATATGATCTCCTCCCACCTTCAGTTTGCTCATGGAAGCTTACTAGTCAAGTACTTAGGAGTACCAATGACTTTTTCCTATCTGTCTCATTATAGAAAGGATAAGGAAGAAAGTCAATTCCTGGAAGAAAAAATTCCTCAACTATGCAGGAAGATTGGTTCTTATCAAGTCAGTCCTAGCTAGAGTATGCTTATCTACTGGACATCCTGTTTCGGGCTCCCTATGCAAACCATTGATTGTATCAATAGTATACTTCGAAGTTTCTTATGATCAGGAGGAGATGTAGCAGCTAAGAAAACACTCGTAAGTTGGAAAAAATATGTCACCCATACAAAGAAGGTGGGCTAGGTATTAGAGACATTCGAATTGGAAATGTGGCAGCATGCATGAAGCACATTTGGAGTATTATCACGCGCCGAGATTCATTATGGGTTAAATGGGTGCATAAGCACCTAATCAAGCAAAGAGACTTCTGGCTAATGAATACCCCAAAAGAAGCATCTTGGTGTTGGCGAAAGATACTGGAATGCAGGGCAAAGGCATCATAGTTAGCTATCCACTCTAGTGGGAATGGCAAAAATACTCTCTTTTGGAAGGACCCATGGCATCCATCAGGTATTCTAATGAATTTCAATTCTCACAGGAACTACAGTATGACTCTACTCTTCATAGAGGAGCTAAAGTCTCGGCCATTATTAGTGACAACAATTGGAGCATACCCCAGAGTGTTGGAAGCCTTATCAGTGACATTATTTGCCATTTGGAAGATGTTGAGCTAGATGCTGGTAAACAAGATGAGATTCTATGGACATCAAGTAGTGATGGACTGTTTCAGCTGAAGTCCACCTATGAAGCAATCAAGAAACGTAACAGGATAGTGGACTGGGCACACATTGTTTGGTTTAAAGGTTGCATTCCAAGGCATTCGTTTATAACTTGAATCCTCTGTCATGGAGCTCTTAAAACGCTTAGTAAACTCAAGCAATGGGGGAAAGCCCAACATGATACTTGCCCATTATGTAACCTGGAAAGTGAGACTGAAACTCACCTATTCTTTAAATGCTCTTATTCTCAAATTGTTTGGGGCAAGATGTTGGACTACCTGGGCTATTCCAGGCGGATTGCAGGCTGGGACGAGGAGCTCAGATGGTGTGCTCGAAACCTCAAGCGTAATGGAAGTAGTGCTCAAATTAAGAAGGTAACATTGAATGCTACAATCTACTACATATGGACTGAAAGGAACACCAGGCTGTACCAACAACGACTATGCTCAAATATTGAATTAGTCAAACGTATTTACAATGATATCAGGCTCAAGTTCAATGTTGAAGAGTTAACTATCGAAGACAATGCTGCCAATAGACAACTGGTTGGGAGATGGCGACTAGAACCAAAATTCAGGACCCGAACCCCAATTATGTGCTCTTGGAACAAGCCCCCTACTGGATGGAATAAGCTCAACACTGATGGCTCATTATGAGGACAAATTGGAGGCTATGGTACTGTCATACGGGATGATCAAGGTGATATTGTAGCTGCTTGTGCTGGTTCAGTACCAGGTCAGACAATACTAATGCATGAATTACAAGGAGTTGAGGCAGGACTTCGCCTAGCTAGCTCGAGAAATATACTGAAACTGGAAATAACCACTGATTCAATTACAGTGCGTGATTATCTGACAAAGTCTGGACATTCAGCATGGGACTTACGATATACGATCAATAGAATCAGGAGAATGCTCGGAGCTCTGGAAGAATATACAATAAGGCATGAGTACAGAGAAGCTAACAGGCTTGCGGACAGACTTGCAAGTCTAAACCCATGCTCGGTCTATGTGGAAGTTACGCCAAGCTCATTTGCTCAAGACTTGAAAGATATTGTTCATGATGATAAATCAGGGAAAACCTATATACGAATGTAACTTCCAGTTATTTTTTCAGGTTTGGGGATCCTAAATAACCCCCGCTCGCTTTCCAAAAAAAAAAAAAAAAAAAAAAAAAAAGAATTGGTAGTTATATAGAAACGTACATAATTTTTATTAGTCCGGTACATGACAATTCTTGGTTAGATTAAATCAAGCAAAGTAAGAGCTAAGTAATGCTGAGTCGTGTTAGTGATAGCCAATATTGATAAGAAATCAAATACAAACTAACTTAAATTCAGAACAACCAAGCAGTGCAGTGCAGTGAAATAACCAACCTAGGTCAGGAACAAGTTTAGTTGCAAGAGAAGAAAGTCTGGAATAACTTCAGGGCAAAGCAGCTTGTGATTCCAACTCATTTATAATCAACTGCAAAACAACAGAAAACCCTTGTTGACATTGATCAACTTGATCTAGCAAGAATTGATGAATGAATACAGAAGTGTGCGGAGTCAAATATGGGCCAAACCTTGTCGAAAACCCACCACAAATTAAACAACGAAAAGGAAAGTGAGTGAGTGAGAGATAAACAATGAAAAAGGTGTGTGCACTCAGACTGAATTGGACTAAATTAGTGCAGGAGATGCAACACAGTAAGTTGTCTAAATCTGAAAATGGTACATTATATGGGGCAAAAATTACAGGTAAAAGCTCTGGGACAGTTTGTGTGATTGGACAGAACAGTCTGTGAGTTAGCGAACAAATTCTTCAGGTTAGCTATGTAACTTGATGTGTATTCTCTGTTTCTACACATATTTTCTACTAATGACTTGTGCACTTGATCTGTTTCTGCATCTTCAGGTTTAACAAAGATACAAAGCAGCAACTGGATAGTTGCCATATATTTAGGGTTCTTCGCCAGGTGCTGGAAAGTTCGGATATCTGCAGATTCGTTGACAGCTTCCAAGCAACCAGAGTTAAATTCTATAGATAAAGTTAATCTAAAATTCAAAAGATGCACCATAAAACCTCCAATTAATTAGTATCTGGAGGTTTTAAATTGATAGCCTTTTCTAATCTAATAAAAATATAGATGATATTTTCACCTATTTGTGGATGTTTTTCGTTTTTAAATTCCAATTTCAGTTGGTTGAAATTCCAATTGTTTGGGGTATTATTTTTTAAAACGTAAACATAACTTATTATTTTTCAGCCTAGTATTTTCTTGCAGTTTGGCGAATGAAAAACTAAGTACATTGAAATGCGGAATGAAACACCGATTCATCAGTTGGACCTTAAGTTCATTTTGATTGAGTTCACAGGTTCGCATGGAAAGAGACAACATCAGAAGAGGAAGAGGACGACTTCCAGAATGAGCGTCGTGTCATGATGATCCTGATGAACTAGGTACAAAAACTAGTTTATTACTGTCTAATGTGAAATATTCTTTATTTGATATGAGTTTTTGGAGGAAGACAAATTTAGCACTTTTGCAGAAGAAAAAGAGGATGAAGCTGAAAGAAGATGATATGATGATCCTGATGAACTAGGTACAAAAACTAGTTTATTACTGTCTAATGTGAAATATTCTTCATTTGATATGAGTTTTTGGAGGAAGACAAATTTAGCACTTCTGCAGAAGAAAAAGAGGATGAAGCTGAAGAAGATGATATGATACCGTTCTCAAGGCATTTATCTTTGGCTTCTGCTGAAGGATCTGCAAGGTTTGTTTACTCATTTTATGGTGTTTCTTTTGATAATTGCAGTGGTATATATATATATATATATATGTAAATACTGGATCCTACAGGGGAAAAAGAACCTCAATTCGTCATAGTCTGGCCAAAATTAAGTGCTACACCGCATGCGAGGGAAGTTTAAGCTAATCTAGATCCCAGATTTCCAAATTTTGTGAGGACACTGAGACGACAAGAGGTTAAAATTGGATTTAATTAAGCTGGTAAGCACGATTCTGCAGTATGAAACCTAATTATACAACTCACGAATGTTGAAGCACTGGGAACAATAACAGTTTGATTTTTATTGATTAGGTACTTCCCAATTCTCTTTGCAAAACTCATCTTCCAAACACGAACGAAGAGATTAGTTTAGTCGACGAAAATCAGGAAAAGTATTTAGTTGATTATAAAGGAAATTGGAGAAAGCCGGCTTTGGGCGGTGGGTGGAGATCCTTTGTTGTTTCTCACAAGTTGGTACAGGGAGATGATTTGGTGTTCCAGCTAGTAAAGCCAACCGAGTTCAAGGTCTTTTCTTACATGTTATCCTTTTTTTTTTATTCAAATTTATTAACTTTATACACTAGATGCCTTGGAACAAACAGTTTATCAATTGCTAATTCTTACATTTCTTTGTATTTTCCAGGTGTACATTGTAAGAGCAGAAATTAGTGATCGGGTTATGGGAATTCACAGGTCAGACATTCGTAAAAATAAGCCCAACCTTGTAAGTAGCCTAATTGGCCTCTCGATCTGAAATTTGACTCTTTGTTATTGTGATCCATGTTAAGCATGCAAAGGATCCTTGGGACTGTCTGGACTAGTGTGAGCAACATTGAATAGAATGATAATTGTTCATGAGTCATACGAGACAACAGAGAATTTTGGACTACTGCAATTGTTGTGAAATGTAATTAGTCATGTTTATGTCCTTACTAATTAGCATAATGCTTTCACAATTTTTTTTTATGGATTGGATGTTGCAGGTCGTAAGCAAATCAAGATGACATCCACTTTTTTCAAGGATGACAAGGAGGAAATCATAGAAGTAGCAAAGAGATTGATTTGGAAGTTAGGGAAGGTGCTAGAAATTTTATTTGAAAAAAAAAATTTGGGTCGTTGACCCCTTTTATTTATTTATTAATCCATTCCTGAAGGCTACAAGACTGACCCTATAGGGTTAACCAAACCAGGCTCAAAGGCTACAGTATTGTTGCCACTTAATATTCCGTCACCTCTGTAATATCTGTAGACTTCTAAAAAAAATAAAATTTGGAGGGGGTGTACTCAGAAAATATGGTGGGGGCACATAGCCTCCCAACCTTAAAAGAGAACCCCCCTCTCTTTTTCTTCCTTCTCTTTTTCTTACAGGGAGTGATTCCCTTCGTTTCCTCTTCTTCTCCGGCGAAATCTCTCTTGATTTGCCGATTTCTCCCCCCCTGAATCTCATCCCCTCCTTCTCATTTTTCTTCCTCTTTCTCCCCTCTCCTTCTTGTTTCAGTTTTTCGTATTAAAAATCGAGAATTTCAGGGTGTGTGGCTTGTTCGGAGTTGTCATTGCCGGTGCTAGCAATGTGGCTTTAACCAGTCTCTCAGATGGTGTTTGGGGCGTCATTTGGAACCTGTAAACCCCACATGCAAGGGTGATTTCAGGGTTGTCCGAAAATTTCAAAAAAATCAGTGTGCATGTCCGTCAAGAAGGTTCTCCAGCGTGAATCCGAGCTTTGATCGCATGGGAGAGCTGTGATTCGTGATTTTGGGTGTTCTTGGACCTATTTCTGGCCTGTTGTGTTGTTCGAGGGCGATCAGACCGGAGTAGGGTGGGTTTCGGTGAGTTTTTGCGGAATTTTGGGTTTTGTCAGGTGTTTGCCGGATTTAATTTGCCGGCAAGTTTTTATTTCAGTCATGCGGCGGTTGTAACTTATTTCTTTTTCCAGTTTTCGGCTAGTTTGCTCACTTTTGAGTCCGCCTTGCAATTTTAAAAAAAAATTCCTTGGCCCCGCATTCGCTGTTTTGCGAGTTGAGAGTTTCGATCAGTAGGATTTGCGTTCCGAAAACCATTCCAGCTCAGGTGAGTGTAACTATAATATTTACCCTGAGAAATATTTATTTTAAATCTTGAATTTGATTTTTACATTATGCAGTCGATTTTGTATAATTGAATACAAGTTCGAAATTCGGGGTTTTTGGAGTTCGATTGTTGTGTTTGTTCTTTTGTGAGTGAATTTATGTATTGGGTTTTCTGAAAGCATGATATACATGAATGAAATAGAATGATGGTTGAATTTGGGTGTGATTAGGCTTTGGTGTAATGGCATTGGCTTGTATGTCATGTTTTACCGTAGATTGCCGAGTCTTGAGCATGTATTATAGTTCGACTCGAATTACTTTATTGTGGTGAATTGGGTCATGTTGGGACCCTAGCGTAGTCGTGGATTTATGAAAATTTCCTAACTGATTATGGTTACACATCTGTTATGTTAGATTTTGTATAGATTCGTTATACGTGCATGCTGATATTAGTGTAAATGTCTTTACCCGCTTTAATGCATGTTGTGTCGATGCTTAGGAGCTTGCTCGCATCATGAGTTTGGTGGTGCTTGAGATGACTCGCACTTACAGACATTGAGGACGCTATTGCATGTGGCAAGTTTGCTGCGGTGCAGTGAGCTCCCACACGCACTTGCCACTAGAGAGTGCAGTAGGACGGGTCCCAGAGGACGTGTTTTGGAGATTACTCGCTTTCCCTCCTAGCGCGCTTGAGTTGGATTTGTGTTAGGTTGGCAGTGTTAGGCCAGTTGTTCGGGACGTTTGAGTTTGTATCCAGGCATATGGCACCCCATTGGGATACAAACCATCTGAAGTGGTACTAGTGCACATTGTGGGATGTGTCTGGGTGAGACACATTCGTAGGGTATGCAGATACCTACGATATGAGACACTTATACATAATTTTTTATGCTTTCGACTTGATTGCTATACCAAGGAGACTGAAAAATTATGATATTGTCTTTGTTTTCATCGCTTGATATTTACCATGTTTGAATCACCCGTAATGATCGGCATATCTCGTAAACTTGTAGTTATTGTTGAATCTGAAATGCTTGTGTTGGTGCTTGAACTTAGAAATATTATCCTTAAAGACACGGTGTGATTTAGACTTTAGAACCTGTATAGGGACACCTTTTCCATTTAATGGATCATGCATCTAGGATTACTCACTTATCCATTAATGTGTGGCATGAATTTTCCCTGTATATTATTTTTTTATTTGTATTTAGTTCGCTCGCACTAGCTAGCTTTGTGCTTTGCTGGCCCCACAAGGGGTGTACTTCTATTGGAGTGCAGGAATTGTTGGCGTTCCTGCTGATCGTGGTGCTTAGGCCCAGTTTCCAGTGGTAGGCTTGTTTTGTGCTGATTGGTCGTGTCCACCCTGTACGGGTATGTTTGGCTTACTTCGTATTACCTTGTTAAATACTAGATGTTTGTATTTTGGTTTTATCGCTATGACTCTGGCGAGGCGAATCGAATACTCTTATTTTATTCAATTTTTTTCGTAGTTTTTATTTTTGTTTTATTCTCGTTTCAAGAATATGTTATATTATGATGTTGTGGCCGTTTACGATCCGTCTGTATTAAAAAATTAGTTAACTCATCGACACGCTGCGATTCTCGAGGCGGGTCAGGGCGTGACAAAGCTTGGTATCAGAGCCAGGTTTACCGGTTCGCATAGAACATCATCGTATGCCACTTTCTTGAGTGAATTGGGTAGAGGAGTTAGGATTTTTGTTGTGTTGTTTTCTTTTACGTAGAGGGGGTGTGGTGATGGTGCGTGGTAAGAGAACCCAGGGTGAGGGATCAGGCACTCCTGGAGAGAAAGCCTCTCAAGCTTTCATGGAAATTATGACACAGTGGGCACAAAATATGAGACAGGGAAATCAGTCAGAGGATCTGTTTACTCGTCACAACAAGAATTTCGTCAGCTTGGGTGGTGAAAGATTTGATGGTACTGGAGATTCTCTAGTTGTGGATTGGTGGATCCGTAAAGTAGAACTCATATTTGAGAGGATGGTGCTGACACCTATACAGCGTACCGAGTTAGCAGCACACCAGTTTGACGGAGAGGCTATGTATTGGTGGGATTCAGTGAGATAGAGTTGAGATGTGTCAGAGATGCAGTGGGATACATTTTGCGAGGTGCTTGAACAACATTTTATTCCTGATTCTGCCAGAGCTGAGATAGTGGACAGATTTCTACACTTACAACTGGGATCTAGACCTGTTTTAGAATACTTAGCCGAGTTTACACAGTTGAGCCGTTATGCCACTTGCTTCATAGATACTACAGAGAAGAAGAATGGGAAATTTTTTAGTGGTCTGAACCCGTTCCTAAGGAAACACTTGATGGTGATGATCGGTCGTCTTTTTGAGAGATTAGTGGACGTCACTTTGAGTCAGGAGCGAGTTGACGCTGAGTGTATGCAAGAGACTTTGGTTTGACGAGCTAGAGGTTCAGAGCACAGTCAAAGGTTTGGCCGAGGAAGCCAGACAGTTGAGCAGGCACAATTGCCAGAGCGTGTCGATGTTCAGTAGAGAGACCCTGGTAGAGGGAGACCAGTTAGGACTGGCAGAGACCGCAGAGTTGACAGACGTTCCCGAGGAGATCGTCGACAACAGCAGCAACAAAGACAACCTATAAGGGGTGGTCAGACATGAACTAGGAGCGGTTGCTTCACTTGTGGTCAGGAAGGACATGTAGCCCGTGATTGTCCAAGAGGTCAAACAAATCGACGGGAGCAGGTAGTTTGTTATACTTGTGGGTAATCAGGGCACTTTTCCAGAGCTTGTCCTCAGAGTAGGGATGTACCGGCATAGCAGAGGGCGCCTCAGGGATAGTTAGCACTTGCGCCTGGAGTTGGTCAGAGAGTCCCTCTCCCAGCACCGCCTATTCGCCTCGCAGCTATTCCCGATCAGGGAAATGTTGAGGGTATGTTACTATTTTTGTTGTCGTTGAATGTGCTAGATGTAGTAGGATATGTGTTATGTGCATTATGCGTAGGAAAAAATGCATGTTAGTGTGTTGTTATGTGACTCAGGATATATGTGTTGTGTGCCAGGTTTTGTACATTCGTTGTCTTCCCAGTTGAGGGCTCTTTTCGATACAAGAGCATCTAGGTCTTTTATTTCTAGACAGTTAGTTGTTAGAGACCGCCTAGAGGTAGTGCCTTTGCTGGAACCCTTGTGCGTTGTGTCTCTTTTGGGCAGTTCAGTTTGGTTGTGGGAATATTGTCCCCGTTTCGAGTGTTCCTTGTTGGGGTAGAACTTCGTGTTTGACTTTATTGTCTTGGGTTTTGAGGGCTATCATTTGATTCTAGGGATGGATTGGTTGTCCAGTCATCCAGTGATCATTGATTGTTTGCATAGGTCAGTGATGTTAGCGCCACCTAATGCTTCGCCTCGTGTGTTGGCTTGTGGGCCCGATTATGTTTCTGTGATGTCGAGTTTTCTTAGCTTTCTTGAGATTTCTAGTCCCGACACCAATTCTGTAGAGGTTGTGTGTGAGTTCCTTGATGTCTTTCAGGAGTCTCTTGGTATCCCGCCTTGCTGTGAGGTAGAGTTTTGAATTGACCTGGTTCCTGGTACGACACCTATATCTAAATCAAAATACAGGCTTGCACCTAAGTAAATGGAAGAAATGAAAGTACAGCTTGATGATTTGCTTCGTAAGGGGTTTATCGTGCCGAGCAATTCACCTTTGGAAGCTCCAGCAATATTTGTGTCCAAGAAGGATGGATCATTGAGGATGTGCATAGATTATCGAGATTTAAATTAAGTGACCATCAAGAATAAGTATCCGTTGCCTCGAATTGATGATCTATTGGATCAGTTGAGGAGAGTTGTAGTGTTTTCACAGTTAGATTTGCAGTCTGGGTATCATCAGATGAGAGTTGAGGAACATTCCGTTCTAATTACGCTTTTCAGACCCGTTATGGCTTGTATGAGTTTCCAGTCATGCCATTTGGACTGACAAATGCACTGGCTTTCTTCATGGATTTGATGAATACATTGTTCAGTCCGTACTTGGACAAGTTTGTGGTAATCTTCATTGACGATATCTTAGTGTACTCGAGGAGTTCAGAGGAGCACAGAGAGCACATTCGCATTGTTTTGCAGACACTTGTATGCGAAATTCTGTAAGTGTCATTTCTGGGAGCCTAAAGTTTGATTTCTCGGGCATGTCATTTCTAGTGGAGGTATTGCAGTGGATCCCGAGAAAGTCGAAGCGGTGAAGTCTTGGAGACGACTGAGTAGTGTGATGGATATTCATAGTTTTTTGGGTTTGGCTGGTTATTACCGACGGTTCATCAAGAAATTTTCACTGATTGCGGCACCACTCACTCAGTTAACCATGAAGAATGTTCATTTTATATGGTCAGAGAAGTGTAAAGAAGCTTTGAAGCTTCGGTTGACTTCAGCACCAGTGTTGACTATTTCGACACATGGTAGTTGACTGGTGGTATTAACTGATGCTTGCGGCACAGGATTGGGTGGAGTGTTGATGCAAGGCAAGAAGGTCGTAGCCTATGCGTCTCAACAGTTGAAACCCCATGAGAAAAGATATCCGACACATGATTTAGAGCTGGCAACCGTAGTCTTTGCTTTGAAGATCTGGAGACATTATCTTAACGGTGAGAGGTTCGAGTTGTTCACAGATCACAAGAGTTTGAAGTACTTATTCACTCAGAGGGAGTTGAATATGAGGCAACAATGATGGGTTGATTTTCTTAGCAACTATGACTTCGAGATACAGTATCAGCCTGGTAGGGCCAATGTGGTTGCAGATGCCTTGAGTAGGCAACATGCAGTGATGGCAACCATGATGATTCAGGAGTACCGAACACTTGAGACATTAGTTTCATTTGCAGTTCAGCCTACTTTCAGTACAGAAGGCAGCATGATAGCGAGTTTAGCAGTTTATCCGCCATTGATCAGTAGAGTGGTGGAGAGACAAAACTCTGATCCAGTGATTACGAGGCAGATAGCAGATTTGGTAGTGGACACACTGGATGAGTGCCCTACCGATTGGTCGGTGGGTTCAGATGGAGGGTTGTGGTTCCGTGGGTGGCTTTGTGTTCCGTCTAATGAGGAGTTGCGGAGAATTATCTTACAGGAAGCTCATAGATCTCGTTTCACCATTCACCCCGGTGGAACGAAGATGTATCGAGATTTGAGACGTTATTTTTGGTGGCGTCGCATGAAGAAAGACATTGGAGAGTTTGTGGCACGGTGTGCTACTTGTCAACAGATGAAAGCTAAGCATCATAAACCGTCTGGGTTATTGCATCCATTGGAGATCCCGACGTGGAAGTGGGAATATATCACTATGGATTTCATCGATGGACTTCCACGATCGAGGAAAGGTCATGAGTCGATATGGGTCATTGTTGATCGGTTGACGAAGTGTGCACATTTCATTCCTGTTAGTATGAATCGGACGACCAACAGTCTAGCGGTGTTGTTTATTCGGGAGATAGTCCGCCTTCATGGATCGCCTATTTCAATTATATCCAACCGAGGTCCGATTTTCACAGCCCACTTCTGGCAGAGTTTTCAGCAAGCTATGGGTACTAAATTGGACATGAGTACAACATATCACCCACAGACAGATGGCCAATCTAAGCGAGTGAATCAGGTAGTGGAAGCTTGCACCGAGATATGTAGGGCCCTATGACATTACTGAGAGGTTGGATCAGTGGCCTACAGATTGGCTTTGCCGCAGAGTATGTCAATCTCCACGACGAGTTTCACGTATCCATGTTGCGGAAGTGTTTGACAGATCCGTCACAGATTGTGGAGCTCGCTGAGTTGGAGATTTTTTATGAGTTGACTTATCCAGTGAAGCCAGTAGCCATTGTCGACGAAGGACGGTGAAGTTAGTGAAGGTCCAGTGGAGCCACCGAGAGGGTGACATGACTTGAAGCTGGAGGACCAGATGAGACAGAAATACCCTGAGCTTTTCGCCTAGTATTTCTTGTCGTTGCATTGTCTGATCTCGAGGACGAGATCTCTTTTAAGGTGTGTATGATGTAATATCTGTAGACTTCTAAAAAGAAGTTTATTTGGAGGGGGTGTACTCAAAAAATCTGGTGGGGGCACATAGCCTCCCAACCTTAAAAGAGAAACCCCCTTCTCTTTTTCTTACAAGGAGCGATTCCCTTCGTTTCGTCTTCTTATCCGGTGAAATATCGTTTGATTTGCCGATTTCTCCGCCCTGAATCTCATCCCCTCCTCCTCATTTTTCTTCCTCTTTCTCCCCTCTCTTTCTTGCTTCAGATTTTTGTTTTAAAAATCGAGAATTTCAGGGTGTGTGGCTTGTTCGGAGTTGTCATTGTCAGTGCTAGCAATGTTGCTTTAACCAGTCTCTCAGGTGGTGTTTGGGGCGTCATTTGAAACCAGTAAACCCCACATGCAAGGGTGATTTCAGGGTTGGCCGAAATTTTCAAAATAATTAGTGTGCATGTCTGTTAGGAAGGTTCTTCGGCGTGAATCCGAGCTTTGATCGCGTGGGTGAGCTGCGATTCATGATTCCGGGTGTTCTTGGACCTATTTCCGGCCTGTTGTGTTGTTCGAGGGCGATCAGACCGGAGTAGGGTGGGTTTCGGTGAGTTTTTGCCAAATTTTGGGTTTCGTCGGGATGTTAGCCTGATTTAATTTGCCGACAAGTTTTTCTTTAAGTCATGCGCCGGTTGTAACTTATTTATTTTTGCAGTTTTCGGCTAGTTTGCTCACTTTTGAGTCCGCCTTGCAGTTTTAAAAAAAATTCCTTGGTCCCGCATTCGCTGTTTTGCCAGTTGGGAGCTTCGATCGGTAGGATTTGGGTTCGGAAAACACATTCCGCTAAGGTGAGTGTTACTATAATATTTACCCTGAGAAATATTTATTTTAAATCTTGAATTTAATTTTTATTATGCCGTCTATTGTGTATAATTGAATACAAGTCCAAAATTCGAGGTTTTTGGACTTCGATTGTTGTGTTTGTTCTTTTGTGAATGAATTTATGTATTGGATTTTCTGAAAGCATGATATACATGAATGAAATAGAATGATGATTGAATTTGGGTGTGATTAGGCTTTGGTGTAATGGCATTGGCTTGTATGTCATGTTTTACCGTAGATTGCCGAGTCTTGAATATGTATGATAGTTCGACTCGAATGACTTTATTGTGGTGAATTGGGTCATGTTGGGAACCTAGTGTAGTCGTGAATTTATGAAAATTGCCAAGTTTATTATGGTTAAACATTTGTTATATTAGATTCTATATAGATGTGTTCATGCATGCTGATATTAGTGTAAGTGTTTTTACCTGTTTTAATTCCTATTGTGCCGATGCTTAGGAGCTTGCTCGCATCGTGAGTTTGATGGTGCTTGAGATGACTCGCACCTAGAGACATTGCGGACGCTATTGCATGTGGCAAGTTTGCTGAGGTTCAGTGAGCTCTCGCACGAACTGACCACTAGAAAGTGCAGTAGGACGTGTCTCGGAGGACGTGATTTGGAGAGTACTCGCTTTCCCTCCTAGCGCGCTTGAGTTGGATTTGTGTTAGATTGGTAGTGTTAGGCCAGTCGTTCGGGACGTTTGAGTTTGTATTCGGGCATATGGCACCCCATTAGGGTACAAACCACCCGAAGTGGTACTGGTGCACATTGTGGGATGTGTCTGGGTGAGACAAATTCGTAGGGTATGCGGATACCTACGATATGAGACACTTATACATAATTTTTTATGCTTTCGACTTGATTGCTATACCTAGGAGACTGAAAAATTATGATATTGTCTTTGTTTTCATTGCTTGATATTTAAAATGTTTGAATCACCTGTAATGACCGGCATATCTCATAAACTTGTAGTTACTGTTGAATCTGAAATGTTTGTGTTGGTGCTTGAAGTTAGAAATATTATCCTTAAAGACATGATGTGATTTAGACTTTAGAACCTGTATAGGGACACCTTTTCCATTTTATGGATCATGCATCTAGAATTACTCACTTATCTATTACTGTGTTGCATGAATTTTCCTTGTATATTATTTTGTTATTTGTTTTTAGTTCGCTCGCACTAGCCAGATTTGTGTTTTGCTGACCCCGCAAGGGGTGTGCTTCTATTGGAGTGTAGGCAGTGTTGGCGTTCCTGCTGATCGTGGCGCTTAGGCTTGTTTTGTGCTGTTTGGTCATGTCCACCCTGTACGGGTATGTGTTGCTTACTTCGTATTACCTTGTTAAATACTAGATGTTTGTATTTTGGTTTTGTCGCTATGACTCTGGCGGGGCGAATCAAATACTCTTATTTTATTCAAAATTTATCGTAGTTTTTATTTCGGTTTGAATCTCGTTTCAAGAATTTGTTATATTATGAGGTTGTAGCCGATTAAGATCTGCCTGTATTACGGAATTAGTTCACGTATCGGCACGCTGCGGTTCCCATGGCAGGTCGAGACATGACATCCTCCATCTCGCATGGGGACTTGCTTTCGCTCCATTCCATTGCCTCCACCTGTTGAGAGTCATCATAGACTCTAGTTTTTTCTAGAGACTTCAAGTCTTTCCTACTTCCCTCAATATTTCTCTTGAACATAGGTAATCTAGAAGTTCTAGAATTATCCTAACAATTGTAAAAAATGTGTAGCTTTCTAGAAATCTCTTTGGAAATATTTAAGATTCTACACACTTCATCCAACTCCGTAGAATTAGTATAAATAAGGGTGATGATGTAGGAGGATCCGAGTCAAATGATGCTGAGTTGTCAGATAGCACGTTGTTGGCACTGAGATACCTTGAGTTGGCAGATCAGCGCAAAGATGGCAAGTAGTCGTGATCTTTTCCTAATTGGGGCAATTTTGGGTGTGTTTCGGTATTTTAGCCATAACTTTGGCTATGGGTATCATAACCGCACATATGACCCTAATTCGGAAAGCTCTTTTCAATGCTCACATCGTGGCCACTGAGTAATGCTCGGTGCACATCTTTTCCAAGGTCAAAATCCATTGTTTTTCCTTCCGAATCGACAATTTTAGTAATTGTTTTTTCTTTTA
The DNA here is from genome assembly GCA_963556465.1 of Berberis vulgaris. Classification (NCBI taxonomy): domain Eukaryota; kingdom Viridiplantae; phylum Streptophyta; class Magnoliopsida; order Ranunculales; family Berberidaceae; genus Berberis; species Berberis vulgaris. The sequence goes on along the minus strand of OY747130.1, from coordinate 24,108,986 downwards.
TGGTAATAATTTCATTTATCGTTTAGGAAGTGATTCTGAACCCGATTTGGGCCAGATTTTTTGCAGATTACTTCTTTTATTACGTATTTCATTTTGGCATGATTATTGGAATTTTGTTATTTTTGGTAAAATTCTGTTTAAAGCCCAGCTTGTGGGTTGACTTTCGGGATACTTTTGATTTGCATAATTTGAATTGAACATCTGAGGTGTTTCTCTGTGTTTTTGAGCGATTCATTTGTGTTTTTCCCTGTGAATTATCTGTTGAAACTAGCCTGCAGAATAATCACTATTTTGTCTTGCTTCAGTTGGTATCAGAGCTTTAGCATCTTCCTGGGGTTAGATTTCATCAACTTCCATGGCTGGTGGTCTTGGTCGTGGTCGTCGTGGGTAGGTTCCAAATGAGGAAGCCCCACACCGTGATCATAACGTTCAGGATGTGATGATTGAGGATTTACAGAGGCAAGTTGCAGAGTTAACCCGACGTCTAACGGCGCAAGATTTCAGTGATCGTGAGATGGAAGATCACGATTCTGATTCTAGTTTCAAAAACCCGTATCACAATCATGCTAGATTCTGGGAGCACCGTGGTCGGGAGGATCGTCATGGAGACCTCAATTTCATAGTAAAACTGCCCGAGTTTTTTGGTACGTTACAGGCCGAAGGATTCGTCGATTGGTTGAATGAAGTAGAGGGTATTTTTTAGTATATGAAAGTTCCAGATCGTGTCAAAGTGAAATTGGTCGCCATCAAACTCAAAGGCAGAGCATTTGCGTGGTGGGAGAAGTTGAGGCGATCACGAGACAGGCAGGGATGCTTGGTGTGATGTTGTGTCTATGGATGTTTGTCATGTATTGTTAGGCAGACCTTGGCAGTATGATCGCAGTGTTATTCATGATGGGCGAAAAAATACATATTCCCTTAGCATCAAAGGGAAGAAGATTATGTTGGCACCTCGTCGGGTAGGAACCACTCCTACCCCGGTAGCCAATAATACTAACTTGCTTTCTATGTCTAGGTTTTTAGTTGAGATTGAGCGTGGAGACGTGTTCTATGCTCTGCTACCTTGTGGGAATAGTGCAGCAGATGTGAATCCAGATTTGCCAGCCGAGGTGCAGCAGCTGCTAGCAGAGTTTTTTGACTTGATGCCAAAGGATCTTTTTCCTGAGCTACCGCCTACGAGGGATATTCAGCATCAGATCGACCTTGTTCGGGGTCCAGTTTGCCTAATCGACCGGCTTATCACCTCAGTCCCAAGGAATCTGAAGAGTTGCAGCGACAGGTGGTAGAGTTGTTGGAGAGGGGCTACATCCGTGAGAGTATGAGCCCATATGCAATTCCTGCTTTGTTGGTGCCGAAGAAAGATGGCTCTTGGCGTATGTGTGTTGATAGCAGAGCAATCAACATGATTACAATGAAATACAGGTTTCCAATTCCCCGCCTGGATGATATGTTAGACCAGCTGTCTGGTTCTAAGGTCTTCTCAAAAATTGACCTTAAAAGCGGATACCACCAGATCATAATAAGGCCTGGAGATGAGTGGAAGACAGCGTTTAAGACACAACATGGATTGTATGAGTGGATGGTCATGCCTTTTGGACTGTCCAATGCGCCCAACACATTAATGAGATTTATGCATCAGGTTTTACGACCTTTCATGGGGAAATTCGTTGTAGGTTACTTCGACGAAATCCTCATTTACCCGACATGGGTGTCACATTTTGATCACATCCGTGCTGTTTTTGATATGTTGAGGAAGGAGTGTCTATTCGTCAATCAGAAGAAGTGTTTTTTCTTCACTACTTCTGTAACTTTTCTTGGTTTTGTTGTGTCTACTGATGGTGTTAATGCAGATCAGTCGAAGATAGATGCAGTCTTGGAGTAGCCCAAACCAAATATCTTACACGATGTCAGAAGTTTCCATGGATTGGTGTTCTTCTACCGTCGGTTCATCAGAAACTTCAGCACTTTGATTGCTCCTATAACAGAGTGCCTCAAGGGACGTGATTTCCAGTGGTTCGAGGAGGCGGAGGCCCGTTTTCAACTGGTCAAGCAAAAGATGACAAAGGCACCAGTTTTGGCACTTATTGATTTTGAAAAGGTGTTTGAGGTAAACTGTGATGCATCTGGGGTTGGCATTTGTGGTGTTCTGAGTCAGGAGTGGCGCCTAATAGATTTTTTCAGTGAAAAGCTATCAGGCTCAAAAAAGAATTATTCCACCTATGATCTAGAGTTTTATGTCATAGTTCAGTCCCTGAAGCATTGGCGTCATTACCTAGTACAGAGGGAGTTCATTCTTATCACTGATCATGAGGCCTTGAAGTACATCGATGGCCAACACAAGCTGAGTAGACGGCATGCCAAGTGAGTGGCATACTTTCAGGATTTCACGTTGCACTGAGGCACCAAGCAGGGAGTCTGAACCGTGTCGTAGATGCACTGAGCCGTCGTACGTTACTCCTCACCACCATGAGCACCAGAGTTGCAGGATTTGAGGTTTTCTCTGATATGTATGCTGCAAATCTTTCCTTCGGGAGGATAATTCAGAAGGTAAATGATGGTCAACGACATGACTTTATTTTGCATAATGGTTATCTATTACGTGGATTACAGTTGTACATAGGCAGCAGATTATTAGTGAACTTCATAATGAGGGTCACTTTGGGCGAGATAAAACGTTGGCCTTGATATCTTCTAACTATTATTGGCCCAAATTGACCAGTGACATGGCTCATTATGTGGAGCGTTGTTATGTGTGTCAGCGGTCCAAGGGAGTTCTCACTAATGTGGGCATGTACACACCTTTACTTGTACTTGAAGCCCCTTGGTTTGATGTTAGTATGGACTTTGTGTTGGGCTTACCCCGTTACCCCGTACCCAACGGGCCTTGGATTCTATTTTGGTTGTGGTTGACAGGTTTTCCAAGATGGCCTATTTTGTAGCTTGCAAAAAAACAATGGATGCTACCCGGATTACTCATCTTTACTTCAAGGAGATTGTGCGTTTACATGGTGTTCCCCGATCCATTACTTCAGATCGCGACACCAAGTTCATGAATCATTTCTAAAAAAGTTTATTTGAGAAACTGGGGACGAAATTGAATTTTAGCAGCGCCTACCACCCCCAGACGGATGGTCAGACCGAGGTGGTGAACCGAAGTTTGGGGAACCTTTTGAGGAGTTTGGCAGGAACTAAATTTAAGCAGTGGGATTTGGCATTACTTCAAGTAGAATTTTCCTATAACAGGTTGAAGAACAGAACCACTGGAATGAACCCATTTGAGATTGTCTGTGGTCAGAATCCATCCGGGGTGCTTGACTTAGCCCCTATTCCACGCGTGGGTCGTTTGAGTCACAAGGCAGATGCGATGGCAGAACATCTTCGAGGTATCCATGAGCAGGTGAAGCTGGCCATTCACGAGAGTAATTCCAAGTACAAGGTTCAGGCCGACAGTCACCGTCGTCAGGTACTTTTTGATGTTGGTGATTTTGTTTGGGGCAGTATTAACTCGTGATCGTTTTCCTATTGGAAAGTATAATAAGCTTAAGGAGAGAAAGATTGGACCCTGTGAGATCCTACAAAAGATCAATGATAACGCCTACAGACTGCGCCTCCTCAGTCATTTGAGGACTTCTGATTTCTTTAATGTAAAGCACCTGAGTCCTTATTTTGTGGATTATGAAGCTATTGTGAACTCGATGACGAGTTTTTCCAACCCGGGGCAACTGATGCAGGAGGATCTTAGTCAGATGATGCTGAGTTGTCAGATAGCACATTGTTGGCACTGAGATACCTTGATTTGGCGGATCAGCGCAAAGATGGCAAGCAGTCGTGATCTTTTCCTAATTGGGGAAATTTTGGGCGTGTTTAGGTATTTTGGCCATAACTTTGGTTACGGGTATCAGAACCGCACATATGACCCCAATTCGGAAAGCTCTTTTCAGCGCGCACATCACGCCTACAGAGCATAGCTTGGTGCACATCTTTTTCTCAGTAAAAATCCACTATTTTCCCATCCGAATCCACAATTTTAGTAATTCTTTTTTCTTTTATGGTAATATTTCATTTATCATTTAGGAAGTGATTCTGGACCCGATTTGGGCCATATTTTTGGCAGATTACTTCTTTTATTACGTATTTCATTTTGGCATGATTATTGGAATTTTTCTATTTTTGGTAAAATTCAGATAATGGTGAATTTTAGCTATAAAGCCCGGCTTGTGGGCTGACTTTCGGGATACTTTTGATTTGCATAATTTGAATTGAACATCAGAGGCGAGTCTCTTGTGTTTTGGGCGATTTTCTTGTGTTTTTCCATGTGAATTATTTGTTGAAACTAGTCAGCAGAATAATCACTATTTTGTCTGGCGTCAGGTGAAGGTTGAGTTGTGAAGACATATGAGTAAATATGCTCAATTGTGAGTTGTGAGTTCAATCAAGAGTGGGTGTGAGTTTGTAGCATCTTTGAGAATTCAATAAAATTCAGTGTTTTGTAAGTCCAAGTTCTCCTTCAAATACCAACAATTTGGTATCAGAGTCGGAGCAGTATTGTTCGTCGGAGTTACAGTATTATTTAATATAAGGCGACACTTTTCAGCACTGTTCACGGGTTGAATACTATTCAATACTGTTCACAGTTGCCGTTGGTGAGACGTTGCTTGTCGGAGATCGTTCGTGCTCAGTTTGAGACTGTGTAGCAGATTGGTCTGGGACCAAGCTTACTCGACAGCACAAAAGAGGTTGCTCCTTGTCACGATGGGAGATCTCGTTGCCACAACTAGTGGCCTACAAAGTTCAACCATAACAATTATAAGAGCTGACAGACAAGAATAAAGTTTTATTTACAAGGACAAGACTTGTGGCAAGTTGTTGGCGGTAGTGAGACTGCGCCACCGTCAAGGGAGAACGTTGTTGAATTTAGGAAATGGGAAATCAAAGCTGGGAAGACACTTTATGTGCTCAAGATCACAATCGAGGATGAGATGGTTCAACACATCGAAGACAAAGACACACCCAAAAGAGCATGGGACACATTTACATCCCTATTCTCAATAACAAACGATGCCCGCCTGTAGTTCTTGGAGAATGAATTGATGAACTCTAGACAAGGAGGTATGTCTAATGGAGAGTATTTTTTGAAAATCAAAAATTTATGCCGTGAAATTTTAGAACTAGACCCATCTTAAAAAATTAATGAAGATAGGATGAAAAGAATAATCATCCACGGATTAAAGCCTGAATATACCGGGATTGTCATGGCAATTCGTGGTTGGCCAACTCAACCCTCCATTGTGGAGTTCGAAAGTTTGTTGGCCAATCAAGAGAGCCTCGCTAAGCAAATGGCAGGTGTATCTCTGAAAAATGAAAAAGACGAGACACTCTTCAATAAAACAAAGGGTGGATATAAAAAGAAGAAATTTGTAAAACAAAATAAAGAAGAAGATAACAGACCCAAGAAGTCCCAAGAGAGGAGTCATAAGAAAGGGGAGCTAAGCAAGGCAGAAGCAACAGTGGCCGACCAAGTTATGGTTGCTAAAACCGTGGTGGGAGAGAACACTACACAGTAGACTGTCAATCAAATATGAAGACAGCTGAAAGTAACTTGGTGATATCTTGCAATCACTAAGACAGTAGTGAAGAAGAATGTGACTTCCAAGCATCCTTTGCAACTACTCAGCCTGTTCGTGAAAATTCTCTTGAATAAGAAGTAAACTTCTCCAGGAATGAAGTAGTTATGGTGTGTGAAGATAAAGTACTAGCAATCAACTACAACAAAGATTGGATCATTGACTCAGGCTGCTCCAATCATATGAACCGAGATAAGGAGAAGTTGTCCAGCCTCTGTGAGTACAAAGGAGATCGGGTCGTGATAACTTCTGACAACACGAGATTGTCGATTGCTCACACTGGAGAGGCTACAATCACCCCCCCCCCCCCCCCCCACTTCAGCCCCAATCAAATTCAACTGCAGAAAGTGTATCATGTTCCAGGTATGAAGAAGAACATATTGTCTGTATCATAATTAACAACATCTGGCAACTACGTGGTATTCAGGCCGAAAGTTGTTAAGGTGTACCGAAGCCTAAAGCCACCGGGTACACCCATTATGGAGGTACGTAAGTTACAGTCTATCTACATGATATCTGCAGAATCAACATATGTAGATAAGACTCGACGCGGTGAAACTGCTGATTTGTGGCACACTAGGCTAGGGCATGTTAGCTATAAGAGATTGAAGGCGATGATGAACAAGTCCATGTTGAAAGGCTTACCCTACCTGGATATACGAACAGAAACAGTCTGTGATGGGTGCCAGTATGGAAAAGTTCATCAACTACCCTATCAGGAGTCGGAGTTCAGGGCCAAGGAACCGTTGCAACTCATCCACTCAGATGTGTTCGGTCGAGTAAAGCAAGCCTCAATTAGCGTGATGCGCTACATGGTGACTTTTATTGACGATTTTTCAAAGTACGTGTGGGTTTATTTTCTAAAGGAAAAATCAGAAGTCCTTAATATATTTAAGGAATTCAAGAAAAAGATTGAAAGTAAAGTAGGAAAGAAGATTAAATGCCTGCATACAGATAATGGCGGAGAGTAAATATCGGATGAGTTCTCCAATTACCTAAGGAAATGTAAAATCAGGAGACAATTAACATGTCCAGGCACTCCACAACAAAATGGAGTAGCTGAAAGGAAGAACCAACCTTTGGCAGAGACTTGTCGAAGCATGTTGCATTCTAAAAATGTGCCAAGTCAATTTTGGGCCGAGTGTATGAAGATTGCAACCCATGTTATCAACAGGTTTCCACAAGCAAAGTTATGGTTTGCTTCACCCTATCAGAAGTTATGGAATATTAAACCCATAGTGAGTCACTTCCGAGTTTTCGAATGTGTGTGTTACATGTTTGTGCCTCATCACCTGCGAAGCAAGTTCGACAAGAAGGTGATTCATTTTGCATCTTTGTGGGATATGACAATCAAACGAAATGATGGAAATATTGTGACCGTACAACTGGGCGCTGCTACACATCAAAGAATGTGGTGTTTGATGAAGCTTCATCATGGTTGTCTGCACAACAACTATTGCTGCCAGATTCCAAAATTCTAGAAGAAGAAATGTAGGAAATTGAGAACATCACCTGCAAAAGGTGAAGAAGAAAGCGGCTCAACTTACCGAAGACAACAAATGCATCCATTAACCCATGGCAAACTGGTGTACATGAAAGAGCACCAGAAGAAGATCCAGGCAATCAGGAAGATTTGGGGCAACAACTGAGAAGGTCAACCAGACAACGCAAACCCAATCCAAAGTATGCAAATGTCGTGGTCGAAGAAGACAACATAGAGAAACCACAACATTTGAAGAAGCATCTCAGAGCATGGAGTGGCAAAAGGCAATTGAAGAAGAAATCCAAGCTCTGAAGCAGAATCAAACTTGGGACTTAGTACCAAAACCCAAGGATGTGAAGCCTATATCATGCAAATGGGTCTACAAGATAAAGACCCATCCTGATGGCTCGATAGAAAGGTACAAGCCTCGATTGGTAGCCCGCGGGTTCTCACAGCAGTATGGATTGGACTATGATGAAACGTTCAGTCTAGTAGCTAAGATCACTACAATCAGGGTTCTGCTTGCCCTAGCAGCCAGCAAATCTTGGAAGTTATGGCAAATGGATGTGAAGAATTCTTTCCTGCACGGAGAAGTTGACCGAGAAATATACATGGAGCAACCTAGGGGGTTTGAGAGTAAAACCCATCAAAATTATGTCTGCAAGTTAAAGAAGGCTTTGTAGGGATTGAAGCAAGCACCAAGAGCCTGGTATGGGAAGATAGCAGAGTTCTTAGTTCAAAGTGGGTACACAGTTGCACATTCGGACTCAAGCTTATTCATCAAATCTCAAAGAGACAAACTAGCAATAGTGCTAGTATATGTAGGTGATCTACTTATCACTGGAGATGACAAAGAAGAAATAGGAATAGTACGAAGAAACTTGGCAGTTCGATTCTAGATGAAGGAATTAGGAGAACTAAGACACCTCCTGGGGCTCGAGATTTAATGAAGTGACAAAGGCTTATTCCTTTGTCAACAGAAGTATGCTAGAAATCTTTTGATGCTCGAGTGCAAGCCGATCTCAACACCTATGGAGGCTAATGCTAAGCTATCTGCTGAAGAAGGCAAAGACTTGGAAGATACAACAATGTATCGCCAGCTTGTCGGGAGTCTAATCTACCTGACGCTCACACGACCAAGCATAGCCTATGCAGTTGGAATAGCAAGTCGATTCATGCAAAAGCCAAAGAAGCAGTCCGAAGAATATTAAGGTATGTGAAAGGAACCACTGATCTTGGTATCTTATACAAGAAGGGTAAGGAATGTAAAATAGTCGCTATTGTGATGCTTACTATGCTGGAGATCATGACACGCAAAGATCAACTACCGGGTACCAGTTCAATCTTGGTTCAGGAGAAATCACTTGGTGTAACAAGAGACAACCAACTGCATCTCTCTCAACTACGGAAGCAGAATATAGAACAACAGCTATGGCAGCACAAGAAAGTACTTGGCTAGTGCAATTAATAAAGGATTTGCACCAGCCAGTGGAGTATGCAATACCATTGCATTGTGATAATTAGTTTGCAATACGTCTAGCTAAAAATCCAGTGTTTCATGCAAGGACAAAGCATGTCGAGGTCCACTACCACTTTGTAAGAGAAAATGTACTTCAAGGAGAGATAGAGATGCAAACAATAAAAAAAGACAACTTGGAATGACTTTCAAGGGAGTCAGTGATGAGGGGTAGTGTTGAGAGTCATCATAGATTCTAGTTTTCTATAGAGACTTCAAGTATCTCCTACTTCCCTCAAGATATCTCTAGAACATAGGTAATCTAGAAGTTCTAGAATTATCTTAACAATTGTCAAAAATGTGTAGCTCTCTAGAAATCTCTTTGGAAATATTTAAGATTCTACACACTTCCTCCACCTCCTTAGAACTAGTATAAATAGGGGTGAAGGTTGAATTGTGAAGACATAGGAGCAAATAAGCTCAATTGTGAGTTGTGAGTTCAATCAAAGTGGGTGTGAGTTTGTAGCATCTTTGAGAAATCAATAAAATCCAGTGTTTTGTAAGTCCAAGTTCTCCTTCAAATACCAACACCACCTTGCATGAAGACTTAGTTTCTCTTCGCTCCAGTCTATTCCATCTAATCCATCTAAGAAGCTGCATTCAATACCCGAACGCTTATCAACAGCGGAGCACAAGTGCTCCTAATAATCGGGCGAAAACTCACAAAATCCTAACTAGTGAGTCTCGAACCTGCAACCTCTCACAAGGAAAGTGAATGTCCGACCATCTGAACTACAATTGGTGGACAGGTGCTAGATTGGCAAAAAGTACTATCGAAGAGATGAAAAGTCTAAAGGACTCCATTGTTGTTGTGAATGGTGTGAACATAGACTTGGAACTCTTGGAAGGTGTATGCACGAAGTATTATGAACTACGCTGTAGTAAGAATGCTTTCCTTCATCAAAGGCTTGTGGAGGGAATCAACCATAAACTAGCTAGAGAATTGGACATGAACACACTACAAAAAATGAAGTCTAAAACGGCACTTCCAAGGCGGCATTTTAAAAAAAACGCCGCCGATACATAACATTACCGGCGCTTTAAACCAAAACGCCGCTTAGTTAAACATTATAATGGCATTACAAAAGAACGTAGATAAAACTTAAGCAATAACGGCGTTTATATTACAAAGCGCCGGTAAAACCTTCTCAATAACGGCGTTTCTTTTATAAAGCGCCGGTAAAGAACCAAAAAAAAACCCGCGATCGATTCCCGCTGATGAAAAAATTTGAGTTTTAATAAAATGCCGTATTAGAGGTTAATTATAACCCAGCCTCCTCGACTTCCATGCTCTTCCCGATTCGCTCTTTTCCCTCAAAATAAAAATCGAGCCGAACCGACCGGTGCATAGCCGAAGTGACTACTGCTCCATTTGATTTTGAAGTTCCAAGCACGAGGTGCCACTGTAACTCTGTGGGAGACAGACAGTGAGGAGTGAGGAGGAGGCAACTAGTACTCTGTTCAATGGCTTCGAAAGATAAAGAGAGTTATAAAGACGAACTGAGAACTGCAATCCGTCAGCTCAGCGATTGATGTCTCTACTCTACTTCCAAATGGTACAAATCCCAAACCCTAACTCCCCAAACACTTTTTAACTTCAAATTCTTCAATGGCTTCTTCTTCTTCTTTGCAATGTAGCAGAGAAGCTAGCTGGACTCGGAATCGAAGAAAACCTATCCAAGTTCACGCCTGCAAACCCCAGATTCCAACGTGGGGGCTCTTTAATCATTCATCGAAACCCCAGACTCCTCAATATTGAAACCCCTTTCACACCCATTGTTGGGTTTTTGTATGTCACCACACCCATTCATGAGGATGCTGATAACAATGTGAATGATGATTTTTACATGCTTGCCAAGTCGTACCTCAATTGCAAGGAGCATCGAAGAGTTTCTCATGCCCTTCGCGATCAATCGGGCAAGAAAGCTCTCTTCTTGGGTAGTTATTTTCTTTATTTGGTGAGTTTTCAGCCTCAAAATTCTTCCATTTTGGTTAAATAACGCATCTCATTATGTCAATCGCATTCAGCATTTGTTAAGTGAAAAATGGGTATATTCTGAAACTCAAAATAAATTATTATTTGGTATAGAAATATAGGTTTATTGAATTGCAATAACAGAAACAATACACTTTATATAACAGATGTAACAATGTTACATATCATACGGTGTTTCAAACTAACAGACTTGGAGAAGCACATGAAAAGATAACTCGGAAGGAATGAAAATCAATGGGGCATGTACTGGGTTCAGAGCAATGCGAGCGGGATTGGTTGCGGACACATACTTGGAAGCTATGTCTGTCACCCACTTTAAGAAAAAATTCGAGGAGTGAGTTTTTTCCATGTAAATTTGTTGACACTGAAGTATGCATTTTGTCCTTCAATGAAATATGTTCTGATATAGCCCTAATATGATTACCTTTTCATGTTTAAGTCCAATGTGAGATGCATTCTTAAAGGTAACCAACAGTCTTGGAAGTTTTTACCAGTATGTTTTTTGCCATAATCCATAGTTGAAAGTGAATTTGTTTATAGAGAACTGACAGAACATATTTACTGGGCATGAATAACTTATTTTATTTTGCAGTTATGAACTTGTAGGTGATGAGGAAGAGCAAATTACACGCTTGTCTGAGGATGGTGACATCTACAATAAGTTAGCACGCTCTTTAGCCCCTGAAATATATGGCCACGAAGATGTAATCACATCAGGCTGCAAGTTGATGTCTATTATCTTTGATATCCTAGATGTAAACTGCCTCTAACTATGCATAGAGGATCATTCCATTACATAGTAAACAATTTTCTAATAGTTCTTGATCATTAGTAGCTAAGTGACAAACTAGACGTGTTCATGGATTTAAGAATATACTTAAAATTCATTGGAAAAGGAATATATGTATACATTTGATGTTTGAAGTTCTTGGAGTTGCAGACCAGAGGAGACTTGCACATTTGTTTGATGGGGGATCCTGGGGTTGCAAAAAGTCAGCTTCTTAAGCACATAATCAACGTGGCACCAAGGGTTGTCTATACTACAGGCCGAGGAAGCAGTGGGGTTGGTCTAACTGCGGTTGTCCAGAAAAATCCTGTAACAAATGAGATGGTTCTTGAAGGAGGAGCTCTGGTGAGATTCAAAATAACTTTGTCTTTCACTTTGACCTTGACAGTCATCCATTAACAGGAATGAGCTTGTTAGTCGTCATCACATATTGTTGTTATTTCTATCAAATTGACACTTGTCCATGGTTTCTCACCTGTAAGTTTTGTGTCCATGGTAGGGCACAAAATGGGTTGGATTTTGGTTTTAAATTTACCTTTGATCTGGTTGTGCTTTCGACTCTAGCACCCATGAGTAGTTTAGTTTTAGAATTGGGAACTAGGAGCCACAAATGTTAAAAATTTGAGCCGGCTTCCTTGGAAAATTTAGACTTTCTATTTGATGTTGGGCCCATACAAAAAAATAGAAGTTGAGGCTCAATAACTAAATACATGGCAGCTGAATCATGACCCTGTTAGTAGCACAAAACATATTTCAATTGTCCAATCTGAAACACCTTTTTGAAAAGACCGCCCTATCTAAAACTGTATGTAGATAAACAAATAGTTAGAGATCCAATGACTCTTCTCTGGTTTCTTATGAAGGTTTGGAAGGATTTTGGAATTTATAAGTGAAACTGTTTGTGGTCCAGGTTCTCGCAGATATGGGAATATGCGCCATTAATGAATTTGACAAGATGGATGAATCTGATCGAACAACAATCCATGAAGTGATGGAGCAGCAGACAGTCAGCATTGCTAAGGCTGGAATAACTACTTCTCTCAATGCAAGAACCGCAGTTCTTGCTGCTGCAAATCCTGCCTGGTAAAAGCAAATCATCTAAATTGCGCATTTGTCTGAGTATAACAAACTAGTATTAGTTCCACCGGTACATTAATATATTTTCAATTTAAATACCAGCCATAACTAGAAACTTGTCACATTTTACAACTAGACATAATCACAGATACTAACCTTCATAATTGTTCCTTTTGTGGTTGCAGGGGAAGATATGACCTAAGAAGAACTCCAGCAGAAAATATCAATCTTTCGCCAGCTTTGTTGTCTCGTTTTGATCTCTTATGGCTGATATTAGATCAGGCAGATATGGATAGTGACATTGGCAGGCAGGCTAAGAAAGTGCAGGCATTAAACGAAGATAAAAAAAAACCGAGGCTGCAAAAGGTAATTTACTTCAGTATTGACATTGGCAGTGTCTTGTTTTGTATTGTCAACATGATTTTAATGGAAATTGATATAAAAACTTTTGTTAGTTTGCTATGTGTTGTAGACACTTCCATTTATATTGTCATACTTGATCCTTAAAGACATGTTTGGCTGAGATGTTATTATTACAAGGATATGCCTCATATTGTTGTACTTGCAGATGCAGATCATACATATATACTTCACCTTTTACGTTACAACGTCCAAAATAATTGTGTTGTATATTATCTTATCCAATTGAACACTTCCAAATTGTCTAATTTATGAAATAAGTCTTGCATATGGATAGTTATAAATCATGTTATAGTTCTGCATGTAGACTTACTTGGAAATGAGCTGCAGATGGATCCTATAGGAGGATATTCGTTATAGCAAGTGAGTTTACTATGAGATAGCTAACCATTTTCAAATTACATAAAATTGATACTACTGTTTTCTCTCTGCCTAGGAATGGTGCTTCTCACTACTACTTCCTTAGCTGATATTACGATATAGTATTGATATTTTATCTTATATTTAGTAACATATAGTACGATATAGGTAGCTAATGAACACATTAACACAGAAGTTCTAAAACACAATTTTTAAGTAAATATTGGGAATATGGTGTGTGACGACCCCCTCCCGCACTGTATCGATACTGTCCGCTTTGGGCTACCATCTGGCCCTCACGGCTTTAAAAGGCCTCGATACAATGGGGAGTTGACCCCGCACATATAAGAATCATCATCCTCCCCTACCCAGGCGATATGGGACTATGATTCCCCTTGTAGCTCGTCCAACCCCTCTCGGCCTATTGGGCCTGTTGGGCTCCAACCCTCACCCTCACCCTCACCTCAGGTCCGCCCACTTAGGGTCTCACAATCCACCACCCTTAAGGCCCAACGCCCTCGTTGGCCACACAGGCACAATGTCCACGTTGCCCAAGGGCCCACCTCCACGTGGCATACTTTCGGCTGGGTCAGGCTCTGATACCAAACTGTGACGACCCCTTCTCGCACTGTATCGATATTGTCCGCTTTGGGCTACCATCCGGCCCTCACGGCTTTAAAAGGCCTCGATACAATGGGGAGTTGACCTCGCACATATAAGAATCATCCTCCTCCCCTACCCAGGCGATATGGGACTATGATTCCCCTTGTAGCTCTTCCAACCCTTCTCGGCCTATTGGGCCTGTTGGGCTCCAACCCTCACCCTCACCCTCACCCCAGGTCCGCCCACTTAGGGTCTCACATGGTGGGTCACATATTTAAGGATTGATGAGTAGTGACTAGGGATATCCTTTTTATGTTGTCTTTATATTCGATCTATGGGGTTTCCTTTCAATTGGGCAATCCAGGCAGATTCAAATATATGCATGGTCGAGGCCTATGAAGGATGTGATCACTGTCACAGAAAGATCTTTGACAAACTTAATTTTGTTTAACATAAATTATTTTTTTATCAGATGTACGAAGGGTATGATTTGTTGGTTTATTTGCCTGGAAGTAGAGTAAACTGAATGAAATTAGCTTGAATAGTTTTTCCCTATTTTAGATGTTCCTTTTTGTTAGTTAGTTTGGTTACTTGGTAGTGAGTGTCAATAACCCATGACAACCTTCTGTTTTAACAGTCAATTTCTGTTGAAGGACTCGAGACAAGTCTTCAAACAGACTATATCCTAAAGGTATCTCTACAGAATTACATTCATCTGAGATTTCTTATTTTCACCTTGGTTTTGTTTTTAATTTTCAATTGATGTCCATCACATGTCAGATTCTGGGACTAGATATATGTGTTGATACAATGGTTGGGGATGGAATGAGACGAGGTTTATCAGGCGGCCAAAAGAAGAGATTAACTACAGGTACTGGAAATCAGAAAATGAGAAGTGTAATAGATGATTGAAGTATAAAACTATTTTGTGTGCTTTACTTAGTAGCAATGTTTAATTAGACACAGTTCTTCAGTCAGCTCATATAGGCAAGTGGAGTTTTGAGGACCTCGAACCTTCATATTAAAATAAAGAAGAAGCAAAAGTACACCACGGAAAGGTTTATATGTTAGTGTTTCACTAAATAACACAATTGGTTCATGTAGGGGAGATGATTGTTGGCCCAACAAGAGCTCTATTCATGGATGAGATATCAAATGGCTTGGACAGTTCTACCACCTTTCAGGTTGTTTCCTATCTTCAACAGTTGGTGCATATCACGGATGCTACAGCGTTGATTTCATTTCTTCAACCAGCACCAGAGACCTATGATCTGTTTGATGACATTATCTTGATGGCAGAAGGGACCATAGTGTACCATGGCCCCCGCAGTTTTGTTCTCAAATTTTTTGAGGATTGTGAATTTAAGTGTCCAGAAAGAAAAGGGGCTGCTGACTTCCTACAGGAAGTAAGTGCATCATGGTGTATACTTGTCTCATTTATTGTTATCATCTTCTTCAGAGTGAAAATATTGATCTTATCACAAATTTCTTCAAGTTCTTTCTAAGAAGGATCAGGGTCAATATTGGTGCCATCCAGAACAACCTTATAGTTATGTTTTTGTTGCTCAATTCTCTAGGAAATTCAGGGAATGCCCTATAGGGAAGAAGTTAAGTGATGAGCTCGAAGAGCTGTATGATAGGTCCCTAGGCCATAAAGTTGCCTTATCCTTTAGCAAATACTCTTTAACTAAGTGGGAACTCTTTAAAGTTTGCATGAAAAGAGAATTTCTTCTCATGAGGAGGAACTCCTTTATATATGTATTTAAATCAGTGCAGGTATGTAACAGCCTAACAATACATGCATATTTCATACAGTTATAATCAACAATGTCTAAGGCCACTGATAGAATTCTCATATCCTTCTCTGTAGCTTATCTTCATTGCACCTGTCACAATGACTGTGTTTTTGCGGACATGAATGAATGTTGATCTGACTGATTCCAATTACTATTTGGGTTCTCTGTTTTACGCACTCCTCATACTTCTTGTTGACGAATTTCCAGAGTTGTCCATGATATTTTCAAGACTTGCAGTTATCTACAAGCAGAGAGACTTCTGCTTTTATCCAGCTTGGGCTTATGCGATTCTAGCCAGTCTCCTGAAGATCCCACTCTTTTTATTGGAGTCCTTCGTTTGGACAGCTCTTACATACTATGTCATTGGTTACAGCCCTGAGTTTGGGAGGTGAGTCTCAACTTGAAAGTTTGGGTGAATATGGTAGACATTCTGGTATTTGCTGATGGTGGATTGATAGAACACCACCTTATTTTCATTTCATTTTGTTTTATTTTTATTTAAATAGTACTAGTTTGGATCCCAGCATAAAGATCGCCAATGCATGAGTTGGAAGTTAACAAAGCTATATATTTGCGGGATTATTATCCTAAAGGCGTAAGCTTTGGGGGTTAGAGATCTTGTATGTCTGGTACTTTAATGCAAAGAATGGTGTATTGCACTACATTCAATGCATGTGTGACAACTATCCGATGCTGTCAATATACTGGAAATATTTTAATTCCTTTGAATCTCTAACTTTTAATATCATGCATGTCTAATGCATTGAAGTGTTGGTTCCACTACCTACATATTTTGTTTAGATACCATATGTTGCTATTCATTTTTTTTTCTCATTACAAGTGTTATTTTAACTAGAAATTTAGTTTCTCTCCTTGACTCTGATCTGTTTGTTTTTCCTTCTCAATGACAGGTTTTTATTTTTATAAATGCAGGTTGAGGTGCCTGGAAATTAATTTTTTTTCTAGGTATGTTAACATAACCGGCGTTTTAAAAACGTCGCAAAAGATTATCTTCATCGGCGCTTTAAAGCGCCATTAAAAGGTTGTAAACCCACAGGTTTGTTAACATAACCGGCGCTTTTAAAGCGCCGCAAAAGATTATCTTTATCGGCACTTCATAGCACCATTAAAAGTTTATAAATACGGCGTTTTATCCAAATGGGAATTGAAATATCCATTTCTTTAGCGGCGCTTATTAAGCTATTACGGCGCTTTATAAAGTGTCGTAAATGTTGATTTTAACCAGCGCTTCATCAAAAGCGTCATTAATCTTTTGGCGGCACATGCTTTTGCCAGCGCTTTATAAAATGTCGTCAATGATCTAAACCGGCACATTTTGTACATATACCGGCGCTTTTGAAGCTCCGCTTAAAACAAATCTGTTGTAGTGACATTTACTTTGCTGTATTGAATTGTGACAAACCAACACCAAGGAATTGGACAGGAACATTTCCTAGTCTTCGATATATACTAGGAACATCAACAATTGGAGCATCAATATTGTGACACTGAAAATGCAAACAATTCCTATGTGCATTGGTATTAAGACTAGAAACTAACCCGAAGAAAGAAACAAAATGTTTGCAACTTCAGTGTGATTTGATGGCTATTGTAATTTCAATTTTGACTCTTGTGTACCATTATACTTTCTTATCCTTTACATGTATCATTACGTTTTTTTTTTAATGAATACAATTTTGAGTTTTTTTTTTTCAGGTTTTTTAATTAATAATTTTTTTTGTTAAAGCCTAAATAGTAGATATCAGTGGCAGTTACAGTTTAAAATAGTATTAAAAATGGTATTTGTTCTGAGCTACTACTATCTTCAAAAGTGTACCATGTTGCAACCAATACCATCTACGAAATAGTTACAGGACAAAAGTGTTACAATATTTATGATCACTATGAAAAGTATGGTTTTACAAGTGAAACTTATATTTTTAGTTACACATGGTAGCAATTATAAAAGTATTGTTTTGGTGTAGTGCAACAATGACACATTCATCCTCAGTTATAATCAAAATTTATTTAACTCTAAATTGTACCAAAAAACTGACTGAAATGGCACCACTTGATATGTATATATAACAAAAAAGTAGTAGTATTAGGAAAAAATAATCTCTACTGGAAATGCTTTAATTATGTAAAAATCAAATCATTGAACAAGGTATTTTGTTTTTTGTTTCAAGTGATCAATGTGATTAGTTATTTACAAAGAAAAAAAGTGTTTGTGAATCTCTTGAAAGTCCACTGATCCAAAGGGGATTTAACATCTTTTTTAACTTCTACCTACAATGAGGCCGGTGTCCTCTACAATGGAATGTATCAAATGTATTTTCAACAAATTTTCTACTTTAAATAAATTGATAAATTTCTGTTGTTGTTGTGCCTATTCGACTTATGATGGGGTTTATTTATTTATTATCACCGATGTTGTTGACACAATATGCCATCGAAATACACACATTTAGTTCCACTTTGCTGTGAAAACCTAACTTCCTCCATGTGGCCGAATATAAAGAACAAAAAGACATTTGATACCGATTTGGACATATGTCACGATTGATCGTGACAAGGCATGTGAAGCGTAGTGCAGTAGGCTGATTAATAATTACTTAATGATAAAGGAATAAATCTGAAAAATCTCAGAAACGGCTACATATTGCAGAAGCAGCAGCATCAGTACTTATTGCCCTTGGTTCAATTCCTAATATCATTATGTTGAAAAAAAAGAGCAAGTGAGGTGGTCCATTGCGCATAGATCTGGGCCGTCGGATCTGATGGATGGTCCATATTTGTGGATTTGAAAAGAAAAAAAAATCACAGTTTTTAACCGACTTTCTCTTCCCCACCTCCACCTCCACCTCCCCCTCCACCACCAGCACCAGTGAGTTCACTACCACCGCCCCCACCACCACCAGTGGAAACAGGAGACAAAACGACTGTGTGGGGTTCTTCCAAAACTTGGTTTCAGCTCTCCTGATTTCGCTCCTCTTTGTTGATGATGTAGGGAGCTCCAGAGCAGCAGCAGAAGCAGAGCAAGCCTTCTGTTTAATTATCTAAAAACAAACCCAAATTGCTAATACTAATTTTTCCTGACTAACACTAAAAGATAGATTTTCTCAGATTAATGAATCAGTTGTTGTAGAGGATAATTCTTAATGAACAAAAGTCAAAGTCGTTCTAATCCTTCAACGTTATTTATTTACACAAATTATTTGCTTTTGCTTCAATAACAATATACATACATTTGAAATATTTAATTCATAAAGAGGAACGAAATCAGATCGAAGACGAAATCAGGAGAGCTGAAACCAAGTTTTATGCAAACCGTGAGAATGGGTATGTTCGACATGCATTTTTGTCTTGTAATGTGGTTGTAGTGAAAGAAGTGGAACAATGGATGGGAGTTGTTGATGGTGTGAATCTTAAAATTGAGTTGGAAGGGTCAAGCTTCATCAACAACAAAATCATTCTTGCTCTCTGCCACAACAAATCTATGTTTCTCAGTTCCATTAACCAAATCAAAGCAACCAACACAATCTTTACCAATTTTCTTACCATTCAAGCAATTGAAATTCTTACAACCAAGTCCACTCCAAGTCACAACCTTATCACTGACAGGCTTCCATAAAGAAATAGGAAAAAGAGATAAACCAACCTTAGGTACCAATTTTGCGAAGCACCTCCTCCTTGGCAATGGCTCACATCCTCTCAAAATCAACCTCTGGGCAAGGCTCCAATCATCAGGACAAGTTCCACCCACCTTATAATTCATATATTGCGCAAGCAATTCCATCGATTTCTCACAAGAATGCCCCACTGAAGCCACCATCTCAGTGATTCCAGTCCTTGAATCTTTCCCAAGAGGCAATGGATTTCTCTGCAAAAATACTTTGAGCTCATTTGGAACATTGGGTTTTGTCACATCTATGCTCTCATACCCAAGAAGCTCTTTTTCCATCTTCGCAAGGTTTGAATTCCTGCTTCTGCTGCTGCTCTGGAGCTCCCTGACATCATCAACAAAGAGGAACGAAATCAGGAGAGCTGAAACCAAGTTTTGGAAGAACCCCACACAGTCGTTTTGTCTCATGTTTCCACTGGTGGTGGTGGTGGTGGAGGTGGAGGTGGGGGAGAGAAAATCGATTAAAAACTGTGATTTTTTTTTCTTTCAAATCCACAGATCTGGACCGTCCATCAGATCCGACGGCCAAGATCTATGCGCAGGAGCTCCTCCTGCCCTTTGTGCGCAGGAGCCCCCCCCGGTTCCATTATATAATGGGTCAGAACTACTCAAGCATGCAAAATCATCATTGAATTTTGTACAAATGTATTATTGGGTGCTGAAACACATTAGCCCATACACACGTGAACAGAGGAAGGAAGAAGAGAAATTTAAATAGAGAAAACAACAATACAACCACAGGAGATATTGGAGAGAATTTTTTAGGGTCTCTCTCGTATTGTGTTGTGTAACTTATGTTGTACCTTTGCAAATGGAAGAAAGTAAAGTAAATTAAAGAAGATGGTTGGAGTAATAATCTTTATTGGAGGATACGTATAGGGTGGTATATATTACTACTACTTTTACTAACTTTTTTTTTCTTTAATTAACTTCCAGAGGGTAAGGGCAACTATGAAATGTCAGACCTTTATTATACCAAATGATAAGACACCTTTCGAGAGTACATTACGATTTTACCCGAATACAAGAAAAACCCTTGGGCTAGCCCTTACAAACAAAAGAAAAATGAAAACCATGCCTAAATCATTCAAGTTTTAGGCCTTAAAGACCTTATTAAAGGATTAGGCCAAATTCACCAAAGGACTAGGGCGCATAAATAAAAAAATAAGTAAACAATCAAAGGCTTTAACCAATAAGGCCAAAACCAAAGAAAAAAGGAAGACCATACCAAGCATCAACCCAAGAACCCTTTGCACTCGCTGGCCAAGACACACCACACAAAAAAAACCCAGCAGCAGCCCACCAACAGCGGACAGAGCAGCCCTCCGTCCAGTGCACAACTCAGCCATCAGCAGCACCAACAGCCACCTGCCGCCGCAAACCATAGCTGACAAAGCATCGAACACTGCTCCATGTAACTGTTTTCCAGCCACTCGTCCAAGCTGCATCACCCGCCAACACATGCTGCATCTCCGCCCTCTTAACGTTCAGTAGCACAAGTTTTTCCAGCAAATCACTCCTACAATCCCAACCTGTAATAGCTTCAAGATCAACAGAAATACCGCCCAGAATTGCTGCCCCACCACCACTAAAACCAGAATTATATCTTCCTCCAATAATGAGAAGACAAAACCCCTCCAAACCAACTCATTTTGCGATGCAAAAATAAGGAGTATGAATCCTATCTAAATGAACCAGCCTGGCAAATTGGGAAGATCATTATCTCCATATTCTCGACTAACTCCCTCCATCTGAGCTCTATCCGCACGTGCATCCGCAACTGCATTAGCTTCCCTGAAAATATGAATACAACTAATCTCCATGTGTGATTTCAAACTCTTAATCTCTCTCCAAGCATTTTCCATGAACCATGGAATTTTAAAATCCTCATAGAACCAACCCCGCACAATTTTAGAATCTGTTTGAAGAGAAACTTTTGCAAACTGTAGCTTGTTACACATAAGAAGGCTTTCAATGACTGCTCGAACCTCCGCATAATTATTTGATCCTTCTCCAATAGCAACTTGCTTCACCACCAGACAATTACCTAAACTATTTCTGATAATGATACCAGCTATCGCCTTGTTGTTCCTAAATGAGCTATCTACATTAAGTGCCACAAAATTCTCCTGGGGAAAATTCCAGTAGACTACTCTATTGCTCTTCTTAATTATCGGGGCGATAAGAAGACCAAGAGAGTAGAGGGGTTTTTTATTCACACTCACCCGCTTGGAAAAGAAAAAGGAATTAGCCAGGCACAAAGTCTTTCTTACAAGCAAAATAACTGTCGTCATACTTTTACTAACTCAACTACTTCTATATTCTACCTTTTGTAAAGCCTTTTTGTACTCTTTCAAACAAAGGATGAATTGAAACTTTTGCAAGTGTTTTTGCTATGGATCATCATTGTTGAATGATCATATTCGACATCTTTGGCATTCATGCATAATTTTGAGTTTTACCTGAATTGAAGTAACAACAACCCGGCCTCAGTGTACATTGGGGTGTTTTCTTATGGTGGTTTTACCTTTTGTTTTATGAGCTTCTTGAATGACAGTTGAATGCATGCATTTGCAGGCTAAGCGTTTCTAATAGTTTAGACTCTTTTTGCATGTTTTTTTTCAGTAGTGAGGCTTGTTTTAGTTTGATAGATAACTGTGAACCCGCCCTTTGCAATGAAAACAAGTGTTTAATTGCTCTCAAGCGGCAATTGGTGTAAGTTAGTGTCCACTAGTAAGTTTAAACCTGTGTCAAATCATTCTTTCTAATCAAATCTATTGTTTTTTCTGTTTTTATTAGATTAAAATTAAACTTGGTTTACAGTCACTAATGTCTAAAATTTAAAGATTTTACGTTTTATTTTACAATGTCCCCAAAGCATGATCATAATCAGGATTGCACCCCCAAAAAACCAGTCCTCCTCCTTTAATTAATCATTAAAATACCAAAATCAAACAAAGTCAATGCATTATTGATTTAGGACAAAAAAACCCTTATCATTATGTTGAACAGAAGAAACCCCAAGTTTCAGAATGAGCGAAAAAGGTTTGTAGAATTCAGACATCGTCATCGTCAGTGGTGGAACACTTGGCTTCAATTTTCTGAACAGTGAAGAAGGGTCACATGAACTGTCCATTCTACTTGGATCAGATCAGGATAAGAACTTGTAAACATCGCTAGTAATGGAGCCACGATTTATGTTGAGGGGGAGGGGTGCTGAGTGATGAATCATAGTTAATTAGTGATAATATAATAATTAATTACTTTAACATATTTTTTAATTTAAATAATACATAAATAACTATACAAAACACCAATGGCTAAACAAAACTGAATCTAATCTACAGGAAAAAAAATGGATCCAACAAGCTACTTTTAAGAGCACAAAAGATTAATTGATAATAAATTGAGGCAAATCAATTTGGTATATAAAGTTAAGGGGAAATTTTTAATTTCAAATTTAAATTATATGTAAACAAAAAATTGAGGTTATTTGCAGTCTGCCCCTATAAAAAATTGCTAACTAGAGGTTACCATCATCATTAATCACTATTGCAGTCTCCCCCAGAACTAGTAGTCAACTTGCTTTGATTATAAAAAGGCTCACATTAATTACCAAAATGCCTTTCAAACAGTAACTCACAGATGAACCTCAAAATACAAACATTATCTTGAGAAAAAAAAATTAATGGATTGAACTTTTGATGTATCTATAGAATTTTTTTATGAATAAAATACAAAACTAGACCTCGGGATACAAATTCATCTCTAGATTTACTTTAAAGAAAACCTTCTTTTTCCTAAAAGCAAACAAGAAGATTGGATTGTTGGTGGCTAGTGGTGATGGTGGGAAAGAAAAATAAATCAAACAAAGAGGGGAAAGATGAAGAAAGGAGCATGCGAGGCGGGGTGGTTATCGGTCTCTCAATCAACAAAAAGAGGGAGCAAAAAAGAGGAAAAGGGCGGGGCGGGGTCGTAGACATCACAGAGAATAGAGGGAGAGAGGAAGGGTTGGGGCTGGGCGGCGTCGACGACATCGCAGAGTATGAAAATAACAAATAATTCAAAAATATTTTAAAAGTCAGATCTGTGCCTGAACATTGCTAGCATCAGCCCTACTATTCTTCTCGAACATGTGCTAGAGGCCCAACATGATCGATCCTCAGGGACATGCCATCAATCCTCACCAGATTCAGGAGCACTTGAGGTTCGATGATCAATTAGAGTTGGGTCATGTCTCAAAGATAAAAACCATCAATTCACAAATTCTTAAGCCCTTTCTCAAGAATTTGCCCCTTTCATTGATTTATGCATAGTTGTTATTGATTCGATTTAATTCGTTTGTTCGATTCTGAAGGGAAATCATAATGTTAAATTTCCTCCATTCTCCCCCCTTTTGTTAAATTATTCTAGGGTTCATGTTATCTTGTTAATCAATGGAGGTTCATTTTGTTAAATTTCCACCATTTTCCCCCCTTTTTTAAAATTAATCTAGGGTTCATTTGAGTTTTTTATTTTTTTTTGAAAGGCAAGCATGGGGGTTTATATGGGCTCCCTAGACCACTGAAAATAAATAGGATTAAACTTGTTACATTCATCCATATTTCCTACCTCTAGCATCGTCAAAGACTATCTTCTTAATATCTTCCGCAAATGAGCTTGGAATGATCTCGACAAACTCATGATTAGGTAAGTGTTTGGCTAGTTTATCCGCTACTTGGTTTGTTTCTCGCACTGCATGCATGACCCTGCATCCCTCGAACTTCTTGATTTCCTCCTTGATCTTTCTAGTTATGTTGATCGCTTCCCATGGAGGTGCTCTAGTAGTAGTTAGGTACTTGAATGCATTACCGGAATCCATACTTAGCTCCACTCTGTGGATGCCATGTCTCTGCGCTAAAATGATTCCCAATTCAATCCCCTGTAGCTCATGTAGGAGGATTGTCTATGCTCTTCGACTCCCTGCCCCAGCTGCCACCACCAAGCTTTCATGGTCCCTGATCAATGCTCCGTAACCCCCTTTAGTTCATGTTAGAGAACCATCCGAGTTAATTTTGAACCATCCTTGTTCAGGCCGTTGCCATGCATGCAGAGTGGTGGTGCGCATATGGAGTTGAACTCCAATTCTCCATTTCTAAAAGTGCAATCTATTGTCAGCATTGTCTTCTACCTGAAGGTTCAGGACAGCAGCACGTAACCTGACATCTTCAATGATATTTGGCACAACTTCAATGGCTGCTCTGAATTTGGACTGAAATATTCTGTAATTTCTTTTTATCCAGAGATGATAAGCGGTCGCATTCAAAGCAAATTTTTTTAACACACTGCTAGGTGAAAGGCCAGAGAATTTCATCTCACACCATTTCCACTCTGCTGCCCAGTCCATAGGTTGGTGTCTGTAGCCTAATTGAAGAAGGATACGTGACCAAACAAAGCTAGAGTACCTACATTTGAAGAATAGGTGTTCTTCACACTCGGGCTCATCACTACATAGTGAGCATAAGGAGTGGTCAATGACTCTCCACTTTTGTAGTTTATCTTGGGTCTTGAGAGCCTTGTGCATTGCTAGCCAAGAAATGAAGCAATGTCTGGGTATCCTTCCTGTAAACCACACTAACTTGGACCACGATATTGCTTGTGATCTTTGTCTCATTGAGTGATATGCACTCTTGTTAGAGAATTCCCCATCTTGAACCCCCATCCATATGATTTCGTCTTTGTAATCAGTGTCTATTTGTAATGATCCTAGTTCTTCATAGATATCATCAATAGTCACTCTGTCATGGCTTTTGAAGTCCCATTTTTTTATCTTGAATAAGCGCACTCACTATTGCATTGCGGTGAAGTGAGGAGTGGTATGTTAGGTGCTGGGGGAACCTATTAAGTAGGATACCCAGAGGGTGCCATGGGTCATTCCACAGTAGAGTATCCTTTCCATCTCCAATAGAGTGTACTATAAGTGAACTAGCCTGAGCTCTACACTTTAGAATATTGCGCCAGCACCAAGAAGCTTCACTCGGAGTGTCCATTGTCAAAAAATGTTGGTCTTTGATTATGTTAGCTTTAGTCCACTGTACCCACAGATTATCTTTGTTCGAAACAATGTTCCACACATGCCTCATCATAGCAGCTTTGTTAGACGTTTCAATGCATCTTACGCCCAATCTTCCCTCATTGTAGGGACTGTAGATATGTTGCCAGTTCACCATAGGTGTCTTAGTGTAGTTATCAGAGCCTGACCACAAGAAATTTCTCATAATTGTTGTTATATCATCTGGTACCCTTGTAGGCAGAATGAAACATGATGTTCAGTAAACATGGAAACTATTCAGAACTGCTTTGAAGAGGGTAACTCTGCCTGCATATGAGAGGGTCTTATTCTTCCATGATTGGACTCGTTTACAGACTCTATCTATCAATGGTAGACATTGATTATAGTCCAAGTGAGAGGAGATCAATGGAAGTCCCAAATATTTCACTGGAAGGTCCTCTAGGTTGAACTCAAGACACCTAGTAATCAAAAGAAGTTCCTCACTGGGAACCCCAGCAACAAACAAGTTACTCTTTGAACAATTTATAGCCAACCCAATGCATGATTTGAAAATTCTCAGGGCACTAGATAGCGCTGTTGCTGATCTGATGTTTCCCTGGAAGAAGGCGATTAAATCATCAGTAAAGCAAAGGTGGGATATTTGTGGATTGCTACACTTAGGATGCAAAATGTACTCTCCTTCTTCCACATTTTGCTTAAGTATTAAGTGTAAGATCTCCATCACCAAGACAAATAAATATGGCGACATTGGACACCCTTGTCGTATGCCTCTTTTGGCCTTTATATACCCTTTAGGAGAACAATTAATAGAGATGGAGAACCTAGGTGTCGTGATGCATACCTTCACCCAGTCAATGAACAAGTCAGGGAATTGCAACTTCCTCATGACATGTTCAATTGCTTCCCACCTAACCATATCATAGGCCTTCCTAAGATCGACTTTGCTGCACATCTAGGGGCTCCCTTGTCTCTGTGATAATTCTTGACCAGTTCATGAGCTAACATCACATTGTCATGAATGTATCTGCCTTGTATGAATGCTGACTGGTCCGAGCTAACCAATCGATGGATCATTTTCTTCATCCTAATTGTCATGATCTTGGTGATGCATTTGTACAAGACATTGCAACAAGATATTGGTCTGAAATCACCCAGATAAGAAGCGTCAGTAACCTTAGGAATCAAAGTTATACACGTAGCATTTACCTCCCCAAGTAACTTCCTGTTTTTGAAAAAGTTATTTACCGCCTTTGTAAAATCGTTGCCTATGACCATCCATGCCATTTTGAAGAACATTGAGGAAAAACCATCTGGGCCAGGGGACTTATCTGAGCCTATAGATGCCAGTGCTTCTATGATTTCATTCTTGTTTACCTCCTGGATCAGCTCTAAGGTCTCTGCTTCATTAATGGTACGTCCTGCTTGCAAACTATCTATTGGTTGTTGTGTCATAGTCACCCTGTTCACCAGCAAATATACCTTCAAAGTACCAGATACATTCAGTCTCTATATCCTTTATGTATTCCAGCTTCTCATTCTGAAAATTGTAGATTGATAGCATCTTGTTTTTTGACCTCCTTTCACGCAAGTGCTGATGGAAGTATGTTACATTTTCATCACCTGATAGCATGTGCTTTGCCTTTGATTTTTGCATCACTTCTGATTTTGCATTCCGGGCTGCAAGTGCATACTTCTTAACTGCCACTTTTTCAGTATCTACAAGTGCAGGATTAAGGGGATCCAACTGAAGTGAGCTCTGTGTTACCTCCATGAATTGTTTTGCAGCAATGACATCACTTCTAGCATTAACAAAATTGCTTTTTCTCCACTCTGTCAGGCGGGCTTTTACTCTTTTTAACTTCTGTACAAAGCAGTAGGTTGCATTGCCATTCATAGTCTGACCCCAAGCATCTTGTACCACCTCCATATATCCCTGCTCATGCACTCAATAGTTGTAAAATCTAAAGGGGACAGGACCTGGATTTTTATGTTCGTAGATAGTTAGAATGACTGGGGAATGGTCTGATACACCTGGATTGAGGAAATCCACCTCAGAGTTAGGCATATCTACTAACCGCTCCTGGTTAATCATTGCTCTATCTAGCTTGGACATGACTCTATTGTCACCACTCTGTTTATTACTCCATGTTAAGAAGCATCCCTTATACTGACAATCGAATAGGCCTGCATTCAAAGCACACTCAGCAAAGTCTATGAACTGTCCTTGTCTTATCTCCTCCCCACCTATTCTTTCCTGTGAGTTTAGTATCGAGTTGAAGTCTCCCAAAACTGACCATGGTAGTTTTTTATTGACTACAAATGTTTCAAGTTCGAACCATAATCTCTTCCTGATATTGTTGTAGTTGCTACCATATACGAAGGTTAATATACAAGAGAAGCCATTAGGCCAAATAGCATTCAAAAAGATGGCCTGCTCTGATCTTGATACTACACTGATGTTCACTGCTTGAGGGTCCCAAAGAACCCAGATTTTCCCTCCCTGGACTATGTCATTGTTGTCAATTGCTAACCAATCACGCACCAGTTCCTTTTGGATCTTTTTTTTTTCATTACTGACTTTTGTCTCTACCAAACCTATAATACTAACATTATGTTTGTGAATTAGTTTTCGAACTTCACTTTGTTTTAAGGAGTCATTAAGGCCCCTAACATTCCAGCATGCTGACTTAATCATCAAAAACATTCAGCATTTGAGTGTCATCCCCCCACTGGGTGAAATGCATCATGTCCTGTTGTCTGCTTAGGATTCCTAGTTGCGTGATTCCTTTTGGTAGGCTCAGGCCCTTGCTCCATTATTTGTAGGACATCAAATGGGTTGCTTTTGCTTCGCAGATTGTGAATTCTAGCCTGGGTTGTTGGTTGCTTTGAACAACCTTTATGACTCGAATGGTTCATGTTTGTAGTCTCCATCCTCTTGTTTATGCCTCCCTGACAAGGCTTTGATGTTGTTTCCTTGCGGCATCCAGTATCTCTCACTGTGCTAAGTGCACTTGGATCCTGGCCATCCTGGCTAGATGATGATATAGTCCCTGGTGATTGAATTGTTATTATCTACATGTCTGTGACCACTGCTTGTCCATCAGCTACTATTGCTTGCATTTCATTTGCCAAGTTAGGTTGTCTATCTGCTAGTACCTCAACTGCTGTGTTATTCTTGCTTTCACTCGGCATCTCAGTTTGTGTCTCATTCTGTAAATCGTGTGCTTTATTTGGCGCACCACTAGCATTTTCCACAGTCTGCATAACAGTTAGCACCCCATCATGTTTAGCATTCTGCACCTCAGTCATGTTCTCATTGGTTTGATCTTTTTGTATGTCATTGTGTATCTAAGTTTGGGTTCCCTCTTTAGGTATATTATTTGTCTTGTTTTATTCACTAGTATCCTTGCATCTATTAGTGACTGTTGTCCAGCCGTCTGATGTTTCATCAGTTCCCTACTTTTACTTAGTTTCTTGCGGGTTCCAGTACTTATTATTTGGAGAAGTAGCCTTCTTTTGTTTTGGGCATTTAACAGAGTTATGTCCAAATCCCACACAGTGTTTGCATCTCTCCGGTTTCCAGGAATATTCAACTTCCACTCTAGTGGTCCTTCCATCATCTGAAACCACCTGTATCTCAGACGGAAACGTGTTATTTGAGTTCATTTCTACGCATACCCTTGCAAAGGAAAGCCTAGTCCGTTGCTCAGTTGCTTTGTCTAGCATGAGAGGTACTCCTATTGCACTAGCTATGGACTGCAATCCTTCAGTACTCCAAAGAAAAGTGGAACTTTCCTCAAGTTTACCCAGACAAGGACTGAGTTAAGCACCTCAACATCATCTTCAATGTATGGTTTCCATGGCCTGATAAGAAATAGTTTGCTCGCTATGTGCACAGGACCAATTTCTAGAGCCTGCATCTTGT
This sequence comes from Berberis vulgaris, assembly GCA_963556465.1. Lineage (NCBI taxonomy): Eukaryota > Viridiplantae > Streptophyta > Magnoliopsida > Ranunculales > Berberidaceae > Berberis > Berberis vulgaris. The sequence goes on along the minus strand of OY747130.1, from coordinate 24,079,662 downwards.
TTGTTTCATTAAAAAACTTAAATACAAACGCCTTTTCACCGTAAACAGACATCTCAAATCCATTCTTTAAACCCCAAATACGCTTCAAGCTTTCATCAACAAAACCATATGCTAGCCTCTTACCAACAAAGTTGCCTATTATGTATTGTTCACATTCAGCCATTCTTTTGTTATGCTCTGCTTGATCTGCACCACGGCCTGGCCATCAACCATGGATGGAGGGATGTAGGACAACCTAGTAGTCCCTTGTTCTTTGCGACTAGCAAACAGCGAAGCCAAACTAACTAGTTTTGGGGCTGTAGGGATTGCATGGTTTCCACCCATAGCCGCTGTCGCATCTAATATGAACACGAGGAGGTTGCATGGGTTCATTTGAGTTTGATCCATCTTATCTTGTCAATCAATGGAGGTTGGAGATGGTGATTTTAGAGATGAACACGAGGATCAAAAAAATGAGAAAGAAACTGTGGTGGCATTGGTTGGGTGGGTTTTGAGGGGACAAGGAGTGGCAGGGAGAAGGAGAAAGTAAAACAAGAAAATGGAGGGAGGAAATGGTTGTGGAGGAGCAGTAGGAAGAGGAATCAATTGGGAAGAAAGGGTTTGGTGGGGGGGTCCGATTCAGAGTGAGTAGAGAATAATATTGTAGGTGGTGTGGTTGGGTTGGGGAAAACATAGGTGGATGCAAGGACGCTAAAATATTTCATTTCTTAGAGGTGTCGAAATTAAATATCCAAATCTAAAGGTACATTTTTTCATCGAGTTATTTCAAAATATTTCGATTTAGTTTTTCAAGATTTTCATCTAAAACCAAAAAGTTATGAAGCAAATTACATTTTGTGGCCAAAATATTTTATAGATTTAATGTAAAACTCAGAAAGTTATGAAGAACAATACATTTATAGAGAGACTTGTGTATTTAGGCTTCATTAAATGTATTTAATGTATTTATTAGTTTAACTTACTTGTATCTTACCTTTCCGCATATTCATATATGTTTAACATACCCTAAATATTTATGTTTTTCTACATACAATAAAATTATTTTCCAAAATATTCCTGAAATATTTTTAAATTGAGACGACGGAAATTGCTTGAAAAAGCGAAATCACAATCCTCGGGTGGAAGAAGAAGATGATTGTTGGGTCAGAAAGATGAGTTTGATATTTGATACAGACATTTGCGTCTTTGTATACAATTCAATCTTAGCGTGAAATATTAGATTCTCGACATTTTTGTCATTTGCATACCTGTCAAGGGGAGGGCATGTTTCTCCTAAAATAGTACATGTGATGTATTGACCATGGCTGTTTGTTTGTTTTTTTTTTTTTTTTTTTTTTTTTAAACCTCCAGAAGGGAAGGGTAGCTAGGGATGCCAAACCTTCATTCTATCATAAAAAAGATTTACATTTATTTGAGGGTACATTACGACTTTACCTGATTCATTTAATTCTAAATTAAAAATAATCAAACCGAAAAAAATTTGCTAAAACTTTAAAACTACTTAAGAGTTCTAGTTCATGTCTCCATTTTAAACTGAGATAGCCATTTGTCTCTCGAACCAAATACTACCAAAGCCCAAAACGTCATGCCAAAACCATCCAAAACCCGCAAGCCAAACTTCACCATTAACATTCCATAAAGAGAGTGCCTGCCATCCCCTTTGCACCTGAACCAGCAGCTAGCAGAGAACGCAACCTGCCCCAAAACAAAAGTACCCTCGCCAACAAGATCATCTTGTATAAGCCCCCTCACAATGGCACATAAAAGTCAGACCTGCACCCTGTTCAACAGCGACCAAGCACGCCCAAAATTTTGTAAAAATATATATATATATATATATATATATATATATTAATTAAAAATCTTCGCTATGGAGAGGCAGCTATGGTATGTCAGACCTTAATTACTTGTCCTAAAACAGGATATAATAACAAGTTCGTAAGGAAAAAACCGAAACTAGACAAATATATCATCTAGACTGAAACCCCTAGATCAATGTCTGTACTTGCTGTTACTTTTCTTCATTCTAGATGATCTTTGAGGAAAAACCTTGAAGTCTTTGAAGTAGTCATGATCCATCGTGTTTTCTGTTGTCATATTCCTCTTATCGAATCTTTTCGTTAATCGAATGTGATCTGTCTTTAAACCTGACACTATTCTTGACCTAATGGTGTATTCATCCAAATCTTCTTCATCCGAACTGATTTCATCTGAATTATGGGAATCGGTCTCCAATTCGGTGTCGCAAAATAGAATATCATGTAAACTGCAAAAACAAGGGCAGCAATCCTCTGTTTTTCCTGTATCATCCCCTGCAGACCTGTACTAATCTTCCATTCACTAACAGCAGCCAAAACACATAAGACCAATCAATACCCACCAATTGACCAAGCATTCTACTTCCTAACATCTATCACTTTTGCTATCGTCCAACAGCTGAAGGCAGCCCAAAACATTGCAACAGCAAGCCACATGGGAGCTAATTCAGCTTGAAGAACAATGTGATCACTGACCATTATCTTTGGCGTATGTATGCAGTTTGACATTTATCCAGCATGATCAGACCACCAATACTGATCGAGATATCCAACTCTCCATATTCTCTTGATAAACCTTCCCTTTGAGTCCTGACCGCCAAGGCGTCAGTCACAGAGTTGGCTTCTCGATAAATATGTTTGCAATACACTTTCATATTATTCACCAGATTTTTAATATCCCTCCAAGCATTCTCCAGCAACCAAGGAATTTTGTAAACCTCCTAAAACCAACCACGAATTAAATCCGAATCAGTTTGAAGAATCACCTTCTTGAAACCCCTTATATAGCACAACTTCAGGCCTTCTAGGACAGCAATCACTTCCGCTCCGTTATAATAATTGCTGGGCAGCAAGACAAACACCTCTTTCATCTCTGATTATCACCCCTCCTGCAACTTTGTTATTTCTCGAATACCCATCTACATTTAGCGTCACAAAGCCCACTTGAGGAAAATGCCAGTATACAATCTTGTTTTCCCTATTGATCACTGATGGTAGTGGTAATTCCAATGACACTAGGGGGTCCTTATTGACATTAGTCTTCTTTGGGTTAGCAAAGGAGTTTTCCAATCTCAAACATCATCTAACTGTCATAATCACGAACATAGCACCTGGTTTACCATCTTCATAGACACATTTGCACCTTTGTTTTCAGATTTCCCAAATAATAAACATTGGAGTTAAGAAATATAACATACCTACTTGCATAAAAGTACTAGCTCTTCGAAACCACACCAACAAAACCGTTGAAATCTCTGCCGGTGTCCTCACATGGACATCAAAATTCCTTCAAAGAGTATCCAAAAATAAATGTTTCAAAGTTTCCGTGAACCCACACCTATGTAATTCCCCATCGACAAGAATTCCCCTCTTCAATAATTTCCACATGAAGACTAAAATTATAAAAGGCAAAGCAGGTTGCCAAATCTTCTTATATAAATATGTTTTTTCTCCCTTATTTCTCAGTTTTTCATAAGCCGAATGCATGCTGAAAAGACCATCTGACTCCGGTCTCCAAACACGGGTATCTTCACTATGCTTTTTTCCCCGAATTCTGCCATAAAAAAAGTCTGCTCGCCAAGCCTTTCATGTTTGGGTTAATTACATAAAACTCGCCATTTTCACCTCCCTGGCCGTGGGCCATTTCCCTTGAATTATCCTTCTAAACACTGCCACAAAATTTCAGTTTTCTGCAAAGAAACTGGAGTATCCTTTGCCAATACGCCAGACAGTGTTGCCAACCACAAAAGATTTGAACATCATAATTTCCTTCATAAATGGGGACACACCACTTTTCAACTTGACTGATCAATGGAACCCCTGGCTTCCAATATTTCCTTATCCTGAAATTCGCCCACAACGAGTTCAAATTATGAAAACTCCACAACGCCTTTGCTCGAAAAGCCTTAATGACCACCGACAAATTTCTAACTCCCAACCCTCCTTCCTCATGAGGGAGGCAGATATTTTCCCAAGCCACCCATTTTTTTCTTCAATCTACCTTCACAAGCTCCCCAGAAAAAATCCACTAGCAACTTTTGGGTCCTTGAAAGAATTTTTTGAGGCACACACATGACACTTAAAGTATAAATAGGGTTAGAGCTAAGCATATGCTTAATCAAAATCAGTCTCCCACCCGGGGATAAAAGCTTCACCTTCCATCCATTAATGTGCAATTGAATTTTGTTGACCACCTTATCAAAGAAATTAATTTTACTTCTTCCTTGAAAAGTTGGGACTCCTAGATATTTCATGGGGGGGCATTGTATTGATAACCTGTATAAATCTTCAAGTCTACTACTCTTTCCATTATAGCCTTTTCCTCCGCCATAAAAGAGTTTTTGCCTGCATTAATTTTTTGTCCTGAGGCCTTACTAAAATTTATTATAGAAACAGGTGATTTCATGCTGATGATACATCAAACCGTCCTCTAATCAGCACTGTACACGTGATGGTAATCTCGTCAACAGAACGAAGCAAGCCCGATTGCACGCTCAATCCAGCGAGGCTGAAATAGCATCAAGCCCATCATTGGCATAATCCAGACAGTCGGGTTTCAGTTGCAATGAGCCAGTAAGCCCACACATCATGCGGTCAGGCCCAATACCAGTAAGACCTCTAAGGCAAGTGTCTGAGAAATCTATCCAAGACAGGTAGGCCAACAACACATCGGATCTGAGTAGGAAACATATATTAGAATATAAGTTGGGCAAAAAAACTTCCTTGCATGGACAACACTTAGAAAGGGAAACCTCTCACACAGATCTAGGAGCACAAGTCGTGTAGGGAAACTATATATCCCACATTGACAACTCCCAATCAAGAAAGGATCTCCACAACAAGATCATTTTTCCTAAACTATGCCACCAAAGGCCTAGCCGAGCAAGAACTCCTTCACTATAAAGGGGAGATAAAGTCGATGAACTAGAGGTACGCAATATAATTTAGCTTACAGTTTTAAGCCTCTCCTACGCCTAATCTAACTTAAGCATCGGATTGCCATCGGCCACCACACGGTGGTCTTTGGCTCATGTTTGCTACCTGTGCAAGTATAGGTAAGCGGCGAGGAAGAGGAGAGGAAATCGACTACATCAATTTGGCGCCGTCAGTGGGGAACGACAAAGTTCCTCAGAAATAACAGTAGTTCAACCTTTTCTAGAGAATCAACGAGATGGTGACGACAAGGTCTCGCAACAATGGAGATGTTGTCGAGCCTTCGAACGCTCAAACTGATAGAGCACTGCCAGTTCCACCACTGCCATGGGAGGAACCTCCTCATACCTCGCGCTGGTGGCGATCGCAACAGATCCAAGGGTGGACCTACTCTCAACAGAGATGCAGCAGATCACAAAGATGTTGAAGGCTCTCAAATAGTAAAATCTTCCACCTGTTGAGGGAAACCGTGAGCAGTGAAGGGCTCGTTCGCCAGAAAGTTTTAGAGAGCATGTTCAGGAGAGCCGTGCAATCCTGGAAACTTCTCAATGGACAAGAGACGGAGGCACGACCAATAGAGACCCAATGCCCACAACCGATAGGCACGTCTCGCACAACCCCATCCACAACGGGGCCACAAACCAAAATGTGTTGTTCAGTCTCACGGTCCCTCCATTCATGGACCATATTATGGACGAACCACTGCCCAAAAAATACACCCCACCGAAGTTGGAGTTTTACGACATGAAGGAAGACCCGACCGATCACCTGCGCCACTTCAAGCACGTTATGACACTCAAAAAAGAGTCTGATTCAATAATGTGTTGATCATTATCTGCAAGCCCGAAGGCGTCGGCACTGACGTGGTTCCACAACCTTCTTCTGAAATCCATTGATTCATTCCGGTCGTTGGCGTTGGCTTTCCTTACACGCTTTGTGGGCAGCCAAAGGCTCAAGAAAGGCCTGCATTATCTGTTGACCCTAAAGAAAAAATAGAACAAGACATTAAGGGAGTACGTCACTCATTTTAATGATAAGCTGACCCTCATTGACGACTGTAGTGATGACACCTCCATCACGGCTTTCACTTCGGGTCTGAGAAGTTGCAAGCTCTATGACTTTCACACCCTGAACCCCTCAGCCAATATGACAGACTTGCTCAGAGGTGCCTAGAGATACATCACTCTGGACGAAAAGTTGGCCGCCAAGAGAGAGGCGGAGTCGGAGAAGAAGCCCCTTGTACCGAAGGATATGAAATAGCGGAAGAAGAAAGAGGACGATGACAGTAACAAGAAAAAGCGCACAGACAACAAGACCGACTCAGGCCTCCCCAAGCAAGGCAAGACCTCGAATTACGTCGAGTCCAAATCTATCACCCCTATCAACACCAATTTGTCTGACATCCTTGACTCCATCAAGGATTGGAAAGAGATGAAGTGGCCGCCTAAGTAGCGAGGAGACCCCGCTAGGCGCGACAACAACAAATATTGCTCCTACCATAGGGAATGCGGATATGGTACTGAGGATTACAAAAACCTTAGAGGAGAAGTCGAGTACTGGATAAGGAAAAGCAAACTCAAAGAGTTCCTAAGCTCGGACAGGAGGCAAGGTCGAGCAAATGAAAGAGCGAATATTGTCAAGGAGATCGAAAAGGAAGCTCAAGGCATCATCTACGTCCTCCATGGGGTCGATCACGAGAGAGAGCAGTCAAACAGATCCTGCAAGAAGACAATGACCGAGATGCGGACACCATCTCAGTATGAGGACTGACAAGTGCAACACGCACAAGTTCACAACCCTATCCCATCACTAACGTTCACGAAGAGGGATCTCCAGGGGTACATTCTCCTCACAATGACGCCCTGGTCACCTCCGTTCTTATCGCTAAGTGGGAGGTAAAGAGATATTTGTTGGATATTGGAAGCTCATTAAATGTTTTGTTCCTTAGTGCATTCCGCAATATGCAACTACAAGAGAAGGACCTAACCCCCACCAGCTACCCTATGGTCGGATTCAGTAGAGAAAAATTCTTTCCCATTGGGAAGATAAATCTAATGGAGGTGGCAGGAGAGCCAAAGCTACGGATGTACCTTATCCAAGAGTTCATGGTAGTTGACGCCCCGTCCACCTGCAACATCATTCTAGGAAGGCCCTAGCTACATGAAATGGAAGCAGTGGTATCCACCCTGCACCAATGCATAAAATATACAGCCAACCATGCTCAAGGGACTATCTGATGAGATCAGCCAGCAGCAACAGACTGTCATTATGCAGCCCTAAAGCAGCTGAATCGTTGCCAGTTACAGCTCGAGCCCACAGAACCAACATGTCAGGCATCAGGCCAAAACAAAAGATGTGGATTACTCTATGAAGGCGGAGGAACCCAAATAACCAAGGAACAACTATGCGGAGATCTAAAACTCAAAGTTAGCTAGGAAATCCATTCTAACAAAGAGCTACGTAATAATACTTCAGCAAACGGTCACCAACTACAAGAGCTGTTAATCAACAAGGAACTGCCCACCAGCACAAAGTCCACTATTTAGTAACTTCATTAGCTTTAAAAATAAAATTTCACTAAAGAGATCACGCAATCCGAGCTACGACCATTTGCGCATCCTTCAGGGCTGGATTAGCTTAGTTTCCACTAGGAGTTAAATTATTTGTAGCTTTGATTTCGTTTATTGTTTTCTATTTTTTCAGTATAGAAGAGTTGTTCGTACATGACACATTCCAGAAATAAAACAAATTTTATTGATTGCAATGAGAGTTATTACAAAGCTTGTCGACCAACTAGTACATCAATTTGTACACTACAAGTATCTAAGTCTGATGCAAGTATATATTCGCTAAAATAAGGGTAGAGACTCCAATATGCTATTCCGCCTCCAAACAAAGGTGCAATGAGTAAAGCATTCGGTGCAAAAGGCGAAGGAACGCACTCAATTCATCGTTTTGTCGTATCACCCCATAAAGATGTTTCAAAAGTGGAACCTCAATTCAATCTTCCTCATGAAGATGAACAGAAGAGAGCATCAGAAAGCTGGCAAAAGTGTCCCCGGACAAGCAGACGATTGAGGTTTCACAATGCTGCCAAGCGAGGGGCAACTCTCAGATGTGTAATGCGTGCAGTGAGGCAGAGGTGCCACCCCAAGAATGAGAGTCATGACCTAAAACACTCCCATCAACCCTAAACGGATGAGAGAGTGCTCGAGCACCAGAAGATGGAAGACAGACTTGAGTCGCGAAAGGAAGTTCATTATTCTTCTTCGCAATATAAGAAGATATTACAAGATCTCATGAGATCAATCCAGTGCCTGCCAGATCAAACGACAGCGCATAACAACAAGTTTTTTCGAGAATCATCGGTGCAAATGCCAGAACATTCGAAGTCTCTAGTGGAGGAGATCTTCCATCAACTTTGGAAAACCCAAAGCAAACTCTCTAGTAAGATGTTATTGATTAACATGATCTACTATTTGCATTGCAGTGCTTGAACACAGAATAGCCAGCTCATATATAGGCGAAATGGTTTATGAAGAGACGTTAATAAGCAGTTACTTCAGCATTAAATGTCGTACATAAAATCAAGAAAATGTCGGTTCCAATAGCAACTACACAAGTCTACATTTGTTGATTAATAACCCAGCAGGCAACCTCATTAACTAAGGGGGAGTAATCGATACTGAACCATCTCGCAGAATGCGTCGTATCCCTGGCACGCTGATCCACAAAGATTTTTCTAAATGGGCCCCTTAACTAATGGGCCCAAGCTTATGCCCTTCCAGATCCGGCCTAGCACACTCAAAAGAACAAACAGCAAAGGCCCTGAGCGCCCACAGAATAAGGAGCGCACCTACAGAGCATTATTATTAAACCGAAGGCATCAACTCCACTATTATTCCGTTGTTGTTCATTAAAGCCGGTCAATCTATTATTAGTCTGATAAATTGATCTGACACTGGAATCAGACCGCCATGCGAATTAAGTAAGTCATGACCCCCAAGTCAGACTTTCATGCTCAAAATCTCACATGCAAGTTAAATAGTCAAGACCCGACTTACATGCCTGGAATCTTACAGGCGAGTTAAGTAAGTCAGGACTCCCAAGTCGGACTTACACGCTCAGAATCTTACAGGCGAGTTAAGTAAGTCATGACCCCCAAGTCAGACTTACACGCCCAGAATCTTACAGGCGAGTTAAGTAAGTTAGGACCTCCAAGCTAGACTTACACGCCTGAAATCTTACAGGCGAGTTAAGTAAGTCAAGACCCCAAAGTCAGATTTACATGCCCAGGATTTTATGTGTAAGCCAAGCAAGTCAGGACCCCCATGTCAGATTTACATGCCCAGGATTTTATGTGTAAGCCAAGCAAGTCAGGACACCCAAGTCAGACTTACGTGCCCAAAATCTTATTTTAACCAAAGCTTAGTTGGTTTCGACCTATGACAACAGCTTCTGGTACGATCTAACACTCAGTCAATTAAATTAAACGAATGTGAACGGTTTAGAGAGTGGCAGCTTAGTCATTGCTATGATGCCTGATCGAGATAGCTTGCCAGGATCATTGTCCAAACATGGACGATAGAGACCAAACCTGACCAAAGCTTAGTCGGTGACATTGACGATGATAACTTCATGTCTGCCCGAAACCTAGTCCGCAAATAACGAATTTCGACGGCCTAGAAATTGGGAGTCTAGACAGCTTGCCAAGGATCATTGGCCAACTACAGACAATGATCGTCGAATCCCTGCCAAAAGTTTAGTCAGAACGGCTAACGATGATAACTGCTAGCTCGCACCAATTCCTAGTCTTCCACGAACGGATCGAGATGGGTTGAAAAGTGGGAGCTTAGTCAGTGCTCATGTAGCCAGGATACGGCTTGCCAAGGACCACCATGGTCGCCAAAACCTGAACCCGGTTTAGTCAGTCATAACTGGAGATAAAAACCCCTGGTCCTATTAAGCCTATTCTATGAATAGAAAATAAATACGAGTCAAACATCCGGTAAAATTTCTAAAAGCTTGATCAAGACGACCCGTAAAGACTACTGTCCACTCATCTATAAGGGCGCAAGCGCAAAGACCACAGTCTGACTAATACGCTTATAACAACGACATCAATTGTTGGTTCAGCAGACACCCAAGCCACCAGACAAAGGGTGTATTACACTCCCCAATCTCTATAAAGGAATCTGACCAGAACTGCAACATAAGAAGTCAAAGCTCCCAACAGCCTATTACACTCCCCAATCTCTATAAAGGAATCTGACCAGAACTGCAACATAAGAAGTCAAAGCTCCCAACAGCGAATTAAACAAGAACACCTACCCCAGGAAAGTTCGTCGTCTGACAACTAATGTTGAAATAAGACAAAGCAGGTACAAGCTAGTAGGAAAGCGAAGGAAGACAAAAAAGTGCAAAGTATTATTCATTTGCAAACTCAAGTACATGATTTACCCCTCATCAGGAGGAAAGTCAGATACAATAGAACTAGACTTAGCAGAGGAAGAAACAGGGGACACATCGGTTGGTGCTGCCTCTCGACCCTCTCATTAGGGTCGTCTTCTTCTTCAGACGAATCGGGGGTCGCTTCAAACTCTGCATACACAATATCTTTATAATAAGAAAGATACCAGTCAGGGTGCTCATCCTCCATCAGACGCAACAGCTCTAACCTTTCATGCACGACTCTGCTGAATTCAAATGTGCCCTGGGCCTTGAAAAGCTTTTTTTTGCGCCCCAACTCGCCCGACAGGATTTTAGTCTTGGACCGCTCAGCATTCAGCTTATCATTAGTGATATTCAGATCACTCTGCGCCAATTGGAACTACTCTCCAGCGATCCGCGCACTCTCGACACGAAACTCAAAACAAGCTTCCAACTGTTGACACCGGACAGTCCACTCGGAATCCTTTTTAATCCTCTCAGCATGCAAAGCCTGCAGTTCAGCATGCACTCCATCCACATAATCGCGGGCAAGCTGCAAGTCACAACAAACAAGGTTCAGTTCATTCTCGAACCGATCCCTCGCGGACACTACCCCTACCAAGTTGGACTCAAGCGATTCCAAGCGAGCCTTCGACCCAATGGACCTAGACTCTGCTCCAATATCTAAGAAAGCTTTAAGTTGCTTCCTCAACGACTCAATCTAGTGAAGAGCATCGGAGTATGACTTCTGCAGGTTTACGAAGACTCACTCCATGGTATATACCCTCTCACAAGTGGCCTCAACTTCATATCCAGACGCGGTAACTTGATTCAGATATAAAATCCCCAGCAAAAGGTGTTTCTGCCCTTTATCTAAACGTTTTCCTAACTTCTCTCCCATTGGCTCCTGAGCACAATGCGCCAGCCAGTCATTCCACCTACTGATATGCTTCCTCGCAGAGTAAGAGATGTCAACCTCTAGATGCCAAACTTGGTTTGTCATCTTTATTACATTTGGAGCAAACAAAATGATACATGCATCCGGATGAAGATCATTCGGAGCCGAAATCACTCCAGCACCACCCTCACCTGTCTTTACTGCATCAGTGCTTGAATGAACAACTTTCCCTTGTCCCGAAGCAGTCGGCTTTCTCTCACGCGTCGGCCCAGCTTCAGAGGAAGAGGGAAGCGAGTTATTCCTCGGACCCGTTGTCAGTTGAATATGAGGAAGGGAACGATATGGAGCACAGTACGGGCAACAAAAAGAAGAACCTTCACCATGACGACGATGATCAGACGACTCTTCAACAGGCTCACGATCCAAAGAGAGATGGAGCTCGAAGTCCTTTATTGAAAAAGGGCGACCGCTCGAAGCTTCCATGCCCACCTGCAGCAGCATCCTACTCATAAATTCCGCCTGCTTGGTGCTCAGTTTGGTAACATCCTTCATGCCCACCATTTGCAAATATTCTCTCTCCAAGTCAGGAAGAGATACAGGGGCAACGACTTGAGCATCACGTTAGAAACAGCAGTATCATCACGCTCTTTCCCAACAGCATCGCACCCTTTAGATGAGGCCAGGCGTCTGCGGACAAACCTAGACAAAGTACGAGATCTCTTCTGATGCACAGGATAAAGAAGCGCCTCATCTTTTTCTGCTCTCCTTGAAGGGCTTGGAACCCTGATCTTGGGAAGCTTCCTCTTTCGCGGAACAGAGGCTTTGGCTTCTTCACCCGATACACAATGGGAGCCACGTGCCAATAAGCCCACAGAACATTACACTCAACATTACAAGGCTTGACTACATCCTCTACCTCCAGACGAGACATGTCGCGGAACGCATCCAAAGTTTCTCTATCTTCAGCAGAAATAGGCGAAGTAGAGAATCTCCCTGCAAAAATCAAAACAGGTCAATCTAATATGAAATTGACATAAGCAAGACCGAAAAAATGAATCAACTTACTCAGTAGTCTAAATTCACACTCGATCGGATGACCAGTAAGCTCAAAATCCGGTGAGTCCGTAAGAGCTATGAAACAGTACTTTCGCCACGATTTAAAATCATCAGGAAATTTGCCAAAGTAGTTGGCGACGTCAACACGCACACAACGTGCTCGTTTATCCAAGGGAGCTGAGCAATTGCATCGCCCTTGAAATGGCGATCAAAGTCCTAATCGGACACCAGCGTTTTTAGCCCTAATCAGAAATGGCGATCAAATTCCTATACCCGTTCGGCACAAGTTGAGCGGGTGCAATGCCGAGGTACGCCAGGAACTCCCAGATCTCCTTAATGACAGAAAAGCGGACACTCGATTGAAGCATACCTCAGTGAAAACAGATAAACCCATCAAGAGGGTACAATGGCATCATATCAACGCCCAAAATTCAGAGCACCGTATCATCAGGAATCTTGTACGTCTTGCGAAGAACTTCTAGACTAGATTCAGAGAGCAACCTTTCCTCAAAAAACATATGGCCCTTGGCGAACAGTTCATCAAAAAGTTGACCGCAGCCGACCATGAAAAAAAGTACGATCTTTTGAATATGAAGGTTGAGAAAAGTCAAAAGTACAATAAACAACACAGCAAAGTAAAATCTCTGAGATCGAAAGAGTAAAAAAGTTATAATCCATAGGCAGGAGATCTAAATAGAAATTTGAGCTCTCGCCATTCGCGCTTTCAAGCTGGTGCACGCCTAATTAGTGCAATTCGCCGCTCAAAGAAATTACTCAGACTCAATCATCATGACTGCACAGCTGCTTCTTGAAATGACCTAGTTGATCGATAAGATAGTCCAGTAACTCAGGGGAGTAGCTGATGACGCATCAAATCGGCCTCTGATCAGCACCATACATGTGTCATGATAATCTCGTCAACAATTCTAAACAAAATCAAGATTGCACGCTCAATCCAGCAAGGGCCAAATAGCAGCAAGCCCATCATTGGCAGAATCAAGACAGTCGGGTCTGAGTTGCAATGAGCCAGTAAGCCCACACGTCATCCAATCATGCCCAATACCAGTAAGACCTCTAAGGCAAGTATCTGAGAAATCTACCGAAGACATGCAGGCCAGCAACACATTGGATCCGACTAGGAAACATATATTAGAGTATAAGTTGGGTAAGGAAACTTCCTTGCATGGACAGCACTCAGAAAGGGAAGCCTCTCTTGCAGATTTAGGAGCATGAGTCGTGTAGAGAAACAGCTGCTTCCCATATATCGAGCCCCAACAATTCTGAAAAAAAACAGCAGTAAAACCATCTGGACCTGGAGCACTGTTTTTTGGAATGTCAAAAGTGGTTTGTTTCACTTCCTCCAAAGTAGGGTTTTTTACTAAATCATCACAACTTGAACTAGAGATAACCGTAGGAATGTATTCAAGTAATTATGTATCAACCACTTGGATTTCTTGGGAAGTAAGTAATTTTTGAAAATAGTCATTGGCTTCACGAATAATTTCCCTCGGGTCCAACGTTTCTCTTCCACATGGCAATGTAATATGAGATATAGCCCTTCTTGTTTGCTTTGATTTCACAGAAGCAAAAAAATATTTAGTGCATGCATCCCCCTCCTTAAATCTCTGTTACCTTGATTTTTTAATCCAATAAAGTTTCTCTTATTTAAGGGCCAACCTGTATTCTGCCTGACAATGACCCAAATTACTACAAGCATTATCGTCCCAATTTGCATCGACATTAAGCCCATTATTTCCAATATCCTCCCATCCCGACAATAATATGGTTTCCCATTGTTGCATCTCATCTTCCAATGCTCTGATTCTGCTAAAAAAATTACCAAACACATCTTTATTCCAATATATGAGGGCTCGTCTAAGTGATTTTAACTTCACATCAATTCTATCAAGGGCCCTCATTTCACCAACCTCCACCCTCCATACTGATTCAACCACTGCCTGAAAATTAAGATGAGTCACCCACTTATTAAGAAAACGGAACGGAGTGAACCTCGCTCTCACCTGAGTTGGCATTGAAGCCAGAATAGAGGAATGATTAGAAAAAGTACGCAGTAATGTTCCATCTTCGGATTTGACAATTGTGACGGCCACTTAGTGTTAACCAGCACTCTATCCAACCTGACCCAAATACGATCTCTACCTCACCTATTATTACACCTGGTAAGCTTAGGCCAAGTAAAACCACAATCATGCAAACCTAAATTTTCAATACAGTCTGAGAAATTAGACATACTAATAACTAAATGCGAGTTCCCCCAACATTTTCTTGGGCATTAATAAAGGCGTTAAAATCTTCTCCAACCATCCAAGGAATATCACAATGCAAAACAAAACTTTCCATATGAGACCACAAGTCCCTTCTCTCTTCAACTGAGCATTTAGCATAAACAAAAGAAATCATATATACCCGAGAATTAGAATCAGTTACCTTGCAATGAATAATCTGATCCGACATATCCACCACAGAGACCACTAAATCTGAAGCCCATAAGATCCAAATCTTTCCACCTATTGCTTCGTTAAAAGAAAACCCTAGCAATCTAATTTTATTACCAATCTCCAACTATCTACTAGCTTCTATCATCGACTCCGCCAACATTATACTCTGCAACCATTCTTTTTAAATGACTTCTCGTGTCTCTATTCCCTACTCCACGAGTTTTCAAAACATAAAGTTTTTAATCATTTTTAACTTGGGGAGATGTGCCAACCTACTTTGTCATTTGGCGAAAACTCTGGGTTGCGCCAGTTTGACTTTGTTTCTTCTAATGTTGTTGAGTTCCCCATCTGAGCTCGTTCCCAACTTCACATCTCTAATCCATGTAGCTTGAGGCCCCACATCTGAATCTGATTCTGCCTCATCACTGTCTTAGCTGGCACTTTCGAAAGTGTTTATATTTATTTTCTTCTTCCTTAATCTCCTTCCCTCCTTAATCAAGCTGATAGCTTTGCCTAACATCTCATCCATATTCATATTCTCACCAGGTTCCAAAACATCACATTGTGTGACCAAATTCGGATGTTTCCCCTCACTGACTACCTCATTAGTTGTTTTGCCTCCGACTGAACAAATACCCTGCTCCATTAACCTCATTGGTGGCATCTCTTCCAACGTCTCCTTACGAGCCTGCTCCCCTACTTTATCAACTGCGAGCTGGACAGCCAATAGTCTCTGCCTTGACTGCTCTTGTATTACTACATTTCGGTCAGCAAATGCATGTTAATCTCTCCGATTCGAGCACTTCCAGCCCCCTTTAATGCAGTGCTTCGACGTTTTCCATCCCCTGATTCCTCACCACTTATGTTATTTTCCAGACTGTTCACTACCACAGGAACCATCATCAAAGCCATAGAATCATAATCCAAAAGCTTTGTTTTATTTTTTGAAGCAGAATTTTCAGATGGTGTGTTGCCAACTGAAACAGAGTGTAAACTCGCTGAAACAGAGTGCAAGTTCTCTGTTTTGTTTGCTGATATATCCTGTGCCAAGAGAGCTCTCTCCATTTCACTGATTATGTACCCGGCCTTGACAAGGCCTTCCCGGTCGTTCTCTACAATTTCCTTGCCACTTTCGTCATTTCTCAACTATCTTAACGTTTAGTATATTCTGCTCAACAGGGGGAATATCTTGTTCATGGCCTAAAGCCGCACTATCCTCCTTAAAGCCGCATATTTGTTAGTCAAGGTAACTTTTAAAGACTCCTTGCCCGAAGACTTCTTCTCCTTCTTTAATCTCAATGCCTTGACTGTTGATTGCCCTGCTCGTGCCAATATCTACGTATGCATCTTTTGGTTTTTTAACGACCAGAACATAAACTAGTTTGACAACTTTGGACTCCACTTTTTTTTCTCAACTTTTCCTCATTCACCAGTGGAATTCCGGGCGCACTTTCTTTCTTACCTAGTTGCCTCCTACAATAGACATCTTTATGTCCGATCATTGCACAATGTTCACAATATTTGAACCCCGAATAATCAATTTTCTGCCAGAATTCTCTATTATTTGCCCTATCTATCCAAACTCTTGTAAGAAGCTTTTCCGCCAGTTCATCTCAATGCAAATACGGGCATCACCTGAGTGTGTTAAGCATATAATGTGGTCATCCATGCATAGTAAATCTACGAACGAGTCCCCTATTGCTTTCAATGGGATGAAAAAGATGCAGAGGTAGGTTTGGCAACTTAATCCACAATGGAACCGATATCGGATCCGATTTCAAACTAAAACCATCATGCTAGCAGAAAGCTTTAAACCCCACTCCTCGTATTAGGAACAAATCCCGTGAAAGAACTTTCTTCGTTTCTATCTCAGATTGTAGCCTCACTAGAACATGATGCGGATCGAGTAAACCCATTAAACCCATTGAAAAGCCCCCCATGATTTCCCATGTTCTATGAATGGAGTCACGAATGGCTTCCAAACGTAGGCCGGTAACTTGAAAACACTATAACATGTTTTTCCATGAAAGATTCCTCTCAAAACTCATCTGTAGTGGTAATGCCAATGGCTGGATCTCCCTCTTTTCAAAACCAAGTACCTTCTACTGGCGTCTTTTTTATTTTCTCCTCGTGAATATTTCCAAGAATTTGTGCAAATCATGATTTAGGCCTCTTAACCATGCTACCCCCAAGCCCAGCCGAAAGAGAAACCTCCTTGCCGGCAAGAGAGCCACCATGGAGACGTGACGCTCGACCTAGGACAAAAAGTCCAGATCATGCTTAGATGAAATCTCACGACGACCCTGATTATTTCCTGAAACGCACAGTCGTTACTACCCCTAACTCCTAAAATCGCCTAGCCAGAGCTCTCAAAATAACTTAAAATCCTTCCATCCCCTTATCGACCGTGGTTATTTAACGCTTGACTAATGGGGAATTGCATTTGGGAGGGGGTGCAAAATTTGTTTTGAATAAAGCGGGGTAGGGGAAGTCTTAATTATGATTATGCTTTGGAGGGCACTGTATAAATTATTTTTAAAAAAACCAAATTAAGTTCAACGACAATCCTTTTTTTTGGAAGGTAAACTGGAATTAAGGCCCCACCCTAGTATTGAAAAAACTATGGTGATCCTTTTCTTATTGAAGTATCATCATCTGTTGAGCCTTGATACCATTTGATATATGAAGACAATGACTTTTTGACACCACCACTTCCCCTCTTTGACATTTTTTTTTAATCTACTATGTGACACCAGCATTTTAAGTGTTTTTTATTTCCTTCTTTCTTTTCTCCCCCTTTGCAATCAATAGCATAAAGACATTCCTCTTCGTTGTCCTCGACACCCCTCGTTGCCGCCCCCTGTGAGTTTTCTCCTCATCCTTTTTTTTGTCTTATTTCTTCTTCTTGAAGAACAACTCTTGTTATTGCGAATCGCGGGCACTGCCCTACCTTTTTTTTTCCAACAACATAGCAAACCCGCCTAGCTGCAGACGCTCTGCCTTATTTCCTCTCTTTTCTCTTCCATTTCGATCTCATAGCTAGAGTTGCGAGATTCAGATGCGAGATTGGGCCCGAATCTCGTCGGAGAGCTTGTGAGAATGTGACCCATCTCGGATCCCTAGTTGCGAGATCTAAATGGGAGAGTGAAAAGATGAAAGAGGGGAAAAAAAAGGGCGGCAACGACAAAGTGATGGCGGTAGCAAAGTGAGGCAACATGTTGCAATTGTCGCATTCTTCTCTAGAGACGAATACCAAAAAAATGGTAGTGTCACTAAGCAGGTGGTGATGTCAAAGAATGGGAACGGTGGTGTCAAAAAGTTATTGCTTTTGATATACCCTCATATGGTGATGTTTGTTTGGTAGAAGTAAATAACGAGGTTGCGTGTCACCCACCAAATACTAACATTAAAATAGACTAAATTTAAACTTAAAAAAAAATGTGAAGCATTTAAAAAAATTCTATTGTGTTTCTCTAGAAATTAAACTTCTATTGATAACTTGATATGGCAACTTTAATGTTTACATCGGACTTTTTGCATTATGAACATGCATTTACGGTCTATTTGATGTTAAATGTTGACAGGTATGTGACTACTGAACTTTCTCTAATGAGACCACTAAAAGCTAGTTTGTACCTCAAAACAGAACTTTTCTAGATAGCTAGGCTAGGCAAGCCAAGCCAGGCCAGGCCAAATTCCATCCATCATCCTAGAGATGCTCATAATAGACCAATTGAACACAATCAGACGGACAGAGAACCCCCTGTCATGGGCCTAGCTCTGCAGGCCTGGCTCTCTAGATTTTTGGCTCAAAACATGTGATACAATTTTCTAGAAACAAAATAAGTATGGGAACTTGTCGAGTCATACGTCCTCATGTACCACCAACAACCTAGATTTTGGTCGAGCTCTAGTTAGGATGTGATGATGGTCCCCTTTTCTCAACAAAGACACTTAGATTTCCCTAAACTAGCTTTGAAGTATTATATAATCCTGATTTCTAATTTATTTTTCTCAACTTGATCTTTTCTTTAAACTTTGTTTACACTTTTACTCGAAATTGAATAAACAAATTTTATAAAAGTTGGTCACTAATAACTCATTAAAATAGCCAACGGGTGCTAGCTCAACTAGTAAGACTTGTGGTGCATGATATCATAAGTCTGGAGTTCAAACCCTACACTACAAGAAAATTGGTCTTTTACGGCATTGCAAGATTGCTATGAAAGAGGTATCATAGCATTTAGTGCAAGTCATAGTAGCTCATGTTATCTTTTTGACATAGCACTATTAAAATGCTATCCGAACATAGCATTTGTGAATGTTATCTCAACATAACATTTGTGTATGCTATGAAAATACTATCCTAATATAACATTTGTAAGGAAAATTCTAGGGGTCGAGGGAGGGAACGAGGAAGGGAGCGAGGGATGGGTGGTAGCCACCCATCCGCCCCGAGATAAGCGCCATCGCGCATCTCCAATCCGATGCGCTTATCTCGAGGCGGATGGGTGGCTACCACCCATCCCTCGCCCCTTTCCCTCGCTCTGTAGCAAAGCTCCATTTGTAAATATCATGGTTATATTATCTATCATAGCATTTGTGAATGTCATGGTTATATTATCTATCATAGCATTAGTGAATGTTATCCCAACATAGCATTTATGAATATCATGACATTTTTAAAATTCTATGATATGATAGTTATCTAAATAAATGAATATTAATAATTAATTAACAATAATATACATACATAAATAAATCATAACTTTAATAACAATACATTTATAAACTTAAAATGAATAATAAAACTATAATTATTTTATTCAATTGACTAAAATCAAACAACAATATCAATAAGTCAGGGGCATAAAAATGCCCCACTTACCAATTTACAACAATGTGAAGTATGGGATCACAATCAATATACATAAAATAAATACAACCTACAAGGCATGGGCATAAAGTTTCCTCGTCAATTCGACAACATCATTTATAAACTTCCCCCAATTAAATAAGTCACTTCAATTGGCTGCAACTACTTATTCACCGAGAGACGGACAACATTTTCTTCTTTTGAGATATTCGAATCGAAATCTAATTGTTTCTAGCCATTGATTTGCAAACTTTGTCAGGCTCCATGTGAAGCTGCATGCTTTTCCTTTTCAATAACATGATGATCAACTTAAATGTCTCGTGGTGTAACAGAAAGTAACCCTGTTAATTACATAAGAATAGGCTTAGAAGCAAATAAATAATGGCAACTATTCATGTGATTAGATAATACATATGAGTCATTGTCCCCATTGAAAAAGCTAGTACATTGAGTGATAAAAGATCATCTAGACACAATAGTAGCGGCATTGCAATTTCAGTCACCAACTCATGATTAGCACCCCCAAACCAATCAATACCCAACCATAACTTTGGGAATCTCCTTGAAATCTCTTCAAATTTATTCTAAAAAGAAATTGAAGTACATGAAGGAAAATTTAAAAGTGCAAGGACAATTAATGTATGTTGGAATAGGATCAGTACATGAAGCATAACATTTAAAAGCAACTGGGACATGCAACCGGAGAAAATGCTCCTAGGTGATGATGCCCAAACAAATGCAGCACGCCCATCAATGTAACACATTCAAAAAAAAAATTGTTCAATAAAAGCAAATGTCAACTTACCTATCGCTCACGCTGAAAATGTAAATTGGCTTTGCCAAACTCATTGAGCATATTATTTTGTTCACCAATTCGCTTATCCACAAACACAAAAAATTTGGAACTTTGTTTGTATTCCTTCAATAGTTAGAAACCACTTCACCATTGGCTGAGGATTTCATTGTATACATGCATAAAAAAAAAAAAAAAATTGAAAATATATCAATGGTATACTTGGAATGTGTTTAGATTGAAAGGTTTAGCAACAACCTGTATATGGAAGTCAATTGATGTAGCATCTTATAGACAAGGTTTTTCCCACAATTTTTTTCTAGCTATTTAAAACGACAACATGGAGAGATACTTGTGCCCTGGGTCAGCACTCTGTTTCTTATGAATACAAACTAACTTGGATGAGAAGTGGCACTTTCCAATTTATATTACTATCACTCACCTTTGCATTTTCACGGAATATATTATTAATGATCATCCACTGCCGAAAAAACCTCTAGTAAAACTATAAGGGTGTGTTTGGTTGCATGAAATTCTATGCCATGGGAATTCATGAGATCCTATATTTTAAGTTTAATTGATGTATCACTCCACATCCATCATTTGATTTTGTGATCAATGGTGAAAATAAAAGTCACATGAATATGAAAATAAAAATCACATCCATCATTTTAAGTTTCATTCCCATCATTGAACACAAAATCAAATGATGGATGTGAAATTATATCTCAGATTAGCCTAAAATATATGGGTCCCCTAATGGATTCTCATAACATAGAATTTCATGCAACCAAACACACCCTAAAAGAGGTTCATCTGCAAGGGCCTCAAGTACCAAAGCAAATGAAGCTCTAAACACCTGTATCCTTAGAATGACCATATTGTCACCATATTTTCTGACTGATGCAATTTCAATGTAGTACCAATGTCTGTCCTTTTTATATTAGCATATTGTCCAAGTAAAAACCAATATTGGGAACTGTTTCCAATATTATTCACATAGGGGTAGTACCAATATGGTTCAAAAAGATTAATGCAGAATGATAGGGCGTTCCCCGCTATAAGCGACGCGCTGCACCTACGCTCGAGTGTGGTGACAAATGAGCAAGGTGCGCTGCAGCGGCACCCGGCTGTAGTGTTAAATAGGCAAGGGTTTTCGCACCAATCTGGATGGGGGCGAGTAAAGAAGCTACTCCAGGTTAGAGCTAGAGATAGAATGATTAGATTAGCCTCTTGAAACATTGGAACCTTGACGGGTAAGAGAATAGAATTAGTGGATGCCCTGCGTAGAAGGAAAGTAAACATAGTTTGCCTTCAAGAGATAAAATGGAAGAGGAACAAGGCTAAAGATTTAGGATGAGGGCTCAAACTCTTTTATTCTGGTAAAGATGGAACTAGGAAAGGAGTGGGAATAGTGGTAGATAAAGTTTTTAAGGATGCAGTAGTCGACGTTAGGAGGTTTGGGGATAGAATCATAAGTATTAAATTAGTTTTAGAACTAGAGATAGTGCATGTTATTAGTGCGTATGCACCCCAAGTGGGTTTGGACGAGGCGATTAAGAAGGATTTTTAGGACTCTTTAGAGGAGTTAGTTCTTGGAATTCCCTCTTCCGATAGGGTTTTCCTAGGCGGGGATTTGAATGACCATGTTGGTAAGGATAGAATTGGGTATGAGAGGGTACATGGAGGTCAAGGATTTGGGGATCGAAACACTACGGGGATTTCTATTATAGATTTTGCTTTAGCTCATGATTTTGGGATCGTATATACTTTTTATAAGAGGGAAGATCACTTGGTGACCTTTGCGAGAGGGCGCAATAGAAGTCAAATTGATTATTTTCTTGTTAGGAGACACGATTTAGGTAGGTGTAGAAATTGTAAGGTTATACCAGAGGAGTGTCTGACAAACCAACATAGGCTGTTAGTTCTCGATTTTTGTCTTAAGAGTAGGGGTCGTATTGCTATAGAACAGGTTAGACCGAGAACTAAGTGGTGGACCTTACAAAGAGATGTGTGCCAAAAATTTAGAAAGAAGATTTTGGGTGGCCAGTCAATTTCAGAGGGTTGAGAGAATCTCGAACCAAATGATAGGACTAGTAGCGCGGATCTTTTTGAACATTTGGCAAATCGAATAAGAAGATGTGCGAAGGAAGAGTTAGGAGAGGCCAAAAGAGGAGGTTTATATGGTAAGGAGACATGGTGGTGGAATGCTGATGTGCAACATACCATTGCGAAAAAGAAAAGATGCTTTAAGGAATGACAAAAATATAGGTGCCTAGAGTCTTATGAACTTTATAAGCAAGCTAAGAAGTTGAGTAGTAAATCAGTAGGGGAAGCTAAGAAGAGAGCATATGATGATCTTTATAATAGGCTAGGTACAAAGGAAGGGGAGAAAGATATTTTCAAGATAGCTTAAGCTAGAGAACGAAAAACTAGGGACTTGAATCATGTTAAGTGTGTTAAGCATGAGGATTGAAGAGTTTTAATGCAAGATAAAGCTATTTTAGATAGATGGAATGCTTACTTTTAGAACCTACTCAATGGAACACATGTAGGGGAGTTAAATTTGGAGGGGTATGCTTCACAGGAAGGGAGAGATCGTGTGTTCCATCGCAGAGATAGTGCCACAGAAGTGAGAGAACCTTTAAAAAGAATGAAGACAGGAAAAGCCGTTGGACCGGATGATATACCAATTGAAGCATGAAAATGTCTGGGAGAAGTTGGGATTCAATAGCTAACTAAGCTCTTTAATAGGATTTTAGAAACTAGAAAAATGCCAGATTTATGGAGGCATAGCATTGTGGTACCAATTTATAAGAACAAAGGGGATATCCAGAATTGCTCGAACTATAGAGAGATAAAGCTTATGAGTCATACGATGAAACTTTGGGAAAGGGTTATAGAACGAAGACTTAGGAGTTTAACCACGATTTCGGAGAATCAATTTGGATTTATGTCGTTAGGTCTACTACGGAGACCATCTTCCTGCTTAGGCAAACTATAGAAAAATACCGAGAGATACGTAAGAGTTTGCATATGGTTTTTATTGATCTGCAGAAAGCATATGATAAGGTCCCTAAGGAGTTAACTTTGTGGGTGCTTGAAAGGAAGAAAGTGTCTCAATGTTATGTCGATATCATTAAGAATATGTATGAACCAACTGTAACAAGTGTTCGCGCAGTAGATGGGATGTCCAGTGAATTTTCAGTGTCAGTAGGACTACATCAAGGGTCGACGTTAAGTCCATATCTATTTGCTTTAGTCATGGATGAGTTGACAAGACATCTGCAAGAAGATGTACCTTGGTGCATGTTATTTGAAGATGATATTGTCTTAATTGATGTGACTAGTGCAGGTTTAGGTCAGAAATTATATAGGTGGCGGGCGGCTTTAGAAAGTAAAGGTTTTAAAATTAGTCGTTCGAAGAATGAGTATCTAGTGTTCAACTTTGGTTGTGAACGAGGAAAAAGTAATGCAATTGAGATCGAATGTATAGAGGTCCCAGAGTGTGAGGCTTTTCGATATCTAAGATCTATAATTCAAAAGAATGGGGCTATTGGAGAAGATGTAGACCATAGATTAAAGCTGGTTGGTTGAAATGGAGAATGACGTTAGGAGTATTATGCGATAGAAGGATGCGTGTTCGACCAGCCATGCTATACGGTTCAGAATGTTGGGCTACTTCAGGACAACATACATTGATACACATAGGATGGCAGTAGCAAAAATGCGAATGTTAAGGTGGATGTATGGTAAAACTCGTAAGGATAAAATTATAAATGAAAGAATTAGGAGATACTTAGGTGTAGCGCCCATAGAGGACAAAATTAGAGAAAGACGTTTAACTTGGTTTGGTCATGTGCGAAGGAGACAAAGCACGACGCCAATTCGAAAATGTCTAGATTGACAAGTTAATGGAGGGTGTAGACTGAGGGGACACGTCAGGCGGTGAATGAAAATATCATTGAGCTTGAATTAGGCGAGGATATGTGGGAATACAGCATTACTTGGAGAATCAAAATCCATGTAGCCGACCCCGAAAATATCGGGAATGGGCTTTGATGATGATGATGATGAGGGGTAGTACCAATATAGATTTATCTGTCTGCCGTGTTCTGGGGATGAAAAATTGGAATATCACTGTCAGAGAAGCACCCATTGGGGTAATCCCTGTAAAGATCATGGGGGGAGAAAAAACCCTTCATTACTTGCATAACAATTTGGCAGTATGCCAGTATATCTATATACAACAAAAACATGTAATGTTTTGTGACTAAGGGAAGAAAAGATTGCAGAAACAGAATTATAATTTGTAACTCAGTTAAAGAAGAAAGAATCACTGAAGGCCTAATTATGGTATCAATGTCAGCGTTGTCAACTGGCCTTGTAAGCTCTTGGCTAAGTGCTTCATGCTCACTTGCTGTCCAAATTCACATGAAAAGAATAAAACAATCAGATTCTCATACTGTGCATTCTTTTATACTGTAATAGTGTTCCCAAAGATACTATATATTAAAGTGTAAAACGGGAATCCGGGAAGAATTACAGTTTAACAAAGTACAACATACCATAGAGAGAGCCTCTCCTCGCTGTAATGCCCTTTCACTGTGGGTCTGAGCACTGATATCACGATCACCGGGTGGAACATCCAGTGAAACAAAGCCCCAAAGGATAATCAGCTATTGCGGCCATCTAAGATGCTAGTATAATGAAATCACTTCTCAATTAAATGATTACCTTGGAGACCAAGCACTCGTAACTTGCGAAATTCAGGTCCAATGGTGATGAGATTAGTGTAGACTTGCAAATGCAAATCTCCATAATGGGTTATTGATTTATTAAGCAAGTACCCGACATGCTGAAGCCTATCAACAAACCCTTGCAGCTGATGCAAATCCGAGACTTGAACCAAAGTCTGAGAATATCCAGCGCCATGTCCAGCACAGCTTGAAGTTGCGTAACATCAGCCCTGGACAATGGTTTAGAGATCGGCACATCCTAAATCACCGCCGACTTATAACCTTGCATTCAATTCAGTTAGGTATTTCATCAAACAGTTTTCAGTAGTCAATAGAAGAGAAGAGTAAGTCTACCTTAGTTTCCAATTGACATCTACTATAAGTCAACATGAAACTTAAAGAGTGTAAAACACTAATATGATCACTGCATTCTTAATACAAAGCAAAACAATCTCTTCATCTCAAACTAAGCTACTATTTCAGAACCATAAGTAAATCAACCTATTTCTAGCTCATGAATTCACCGAATTTTCCCAACACAACACACAACTTCCAGGCCTAATTCAAACTAAAATCAACATTTAAGATTCAAAACACATAAATAGATACAAATTTCAACCGATTGAGATGAAAACATCCATACCTAGCACGAACGGATAAGCGAGAGGTCCATGGCGCCACAATGTAGGTACTCGGACGATTCGATATCAAAACTTTGAATCAGATGAACAAGTTCATTTTCCAAGTAACATTCAACTCATGCAAGCTTTACTAACATAAATAAGAAGATTTCACTTTAGTCAAACGAGCACAACTGACTGAAGAAGATGATGAAGAATAGGAAATAAGAAAAATGTGAATACAAACAGAGACCAAGCAAGAGCGGATAGAAAACCATAGCGAGTTACTTCAAAATCAACATGAAAACCGGTCAAGAAATAGAGGTGATTAGTAGAACAGAGAGATGAAATAACATTACCTTCACGAACGAACGATTTGGGGACAGAGATTCCAACAATCACAAATCGATAGAACAACCACAGATCGATAGAACTACCACAAATCGATAAAATGGGTTAAGAGACTCCAACAATCACAAATCGATAGAACAAAGACTTGAACAGAGATTCGAAAAATCTAGGGTTTCCATGCCAAGTACCTTCTCTTCCAACGAACGAATTTGGGGACGATTTTTGTGTGTTCAGTTTCGTACTTGAGATTTTGAACTGAGACAAAATTCAAAATAAAATGGTTTGGGGTCGAGACTACATGGAATTCGGGGGGGCTCCTGCGCAGGAAGCACAGGACGAGGTCCTGTGCACAGATCTGGGCCGTCGGATATGATCCAACGGCTCAGATCGATGTATTTTAAACAAATTTTTTTTTTAAATCCATCGATCTGAGTCATTGGATCAGATCCGACGGCCCAGATCTGTGCACAGGACCTCGTCTTGTGCTTTCTGCACAGGAGCCCTCCTCGGATCCGACTACATTACCCTAACATATAACTTTTTTTTTTTTTTTTTTTGCATTGATAGCATTGCTATATACAACCAACTATATGATAGCATTTTTATATGGAATGCTATATACAACTAACCATATGATAGCATTCGCTTAGTAATGCAATCAAAAAATTGTTATTATATATTATTTTTGTTTTAGTGCTACCAAATGCATTTAGTGGTTCGTAAAATCATAGAAAATTTTTAAACCATGTTCAACCTAAAAAATAACAGGTAAACTAAGCCAAAACATGATACGAAGTTGAAAGTGCTAAGCTATGAAGTTGAAAGTAGAAAAGTCGACTACAAGTAGTTCTTCGTCACCACATTTAGTTGATTCACTAGAAAGAGAATAACAAGTAAAAAAAACCTACATTAGAAGAAAACAAGTTCAACTATAAATCAAATCAAGTTTTCTTGAGCAAAAAAGGCTTTTGAATAACCCCCAAAATAAGACTACAAGAATACAAGTTGTAAACGTAAAGATAGCAAGTAATGAGCCCAATAGACAACTTAATGAATGATGCAAGTAAGTAAATCGCATAGGGAGAAGAAAGTAAACCAACACAAATGGCATTGGTATAACAACATTCACCTAAATTGGAGTTTGATCGCTCCGATTGGTTACTTCCTCAGTGAAAGGGCGAATGTGCACCATGAACTTTTCTTATTGTAATCGCCACGAAAACTATAGTATAATACTTGCTATAGCGAGAGCTTTTTTCTCGAAACTGCAATCTGCGACCTTGCAAGGTCCACCCAAAACTCACAACAAAGTTTGAGAGTCAACTGTCAAGTAAATATGACTTCAGACTTTAGACAAGCGAAAACTCAAATTTCTCTCTTCTAGCTAGCAACATTTTTTGTTTGATAGAGAGACAATCATGTGGTAAAGCATCTACCTCCAAAATTTTTATAATGTTGACTGAAAATGATATAATTGTGTAAGTATTAAACTTTAAACCTTTGTGCCTCTTCAATTATGAGGTTAGTTTTGGTCTTAAAAATAACTAATGGAATGTTTTTTGCCAAACTAATAAATATAAATAAAAAGTGCCAAATCATAGACACGCAAAAAAAAAAAAAAAAAATTATCTTGATTTTTTGAAATCAATTAATTACAATTAACTAATTTAGCAAATAGTTCTCTAGTCCTAAAAAATTATAAATAAATAAAATTTAGATGTCTTTGTATTACTAGACTTGCATTAGTAATTATTAAAGTGAGACTACTATTTGATATACCTTCTTGCATTATTGTTGTACCAATAATGTAAAGGTAGAATAGAGGATGGGGTGTTGTCCAGGTAAGTCTTACGTTAAAATCGAATAAAAGATGTGAGGCATTGAAGAAAGTTAGTTTATGATATTCCAAAGTTAGACGTTGCAAGTATGGCTAGCTTAAATCTCCATTTTACGTTAGAGATCAATACTCTTAGATTCTATGACATCAAACTTGCCATTTATTTGTAAGCTAGAGATTTTGTGGTGCCATATATCCCTACCAACAATTCTAGGCAGCCACGGAATACAACCATCTTTTGGCCAGGTATTGAGCTTTTCACACTTCAACTTCTTCTATAAAAAAGTCCAAACCTACTAAAAAATGATTGTGTTTCCTGGCTGCCTAGACTTACTGTATCCCTACAAACTAGACCACCAACAGCCTAGAATAGTCCGTCCTCTAGTTAGACTTGATGGTGGTCCTCTAACTAATATTAAAAAAAGCCATAAACCACTTTAGTTAAGAAGAAAAAGTCTTCTTCTTAACTTTACACCTTCTCTAAATTTTGATTATTTCGGCAACTTTAAAAAAACACGTGGTTGAGCATTTTCATATATACATACACAATACATATCAATTGTTTTCAAGAGGAGGGCTATCACCAATGGGGTGCTTAGTTCTAACTTGTGTCAACTATCCCAAAATTTGACTCCACTTAAAAACAAAAAAAAATTAATAGTTAGATGCTTGGCTACTAAGGGTGTGTTTGGTTGCATGGAATCCTATGCCATGGGAATTCATGAGGGGACTCCTATATTTTAGGCTAAATTGATGTATCACTCCACATCCACCATTTGATTTTGTGATCAATAGTGGGAATGAAAGTCCCATGAATATGGGAATCACACTTCTTGGTCCCCCAAAGTATGTAATTTTTATGTTCATGGAAATTTCATTCCTACCATTGATCACAAAATCAAATGGTAGATGTGGAGTTATATCTCAGATTAGCCTAAAATATAGGGGTCCACTAATGGATTCCCATGGCATAGGATTCCATGCAACCAAACACGCCCTAAATGAACAAAACCCAACTTAATTAAAGGTCTAAATAAGAAGTGGTTCTACTAATTACATTTGTTTGGAAGTTCTAATGGAGTAGGGACTTATTCCATCTAGAACCAAATTTAATTTTGGAACTTCCGGCTCCAATTAAAACAAGACCACTTACTTAACACGAACACTATCTAAACTTCCTAGTTACTTTTTCATAACTTTTGCTTCTAACGAGTGCTAGTATAAATACACATATTCTATCAGCAAAGGGGATAAATATTCAAAATCGCTAGGCGCTGGTATTTGTATTATAACTTTAATAATTTACAAAAGTTAAGCATAATATCTTATCAATTACATCCAATTTAATGCCAATATACATATGCAAAATTTAAAAACATGAAAAATTAACAATCATGAACAAAATTTATTAAAACTCAAATGACTGAAGTTTGTCATGATAGGTACTTTATATAAAATTGAATTTGTGGATAAATATCCAAACCTACTCTTTTATTTTTCTTCAAATTGCATGAATAACCTCAGTCATGTTTGATAAAATCTACATTAGTAAAATTGGTACCGGCAGATCCTTTGAGAATTCCATTAAGTAATCATCCTTTGCTACATTTAGACATATAATGAATAAAAAACAATTAAATAGTTTATTTCTAAAAAAGAGGAAAGAAAATTAAAATAAGAACACAATCAGCCTTATTAAAAAAATAAAAAAATAAAAATCACCCAGACCGCCTAGAGCCCGCCTAGGCCGCCCAGACTGCCCGCCCAGCCATTGATCTGGGCGGTTTTCCACCTTCTAGCGCCTAGGTGGCCACATAGGCCGATTTTTAGAACATTGAATTAAAGGTCTAAATAAGAAGTGGTCTACTAAATCATTTGTTTGCAAGTTCCGACTCCAATAAAAAAAAGACTTTGACCACTTTTTCTTAAAAGCGTGCTGCATATTATAATAAAATAGGTTTACATAACAATTGCTGGCAAGAGTAGCTAACTCTTGAGCTTCGCCGTTAAGCTCGCGAGGGATATAATTACCAAACCAGTTACAATTTACTTAAAGTAAATGCTTAATACTACTAATAAGAGGTTGCCACATCATGCACTCATTGGTTTGGCTCTCCTGGTCCTGAGAATGCCTCAAAGAAATCAAAGATCCTGAGTCTCCCAACAAGAAACATGTCTCCCACTGTCGTGCCTGGATCAACAAAAGGGTCGCCTCCGCAGCAAAACATTCAGCCATATATAGTACTATCATAAACATTTCCTGAGATGGGTGAGATGATTCGCGCAATGACTCTGCCACTAGCATTCACGGCCAAAACACCAACAGCCTCTTGCTGAGGTGAAGGCAAAAAACAAACATCATAAGTGACCATAATCATACCAGGGCTAAGGACGTTAGGAATAGTTTGGAGGTTTCTGGCAGGGGCATTGATTCTATGATGTGTGACCGTTGTGAGTTGGTCTTGAAAAAGAGCAAGTTTGGGCGAGGGATTTGTTGTATATGAATATGGATGTGGGTGGGGATGGTATGGAAAAGGACTACACAAGGATGGTATCCTGGCTAAGTTTGATTGGTTGTCCTTGATTGTTGTCTCTAGGATTTGGTGGATGGTCACAGGTTCAATATGGATGGAGTTGGAGCACAGAACCGCAAACCATTGTTTATGTCATGCTAACCAAGTTCTGTTAAAAGATGAGAGAAAAAAGGGAATAGTGATTTTTTTTATTTTCGAAAATGACATTGTTGCGGGATAGCTAGATGGTGTGAAGCACAACTGTGAACTGGGATAACATTTCATCTTTGGCAGTTGGATGAGTTTTAGTCGTTTCCCACATGAAGGATAAACCTCTGCTTGTGGTAGCCGGGAGAATGGCAGTTGACCAAAGAATGGGAATTGGTGTGCGCTACCATAATCTAGAGATGACCAAGCAAAGAAAGAATATGTGGGAAACATTTTCATGGTGGTTGTGACAGAAGACACACCAATTCTCAATAGACACGTGGATCATATTCAGACTAGTCATAGCGGGGAGCAGGTTTTGAGAAATTTTACAAAGGAGAAAGAGAGCACTGGTAGATGCTTTAATCCGCCAAAGCTCATGGAAACGTTTGGTTGGTGGGCGAGAGTCGATATCGTAAGAAGTGTAAGGTTCCCGGAGGTCGGCTAAAAAGGCCTTGTTGGCACTTTTTGCTGAGAAAACTCTCTTTTTATCGAAGGTCCAAATGAGCTTATTTGGATCAGAAAATGGACGGATGGTAATATCAAGAATATTCGAAGCAACTGGGAGAGGGAACCAAAAGTGGATGAGACTGGAATTCCATGTCAAATGGGATCCGATGGTGGGATTCTAGAGGTCTGAGATTCTGGAAGGAGAGTTTTGTCGCCCAAGATCAAAAGAAGGGCATTCAGCCAAAATAAGGTCCCGATTTGACCCAACAGTCTTTCCACAAGTCAATTGTATCGTCTGAGAGGATTTGCCAGTGGAGATGGCGTTTCATTTTGGCGAGAACACTTAGATTGTTGCACCAAGCAAAAGAGGTTGAAGCAGGAGCTTTGGATAGTTGGAAAAACTCTTACGATGGCAGTAGATGTGCTTGTGTTGAATGGTGCGAGGGTTTAGCGACAAAAATATCGTATGCCAAATATTTTTTGCCATTAAGGCAAGATTCTTGATACAAGCGAAAAGAATATTGAAGTCGCCCAAATGACGAGGAAGGAAAATGCGGTCCCAAGAACAAAGGTGTTTAGCTTTGCCGTTATCAGTTTCGTTCCACCAAAAGTTTCTTGCAATTTGATCCAGTTTGGATGTGATAGAGTAAGGAAGAATAAAGGTTTGCATTGTGTAGATCGGGATGGAGTTGATGCCAGCCTTGATCATAACCATACATCCAGCTAGGGATAAGACCTTGGATTTCCAAGAGTACAGTTTGGAATTGATTTTGTCGACCAAGAACTGAAAGTCAGAAGCTTTCTTCTTGGAAAGCAACAGAGGTGAGCCGAGGTATTTCTCTTTTGGGTTGTAATTCTTTGAATCGAGAATCATGTTGATCATTTTGGCATGTTTGGGATGAACGTTGGAGTTGTAAAAGACAGAGGATTTATCATAGTTCACTGTTTGTCCAGAGGTCGCACAGTAAGTAGCAAGGATGTTATTACGTTATGGGCTTCAGGTAAAGATGTCCGGCAAAAAAGCATGAAATCACCAGCATAGAGTAAATGACATATAGACGGAGATTTTCTTCTGATGTTAATGCCTTTATTAAGGTCACTGTTCTCGGCTTGCTTAAGCGACCTTGACAATACTTCAACAACTATAATGAACAAGTAAGGGGAAAGAGGGTATCATTGTCTAAGACTCCTAGAATGGGAGATGCTGGGGAAAGAGGTCCCATTGAGCAAAACCCAGAGGGTGGATGTAGAGATGCATTGCTAAATAATTTGGATCCATTTCTCTGCAAAGTCGAGTTGTTTAAGAATCTGCAGGAGAAAAGGCCATTCCACTCAATCGTATACCTTGGCCATATCATATTTGATTGCCATCCACCCCTATTTTTTCTTCTGACAATGTGGGAAAAACGGTTTTATGGGCTAAGGCTACATTGTCACTGATGGATGAACCCTTGAGAAATGCACCTTGATTGGGAGACACTATGTTATCCAACAAAGGTTTAATTATGTTGGCAAGGATTTTCGAAGTAGTTTTGTAGATAACATTGCACGGACTGATGGGACAAAATTTGGCGGGGGAAATGGGGTTAGACACCATGGGGATAAGAGCAAGAAAAGTTTCATTTAGTTTAGAGTCCATTTTACAAGTATTGAAAAAATTGACAACTACCTCAATAACATCATGTTTAACCGTGTCCTAGTAGTGCTGGAAGAAGAAAGCATGGAACCTGTCTGGACCCGGGGCTTTGTGACTACCCATGGAGAAAATTGTGGTTTTGATTTCTTCTTCAGTAGGCGTGGCAGTCAGAGCTTCATAATCGAGAGCGGTAATCATGAGAGAAAACAGGGCTTCAATCTCTTGATTGGGAAGAGGATGAGAAGATTGAAAAATGGAAGGGGAATACTTATTGAGAACTTGACCTACAGAGTTTAGAGAAGAGTGCCACTTGTTGTCTTTGTCTCGGAGACGCAAAATGAGGTTTCTTTTTCTGTGGATGAGGGAGGCTAAATGGAAGAAATTAATGTTTCGATTTCAATCCTTGTGCCAAGATTCCCCCGACATGTTGTGCCAGAAGAGTTATTCTCGGTGATGAAGTTCAATGAGGCAGTCTCCCAACAATGATATAGCATTGGCATAGTTAGTAGAGGGAGTTGCATTTTGAGCTTTGTCCAGGGCTGCTAGGGTTTCCGAAATATTGTGGTGGATGTTGCGGAAGTCATGTTTATTCCATCTGGTCAGGGAGTAACTAAGTTTTTTTTTTTTTTTGAAGTGGAAATTGATACACGGGTCAGGATGTTGGCGAGGGGACCAGGAGGAGTTGACTAGATGGCAACAATGAGGGTCGTGAGTCCACATATGAAATAATCTAAAAGGTTTTGGTCCTGAGTGAGGGTTGGAAACCAATTGAAGGGACATGGCTCGTTGGTCAGAGGATGAGGTGTGTATGGAATATGCAACAGCTGAGAGGAAGAGGGTCATCCAATCAGTGGGGACGAGCACTCGGTCCAACTTAGATTTGATGCCATGATGATCTTTTTCTTTTATATTCCATGTATATTTAGAGCCATTTAGGGGAAAATCTAGCAGATTATGAGTATGCATGAAGTTTTTAAGATGTCGCATCTGAACAGGGGTTGTACGATGTCCACCAATTTTGTTTTCAGGACTAAGAGTAGCATTAAGATCTCCTATTACAAGAGTGGGGCTTGACTAGTATGAAAACAGTTGGGTTAAAGAGGCCCAAAAAGGTGTGCGAAGGGCGGGGTTTGGTTCACCATAGACAAAAATAACAGACCAAGTTCCGGCAGAATAATAATTGTCAGAAAAAAAATTGTAGGAAGAAATAATATTAAGAGAGATACCTTCTTTCCAAAATAAAGTTGGTCCTCCTGAAAGCCCTAAAGTTGGTACTGTAGCTCCATGCTTGAAACCCAGTCTTCGGCAAAAGTGATCCATTTTGGCTGAAGAAGCTTTAGTGTAAGATAATCACAGGTTCGAATTTTAGAGAGATGACCTTTAAGTTCTTGAATGCACCGGGGGACCCTATACCCCTAGCGTTCCAGGAAAGAATCATGACATCAGTGACGACCCTTTATCGGCGGTCGCCGATTCCTCTCTGGTAATGCCAGGAGCGGTGGAAGAGTGAGCTGAGGAGTTTGAAGAGCCTATCTGTCGAACTAACATTGAGATGGGAGCATTGTGCCTAACTGGGCCTCTAGAGCTAGGAAAGCCTGGTGGAGTCAGGGAAGAGGAATCATTGTTTGATTCCTTTTACTGTATGGGATGGTGAAATACAATGCCAGTTGTTGTTTTTTAGATTCTGGCTTATGAACAGTTACTTGTGTCCCTTCCATTTTTTGTTTCCCTTTATATCTAAGTTGAATCAGAAACCTTGTGTTTTGAGCCATCTATTTTGAAGCTAGAACCATGATGTTTCTTTGGAGAGAGGGAGAGTTTGGCCCTTGTTCTCATAGCCCAAGTTGCTTTGGACTTTTATCTAGCTATTTTCATATGTTTTTCATTGATCTGCACTTGAGTAGGAGTTAGCCTTTGTACTGAACTTTGCATAGGCTTTGAAATAAGACAACTCATAAAGCCATGAGAAGAAGGGAAATGAATTGAGTGCAGAGCCCCTTTAGACATTTCAATCAGAACCTTGTTAGAATGGAGGGACGGGGCCTCACCTGTGAATGTTTCCAGGAGATCAGGGAGAGTGGGTGATTGAGGAGCCATCTTCAGATTAAAATCATAACACAAGTTGCAGTCAAATAGAGCATGTTGTGATGAGATGTGATCCTGGAATGGCATTTGATTAAGAACAGTAATTTGCATCATTTGAAACTATGTTTGAGGATTTGAAGATTGGAGATGGGGAAATTGAGTGCGTGGTGAAGTAGGGGGTGGTGGAAGAGGATCTTGCGGTAGTGATGGTGGTGTGCCATTTGCCGGCGACTGAGTATCATCTGATATGACCGGCAGTGGTGGAGAAGAAGTCGGAGTGAGTTGGATGTCCCTGAAACCTTGTTGATTTTGGGCATGAACCGGTGAGAGAGAAATGGATCTTGGGTGTACTCATCCGAATGTGGGTTCTCCAATAGATCCGTATTGAAAGCAATATCAGTTGGGGGCCCATTTGCAAGAGAAAAATAGTATAGATCATTGTTAAGAGGGGGAGGAGGTTGTTGATGAGGGTTGAGATCGAGGGGAATATTTGTCTGGGTGTTAGTTAAGAGAGGGACCAGGTGGTTGGGATTTGAGTTAATTATTGGAACATGAATTGAATGGTTTGCAGTTGTGGTGGGGCCGGTTGTAATTGGGGGAGATGAGGGATTGAATGTGATAGTGAGTGGTAGGTGGCTTGGGAATTAAATGCTGAGTGAACTGGAGATGGGTGAGTTGCATGAGTAAGGGGACCCAGTGGGTGGGCTGAGTGAAACGATGAATGGGAATGGGGGATCGGGGTGACTGTTACATTGAGAATCGGCTCAAACTTGGTGGACCCGCCGGGTGAGATCAGAGTTGAATAGGACGTGCGCGAGTCACGAACTCAGGTGCAACTCAGCTTCAAATAGGTGGGGCGGACACACTTGAGTGCATCCCGTAGCAAGCATGGTACCTTGCATCCGGCTTGGTGGAGTTCGAGAGAACTGGCCAGGGGCTTGCCAAACTGAATCCCGGAGAGGAGGTGATCTCCCTTGTTTAGATGTCGAGCTCAATTGGGTTTCATGACGAATGTTGATCTGTAAGCTCATCTTAAACAGGAGAGATCGATGCAATTGCATGGAATTTTGAGTTGAATGAGGAAGAGAGCTCGAGAGTTGAACATACGTCGGGCATGAGTCTCCTGATGTGTGACTTACCAAGCCGTAACAAAAGCAAAAAGCGGGCATATTTTCATCGTAAAACTTGATAAAAAAAAATGTAAAACGGTTGGCCATGGATGTAGCCAAAATCTGTTTGCATGGTGTTGGGAAGAGACTTTGTGGTATTGATCCAGAGCTTAAACCGGATGTAGGGTATAATCATATCTTTGACTGATGGCATATCCACCTCCATAAACTCCCCGGAGCTATCGACCAGAAGCTTAACATCTTGGAGTGAGATCTTTCGAGCCGAGAACTCATGAAAGCGGACCCAACAAGGCATGATCGCATAGTTGATGCTTAGGTAATCTTTTTGCCAATCTTTAACCGAAATGAGTTTGCCAAACAATGACCATGGGCCACTGTGATTCACCTTGTATTTGTCTTCTGCATCGGTGAACTGAATGAGGTAGAAAGTATTCTTGGTGTCAAGATGTTGTTCCAGTTTTTCAACATGGAAATTATGGGACAGATTCCATAAAGGAGACATATGGTGCGCAAACATTTCTTGGAGAAAGCTTGGGAAGTGATGATACTTTGCAACAGCACGTAACTCTCGACTATCATTATCTTCTTCATATCGGGTAGCAAAGGCCGGAACCGGGATGGTTAAATGTATAACAAGTTGTTGCTCCAAGTGAGCCATCATTTGAGTGTCAGGCATGGTATGTGAGGAAGAAGGTTGTTGGTGTGGTGCGGGTGGTTGTGTTGAGGTCTGCATGGTGGTGAGAATAGTGTTGGGGCGGAGATATAGGTGGGAGCCGGTTGCGAGGCTTGAGTTAATGGGTTTGTGAATGATTTTCGGTTTGCACGGGTGAAGAAGTGAGTGAATGAGTAGGGGATATGGGAGGGTTGTTATGAAATTTTTTAAGAGGATTGAATGTGATGTGGTGAGGAATAGTTGGAGTTGAGTGGCCTGCCATGTTGAGGTCTAAATGTGTTGGTAACGAACAAAGTGTGTGTGAGAGTGATGGTAAGTTGAGATTGATGTCAGGTGGTGTGATGGATCGTTGAGGTTGTGTGTTATGTTGTTATGTGAGGAGTCCATAGTCAGGGCATGGTAGTAATGATAAGCTTGGAAAAGAAATGTTGTAATAACTGGGTTTGTGAGAAGTAGAGATGTCGAGCGAGTTCACTGAGGATCTATGAGGTAAGTCAGATGATATGGGTTTCGTTTCTTGATGGGATGTTGGAGGTAAAGGGGAATGATTACTCATTTTAATGAACTTAGGTAGAAAGAAAATAGAGTGGATGTGTGAGCCCTAAAATGGATCGCACAGACGTCGAAGACCTGCAAAAAACACAAAGAGACAACACAGTAACCAGAAATGGAGTTCAGCAGAAAAAAGCAGTATTTTAGATCGAAGGTAGAAGAGGACAAGAAGAAGAAGAAGTAGAAACCCTAAGAAAAGGCATGGGAATCATTGGTAAAAGGGTGATAAGAAGGAAGAAGAAAGAGAAAAAAAAAATAGAATGGTTGGAAAAGTAAGAAGGAAAGGAAGAAAGAAAAAGGATCGAGTTTGGCAATAGTTGAAACTCAAACAATTCCCTCTGGTGTAGACTTTAGTTATTTGTTGTGATTACAAGACTCTGACCACTTACTTAAAGCAAACACAATCTAAACCAAGGCAGTTAGAGCATGAAGCGAAACCAAAATGAAATCTGATGGCTTGGCTTTTTTCAAAAAGCAAAGCGTAAAGCGGTGGCTTTACACAAGTGAAAAGGCCCTTAAAAAACAATTCATATTATATTTTTTTTAAATGCATAATTTAAGTATGTGCTCTGAAAAATTAAAACCATGATTTCCTTAATTCTATATTAATTACATAGTGTTAATGTTAATTTTATTTAAAATTTAAAATTTTATTTTTTATTTTCTAGGCGGGTGCCCTCAGAAATGCAGCGGGTGCAAATAGCCACCCAAGTTTAAAACATATTTCCTCCTCCCCTGTGTATTGTTCATCGTCTTCCTCCGCCCGCGTCCGAGCAATCCGGCAAGTTTTCTTCACCTAAAATCTTTGCATTTCTTTTTCATTTCTATTCTTATTCCTTCCCTCTCCCTTTCCGTTCTTTTTTCCGACCAAAATCAGAGAAAATCAGTAAGATAACTGTTCATCATCTTCCTCCTCCCCCTCCGCCTATGTCCGAGCAATCCGGCTGGTTTCTTTACCTAAAATCTTCTCTTATCTTCTTCCTTTCTAATCATATTCCTTCCCTCTCCCTTTCCGTTTTTTCCAACCAAAATCAGTAAGATAATTGCGTATTGTTCATCGTCTTCCTCCTCCCCCCTCCACGTGCGTTCGAGCAATTCGGCTGGTTTCTTCGCCTAAAATCTTATTTTCTTCTTCATTTATATTCTTCTTCCTTTCCTTTCCCTTTCCGTTCTTTCTTCTGACCAAAATCAGAGAAAATCAGTAAGAGAATTCCAAAAAAAAAAATTGGACACGCTTTGTAACATGAAGCCACCACTTTGGGCGCTTCAGGTTTCAGCAAAAAAACGCAAAAAGCCATGGCTTTTTGTGGCTTCAGAGTAGTGGTCTGGATTTGACCAAAGCGAAGCGAGATGTCATAGCTTGGCCTAGCTTATGGCTTTAAGCTGTGAAAAGCCATGGCTTTGACTACTTTGATCTAAACTTCCTAGCTAGTTACTTTTTTCTTAACTTTTGCTTCTAACGAGTAGTAGTATAAGTACACAAATTTAATTAATAGTAGACCCACTTCTCATCCAAACAAGGAATGTGATTTATCGAAAAATGTCGAAATTTCACCGAATATTTCTCTTTTTTTAGTTACCGAAATTTCTTTCGAAACCGATTTTTT
The DNA here is from genome assembly GCA_963556465.1 of Berberis vulgaris. Taxonomy (NCBI): domain Eukaryota; kingdom Viridiplantae; phylum Streptophyta; class Magnoliopsida; order Ranunculales; family Berberidaceae; genus Berberis; species Berberis vulgaris. The sequence goes on along the minus strand of OY747130.1, from coordinate 24,040,780 downwards.
TTTTTCATTAGGTCAATCTCAATATCAGAACATTTTAACTCGTTATAATTTTAGTTTAATATTAAAATTTGGTTATATAAATGATTCTTATACAATATGTAGTTGTATGACATTACGAGTCTCATGATACTCTTTATGTAATTTGTAAGAGTTTAAAATGTTTAACTTATATTGATAACTTCAAAATTATAATAGAAATTTTTACATTTTTTCTATGCACAACAAAATATTTCATGAAATATTTCTTAAAATCCACTTACTAAAATTACCTCAAAAAACGAAATTACAATCCTTGAATCCAAATAGGTATAATAAATTTGGTGCATCAAAGCCCCAGCGAATGTCATTCTCCTGCTATGGAAAGTCACCCAGAACATCTTACATACTATGTCTAACCTGAATTGCATCCACATGCCTATTGAAGACTGTTGTGTCTTCTGTCATAAACACCAGGAGAGTATGGTTCACCTCTTCTTTCTTTGTCCTGTGATTCAACGACTGTGGCTTCTCTCACCTTTACCCATCAATTGGAGTTTAGCAAACGTCTCCTCTCAAACCTCTCAAGCTTTCTTCAAGTTTATCCGGGACTTTGCTACCACCATGGCCCGATTACGAGAAGAGACACTTTCCCGATTTACTGTGGTCATCTAGTAGATTTGTTACGCCTACAACAACGGTATATTCCAAAGAGAGATCTCTTTATCCTAAGTTTCGTCGCGTCTATCAATCACACTTGGTCATCTTGGAGTAAACAGTGGTTTCACTCTCCTCGCCCCAACATGGATGAAAGAAACCTAACTTCCCTCCATTAGGTTCTAGAAAACGCCATCATGGCGAAACCAACAGCTCCTTGCACGCATCACAATCACACTTAGAATTCTAAGGTAGTTCAGTCGTCAATTCCACAATCTGAACCTCAACGATCAAGAATCATTACTATCCACCAACAAATCATGGCGGCTAATACACATAGAATTAACTCTTTAGCTAGGGACCCTAGATCTACATCTTTCTCACCATCCGCTAATATGATTGTGGTCACTTAAGATGCATGCTTCTTTGCCTCGTCTCTACAGTGAGCTTTTGGAGTTATGGCGGTGGATGCTTCTGGTATGGTGCGTGCAACCTAGATGGACACAATTCATGGCCGAGTAACGGATAGTACTATGACCGAATATTTTGCAACAGAAGCCGCTCTTTTACTTGTACAGGCAAAGCAGTGGCCAACGGGGATGATCTTAGGGAACTCTGGTGCTTTACTATCTATTATGCATGACAAATTGAAAGATCAGTAGACGGACATACGGTGGATGTGACGACCATTAGTGTGTAGTATTCAGGCTCTTCTTTCAAATTTGCCAAATTGGGTTTGTAAATATATCCCTCGGGATCTTAATAGTGAAGTACATGTTTTGGCTTCAACTGCAGGACAACAATTATGTACTTAGTTTGGTTCTTATATTAATGCACCTGAGTATGATAAGTTACTACAACTGCCAACAACATTACCTAACTCTCCTATCATTGAATAAGAAGTTTAATGTAAAGTGATCCCAGCAGATTTCACTATACTGTGGACTATGACATTATTTCTACTTGAAATATGAATTCAATATACACTAGCCAAATCTAAAAGTTTCTCTTGTTCACGTCCCAAAAGATTTGTTTGTCTCCATGTTGAGTGATTTGTTTCTCTTGAAGAATCTAATAATGTCGATCGATTTCATCTGAGAGGACCATAGCCTTCTTGATAATGCTTAACTGCATGCGATACTGCCAAAAGTTTGGCTTCATAGCTAGTTAGCTAGACTGAACTGGATCTTCTTCTACTATACACATCTTGCACACCCATAACAAAAAAAATAATACTAATAAATAAATAAAAGAGAAAAGCATAGGTAGCATGTATTCTTGTAATTAAAACTAACATCCGCAATAATATGTGAGTCATCAAATACTCAAATAAGACTCTAATATCGCTTTTCTTGTTGTAAAATATATGGTAGAAAGCATAGAATTACCCATTTGAAAACACTTGCATTTCTCCCCCCCCCCCCAAAAAAAAAAAAAAGAAAGAAGAAGAAGAAGTAGAAGATGAGTTTAACCCTCAAGAGGTGTATATCTAGAAATCCCTTCCACTTGCACAAAGTTGTCCATAAACCAAACAGAAACCCAAGTGCAAGGAAATAGGTGGGTCTGACCATGGCGGGCGTTTAATAACTGGTCTACTTGTGATAGGTGGACCCTCTCTAACCTACCCTTCCTTCACCTCCACCACAACCACATAACCAATGTTTTCAAGTAAAATCACAAGAAGCATAAATATGTGGAGTGGTGCACCATAACATCACCAATTGCTAGTAGAGAGACAAACAACACAAATGGGTTTGGGGACCATAAACCACTCCCATCCCTTCTTTACTTTTTAACATCTTTTATTTATTTTAAAAATTTAGGTTTCCACCAGTACATAGGGTTGCAAGTGATGGGGCTGGGATGCTTATACCAAATTCCCCATTTTTAGTTAATTATTATGGTGTGTAATTAAGTAAGTTATCATGAATAAGTTCATCTATTTCATGTTGGGCATCTACTACCCCACTCTCCACTAGAGTGCTAAAGTGTGCAATGTGATCCTTACACACACACACACATCTCTCTGTCTATAAAGCTGCTTGCAGTGTTCATATCTCACACAATGTGGTCCATATATAGAGAGAGCAACTGTATGGGTAAACCCTCCCTTCATCTTCTTCTTTACTCTCTCCACTCTTCTTCTCTGTCAGTTTGTTTATCTATATAAAACACAACAGAAGCTGATGAGATAAGAGAATTAGGTTTTGACAAGAGAAGAGGAATCAAGTTTTCTTTGTTGGTTAAAGTCTTGTCATGCTTTTCCACAGCTTTCTTGAACTTCTTAATTTGTTATTTGTAATTGATATAATATGGGGAAGTTCAAGAAAGCTGTGGGAGAACATGGCGATGAGGACTTAATTCTTCCGGCTTCTTTGGATCTTTTTTTTTTTTTTTCTCGTTAGGTGATAACTGAGGAGCCGTGGACCGGTGGGCGACAATTGCATGCATGGTTCATGGTAATTATTATAATTAAGTAGAAAATGCTACTAATTTTCTTATTGAGTATAGGAAATGGGTTTTGTTTTTTTTTTGATGAAGTTCTGAGTTTCATTTACATTTATGGAAGGAGATTACTTGGATTCTCTACAATGGGGCTCATATGTTATAATGAGAAATGGGTTTAATTTTCTTGCTTTTGACAAGAAAAATATCCCTTAATTCACATCAAGAAAGATAACCCAAGAAGACAAGCTAGATTAATGGCAATTTAAGATTTTTTTTTTTTTTTTTTTTTTTAGATAATTCACAATATATGCACAAAAATGGTTGATGAAAGAGAAAATGAGAAAAATATTGTGATTATTTTTTATTACATGATATTTTATGATTGCTTTGAGGATTTGGTAATAATTGAAAGACCACCAGATCCAATGCAATTAGCATGGTTATGATTATGTACAGGTGGCACACTGTGATTTGATGGGCACAAGACTAGCTAGCAGTAGTACAACTTACTTTTTTGTTTGTTTCTTATAATTCCCTCTCTCTATTCTATTCTCTTGCTGCAGTAATATTCTGATAGCCTAGGTAGAACAACCAATCAGGTTTTGCCATGTGTAGTTACCATGGTCAGTAATGATTTGGCCTCGATTATTCTTCTTCTCTTTCACCTCATTTGTGTGTGTTCTTCTTCTTCTCTGTTGCATCTCCTTTGCACGCTTTGATTCATTTAATCTCAACCATATTGTTGATGCATTGTTTCAAGCACAAGTGTCGTGGTAAACTTAAAACTTTAGTTTCAGAGAACTCATCTTCAATTTTAGAACTCATCTTAATCTCAAATTCTGGCTACAGTTTGCCACACCTGGTTGTTTTTGTTTTTGTTTTTGTTTTTGTTTTTGTTTTTGTTTTTGTTTTTGTTTTTGTTTTTGTTTTTGTTTTTGTTTTTGTTTTTAGAATCTACGATCTCTCTCAGATTTTAGCAGTGTTGCGAGTGGGCAAAAAATGTATAATGTTGATATGAAGAAGATAGTTTTCGGCCAGAATGATTATATAGTTTGACATAGTTTCACAAGATGGTTTAGACTTGTGGCGGGTGGCATCACATGGCATAATTTAGGAGTCCGTACAAACCCTGCTTTTTTTAGGGTTATGTTGCAGAAGATTGTGAATGCCAGGAAAATGGGGGTAATGTGGTGGGGATGTGAGGTGGAGTGGTAGTCTTTTGAAATTAGGTCCAACTTTTGTGTACACCCCCAAGCCGAGCTCACCATTCCATTGCCTATTGTCTAACAGAAAAAGAAGGTTTTCTGCGAGATAAGGTTTGATCCATGTGCATTCTTAGATTGATAGTGTTACAAGATGAATTAGTTCCAAGAGAGTGAATGTCAACTGGGGTGAGGTTGGTGGTGGAGGAGATGGGGTTGAACGGTGGGATTGTGAAATTTTAGTATAAACTTTTATCTACACCCCGTGTTAACTCATTGATCCATCATAATCCGTATTCCGTAGTTCTTCGTTATGTAGTTCAAATTTGCTGAATCTGTAATATTATTCAACAAGTTTTGTAACAGATTTTAGGTATTCTTATGAAAATTTTACAAGAATGTTCATTAACAAGATTATTATTTCGTAATTTAGCAAATCTGTATCTGACGAACCTAACACAACATTTTCTCTAGTTAGTCATGTTCTTGTGTGAACCACTGAATACTGCTCTCGATCTCATCAATCACGGGTTCTTCAGTACAGATCTGATCATACAAAAAGATCCATCAGAAATATGCATATATAGAAGCTAGCTAGCAAAGCTAGGTATCCAGACCCTATATATGAGCCTGAAAACTTAGCCCCACAATGGGTATTATGCGTAGGGGTTTTGAACCTTTAGTGCTACAAATGGACTGCAATATTGCATGAAAGTCAGTACAGTGGATGCCCATCTCTCATGTCTTTTCCTGTCCAATGGTTTCTAATGTTTTGCAGAGCCCTCTGTGTTGCAGATTGATTGATCAGTGTTGCATTATGTATTGTATTGCTTGTATTGTATGACAAATACATGCACGGAGATAAAATAAAAAAATAAAAATATAAAAATATAAAAATATAAAAATAAAACACATAACGAAGAATATGTATAGAAAGACAGACAGAGAGACTCACATGCATAAGTTGCTGAAAGAAAGTTTTGGGGTTTCAGAAAACAGAAGAAAAGTTTGATTTGCCTTCTTGGATCTTGCACTGATGGGGGAGTTTGTGTGGCTAATTCACTACTGACACCCTTGCTTCTGGCTTAAAGAATAATGGTGTATTGCAGTCAGAATATCTTATCATGATGATAATGTAAAGCTTCTTTCGTGTTCCGATTATATTGACCAAATATTAAACAGCTTCCACCCTTAAAATAATTTGGAAACCCGTGATCTTTTTCTTAGAAGGACAAGGGTTTTGATTGGAACCCAAAACCATTAAATGCCTTTTGCAGGTTGGATCAATGTGATTTGTGATGTTGCTATATTCATTGTTTTTTCTATTGATTTTTTTTTTTTTTTTTTTGGTTGAAATTCTATTGATTAGTTATTGTTTTCTAAGTGAAGCACATTCTAATGAAAACCCCATATAGAATATACAGGAGAAAGATTAGAATTTCTACGGTATTAAATCCCAATATTCTAAAGTTTCCAAAAAAAGAAAAAGAAAATGGAATCAATTCTTCTGTGTTAAAGCATTATTCATATTGTTCCATTAGTATTCAGATGAAATCAAAATTATTGGTTTGAAACAAGCTCGACTCACTATAGTTGGTGAAAAAAAACAAGAAAATCAAAGGAGATTAACATGACAAGCAAAGATGATCTGACAAAAGAAATATATGCAGATCTGTTGCCCAACAAGTCCATTCTGCCAACCCATTTTAGCGTCATCGGAAGAAAACTGCAGTTTGCAGAGACCATGTAACATCTCATGGCAAACAAGCCAAGGGATTACGCTCTTTCGCCATATGTACATACAAATTGATAGGTTGTTTGAACTGTATAACAAATATTTATTTCTACTTGATGCTTGGTCACCTTGTTCTTCAATATTGAACCGGATAAGAGTTCATATTTATTTTTCAATTTTTTACTTAAAAACAGGAGTATAAGAAAGAGGTAATTATCAAAATGAAAATGAGAATATTGGAGACAAGGCGCCAGTAAGCCCACAAAGAAATGTCATTGAACCGAGCAAGTTACTCCAAGAATCAAAGCTTGTTTTCAAAATAAAGAAATTGATACAGTTTTTCTACTGTTAACTTTTTCACACTGCCTTGTTTTTCTCATGATTTCTATCCACTGCAGCATACAAGGCAATAGTTGCCGACAGAAATTATCAGTTTTCAATCATTGGAACAGACTCGACTCACATAATGATGAGCCTCATAAACTGAGAGCCCATAGCAAATAGATCGTCTTTTATATCAATTTCAAAATCAAAGATAACACGAATCCTACATGAGAAATCAGACTGTGTTCCAAGTCCCAACCAAATCTAACAAAAGTGAACAATATTATGTTACAGACAGCTAGGTTTTTCACATTTGTAGTATTGATTAACATCATTCACCCAGAAATCACCTTCACAAGAATAGTAATAGCATTAAGAACTATAAGGGGTAGTCTCAAGTATTGGGTCGCATTAATCAGCCCATTGACTTGCCCCTTGATTTATTTTGTTCTACCTCCGTGGACATCTGCAAAGCTCCATCCTCTCGGAGCAAGGAACCAATCCTCGTTCAGTATTGCTAGTGCATTTGCAAGAAGCAGGAAGCCTTCCAGCAACGTCCACAAACCCATTACAGAATTTGCCAATACTTTGCACAACAATGGTTTCAACATTTCAGTATCAAGACAATTCTTCATGGCAATCCGTTTACAGAATTTGCCAATACTTTCGAGTGCATATCGGTTGAACATGGCAAAATTAATATGTTTACTGTCCAAATCAAAGACAAAACTAGCAGGGGGCACCATGGTTGATCACACTTCAGTATCACCTATAAGTCAGGGAATTCTGATGCATACAAACACGAGATTATAAAACCAATCGACACAAGGCCGATGCCTTGGACCAAGGCATAGGGTTTCTGAAAATCTTAACAGAATAGATTTGGTTTGAGTGTCATTTACTCTGCTAGACAAACATTAGAGTTGGGGATATATTTTCTCAAATGTTTAATGTACAAATGATATCTAAAATATAAGACATTTATGAAAAAGAGGAATAATCTCATACCATAGTTGAAATTTGTGTGATAAACTGATGGTTGAAATATGTTTTGACTTCTATATGCAACTTATCATTGTTCACGGTGTTCTGAAATCTTTCTGCAGTGTTGAAAGGAATTGAAAACCATAGTGTTTATGCAAAATCATGGTCGAGTTTATTTGTGTTCTTTTGGAAACTTAATTTGAAGTTTATAACTTTGTTAGACCAATATTACGTGAAACTGCAAAGACGTCTGTGAAGGGCCTTTCAGAGGTAAGATCAACTAGCAAAAACAACATTTACTGGGATTGGCAATAGTAGCCTGAGCCAAGAGAAGCTAATAGGCATGGGAATGAGAAGAAACCGCTTCCTTCCCTACACTCTGGCCTTTGATTGCACTTGATGGTTAAAATAAAAACATTTGTTATCTCTTGATTGTGAAGGTGCTTTTTTTTGGCCGGAAAAAAGGTGTAGAGGCTAAGTTCCTAGTTTAGTTTCATCTAGCATTTGTCCCTATTCCTCTTCTAAAGTCGGTGGTTAATGGATGGGACAAGTTGTGTGAGAAATTTCATATGGTGTGCTTCATGCCTTATGGTAGGATCTCCTAAAGATATAAGTTTCCCGCATGATTTATTCATAAATGAATAACACCCTTGCACTATTTCTGTTAATTAGAGCATTTCACTCAGGTGAATCTTGCTATCTCAGTTTAAAGCACTCAGAAATACAAACAAGCAAAGGAAGACGTAAAGCAAAGCAAAGAGAGAAAAAAACAAAAAAACAAGGGGCTAGTTCATCTGGTAAGACTTGTGACAGATGGTCTCACAAATCCAAGGGTTGTTGAACCCTGCCTATGTTAGAGAATAGAAGTCTGCCTAAGATTGAGGTCACCCAGTAAAGGAGCAGCTCTGGAATTGGATTATCAGGCATCATAATCCAAGCAATTGCCCATTAAATAGCCATGATCTTGATAATCTTACAGAGAGTGCTGCTATCAAGCTTCTTTCCCCTAAAATTTAGTTGTTTCTTTCTTTCTATAACACCTAAAGGCTATCAAGAGTAACCTGTTCCAAATCCACTTTGCCTGGGAAGGAAGCTTTCTGACATTCCATTGGCACACCACTAATGCAAGTTTTAACTTGGTGGGCAAGACCAACTCGTCTCATTCCCAATTGCAATCCAAACATCCTTAGAGAAGGGCCAGTGGAGAAAATTATGCTCAATAGACTCCTTCGCATAAATGACAACAATTTATAACGATGAGGGCCTTCTTGGCAAGATTGCTGAGAGTAAAAATTTCCCATGAGCAAGTGTCCACAAGAAAAAGTTCTATCTTGGAGTTTGCTTTCTCTTAAAGACATCCTTAGAGAAAGTGAACTGGTAATGTAACTGTATTGAACTCGTCGAAGTAAATACTGCCAACCCTGGGAGATTATGAAGATCCTTAACTTTTTCCATCTCAGAGTCCCTTAGGCGTCTCCTAAGAGCAAGATCCCAGATACAAACATTCCCATTTGAGGATCTCAAATGGGTCTGAAACATTCCCATTTGAGGATCTGAAGTCTGCAATTGGACCTTGTTTTCTTCTAGTGATTGCATAAATCTCACTGAAAAGTAGTTGAAGGATGTTGAGAGGGGATCCATTTGTCTTTCCAGATATTCACTCTAGTTCAATTTCCAACTTGGAAGAAGTTTAGAGACTCAAAGATTTGCTTCACAGGCATAATACTTCTCCGGATTGAGCACCCATTGGGACTTTTCACCTCCTTTGTAAACCACTGAAATCCTTCCAAACCCTTTTTCTTAGCTCACAGTGGAACTAGGATCAACTTCTGGGATCACACCTGCGATTTATAATTTAGTCTCCAACAAAGTACGGAAAATTTGTGATTACCGAGATAGTACCTCCAATGGTTTGAATTTCCAACTAAGAATGAACCTTAATAGTTAAGGAATCCAACAAATGTCTACTCTGCTGACTCTCGCTGGAGAGTCTGACAAATGGCTTTAGAGAGGCAAAGCCAGTGATTACTCTGTTAAAGATTGGTACAAGAACTTGGCTCCCTCTCTCCCTGACTCTATCCTTCAAGAAAGATTCATGAAGTTGATCTCTTTCATTTGGATGAAGGAAATCCTTCCTAGATCCACCTTTCTTATGTGGACCATTCTTCATTGGAGGGATGTCGACAATGTTAATAAAACAGTTGTGCACCTCTTTAATAACTGTGTGATGTGTGAAGACCATGAAGAATCTATTGATCACTTGTTTCTCTCTTGCCCAATACTGAGGCAGCTTTGTGGAGTGGCCTTATATGACTTTCATGTTCTAGCTTCTGACCCAATTTGATTGGGCAGAGTTGTGGCACTCCAATAGTCAACCTCCTTCCAACCCTGTCTCTATTTGGAAAACGGGTTTGGGATATGCTCCTTCGTGCATTCATTTGGTGGTTTGGAGGGAGAGAAATAACAAAATCTTTAAAGAGATCAAAAATGATGTTGCTACTCCATGGATAGATGTCAAAATCACTCTTTTGTTGTGGGCTTCTATTGGGAGAAATTTAGAAACATTCCCTTTTATTCTTGTATGTTTAATTATAATTGTATACAGTTGACTTGATACACATGACAGTGTATAGGTTTGTATTGGTTAGTGACTTTACTAACCATCTTTTTAAATATATCAATACAATTCTGATAAATCTAAGGAATTCCTTGGTTCGGAGGGAAGAAGCAGGGTCACTCGATCATTATCAAACTAACTGCAATCTTGGTCAGTCCTAATGATGATCCAACATTGGGCTTTCTTGCCATCACAATAGTCCTTGATTGCATACATTCGCCTGCAAAAGCTTAAAATACAAATATCTTTAAAAAAATAAAATAAAATAAATCGTTTAATCACGAGTTGGATGAGAATACACTCTTATGTCCGGTTTTGCAATATAGATAGCATTGAAAAACAACCATCAACTATAACCCCCATGTCCTTTGTAGGAACCTATCTCTTCCGTCTTCAATCTCATTTGGATTGGATGACTAGTTACAAGATTGCATTAATAACCTCTACCTGCGTCCTAGCTCGTCGGAGAGCTAAATTCATCTCAATTGTTTGTCACTTGCCTTTAGGGTTATGAAATCATGTAAACAGCACAAATTCCCAAATGATAAAGAAAAAATGAATTAATTAATTTTAATTCTAAAATGCTTATACAATAGTGATTAAATCATTGGGGAAATCCTTGAGTGGCGCCCCCATGTTCCTCCCGTGTGGCAGTATGGAAGCGCAAAGCAAAAAAGGAATTCAAAAGCTCTATTTACCTCTGTCATTCTATGACGCTTTTTCATAACATGAGACACCAGAGGTGAAGGTTTTTAATAAAAAGATCAACAAAAGAGATTCGCCAAAGAAAATTTATTCAAATCTCCTCAACTGAGTTTGCCACACAGATGGTGATAAGGGAGAGGGTGAAAGTGGGGATGTTGGCCATAGTACTCTTGATGAGGGTAAGATGACTTTTGGTTCTATAGTAAACCTTTCAAGCAGCAAGCTGAGACTACAATCTTTCAAGGATAGGATCCACACTTTTATGCTTTTGTACATCCACCTAGAGGCAAACCCAAGTACTTTGCTTGAAGCTTATCATCTATACATCCTAAGAAAGCAGCTAACTTGTTTATCACATTCGCTTCCAATTGGGTGCAACCCTGTTTTTGCGAAAGTACACTGTTTTTATGAAAGTTTACTTTGAGACCCGTGACCGCTTCGAACCAAATAAGAACAACTTTAAGATTGGGCAAGTGGTTGTGGTGATGTTGCAATGAGCTTGGTGGCCTTCGGAGGAGCGCCATTCAAGCAAAATGTGCTCAAGGTGGTGTACATGGTTTCCTCCCCCCACTCTCGTACATGCATTTCTAATACCTTTTCATAAGGTATTACTAATGTTATTGGCAGGGGCGGATCTACAGCATGGGTAAGGGGGTCAATTGACCCCCTTAGGTTTTGAAAAAACTCTACCAAAGTATATAAAACTTCAATCTTGCCCCCCTTAGAAATTTTATTTTGCCCCTCTTATAATAACAAGAATCGCAATTGCAGATCACATATCATATTTACAATCCCTAATTACATATTACAATTGAAGAAAACAAAAACAATTGAGTTGCCGCTTCTAATCTCCGCCTCCACGCCTTCAGTCCTCAACAATGTCTTCTTCTCCATCCCTGTAAAACAAGGTAAGTTTATTTGATTATAAGGTTCTAAATGAAATCAACGACAATTGAACAACAAAATCACATTTAATCTTAACATCTTACCTTGGATTTCTCTGATGAATCGAAAACCTAAATCAGAAACTCGAGAGAGAAATCAGAAAGAGATGGAGAGAGATCTCAGAGAGAGATCGAACAGAGATCTCTGTGAACTCTCTTCTGATGGAGATCGAACAGAGATCTCTTCTCTGATGGAGATCGAACAGAGATCTCTTCCCTGATGGAGATCGATCGAACAGAGATCTCTTCTCTGATGGAGATCGAACAAAGATCTCTTCTGATGGATATCGAACAGAGATCTATGTGAACTCTCTTCTCAGTGAACTCTCTTCTGAAGTTCTGATGGAGATCGAATAGAGATCTCTGATGGAGATCGAACAGATATCGAACAGAGATTGAACAGAGATATCTGATGGAGATCGAACAGATATCGAACAGAGATCTCTTCTGATGGAGAGCGAACAGAGATCTCTGTGAACTCTCTTCTTCTGTGAACTCTCTTCTCTGTGAACTCTCTGAGAGAGATCGATCAGTGTTGAACTCAGATGGGGATCTCTGTGAACTCTCTTCTCCATCAGTGTTGAACTCAGATGACTGTGAACTCTCTTCTGATGGAGATCGATCAGTGATCTTCTGATGGAGCTCGATCAGTGATGATCTCTGATGGAGATCTCTGTGAAGAGATCGATCTCTCTTCTGATGAAGTCGATCTCCCTGCTTTTCTGTGTTTCTCACTCTCTGCTTTTCTGTGTTTCTCACTCAGTCTCTCAGTGATAGAAGTCAAAGAAGAATAGAGAAATATGAAAATAGAAGAGAAGAGAGAGATATGAAAAGAGAAGAGTGAATAAAGAATTCACATTTCTCCATCTTTCATTTATACATCAAACAATTTATTTTAATGATTAAAAAACATAAGGGAGACATAAAAGACATCAAAATTATTTTACTGTAATTATTGATCAATGTAAGTTTTTTTTAACAAAATAGATAAAAAAAAATTCATACTTTATTAATCACCTTTATGTTTAGATTGGTGAGTATTTATTTAGTTGTTTAAATTTTAGATGAGTTTTATATTTGTTTAAGTTTTGATAGGGTATTTTATGTTTGTTTAAGTATTTGATTTATCATCTTATTTATAAACGAGAGTTTTATATTTGATATTTAATTTAATTTAATTTTTTTATTTGTTTAGGCTTTAATAAAGTGGGTATTTGATCATTGAAGCTTAAGTGGATATTTAATTTCATCTGCTGAAAAGGCCATTATCTCAAGTTCTTGGTATTTGGTGAGGTTTCTTCTCTTTCATATGTTAATTATTTATTTACATTACAAATTTGATCATTTGAGAACCTGTGATAGCATTTTTTAAATATGAATATTGGGATTATCTGTTGTATTTGTGTAGTTAAATAGTTGTGCACTTGTGCTTACGAGTAATGGATAGATACTTTAAAAGAATAAATGATGTGAGTTCTAGTTCTACTGCTCGGGCTGTCACTGATAGGTCTGATAAGGAACTTCATATTTATCTATTTATTTTAAGAATTAAATTATCTATGATTTTTTTGCCCCCCTTTGTCTGTAATCCTGGATCCGCCCCTGGTTATTGGAAAGGGCTTGCTCATGTTCTCCATTTATATTAATGAATTATCAAAGGAGAGTTCAGGAGACCTACCTACTTATTCAAATGGATCTCATTGTTTTCTTAATGATTTTTTATGTTATGAATTATTCAATCCAGGTTTTAGAGTCCATATTTTTTTTTCTTATGATATTATTAATGAAGCACCACCACAACAATGTATCCTTTGGAGCCTTCATTTCTACCTACTTGCTCTTTCATTGTCTGTTTCCCGGTACCTACTCTACACTCCCTTGCAACTCTCCTATTACTTTAGCTTATTTTGTGCCTCAATTGCTATTTTTATTGGAGCTGTTCTACACAGCGAGGAAGCGGGCGAGGAAATCAGCGAGGGAGGGAGAGAGGGGACCGCCCATCCCCTTCGGGATGCGCGTCATCATTTTTCATGCGCACATCCCGAAGGGGGTGGGCGGTCCCCTCTCTCGCTGATTTCCTCGCCATTTAGAATTTCTGTTTTTATTGATAGTTCTTGTTGGTCTAGGGTGATGTGTCGTTGCCGATCATCTTGACTTATTGTTGCTCTCTCCAATCTCTATGCCACCGATTCAGGCCTATAATTCATTATATTTTATCTTAATCTTATCATATATTAATTAAATCAACCCTAACTACTTTTCCATCACTAAACTGGAACCCCAATTGCTCTTCAACATTACATCTTCAACTACAAAATATTATTTACCAATTTTTGTATTTCATTCAAAATTTTCAGATTAGATGATCACCCTGCGTAACTTCAACATTTTATTTCTTTATTTATTTAGAATAAGGTCCTCAAAGCCTTGAAGCCAAGGCGAAGCGAGGACCCCTCTTACAGTTACAGCTTTACGCAAAAAGTAAAAAAGCGAAGCCGTTCTTTGTAAAACGTAATAAAAAGTCATAATATGCAAATAAATGCATTTTACTTATATTTATGCTTTTAAATAGAAAATTAAATTTATAATGTTATATTAATGACAAGTATGCTTGTAATTCCCTTATAATTTGCACTGTATTAATGATTAAATTTCATCAATATTCCTCAATCAATTCAATCACATAACTAAAGCAAGAAAAGTAAGTACACAATTTCAAATTTATTGAAATTATCTAAGGAATTAATAATTTTAATAAGAGTTTTCTATATTAGTAGTATATTATGTAGCAAATTAGAAATATAGTTGTATGCTAGTACTTTGAAAATAATTATTATAATAAGTACATAAAACAATGAAGATCTTTGTGTGAACTTTTGAGTATTTTAAAATTGGAAACAATCTCTATAAATATGTAATCCTAATAATATATCTCATTACGAAAATATTTATTGTAAAAATAAAAAAAAATAAAAAAAAAGAAAAAGAAAAAAATCTCACTTTTTCGCTTTAGCCAAGTAAAGCGTGGTATCACTGCTTCACTTCGCTTCTCGCTTTAAGCGGTCGCTTTGACTACACTGGTTTAGAAGTTGCAAGACATTTCCTTGGACAAAGCCTGATAATGTTTAAAGAGACTCGTCTGATTAGTCTAACCAAATTTAAATGTGTAATTTGGTTGACACATTATAAAAAAATTTCTACTTAGAGAGAATCACAGTAATGCGAGAAAATGGTGAATTTGCAATTATCCATTTGAATGCAAAATTGTTAATGATAGGATTCGAGAATGAACTTTCAAAACTAGTTTCTAATGAAAAAGTAAGCACAAATATGTTAGCTAGGTTTAAGATGCAATTTAAATTTGCATTTTCATTAGCAAGCTGCAAAGGTAGAAAGGCTTTGAATCTCATCCTTGAAAGAATGGATGCATGTCTACAGTAATGAAGGGGCGAGGTCATTCAAGGACGAGCAGACTGACTTTGAATTTTTTTTAAAAAAAGAAAAAAAGAGAGGCCAAATACTAGTTTTCTTGAGGTTTTTGTCGACCATCATCATCTTAGTGATGAAAGAAGTGGAAAAATCTCAAGTAGTTTACTTTACAAGTACAACTTAATCAATTGGGACAAATGGTGAGCAAGCCAAAGCCCAAATAGGGTTTGGGCATTAGGAATATGGTTGATTTTAACATACCAATTTTCATATTCGTCTTAGTGATGAAAGATGTGGAAAGATCTCAAGTGGTTTACTTTACAAGTACCACTTAATCAATTGGGAAAAGGTGGGCAAGTCCAAGCGAAAGCCCAAAGGAGGTTTGGGCATTAGAAAGATGGTTGAATTTAACCAAGCTCGGACAGTCAAATGGCTTTGGCATTTTGGCTCCGAAGGCAGTGCATTTTAGAGAACACTTATCACAAAAATGTATCGAATAGTCTTCCTTACTTCTGTGGCCTTTTGAGTGCCTTGCGAAGTTTTTGGGAGAGCCATCACAAAGTTCTCACAATACATTAGTTTTGGAGTTCAAAGTGGAGACAAGATACATTTTTGGAGGGACATAACATTAGTTTTGTGGTCAGAAATCAATGGAATAGACATTTGGAAGAACGCATGCACTGTGCGGTTAGGATCAATAATGGTCTAGCAGCGTTATATGTTATAACGGATTATAACGATATAAATGCTATATGTTATTGTGATTTGTATTTTTTTTTCTTCAGATATATAACATTAATTCATGTCATTACTCATATTTGTTTCGGTTAAACAACTAGAAGGGAAGGTTACAAAGATTGCAGCACGGCAGAATCCCTGAACGGAGTAATCTAGACTATCAAATACACTCAATAAATTTCAGTTGAACAACAGAAAAATTGGAATTGGAACTGATGAAATTGAAAAAATTGAACAACAGAAGAAGAAAAAATTGATGAAACTGAAGAAGGGAAGGGAAGTTACAGGTCAGATTTGGAACTGAAAAAGAAATTACAACAGTCAATCGATCGACACCCAAAGAAGGATCTATATTTGCGATCGACACCCAACAGTCGATCGATTGACACCTAAAGAAGGATCTATATTTGCGATCGATTGACTATTCTTCTTCTTCTTTTTAATCTTTCCTTTTCTTCAACGTATGATCGCAACTCGGATCTGTCGCAACAGAAAATCGCACGCAACAGTCGATAAAGCGATCGACTTCCCTCTTCTTCTGCTTCCCTCCATCTTCTCTTCTGTTTCTGCTTCTGCTCTGAAAATTAGGGCCTGCTAAAGGCCAAAAATGGATCAGAAAAAAAAAATTTATTGCAAAAATATTAAAACGGCGTTAAAATAAAACGTTTTGTAAATAACGGCCATGATCACGCTTGCCCTTATCCCATGCGGTGATATTCTACCGTTATAAACCTCAGGTCCGTCAACGCTATAACGCCAAAACTACATAGCACATGCATCCTTGCCCAACAAACACGGACCCGGATATCACAGTCGTAGGTTTTGATCCAACGGTCCAAATTGATGAATTTCAAAAAAACATTTAATTAAAAATTTTGGCAGAAAATGAATCTATCTCAACCGTCGGATCTGGTGGACGGCTGAGATTTATAAATGAATCACTCATTTCTCTCTCTTTCATTAAATCACATCTCACCTACCTCTCTCTCTCTCTCTCTCAAAGCACAAGACTTTGGTTTTGATCTCACAGGACTCAAAGCCCATCTTCTCTCACATGATTTCATCTCACCTTCCTCTCTCCCTCTCAAAGCACAGAGCTGATCTACTGGAGCATCACTTGTGAGCTCTTGCTTCCCATCTAGCTGCCTCAAGAAGCACTCTTCGATTTCACTCTTCGGATCCGGATGGACGGTCTCAAAAATTGAAAGCGGAAAAAAACTCTTCGTCCCCAAAATCTCTTCAGCCCTCTCAAAGATCGTATATAGAGCTCGCTCGCCTCCCTCTCGAGTTTTTGCTCTCATCACAGATCGTTGATATAGACATGTTGGTGAACACTGGTGGTAAAGAGAGGTCTAAGGAAGATTGGGACAAGCTCATCAAAGCTGCATGCTTTAAAGTATTCAATATCAGGCACATTGCAGCAGTACAGTCTGTGATTGAAGTCTTCCCATAGTGATTGAAAGACATTTTTTCTAATTCTCTTATTGGATGGTAATTAGTAATAAAACTGCCATTTTCATGTAAATGTATGTGGGTTTATGGGTTGTTATTTGGTTTTGGTGAATTTCATTGTTGATGCACGAGTATTGGAAAGAAAATGATTTTCTTAATGGATAAAGTCTGAATTATTTTCTTAATGGCGAAAGTAAAAGAATATGATTTTGGATGTTTAGATGATTTCTGCAGTTAACAATGAGATAGTTTGCACGTCATGTGAATCATTAATCTATTAAAGTCTTCTATATGATTGTAATTTTACAGAAGGAAAAAAAAAAAAAAAAAAAAAAAGTGAAGAGAGTGCACACATTTTTATTGTAAATCCAATGCTTCATTCTAAGCTTCAATCCTTGCATCATCTCCAATTGAACTGGTACAAAATTTGTTTCATGAGCATTTAAAGTATTAGATAATCTGCAAACTTGGCGAATTTTGACAACTTCATCGTCACAATTAGTTATTACAGATCTAGACAGCGATAAACATGAAAATTTGCATTCAAAAAAATACTAACATTGATTCATAGTAACAACAACAATAGCAACAACTTGTTGAACAACTTGCACTAACAGTAGCAACAATGGATAAATTAATGATTCACTAACAACTTGCACTAACAGCAGCAGTAGTACTGATTCATGATTCACAATAAAAATACAACAACAATGTCTACCCTATAACACTGATTCACTGCAAAATTATAGCAGCAATCTCATCACACAGCAGCAATGTCTACCCAACAGCCTCATCACACAGCAGCAATGTCTACCCAACAGCCTCATCACACAATTGTTCACAAACAATTATTCACACAACAGCCTCATCTCCAATTGATCGTACAGAGCATCAATACTGAATCCAACTCTGTGTTCCAGTAGATCAGGTCAGATGCTCCAGTAGATCAGCTTTGTGCTTTGAGAGAGAGAGAGGAAGGTGAGATGAAACCATGTGAGAGAAGATGGGAGTGATGCTCCAGTAGATCAGCTCTGTGCTTTGAGAGAGAGAGAGGAAGGTGAGATGAAACCATGTGAGAGAAGATGGGAGTGATGCTCCAGTAGATCAGCTCTGTGCTTTGAGAGAGAGAGAGGAAGGTGAGATGAAACCATGTGAGAGAAGATGGGCTTTGAGTCCTGTGAGATCAAAACCAAAGTCTTGTGCTTTGATAGAGAGAGAGGGGTAAGTGAGATGTGATTTAATGAAAGAGAGAGAAATGAGTGATTCATTCATAAATCTCAGCCGTTCACCAAATCCGACGGTTGAGATAGATTCATTTTCTGCCAAAAATTTTAATTAAATGTTTTTTTGAAATCCATCAATTTGGACCGTTGGATCAAAACCTACGGCTGTGATATGTGCGCTGGAGCTCGTCCTGCGCTTTGTGCGCAGGAGCCCCCCCGGGTCCTAACACGGGATGGAATATTCAATTTAAGCACAACCTAGATAATTTGGAAATAGACAACAAAGGTAATTGAGTTAATTTGGTGTAATATGAGTTACAAAGGCATTGATAGTCATTAAGAGGTAATTTGAAGGAACTTTTCTAATCCCTACTTAGGCTCCGCTTGGTATACGGTAAAAGAATGTATATGTAAGAATTTACGGCTGTTACATAAACTTAGGTGCTTGGTTGACTTTACGGAAAACAGTTATTGGAATTTGAATTCAGGACCTCCGCATTCCTAGTTATAAAATTCTGCAAAAGTTTGCGAGACAAAATCTCTCGCGTTACTTTGCAAAACTCACATCATCTCCTCTTACTCGAATTTTATTTTCAACTCCTTCATAAACACCCCAACCACCACCACCTTCACAACTACCACCATCACCATACCATAATCGTCACCACCACCGCCACCCGCTCTGTCATCGTGCGCCACCGCCACAACTACCATAATATAACCATAACAACCACCGCCATTGCCACTACCACAACCACCGCCAACCCCACTACTACTACCACCATCACCATCTCTACCAATACCACTAACATAGCATAATCACCCACAACCAACACCACATTTACTACTACCACCATAATCGGCGCCGCTACTATAACAAAACCATCACAACCACCACTCCACTGCCATTACCACCACAATCACCATAGCCACGACTACCACCATCACCACCACCTCCAAGATCACCGTTACCATAAATAGCACAACCACCACCAACTTTACTAGTACCACCATAACCGTCCTCCGCCACCATTGTCACTACTACAACTACCATAGCACAACCACCATCACCACCACTATAGCATAATCACCACGACCACCATCACCACCACTATAGCATAATCACCACAATCACCACCACCTTCATTACTACCACTATCGCAACCACCACAAGCATTACCACTACCACCATTATATTCACCTACCCATCATAGCCTAGCCACCACAACCACCACCATTTTTAAATCACCGTCATTGCCACCACCACCACCACAATCACCATAGCCACCACCTCTAAGATCACCGATACCATAACATACCACAACCACCACCAATTTCACTAATACCACTATAATCGTCATCTCCGTCACCACTACCACCACCACAACTACCATAACACAACCACCATCACCACTACTATAGCATAATCACCACAACCACCATCACTTTCACTACTACCACTAGAGCAACCACCACAATCATCACCACCACCACCTTTATATTCACCAAACCACCATAGCTTAGCCACCACAACTACCACCATTTTAAAATCACTGCCATTTCCACCACCACCACCATCATTGCCCACATTTGTAATCACCAGCAACACGACCACAACTACAACTACTTCCATCATCACCACCACTAACAATCACTTGTCTAATTGCATTAATTTTATTTAATTATACTAAGCGTCCGTAAAGCAATGCATTGCAAACCAATGCAATGCAAACTAATGCATTTGCATTAATTTATAAAATGCATTATTTTACAGTGTATGAAGCGAAACCTTAGACTCAATGCTCTGTAGAAAATGTCTTCAAGGGTTGTTCAAAGTTCAAACAACATGTAGCTGATGACAGATTACAGTTTCTTTACCCAACACTTAACAAACCGAAATTCTAGCTGGCCTGGGTCAACCAGCGAGGTTGCTGCTTGGTGTGGTGGGGGGGGGGGGGGGGGGCGAATGGAAAAGGTTGTTAAAAAGGGGGGGGGCAAAAGTGTAAATTCGCCCCCCAGACAGCAACCTCGCTGGTTGACCCAAGCCAGGAAGAATTACTCTTTAACAAAAGGTTGTAACCTTGGGCACTCAATCGTTCTTAAGAGCTAGGGAGGCGCGCTAGAGAAGCGCGAGGGAGCCTCCCTGACACGTGAATATGGGAGAGAGGGTTGTTAAAAATTAGGAAAATTCTAGGGAGCGAGGGATGGGTGTAACCACCCATCCTCCTCGCGATGAGCGCCTGCGCGCATCTCCAACATGATGCGCTCATCCCGAGGAGAATGGGTGGTTACACCCATCCCTCGCCCCTTTCCCTCGCTCTGTAGCAAAGCTCTAAAAATTAAAACCCACCTAACAGCTATTTGCCCCTTCCGTTATCCCCTTCCCCAAAAAAACCCACCCAAAAGCTACAATCTCCATTTCCACTCCCCCTCTCCCAAAGCTCTGGTTCTCTGGGTTCTTCTAAAAAATCTACCCAAAAAAAGCTCTATTTCTCCTGGTTCAAATTCGTCCACCACAGTTTTCGCCTTCGATTTCATCTTCGAAACCAGATCTAGGGTTAGAATGAAAGTTACAGCAAGTTAGTCACTGGTCTTCTACGAGTGCTTAAAGACTTCACTTAGAATGCTACTATGAGCTTCCATGTTCATGTGAGAGGAAAGCCAAAACCCAACACTTTTCTCTCTTCTTCTTCTTCAGTGTCCTCCTCCGTTTGCAAATCTCAATCTCTATAGACAAGGAGAAAAAATGGGTTTTTCCTTCAGATCCATTTCATCCCAGCTCACAATTTTGCTAGTGGTTTTGCTTTCTAGCACCAACTTCTTCACATCAGGTTAGTACCCAAACCCCCATTTTGCATAAAGTTTTGCTCTATTATGAATCTAGCATGCATTTGGGTATATGATTGGTTTTTAAAAACTAAGTTTTTGGTGATATTTTGGCCGATCTGAAGTATGGGCCTGATGTAAATAGGATGCAAATTTTGATTTTCATCTTCTTTTTAATTCTTGTATGACTGCGCTTTTGCTTAGAGTTGTTAGAATTAGCCCCTATTGATGTGGATTTGGAGTTAATTGATGAATACTTGATGGAGAAAAAGTTAAGATTGAAAGAATTGACTAGTTGGATCAATGAAAAGATTATAAAGTTAAGTTGTCTAATTTCTTGCAGCAGATCTTTAATTTGGATTATCTTGGCCTCCATTTCATTGATTACCAGATCAGCAGTTCAATGCCCTATGAAACTTTTTATATGAATATTGTTTTCTGGGTTATGTTAGTGGGTTTGGTTGACAACCAGTGATTTACTCCTCACATTGAAGAATTTTTAGTTTTGGGTTCTAGATTCGTGGAGAACAACAATTACTCTTCTTTCTCCTTCTTCCCATTATTTGGGGTCTCCTAATCATGTTTTATGGTGGTGCTTATGAATGAACACACCAAAAGATGTTCCAGTTGGGTGAGATCTTAGTTCAATAGAAGAAGTTTGGGGCTGCAAAGTGTTGTGGAGCTGCTCAGAGTAGTCTTTTTTGAAAAAAAAAATGATATTGTGCGAAACATCGACCACTAATTTTCCAATAAAAGCTGCGATATTTTGTCAAAAATTGTGATTGATTTGCATATAATTGAATTATAGAGAGTGCTATTAAAAGTATAGTTTTGTTCAGATAAGCTTCCAATCACACTACTAAACTTTGTTTGCTCAATGTTTCTTGACGAAGCCTATGACATCCAAATGGAAATGTCACTATTAAATGGGATATCATCAATTGGACTCCTGATGACTATGTTGTAAGTATATAGCAGGAGGGACTATCTCCACAATGCACACAGATTAAATTTTCATCATGTGGGTTTCATTAATATAGCAAAGTCCAATTATACTTTCTAGACAACTTGTAGGTTACAGATAGCAAGAAAGCTTGTAATTTTGGGGTTAAGAGGTTGATTTTCATGTTCTACAGTGCATTTTATACTTTCAACATTGAGCTTGATTGATAATTCAATTATTTTTATGTGGGTTTCATTTTATATGTTGAGTTTATTTGAGTTGGACACTCTCAAAATTGTTGGAAGGTGGGAATTTTATGCTGCATATTATGAAACGTACAAGGAGATATGTAGTTCCTCGATATCAAGAGTATTGTTTTCAGATCAGGCTGAGGTGGTTGGCAGCTGAAGGAAGGCCAAAGATATAAGGAAATAAATTGAGACCCCAGAAGAAAAGACACAACTGTTCACTTGGGGTTCCATTGCTGAAAATGAAACAGGAAAAGAAAGCGGCGATTCAATGAGGATTCACCTTATGAAAAATATTCTGTGTGTGGATCTGGTTGATGCTCTGTGCAATGCCGAGAATAAGCTAACATACTATAAATTCAAAGGCATAAGCATGTGCCACTGTACTTTTATCAATTAGTTTGCTGGCAAATGATGTCTTGTAACAATTCTTTTACTTTAGCAATCAATTTTGGTAGGTTAAGCTTCTTGTTATGGCCTCAAAATGCATTGGGGCTTTTCACTCCACATGATCGATGTTATTAATTTTTACAGTCAAATTTCCATCCTGGCAGTTGAGGTACTGCAAGTACTTCAGACATATGCTTGTGTAGTTCTACTCCATTTGCAAGAAAATGCAGAAGAGCTGCTGAATGGTCTAACTGTCAAAAATCACTAAACTAGAGCTGGGCTTGCATAGAAGACACATTTGCATATGTTTTGTTTTTGGTTAAAATATTAATAACTAAGAATTATTACAACCAAGTCTGTCGGCAGTCCATGCCAAGTTATGAGCCTTACTATTAAGGTTTCTAACACATTTGCATATGCTTAATAAGCTTATTTTAGAGCGTAGATGTGAAAAATCCACATCAAAAATACATTCAAGATCACAAATGCAAATAAAATTTCATAGGAACACTACACACCAATATGCTACATTTAGCAAGAAAGAAAAGAGACCCACTGCAGATTACATGCATGAATGTGAGGTTGATCCTTGTAGCTTCTGCCCTAGCGTGCTTCGGCACTGAATGGACCCAATCTCGTTGTGTGTTCCCTCATCACCAATAATGATCCATGTTTCAACATGAATGATTGCTGATCGTCGTGGATGTTATTCTTTGCTCTCTTGTTTGGTGGTTGGTCATCACATTTGGCAGTTTGTACTCGAACTGCATAAATAAATTTAAGACCTCAAATAGATCCACAACTAGGCGCAAAGTATACTCTACCAAACCAATCAAAAGATTCTATACCTTTGGGTGACTTGCTGGGTATTTTCCTTAACAAGAACTCTCGCTCGCATCCAAAGGAAACTGGTGCAATTTCAGGAGTTGGTCCATATAACTTCTCATCGTCGGCATGCCATGCCACGCAGTCAGTACCACTCTTATATTTGTTCAACAAGAAGTTATTGAAATTACTTCCAGGAAGGGCTTCGTGAACCTGCACCAGACTAGAAACACAAGTTGAATCAAACATGAGAACTACATTTTTGTAAGCTAATTGCCACAATGATCACATATTTTCATCTAGGTGTTCTTACTGCTGCTAATATTTCTTCAAGTGGCGGATAATCATCCCAAGAATAAGCATGTGGCTGATATCCGCTGTATCGCAAATCTAGCAACCCCTTACTGGCAACACAGCAAGTGTCTCTTGGCTGCACAAAAGATAAATCCCTCATAGCACATTTGTAATACTCTGTGTGGGCGGACTCTGAGGCTGATGGGCTACTTTGTGTGGACGGGTTTTGAGGCTAACAGTTCCATATGTGGGCGGACTCAGGAGGCTGACATGCTACCAAGTGTGAGTGTGACAGAATGATATCAAAGCCAGGCTCAGCCAGAAGTGTGCCAACGAGGACGTTGGGCCCTAAGGGAGTGGATTGTAATACCCTGGGTGGGCGGGCTCTGAGGCTGACAGGCTACCTTGTGTGGGCAGGCTCTGAGGTTGACGGGCTCTGAGATGTGCTATATATGTACGAGTTTGGATCTACATGACACAACATGTTTTAAAGCCGTATAGATGGTTAGATTGGGTCAAAAGCAGACAATATTGTATAATGTGGATCGAGTCGTGACAACATTGACAGAGAATGAGCAAATACAAAGCCCCAAACACAAACTAACCCCCAATTCTCTAAACCTCCTAATCCAACCCCAACCATCCAATCAAGTAAATTCAACAAAATGAACCATAAATTACATTAAATCAAAAGTTTACAATACCTATTTCACTTTCATCTATAACTCCAACCCCAACCATTCAAATCAATCAAATTCAACACAAATGAACCATAAATTACTCTTAAAAAAAACCTATAAATAAAAAGTTTAAAACATCCCTTTCAATTTAATCTACAAATCCAACCATTCAAATTAATAAAATTCAACCAAATGACACCACAAATTACACAAAAAACTCCAAAAAATGAAAACTTTACAAATACCCATTTCACTTTCATCTACAACTCCAACCCCAACCCCAACCCCAACCCCAACCATACAAATCAATCAAATTCAACACAAATGAACCATAAATTACTCTAAGGAAACCCTAAAAATGAAAACTTTAAAAGACCACTTTCAGTTTAATCTACAAATCCAACCATTCAAATCAATTAAATTCAACAAAATGAATCATGAATTACATTAAAAAAAAACCTGAAAAATCAAAACTTTACAATATCCAATCAACAAATCCAACCCCAACCAATCAAATCAACTAAATTCAACCAAATGAACCACAAATTACAATAAAAACCCTAAAAATCAAGACTTTACAACATCCCTTTCATTTTCATCCAGAAACTCAACGACAAAATGGGTTGCAGAGAAACCCAACCTGAACACATGAGTGACCAAAGACATGAATCGAAGGCCTGGTCCATGGAATCTCCTTGTTGAGGTACTCGAACCATTTCCACGACTCATTGAACGGCAGAAACAGAGGAACGTAAATGACTTCGCTTTCGTTGTCGAGGTCGATTGTTCTTCTTTTCCCCCTTTGTTCTGGGTTAGGGTTTGTCACTTGAAACCCTAATTGAGTCTGTGAAGATGGGTTTGTCACTTGAAAAATGAATTCAAAGTTATTTCTTCTTTTTGATCTAGGAGAAATGAGAAAGGGGGCACGCGAATGTAACGCCGTGAGAGCTATTTTTTCTTCGCTTTTGCTAGCCAATATGTGGATCTGTGTTTTTCACGTGCACAGGAGGCTCCCTGGCGTCGTTCTGGCGATGGGACCTCGCTCTCTAGAATTATTGAATTTTCATTTCAAAAATTCTAGCTAGCCTTGTTTGCTGGCTTTGTTTGGGTTTTTTTACACTTCTACCCCTTATATAGATAGTGTTTGTGGTTGTGTTTTAAAGATGATGGACAAAAAGTGTAAAAACACCAAAACAAAGCCAAAAAAAAGCCACAAAAAAAAAGGCTAAAATTACTCTTTTCATTTCAAAAAACCCTTCTAGGGAGCGAGGGAGAGATAGTGAGGTGAGCACATCTCGAGAATAATGAAAGGTGGGGGCAAGCCCCCACCTCGCTCTCTCTCCCTCGATCCCACCCCCTCTTCCCTCATTTGTATGATCCCTTTACTGTTCAGTAAAAAGCTTGTTTTCTTAGAGTTCCCATTATTATTATTATTATTATTATTATTATTATTATTATTATTATTATTATTATTATTATTATTATTATTATAATATATATATTTTAATAGTGGAAGCAATAACAAATAAATCAAAATTTTGAGTTGACAAAGTTTATTCAATCTGATTATAATTATCTAAATTTTAAAAAATTAAACTAAAATTTTGATTTTTAACCTATTTAAGCAAAACAAAGAAAAACCCTAATAAAATCTAAACTTATTGGCTCCTACTTGGGTGTACATTGGATCGACCTAATTATTAAATAATTGAAATAACTAGATAATACTAATATACCATCATTCTCTCTACTTCGAAAAAGCTCGTCCTCGAGCTTAGTCATTGTCAGCAAAGCCATTTGTGACCCACAAAATGTGCTCATGCATCTCATGATCTGTGGTGTCATCCTAAGGAGAAGAAGCATCAACAACCAACTAATATTTATCTACAATAAGGGTAAGCTTTTCCTTCGAGCCATCTCGACAAAGGTGACCAACTTGTCCATATTTGAAACATTTGAAATTAGGATTGTAAGCAACAACACTTACAACCGGTTTAGCAAGTGTGTAAGGACCAAAGCTGTTTGAGAAGTAACTAAAGTATTTAAATGATACTGTGAACGTGTTTCGACCTTCTTAGCATGGTGGTAATCGAAATTATATCCAAAACCTCCTGTATAGGCTGAGAAGTCCATGCAAATACATGCAACCTTTTGATGTTTAGATTCATTCATCTTCAACCTTCTGCATAAAAAAAAAAATTCTCCATGCATTCAGAAACGGTAGACATGCCTTGTGTAAGTTTATGCAGTCTGCTAAACAAATCTCATTGATAATCTTTGGGGATGAAAGCATGTTGTAATAATTTCTTCATTTTTTGCCAAGTCTGAAGTGGTGCCCTCCCCAACAAGTGTCTCTCTCCATAAGCATCATGATGGACTCGTCCTCTTATTGAGAGGACGAAAATTGGCTCGTTGAAGTGGTTCATAAAAGTCTTTGTTATAGTAATAAGCTTTGGACCATGGTGGTACGTCCTAACCTATAGCGAGCAAACTCTCCCCACTTTTTGGCGGCCCACATCTCCTCAAGGGTGATGTATTTCTAAGCATTCTTCAGCAAGTCCGCTATGTCTGTCAGAGGCTTCAGGGTGAGGAAGTTGTAGAATTGGCATCCCCTCAGACCCGAAGTGAAGGTCTTGACTGAGGTGTCGTCTATGCAGCCGATTAGAGTTTACTCGTCATTGAAGTGGGTGACGTACTCGCTTAGTGCTTCGTTTGTCTTCTGCTTGAGGCTGAGCAAGTATTGCGGGTGCTTCTTGATCTGTTGGTTGCCGACAAGGCGGGTGATAAAAGCTTTGGCCAGCATCTAAAACGAGTCAATAGACCTTGGAAATAGATTGTGTAACCAGATTAGGGCCGTTTTCTTTAGGCCGATGAAAATGTCCAACACATTAATGTTTCAGATCCTTCTTTCAGCGCCATCACATGATGGTAATGGCGCAGGTGGTCGGACGGGTTGCTATGGCGTCATAGAACTTCAGCTTTGGAGGGTTGAACTTCTTTAGCAATGGCGCGTTCATGATCTAATCAATGAACGGGGGGACAATGAGACTTTATAACACATCTGGATTGTTGGCTCCATGGACTACTTTGGTCCCCTGATTCCTGCTGTTCGTGGTCCCGTGATAGCCAAAATGATATTGTGGCTCTCCTGAGCGCGCCTCTATTCTCTTGAGGAAATAGGGTCTTTTTTGCCTCCTTGTCATCGCCTGCGGGTGATGGGTTATGATGCGCTAATATCTCCGCACTCGAGCAATCTGTTGTACTTGGGCTAACAGTTGATCTACCCTAGAGTCCGTCATGGCTGCAACTGGCGCGAGGATCTGGAGTTGTTCTCCCTACATGGCTGGTACCACCAAAGCTGGCAGTACTACGCCGGTTCGAGCGTTTAAAGACTTGGCGATTTCACCGTTGTTATGAGATCTTGTGGTTACCATCTTTCTGGACTGTAATGAAGGGGTGTTATCTTTGTTTTCTTAGGAACTTTGTCATTCCTCATGGACGGCGCCAAACTGATGAACCAGTTTCCTTTCCTCTCGACCTTGACCTGCACAAGGAACACACGTGAGCCAAAAACCACCGTTGTGGCGACCGATGACACTCTGATGCTTAAGTCAGACAAGGCTTGAGAAATGTGTAATGCTTGAAATTGGGTTCTGTAGCGTACATTTGTTCCTCAACCATGAGCCATATTTATCATGTAAGAGTCCTTATTCAACTATGCCTTTGGTGGTGTGGTTTAAGGAAGGATATATGTTAGAGATCATTTCCTTGTGGAGTGTTGTCCATGCAAGAGAGTTTCTATGCACGACTTGTACTTTGGTATTTGTTTCCTGACAGGAGTCAATGTGCTGCTAGTATGATATTTGCCTTATTTAGTCTTGCTGAGTATTGGGCTTGACCATATGACTTATGGGCTTAATAGGGCTTTGCTGATTGGGTCCAACCTCTTGGTACTCGCCTCAGTATGGCTTGGAGTTATCTGGGGGTTTGCCAAATTAGACGCTCATCTAAGTATGCTTTATTTTGTTTACGAGATCATCATGTCACATGTACGGAGTAGATTAGAAGACGGTTTGATGTATCATGAGAAGGGAATTGATGTTATGTGAAAGGCAGGCACAACGGACAATGTTGAACATCCATGCAAGTATTAGACAATTAGCAATTTTCTTGTGACAATGGCCTTCTATTTTTCAACAAAAGTCAACCGTAGTTGCCTGGCAGTATGATGATACCATCGATTTACTTGTGCATCTTCACCATATTAGTATGCCTTGACATTGTTAGCTACCATGTTTTGGGCCAGGGCATAACAAACTTCATTTACTATTTTTCATTTTTCCTAATACCTATTTTTAAAATTACATTTTAAATGGAATGAATTCGGTTGTTTCGGATTTGAAATTAAAGTTGGAAAAGCCATCATAGTCAAGTTAAATACATAATGTGACCCACATCAATGATATCCATCTACCTAGACCATATACACATTCATCTCACCTAACCACCTAAATGGCTTACAAAGATGGAAGATGTGAAAATAAAGAAATCAGGCAAAAGAAATCCAATAAACCACGTGATGAATTAATGATCAATTTTTAAATAACTAGTTTAGATTCTAATAGATAAAATAGATCTAATTAAAGTCATATAATTACTAATTTTAGCAAATGAAAAAGAAAATCTTCAACACAAGTCCATTTATTTTTCTATGATATCTATCGTAAAGCTTGGTTTAAACCTATAATTTTTCTATGAACACATCAACTAGTACTACATTTGTTTGATTTTGACCGATATTCGTAAAACTAGTGAAAAATCAATACAAAGAACCATATTCTAATAAGTAAAATTAATATTCATTGAAATCTTCATATAATGCTGATATATCACCACATTTTGAACTCCAGTCAATGTTAAACTTGGTTTCAACACTCTTTCCTAGAAGGTTGTTCAAATTTATGACAATTAACACTTATCTTTGTTTTTAGATTTTCATTTTCATATTTGAAATACTAGTATGTACCTTGTGTTTAATTATTTATCTGATGACCATTAAAGTTTTACTATAACTTGCAAATTATAAAAGTTTGACCATTAATACCTTACTTTTTAGATTTTAATGGAATTTTTTTTAGATTTTAATGGAGAAATTTTTAAATACCTTGAACCCATTAATATGTATTGAGGAAAATTTAAATACTTTGACCCCCCATTAATATGGACGAAAATCTAAATAAAATGGCTCAAACTTAAAATGATATATTCTAATCTTTTCCATTTAAGTGAGGCGAAGAGAAATCATTAATGAAGAAACGACAAAGCATTTTATTTTACTTTTTATTTAAAAAAGATTATTTTATCAATAAAATAAAAAATGCATTATTAAAAAAAAACCATTTAGGTTCAAAGTACATCCCATTTCAAAATCAGCATTATTACTATTACTACTACTACTACTAGCATAGACTCATGCAACCAGTCAATGAGTTGTTAGGCTCATGTTCTTTCTAATGTGAATTGTTGTGAAACAATCAAAGTAAACTAGTTTGTATTTCAGCCGATACTGCCAAGTAACCTTCTGTTGCCATGATAAATGTTCGCTTCTACCATTGATCACTTTCACAATGCCTTTGCTATCCATTATCACTATAACCTTTTTGTACCATTTCGCCATTGCGCATTCACTTGCTAGTCTGTCCCCTTCCAGTTCAGCTTCAAAACTTATTTTTATGCCTTTTCTTCACCATCCTTTATTAATCCATATTATTTTATCGTCTATATCAGTCGCGTAGAAGACAAAACATTCATCACACCAATTCCTATAGAAGATAAAATTTGTATTCTGCCAAAGGTGTTTCCAGCTTTTAAGTGTAAGTTGACATGATATAATTATTTATTTCCCATGAACCGTTGTTAAGAACTCTGTGATTGTCTTGTTTGTTGTCAAACTTGAAGAGGAAAACACCCGTATTGAATCATGTAGTACTAATCTTCGGATGAAGCCCATTGCTTAATGAGTGTTTAGTGTATGTCTTCATTTTTATTTTGGCAGGTGACAAAAACTTCCAAAAATGATAAGCTGCCAAGCATTTGAAAATCTTCATTCTCCTTTGCAAAAGTGAATCCCTTGGATGTATTGGGTGCAAGAGCGCTAGATGAGATTGACCATTTAAGAGAATTCGTCTAAAAAGAAGATGGGATAAAATGATTCGTTAGGCTCCATGAAAACACAAAAAGTAAAAGATTGGAAGAAACAAATGAGTGCACTGGAATGAGATTTGATGCGTCCAAAAATCGTCCTCCTGTGAGTTTGACAAGCAAAATAGATGTTAGACTGTCAATGACCACCTTTTTGGTGGCCAAAGGCACTCTGATGCTTAAAGTCAGCAACTTTGTTTGAACAATGAAGTAAATCTGGACAAAACTCAATTATAGTTGCATGCATGTGTCGAATGTTCCCTTTACCTTTTATAATGGTCGTGGTTAACTCTCTGCATGACTTAAGCATGTGAGGCGCAACGAAGGGAGATGTTTCTCGTAATAGTCTTCTCCTTGATGGAGATGCGTCCGTGGAGGCGTAACTCCCTGCACGACTCATTTTTTAGTGCAACGTTCATCTTCTTTATGAGAGAACATGTTGGGCCTGGATTTGGGCTTTGATTCATTCGGGTTTTGATTATATCTTTTCATAGTAGGCCTTGTCTGGGCCTCTATGATTGGCTTTGTTCTTCTTGGGTTTTATGAGCTGACCTAATAGATGGGACGCCATATCCTCTTGATGGATGTTCTCTGCCACATGTATGGCCGTGATGATTGGTCTATTTTGATGTATCATCAGCTACTCCCCCCTCTAGTTAGTGGGTATGCTAATGTGGCCACTGAATTTGTGATGGCTTACCTTTCTATTCCATCATTGCCTTGTATTTAATGTTGTTAGTAACTTTTCGCGGGTTGGTGTCTTGATTCTTTGCTTATTCGTTCATTTTTAGCACATTTTTTTGATTTTGCATATCCATCATATCTCGCGCGTTGACCCATGAGCAGTCCCTTTATTGCTCGGCTCTATAAAAGAAGATGTGACAAATTTGTTTTCCCTCTTTATGCTATCTTTGAAATTAGGGTTCGTTCCTTCCTTCGCCTTCTTCATTTTCTTTGCTCACCTGTTCCTTAAAGATGTCCATTGATGATAAACTAACCGGTAAGTCGCTAGCTATGTGTGAGGCTCATTTTTCTCCCAATAAATCTTCTCATGCGACTCTGGACAATCTTCGTTCAGATTATAATCTGTCACAAGACCTCGAGATTATCCTGCCTAAATAGGAAGACAATCCTTGTAATGGCCTGGATATATTGCATTGTATCCATGCATATTTTCTTCTAGCTTTCGGTTCCCAGTTCCAGAGTTGTTCTGGGAGTATCTGAACTTCTTGGGCATTCCTACTGCCTAAATGGGTCCTAATGGTTGGAAAGTAATGATTTCTTCTTACGCAAGGGCTATTCTATCCGGTATTCCTTTAACTATAAGGGTTTTGCATTTGGTTGTTGGTCTGCTAGTAAGCAAGGATATATGCTTCCTCCATTCTCCTATTTGTTTTAAGAAACTTAACAATGACATCCATGATTGGTCAAGGTCTTGGTTTTATGCTTTTGTGAACTCTGGCTACTTCCAATTGCGAGGTCATCTAATTTTTCGATCATTCCGAGTTCCCAATAGACGGAAGAATCTTCAGTTAACTGTTGAGGAGCGAAGGCTGAGCGACCAATTCTTGCAGTTTCACCAGTTTCCTGTAGATACATTTATTTCTGAGGACATCCTGGAGCGTAGTGGTTTGTAAACTATGAATGAAGCGAATCAAGTCTTGTTTACTGAGTCTCGTGCTGAGTATATTGTTGCTCGTGTTGGCGTTAGTGAAGCTAGCATTAATTGGAAAGTGAGTTCGGACATACGTGTTACGGATCTCGATGCTCCTGTTAATGTCACAGTTCTGACTTCCAGAAAAAAAAAAAGCTTGTGAGGTCTACTAGTCAATGAGGCGATTACTTTAGATCCTGGTTGAATTCCAAGAAAGAAACGACTTTCTACTCATGGTTTTGCTTGGATTGCATCCCTTCTGAATCCTTTTTAGGATGTCACGGAGGCTACCTCTCACCCAAGTCCTTTATGTGAAGATGTTGTAAAAGGGGATCGCAAATCTCTCGAGGAGGTTGAGGAACTGAGGCTGGCATTGGAGAGGAGCGAGAAAGAGACTACTCGTCCGTTGGATGATAATGAAAAGAGGTTTTTTTCTACCTATGGTGTTTCGGACGTTGGTGAGTTGTCTAATAATGATCCCCGAGCTATGAACGATAAAATGCTTCAATTAGCGGTAGAGCAGTCTAAAGATGTTCGTGGTGGTCAGAGTTTCGAGGTTCACTCTCCTCCTCATTCTATTGACTTCAGCGAAGCGGACGGGTTCTAAGTTTCTTCTATTGTCCGTCTGAATTCTCCTGCCCTCGCCGTTACTGCTAGTCATGCTTCTGCTACGGTTGTTTCTCGGCTGGAGGGTAAAAGCGGTTTTCCCGTTGTTACTGCTATTCCTTTCGCCCTTCCGGCTATCGGAGGTGGTTCTTCAGTGCTTTCGGATCCTCGTGTTCTTCATCCACGGCTTGGTTGGACTGAGCTTGGCCCAAAAGATATCCGTATCAAGTCGGATGACAAGTTTTGCTAGTTCGCTCAGCTTGATGTGGAAGACGGTGCATGCATGTTGTAAATGAGTGGCACGGGAGATTAGTCGAAAGGCCTTCGATGCCCGTATTGGATCCATTTGATCACCTCGATCATGGTTTTGAGTAAATAATAGACGGGATGAATCATCTTGCCTATGCAGGAGTGATGGGCTCGGTCTTTCGAACTGGTCGTGATCAAGTGGTTTCTTTGGAGAGGAGGTTGGCAGCACTGTTGCTGATGTTTTATCACGTTCTTTCCCAATTCATCGTGTTGAGAGCACAATGCGCAAAGTCGGAGGAAACTGCAAAGGTTTCTCGAAAGTCGTTGATTGAGGCGGAAAGTATGCGGGATAAATCTGTTGTCGAACTTGAGTATTTAAAAGCCAAGTTGGATGGGTTTCGCGCATGCCTACGTGATGTGGAAAAAGAGTTAACCGCTGAGAATGCAGCTTTTGATGAAGCTTTTTGTGCTGAAGTTGAGCAATCTGTTATTTGTGATATGGTTGAGAAGTGGGTGGAAAAGATGACTGTTGCGCTCGACGAGGTCAAGGCAGATATTTCGTAATGCTTACCATCATTGAGGGACAGCTTACCACGACCAAAAATGAACTCGCTATTGCCAATGATAGGCTCTGCATCGTCAAAGCCGAAGATTGGAAGCGAGTTGTTGATGGATGGGTTAAGTTTTTTTACTATATCGAGGGGCTCAGTGCAGATTTATCTAGGTATTGTCACTTGGTTGATCAAGTTTTCGAAGACGATGATGATGAAGAAGTTGCTCCAGTAGTTGAGGAGCCATTGTTTCCTCTACCCTCGAACGCCCAAGAATTTTTGCTTTCTCCCCCTCTAAAGAGAGGCCTTCGCCTGCCCCCATAAGTGATAACCCTGTAGTTGCCTTCGTTTCTTCTCCTATTCCTTCATCTCATTATTGGGATGTAATAGAGTAGCATTATCAATTAAATAAACTTTGTTACTACTTTCCTTTTTAGTTCAGTTGTAGTTGTCTTGGATTTTGCTTTGAATTCCTTTATAGCTGGTTTCACACTTTGGCTCATCATTCTCCTAGAGATGGGTCAACGTTATCCTTTTTTATGCGTCGCAAAAAGAAAAAAAGTTTACTTTTGCCTTGTTGGCTTGGTCAATCCGTAGTTCCTTGAATCATGTCGATTCGTTCCTTTAATTCTGACTTCGTTGATTCAACGTATCAGTTGACTAAAAAATTTTGTATTAAGTTAACTTGTTCGTTCAACTTTTACTTCGTTAACTCGATGTCTCGGTCAACTTGAAGTTTTTGTGTTAAGTTGACGTGTTTGTCTAACTTTTACTTTGTTAACTTGACGTCTCAGTCGACTCAAAGTTTTTGTGTTAAGTTGACTTGTTTGTTCAACTTTTACTTCGTTAACTTGACGTCTCAGTCGACTCAAAGTTTTTGTGTTAAGTTGACTCGTGAGTCCAACTTTTACTTCGTTAACTCGATGTCTCAGTTGACTCAAAGTTTTTGTGTTAAGTTGACTCGTGTGTCCAACTTTTACTTCGTTAACTCGACGTCTCAATCGACTCAAAGTTTTTTAGTTAAGTTGACTCGTGTGTCCAACTTTTACTTCGTTAACTCGACGTCTTAGTCGATTCAAAGTTTTTGTGTTTAGTTGACTCGTGTGTCCAACTTTTACTTCATTAACTTGACGACTCAGTCGATTCAAATTTTTTTTGTTAAGTTGACTCGTGTGTCCAACTTTTACTTCATGGTTGATCAGACCAGAACTTTATACATATCCGACTTTTGTCGTGATTTCTTACTGCTAGGTACGCGATTGCTTTATATGGCTAATTTTTTGACGTATTTATTCTGTCGTCCATGCATAAGATGGGGATTCTGAATTTGTAATCTTATTGATATTCCCTTTCGGATACTCTCACCAGCCCTAACTTGTTAAAGCATTTACGCTAGTTCGAAAGGCGATTTGCTTTGTCTTCATTTGCTTGATGTAATGTCATGCCTCGATTTTTGAATAAAACGAAAATCCCAAAATTCACGTAGGATTATCCGTTTCCCCAAAACTCGGGACGTGAAAATTCAATAACAACATAAACAAATAGCAGCAACAACTAAACATGATTTAAATTACTAAAACAAATAAAACTCTAACCCGGAAAGATTCTGACGTTGCTAGCTCCACTAACGGAACTCCAGTAACGCTGCTCAAAAGTCTCTAAACCTGAAAGGCTAATCGGCTACATTCCCAAAGGAATGTACCCAAGAAACAAAAGCTCACTTGGGTCAGCAATAAAGTTGGTGTGAGAAATCTTCATCCAAAAAATCAATAAATCCACACGTGATAACATCAAACTAAACAAGAACAATAACCAACCACACCAACAGGTAGTTCATCAATGAGGCAAAGGTGTCATCATCCTAATAAATAAATATGCATTATTTATTACTAAAAAATAAAATTTATGAGTTATCAATCCTCATAAATGCAACAACAATACAATTCATAATCATATTAGACTATTATTGAAATATTAACAAAACACATTTTTCTACATTTAGGAAGACATATAGTTCTCATTCAATGGTTGAATGAGCATTTAGTTTCTTCCTTTAAGGTAATTATGCACATACACAAAAAGAAATATCGCTTCTTTTCCACAATCGCATTATCCTCCTTGTGCCGAACACACATTACCCAAGTGTGCCTAGCTTGCCTTCGAAACCACTCGGAGCGTACATGTTCCAAGTGGGGTGCCACCTCGAGGAACATGTCATCTCACCCGAAGTTCGATAACTGACAAGTATTCTTCCTAAATCTACACGTACAACCGAACTCACATGGAACGGTGCACCTATATGCAAGCAAGTCTGCATACCCATAATAATATCACATGTATACAAGCAAGTCTGTATACAAAACAATTTCTTTTCTTTTCACATTTTTTATTTCTTCGGAGTTGTGGAAAAGAGCATAAAAAAATTACCAACTAAAACTCAAAACTCTTTTATGGAGACACTTTGTCAACCATAAGTAAATCAACCACAATATCCACCATTCTTTTGGGGAACAAGTAATATTCTACACATTGCCAAATTCACACATCTCATCTCTTTTCATCATATAAAAAAAAATATGCATACCAATTCGCATGAAAATACAAATACTCAAGCTAAAACAAATGCTCAGTTAAATTCCAGCCAATATCTATTACTAGAAAATTTTCTTCTAGACCTAAACTAAATAAGGGTTTAATCATACATAAAACTAATACCGACAAGACATTATCCCTTAAGCTACCACTTCTAACAAGTTGCAGAGAATGACAGGGGCAACATATGCTTTCTAAAATGAAATATTGAGCTTACGAGTTCCAAAAGAGTAAAACACTGCTTACAATGTCAAGTTGAATTCTAGATAGCCATATCAAAGTTTTTGTAGATATTTCCTACTACATAATCAAATGAGAAAACAACAGTTTTTATATCGTACCCCAGTTGGTTACAAACGATGAAACTATGATAGGACCTTGGCAACTAGGTATACTCCAGGATGCAACATGGAAAAGCTCATTACGCAACCACTTCATATGAATTTGTTGGATGAACTATCAAAAGAGAATACATGGTAAGGTAGTTCACAACCACCATTATTATATCAGACATCACAGCACCATTTCATTTTCCTCAGAGAAATTCTAACAAGCACTCATGGTACATACAGAAAACAAAAAACATTTCTCAAAATGGGGGATTCAGATTCACTAAACTGACAATGGAGTACTGTCACTTCTTATTTTGTACTAATGAAATTAGTGTTGCTTACATAAGTTTAGCTGAGACATACATGTTACTTAAGTACACCATGACTATGTACTACACAGGATCATACGGCACAGTCCCAGTAAGACCAAAATATAATTAAGAGAATGGTTTCCAAACATATGTCAAGATCGATATCAGTTCAAAATTCACGAATTTCTGATAGAAAATCTGTTCCTAAACTACAATGAACAATCATTCGATTTCATAACTCTCAATTCATCCAAAATCAAACCAAACCCACAATCCAAAATCATCAAAGACACACAAATACAGATCATCACACCACCAAACCAACATCCAAATCATAACCACACATCCTCACAACAAAACTCACAAACCCCATCATCAAATCCTCAAAAATCACTAATTCAGTCAAGAAACAAGGATTGCAAGATATAGGGAATAAGAAAACTCACTTGATGAAATCACCAATGATTTGCGCAACCAATCCACGTCCACACGATGCCACTTCTTCTTCTCCATCTCGACAGCAACGCCTCCACCAAGATCTACTCCCCTGTTTATTCTTCGAGCAACCAAGATGTTCATGCCAGTCAGTCAAGAAGAGAGGTTTCTTTTTCTCTTCACGCATCTTCAAACAAAGTAGCCAAGAACTTCGCGCCAACAACCACCAGATCCTCCTTCTTCTCGCAGTAGAGAGCAACAACAAAACGAGATCACGCATAGCAGCAACAACCAAGATCAATCACAACCCTGTGTCACCTTCACAACAGCCAACCGAGATCAGTCGCAACTCTTTGTCACATTCAAACACAACCAACAACAAAGCTCTCTCCTCTCTGTCTCCCTCATGCAACCAAGACTAAATAGAGATCGCGGCCAAGGAGAAGAATTCGTGAAGAAGGGAAAAAAAGAGAAGGAAGGAGAAAAGAAAAGAAAAAAAAGGAATAGGGTTATTCTCTTTATAAGGTGGGTAGCTATTCGCCCCCATCGAACTTTCGAATGCACCCACCCTCTTTCACAAAATAAAACCCTAATCATTAGTTTAATAAAAGCCCAAAACCAAGCCCAAATACAATAACAACCCATCAACATTAGGGTTTATAAATTTTTGGCTAAACGCACACACCTTATTCTATTTAGTAATGGCAAACATAAATCTTTTTCCCAATTAATGAGATTACAATATACGCCACAATTAATAAATAAGAAAATTTTATATTTATTTAATTAGGCGGGTATTACATGTAAGTTCTAGTTCAGATTGATGTTTTTGTGTTTTGTCTATCATTGCTTGATGTCGATCCTCGTATAAGAGATTGATGTTTTTGTTGTTTTGTCTTTCTTTGCTTGATGTCGATCCTCGTTCGTCGTATATGTTGTCATGGCTAGCAGACTCAGGGTGCATTTTTATTCGGTAGCTGAGTAGTATTGGTTTGTCCGATCATGTTCGCGTCATCACCAAACTATCCGATCATGCCTTCATCAACACCAAACTGTCAAATCATGCTTATGTCAACACCAAATTGTCCAATCATGCTCACATCAGCACCGAATTGTTCAATAGTGTTCACATAAGCACCAAATTGTCCAATCATGCTTATGCTAGCTCTATGTTTGGTGCCAACCATCGAGGTTCGATCGAGTCCGTTTCATCATCATCAATTTTGCATCCATTGGTAGGGTCTTTGAATCACATTAGTCGGTTGATGCAAACTTCTTCATGTTCTATGCATTTGTAAAATGGCTTGTCTAGTTTCATTGGTACTCTTATTTTGATATAAATCAGTTCGAGTGGGAAGTTTTCCTAACTGTTTTTCTGTCAGGTTGATTGTTTTGCTTCCTCTGGTTATGTAGTGTAGGGCGTATATTAGCTCGCTGGCTGTTCTTTCGATCCAGCAATGCTATCTGTTTTCTCCTTCCATTTGAGATGTTATCTGGCATTTTGATGAACTCGTCGAGTCGTCCTTTTTGAACCTAATGCTTGATTTTGTCCTTTAGATTGTAGCAGTCTTGGATATCGTGCTCATGATCCTTATGGAAGAAAAAATATTTGCTTTTGTCTCTTCCTTCCGGGTCTCCTCTCATCCTAAGCGACTAGTTGATGTTATCCCATTTTGCTATGTGCTTTAGTATATTAGCTCAACTTGTTTTTTGGGTTGTCTATGGTTTATATGTCTTCTTTATCACGCTTGTAACTCGCTCGTGTCGGGGTCGTGCTGATTGTAGCTTATCAGATTCTTGTTGGTTCAAATCAATCCTTCTGTCATTACGATATTTCTTCACTTGGATGTTATCCTTCCGTTGTCGGTCATCCCTTCTCTTTTCTTCATTTCTCTCCCGGTTTCTTGAAAGACTTTATCTTTCTTGGTCATTTTTCCTCCTGGTCGCCTTCATCTCCTCCAGAAAAATGTGTTTTGGAGCCGTTTTCAATAAGACTGCCATGCCTTTTGGAAGCTTTAGGTTAAGGGCATCAAAGAATGACCCTCTCTTCAGTCCGGCGATAAAGGTCGCAACATCCATCGATCATCGTCAGTTCGTTGGTAAAACGAGTGACGTATTCCCGTATTGTTTTTCGGGCTTTTGCTTGATATGAAGGAGGTAGTGTGGTCCTTTCCACATCCGCTGTCTCCCGATGAATCTCGTGATAAAAACGGTGGCTAGCACTTGGAAAGAGTCTATCGACCTCAGTGGTAGGCTGTTGAACCAATTCACCGTTGTTGAGGTGAGGCTGGTTGGAAATGTTTTGCATAAGATCACACCCGTACTTTTTACTGACCCTAATATATATTTTTGTACATAAAGTGTTCCAATTTATTATTTTTAGTTTCTTATTAAAATAATATAGATATTCACATGTAGCAGCCTCGTATCTATGCACGTTTGTTGTGTTGCTTTATATGATGCAAAATTTTTCTATGAGTATAAGTTTCGAATAATTTATCATCTGAAAATGTATTTTTGAAACCTAATTTCGTTTTCCAAGTCGTATAATTTTTTTCTTTAAAAAAACTCACATGACTTTCTTACCTTCTGAATCTCGGGACGAGATTCTTTTGAGGTGTGTATAGTATAATACCCACCTAATTAAATAAATGTAAATATTACTTATTTATTAATCTGTGACATATAATATAAAAAAAATTGATTTGTTTGCAGTAGCTAAATAGAATAAAAATGTGGGGTTAGTTTATAAACTTGTTTTATTCTTTTTATTGGGCTTGGGCTTGGGCTCGGACTCATGTCCAGATTTTGGATTTTGGCTATGGTTGAATTAGGTTTAACATTGAGTAGGTTTTTGCTAAATAAACGGGGTGCACATATACTTTATAAAACTCTAATCTTTACGGTTTTCTTTACTAAATTGTTTGGTTTAGTGTTGGTGGTGGCCAAAAATGTGATTTAATGGGAGAGAAAAATGGTTGGCTTTGTTTTACATTGCTTAAAAAAGAAAAGAGGAAAAAGTGAGGAAAAAAAACAAAAGAGAAAAGGGAGAGAAAATAAAAGAAAAAGAGATAAAGAAATAGAAATGATGAAGAAGAAGACAAAAAAAAAAGTAGGGAAGGAGAAATTGAAGAAGAGAAAATAAATAGAAGAAAGAGAGAAAGAAAGATAAATGATTATGTCATCTCCAATAAAAAAGGACAAAGAATAAAAGAAGATGAAGAAGGGGAAAAGGTTTGTGCAAAAGGTTGAAAAAAAAATTGTGAGTTTTCTTCATTCTAAATGATATTTTTATTGATGAGTTTTCTTTATTTTCTTTTCTAAAATTTTCAATTTGTGAAATTAGCATTGCGCTTGAATCTTCCCACTTTTGGCTTGTTTATGGACTATTTGTTTACTTTGATGGTATGCGATATCTTTTATCTATATAGACATGGATGTTTGATGACCAAACCCTTTAATTACTTCTCTTAGATTTTATTTCATGTTCTATGATTACATCTTGAGTTCATAGTTTTAGTAGGGAATGCTATATAAAATGTATTATATAATTTTTATTAATATTTTATGTTCATATCTTCATCACAGAACTTTACTTCTTCTTATCAGGATTAAATACTATTGGTTTTCATTAATATGTGGATATGAACCCAAGTGATGACCATAAAAGATAACTTAGGCTCGATATGACGAATAAATAAATAAATAGCTAAATGAACAAATAAATAAATAAATTGATGATACCCCGAGGTGATTATCATTTAGTACATATAATTGTGTTTTGTTTGCTTCATAAGACAAATTGGTGGTTATAAAAAAAAAAAAAATTTAAAAAAAAATTCACACCCTATTACGTGTCTATGTCACTTAACACAAATTTCATAATTAATTGTTTGAAACAATACTGTGATTCAAAACATTTATGGTACATTAAATTCTCTAGATGTAACACCTCTACTTTTCTAATGGCAATAAAAATTTATGCAAACTGAAATTCAATTGAAAATTTTATTTTAAAATCTTCTTTCGTTTGACAAGCTGTATTTTTCGAAATTCGCTTAACTTTCTTTCCTCTACCGAATCTCGGGACGAGATTCTTTTGAATTGTATATATTGTAGCACCCCGTAATTTTTGTACTTACTGATTTTTATTTTTATTTTTGTGTGATTGTCTTCATTAAGTTATGGGCATACGTATGAGCTATTTGTTTGTCCATGTGATGTGTAGTTTGTTTATTTAAGAATTAATTTCCTACTTACCTTTCTCTACCGAATCTCGGGACGAGATTCTTTTGAGTTGTATATATTGTAATACCCGCCTAATTAAATAAATATAAAAATTTCTTATTTATTAATTGTGGCGTATATTGTAATCTCAATTATTGGAAAAAAAAAGATTTTTGTTTGCCATTACTAAATAGAATAAAAATGTGGGGGTAGTTTATAAATTGGTGTTATTGTTCTTTTGGGCTTGGGCTGATTTTTATATTTTGGACTTGAGCTAGGTCTTCATTGGGTTTGATATTGATTAGGGTTTTATTTTTGTGAGAGAGGTTGGGTGCATTCGAAAGTTCAGTGGGGGTGAATAGCCACTTACCATATAAAAAAAAAGAAAAGAAGAAAAACCCTATTCCTTCCATTTTTCTTTTCTCCTTCATTTTCCTTTTTCCCCTTCTTCACAAATTCTTCTCCTGGGCGGCAAGCACCGTCTGTGACCGCATGTTGCAGCCGATCCCACCGCCCCAAACTGGCTCCTTCTTCCTCTCTCGTCCCTCTCTTTGCTATATGTTGGTGATGGTTGGTTGTGTGTCTAATCTTAATGGAAGAAGAGGGGGCAAGATGACTGTCGGGTTGAGGATGTGAGAAGGAAATCGATATGGAGGAAAGGATGAGGTCGAGGTTGTTAGTGTGAGATGAAGGCGAGGAAGAAACAAGGAGGTGGGGGCGCGAAGGTGTTTATCTATCAGGGCGAGGTCGAAAAGGTGAGTTTCTCCATCCCCTTCATCTTTACAGTGAGTTTCTTCTCCCGATTTCTTGTTCATGTTTGGGTGTTCGTAGTATGCATCTATGACTTGAATCGGTGCTTCTGAGTGAATCAATGATCCAAATGTTGAATAATTTTAGTTTAAAGTTTGAATCATGAAACTGAATGAATCGTTGTTGCGGATGTTGTTTCGATGATCTATGTTGAGTTAGTCGAATTTGATGTCTGGGTTTGTTTTGGGTCAGTGTTTTGTTTCTTCTCTGGGTTCATTTGGGATCATCTGGGATCTTATGTTTGGGGAGTTTGAAAATGCTGTTTGAAATTGGGGTTTTTGGGTTCATTCAAAAATGTTGTTTTGTTTCTTCTCTGAGTTCTTTCGTTCCCTTACCCATATTT
The DNA here is from genome assembly GCA_963556465.1 of Berberis vulgaris. Classification (NCBI taxonomy): domain Eukaryota; kingdom Viridiplantae; phylum Streptophyta; class Magnoliopsida; order Ranunculales; family Berberidaceae; genus Berberis; species Berberis vulgaris. The sequence goes on along the minus strand of OY747130.1, from coordinate 23,997,829 downwards.
TTGTATGTTTATACTTTGCTCTTACTCTAAGTTGGGATGTACAATCTCCCATGCATTATGTTTCGAAGCATAGGATGATGATTTTTTTTTCATCAGACAGTGCACACCAATTGTTTGATTAAATGCTTAATAGAAAAAAAAAAAAAAAAAAGAAACTTTTTTGTTGAATTTTTGTATGTTGGGTTCATGTTTGGATGGAGGTTTAATTGGATCCTTGTGAGTTTGTTGAATTTGATAATTCCATTTTTGTCGATTTTTTGTATGTTGGGTTCTGCTTTATCCATGCACTCGGTTGTTTTCTGTAACAGAGCTAACTCCATTTTTATCTACACTTTAGATTAGGTGCCATCTAGCTATGTTTATGTTATATAGCTAGTGCCAGTGGGAAGTTGTGTGGTGCCTACCTTGAGCTTCAGTCTATATATCATCTTTAGCAAGATTCAGAAAGTGAGATGATTTCTTTAGTGGAGAAGTCACTGCTTAAACCCTTTAAGATTGTGAAGAAGCTTATTCAACTAGTAGATGATGATGGAAGTAAGAGTATTCAAGCCACTACTACTAATTTTAATTAACTTCTAATTTAGTTATTTAATAATTGTATTGTTCTATGTATTAGTGGAGCCTCCTCATCCAACTCTGAATTGGTTAAGTAGTTCACCTAATGAGGATGGAAAGAATTAGAACTTATACAATCTGCCAATTTGTTTCATCTGCTAGTAACCACTGCCTTTCACTTTACATATAAAGTCACACCATCATTTAATTTAGTTGTTGGAGATACACTTTATTGGATTATAAAAGGTATATTTGCATGTGTTTACTCAATCAAAAAATACTGAACCAGTGAGTGTGTTTTCCCATTCTCCTTTTTTTTTTTTCTTCCTCTTTCTAGTATTGTTTGGTGTTTGGCGTTTCTTTTGGTTTGATTGGTAGTTCCGATCTGTAACATTTTTGTTATCCAGTTTTACCTACCATTTTTGGCTATCTGGACTTCAACTTGACATTGTAAGCAGTGTTTTACCCTTTTGGTAGCGCTCGTAAGCTCAACATTTCATTCTAGACAACATCTGTTGCCCCGGTCATTCTCTGCAACTTGTTAGAAGTGTTAGCTTATGGGAGAATGTCTTGTTTGTATCAATATAATGTATGATTAAACTCTTATTTAGTTTAGGTCTAGAAGGAAATTTTCTCGTAATAGATATTGGCTGGAATTTAACTGAGCACTTGTTTTAGCTTGAGTATTTGTATTTTTATGCGAATGGGTATGCATATTGTTTTTCATATGATGCAAAGAGATGAGATATGTGAATTGGCAATGTGTCAAATATTATTTGTTCCCCAAGAGAATGGTGGATACTGTGGTTGATTTACTTATGGTTGACAAAGGGTCACCATAAAAGAGTTTTGAGTTTAAGTTGATATTTTTTTTATGCTCTTTTCCACAACTCCGAAAAAAAAATGTGAAAAGAAAAGGAATTTTTGTATACAGACTTGCTTGTATACTTGTGATATTATTGGGTATGCAGACTTGCTTGCATATCAGTGTACTTGCCAGTGATCGACCTTCGAGTGAGATGACATGTTCCTCTAGGTGGCACCCCACTTGGAACATGTACGCTCCGAATGGTTTTGATGGCAAGGGGACACACTTGGGTGAGGTGTGTTCGGTGCACCGTTCCATGTGTGTTCGGTTGTACGTGTAGATTTAAGAAGAGTACTTGCCATAGATCGAACTTCGGGTGAGATGACATGTTCCTCGAGGTGGCACCCCATTTGGAACATGTACGCTCCGAGTGGTTTCGAAGGCAAGGGAGGCACACTTGGGTGAGGTGTGTTCGGCACAAGGAGGATGGTGCGATTGTGGAAAAGAAGCGAGATTTCTTTTTTGTATATGTGCATAATTACCTTAAAGGAAGAAACTAAATGCTCATTCAACCATTGAATGAGAACTACATGTCTTCCTAAAGGTAGAAAAAATGTGTTTGTTTAATATTTCAATAATAGTCTAATATGATTATGAATTGTATTGTTGTTGCATTTATGAGGATTGGTAACTCATAAATTTTATTTATTAGTAATAAATAATGCATATTTATTTATTAGGATGATAACATCATTGCCTCATTGAGGAACTACCTGATGGTGTGGTTATTTATTGTTTAGTTTATTTTAATGTTGTCATGTGCGGATTTATTGATTTTGGGATGAAGATTTCTCACACCAGCTTTATTGCTGACCCAAGTGAGCTTTTGCTTCTTGGGTACATTCCTTTTGGAATGTAGCCGATTAGCCTTTCAGGTTTAGAGATTTTGAGCTGCGTTACTGAAGTTCTGCTAGTGAGCTAGCCATGCCAGTCTTCTCCGGGTGAGAGTTTTATTTGTTTCAGTAATTTAATCATGTTTAGTAGTTGCTGCTATTTGTTTCTGTTTTTATTGAATTTTCACGTCCCGAGTTTTGGGGGAAACGGATAATCCTATGTGGATTTTGGGATTTTCATTTTCCTCGAAAATCGGGGCGTGACAGTTTGGTATCAGAGCATTTGGTTAGCCTAGGCTGGGGTAGAGTCTAGGTGATCCTCGGAATGTGGATACGGGAGAGTAGTAGTGTGAATGTCTAGAGACAGTGACAAGGGTGAACCTTGAACTTTTTTTTATTGTTTCTTTTTCTTCGTGAATCTCGAGATGAGATTTCTGTGACTAACTTATTTTAATGTCAATAGTGGATGACATTATTCCGTGTCGTTTTCTTGTAGCGGTTTGTTATCTTGAATCTTTAGTTAACCCTTTTTGCGAATCTCGGGACGAGATTCTTTTGAGTTGTATATATTGTAACACCTCTACTTTTCTAATGGCAATAAAAATTTATGCAAACTGAAATTCAATTGAAAATTTTATTTTAAAATCTTCTTTCGTTTGACAAGCTGTATTTTTCGAAATTCGCTTAACTTTCTTTCCTCTACCGAATCTCGGGACGAGATTCTTTTGAATTGTATATATTGTAGCACCCCGTAATTTTTGTACTTACTGATTTTTATTTTTATTTTTGTGTGATTGTCTTCATTAAGTTATGGGCATACGTATGAGCTATTTGTTTGTCCATGTGATGTGTAGTTTGTTTATTTAAGAATTAATTTCCTACTTACCTTTCTCTACCGAATCTCGGGACGAGATTCTTTTGAGTTGTATATATTGTAATACCCGCCTAATTAAATAAATATAAAAATTTCTTATTTATTAATTGTGGCGTATATTGTAATCTCAATTATTGGAAAAAAAAAAGATTTTTGTTTGCCATTACTAAATAGAATAAAAATGTGGGGGTAGTTTATAAATTGGTGTTATTGTTCTTTTGGGCTTGGGCTGATTTTTATATTTTGGACTTGAGCTAGGTCTTCATTGGGTTTGATATTGATTAGGGTTTTATTTTTGTGAGAGAGGGTGGGTGCATTCGAAAGTTCAGTGGGGGTGAATAGCCACTTACCATATAAAAAAAAAGAAAAGAAGAAAAACCCTATTCCTTCCATTTTTCTTTTCTCCTTCATTTTCCTTTTTCCCCTTCTTCACAAATTCTTCTCCTGGGCGGCAAGCACCGTCTGTGACCGCATGTTGCAGCCGATCCCACCGCCCCAAACTGGCTCCTTCTTCCTCTCTCGTCCCTCTCTTTGCTATATGTTGGTGATGGTTGGTTGTGTGTCTAATCTTAATGGAAGAAGAGGGGGCAAGATGACTGTCGGGTTGAGGATGTGAGAAGGAAATCGATATGGAGGAAAGGATGAGGTCGAGGTTGTTAGTGTGAGATGAAGGCGAGGAAGAAACAAGGAGGTGGGGGCGCGAAGGTGTTTATCTATCAGGGCGAGGTCGAAAAGGTGAGTTTCTCCATCCCCTTCATCTTTACAGTGAGTTTCTTCTCCCGATTTCTTGTTCATGTTTGGGTGTTCGTAGTATGCATCTACAATGACTTGAATCGGTGCTTCTGAGTGAATCAATGATCCAAATGTTGAATAATTTTAGTTTAAAGTTTGAATCATGAAACTGAATGAATCGTTGTTGCGGATGTTGTTTCGATGATCTATGTTGAGTTAGTCGAATTTGATGTCTGGGTTTGTTTTGGGTCAGTGTTTTGTTTCTTCTCTGGGTTCATTTGGGATCATCTGGGATCTTATGTTTGGGGAGTTTGAAAATGCTGTTTGAAATTGGGGTTTTTGGGTTCATTCAAAAATGTTGTTTTGTTTCTTCTCTGAGTTCTTTCGTTCCCTTACCCATATTTTTGTATGTTTATACTTTGCTCTTACTCTAAGTTGGGATGTACAATCTCCCATGCATTATGTTTCGAAGCATAGGATGATGATTTTTTTTTCATCAGACAGTGCACACCAATTGTTTGATTAAATGCTTAATAGAAAAAAAAAAAAAAAAAAAGAAACTTTTTTGTTGAATTTTTGTATGTTGGGTTCATGTTTGGATGGAGGTTTAATTGGATCCTTGTGAGTTTGTTGAATTTGATAATTCCATTTTTGTCGATTTTTTGTATGTTGGGTTCTGCTTTATCCATGCACTCGGTTGTTTTCTGTAACAGAGCTAACTCCATTTTTATCTACACTTTAGATTAGGTGCCATCTAGCTATGTTTATGTTATATAGCTAGTGCCAGTGGGAAGTTGTGTGGTGCCTACCTTGAGCTTCAGTCTATATATCATCTTTAGCAAGATTCAGAAAGTGAGATGATTTCTTTAGTGGAGAAGTCACTGCTTAAACCCTTTAAGATTGTGAAGAAGCTTATTCAACTAGTAGATGATGATGGAAGTAAGAGTATTCAAGCCACTACTACTAATTTTAATTAACTTCTAATTTAGTTATTTAATAATTGTATTGTTCTATGTATTAGTGGAGCCTCCTCATCCAACTCTGAATTGGTTAAGTAGTTCACCTAATGAGGATGGAAAGAATTAGAACTTATACAATCTGCCAATTTGTTTCATCTGCTAGTAACCACTGCCTTTCACTTTACATATAAAGTCACACCATCATTTAATTTAGTTGTTGGAGATACACTTTATTGGATTATAAAAGGTATATTTGCATGTGTTTACTCAATCAAAAAATACTGAACCAGTGAGTGTGTTTTCCCATTCTCCTTTTTTTTTTTCTTCCTCTTTCTAGTATTGTTTGGTGTTTGGCGTTTCTTTTGGTTTGATTGGTAGTTCCGATCTGTAACATTTTTGTTATCCAGTTTTACCTACCATTTTTGGCTATCTGGACTTCAACTTGACATTGTAAGCAGTGTTTTACCCTTTTGGTAGCGCTCGTAAGCTCAACATTTCATTCTAGACAACATCTGTTGCCCCGGTCATTCTCTGCAACTTGTTAGAAGTGTTAGCTTATGGGAGAATGTCTTGTTTGTATCAATATAATGTATGATTAAACTCTTATTTAGTTTAGGTCTAGAAGGAAATTTTCTCGTAATAGATATTGGCTGGAATTTAACTGAGCACTTGTTTTAGCTTGAGTATTTGTATTTTTATGCGAATGGGTATGCATATTGTTTTTCATATGATGCAAAGAGATGAGATATGTGAATTGGCAATGTGTCAAATATTATTTGTTCCCCAAGAGAATGGTGGATACTGTGGTTGATTTACTTATGGTTGACAAAGGGTCACCATAAAAGAGTTTTGAGTTTAAGTTGATATTTTTTTTATGCTCTTTTCCACAACTCCGAAAAAAAAATGTGAAAAGAAAAGGAATTTTTGTATACAGACTTGCTTGTATACTTGTGATATTATTGGGTATGCAGACTTGCTTGCATATCAGTGTACTTGCCAGTGATCGACCTTCGGGTGAGATGACATGTTCCTCTAGGTGGCACCCCACTTGGAACATGTACGCTCCGAATGGTTTTGATGGCAAGGGGACACACTTGGGTGAGGTGTGTTCGGTGCACCGTTCCATGTGTGTTCGGTTGTACGTGTAGATTTAAGAAGAGTACTTGCCATAGATCGAACTTCGGGTGAGATGACATGTTCCTCGAGGTGGCACCCCATTTGGAACATGTACGCTCCGAGTGGTTTCGAAGGCAAGGGAGGCACACTTGGGTGAGGTGTGTTCGGCACAAGGAGGATGGTGCGATTGTGGAAAAGAAGCGAGATTTCTTTTTTGTATATGTGCATAATTACCTTAAAGGAAGAAACTAAATGCTCATTCAACCATTGAATGAGAACTACATGTCTTCCTAAAGGTAGAAAAAATGTGTTTGTTTAATATTTCAATAATAGTCTAATATGATTATGAATTGTATTGTTGTTGCATTTATGAGGATTGGTAACTCATAAATTTTATTTATTAGTAATAAATAATGCATATTTATTTATTAGGATGATAACATCATTGCCTCATTGAGGAACTACCTGATGGTGTGGTTATTTATTGTTTAGTTTATTTTAATGTTGTCATGTGCGGATTTATTGATTTTGGGATGAAGATTTCTCACACCAGCTTTATTGCTGACCCAAGTGAGCTTTTGCTTCTTGGGTACATTCCTTTTGGAATGTAGCCGATTAGCCTTTCAGGTTTAGAGATTTTGAGCTGCGTTACTGAAGTTCTGCTAGTGAGCTAGCCATGCCAGTCTTCTCCGGGTGAGAGTTTTATTTGTTTCAGTAATTTAATCATGTTTAGTAGTTGCTGCTATTTGTTTCTGTTTTTATTGAATTTTCACGTCCCGAGTTTTGGGGGAAACGGATAATCCTATGTGGATTTTGGGATTTTCATTTTCCTCGAAAATCGGGGCGTGACAGTTTGGTATCAGAGCATTTGGTTAGCCTAGGCTGGGGTAGAGTCTAGGTGATCCTCGGAATGTGGATACGGGAGAGTAGTAGTGTGAATGTCTAGAGACAGTGACAAGGGTGAACCTTGAACTTTTTTTTATTGTTTCTTTTTCTTCGTGAATCTCGAGATGAGATTTCTGTGACTAACTTATTTTAATGTCAATAGTGGATGACATTATTCCGTGTCGTTTTCTTGTAGCGGTTTGTTATCTTGAATCTTTAGTTAACCCTTTTTGCGAATCTCGGGACGAGATTCTTTTGAGTTGTATATATTGTAACACCTCTACTTTTCTAATGGCAATAAAAATTTATGCAAACTGAAATTCAATTGAAAATTTTATTTTAAAATCTTCTTTCGTTTGACAAGCTGTATTTTTCGAAATTCGCTTAACTTTCTTTCCTCTACCGAATCTCGGGACGAGATTCTTTTGAATTGTATATATTGTAGCACTCCGTAATTTTTGTACTTACTGATTTTTATTTTTATTTTTGTGTGATTGTCTTCATTAAGTTATGGGCATACGTATGAGCTATTTGTTTGTCCATGTGATGTGTAGTTTGTTTATTTAAGAATTAATTTCCTACTTACCTTTCTCTACCGAATCTCGGGACGAGATTCTTTTGAGTTGTATATATTGTAATACCCGCCTAATTAAATAAATATAAAAATTTCTTATTTATTAATTGTGGCGTATATTGTAATCTCAATTATTGGAAAAAAAAAAGATTTTTGTTTGCCATTACTAAATAGAATAAAAATGTGGGGGTAGTTTATAAATTGGTGTTATTGTTCTTTTGGGCTTGGGCTGATTTTTATATTTTGGACTTGAGCTAGGTCTTCATTGGGTTTGATATTGATTAGGGTTTTATTTTTGTGAGAGAGGGTGGGTGCATTCGAAAGTTCAGTGGGGGTGAATAGCCACTTACCATATAAAAAAAAAGAAAAGAAGAAAAACCCTATTCCTTCCATTTTTCTTTTCTCCTTCATTTTCCTTTTTCCCCTTCTTCACAAATTCTTCTCCTGGGCGGCAAGCACCGTCTGTGACCGCATGTTGCAGCCGATCCCACCGCCCCAAACTGGCTCCTTCTTCCTCTCTCGTCCCTCTCTTTGCTATATGTTGGTGATGGTTGGTTGTGTGTCTAATCTTAATGGAAGAAGAGGGGGCAAGATGACTGTCGGGTTGAGGATGTGAGAAGGAAATCGATATGGAGGAAAGGATGAGGTCGAGGTTGTTAGTGTGAGATGAAGGCGAGGAAGAAACAAGGAGGTGGGGGCGCGAAGGTGTTTATCTATCAGGGCGAGGTCGAAAAGGTGAGTTTCTCCATCCCCTTCATCTTTACAGTGAGTTTCTTCTCCCGATTTCTTGTTCATGTTTGGGTGTTCGTAGTATGCATCTACAATGACTTGAATCGGTGCTTCTGAGTGAATCAATGATCCAAATGTTGAATAATTTTAGTTTAAAGTTTGAATCATGAAACTGAATGAATCGTTGTTGCGGATGTTGTTTCGATGATCTATGTTGAGTTAGTCGAATTTGATGTCTGGGTTTGTTTTGGGTCAGTGTTTTGTTTCTTCTCTGGGTTCATTTGGGATCATCTGGGATCTTATGTTTGGGGAGTTTGAAAATGCTGTTTGAAATTGGGGTTTTTGGGTTCATTCAAAAATGTTGTTTTGTTTCTTCTCTGAGTTCTTTCGTTCCCTTACCCATATTTTTGTATGTTTATACTTTGCTCTTACTCTAAGTTGGGATGTACAATCTCCCATGCATTATGTTTCGAAGCATAGGATGATGATTTTTTTTTCATCAGACAGTGCACACCAATTGTTTGATTAAATGCTTAATAGAAAAAAAAAAAAAAAAAAAGAAACTTTTTTGTTGAATTTTTGTATGTTGGGTTCATGTTTGGATGGAGGTTTAATTGGATCCTTGTGAGTTTGTTGAATTTGATAATTCCATTTTTGTCGATTTTTTGTATGTTGGGTTCTGCTTTATCCATGCACTCGGTTGTTTTCTGTAACAGAGCTAACTCCATTTTTATCTACACTTTAGATTAGGTGCCATCTAGCTATGTTTATGTTATATAGCTAGTGCCAGTGGGAAGTTGTGTGGTGCCTACCTTGAGCTTCAGTCTATATATCATCTTTAGCAAGATTCAGAAAGTGAGATGATTTCTTTAGTGGAGAAGTCACTGCTTAAACCCTTTAAGATTGTGAAGAAGCTTATTCAACTAGTAGATGATGATGGAAGTAAGAGTATTCAAGCCACTACTACTAATTTTAATTAACTTCTAATTTAGTTATTTAATAATTGTATTGTTCTATGTATTAGTGGAGCCTCCTCATCCAACTCTGAATTGGTTAAGTAGTTCACCTAATGAGGATGGAAAGAATTAGAACTTATACAATCTGCCAATTTGTTTCATCTGCTAGTAACCACTGCCTTTCACTTTACATATAAAGTCACACCATCATTTAATTTAGTTGTTGGAGATACACTTTATTGGATTATAAAAGGTATATTTGCATGTGTTTACTCAATCAAAAAATACTGAACCAGTGAGTGTGTTTTCCCATTCTCCTTTTTTTTTTTTCTTCCTCTTTCTAGTATTGTTTGGTGTTTGGCGTTTCTTTTGGTTTGATTGGTAGTTCCGATCTGTAACATTTTTGTTATCCAGTTTTACCTACCATTTTTGGCTATCTGGACTTCAACTTGACATTGTAAGCAGTGTTTTACCCTTTTGGTAGCGCTCGTAAGCTCAACATTTCATTCTAGACAACATCTGTTGCCCCGGTCATTCTCTGCAACTTGTTAGAAGTGTTAGCTTATGGGAGAATGTCTTGTTTGTATCAATATAATGTATGATTAAACTCTTATTTAGTTTAGGTCTAGAAGGAAATTTTCTCGTAATAGATATTGGCTGGAATTTAACTGAGCACTTGTTTTAGCTTGAGTATTTGTATTTTTATGCGAATGGGTATGCATATTGTTTTTCATATGATGCAAAGAGATGAGATATGTGAATTGGCAATGTGTCAAATATTATTTGTTCCCCAAGAGAATGGTGGATACTGTGGTTGATTTACTTATGGTTGACAAAGGGTCACCATAAAAGAGTTTTGAGTTTAAGTTGATATTTTTTTTATGCTCTTTTCCACAACTCCGAAAAAAAAATGTGAAAAGAAAAGGAATTTTTGTATACAGACTTGCTTGTATACTTGTGATATTATTGGGTATGCAGACTTGCTTGCATATCAGTGTACTTGCCAGTGATCGACCTTCGGGTGAGATGACATGTTCCTCTAGGTGGCACCCCACTTGGAACATGTACGCTCCGAATGGTTTTGATGGCAAGGGGACACACTTGGGTGAGGTGTGTTCGGTGCACCGTTCCATGTGTGTTCGGTTGTACGTGTAGATTTAAGAAGAGTACTTTCCATAGATCGAACTTCGGGTGAGATGACATGTTCCTCGAGGTGGCACCCCATTTGGAACATGTACGCTCCGAGTGGTTTCGAAGGCAAGGGAGGCACACTTGGGTGAGGTGTGTTCGGCACAAGGAGGATGGTGCGATTGTGGAAAAGAAGCGAGATTTCTTTTTTGTATATGTGCATAATTACCTTAAAGGAAGAAACTAAATGCTCATTCAACCATTGAATGAGAACTACATGTCTTCCTAAAGGTAGAAAAAATGTGTTTGTTTAATATTTCAATAATAGTCTAATATGATTATGAATTGTATTGTTGTTGCATTTATGAGGATTGGTAACTCATAAATTTTATTTATTAGTAATAAATAATGCATATTTATTTATTAGGATGATAACATCATTGCCTCATTGAGGAACTACCTGATGGTGTGGTTATTTATTGTTTAGTTTATTTTAATGTTGTCATGTGCGGATTTATTGATTTTGGGATGAAGATTTCTCACACCAGCTTTATTGCTGACCCAAGTGAGCTTTTGCTTCTTGGGTACATTCCTTTTGGAATGTAGCCGATTAGCCTTTCAGGTTTAGAGATTTTGAGCTGCGTTACTGAAGTTCTGCTAGTGAGCTAGCCATGCCAGTCTTCTCCGGGTGAGAGTTTTATTTGTTTCAGTAATTTAATCATGTTTAGTAGTTGCTGCTATTTGTTTCTGTTTTTATTGAATTTTCACGTCCCGAGTTTTGGGGGAAACGGATAATCCTATGTGGATTTTGGGATTTTCATTTTCCTCGAAAATCGGGGCGTGACAGTTTGGTATCAGAGCATTTGGTTAGCCTAGGCTGGGGTAGAGTCTAGGTGATCCTCGGAATGTGGATACGGGAGAGTAGTAGTGTGAATGTCTAGAGACAGTGACAAGGGTGAACCTTGAACTTTTTTTTATTGTTTCTTTTTCTTCGTGAATCTCGAGATGAGATTTCTGTGACTAACTTATTTTAATGTCAATAGTGGATGACATTATTCCGTGTCGTTTTCTTGTAGCGGTTTGTTATCTTGAATCTTTAGTTAACCCTTTTTGCGAATCTCGGGACGAGATTCTTTTGAGTTGTATATATTGTAACACCTCTACTTTTCTAATGGCAATAAAAATTTATGCAAACTGAAATTCAATTGAAAATTTTATTTTAAAATCTTCTTTCGTTTGACAAGCTGTATTTTTCGAAATTCGCTTAACTTTCTTTCCTCTACCGAATCTCGGGACGAGATTCTTTTGAATTGTATATATTGTAGCACTCCGTAATTTTTGTACTTACTGATTTTTATTTTTATTTTTGTGTGATTGTCTTCATTAAGTTATGGGCATACGTATGAGCTATTTGTTTGTCCATGTGATGTGTAGTTTGTTTATTTAAGAATTAATTTCCTACTTACCTTTCTCTACCGAATCTCGGGACGAGATTCTTTTGAGTTGTATATATTGTAATACCCGCCTAATTAAATAAATATAAAAATTTCTTATTTATTAATTGTGGCGTATATTGTAATCTCAATTATTGGAAAAAAAAAAGATTTTTGTTTGCCATTACTAAATAGAATAAAAATGTGGGGGTAGTTTATAAATTGGTGTTATTGTTCTTTTGGGCTTGGGCTGATTTTTATATTTTGGACTTGAGCTAGGTCTTCATTGGGTTTGATATTGATTAGGGTTTTATTTTTGTGAGAGAGGGTGGGTGCATTCGAAAGTTCAGTGGGGGTGAATAGCCACTTACCATATAAAAAAAAAGAAAAGAAGAAAAACCCTATTCCTTCCATTTTTCTTTTCTCCTTCATTTTCCTTTTTCCCCTTCTTCACAAATTCTTCTCCTGGGCGGCAAGCACCGTCTGTGACCGCATGTTGCAGCCGATCCCACCGCCCCAAACTGGCTCCTTCTTCCTCTCTCGTCCCTCTCTTTGCTATATGTTGGTGATGGTTGGTTGTGTGTCTAATCTTAATGGAAGAAGAGGGGGCAAGATGACTGTCGGGTTGAGGATGTGAGAAGGAAATCGATATGGAGGAAAGGATGAGGTCGAGGTTGTTAGTGTGAGATGAAGGCGAGGAAGAAACAAGGAGGTGGGGGCGCGAAGGTGTTTATCTATCAGGGCGAGGTCGAAAAGGTGAGTTTCTCCATCCCCTTCATCTTTACAGTGAGTTTCTTCTCCCGATTTCTTGTTCATGTTTGGGTGTTCGTAGTATGCATCTACAATGACTTGAATCGGTGCTTCTGAGTGAATCAATGATCCAAATGTTGAATAATTTTAGTTTAAAGTTTGAATCATGAAACTGAATGAATCGTTGTTGCGGATGTTGTTTCGATGATCTATGTTGAGTTAGTCGAATTTGATGTCTGGGTTTGTTTTGGGTCAGTGTTTTGTTTCTTCTCTGGGTTCATTTGGGATCATCTGGGATCTTATGTTTGGGGAGTTTGAAAATGCTGTTTGAAATTGGGGTTTTTGGGTTCATTCAAAAATGTTGTTTTGTTTCTTCTCTGAGTTCTTTCGTTCCCTTACCCATATTTTTGTATGTTTATACTTTGCTCTTACTCTAAGTTGGGATGTACAATCTCCCATGCATTATGTTTCGAAGCATAGGATGATGATTTTTTTTTCATCAGACAGTGCACACCAATTGTTTGATTAAATGCTTAATAGAAAAAAAAAAAAAAAAAAAGAAACTTTTTTGTTGAATTTTTGTATGTTGGGTTCATGTTTGGATGGAGGTTTAATTGGATCCTTGTGAGTTTGTTGAATTTGATAATTCCATTTTTGTCGATTTTTTGTATGTTGGGTTCTGCTTTATCCATGCACTCGGTTGTTTTCTGTAACAGAGCTAACTCCATTTTTATCTACACTTTAGATTAGGTGCCATCTAGCTATGTTTATGTTATATAGCTAGTGCCAGTGGGAAGTTGTGTGGTGCCTACCTTGAGCTTCAGTCTATATATCATCTTTAGCAAGATTCAGAAAGTGAGATGATTTCTTTAGTGGAGAAGTCACTGCTTAAACCCTTTAAGATTGTGAAGAAGCTTATTCAACTAGTAGATGATGATGGAAGTAAGAGTATTCAAGCCACTACTACTAATTTTAATTAACTTCTAATTTAGTTATTTAATAATTGTATTGTTCTATGTATTAGTGGAGCCTCCTCATCCAACTCTGAATTGGTTAAGTAGTTCACCTAATGAGGATGGAAAGAATTAGAACTTATACAATCTGCCAATTTGTTTCATCTGCTAGTAACCACTGCCTTTCACTTTACATATAAAGTCACACCATCATTTAATTTAGTTGTTGGAGATACACTTTATTGGATTATAAAAGGTATATTTGCATGTGTTTACTCAATCAAAAAATACTGAACCAGTGAGTGTGTTTTCCCATTCTCCTTTTTTTTTTTCTTCCTCTTTCTAGTATTGTTTGGTGTTTGGCGTTTCTTTTGGTTTGATTGGTAGTTCCGATCTGTAACATTTTTGTTATCCAGTTTTACCTACCATTTTTGGCTATCTGGACTTCAACTTGACATTGTAAGCAGTGTTTTACCCTTTTGGTAGCGCTCGTAAGCTCAACATTTCATTCTAGACAACATCTGTTGCCCCGGTCATTCTCTGCAACTTGTTAGAAGTGTTAGCTTATGGGAGAATGTCTTGTTTGTATCAATATAATGTATGATTAAACTCTTATTTAGTTTAGGTCTAGAAGGAAATTTTCTCGTAATAGATATTGGCTGGAATTTAACTGAGCACTTGTTTTAGCTTGAGTATTTGTATTTTTATGCGAATGGGTATGCATATTGTTTTTCATATGATGCAAAGAGATGAGATATGTGAATTGGCAATGTGTCAAATATTATTTGTTCCCCAAGAGAATGGTGGATACTGTGGTTGATTTACTTATGGTTGACAAAGGGTCACCATAAAAGAGTTTTGAGTTTAAGTTGATATTTTTTTTATGCTCTTTTCCACAACTCCGAAAAAAAAATGTGAAAAGAAAAGGAATTTTTGTATACAGACTTGCTTGTATACTTGTGATATTATTGGGTATGCAGACTTGCTTGCATATCAGTGTACTTGCCAGTGATCGACCTTCGGGTGAGATGACATGTTCCTCTAGGTGGCACCCCACTTGGAACATGTACGCTCCGAATGGTTTTGATGGCAAGGGGACACACTTGGGTGAGGTGTGTTCGGTGCACCGTTCCATGTGTGTTCGGTTGTACGTGTAGATTTAAGAAGAGTACTTGCCATAGATCGAACTTCGGGTGAGATGACATGTTCCTCGAGGTGGCACCCCATTTGGAACATGTACGCTCCGAGTGGTTTCGAAGGCAAGGGAGGCACACTTGGGTGAGGTGTGTTCGGCACAAGGAGGATGGTGCGATTGTGGAAAAGAAGCGAGATTTCTTTTTTGTATATGTGCATAATTACCTTAAAGGAAGAAACTAAATGCTCATTCAACCATTGAATGAGAACTACATGTCTTCCTAAAGGTAGAAAAAATGTGTTTGTTTAATATTTCAATAATAGTCTAATATGATTATGAATTGTATTGTTGTTGCATTTATGAGGATTGGTAACTCATAAATTTTATTTATTAGTAATAAATAATGCATATTTATTTATTAGGATGATAACATCATTGCCTCATTGAGGAACTACCTGATGGTGTGGTTATTTATTGTTTAGTTTATTTTAATGTTGTCATGTGCGGATTTATTGATTTTGGGATGAAGATTTCTCACACCAGCTTTATTGCTGACCCAAGTGAGCTTTTGCTTCTTGGGTACATTCCTTTTGGAATGTAGCCGATTAGCCTTTCAGGTTTAGAGATTTTGAGCTGCGTTACTGAAGTTCTGCTAGTGAGCTAGCCATGCCAGTCTTCTCCGGGTGAGAGTTTTATTTGTTTCAGTAATTTAATCATGTTTAGTAGTTGCTGCTATTTGTTTCTGTTTTTATTGAATTTTCACGTCCCGAGTTTTGGGGGAAACGGATAATCCTATGTGGATTTTGGGATTTTCATTTTCCTCGAAAATCGGGGCGTGACAGTTTGGTATCAGAGCATTTGGTTAGCCTAGGCTGGGGTAGAGTCTAGGTGATCCTCGGAATGTGGATACGGGAGAGTAGTAGTGTGAATGTCTAGAGACAGTGACAAGGGTGAACCTTGAACTTTTTTTTATTGTTTCTTTTTCTTCGTGAATCTCGAGATGAGATTTCTGTGACTAACTTATTTTAATGTCAATAGTGGATGACATTATTCCGTGTCGTTTTCTTGTAGCGGTTTGTTATCTTGAATCTTTAGTTAACCCTTTTTGCGAATCTCGGGACGAGATTCTTTTGAGTTGTATATATTGTAACACCTCTACTTTTCTAATGGCAATAAAAATTTATGCAAACTGAAATTCAATTGAAAATTTTATTTTAAAATCTTCTTTCGTTTGACAAGCTGTATTTTTCGAAATTCGCTTAACTTTCTTTCCTCTACCGAATCTCGGGACGAGATTCTTTTGAATTGTATATATTGTAGCACTCCGTAATTTTTGTACTTACTGATTTTTATTTTTATTTTTGTGTGATTGTCTTCATTAAGTTATGGGCATACGTATGAGCTATTTGTTTGTCCATGTGATGTGTAGTTTGTTTATTTAAGAATTAATTTCCTACTTACCTTTCTCTACCGAATCTCGGGACGAGATTCTTTTGAGTTGTATATATTGTAATACCCGCCTAATTAAATAAATATAAAAATTTCTTATTTATTAATTGTGGCGTATATTGTAATCTCAATTATTGGAAAAAAAAAAGATTTTTGTTTGCCATTACTAAATAGAATAAAAATGTGGGGGTAGTTTATAAATTGGTGTTATTGTTCTTTTGGGCTTGGGCTGATTTTTATATTTTGGACTTGAGCTAGGTCTTCATTGGGTTTGATATTGATTAGGGTTTTATTTTTGTGAGAGAGGGTGGGTGCATTCGAAAGTTCAGTGGGGGTGAATAGCCACTTACCATATAAAAAAAAAGAAAAGAAGAAAAACCCTATTCCTTCCATTTTTCTTTTCTCCTTCATTTTCCTTTTTCCCCTTCTTCACAAATTCTTCTCCTGGGCGGCAAGCACCGTCTGTGACCGCATGTTGCAGCCGATCCCACCGCCCCAAACTGGCTCCTTCTTCCTCTCTCGTCCCTCTCTTTGCTATATGTTGGTGATGGTTGGTTGTGTGTCTAATCTTAATGGAAGAAGAGGGGGCAAGATGACTGTCGGGTTGAGGATGTGAGAAGGAAATCGATATGGAGGAAAGGATGAGGTCGAGGTTGTTAGTGTGAGATGAAGGCGAGGAAGAAACAAGGAGGTGGGGGCGCGAAGGTGTTTATCTATCAGGGCGAGGTCGAAAAGGTGAGTTTCTCCATCCCCTTCATCTTTACAGTGAGTTTCTTCTCCCGATTTCTTGTTCATGTTTGGGTGTTCGTAGTATGCATCTACAATGACTTGAATCGGTGCTTCTGAGTGAATCAATGATCCAAATGTTGAATAATTTTAGTTTAAAGTTTGAATCATGAAACTGAATGAATCGTTGTTGCGGATGTTGTTTCGATGATCTATGTTGAGTTAGTCGAATTTGATGTCTGGGTTTGTTTTGGGTCAGTGTTTTGTTTCTTCTCTGGGTTCATTTGGGATCATCTGGGATCTTATGTTTGGGGAGTTTGAAAATGCTGTTTGAAATTGGGGTTTTTGGGTTCATTCAAAAATGTTGTTTTGTTTCTTCTCTGAGTTCTTTCGTTCCCTTACCCATATTTTTGTATGTTTATACTTTGCTCTTACTCTAAGTTGGGATGTACAATCTCCCATGCATTATGTTTCGAAGCATAGGATGATGATTTTTTTTTCATCAGACAGTGCACACCAATTGTTTGATTAAATGCTTAATAGAAAAAAAAAAAAAAAAAAGAAACTTTTTTGTTGAATTTTTGTATGTTGGGTTCATGTTTGGATGGAGGTTTAATTGGATCCTTGTGAGTTTGTTGAATTTGATAATTCCATTTTTGTCGATTTTTTGTATGTTGGGTTCTGCTTTATCCATGCACTCGGTTGTTTTCTGTAACAGAGCTAACTCCATTTTTATCTACACTTTAGATTAGGTGCCATCTAGCTATGTTTATGTTATATAGCTAGTGCCAGTGGGAAGTTGTGTGGTGCCTACCTTGAGCTTCAGTCTATATATCATCTTTAGCAAGATTCAGAAAGTGAGATGATTTCTTTAGTGGAGAAGTCACTGCTTAAACCCTTTAAGATTGTGAAGAAGCTTATTCAACTAGTAGATGATGATGGAAGTAAGAGTATTCAAGCCACTACTACTAATTTTAATTAACTTCTAATTTAGTTATTTAATAATTGTATTGTTCTATGTATTAGTGGAGCCTCCTCATCCAACTCTGAATTGGTTAAGTAGTTCACCTAATGAGGATGGAAAGAATTAGAACTTATACAATCTGCCAATTTGTTTCATCTGCTAGTAACCACTGCCTTTCACTTTACATATAAAGTCACACCATCATTTAATTTAGTTGTTGGAGATACACTTTATTGGATTATAAAAGGTATATTTGCATGTGTTTACTCAATCAAAAAATACTGAACCAGTGAGTGTGTTTTCCCATTCTCCTTTTTTTTTTTTCTTCCTCTTTCTAGTATTGTTTGGTGTTTGGCGTTTCTTTTGGTTTGATTGGTAGTTCCGATCTGTAACATTTTTGTTATCCAGTTTTACCTACCATTTTTGGCTATCTGGACTTCAACTTGACATTGTAAGCAGTGTTTTACCCTTTTGGTAGCGCTCGTAAGCTCAACATTTCATTCTAGACAACATCTGTTGCCCCGGTCATTCTCTGCAACTTGTTAGAAGTGTTAGCTTATGGGAGAATGTCTTGTTTGTATCAATATAATGTATGATTAAACTCTTATTTAGTTTAGGTCTAGAAGGAAATTTTCTCGTAATAGATATTGGCTGGAATTTAACTGAGCACTTGTTTTAGCTTGAGTATTTGTATTTTTATGCGAATGGGTATGCATATTGTTTTTCATATGATGCAAAGAGATGAGATATGTGAATTGGCAATGTGTCAAATATTATTTGTTCCCCAAGAGAATGGTGGATACTGTGGTTGATTTACTTATGGTTGACAAAGGGTCACCATAAAAGAGTTTTGAGTTTAAGTTGATATTTTTTTTATGCTCTTTTCCACAACTCCGAAAAAAAAATGTGAAAAGAAAAGGAATTTTTGTATACAGACTTGCTTGTATACTTGTGATATTATTGGGTATGCAGACTTGCTTGCATATCAGTGTACTTGCCAGTGATCGACCTTCGGGTGAGATGACATGTTCCTCTAGGTGGCACCCCACTTGGAACATGTACGCTCCGAATGGTTTCGATGGCAAGGGGACACACTTGGGTGAGGTGTGTTCGGTGCACCGTTCCATGTGTGTTCGGTTGTACGTGTAGATTTAAGAAGAGTACTTGCCATAGATCGAACTTCGGGTGAGATGACATGTTCCTCGAGGTGGCACCCCATTTGGAACATGTACGCACCGAGTGGTTTCGAAGGCAAGGGAGGCACACTTGGGTGAGGTGTGTTCGGCACAAGGAGGATGGTGCGATTGTGGAAAAGAAGCGAGATTTCTTTTTTGTATATGTGCATAATTACCTTAAAGGAAGAAACTAAATGCTCATTCAACCATTGAATGAGAACTACATGTCTTCCTAAAGGTAGAAAAAATGTGTTTGTTTAATATTTCAATAATAGTCTAATATGATTATGAATTGTATTGTTGTTGCATTTATGAGGATTGGTAACTCATAAATTGTATTTATTAGTAATAAATAATGCATATTTATTTATTAGGATGATAACACCATTGCCTCATTGAGGAACTACCTGATGGTGTGGTTATTTATTGTTTAGTTTATTTTAATGTTGTCATGTGCGGATTTATTGATTTTGGGATGAAGATTTCTCACACCAGCTTTATTGCTGACCCAAGTGAGCTTTTGCTTCTTGGGTACATTCCTTTTGGAATGTAGCCGATTAGCCTTTCAGGTTTAGAGATTTTGAGCTGCGTTACTGAAGTTCTGCTAGTGAGCTAGCCATGCCAGTCTTCTCCGGGTGAGAGTTTTATTTGTTTCAGTAATTTAATCATGTTTAGTAGTTGCTGCTATTTGTTTCTGTTTTTATTGAATTTTCACGTCTCGAGTTTTGGGGGAAACGGATAATCCTATGTGGATTTTGGGATTTTCATTTTCCTCGAAAATCGGGGCGTGACACTAGACGTTTTTATTATTTCTTTATTTATGTAATGTAAGGCCAGAATAGAAAGAAATAATATTAAACTTTGGGATCATCCTCATCTTGCTCTTCATGATGACATAGGTAACAATTTTTTTTGTTGGCATTGTGGATTTAAATTAGTTGACATAATAATCAACATTTTAGACTTTATCTTTAGAGAAAGAAGAAAAGAAAAATTATTGACTATGTCAACTCCTTATTTGAAGAAAATATGAAAGCCAAATTAATTAATGTAATCTTAGTATCTTTGGTTTAGTCAAAGATATTTCATTGTGATCTTCTATATTGTCACAAACCTTGGTACCCATTTTGTGTTTGAGTCAATTGATTTAGAGTTTGAATAATAAAGACACTGAGTTGACTCACTGGTTTATGTGATGTATTAATTGGGGATTAGGTTTAGTCAAAATAACATGGAACAATAAATCCAATAAATTTATCACCAAAGTTCTTGGATTTCAAACATTCAGGCCTAACAGTTTTTCCTATCCTGTAAATTTTGTGAGCTTTGGGTTGGGCCCAACTTTGTTTACAAATCAATATGATTACAAATTTAAAAGTCTGGGATGTGCTGGATAGTTGTACCTTAATAATGAAACCCAACTTGGACTTAGTATGATTAAAATGTAGTTTGAGTTTACCTTGATTAAAATTATTTGAAATTTATATGGGAAGTATTCATCATTTGAGAAGATGTATTGAGTATTTGTATGGTTATTGAGTATGTGTATTTGTATTTGTATTATTCGCTTATGACTCGAATTTTATTGTCATGCAAATAGACTTGTTAAGGAATATGAATTTTCATTTATTGGATGGACTTGATCGTCATTTTGTTAAAAAGCATTTGTTTATGAAAAATGCTAATTTCTCAAAGAATGGGATACTATTGTGGTTGGTTCGTTTATGGTCGACAAAGTGTCACCGTATAAGAGTTTTGAGAATTAGTTGATTTTTGTGCTTTTTTCCACAACTCCGAAAAAATTGGAAAAATGTGTTTTTGTATATAGACTTACTTGTATACGTGGTATATAAAGTTTGGTATATAGACTTGTTTGCATATCGGTACTCGTTCCATGTGAGTTCGGTAGTACGTATAATATTTAGGAAATATTTGCCATGTATCGAACTTCAGGTGAGATGACATGTTCCTCGATGTGGCACCCACTTGGAACATGTACGCTCTAAGTGGTTTCAAAGGCAAGGGAGACACACTTAGGTGAGGTGTGTTCGGCACAGGATGAGAGTGTGATTGTGAAAAAGAAGCGGTGTTTTTGTTTATATGCATGGTTGCCTTGAGGGAAGATATCAAATGCTCATTCGATTATTGAATGAGAACTACATGTCTTCCTTAAGATAAATATGTTTGTTGTGAGTATTTTGTAATATGATTTCCTTGAGGGAAGAAACTAAATGCTCGTTCAACCATTGAATGAGAACTTTATGTCTCCCTTAAGGAAAATAAAAGTTTGATTGCTAATATTTCAATGATGATGTATTAGGGTTATGAGTTGTACTTTGTTGAAAGTAAATTACTCACATACGTATTGAAATATCTGTTAAAATAGTATTCATGATGAATATTAATAAATTTAAAATTTTCATCCATTTGGTTCCAGCTGTTTCATGCAGGATGGTAAGTCAACTAGAATTTCTGCAAGTCAGACTTACCATGGTCAACTTTCACAGTGTAAGTATTGGTAAAATAAATATTTATTTAGGTACGATATAACTTATTAGTATGACATGTTTGCCTCGTTGAAGAACTACATATTTTTGAGTTATTGCTTCCTTTTGTATATAATATATGAAACCTATTTGAATTGATAGAGTTGAGGATTACTCATACCAACTACCTCGCCGACCGAAGTAAGTTTATGCTTCTTAGATACGTTTTTATTGGAACGTAGCCATTTAGCCTTTCACGGGTTTAGAGATTTATGAGCAGCATTACTGGTGTTTCGTTAGTGGGGCTAGCGACGTCAGAGTTTCATGGTTAGATTATTTTTAGTTTGTTTTAATTTTATAAATTATGTTTTGGTTGTTGCTGCTAAATGTTTATGTTGTTATTGAATTTTCATGTCTCGAGTTTTGGGAAAACGGAGAATCCTAAGTGAAATTTAGGATTTTTTTTCTCGAAAATCAGGGTGTGACACTGTGGTTTCCTTCAGGGCCATCATGTGGTGAAAGTGTCTTAGGTGATCAGTTGGGTTGGTAGTACCATCATATACTTCGAATTTTGGCGAAGTGAACTTTTTTGGCATTGTCGTTTTCATGAAGGTGTCGGAGAATGGCGATTTGGCTAACTTGTATAGTACATTGGGATCCATGACTCCTATTCTGAACGAGATTTTTACAAGCATTCCATCACATTATGGAGTCTTGCCTTGGGGGAGCTCATTGCTTTTGAAGTTTCCCTGGTGGGGTTCTACTGGGACTTCGTCACTCCCTTGAGTTTGATTGTCAGAGTTTTGTTAGAGCGGTGTCTGAACAGGGTCAGCTGGCTGGGTGTGCTCCTGAGTGATTTTTTCTAGCATCTTTGTCATGTAGTTCATAAGGGCCATAAGCAGGTCTACCAGAGGATCCGTGGCAGCGTCACCGGATGTCTGGATTGTTTGGGCTATTGCGTACTGTGGATCCGGATTCTCGGGCGCCATCAGTCCGATGATCCGGGTTGCTAATTTGTGATGCATTGTTGCCAGTAGGAGAGTTGTTGTCATCACTATGTTGGAGATCTGTAGGGTGTGTCATTTGTTCTGACAACTTGTTGATCTTCTATCAGATTGTCTTGAGTTTTGTCACTGTGGATCTTATTTTTTTAGAAAGGAAACTCATAGTTCCCCACAAACGGCGCCAAACTAATGCATCCAAAAATTGTCCTCCTATGAGTTTGACCTGCAAAACAGATGTTAGACAGCCAATAACCACTTTTTTGGTGGTCGAAGGCACTCCGATGCTTAAGTCAGCAATTCTGTTTGAAGAAGGAAGTGAATCTGGACAAAACTTGGTTAAAGCTGCATATCTGTGTTGAATGTCCCCTTTACCTTTTAAAATGGTTGTGGTGAATTTTCTAGGTGACTTAAGCGTGTGAGGCGCAACGGAAGGAGATGTTTCTCGTAACAGTCTCTTCCTTGCTGGAGATGTGTCCGTGGAGGCGTAACTCCCTCCATTACTCTTTTTTCGGTGCAACGTTCATCTTCTTTGTGAGAGAACTCGTGTTGGGCTGGGATTTGGGCTTTAATTCATTCGGGCTTTGATTATATCTTCTCATAGTTGGCCTTGCCTAGGCCTCTATGATTGGCTTTGTTCTTTTTGGGTTTTACGAGCTGGCCCAATAAATGGGACATCATATCCTCGTGATGGATGTTCTCTGCCACGTGTATGGTCATGATGATCGGTCTATTTTGATGTATCATCAAGATTCAAGGATATGGCAATGTTTATGAAAAAAAAATGATATAAATAAAAGAAAGAAAACGAATGAAATCGGGATAAAGATTGTTTTGGTAGCTTTTTTATTTTATGCGATTGAAATCAAAACAAAAGATACATGTTACCTTGATTGCAACCAAATCAAACCTGATATGTTGTAGGTCGATTTTCCTCATAAAAGTAGAGAAAAATATGAAGTAAGGTATTCTGAAGTTGGACATTCAGAGAGAACTTTTTCCAATTTTTGATTTTTATTTAAAAAAGACAAATAAGGGGTACAGGTTGTTTCAAATTTGAAACATGGGAATCTAATTTTTTTGGGATGGTGTCTACCAATTGTAGCTCAGTTGGTCGGACATCCACTCTCCTTGTGAAAGGTCACGGGTTCGAGACTATCCAGTTAGGATTTTGTGAGTTTTCACCTGATTATTATGAGCACATTTGTTCCGTCGTTGAAAAGCCTTCGGGTATTGAATGTAGCTGCTTAAATAGACTAGATTGAAGCGAAGTGAAAGCAAGTCTTCATGGAAGGTGGAGGCAATGGACCGGAACGAAAGCAAGTCTCCATGCGAGATGGAGGGGACGAGAATATTAAGTGGCAACAATATTGTAGCCTTCAGCCAGGTTTGGTAAACCCTAGGGTCAGTTATGTAGCCTTCAATCGGGAAGGGATTACTAAATAAATAAAAAAGGTCAACAACCCAATTTTTTTTTTTTAAAAAAAAAAATTTGGGATTGGAGGGGGCGTGTTTACGGAGTTTAACTTTTCATGTTTCATGGGAGTTTAATATTTTCCATTTAAATGAGGTGAAGTGAAATCATTAATGAAGAAATAACAAAGTGTTTTCATTTTACTTTTTTTCTTAAGATTATACTAATGTCAATGATTGTCTCTTAGTAATGTAATGAATTGATTTTAGCAAAGATGCAAACCCTAGCATTAATTGTCTATTTAAGGCACAACTAATCACAAATTTAACTAGCAATGTAATTGATTGATTTTAGCAAATATGCAAACCCCTTACATTAATTGTTTGTCTAAGGCACAACTAATCACAAGTTTAACTAATACGAATAAAGCACACTGAAACAAAAACATAGAATAATTCTGACTACCATGGATGCATGACATACACGGTGAAAGTAATATGTGTTTGTTTATAAATCAACCCAATGTCAAATCACACAATGCATTGAAAAATAATAAAAACGAAAGTAAATTCTACTAAGCCTGAGGAATCATCTACGCCTTAGTGAAGAATTTAGAAGATCATGGTGGTCGTGGTCGCAGTGACAATGTAGGTGAACATCATCTCCTCCTCCCCCTTGATTCAAGCCTTCAAGCTCTTATTTCTAGTCTCCAAATCTCGTTCTCCTTAGCTTGGAGAAGAGGAAATTCAAAAGAAGAAAAAAATTCAGAAAAAAAGGAGATGTCTCCTCCTAGGATTCGGATTATGCTTGACCGTCAACTTGTGGCATTATTTTATCTATAAATTCGGCATAATTTGATAAATTGATAAACATATGAATTGTGGCATTATCTGTTAGCTTCCCACAACTATAAGAATCACATGATTTCGACATCTACAACTCATGATATGCCCAAAATACCGAGATCTGTTTAGAGGGTGACTGGATAAAAAGTTTCTAAAAGTGTCAAAAAGGAAGGTTTGCCTAATTGCCCAAAAGAGATCTTCCAATTACGTTCTTTGACTTTCCACTTTGATACGATTTCATCATTTAAGCTCTCAATCCTACAAAAACACGAAATGAGATAATTAGAATAAAATACAATATTCAAAACACTAACAAATATAAATTAGGGTTATTTGCAATTTCCCCCTATAATATATGTCATACTCAGCATTGCCCCCAATTAACATTCATATTGCACTTTCCCTCTAAGACTACAGTCAACGTGCTTTGATCGTCTGTTTTCAAAACATATTACAAAAATACCCCTGAGAAATCAAAGGTTGAGATTGAATCTTTCGTAACTCGAACATCTCATCTCGAGGAAAATCTTAAGACTCAACTGAAATCATAATTGTATCTTGAGGAAAATCCAACAATTGATTTTAAAAATCTTTCATCTTAAAGAACTCATCTCGAGAAAAATCTAACGGTCCAAATTTAATTATCCATGCATCTTGAGAAAAATCTAACGATTCAACACGCATCTCGAAAAAATCTGACTCTTCAACACACATCTCGATGGAAATCTGCGCTTCAACACACATCTCAAGGAAAATCTGATGTTTAGCCACATGTCGAGGAAATCTTATGGCCCAACACGCATCTTGAGGAAATCTGATGGTTCATATTTATTCGTGCATGCATCTCGAGGAAATCTAAATGTTGAATAAATTGCCCTCATATAATAAATTACTGGCAATAACTTAACCCCATAAAATAAATTTGAATTTAATAAATTGTCCCGTATAATAAATTGTAATTTAATTTTAAATTACTCGCCACCACCTCCCCCTTCATCCTCCCTCCTCCTTCTTCCCTCATCATCTCTCAAGTCTGTTTTGTTTCAGGGGGAAAATAAAATTTAAATTTGTTTCAAGGGACGAAATTAAATTAAAATTTATTAAAACTTTAGATTTTCTCGAGATGTGAGTAAGAATAAATTTGAAACCCCAGATTTCTTTGAGATACGTGCCAGCCCGTCAATTTTTGCCTCGAGATTCGAGTCAAACCATCATATTTCCTCGAGATGTTGTTGGATCGTAAAATTTGCCTCGAGATGTATGCTGAATTGTTAGATTTTTCTTGAGATGCTTGCATAATTGAATTTGGACCGTTAGATTTACCTAGAGATGTGTGTACGATTAAATTTGGACCATTAAATTTTCCTCGAGATGAATTCTTTTAGATGAAATATTTTTTTTAAATCAACTGTTAGATTTTGCTCGAGTTATGATTACGATTTCTGTTGGGCCTTAAGATTTTCCTCGAGATGAGATGTTCGAGATACGAAAGATTCAGTCTCAGCCTTTGATTTCTCATATGTATTTTGGTAATCTGCTTTGAAAACATACGGTCAAAGCACATTAACTGTTAGTCTTAGGGGGAAAGTGCAATATGAATGTTAATTGGGGGCAAAGCTGAATATGACATATATTATAGGGGAGAATTGTAATTAACCCTATAAATTATAAGGTAATTTATGTAATAATTATGTGAATATCAATAATCATTAACAACAATGCAAAACCCAAAAATGCGCTGAAATATGCCATCATGGCATTGCACGGGCCCCTACGCAGCCCCACTAACTAGGGAGGAGTAACTGATGAGACATCAAAACAATCACCCAACCGCAGCTAGACATGTTGCATAAGTAAACCCTAGTGCGAAAATCCTCAGTTTGGTTTATTGCAGGCCTAATCAAGGTCCAACCCAGACTCAGACTGATTACTATAAAACCCTTAAGTCAGAGGCCCAAACCCAGATTACACAAGCCCAACATGGCGCGAATCTTGGAGTTTGGCCAGGGACAATAAGGCCTGATACATACCTCTGGACTATAGGAGGCCCAAGGTCCATCTACGCAACTCTTGGTCCAATCAAGTATTGGATCCCAAAGAGAGCCAAGAGCCAAAAGAAACTCAGTCATGGACGAGTAAGATTCTAACGAGATATCTTCCCTCTATCACGCTCTCAACGGTAGAGTCAGTAAATGTGCAAAACACTCATTATATGAGGTGAACAAAAAGGATGAGAAAGGTACACACATGCAACCCTAATTTTATCAGTCTATCTCCATCCTTGTTTAGTGCTTGACTTCACCATCATAGTATCTTTAGCCGTCACAATGGTGGTCTTTCGTTCACTGTTGTTCGTTTTGTAGGTCAAAAATAAAGAAGGCGGATTTGGACACAAAAAGCAAAATCATATGGCCAAATCTTTCATTTTTTCATTTGCTCCATATCCTAATGCATTCTTTGATGTTTATGATTATGTTTTCACCATACCAACTTCAGAATAGAATACATATGTTTTAGGGAACAACGATTACGGTTAGAGCTTTCTTTAGTTTTATGCGCTACTAGATCGTATTGTCAAATATTTTTCTAAATGATTTGATCACCGTCTAGGTGGAAGACACCCATTGAGGTTCTCGGTGGAAGACTCACATTGAGGTCTCCCTAGTTTGGATCTTTATGATTGATCAATTCTTTGACCATGTGGGCAATTGTTTCTGGGGAAGGAAAAAAAATATAGGAGGATAATATTTAACTTTTTTCGAGCATGGCAAAACACAAATGGAGGTTGATGTACTTTACTATATGTTTAGTTTACAAGACTACTAGATTGTCAAATTATGACATAGAAGCCAAAAAATATTAAAAGGTTAACCTTCACCTAATTATTGACTTGCATATATCAACTTATTGGTGCACACGAATGAGATCATGCATATTCCTAGCTATTCATCTAAATCAATCATATTTGGGGAGGAATGATAGTTTTCATTTGTACAAATATAGATGTTGACAAGAATAAGACCCGTCGACTGACATTTTCAGTAATTATCTAGAACAAAGTTTATATATGTTGCATTTCACTGAGTTGATGGAGCTTGACACAAAAGTCTATTCTTTCTGTATGAATTACAACAAAAAATGGGGAAAAGAATGGATTTTGGCTATTTTATTGTGTAAGGAGGATATGAACATCATCATTTTGCGTAAAGGGATGGATATAGACTCGTACACACGACAAAAGTTTATTGTGCCTACAATACTTTATTATGATTTCAAGGAATTTAAAATTTTACCAAAACGAAAAACAACCTTGAATGCAAAATGATATCAACAAGAATGGACCGTGTCAATTCTTAGGCCTTTTATTTATTTATTTTTTGAAAAACGATCAAGGTTTTAAGGACCCTAAAATACAGATACAATCATTGAACTAATTTAGTGAATTCGAGGAGATTTCATCATATCCTCAACAAACAAGCTAACAACTATAGCTCAACCTACTCCGTGAAGAGAATAATCTTGCAAAGTGATTTGCTTCCATAGAGCCACATTCGTGCGATTGGACAAAAATCTCCATAGTATTAATGAACTTGGGATGCCTTCCTCGATCGGTTCGATTTACTGAGGCTTGATTACATTTTTTTTTTGTAATTGAGCTCGAGCCCAAACATTCACATGCCAAAGTGGATTAAAGTTTGAATTATCATCATTACATCATCTTCTTATAGGCATTTTATTAAGAAATCCCAAAACACAAAATACTTTTAAAAACCTTCCTTATTAGATATTGGAACAAATGAATTAACCAAAACCTAAACCTAAAACCAAGACATAAAACCAAACCCTGAATCAAGGTTTATTGGCATCCCTAATTGGTAATTCAAATTAGGGGTGGGCACGGGACGGGATGGGACGAGATATACCCATCCCTATCCCATCCCGTTCATACGGGATCGGGACGGGACGGGATGGGAAAAACCCCATCCCGACCTCGTCCCATCCCAAACGGGATCGGGACGGGACGAGATCAGCGGCATCCAAAAAATTTGAAGCAACATCCAAAAAATTTGCAACCTATTTCACGCTGCACACCTCTGTTTCACAAGTTGTGTATGTTGTCCTTTTTCTTATCTTTACCATGTTGCATGGCATTTTCTTCTTTTAACCACTCAATTTGAGCATGTATTACTCATTTTTAATTCCTATTCCTCAAAAATAAAATCTGCAAGTCCAGGACTAGTAGTCATCTCTTAGTGCAAGCTCTTTGTGATGATTCTGGACTATAAGCACGGAGTTATGTCCTGGCAAGTTAGGTGCCTCTAACAATCTCTCCAGTTTTTAAACCTTTTTTGGTGTCACATAATAAAAACAATAAAAAGTCAGATTATGTAATATAATTTTACACCTTTTATACTTCAATTGTAGTAAAAGGCTGACAGCTCATGTAACGAGTTCTCAGATATGAACAGGTGCTTATGCATTTTGCCTGTTGTTCTTTCCGCATCTTTTAGGTTGCTGTTATTGGGCTGGCCATTGCTAATTTTTCCTGTCCAAGAAGCGTGTTGTTAAAAATTCATTTCCTATTGTTGGATTGAATTATTGTATCAAACTTGCTGTACTTTGTTGATATTTTCTTATTCTGGATTGAGCGTTGTTTAACCTGAATCTTTTTCTTTTCATAACCTGTTTTTACTCTTAGAGCTTCATAAGATGGAGACATGCGAAGCTGTGACCATCATTGAAACTCCTCCAATGGTTGTTGTTGGATCATCAAGATGGCGCAAGAAACAATCATGGAAAATTAGTGACCATCACTATCATTAAAATAAATAATTAAATAAAATTATTAATAATTAATATTAATAAATTAGTTCGGGACGGGACGGGATTGGCGGGATTGAAAATCTCCATCCCATCCCATTCTAGATCGGGACGGGACGGGATCGGAATGAAATTATTCAATCCCATTAAAACCCGAAAAAATCGGGACGGGACGGGATGGGATCGGAACGGAAACGGGATCGCGGGATGGGATACCCACCCCTAATTCAAATGACACCATCACTTTACCATCCTCACTTTACCATCCTAACATAGCTCTATAATAAAAGCAAAAGAATCTCACATCATACAACTCCTCTCCAATCCCCACACCAACCTGATAGCGCACTTTAATCCTCCCAAATCTAACGGGTGCGCACTCCGATATCCTACGCACCACCAATCAGACAACTCAACGAAAAAATCTCCACTCTTTCACTCAAGCGAGTGTCCTCTGTCAAGTCTCTTCTTCTTCTTCTTCTTCTTCTTCTTCTCCACACATCAGCAGATCTCCAGTGCGCACTCAATCCACTCTCACCAGTCCAGTGCGCACTCTCTTATCTTACGCACCCTCTGCTCTGTTTCTCTTCAATGGTTCAACATTTTCGAACCCAATGAAGAGCTTATCAACTTCTTCTTCACTCCTCTCCAAAGTCTCTCTTCTTCTCCACATCGACTCGACGAAACAACAACAACAACAAAAGAGGAAGAAATGGTTCCTTCCATTAGTCTTCACTCTAATCTTCTCATCCTTGCTCGTCATTGTATCCATCTTTGCTTCCAACGGAATCTTACCCATCTCTCGCCCTAAATTCAATCATCAAAAACCCGTCTTTGTCGAATCAAAACTACACATTTCGCCCATTTCAACTAAACCAATTCCTCGAATTGCGTATCTGATCTCTGGATCGACTGGGGATGGGGAGAGCTTGAAGAGGACGCTTAGAGCTCTGTACCATCCCATTAATCAGTATGTAGTGCATTTAGACCTTGAAGCTTCGGCGGATGAGAGATTAGATTTGATGAATTTTGTGAGAAATGAGCCAGTTTTTAGTAAAGTGGGGAATGTTCGAGTTATCGTTAGAGCCAATTTGGTCACTTACAGAGGCCCTACTATGGTTAGTAATACGCTTCATGCCGCGGCCATCTTGTTGACGGAAGGTGGAGATTGGGATTGGTTTATTAATCTCAGTGCTTCTGATTATCCTTTAGTGACCCAAGATGGTAATTTTCTTCTTTACTATTCTCCTTTTCTTGCTTCCTATTTTCTTGTAGAATTACTTAATTTCAGAGATGGCTTCTTTTAATCTTGCTTAATTCACTTCCTTATGCATTGGGAATATGTGATCTGGCTTTAGATCATAACAATAATCTAGTACCATAATAGGATCTATGGGGTGTCGTTGGAATGATGGTAAAAAAAAAAAAAAAAACCCTATATGTATCAAGACATTCTGCTTCTGGGTTATATATTCATTTTGAGTTTCCATTTTTTTTTTATTTAGGATTATTATATTATTGTGTTTAGTATATCCACTTGTCTGTGCTATTATCGATTCTTCCACTTTTTATTTATTTATTTATTATTATTATTATTATTTATATTTTTTTATTTTATTTTTATTTTTAATGAAATGCTATATATGCACTTAACTTAATTCACCTTCGATTTCCATGAAACAGATCTTCTTCATACCTTATCCAGTATACCAAGAGACCTTAATTTTATTGAGCATACAAGTGACATTGGATGGAAAGAGTACGATTCTTTCAATTTTCTATAACATAGTATGTTTATCAGTTTAACGTTAAGCTTACCAAAAAGATGTTGGTTTTTGTACATTTTATAGATATCAGCGAGCAAAGCCAATTATCATAGATCCTGGGCTATATAGCATAAAAAAATCGGATGTATTCTGGATTTCAGAGAAAAGAAGTGTTCCTACAGCATTTAAGCTTTTCACAGGTAACAGCTTCATAGTGTAGAAATGTGGTAACTGAATTCTACAAAAGTACAACAAATATGGTATAATTAGGGAACATGCGGGTTGACTCACTATAACTATAAAACTGACTGTGGTTCCATAAGGTATAAAGGTTCATTATGCTTTAGGACAATTTATTCTTGTTAAAGATTTTATTCAATTGTTATGACACGGTTTTGTTGCTGCTTTAGTTTCTTACGCCAATCTATGAGTAGATTAGTTTCAACACATTTTCCTACAAGCCTAGAGATGCAAGCAGGAAACTTTGGTTTTTTGCTTCCTTAATGAGGTATTAAGTGGTTGATCAAGAAAATGCCCTCTCCTGTCTTTTCTTGATTGGTCTAATTATGAAAACGTGGACTTCTAATCAAGTAAGCTATGTCATGTGGCGTTGGCTATCATATTGAGGTGAAAGAGGGTATTTTGACTAGTTTCATTGAGCTATCACTCCTATATCAGCTATTTGACTTTTCTTGGTCTTGATTCCCATGTGGTCAAGAGATAGATATTCCACATTAGTCTCACCTTTTTGAAATAACCACAACGACAACTCAAATGGTGCATTAGAATGACAAGATCATTGCTATAATGAAATTAGAATAGTGTCTCTCTTCATTTCTATTTGTAATGTTGTTTCTTTTTCTACCAACATGGTCTTTTAACAATGTCAAGTCACAAAGCTGAGAATTGACATCAGTTTCTCACTGTTGACAATATCATCAAGAGAGGATTGTTGATTCTTCCTAATCATTCCTAGAGAGTGTTGATCACCTCCTTCTTACATGCTCCTTTACTCATAACATTTGAACTGAATGCTTCAGTGAGATTCTAAGCACAAATTCTTGATTCCATTCAGCAGTGGGCAGAGACTTGGTCTTCAACAAACTTGGGCAGCTCCCACTTGTTACTCACTGGGAGGTGGGTTTGGGCTAGAATACTTCATGCCATTGCTTGGGTAGTCTGGAAGGAGAGAAATAATAGGATCTTCAAAAGTATTTCCAAAGATGTACATAGTTTATGGAACTAAAAATCACTCACGGGTTTAGGGTCAACACGTGGGATATATTCAAAGATACTCCTCTTATATGTTCGACTTGGGTGAGATAGTGAGAGATCTAAATTGATAGAATTAATAATGTAACTAAGCGAGAATTGAAATACGAAGCATGAATTGAATTGTAATAAACCTAAGATAAAAATAAGTAAACAAAATAAATACTCTTTTATTCAATCAATTGTCTAACAATGAACAACCTACACCTTACTTATAATTGTCATAACTTCTCTGGCACCAAAACAAACCTAATTCTAATTAAAAACCAACGCCTTCTCTAGTATGGGCTATTACTAAATATGCCCAATTATTCCTAACACTAATCTAACCCTAATATTGGTGGTCGGAAGATGACAGACTACTGTCTATCGAGGGAGTGTTGTTGATCGACTGATGATGGAATTAAACGGGGTGGGTCAATGAGGAGAAAGAGGAGCGGGGGGTCTGCGATCGACTGGCCAAGGGTTTTTACAGAGTGGGTCAATGTGACTGATCGAGAGAAGGGGAAGAGGAGGTTGATCGATGTGGTGCAGGTCAGGGGGAAGCAGAAGGTTGATCGATGTTGTGTAGGATAGGGGAAGTAGGAGGAGACACTTGTGCAGCGCCGGCTATCTGTGCAACATCACCAGCTGGCAGGAAGAGGGGTGCGATCTGGGCGATTGTCCTGGTGATGGGTTGTGTGTCACCGCTACCTGTGGTGCTGGAGGAGGGGTTCTGCAGTGCTATCGAAATTGGTGGTGTTGTGTATGTCCCCTGGCTTTGATGCATGAAAAAACTATGTGAGCATCAGTCGCATCTCCTTCATCTCTTTTGCCAGTGCCTTCGCTAGTTGGAGTCGCCCTTCTTCTGTTATCTCCCAAGCTTTTCTTCTCAAACAAATTTTTCATGAAATCGAACGTAATATCTTGAACCATTTCGACTCTGATATCAATTGATAGACTTGAAACTATAACTACGAATGAAATGAAATTCAAAGCAGGAATTGAATTGAAATAAACCTATGATAAAACAAGTAAACAAAATAAATGCTCTTTTATTCAATCAACAGTCTAACAAGGAGCAACCTACACCTTATTTATATTTGTCTTAACTTCTTTGGCAAGAAAACAAACCTAATTTTAACTGGAAACCAATGGCCTAACTATATGGGTTGTTACTAAATAGGCCCAATTATTTCTAATACTAATCTAACCCTAATATTGCTAATACTGTCTACATCACATTATTAATTGTGTACTATATATAATACAATTTTGTTCTGCTTATTAAAAAAAATCCAAAAGTTAATATAGGGATTGATCGTCAAAAGAAGGAAGATCTTTTATAAATAAACTCCTTGATTATCATCTTAATGATAATTTCTGTGAAAGTAGCCTTGAATATTAGGTTTGTAAATGTGGATCTCTAGACTTTGAGGAAAGTTCCTTGACATGGGAGGATCTGATTGTTGATCGATGGATGAGGAAGAAGTTAGGGTATATTTGGTTGCATGGAATCCATGGGGACTACTTGAATTGGTGGGAAGACCGCTTGTCAACGATGCACGGACTCTTAGAAAAATTTTCCACTCCGACACTCGCTCAACACGCATTAGACACTTGGTCAACGTGTCGCCGGGGTCAGACACATGGTCTATGTGGTCAACGTGTCGAAACCCCCATGTGACCCATCCAAAACTCGGTCAGGACAGTCAAGACTCGACAACCATATTTATGTTATTTTTTATTTTTAATTTAATTCATATAACCACTTAATTTGAAGGTTGTTAGTCCATGAGAAGTGAGAAACTTTCAATTATGATTTAGGAGTCAAGATAGAAAGGGCGATGAAATGCCACTAAGGCATAAAGGTAGTCTATGCTTCTTATTAATCTTTGTTAATTCTTCTCTCGTCTACTTCCTTACTTCACGTTGTTTTTTTACAGAATGTTATTTTCTTCTCTACTTTTATACCTTTTCTCTTTTTTACTGTTGTTTCTTCATGTTCTTTTCTATTTATTTTTCCTACTTGCAATAGAAGTAAGGATGCATTGTTTGTTTTTTCTATTTAAACTCTTTCTTTATTGAATTTTTGTTTATCTTCATTTGGTTTTATTGAAAAAAAATATATGATGTGTCATCGTGTTGCCTAGTCCTAGTTTTTTGAAAATTGTCGAGTCAGCACATCGTGTCTGTGTCCGTGCATCCTTGCCGCTTGTGTTTAGAGCAAATTTGATCAAAATATGGTGGACCACTTATCACGAGTTCTAGTTCGTGATCAAAGGTGGGGAGTTAAACTCCCGTGAAATATGAGAAATCTATTTCTTTGGAAAGGAGTTGGCATTTTCATGTTTCATGGGAATTCAACTCCCACCTTTGATTAAAATGCTGAATCCATGATAAACGGTCCATCACATTTTGATTAAATTTGCCTTAAACACAAGTGGTATTCCATGGATTCTATGGAATTGGATTTAACTTTAAAACACGTAATACTTTGTAGATCCAAACTCGTACATATATAGTACATCACCATCTCTCATTTAGGCGACGTGGGACTATATTCTACCCTTTGTAGCTTGCCAACCCTTTTGAGATCCATGGGCTCTTGGGTTTCTCCTGCGCCCTCCCCTTCAAGTCCGCCTACACTAGGGTATCACAGTCCACCCCTTGAGAGCTCAGCATTCTCGTTGGCACACTTTCGGCTAGGTTAGGCTCTGATACCATTCTGTAACGACCCGATCCATAGAGTATTATATTATCCGCTTTGGACCCAAGGCTCGCACGGCTTTAAAACACGTAGTACTTTGTAGATCCAAACTCGTATATATATAGTACATCACCCTTCCTTACCCAGCGATATGAGACTATGATCTATTCTTTGTAGCTTGCCAACCTTCTTGGGATCCATGGCCTCTTGAGCTTCTCCCGCACCTTCCTCTCATGTCCACCCACTAAAGGGTATCACAAGAGGAAAGGCTTAACGTTTCAAACGATGATGGCTTCTTTCTGGTGAGGGAGAGAGGAAAGTATCGGGGATGCTAATAGTGTAGGATAAATAGATAGTGTTGGTCTCGTAGTACTTATAGTTTTGGGGGCTAGAGTTAAGCTCTCACTGCCTTTTCGAGAGTTGACCACAGGCAGGTTTTCTTCTTTGCCATTTTTCTTTATATTAGCCTGGGGTTGGAATTGAAAGGATTGGTTTAAGCCCATGATTACGTTCTTTCCAATATGGATATACAAAGAAAATTTGCCTTAATATATGTGTTCTGTTAGTGACTGTCTAAATTCTTACTTGATATGAATTAGCATATGAGAATTTCAAATAATGAAGAAAATTTCAGATATCAGATTTTGATTTGAACAATTTTCTGTATCCAAAATTTTGTGGATGTGGATTGAACATGTATTCTTTCTGATAGTATCAAACCCAATAATGTTGTGCATCAAAGTATTAGCTAACCAATAATAGAAACTATTTCATTGACGTAGTGTCTCAGTTAATGTCACTCTGTATTAAACTATTCAAATTTTTGGCAATTTGGGTGAACTCACCAGATTTCATCATTCCGATGCTAGTGGTAAAGGGATTTGACTTTTGGAAGTAAGAGTTGGAATGCCATGTTTCTATGAGGCAGCTTTTCCATGTTCACGGAACTATATAGTCTTAACATAGATTGTCATGAAGCTCTATGATGGTCAAGAGTATAATGCTATTTTCACTAATATATTTAAATGTTATTTTGTACTTAAAAAATTGAAAAGCTTAGCATTAGCTGTATTTCCTTTTTTTTTTTAAATATATGTTTATAGCTGATAGACCAACTCCTCTAAGTAGGCTTGACAACAGGTCATGTCATGTCAAAGAGGGTTGCTTGTGACAGGATTGGCTGTTATAACTTAT
Source organism: Berberis vulgaris (assembly GCA_963556465.1). Taxonomy (NCBI): domain Eukaryota; kingdom Viridiplantae; phylum Streptophyta; class Magnoliopsida; order Ranunculales; family Berberidaceae; genus Berberis; species Berberis vulgaris. Next base: position 23,961,547 of record OY747130.1, on the reverse strand, counting down.
AACACCCTAGTACCCACTTTCCTAGCAGTCCCCTGTATTTTGTTAGCAATAAGCTTCTCCCATTAGTGCATTCGCTTAATATTACGCTGACTGACTTCCGGTCCCCTGCAAGCATAATGGTGGTTCGAAGCAAGTTTTCTCAGAGAACAATTGGCAATTTAGTCGTATGAAACTCATAGATTACCAATTAATGATGATCCTGGATGCCTGTTGAATTAGAATTTGCTCATTATTCTTGTTGAAAATGATGGCATATAAGATGCATGTAGCTTGAGTTACGATAATACTTTTTAGTCATATGTTAGACATTATTGTGGTGGGATCAAGTTTGTTTTGAGTGTTTAAACCTTTCTTTTAACAATCAGTCATGTATTTTGTTTTTCTCAGGTTCAGCTTGGATGATGCTTTCTAGACCTTTTATAGATTTCTGTATATGGGGTTGGGACAATCTCCCAAGGACAGTCCTAATGTACTATACCAACTTCCTCTCCTCGCCTGAGGGATACTTCCATACTGTCATTTGCAATGCTGATAACTTCCGGAACACAACTGTCAACCATGACCTCCACTTTATATCTTGGGATAATCCTCCCAAGCAGCATCCCCACTTCCTCACAGACAATGACTTCCAAAGGATGGTCGACAGCAATACCCCGTTTGCGAGGAAGTTTGGCCACAATGAGCCAGTGCTTGACAAGATCGATACGGTGCTTTTAGGCCGCACTCCCGATGGATTTGTGCATGGTGGATGGTCTATTGATGGTGGAAATGCAATCATGAGTGTCCCTAATTTAGCAAATATAACTGAGCTCAAACCAGGCCCTGGTGCAGAAAGGCTCAAACACCTTATCACAGGTTTGTTATCGGCGAAAGATTTTGATTCAACGCACTGTCTTTGAGAAGGCAGAAACATGTGGCTAACAAATGGATACTCACTATGAAGACTCATGGTGTCGTAATTATTATACACATAACCACTTTCTTGCAACAGTTGATGCTGTGGAGGCTCTTCTGTTCAATTGAATAAACAAAGGTCTATCAGTTCCTTTGTTGATGTGTGGGTTCAACGTGTCACACAAGCTTCCATCTTTGAAGAAGGTAAGTGTGTCAGACATGCTTGTCTAGTTCTAGTTCAACCTTCATTTTTCATTAAATAGCCATGTGCTGTTTTAGTGCATGCTGGCTGTATTGTGATCCACTTAGAGAAACGATTGTCACACTTCTAGTGCTCCTATGTGGAGGTCTTAGGGTTGTGTTGTCTTGTGATGCACTTAGACAAGCGGTGGACACGTCTACTTCCTATGCAGAGGTACTTTTGTTATATTGTTGTGCCATTATTAATGAAATTGTACACTAATGTTATTTAATCTGGATATTGTCTGACAATTATATCGCCATATAGCCTGCTCATAGTTGATTCTTTGATGTGTTTGTGAGTAGCCTATATCCTAAATGATTCAGCCAATGTCAAGCACTCGAGCCTTACCTGCAACTCAAAACATTTATTTTGTTTTTTGGATTGGAAAATGCGAGGGGTTTATAGAATACCCCGTGTTATGGTACTACAATCTACGTATTCTAACGTTTTTTTTTAAACTTTTGCAGCTAGTTTAGCATACATAAAAAAAAAAAATCTCATCATTATGGATTACCCGGGATTTGAACCCGGAACTAGTCGGATGGAGTAGATGGCCAAGCAGAGTCCTTTCAGTTTGTTAACCCTTGGTCTGACATTTTTTTTCCCGGTAACCACCCGAAAAGGCTAATTGGTCGAGCACAGAGTTGTTCTTGATTTGTTGTAACTTAAGGGTGTCTTTGGTTGCATGGAATCTTATGTCATGAGAATCTTAAGGATTTCTTTATTTGATTTTGTGATCAATGGTGGAAATTGAAGTCCCATGAACTTAAGAATCTCATGCTTTAGGGGGACAAATGAGTGATTCTCATGTTCATGGGACTTTCATTTTCACCATTAATCACAAAATCAAATGGTGGATTGGTGAGTATATATCAAATTAGCTTAGATTTATGTGCTCCCTCCATGAATTCTCATGACATACGATTCCATGCAACCAAGCACACCCTAAGTGGTATCGACCATCTTGCAAAACTCCCTAAGAGGCTTGAATCCCACACAGAATTTTAAGACCAAAACCTCCAGTATGATGTTTGAATGTACATTTTGCCCCCACATGAGCCAGGTCATCCTCTAATCTCTTTGTATGTAATGATAAATGATGTAAGAGAAGAGTATGTATAGAATAAAGAAACATTAAAAGGCAAATAATTAGAGCATCTCCAAAGTCTTTGTTAAAAGCTATGAAAAAATTTACGGAGTGCTTTCACGTGTATCTACAAAGCAAAGAGTTCAATAACTAACTCGGGAAGATGGATCCTCTTTGTTGAATCCGGACCAAAACTACTACCTTGGTCATACAACAACACGGTCAGTGGCGGAGCCAAAATTTTTGTTGAAGGGGGGGAGTGATGAGTTATATTAATGATAATATAATAATTAATTAATTTAATAAAAAAATTTAATTTGAACAATACATAAATAACTATACAAAACATCAATTATTAAACAAAACTCCATCTAATCTATGGAAAATAAAATGAATCAATAAGCTAATTTGTAGGAGCACAAAAGATAAATATATGAGTGGACAAATCAAATTGGTATATAAATTTAAAGGGCAAAATAATTTCAAATGTAAAATTAGATGTGGATAAAAATTGGGTTATTTGCGATTTGCCACCTATTTATCATAAATAGCTAATTAGAGGTTACTCCATCATTAATCACTATTGCAATCTTCCCACATAACTAGCAGTCAGCGTGCATTCACTGTCAAAAGGCTCACGTTGATTACCAAAATGTCCTTCAAACAATAGCCCACAAATAAACCTCAAGATACAAATATGTATCTTTAGGAAAAATTAATTGATCAAAATTTTCATCTATCTAGAAAAATCTATGAATAAAATACAAAACTATACCTCGAGATACAAATTCTGAGAAAATTCATTTTTTAAACATTATTTTTCCTCAAAACAGGAAAGAGAGGTTGGGTTTGCGAGTGGCTGGTGGTGATGGTGGAAAAAACTAAATTAAACAAAGAGGGAGAGAGAGAAAGATAGTAGGAAGCGGGGCGATTGCCAGTGTGTAAACAGAGAGAGGGAACAGAAGAGAGGAGATGGGCGGAGTAGGGAGGGAGAACAGAGAGAGAGAAAAAGGGGTGGGGCAGGACGAAGTCGTCAACATAGCAAGGGTGGGCATATTAGAAATTAAGTGCCCTCACTTGCCCCCCATGTGGCTCCGTCTCTGAGCACGGTGGAAGAAGCCATGACATTATTTTATGGAAATCAATACATAGTTGATAATCACACCGCAATCTCATCATTCAAAGATTTTTAGTGTGGGGGTTTGGTTGGATGAAATCTTATTTCATGGGGTGTCACTTATCATCTATCATTAAATTTTGTGATGAATGGTGAGAATGAAAGTTCATGAATATGATAATCACACTCATTGATCTCCAAAGCATGTAATTTTCATGTTCATGAAATTTTCATTCCCACTGCTGATCATAAAATCTAATGGTTGATTGACGAGTAACCTCAAATTAGTTTAAAAGTAAGTGGTCCCCTCATGAATTTTCATGGAATCACCAAACACACCTTTAGGTTCTACTAAAGATGGTTCACTCGTGCAACACCCAGAACATGAATGTCTACCACGAAGCTGCCACTGAAGAGTTGTCCAGCGGCAGTGATGCTACTAGCAATCAAGACACTTATGCCTCTGCTCCAGAACTTTGCCTTGAAACACGTGTTCAAGGAAGCATATCTTAATGATTTTTTGTTGTACCTCCGTTGAGAATCTCGCCTCTCTTGCAAGAAATGTAAGAGGACGCGAACAGAAATTACTAATTACCTTTATTATTATAAAATTATGATCAAGGTTCCTCCTAGAATTTGATCATGAATTGGTAGAAATTTCATTAATTTGATATTAACTTTAAGGTTTCCCAAATTTCTTGATTACAAATGAATCATAGTTTTGCTATTCATTTTTCAAAGTTTGGCACATAAAATAATATCAGTTGTTATTTTTATACAAACTCTAATCCAAATTGCTCGAGATGTTGATAACAGATTGATAAAATTATGAGTCATAATCAAAGGTAAGAACAAAATTCTGAGTCATAATCATAATTTTATTAACCAAAGGTCTGATTATTAAATAATTTGACCAAAATTTGGATTTAATGTAGATTTGGGCTTAGATATATCCATCAAATTAAGGGCATATTAAGGAAAAGGGGTTCAACTTGGGTTTGAAACCTAATAGGTTAGTTCAATGGGACATAAAATACAATAGGGGTCAGTAAATTATGAGCCCATTTCACCTTTTTTCCATTCCATCACGAGTAAGTCTAGTCAGCCAGGTTTTCTAGCCATTTTTTAGCTAAGTTTTGGCGTTTTTACACTTTTTACCTCCTTTTTAAAACACAACCACCATCTATAGGAGCGGTAGAAGTTTAAAAAAAATCAAAACTTGACCAAAAATGGCTAGCAAACCTGGCTAGCTAGAATTACAGTTCCACCACATACTTGGATTTTGAGAGCCTGGAGCCGAAACCGCCAATAAAGTTCCTCTCCCTCTACCCTTGTTATCATTTTCTCTTTTCTTTTCAAGGACTACAACTGCTGCGTGTCGCTGGTAAGGTTGTTGGAGGCCCATCTTCAAAACCTCCAATGCTCAATCGCCAGTGTGTATTGCACTTGTTTTTTTTTTTTGAAAGGTAAGAAGGGTTTTTATAGGATCCCGAAACCATAAAGATGTCGCAAGCTGGGTTTGAACCCATGACCTAGTGGTACCATCCGCCAAGCTCCAACCGTTTAGCTGTCATGCCATTGGTTTGTATTGCACTTGTTACAACCAAGTTGGAGCCTACTTTGGTTGTTTCCTTGATTGAACATGATGCTGGTGGTTTCAGTTTGGAGGGGGGCAGTGGTGCTCAAACAAGAGGGAGGAGGATATGTTGGAAAATTCAAATTTAAGTGAGGATATTTTCAGAAAACTAAAATTTGTGCATGACGTACTTATTGGAGGCGCACAGACTTCAATTTTTGTAGTTAACAAGGTTTGATTAGATATCAGCTTTTCGATAAAAAAAAAAAAAAAAAAAAAAAAAGTGGGCAAAAGTTTCCAAACTTGAAATGGTTACCAAATTGGCATGTGGCACTATTAATTTTGTGAAGCATAAGAGAAGTGGAGAGCGTCCCGAATCTTTTGGTACGAGAAGAAAAACAAAGGAAAATGATAGGGGGCAAAATAGAAAGCAAACATGGCTCTCCTCTCCTCCTGCTGCTAAATTGAAGGAGCAAGACTGGTGCGTGTGAGCACCAGGCAGGCAAAGATCTCCTGTGGACGTAGTTGATTGATTGGAGGGAAGCCACTTGTAGTTTCTTCCAACAGGATAGAACTATCATGCTTTTTGACGCTAAATTCAATACATTTGACACACCATTTCCATCTTAAGCAATCTCTTGCTGTTGTAAGAGAGTAGAGTATAATCAACTTATCATCATGGGCAATCGGAATTATGCAACTTGTGAGAAAATTTACATTTGACACTTCATGATTTTTTTATACATACATAGCCTAGCCTAGGTGTTTGCAACTTATGTAATGGATCATGGCTTAAGTTTGTCCATGATAATGAATGATCCCCAAAGCTCAGTTTCGCAACCCCCTGTATGTAAAAATAACTTGTTTAAGAGATTTGATTAATTGAAGAAATCTTTGATCGTCAAATGGCTTGGCAAGATCAGCCTACTTCAATTGAATCTTCATGAATTAAGAGATCCTAAGGCAATGCACAATTTTACTCAGCTCAACACTGGGAATACTCCCTCCTCTTATGTGACAGACTAAAAATGTTACCTAAAACACCTTTCAAAATTTGGATTTTATTGTTTGGTTAGTTTCATGATGAATAAATTCTCTCAATCAGGTTCCGTACTTGATTTATCATTAATATTTCTTACTTCATCTTAAACGGATTTAGATTTCATTGTTTATTTCTTAGAGGAAGATGATACTTGAAGCTCTCCAAAGTGAATCAGGCAGGAAACTACTGCAGTGATCAGGAAGAGCACCTGGTGATATTTCTGGCGTCCTTCTTGTGGAAAATGACAGGTGAGTCTTAAACTATTAACATTGTTCGTGGCCTGACCAGTTGATCTATTATTAGAACAATTTAGTGCCTTGCAGATCTTACATTAAAGTCAGAAGCAGTGCTGAAGATCATGGAATACATAGACCTGCCTTTCCCTCAGTTGACATTTTTCCTACAATTCATACCTCTGTGAGTTATCCCGTTTCTTTCAGACACAAGCTTGCTTTGTAAAATGATGTTTGGAATAACAAGTTTTATCATAAATGGTTGCAGGTTTGCAAGACTTTTTATACAGACAATGTTGCAGATAGCTTTGGCCAGTCTATAGATTCCTGTTGGTCTTCTTCTTCTTCTCATTTTTTATGTCTGTACATTATAGACCACTCTGTTATTATATTATATCAGATCAGATGGTCTAATCCTTTGTGTCTGCGAGTGTTATTTTTTTTATAAAGTACTAAATACGGTCAAGAATAGTCAAAATCTTAACTGATATTACATAACCAAGCAACAAACAACTATCCAGTATATCATGAAATGCAACAAATAATCAACAACACTGATTATTTGCCTACACTGACTAGGTGCGAAAGTTTTCATTGGTCTTCATCTTGAACTTTCACCTACTCCACTACAAAAATTATCACGTCAACGAATCCCTTGTTACAACAGGAAAGACCATAAAAACTACAAGAGTAAAATATCTGACATTCAGATATGAAGGGCAATCAAAACAACGTGAAAGAAGAGTTGAGGTAGAAGATTCACACATGGGAAAGCATTATTACTTTTCCGATGGGAATTCCTTCTCAGATATAGTGATGGTTCCAGGATGTACGATGTTATGTTTATTGGGCTAATGAAAGTACTGGTGTAAGACTGCAAAGTACAGTTTTGCTGCGATCTATAGTAATAGTTTTTGTGATATCAAAGTTCCACTGTAGTGCATTGTATATAATGTTGCTCACTGAACAGCTCTCAAGTCTTTTAATTAGCAGTATTTATTATCTAAGATCGAGTAAATTAAGTGCAAGTACAACTGATCATGACAATTTGTATACTAACATTACAGTTGTCAACTGTGTAGGATTGGTTGTTGCTACCGGATGTTCAACTGCTACATTTGTTTGAACAATATATTCTCAGCATATCCAGAACCACCCTTTACCATGGTGCAGATGACCTCAATCCATATGTGATAATAAATATTAGAAAGAAAGGAAAAGAAAATAAATCTGCCAACTCTACATCATAACTCCATTATTATGGGCCCCATTCAATCTGCAATTTATCACGAGGACTTCTTTGACTGTATCATAAATGCCAACCTCTCCTAGGCTTCCAGCACTACGATAATAATAACCGTCAGTTTTTTTACGAGTCCATAGAGATTCATTTTTCACTCCAAAAGTGCCAAATCAACTTTCTCAAGAACTAAGGATGTTATACGCATGCTATGAAGATTACGCTAATCCTACAATAATAATACTTAAAAATCCGAAATGACAAAAAAAAAAAAAAAAAAAACATTGGACGGAAAACTGGTGTTATGAACTACGCATGACCTCCACTGGCCATGTGTTTCTTGTTTTCTGTTTGTAATTACAAGAAAACGAGATACAAAGAAAAGAAAGATAAAAACTTGTAAACAAAACAAACAAGGTAAATTAGAATGAAATAGAGAATTATTAAAGAAGAAGAGCAGTAAAAAAGGAACAAAAATGCTAGGAAATCAGGCTTTTGCAACCGGGGTGACGTGGCGTGAACTCGAGAGAATGAGAAAATCTTCAAAGAGTTTATGTGTATCTCGAGGTTGTAAAAAGCCTCCTCTAACAAATGTCACATCATCCTGGTTCCCTAGCCTCATTCAAAAAGGAAAGAAGAAATAGGTTTTGCATTTTTGTCCTAGTTTCATGCTTACCTTCGAATGAATCCGGGGAGTTAGGAATCTGTTTAATCAGAGAAATATTAGGATGTGTTTGCTCTTAAAGCTAGTTATAGATCCAGATTTGAGGAAGAATGTGTTATGTTTCGCAAAATTCAGACCTAAAAAAGCAAAAACATGTCACTAGCATTTATTTGGTAGGTAAGAAGTGTAATCAAACACCTTTTTTCCCCTGATAATGCGGAAATTAGATCCTTTTCTCTCCCGAAAAAACGTAAATCAAACTGACCCTAAGATCCAAAAAGTTTGGTTCCTAGTGTGGTCAGAGTTGATCTATATAAATTATATGTAACAAGGGTAAGAATATCAAAACATAGAAAGTAATTATGGGTTCCATTACTACGGACAATCTACACTTAAACTCCACAAAAGGAGATGAAGACTGCTTGTATGCAATCCAGTTGGTGAGTGGAACAGCTCTGCCCATGGTCATGCAAACAGCAATAGAGCTTGACTTGTTTGAGATCATAGCGAAAGCTGGTAATGAAGCTAAGCTCTCCTCGCCTCAGATTGCATCTCAACTCAAGCCTAAGAATCCACAAGCACCAAAGTTGCTTGATCGTATGCTCCGTCTTCTAGCAAGTCATAATGTGCTAACATGCACCACCAAGACGTGTGTGGGTGGGGCTGTTGAAAGGTTCTATGGGTTGTCGCCTGTTGGCAAATATTTGGTTTCAGATGAAAATGGAGTTTCTTTTGCGCCTTGGGTCTTCTTGAATCAGAATAAATCTTCAATGGAAAGCTGGTACTTGGTAGCACAAGCCAAATTCTGTTAATCTATATTCTATGGTTATATGATTTATGAATCCTCTGTTTGTTGCAGGCCCCGCCTAAAAGAGGCGATTCTTGATGGTGGGGATGCTTTTAGCTTGGCCCATGGAGTACACGCCTTTGAGTACTTTCCGAAGCAGCCCCAGCTTGGTGAGCTCTTCAACAAAGTGATGTTCAACAACACCACCATTACTATGAGCAAGCTTCTTGAGAAATACAAAGGGTTTGAGGAAGTAAAAGAGGTGGTTGATGTAGGTGGTGGGGTTGGCACCATGAGTGGCATCATCACTGCCAAGTATCCTTCAATCAATTGTATCAACCTAGACTTGCCTCATGTGGTGCAAAATGCACCTTCCTTCCCCAGTAAGTTGCTTTTCTATTCCCCTTCCTATATCTCACCATCTTAAACAATGAATTCACGTTATATTTATACATGTTACAGGAGTTAAACATGTTGGAGGAGACATGTTTGCCAGCATTCCCAAAGGAGAAACCATTCTCTTGAAGGTTAGTAGTTAGTTAAGATACTTGTTATGGGAATTACATGGATAACAATCAAATACATCAACATAAAAACTCTTTCTTTATGTAGTGGGTACTACACAACTGGGATGACGAAAATTGCATAAAACTATTGAAGAAATGTCATGAAGCTCTTCCAGATAATGGGAAGATGATCATTGTTGACGCTGTTTTACCAGAAGAACCAGAGTCAGATGCAGCAGCCAGAGGCATTTGTCAAATTGATATGATAATGATGGCATATCATCCAACAGGCACAGAAAGAACTAAAAAAGAGTTTGAGTCCTTGGCAAGTTTAGCTGGATTTGCTGGAATTAAACTTATTTGTCCTGCTTCTATTTATTGGGTGATGGAGTTGTACAAGAAAAAGTAAAACTGATAATTAGGTTTGACACTTATAATTGAATAAGAGGTGCTATATATATAGTCTACACAACTGTTGGCCGGTTCAAAGGACTTGCATTTTAGTTGTTGATCTTTGCAACAAATTAAGTTAAAGACCTATATGTCAAATATCTGTTTCATCTTTAAAAAGTGCGATTCCAGTGAAAAATTTTCAGCTTCCTTAAGGGGACTCTTTATCATTTTATTTAATTTTTTTTGGAAGCAGTTATCTTCCCTCTTCGTTTCTTCTTAATCTTCGCTTATTTCCAAGTGGTCATGAGTGAGCGGAATTTGTCAGTTGATTTCGTACAAGCTCTGTGAGAGGATGTCTCTGAAATTCCTTTGGAGTGAGCAATCTTGAATGCTAATGTTGTTTGATATGCAAAAAGTTTGTAAATATCTCTTAGAAATTCTTATCTTTCCTCGTACTGAAATCACTTACAAAGTTGGGTGCAGAAGTCTTGTAGCATCACTTTGCATGTACTAAAAACACAGACTTTGATCAATGACATGCACATGAATTTCCAATCATTCTGGTGTGCTAAATATTGCATTGATTGTCATGATACTGTAAAGCTTATCATTATTTATCCGTATCCGCCAGATGACAGTTTATCAACTTCAGCTAAATTTTGCATAAGCAGGTTCAAACGAGCTGAAATATCGCACGACTTTGTGGACAATGCATGGGTTTTTCGTGTACATCTTGATTCACTTCGTAATACCATAACACAACCACAAACTTTTTGTTTTTCATTTCTTTTCTTACTATCATATCTGCAGAAATCTTTATAACTCTACACGCCAGTATACCCTCCTCAGTTGTCAAATCGATTGGGAGCCTCCCTCCTGTATGTCGAATAACACACACATATGTTGACAAAGAAGTAGCTGTCTGCTTCAGATATCTTTATGATCTCAAAGATACCGAAGCTGTATAGTGAGGCCCACATCCACAAGTCTTAGTTCCTACCACAAGCTGTATAGGTGTTTGTGATTAAATGATTAATTGTTGAGCTGACAACAAATTATAAAACTACGTATAAAATTGCAAAACAGCCACTTACTGAAGAATCAGGGCCGGCCCTTACATTAGGTGCCCAAAGCGAACTCTCGAAGTGGCACTCCCTTTTATATATATAGCATACACACACGAAAATAATAATAATAATAAATAAATATACATTTGAAACACGAGCTGGAGCGTGATCGATGTATCTTACAACAATGAAATATTTTCACCTCGTCAATTTTTCAATTGGTCTCTTGAGGTATGACATGGGTTTGCGTAACGACAATTATGTAATTTTTTTTTTTTTACTTGGTGGCCCTGAGGTGTGGTGCCCTAGACCTAGGCCTCTTGACCTGAAAAGAATCTTAGTTCTAATTGAATGAAATGTGTTGTTAATTTCTTTAATGAAAAACAGAGTACATCTCTTCCATTTCCAAAACTGAAATTTAAAATGCAACTGTGGATGTTCTTAAAGGCGCATTACGATGTGTATGTTAACTTGAAGGCATGTCAAAATGAAATGAAAATGGAGTGTTTTGAGGCATCACAATTCCATCCCTCAAGTTTAACAATAATCTTCTTGATCAATTGGTTGTTTTCTAAACCTGACAACCCCAAAGAGGATGTAGAAGTGAGCCTGTTCTAAAGTCTTAAACACTTCTGAAAGCCATTTCTTTGAATTTTCTGCTTTTTTAATACATCGAGATTGTCTACTCATAAGAAATCCACTTGAGGTTGAACCCAATCTTTTATTTCATATGATCCATAATTTCTGGTAGCAACAACCAACCATTAAATGTGGCACATTAACAGGTCAAGATTTATTCTCATGATGTATAAACGATTTGAAATCAGTTTTCTTACATATGGTTGTAAAAATGGTACGAAGAAGATAACATGCGAGAGTAATTTTTCATTATAAAGCAATGTAATTTATGCTAGAGGTATCCTATTGGATCTTGTCCTACAATTTAGACTATGATAAGAATACAGCTAGATAACTATAATTACAATATTCCTAAGTTGTGTCAAGCTATCCCTATGTCATAGGAGAATCAAGTTGGTGAGTGAATATCAAGAACTCCCAACTTGTACAACATACCATTGAAAGCTTATTTTCGTAATGGCTTTGTGAGCATGCCTGTTGTGATGAGGCTATATACTTGGTGTCAATTGAACCATTTTGGATTTTTTTTTCTCTAATGAAGTGGCAATCTAATTCAATGTGCCTCGTTCTCTTATGAAATACAGGGTTGGCCGCTATGTGCAAAGCAACTTGATTGTTGCCTCTGGATGTGGCACCTGTAGATCTTGCAACAAGCTGTGCAACCAAGTGAGTTCATAACAAGTACCCACTATGGTTCGATACTCAGCTTCTTTTGAAGAAAGAGAGACAATTTTTGTCTCTTTCTCCTCCAAGAGATCGAAGTTCCTAGAAAAACCCAATAACCAGTTCTTGACCTCCCAAATAGTAGGACAACAAGCACAATCAGAATCAAAAGAATTTTGAGCTGAAAAGAAAAGATCTCGTCTGAGAGAACTTTTAAGATACTTCAAAGTATGGAGTGTGGCATCCCAATGCGGCTTCCTTGGCTCATGCGTAAACCTGCTGACGACATGAACTGCATATGTAATATCAGGCTTAGTGATGGTCAAATAGATTACATGACCTACAAACCTTCTATATTGTTGTGGATCTACAAGCAGTTAACCTGTGTCTGACAATTTGAGGTTTTGTTCCATAGGAAAGCAAATTGGTCTTGTTTCTCATAAACCTCAAATCTTCAAGAATTTCAAGGGCATACTTCCTCTAAGAAATTGCAATACCTTTCTTGGAGCGAGATACCTTAATTCCTAAAAAGAATTTCAGATCCCCAACATCCTTGATGCAGAAAGTGGTTATGGAGACACTGTTTGAGAGTATTGATATCACCCAAGTCAATTCTTGTAATCAATATATCGTCAACATAAATCAAAAGAGTAGTGAGTGGCTTCCCTTTTTTACGTGTAAAAAGAGAGTAATCAGTTCTGGATTGAACGAAACCAGTAGCTCGTATGGCATTAGAGAACTTAACAAATCATTGGCGAGAAGCTTGTTTTAGGCCATATAGCGACTTGTTGAGGCAGCATATACCATATTCTCGCCTGGAGCCGGAGACCAAGAGGTGGGAGCATATACATTTCTTCATGGAGATCACCATGAAGAAAAGCAATGTGAACATCGAGTTGGTGAAGAGACCAAGATTGAGCGGTAACAATGACAAGGAGACAATGAATTGTGATCATCTTGGCTGTGGGAGAGAAGGTATCATGCAATCAATACCCTTAGTCTGAGTGTACCCTTTAGCAACCAAACGAGCCTTATACTGCTCGATGGAACCATCCGAGCAATGTTTGATCTTGTAAACCCACCGACAGCCAATTGGTTCCTTGCCGGGAAGAAAAGGAGTGAGAGTCCATGTGCGATTCAATTCTACGGCTTGGAGTTCAAAGAGCATCACTTGTTGCAATTTGGATCAGAGGCAGCATTAACATAAGTGTGAGGCTCTACACTACGACCAATGTTGTAGATAAAACAAGATGAGATGGTTAGTACCGATGGTAAAAAATAAAGTTGCACAGTGAACAGCGAGTACCTGATGAGTGAACTTGAGACAAATACTCCAATTGGATGGATGGTGGCAGCATGACAACATAATCCTGGATGTGGCTAGGCAAAGTTTTAGTGCAGTCTTACCGTTGAAGAAGCAGTACAGGTGATGATGAGAAGACGGGGCTGGGCGAAGTGGGGAACATTGGTGGGGGACTGTCGGGTAAAGGTGGGAAACTATCGGATGAATGTGGGGGTGTGGTCAGTATAGGAAGGGAGGTCCGTTGTCACGAGAAATTTTTTAAACATTTCTTAAACCAAAAAAAAAAGAAATAACAAAGTTCAATAAGTATGACGATTGTTACCAATTTTGAAGTCAAAAAAAAAATCTTAACTAGGAAACTCCTGACGATATTCGCACCACAAATAAACCTCCAACAATGCCGCTCAAAAACTCTGTAACCTGAAAAAGGCTAATTGGCTATGTTCCAATAAAAAAGTGCCCAATAAGCATAAACTTACTTGGATAAACGATGTAGTTGGTATGAGTATCTTCATCTCTAGTAAATAAAATAAGTTACATAAACTACATACACAAGAAAACAACAATTCAAAGACATGTAGTTCCTCAATGAGGCAAGCCTGTCCCTCTAATAAGTTGTACCATACTTAAAGTAAATATATTTTTACCATTGTGAGGTTGACCATGGTAAGTATAACATGCAGAAACGTTAGTAGATTTACCATCCTGCACGAAATGGTGATAAACAAATTGATTTAATTTCTAAATTTATTCGTATTTAACATAAATAAAATTTAATAGGTATTTGAATACTAGTGTGAGAAATTTACTTTCAAGAAAATACAAATCATAAGTGTAATTCACCATTTATTGAATTATAACAAATACATATTTTACCTTAAGGAAGACATGTATTTCTAATTCAATGATTGAATGAGCATTCAATTTCTTCCCTTAAGGCAATCATCCATATATATTAACAGAGTAATATTCACATTAGGGTAAACTTTATGTTTTCGTAATTGCACATTTTGCTTCTTTTCACCAATCAAACTTTCCTCATGTGTCGAACACACCTCACCCAAGTGTCTCCGTTGCATTCGAAAACCATTCGGTGTCCCAAGTGGGGTACCACGTCGAGGGTCATTCATCTCATCCAAAGTTTGATCCATGGCAAATATATTATTATACGTACATCCGAACTCATATGAGACATTGTACCCAGTATGCAAGCAAATCCGCATATTAAATCATATACCAAGTATACAAATGTTTGTTTACTAAATCACACTTTTTACATGTTTCACTACAAGAAATTAGCAATTTAACGGCAGTTATTTAGCGACGGTTTGAAAAACCCGCCGCTAAATATTTTCTTTGACGTCGTTTATTCACCCGTCGCACAATAATATTATTTAACGACGGTAAAAGTTGATTGCGACGGGCTTAAACATCGTTATAAATAAAACATCATTTTTTTTAGCAAATGTTATACCTTCCAAATGTGAAAACCCTACCCCTTATTCTCTCTACTCTTTATCGCTTGCGCCCACTCCAGCCCTGCCATCTCCTGCATGCGTCTTCTTCTTCAGGTGAGTTTTTCACTTCTTCATCAACTCTCTTTCTTCTTCTTCATCAGCTCTCTTTTTTATTCTTCTTCTTCTTGTTCTTCAGGGCGTGTTTACCCACGAAATTGGGTATCGATCTCACCGACCCATCTTCTCTTTCGATACGGGACATCCCAGATCCTCTCGGCTACACTCGTGCTTCCCAACATCAGATTTTTATCCATCTTTCTTCTTCTTTTTTCTGAATCCCCAATGCATTTATGTAGAAACTGATAAGTTTTGTTGTATTTTTGATTTGTGGTTTTATATTCAAGGACGATTCCTCACTCAGTAGGCAGAAGAATGATGCAGAAGCCAATTGGAAGTCTCAGGTATGTATGTTTCATATTTGGGTTTGTTTAGTCAATTTCTTAGAGTCAAATACTTGTATTCTGAAGTGCCCATTAGGTATTTGACAATTTATTGTTGAGATCAGATTAATCGAAGTTCTCTATGCAATCAAATTTTCATGTTTAAATTGGCTGCAAATTGTGACTTAGGTTGCTAATGCGGTGATTTCATATTTTCTTCCCAATGGGTCATTTACATAACCACTCACATGAATGGGAGCCTTGATGAGTCAGTTCTAGGTCAAGCTGAGTTGTGGAGAGGCCTTTCAGTAGCAATCTCATGTTTGCAAAACTTGAATGGCGTAGATGAAAGGTAAATTTTGAATAAGCTAGACTGAGACTCTATCTTTATGATTTTGTTTAACACATAAGTTGGTGAATTATACTTGGCCATGGCCATTATTTCATTCAGATCCAAAAGACATGAATGGTGAGAGGACAAGTGGTTGGTATGTTCAACCCTTTATATAAGAAGTATGGGTTTATCTATGAGAGGTAAGGGGCCATAGTTCATGGTTCTATCAGATCACCATGTGCACAAACCTTATTTGAAAGTTAAAACCAGACCTGTTTGCACCTCAACCATATGTGGAAGAAAAAATAGTGTAGTACTTGAAGCACAACATAAATAGGGATGTTAATGTTATCACGAAAGCAACTCCTCTGTCCTTTCCTTTGTTTCAATAGGGAAACAGAGGTGAGTACATACTTAATTTTTAAACTATTAGTTTTGTTTCATTTTACAGAAAGTTGAATATGAATTGTTGACGAACCCGTCTAAGTGTCGAGGAAAACAGCGAGGGACCCCACAAGTAGAGGGGGGAGGGGGTGGTGGGGTAGGGGGGACCGTCCATCCCCCCGGGATGCGCGCTTGACTTTTCAACGCACGCATCCCAGGGGGATGGACGCCCCCCCCCCCCCCCCCCACCCCTCGCTGTTTGTGGGAACCAACTACTCGAAAAAGAAAACTCTGGTTGTAAGGCATTACTTGGGCATGACAAGGTATGACTATGTGAACTATGCTTCTTTGGAAGATTGCTAAATTATGTTGTTACTTTTGGAGGTAAGACATGTTTATAATGATTTCAAAATTAATTTAACATGGAGTTCATCTTTTGAATTTATTTATTTATTGGTGTAGCATGTAATTGCAGAAGGTACAACCTTAGTCAAACAAGCTGAAGATGTCGCATACAATAAAAATGTCAGTTGCTTATATTTATTTTCCTCGATCTTAGCCATTAACTTAAGTAGGTATTGTGTCTTATGAATAATCGCACAGGTACATGTTCGGTGTTACTTTGATGTTATGTTAAAGTAGATGCATCTAGGGAAACTGAATGTTGTTGTTAGTTTATTTTGGAACAGTATTAAACCTGTTGTTGGAGATATTGATGTCAATCATGAACTTCTTTCTCATCTCCCATTGATTTATCGCAGGATGGCTAGTCAACCAGCCATGAATGTTGCAAGGCCTCCAACATGCAAATTTTTTGGCAACCTGTTGCACAGAAGGCTAGCTGTTGTTCATCTTAAGGGGAGAATGTATCATTTGGGTCTTGTATTCAGTTTACCTTTATCGTCTGCCATGGCATGTAAAACTAACTTTCTTTTGTTTCCTATTCAAACCACTTGTCCTAGTTTCAATAGGTTCCTGATGTTTATATGTTCAACTTGAATTTCGATTCTTTTAGACTGTGATTCTAAGAAGACGCCTGTACAAATCAAGAATATTTGTTAGTGAAGTGAAATGTTTTATTTCATTAAATGTATCCATTTACTTGGTGTTGATTGAGATTGCGTTGATCTAATGGACATGAAAATTTTAAGATTGTAGATGATAAGGCAATCCATTGGCCTGCCGAAATATCGGTTATATAAGCATATTAGAATTGTCAGTCATTAGCGGCGGTCAAAAACCAGCACAGACCACATGGATTTTAGCGGCGGTTGGGAACCGTTGCTCAAAAGCAAAAATTGATGGTTAGCAGGTTTTCAAACGTCGTAGAATGCTATATTTTATTTAGCGACACTTATGCCAGAGGTTGCTGAAAACCATCGCCGAACGCCCTAGTGACGCCTTTATTAGCGGCGGTTTTTCAACCATCGCTGTATTATTTAGCGACGGCTATAATCGTCACTAACTACCTTTGCCCACTATCGCTGAAATCCCATTTTCTTGTAGTGTTTTTTCTTTTCACTTTTTTTTTAATTGTAGAAAAGATCATAAAATCCAACAAAATCTGAAATGCATATACGGTGACACATTGTCCGTCATAAAGAAATTTTCTATAACAAAGCAGGGGTCAAACCCATTCAATATAAGAATTCACACTCCTTGGTAAGTCAATTTGCATAACAATCAAATTCAAGTTTACAGTATAATTTTCAAGTCATAACGTAATGATGCAAATACCAATTTACATAACAATACTAGTACCCAAGTTCATATCATCAAATGATGAATCCTCACAAATTAATTCTAACATAATTAAAACAAAAAACTTCACCTCTAAGGTGAACACGTAGCAAAATCTACATTTGCAAAGGTTATCACAAGTTATCATGTAAACATCGAATTTCAGAAAGAAAAAAGTATTTAATACTATATTCATAATATTTTCACACGATATATTCACCTAAACTCCACAGACTAAATTACTTCGATGGTTTAGTTCCAAAACATATTGTTCACTCCACACGTATAAAAAACCAACAATACTCATATCTTAAACATAATACTATAATAACTCAGACGTACTTAAATATGAATTTTGTTCTCAAATAATTATTTAAAATAATATAAAGAGTGATAACTACTCACAAATCACTTAGCGGGAAATACTTCAAAAGTCTCCAATCAAATACTCCTTTCAAATTGGAAACACAAAGTCCTAAAAATCAAACCACAAGCACCAAACATGAACATGCACACGTGCTAAACCGTGCACTCAAGCACGTTCTCCCTCTTCTTCTCTTTCTTTCTTTCTCTCTCTCCATTTCCTTTATCTCCTCATTTTCTCTTCTCTCTTTGTTCCTTTCTCATTTCTCTTTATTTTATTTTATTTCCTTGTGCTTGACTGATCAGAGAAGATAATTTATCTTTTTTTTCCTTTTTCTTCATCTATTTTCTATTCATTCATCTCTCTCTCTAGCACAAACACACACTTCACTCTGCAAATCAATTAAACATGTTTGTGCTTTGCTTCAAAATTGAAAACATAAATAAAACAATGGAAATATAAACTTTACTTACAATAACTTTGAGATCTTCTCAAAGATAGAACAAAAATGGCTCTCGCATTTCAAGACAAGAAAACTAGAATCCTTAGCATTGGCGGCGAAGGAACAAACATACTCATCTCTGGATCCACACTTGTCCATCTCGAAGATCAGATCCAAGCTAGAACTGGCTATTCTCACTTTCAAATCGCTAATTTCTTCGACATTCTCACCAGTACCGGCATCAACACCCTTTACGTTGCAATGCTCGCAACTGGTAACTGTTGTCGTCTCTCATCTGCGAGAAATCTCTCTTTCTTCAAACATACAACTCTCTCAGGGTGTGTTTGGTTGCATGGAATCCTATGCCATGGGAATCCATGAGGGGACCTCTACATTTTAGGCTAAATTGATATATCACTCCACATCTACCATTTGATTTTGTGATCAATGGTGGGAATGAAAGTCCCATGAACATGAGAATTCCACTCCTTGGTCCCCCCAAGGCATGTGATTCCCATGTTCATGGGACTTCCATTCCCACCATTGATCACAAAATCAAATGGTAGATGTGGAGTGATATATCAATTTAGCCTAAAATGTAGAGGTCCCCTCATGGATTCCCATGGCATAGGATTCCATGCAACCAAACACACCCTCAGTGTCACCTTTTTTTTTGTACGGACCCAGAGAAGAAAACTTCTCTTATTCTCTTTTTTTTCTCTCTTTCTATTCCACTCCCTATTCCCTTATCTTGTTTGTATTCTTCTTTCTCCCCTCACCTTTCTCTCATCTTCCTTTTCTCCTCCCTGCCATATAGAGAAACCATTCTCTTTCTTCTCCTATTCTTTCATTATATCTCTCCCTCTTTTTATTTAAAAAAAAACCTACTCAATATCAAACCTAATGAAACCATGGCTCAAGTCTAAAATCTAAAATGATCACAAGCCCAAAAGAAAAACTAACCCCTTTTATAAACTTTAATGCGGGAAAATAATGAATCAATTATCATAAATAGGGAAATAAAATAATTTACCTATAAATTATATTTATATAGTTGGAAAAATGTGGATGTTAAAATATATACCCCTCAAAGGAATCTCGTCTCGAGATTCTTTAAAGGAAATAACTAGGTAAATAATTCTACATGAAAACTACCACTTATTGAACGAAGCATCACTAGAGTCCCAACATAAAACACACCAATCATAATTAAATTTCTACTTAAACTCTTTAAGAAACAAATCATACATAT
This sequence comes from Berberis vulgaris, assembly GCA_963556465.1. Taxonomy (NCBI): domain Eukaryota; kingdom Viridiplantae; phylum Streptophyta; class Magnoliopsida; order Ranunculales; family Berberidaceae; genus Berberis; species Berberis vulgaris. The sequence goes on along the minus strand of OY747130.1, from coordinate 23,941,679 downwards.
CAGTAACAGGCAAGTAGCACATATACAAGCACATACCTTCATAAAGACAAACACACAAAAGATATATTATAAAAAATTGAATAAGTAGAAAAATGTGGAGCGCTACATCCGAGTTGATAGGTAGAGATGTAGAAGAAGGAAAGGGATTGGATGCATCATGTTGGGTGTCGAAATGAAAAAATATTTTTACGAAAAATGATGTCATAATTAGTAAATATTTTTCGAGTGGACAAATCATAAACTTTGTAAGCTTTTTGCATGTGGATAACCAAGGAAACATAGTGCTTAGCGCGTGGATCAAATTCATGAAAAGGGTGGATAGCCAAGCGAGTTACCCCATACCCAAGTCGGCAGTGGCAAAAACCTTTGGGTAATCCTCCTCCCCAGTAGTCTGGTCCACAATATCCCTCTCTGGAGTATTCAAAGAGGCAATAAGAGCAGCCGAAGTAGTCCACACTTTGATCCTCTTTGATCAACGAGAGGGAGAAAACAAACCCTCAATAGCTTCCTTTTTTTACGGACTAGGCATCTTTGGAACTTTCTTCTTTTGAGACCCAGGTGCTTGCACATCAACGCCAAAAGAGGGAACAATGGGAACGATCAGAGTCCTCCCACATAGCCAAACACATGGGAAAACAGACCACTCCGTCTGATATTCTCCGGTTGAAGAACGTTTGAGATAGGCATTAGTGGCAGAACAAGAAATTCGGCCTTCGGAGTCTCCTCCTCTTCAGAAGAGAGTGCAAAAAGGCCATGCACCCCTAGTTGGGAACAACGGATAAGTCAGACAACCAACAATGCCATATTAAAAATAGAAAGCGAGGGAAATACACTTACTAAGATCCTTGAAACTGTGGAAATTGTCTGGCCATCATGGGTGAAGTACCCAGACTTCATAGAAGCATTCGAACTAACTACATAGAAGGGGGCAAGTCATCTTAATCAGGCTTCATGAGCTCTGACAAGACTTAGTCACTTCGAACCATCTTTATCATCAATTGGACTAGGGTTGGACACTCTATGCCATCTTAATCCTTAATCGGAATAGGCTCAAAGTGGGGCGACAAGTCATCTTGATCAGACTGCATAACCTCTAACTAGACTTAGTCATTTTGGGCCATCTTGATCCTCAGTCAGACTGGGCTACTGAGAAGTCATCTTGACTATAATTCATGTGTTCTGACTAAACTTGGATATTGCGTGTCATCTTAATCCTCAATCGAACTAGGCTGCAGATAAGGGTGACAAGTGATCTTGATCGGACTTCATAAGTTCTGACTAAACTTCATCGTTTTAAGTCGTATTGATTCTTAGTCAAACTAGGTTTCCCCCATTTTTTAACTCATTTTTGCATGTTCTCGTAGAGCTGGAAAGGGACTTTTAAAAAAGATACCTCTGTTATATTGATAATATTTCTTCAAGTGTCCACATTCCAGGGTTTGTTAAGACTTTCTCCACTCAGGCTTTCTAACCAGTAGGTTTATGGACTATTGATCTTTGTCACCTTATAAGCCCTTCCCAGTTTGGATTCGGCTTGACTGCCCCTGGTTATTTCGTGTTCAATTTGACTTTTCTGAGTGCCCAATCTCCAACTTTGAATCTCGGGCTTGAATTTCTTGTCATAATACTGATTGCTGGTAGACCGTTATTTTGATGGACGCTATGTTTCTTCTTTCTTCGAGAAGGTCTAGTCCGACTCTCAGAGCTTCTTCATTATCTTCCAACATGAACTCCTCCGTTCTGAAAGTTGGCATCCCAAGTTCCACTGGGATCATTGTCTTGGCTCCATAGCTGAGGGCCAACAGTGTTTCCTTTGTCGGGGTTCTCTTAGTGTTTCGGTAAGCCCAGAGTATTCCTGGCAACTCCGATACCTAGAGTCCTTTAGTTGCTTCGAGTTTTTCTTGATTGCATCTAATATGGTTCGGTTGATGACTTTCACTTGTTCGTTGGCCTCAGGATGTCCAATCGCTGAGTAGTGGTGGCTAATGTTCAAATTGGCACAAAGATTCTTCACTTTTTGTCCTTCAAACTGGTCCTACTATCACTGACCAATGTCCTCGAAATTCTGAACCTATAGATGTTGGACTTCCAAAAGAAACTTTTAATTTGATTATTTCCTATTTTGGACAGCGGCTCAACCTCTACTCATTTGGTGAAGTAGAACACAACTACAAGGAGAAATTTCTTCTTATCGGGGAGGGAGAATGAGCCTATGATGTTCATTCCCCACTGTGCAAAGGGACATGGGCTGGTTACTGGGACCAATTTTGAGCAGGCATGTGCCTATACGGAGTGTACCTCTGACATTTATTACATTTCGGACCAAGTCCTTAGCCTCCTGTTGCATCTTGGGAAAATAGTACCCTAAGGTAAGGGCTTTATGGGCCAAAGTTCTTCCTTCAAGGTGGTTCCCGCAAATTTCTTCATGGATCTCTCTAAGGACATAGTCTGCTTCACTAGGAGCCAGACATATGAGTAATGGGCATTGCTAATCCTCTGTATAGCTTTTCATTGAGAAGTGCATACCCTATCGCTCTGTTTTTCAGCTTAGGAGCTTCCAATTTTTCTGTTGGGAGGACTCCATCTTTAATGAACCTGACGATGGGACTCATCCAGCCAATTTTTTCACTTGTGGCGCAGGTCTCGTGGAGTCCTATTCTTTCAGAGTTGACTTTTCTTGGAGCTCCATAAGCTTGTCGGGGTTGTTTTTTGTGAAAGAGGCCATGTTGGCCAGAACATCAACCCTTTCATTGTTTATCCTGGAACAACGTTGGAGTAGCACCTCTTTGAATCTCTTCATGATGTTAAATTTTTTTCAAAATAAGTCAGCATCTAGAGGTCCTTAACGTTGAATTTTCCATTCATCTAGTTGACTACCAGTTTGGAATCACTATACACTATGATTTCTTTTACTCCAATCCATTTAGCTAGCTTTAGTGCGAATATGAGGGCCTCATTCTCAGGTTCATTGTTGGAGGCTCTGAAGCCGAACTTGATGGTTTTTTCTAGAGTTACTCCCTCCGGAATGCAAATAATGATACCAGCCCAACTTCATTTCTCATTGGATGATCTGTCACAGCGTAGAATCCACCCTTGTGGGGTTGGTTCATGGTTTTCTTCTTTTTGGCTATTTGGATTTGGTTTTTTTCTCCCCAATGAACTCATCAATGAAGTCCACTAATGCTTGTGCTTTGATGGTCAATTTCGGAACATAATAGACATCAAACTATCCCAGCTCTACTGACCATCTGACCATCCTTCTTGATAGCTATGGTTTGTGTAATACTAATCGGAGTGGATATTTAGTAAGGACTGTTATTGAGTGAGCTTGGAAGTAAGGCATCAGCTTCCTGGAGGAGGTAACTAGTGCCAAGGCCAATTTCTATAAGTTGGGCTAGTTAGCTTCTACCTCAATAAATGTTTTGCTGACGTAGTAGACCAGCTTCTGTTTCCCCTTGTCTTCCTGGATCAGGGCAGAACTGACTGCATATTCTGTGACCTAAAGGTACAAAAAATGTTTCTCCTGGAATGGGCTTTGAGAGCAATTTTGTGTTATCCATGTACATTTTTAGACTTTGGAAGGCCTGCTTCGCATCCTTCAACCCATTGGAGTTCTTTGTTCCCCTTCAAAATTTTGAAAAAGGGATACTTGTCCAAAGATTTAGAGATGACATGTTCAGGACTGCCACCCTTCCAGTCAGGCTCTGAACTCCTTTGATATTCGTAGGTGACCTCATGTCGAGAAGAGCCTGAATCAGTTTTGGGTCAACGTCTATTCCCTTTTGGTTGGCTATGTAACCAGGAACTTTCCAGACTCTACTCCGAAGGTGCAGTTATGTGGATTCAGCTTCATTTGGTACTTGTGAAGTTGAGAGAAGGCATATTTTAGGTCCGCAATGTAGTCAAAACTGTGGAGGCTCTTTAGGAGCATATCATTGATGTAGATCTCCGGTGTCTTCCCAATTTGCTCTTTGAACATATGATTGACCAGCCTTTGATACATTACTCCTAAATCTTTTAGTCCGAATGACATTAGCCGAGAGCAGTATGTACCCCCTCTTAGTTATGAAAGATGTTTTTTACTGGTCTGGTGGGTACATCTTGATCTTTGGTTGTATCCGGAATAAACACCCACAAAGCTTAGAAGGTTATTCCCGAAAGTTGTGTCAACGATTTGGTCTATTCGGGGAAAGTGGAAAGTTGTCTTTAGGGCAATCCTTATTGAGGTATGTATAGTCCAAGTTAACTCTCCACTTCTCATTCTTCTTTTTCACTAGACCGTATTTACCAGCCATTCTAGACAGTATGACTCATTTATGATGTCCTCATTCAGTACCCTCTGCAATTTTTCGTTAATAGCCTGATTGCGCTCAGGGGCCATCGCCCTTTCTTTGCTATCTGACTAGCTTCAGGCCTTAATTGACCTCCAGTCAGTGCGAGATTATGGAGGGGTCAATTTCCAGCATATCCTTCATTGTCCAAGCGAACACATCTTGGTTCCCCTTCAGAAGTATATAATCTAGTCCATCACTCTCTAACCGAAGTCGGAGCCTATCTGGACAACTCTAGTGTTATCATGGTTATCCAGATAAATGATGATCGGCTCTTCATCTGGCGGTGCAGCGTTTGGTCTTCTTTTCGAACTAAGTGATGTTTCACTTTCCGAGTATGGAGACTGCTCTTCTGATTCTAGGCTTGGGATCTCCATAGATAACTCCTCCAGCCCAGACTGTGATAATTATTTGTTTGATAACTTCAATGCTGCATAATTGCAGTTTCTTGCAGTGGGTTGATCTCCCTTGATGGTCCCCACCTTTTCATTGGTGGAGTACTTGAGGCATTGGTGTTGCATGGAGACCACTCTTCCCATGTGATGGATCCATGTGATGCCTAGAATTATGTTGTATTTAGAGGGGGCGTCGACGATCATGAACTCTATCAGTATGACCTTCTACAATTCCAGCTCCCTGCTACTACTGGTAGTCTGATTTTTCAGCCTGAAAACACCTCTCTCCGCTGAAGCGGATCATGGCGTGGTTAGCTGGTGTTAGCTCCTCTTCTTTCAGTTGCATTTTGTGGAATGCTTTTAAAAACAAAACATTGGTTGAACTCCCTATGTCTACTAACGATCTTCTCATGACCCACTTCCTTATCCCGGTCGAGATAACTAGTGCGTTGTTATGGAGGAAGTGGACTCTATGCATGTCTCGCTTCGTGAATGTCAGATTCAAATCTGGGTGTTTTATTCGAGTGTGTTGAACAGAGCGATCTTTGTAGTTAGATCTAGTTTGCAGTTCTCCGACCTATCTTTTCCTTGATCGGTTGGATTGTCCATGAGTTTCACATGCACCATGCATGATGTATATGATGTCCGAAACCTTTCCTTCGATCTCCCTTACCGACTCTTTTTTTTCCTTCCCTCGGGCCTCATTTTCTCCCAAGCCCACAAATTCTTTCTCCGTTTCTGGACCCAGTATTCGATCTCATTCCTGAGGTTCTTACAGTCCTTAGTATCATGGCCATTATCCATGTGGATGGAACAATATTTGTTCTTATCATGCTTCGAAGGATCTCCCTTGAGCTTGAGATGTTATTCAATATCGCCTTAGTGCTTCATGGCATGGAGGACTTTAGACAAACTAGTAATGATCAGAGTGTACAGGTGGTATCTACTAGAATTGACATAGTAGTAGAGTTTTCAGATTTCACCTTGCCAGACTCAAGTTTGTTGCCACTCCATCTCCTCTTGGGCCTGTCTTCATATTCCAGTTTTTCCTTGTCTCTTTTGTCCTGGGTCTTAAAGGAGGGTTTGGCTCATTCTCACATATTTTCTTGGCTGCCCACATCTCCTCCAGGGTGATGTATTTCTGTGCACTTTTCAGCAAGTCAACCATGTCTTTCGGGGTCTCCAAGGTCAAAAAATTATAAAATTGACATCCTCTGAGGCCAAAGGTGAAGACAGTAGCAGAGGTGTCATCATTGCAACCGTCGATCAAGGTCAGGTCCTCATTGAACCGCATCATGTATTCTCTGAGAATCACGTTGGGCTTTTGTCTGAGGCTGAGCAAATAGTAGGGACCTTTTCCAATCAACTGGCTTCCCACAAATCGAGAGATGAAAGCCTTTGCCAGCATCTGGAATGAATTAATTGATCTTGACTGGAGGTTGTGGAACTAAGTCAGGGTTGCCTTCTTCATGCTGGTGGGGAAAAATCGGCACATGATGGCCTTGAATCCCTCCTTCAACGCCATCACGTAGTGGTGATAATGCAAGTGGTCCTATGGATCTATAGTTCCATTGTAAAAATCAAGCATGGGGGGATGAACTTCCTGGACAGAAGCGCGTTCATGATCTGCTCGGAGAATGGAGGGACTATAAGGTTGTATAAGACACTTGGGTCCATAGCTCTCAGTCGGAGTGTTTGTACAACTGTTTTGTCATTTCTTGATGCATGGTCTCCTTGGAATCTTTCGTCCCTATGGTTCCTTTCAGGTTTTGGCCTTTCGGTCCCTAGTAGGTGTGTTGTTGCTCTCGTGAATGCGCTCTCCTTTCTCTTGTTGAGTTTGAGCCCTCTCTGGGCCTCCATCATTTTCCAATGGTGGAGGACGCTCTTGGGTAAGCATTTCTACCACCCACGTAAGCTAATTTATTTGGGCCAAGATCTAGTTTACATGTGGTCCATCGCGAATGCTCCAATGGCAGAACCCTGTTGTTGTCCTACTCTAGTTGTTAGAACAGGTTGGGCCAGTGGTGGGACTCCGCCATTTGGAGCATTTGATGAATTAATGTTCCCGCCATTGGCACGAGATCTTGTGCATGTTTTTAGGGCAGTGTGTTTTTCTTAGGGTTTGAGAAAACTGTCATTTCCCACGAAACGTGACAAACTTGTGTGCGCAAATTCGTCCTACCTGACTTTGACCTGCAAAATGAGCAACTATGAACCAAGGACCACCGCATGGGTGGCCAAAGGCACTCCAATGGTAAATTCAGGCTCAAAACAAGAAAATAGAATTCGACTAATTGAATTAGGATTGCATACCTTAGTCATTCATCTTGTTCACCTTATGTAATGAGAAAATTTATCTCCTTCCTTGACTCTAACACTGATTGCGCAATAAAGGGAAAAAATCTTATTCATATCTTCCCTCTATCAAGTTATGTCTTTGTAGGGTTATTTCCCTTCCATGACTTGATCTTCTTTGGTCTTTATTTCTCTTTTGGACTCAATGTCCTTAATTGGACTAAGAGTAGTCCAAATGAGCCTTGGGCTTATTCTAGCCCAACGGTCTGTGCTTTGGCCTTCTATCGTAGGCCAAGCTCTTAAATCCCAGCCACCTTGGGCTTGTGTAATCTAGCCTTGATCTCCTGATTTATAGGCTGGATTGGGCTTGACTGGGACCTGACCTAGTCCATCCATGCCATCTTCCATTAGGGTTGTTCCTACCACATGTACGGTTGCGATTAAATGATTGTTTGATGTCTCATCAGTAATGTTATTACTTTTATCTCTATTTGATAAGACCCAAATAATCAAAGTAACCAAAGCTATCAAAATTTATGGATGTGAATTAAATATGGGACCCACTGTTGATGAAAAAAATCTAAGAAACTAATTAACCGAGGTCCTGGGAGCCATTTCTTTTAAGGAGAGAGAACTCGAGATGAAAGGGTCATTAAAGCCACGTCATATGTAACGAGTAATGAGTCTGTACCGAGTCAGTTGGAGTGGTGAAAATGTCTTTTTGCTTCCTATTATGTAGACATGTAACCAAGGAAAGAGTCTCCTAAGGAGACCGTTGGAGATGGTCTCAATAGGCAAAGAGTCATTAGATCACTACTTATGGCATCCAAATTTGTCCATGTTGATTTTTGACCTACAAAGACGAACATCAGATAACCAAAGACCACCTTTGTGATGGCCAAAGGCATTCCGATGGTAAAGTCAGGTGTTTCAAGTAACAGAGATGGAAATAGACTGATAAAATTAGGGCTGCATGTATGTACCTTTCTTCTCCATTTTTGTTCACCTTATATAATGAGTGCTTGAATCCTTTATTGACTCTACCGTTGAAGGTGCGATGGAGGGAGGAGATCTCGCTTAAAATCTTACCCGTCCATGACTGAGTCTTCTTTGGCTCCTGGCTCCTGGCTCCTGGCTCCTGGCTCCTGGCTCCTGGCTCTTTTTCAGACCCAAGGCTTGATTGGACCAAGAAGCGTGCAATTGGACATTGGGCCTGCTATAGTCCAGAGCTATTTATCAGGCTTTATTATCATGTGCCAAACTCCAAGATTCGCACCACGTTGGGCTCGCATAATCTAGGCTTGGGCACCTGACTTACGAGCTGAATAGTAATTAGTTTTGGCCTAAGTTGGACCCAGTTTGGACTTGTCTGAGACCAGGCTAGGGCATGGCGCTGATCCATTCCACGTGTTTGGTTGTGATTGGATGATTGTTTGATGTCTCATCAGTTACTCCCCCTAGTTAGTGGGGCTCCGTGCAGGCCCATTAACTCATTAAGTAGGGACTTGCACAGTGTGTTGATAATCGAATTTGACTACTTTTCGGCTTTCGCACAACATTCAACATCGATGCGACTATTGGGTGGTTGTCGTCCACCAACGTTGTGCCTATATAAGCTTGATTTGGTTGGTTCAAGCTTTTTTCTTTGTTTGCAGAGTTCACTTCCTTTCTTCTTAATGGAGTTCTCTGAATGTTTTTCTGTTCTAATCTCTCCAGGGGATAAAGATGAGCATCCATTGACGAAGTCTTTGTACATTTCGACATTTGTAGCGATGAGCCCAATCGAATTTGCACTTTGAGGAGTCCACTGGTTTGAGTGTGCTTCAAATCATTCTTCGAGGGCTTCCAACCATACCTCTATTTTGTGGAAAAGAAGTCAAGGGAACCTCCTCGATCCTTAGTTTGTCATCCAGCATGAGGAGCACCTGTAGCTTCTTCTACCATATTTCAGAGATAGTACCAGCAACTTTTTCTATTACCAAGTGGTTGCACTTGCAGCTTGTTCTTTAGCTGCACTTTGGCATTTCCTCCAGAAGACAGACTGGCGAAACGAATTCCTAGTGCGTGTTCTAGTAGATCTTCGTTCGCAACTTCCTTTCCACCAAGCTTAGATGTTTGTTGTGTGTAAACATTCGATTTGATCAGTCAGTTAATCTTTGTAAGAACTTTTGTTTAATCAATAAAAATTTGTTTTCTTGTCTGTATCTATGTTTTTCTCTGGTAATATGTTTGATCATATTAGATGTAAATCATATTAGTCCCGACTAGGATTGTGCTGGATTGACGTCATGCTGGTCTAGGCGGACTAGACTTGAGTTGTAGAAAAACCATTTTTGTCCTGACAAACTTGACTTCATAGTATAAGATAACTTAATCCTGAATAGGATCAAGCTGTAGAGAAATTGTTTCCATTTGGGCGGACTAGGTTTCATGATATAAGCTAACTTAATCCTGAAAAGGACTTAAGTTGCAGGGAAGTCATCATCGAACTAGACCCCAAAATAAGATAATCTTGAATATGAGTTAAGCTGTAGAGAAACCATTTTCGTCAAAGCGGACTAGGTTTCATGATATAAGCTAACTTAATCCAGAAGAGGACTTAAGTTGTAGGGAAGTCATCCTGGTTTTATCGAACTATACCCCAACATAAGATAACTTAAACCTGAATAGGAGTTAATCTATAGAGAAACCATTTCCGTCTGAGGGGACTAGGTTTCATGATATAAGCTAACTTAATCCTGAAGATGACTTAAGTTGGACAAAAGTCATCCTGGTTCGATCGGACTAGACCTCAAAATAAGATAACTTAATCCTGAATAGGTGTTAAGCTGTAGAGAAACTCAGAAACCATTTCCATCTTAGCAGACTAGGTTCCATGACATTAGCTAATTTAATCCTGAAGAGGACTTAAGTTGTAGGGATCAGGTCAATATATGCGGCGAATTGTCATCGTCTTGGATAGCCACCATGCACTACCGTGGTTCCTCAGACGGACTAGGTCACTTAGGTGTGGTGAGTTGTCGACCTCCTGAATAGGACTAGACTCGGCCGTTGTGCACCATCGTGGTCCTCTTGTTGGATCAGCTTACTTAGATGTGTCAAATTTGATCATCCTAACGAGGACTGAATTCGGCTGTCGTGCGCCATCGTGGTTCCTCGAATGGACTAGGTCACTTAGATGCAGTGACTTGTCGAAATCCTGAATAGGATTAGACTCGGCCGTGTATGCCATTGTGGTTATCTGGTCAGACCAAGTTACTTAGGTGCATCGAATTTCATCATCCTGAAAACTGAATTCGGTCGTCGTTCACCACCGTGGTTCCTCAAAAGACTAGGTCACTTAGATGAGGTGAGTTGTGGACATCCTTAATAGAACTGGACTCAGTCGATGTGTGCTATCATGGTCATCTAGTCGAACTAGGTTACTTAGGTGCGTTGAATGTCATCATCCTGAAGAGGACTGAATTCAGTCGTTGTGTACCACGTGGTTCCTCAAACGAACTAGGTCACTTAGATGCGGTGAGTTGTCAACATCCTGAATAAGACTAGACTCCGCAGCTATGCGCCGTCGTGGTCCTCTAGTTGGACCAGGCTACTTAGGTGCGTTGAATTTCATTATCTTGAATATGACTGAATTCGGCCGTTGTGTGCCATCGTGGCCTTTTGGTCAGATTAGGCTTCCCCATACATATAGAGTTGTATATAAAATGGAATTCTTTAAAGAGAGTACCTTTATCGATAATACTTTTTTAAGTGTTCAACATTCCACGATTTTCTAAGACTCTCTAAACTCAGGTTTTCTAACCAATAGGTTCCGGACCTATTGATTTTCATCACTTTATAGGGCCCTTCCCAGTTTGGGGTCAGTTTTCCATCTTTTGGGTCATTCATCTTTGGCTGGGTTTTTGGGAGTACCCAATCCCCAACTTTGAATTCTCGAGGCTTGACCCTTTTATTATAGTACTGAGCCATTTTCTGTTGGTAGGCCGTTATCCTGGCTTCGTTATTCGGCAGTTCTAGTCTGACTCTCAAAGCATCGTCATTGTTTTCCAACCAAAACTTCTTTGTTTTGAATGTTGGCGTCCCTCGTTCCACTGTAACCATTGCTTCTAGGGGTAGGCAAGAATCCTAGTCCTGACCGTTCCGATCCGGACCGGTATGGTCCCTAACTGGTTCAAACCGGGACCAACTGGTGCATGCAGTTTTTATCCCGGTCCTGAACCGGTTGGAAATGGGACAGAACCGATTCTCATAAATTTTGTCCCGAACTATTTGGTTCGTCCCGGTTACTATATGAAGCCCAAGCCCAACTCCAACTAATTTGAAAAATCCAAGCCCAAGATCAATAAATTATTCTTTCCCAACCATGTTCACAGGATCGAGAAAAACACATCATTAGAGCATATCTTTTCAAATCTCTCAACTTGACCTATGTTTGCACAAGAAAAGGAAACCAAAATAACAATAAAATATACCATTTATAAATAAACCTCTTTGTCTCAACCAGATGATGACATCTCAACCATTATAATATCATTATAGTCTCCATACTCACCAAGAAGTCTTATTTGCCAAGATCATTAGTTAATAATATTATTGATTTGAGTTGTCTTAAGAGTAATTGTTTCTCACCAATTTCTTTGACCTCCTTGTTTGAAATCAGCATCTATGTTTTGTTTCACTTCCCCTCCAATCTTTGTGAGCTTAGACGAAGTGAAAAAAGAAGACAAACAACAGAGCTTTGAACTTGTTATTCAAGATTCCACTCATCAAAACTCAAATTCTTGGATGCTAAGTAGGAATAAGTTGGAAATGGAAATCAGAAAAGATGCTAAGTAGGAACGTTAATTCTTGGATGCTAAGACAACGATTATTGGTTGTCTGGTTGAATTGTAGATTTCTCCATTTTGAATTGACGTTCATTTATGTGTTGTTAGCTCTGTAAGAAAACGAACGGTTAGAGTTTTGAGATATAGAGAGAGTGTTGTGTTATCGCAAAAAATTGGAGAAAAATGTAGCAAATTGGAGGAGATCGTCACCTCCAATACTTCCTCCTTTGCTTGAACCCTATTGATTCACTTCAATCGGTATATTTTCCCTTTGGAGAAGCTTCGAGTCAGAGTTCTCACGCCTTCCAGATCAGCTCCCGAGTTGCCAACTCTTTACTAACCTCACGATTCAGATATCTGTTTAGCATCGAATACGAAGGAACTGGAGATGAGATTCAGTTTCCATTAAAAAATGGGATGTCATGGTCCCAACCTGGACCGTCATGATTCAAACCGGTCCTGGACCAATCGGGTTTACCCAACAAACTGTGTTATCCCGGACCGTTCTGATCCCTTTTCACTAGACCAAGATCGGAACCTGGATAAGCCTAATTTCGGACCGACCCAGATTGTGCCCACCCCTAATTGCTTCAGACCAGTAGGTGAAGGCAAATTGTGTCTCTCCAGTCCTTTTTGTGGTCCAATAAGCCAAAAGGATGCCTGATAGTTCAGAAACCCAGAGCCCTTTGACTGCTTTGAGTTTCTTTTTTATTGCCTTCAGAATCATTTGGTTAGTGACTTTCGCTTGTTCGTTGGCCTGGGATGCCCCAGTTATGAATAGTGATGATTGATGTTCAGATTAGCACAAAGTTTATTAACTTTTTTGCCTTCAAACTGGTCCCGTTATTGCTGACCAATGTTTTCGGGATCGCAAACCTGCAGATGATGGACTTCCAAAGAAAATTCAATCTTATTCTCTCAAATCTTGGAGAGTGGTTCTACCTCTACCCGTTTGGTGAAGTAATCAACAGCTACAAAGAGAAATTTCTTCTTCTCAGAGGTGGGCAGTGGGCCTACAATGTCTGTTCCCTACTGTGCAAAGGGCCATGGACTGGGCATGCAAACCAGGTTTTGTGCGGGCATGTGCATGTACAGTAAGGGTGGGCATTGGAGACCAAAAACACGGCCCATACCAGGAACCGGACCGAGCATGCCATTTTTTTTTAGTTATTTTAATAGTTGGTCCCAAAGCCCGGCCCTACTAGATAAGTCGGTCTGATTGTCGGTTCCCATTCTCGAAACCCGACGGGTATCCTACCAGGCTCGAATATTTAAAAACTAAAAAACTAGTTTTCCCAAAGCCCAACCCAAACTATACCCATCCATTTTTCTCTAACTTGTGGATTCTATCTCCCCATCAAAAGCCCAACCCAAGTTATACCCACAGTTGATATAATATGGGATTCTATCTTCCCATCAAAAGTCAAACTCAAAGCTCATCTCATCTCTCTCCTCTCCCTTTCTGGTCATGGAGCAGTAGTAACACAAATTTTGATTAGATAGGTCTTGCAGCCTCCCTCTCTTCTTCTTCATTGTCGTCAAACCACCACCAGATGCCTTGGCCACACTCACCTATGTTGTCGAAACTGCTGCGTCCGCTGTCTGTTTTTCTATCGAATTTGTCTCTTTTTTTTTAGATTTTTCAAGTGGGATTGGTGGGGAGTGAAGAAAGCTCAAGTATTGTGAAAATATTGGATTTTTCAGAGATTGGAGGGATTGGGTTTTCCCATTTTTTAGAAGAAGAGAGATGGAGTTGGTGGGGTTTGGGGTTGAGAAAGATTGGATTTTGGGGTGGGTTATGATTTGGGGATTTGATATGAGATGTTGAAGATGGGTTCCTACCAGATCCAGTCTCCTCTTTCTTGGGCCAACAGGCCACACAGTTTATCATTTTACTTAAACTTGATAAATAATGGTGTGATGTACCCGACCATGAAAGTGAAAAGCTTTGTAAACATGCAAACATGAACACAACATATGCTTTGAGATCTTTTGATAGATTCGTTGGAAAAAGTATGAGCTATACGACTCTATGCTGATTAGAGATGAGATGTTGAAGATGATTTCCCTCCCCGCCCCTGTCTCCCTTTCTCTTCCCCTCATTGTTTCTCACCCCTCCTCCTCCCTATTTCACCCACAACAAAAGTCGTACCCCTGGCAGTTGAACCCTCCTCCCTTCTCATGTATCTTTGTCTTAGTTCCTCGCCGCCACCCAAGCCCGAGAATCGGCCGGGACCGACTGGAATTCTCTGTTACCCAAGATCTCAGTTAACTGGTCTTATCGGTTCGGGCTCGGTCCCTGAAAATCCATTTTTTAAAGCTCGATCTGGTCCTCAGTTTTGGCTATTCGGGCCGGTCAACCAAACCGGCTCAGCCCTAGTGTACGGGGCATACCTATGACATTTATCGCATTTTCGGACCAGATCTTTAGTCTTTTCCTGCATCTAGGACCAATAATACAGTAAGGTGAGGGCTTTGTGCGCCAATGTCTTTCCCTCAGGATGGTTCCCAAAAAATTCCTTCATGGATTTCTTTAAGGAACATAGTCTGCCTCATAGGAGTCGGGCATCTGAGAAGTGGGTCACTTGTTGATCTTCTATATAATTTATCATTAAGGAGTGTGTACCGCACCACCCAGTTCTTCATTTTACGAGCCTCTGACTTCTTCGCTGGGAGGACTCCATTTTTATGTAGCTGACTAGGGAACTCATCCAGCTAGTCTTCTCATTTGTGGAAGAAGTCTTGTGGAGTTCCTTTTCTTCCAGAGTTGATTTTTTTTTGAAATTCTATAAGTTTGTCGGCGCTATCCTTGCAGGCGAGGTCATCTTGGCTAGAGTGTTAGCTTCTTGGGTTAACTGCTTTTATCGACTAGAGGAATGCATTGGTTGTAATCCAATCTGGAAGATATCAAAGGCAGCCCCAAGTATTTCACAGGAAGGACCTCTAGTTTAAAATCAAGATACCTAGTTATCATAGATAGCTCCTCATTGGGTACCCTTGCAGCAAACAAATTGCTCTTTGAGCAATTGATGTCTAGTCCCATGCATGTTTTGAAGAGTCGCAAGCCACTATGAAGTGCCTTTGCAAATGTGGAGCTCCCATGAAAGAAAGCAATGAGGTCATCAGCAAAACATAGATGAGTAATCTGTGGGTTTTTACACTTAGGATGCAGAGTGTAGTCACCATCATCCACCTTCTGCTTCAGGATAAGATGCAGGAGTTCCATAACAAGCACAAACAAGTATGGGGACATCGGGCACCCCTGACGTATCCCTCTTTTTGCCTTGATGAAGCCTTTAGGGGACCCATTGATTGAAATAGAGAATCTAGGTGTCGTAATGCAGGCCTTCACCCAGTCTATGAACTATCCAGGAAATTGCATCTTCCTCATGACTAGCTCTATTGCTTCCCATCTCACCATATCATAAGCCTTTCTAAGGTCTATCTTGGCCGCACATCTGGACACTCCTTTGTTCCTATGATAATTTTTTA
This sequence comes from Berberis vulgaris, assembly GCA_963556465.1. NCBI lineage: Eukaryota > Viridiplantae > Streptophyta > Magnoliopsida > Ranunculales > Berberidaceae > Berberis > Berberis vulgaris. The sequence goes on along the minus strand of OY747130.1, from coordinate 23,926,337 downwards.
CCAGCTCATGAGCTAACATCACATTGTCATGTATATATCTTCCTCTTATGAATGTTGATTGGTCCAAGCTAACCAGTCTGTTCACCACTTTCTTCATCCTATTTGTCAGGATCTTAGTAATGCATTTGTATAGTACATTGCAACAAGAAATTGGTCTGAAATCACCCAGATAAGAGGCATTAGAAACCTTAGGAATTAAATTAATATACGTTGCATTTACCTCACCAAACAACTTTTTGCTCCTGAAAAAGTTCTTAACCGCCCTTGTGAAATCATTCCCTACAATTCTCCAAGCTAATTTGAAGAAGAAATATGAAAATCCATCAGGTCCTGTGGCCTTGTCTGAGCCTATAGAAGCCAGTGCTTCTGTGATTTCATTCCTGCTCACTTCCTGGCACTACAAAAAAAGCATTATTAGCTACGGAAACTAGCGACGGTTTTAAAAAACCGTCGCTATTTAAACGCTTTGCGACGGCATAAAACCGTCGCTAAAGTTTCTGCTACGATTTCGGCGCATAAATTAAAATAACCGTCGCTAACTGTTTTGCGACGGCTTAAAACTGTCGCTAATATGAGCATTAGCGACGGCACAGGGGCCGTTGCTAATGTTTACAAAAGAATTTTGTTAGCCACGGTAAAATACCGTAGCTAAGGTGTTTTTAAAAAATATATATATAAAAACAATTTAGCGACGGCACAGGGGCCGTCGCTAATGTTTACAACAGAATTTTGTTAGTCACGGTACAATACCGTAGCTAAGGTGTTTAAAAAAAAAAAAATATATATATATATATATATATATATATATATATATATATATAAACAATTTAGCGACGGCCCCTGTGTCGTCGCTAATGTTTACAACAGAATTTTGTTAGCCACGGTACAATACCGTAGCTAAGGTGTTTTTAAAATATATATATATATATATATATAAACAATTTAATTTTGTTAGCCACGGTACAATACCGTAGCTAAGGTGTTTTTAAAAATAAAAAATATATATAAAAACCAATGTAGCGACGGCACAGTGCCGTGGCTAATGAGTTTTATAACTCATTAGCCACGGCTCTCTACCGTAGCTAATTCTTATTTTTTTTAAAAATTATATAAAGACAATAGATATATATTTACAAACTGGATAAAATCACCACCAACACATTGCCGTCCAGCCTGGTTAGGAAACCTGTCTTCCACTCAGGCGACCCGGGTTCGAATCCCGCCAACGAAACTTTTTTTTTATATTAAAATTTTTATCTTAACGACGGCAACGTGTCGTGGCTAATGAGTTTTATAAATAGCCACGGTTCTCTACCGTAGCTAATTCTTTTTTTTTAAAAATTATATAAAACAAATAGATATATATTTATAAACTGGATAAAATCACCACCAACCCATTGCCCACCAGCCCGGTTGGAAGACCTGACTTTCACCCAATCGACCCGGGTTTGAATCCCGCCAATGAAACTTTTTTTTTATATTAAAATTTTTATCTTAGCCACGGTTCTCTACCGTAGCTAATTCTTTTTTTTTAAATTATATAAAACATATGGCTAAATATTTATAAACTGGATAATATCACCAATAACCCATTGCAGTCCAGCCCGGTTACGAGACCTGGCTTTCACCCAAGTGACCCGGGTTCGAATCCTGCCAATGAAACTTTTTTTTATATTAAAATTTTTATCTCAGCGACGGCAAAGTGCCGTAAAACTCATTAGCCACGGTTTTCTACCGTAGCTAATTCTTTTTTTTTTAATTATATAAAGGAAATATCTATATATTTATAAATTGGATAAAATCACCAATAACCCATTGCAGTTCAGCCCGATTACAAGACTTTGCTTTCACCCAGGCGACCTGGGTTTGAATCCCGCCAATGAAACTTTTTCTTTTATATTAAAATTTTTATCTTAGCGATGGCAAAGTGCCGCTCATTAGCCACGGTTCTCTACCGTAGCTAACTCTTTTTTTTTTAATTATATAAAGCAAATAGCTATATATTTATAAACTGGATAAAATCAATAATAACCCATTGTTGTCCAGCCCGGTTGCGAGACCTAGCTTTCACCCAGGCGACTCGGGTTCGAATCCCGCCAATGAAACTTTTTTTTTATATTAAATTTTTTATCTTAGCGACGGCAAAGTGTCGTGGCTAATGAGTTTTAACGGTTCTCTACCGTAGCTAAGTCTTTTTTTTTAAATTATATAAAGAAAATAGCTATATATTTATAAACTGGATAAAATCACGAATAACCTATTGATGTCCAGCCCGGGCTTTCACCCAAGCGACCCGGGTTCAAATCCTGCCAAGGAAACTTTTTTTTTTTATATTAAAATTTTTATCTTAGCGACGGCAAAGTGTCGTTAGCCACGGTTCTCTATCGTAGCTAAGTCTTTTTTTTAAAAAAATTATATAAAACAAATAGATATATATTTATAAACTGGATAAAATCACCACCAACCCATTGCCCTCCAGCCCGGTTAGGAGACCTGGCTTTCACCCAGGCGTCCCGTGTTCGAATCCTGCCAATGAAACTTTTTTTTATATTAAAATTAGCCACGGTTCTCTACCGTAGCTAATTTTTTTTTTTTTAAATTATATAAAGAAAATAGATATATATATATATATATATATAAATTGGATAAAATCACCACCAAAGTAGATGAGATCAAAGAAGATCAGATCAAGGAAGATCAGATCAAGGAAGATCAGATAAAAAAGATCAAAGAAGATCAGATAAAAAAAGATCAGATCAGATCAAAGAAGATCAAAGAAGATCAGATCAGATCAAAGAAGATCTCAAATAAGATCAGATCAGATCAAAAAAGATCAAAGAAGATCAGATCAGATCAAAGAAGATTAGAGAAGATCAAATCAGATCAAGGAAGATCAAATAAGATCAGAGAAGATCAAATCAGATCAAGGAAGATCAAAGAAGATTAGATAAAAAAAAGATCAGATCAGATCAAAGAAGATCAGATCAAAAAAAAATCAAATCAGATCAAAGAAGATCAGAGAAGATCAGATCAGATCAAAAAAGATCAAAGAAGATCAGATCAGATCAGATCAAAGAATATCAGATTAAAGAAGATCAAAGAAGATTAAAGAAGATCAGATCAGACAGATCAACGAAGATCAAAGACTAATTGGTTTAAAGAAGATCAGATCAAAGAAGATGAGATCAAAGAAGATCAGATAAGATCATAGAAGATCAGATCAAAGAAGATCAGATCAGATCAAAGAAGATCCGATCAAAGAAGATCAGATCAGATAAAAAAAGATCAAAGAAGATCAGATAAAAAAAGATCAGATCAAATCAAATCAAAGAAGTTCAAATAAGATCAAATAAGATCATATCAGATAAAAGAAGATAAAAAAAGATCAGATCAAAGAAGTTCAAAGAAGATAAAAAGAAGATCAGATCAAAGAAGATGGGATCAAAGAAGATCAGATCAAAAAAGATCAGATCAGATCAAAGAAGATCAAAGAATATCAGATCAAAGAAGATCAGTTCAAAGAAGATCAAAGAAGATCCGATCAAAGAAGATCAAATCAAATAAGATCAAAAAAGATCAGATAAGATCAAAGAAGATCAGATAAGATCAAAGAATATCAAATCAGATAAGATCAGATCAAAGAAGATAAAAGAAGATCAGAGAAGATTAGATCAGATCAAAGAAGATCAAAGAATATCAGATAAAAGAAGATCATAGTAGATGAGATCGAAGATGAGATCAGAGATCAGATCAGATCAGATCAACGAAGATCAAAGACTAATTGGTTTAAAAAAAAAAAATTAAACACTAAAGAGATTAGCTACGGCAAATTGGTTTTTGATTTTTCACATTAGCGACGGCAAAACACCATCGCTAATTGGTTTAAAAAAAAAATTAAACACTAAAGAGATTAGCTACGGCAATTTGCCGTGGCTAATTGGTTTATGATTTTTTACATTAGCGACGGCAAATTGCCGTCGCTAATTGGTTTTAAAAAAAATTACAATAAAGAGATTAGCTACGGCAATTTGCCGTGGCTAAATGGTTTTATTTTTTACATTAGCGAGCGACGGTCAATAAACGTCGCTAATTGGTTTAAAAAAAAAATTACACTAAAGAGATTAGCTACGGCAATTTGCCGTGGCTAATTGGTTTTTAAAATTAAAAAAAAATTACGCTAAAGAGATTAGCTACAGCCATTTGCCGTGGCTATTTGATTTTTTATATTACCGATCCGCGTGAAACCTATCTCAACCGTCAATAACACCCAAAAATTTAGCTGAATCCAACGCACTAAACCAAACCACGTCATCGATCTGCGTGAAACTAACACAACCAATCCCCTTTAATTACCTTTCTCTATATAAATTTCAATTTTTTCTACAAACCAACTTAAACAAAAAATTTCTCTCAACAAAAAAATTTCTCTCAACCTTCAGAGAAGAAACCCACAGAGGAGAAGTTCGTCGCTTCCTCGACACGATCCCTGACGCCTCTCTCTCCCCTCCCTTCCTCCACCGCCTCTCTCTCGTAGATCTCTGAGATCTGATATCTCTGATCTCGGAGTTCTGAGATCTCGAAGATCTGAGATCTCTTAGATATGAGACCTGAGATCTCGAAGAGATCTCCGATATTCTATAGATCGATTTTTTTTTTTTTTTTTTTTTTGTCATTTTTGTATGGATTCTTTGTAATTTTTGTATGATATTCTATAGACTGTGTAATTTTTGTTATAATTTTGATCAATTAAGTTTAGTTTTGGTAGTTGATATTAATTTTCAGAATGGAAAATCATTAATAGCTAATTTCATTATAAAAAATGAAATATAATTTGTAATTTATAATTTGTAAATTTCATTTGTCAATATGATTTGCAACAAAGTTGTCCCTAAATAGCCACGAGAAATACCGTGCCTGTTTTGTCAATTAGATTTGCAATTTAGCGACGGCAAAATGTCGCCGCTAATATAAAAATAATGTAAAAATATTTTTTTTAGAAAATCAATTAGCCACGGGAAAATGCCGTCGCTAATATAAAAATAATGTTAAATTTAAAAAAAAAAAATCAATTAGCCACGGCTAAATGCCGTCGCTAATATTAAAATTATGTTAAAATATTTTTTGTAAAAATCAATTAGCCACGGCTAAATGCCGTCGCTAATATTAAAATATTTTTTTAGAAAATCAATTAGCCACGGCAAAATGCCGTCGCTAATATAAAAATAATGTTAAATTTTTTTTTTAAAATCAATTAGCCACGGCTAAATGCCGTCACTAATATTAAAATTATGTTAAAATATTTTTTGTAAAAATCATTTAGCCACGGCTAAATGCCGTCACTAATATTAAAATATTTTTTTTAAATACCATTTAGCCACGGTAAAATGCCGTCGCTAATATAAAAATAATGTTAAAATATTTTTTTTTAAATACCATTTAGCGACGGAACTTTCTGACCTAGCCACGTTTTTTTTGCCGTGGCTAATTAGCGACGGGATATTTGTCGTCGCTGATTCAAATAGTGACGATAATATGAGCTACGGTATAGCAACGGTAGTTGTGCCGTCGCTGATTCCTTTTAGCTACGATTTTGGGACAATTAGCAACGGATTTTAGCCGTTGCTAATATCAATTTTTTTTGTAGTGTGGATAAGCTCCATGTTCTCTGCCTCATTCATTGTTCTTTCAACTTGCAACATATCAATGACTGAAGTATCATAGCACTCTTGTTCTCCAGCAAACACTCCATTAAAGTGCCTGATGCACTCATTTTCAATCTCCTTCATATCTTCCAATTTCTCATTCTGAGAGTTGTAGATGGATAGAATTTTATTTTTTGACCTCCTTTCCCGTAAGTAGTGATGAAAATGTTCACCTGATTGCATATGTTTTGTCTTTGCTCTCTGCACTATTTCAGACTCAGCATTGCGGGTTGCATTTGCATATTTTTTAACGGCTTCCTTTCCTGTCTCTGCTAGGCTATGGTTAAGAGGGTCCAATTGAAGGGAATTTTGAGTGACTTCCATGTGCTGCTTTGCAATTCTGACTCCACAATTGGCATTGACAAAGTTGTTTTTTCTCCATGTTGTCAAAAGAGCTTTCACTCTTTTTAGTTTTTGAACAAGGCCATATGTTGCATTACCCCTCACAGGTTGTGCCCAAGCAGTTTGTATCACTTCCATATAGTCCTTCTCATGTACCCAGTAATTGAAGAACCTAAAGGGTATAGGACCAGGGTTTTTGTGTTCATAAATTGTTAAAATAACTGAAGAGTGGTATGATATACCTGGGTTTAGGAAGTCCACTTCAGAATTGGGCATATCAAGTAGCCATTCCTGATTTATCATTTCCCTATCCAATTTGCACACAGTTCTATTCTCTCCAATCTGCTTGTTACTCCAGGTTAAAAAGCAACCTTTGTATTGATAGTCAAGAAGTCATGTATTCAAGATGCATTCTACGAAGTCTGCAAATTGTCCTGGTTGTATCTCCTATCCTCCTACTCTTTCCTGTGAATTCAATATCGAGTTAAATCACCCAGTATTGACCATGGAAGTCTGTTGGTCCTTGAGAAGTCTTCTAGTTCTAGCCAAAGCTTCTTCTTGATGTTATTGTAACTGCTGCCATATACGAATGTTAACATGCAAGTGTATCCATTAGGCCATATGGCCTTCATGCAGATTGCTTGATCAGACCTAGATACTACACTCATATTCACTGCTTGGGGGTCCCAAATCACCCAAATTCTACCTCCTTGGACAAGATCATTGTTATCAACTGCTAGCCAATCCCTCATTAGTTCCTTTTGAATTTTGTCCCTCTTTTCATTGCTCACTTTTGTCTCAACCAGTCCCATAACACTGATATTTTGTTTCAGTATAAGCTTCCTGACCTCACTTTGCTTCAAGGGGTCATTCAGGCCCCCCTTACATTCCAACAAGTTGTCTTAATCATCTAAATAAACAGCAATTTGTGCACCCCCCCCCCCCCAGATGGGTTAGACCCTCCTTGACCTACGGTAGTCTTTTGTGTTTTGTTGGTCTTCCTAGCTAACGCATTTCAGGTCCTTGTTCAGGTATTTGTAACACTTCAAAAGGATTGTTTCTACTTCTAAGGTTATGGGCTTTAGTCTGAGTCTGCTTGTTAGCTCCTTTGTTCTGTTTAGAGTTACTACTAGTAACATTGTCCATAGCCTTGTTTGTAACTCCCTGTGTAGGCCTCGGTGTTATCTCCTTCCTGCGACCATTATCTCGCAACGTGCTCAATGCATTGGAGTCCTTACAATCATGCCTATGTGGTGGGATAACCACTACAGACAAGGCTTTTGTTGATGCTTGCTCGTTCACTGGCTCACTATGGTCCTCATTTTGCATCTCTGATGCTGTCTCATTCTCTGTCTCACTTTGAATGCCATGTTGGGTAGCATTCTGTGTAGTGCCTTGCCCTACATTCTCAGCACCGACCTTCTTAACTTGAACCTCATTGTCCTTGGCATTCTCCACCTCCACCTGGTTCTCAACGGGCTGCTCCTTAGGCTGTTCTTGTTGCTCTTTATCCTGTGAACCTACTGGATTAACACTCTGAGCATCAGTATGATTGTTAAAAGCATTGCGTCTACCTGTAACTGCTGTCCAACCCTCTTGATGATCTACAAATTTTTTTCCCTGAACCTCTTTCCAGTACTTGGCAGTTGGAATTGGAGCCTTCGTTTGCTTTGGGCACTTGGCAGAGTTCTGTTCAAATCCCACACAATGCATCTTTCCGGCTTCCAGGAGTACTCAACTTCTACTCTAGTGGTCCTCCCATCATCTGAGATGGCCTAGATCTCATTAGGGAACACACTATTTAAACTTATTTCAACACACACTCTTGCAAAAGACAATCTAGATCTTTGCTCCGTTGCTTTGTCAAGCATTAGGGGAACCCCTAGTGCACTGGCTATGGTCTGCAGACCTTCAGGACTCCATAGGAAGAGTGGCACCTTTCTCAAATTGACCCATATGGGTACTGAACTTAGAACCTCCACGTCTTCTTCCATATATGGCTTCCATGGCCTAACAAGAAACAACTTGCTGGCTACATGCACAGGTCCCATATCTAGTACCTTTGTTCTATCTGTTTCATTGAGGAATTTGAATACAAAAGCTTTGTCTCCGTAAACAGCCATCTCAAATCCATTTTTTAGTCCCCAAACTCTCTTCAAGGTTTCATTGACAAAACCATATGATAGCCTCCTTCCAACAAAGTTGCCTATAATATAATGTTCACATTCATTCATGCTTTTTACATGATCTGCAACCTTGATCTGCACTACAGTTTTACCCTCAACCATGGAGGGTGGGAAGTAAGCCAGTCTACTTGTGCCTTGTTCTCTTCAGTTGTTAAACAACCCAGTCTAACTTACCTTCCCGTTTTCAATGTTGTTGTTGTTGGCGGCCTGTTTGTTTGCATGATTTTCAACTGCAATAACAGGTGCATCCAATGGCATCAATGGGGTAATGGTATCTGTTACAGAAGTCTCCATATTCCTGGTCCTAGGTCCTTGTTCATTCATTCCCTTCTCACCATCTAATGCTTCTCCATGAGGGGCAATGGAAGCGCAGTGAGTCTGTGCACACACTGTAATCATCCTTTCTCAGTCAACCCTACAATCCCCGAAGCTTACGAATTCCTTCAGCCTCCCTTATTGAACCCAGTATTGAATCTCGTTCCTGAGGCATTTGCAGTCCTGGGTATCGCGTTGGAAGGATCTCTACTGAGCTTTGAGTGCAACTTGATGTCCTCCCAGTTTTTCATGGTGGATAGGATGTCGGACAAAAAGGAATTGAGCGTAGTGTAGGTGGGATATCTAGAGTTGTTGGTCTTGTCTAGTTTTATTTTGCCAGACCTGGCCTGATTGTCACTCCGCCTTCTTTTGGATTTGTCTTCCTCCTTGTCTTCGTCTACTTCTTTTGGATTTGTCTTCCTCATTGTCTTTGTCTATGTCTCTGGTATCGGAGAATTGCTTAGTTTCGCTCTCTTCCCTTTTTTGGTTGCCAACATCTCTTTTAAGGTGATGTATTTTTGTGTACTTTTCAACAGGATCTGCCAGGTCTGTTGGGGGCTCCAAGGTAGAAAGTTATAAAACTGGCCTCTCTTAAGGCCGGAGGTGAAGGCAGGGATTTATATGTCGTCACTACAATCGTTGATCAGGGTTAGTTCATCATTGAACATAGTCACACATTCCATGAGGGTCTCGCCAGTTTACTACTTGAGGCTAAGCAGGTAATGGGTTCCCTTCCTGTTCCGCTGGCTCCCCACAAATCAGGTGATGAAAGCCTTCGTTAGAATCTGGAACATTCAATGGACCTTGGCTGGAGGCTGTGGAACCAGGTTAGTGAAACCTTCTTCAGGCTTGTAGGGAAAGTACGATACAAGATGACTTTCAAACTTTCCTTCAACGCCATCACATGGTGGTATGGATTTGGTGGTTCCGTCATAGAACTCAAGCTTTGGGGCCTGAATTTTATTAGCCATGGGCATTCATGATCTGCTTAGAAAATGGGGAGACTGTAAGATTGTACAGGACGTCCAGATCGGTAGCTCCTAGTCGAAGCGGATTCCCGACAATGGTCCTGTCGCACTCTAAGGCGTGGTCCCCTTGGATTCCTACATCTTTTAGGTTCCCCTCATGGTTGGCGTTATGGTCCTTGATGGGAACGTTGCCACTCTTGTGACGCGCTCCGTGGTATCCTAATGGCCTAGAGATCTGTTTGGATTTTCGCCATCCTATGATGGTAGTTGTCGACCCTAGGCGAGTCTCTCTATCACTTGCATGTGGTGGCTCATGTGGAGCGAAATCTAATCTATGCGGTGGTGTGTTGTGGCCGCTTCGGTGGCGAGGCCTTGCAGTTGTTTTGTTTCCGCAATTAGATTGATTTGGCTTTGTGGCAGAGCTTCTTCGTTCGAAGTGCTAGCAAACTCGACATTATTGTTGTTAGCTTGGGATCTGGTGCTAGTAACCATGTATTTGAGACGCTATAAGTTCAAAGGAGTTTATATTTTTGCTTTAAGAATAACTTCTCATTCTCCCCATGAACAACGCTAAACTGATGGCGTCCAAATCTATTCATGTTGATTTTTGACCTGTAAAAACGAACAACGATGAACCAGAGTCCACCGTTGTGGCAACCAAAGACACTCCGATGGTAAATTTAGGTGTTTGAACAAAAATGAATATAGACTCATAAAATTATGGTTGCATGTGTGTACCTTTCTCCTCCGCTTTTGTTCACCTTATATATTGAGTGCTTTTGACTCCTTTATTGATTTTACGTTGAGGGCGTAATGGAGGAAGAAGATCTCGCTTAGACTTTTACCCGTCCATGACCGAGTCTTCTTTGGCACGTGCTCTCTTTGGGACCCAATGCTTGATTGGACTAGGAGGCGTGCAAGTGGACCTTAGGCCTGCTATAGTCCAGAGGTCATTATTCGGGCCTTATTGTCCTGAGCCAAACTCCAAGATTTGACCATATTTGGCTTGTGTAATATGGGCTTTGGCGCCTAACTTACAGGCTGAATAATAATTAGCCTAAGCCTGAGTTGGACTTGGCTTAGGGCTTGACACTAATCCATTGAGTTGTGATCGGATGATTGTTTGATGTCTCATCTACCACGTCTCACTGAGGGCTTTTTTTAAGTGCTTAGACTGAACGAGCTTTTGAATGAACTGTTTGTATTACTTCTGAATGAGCTGCTGATTAGAAGCTATAAAATTAAAGGGTGTTTGTTTTTAGGTGCTGAATCAGAACTGTTTGACAATTTTGCCCCATTGAGCTGAAAAAATTTATGATACAAATATTATGCTTAAAATTATATCAAATAATTATTCAAATCCTAGAGAATGTTACAGTACATTTCATTACAAGAATATCGGAATATGACCAAAGATGAAGGAGAGTTGAAAGTATACATGAGAGGGAGAGTTGGAGAGATGAGAAAAACTTGAAAATATAGAGAAACAAACACAAATATGAAGGAAAGATTATTATAAAATTGTCATTATAAAGATGGGGCAGCAATTGTCATTATAAAATTATGTTAAGATTATTATTGAAATAATTTTTTACTCAGTGCTAAATTATTAGCACATTCTTGTTACCTACTCTAATATGAGAACTAAAAACAAACCCTCTAAAGAATGTGGTCAACTTCTCATTAAGACTCCCGACTCCATATTGAGTGAGAAGAAAAACAAACACCCTCTAACCTGCGCCCTTGAGCTCTCTCTCTCTCCCAACAACAGCAACAACACTTGAGGACGAGAGAGCGTATGGGGTTTGGTTTCTCGATCCGAGCACAAAAACCCTCATCCTCAATTCCTCAATTTGATCTTCTGTTGTGGAAGAAGAGTCGATCGAATTCCAAGGATGATGATGATGATGATGCAGAAGCAGAGTAGTCCTCCCAAGCATCGACACGATGGGACCTCACCTTTGCCTTTGGGGATGGATTGGAGCCCTCGACCCATGAAATGGGTAAGCTTTCGATTCCTCTTTCATTTCATGTGATCTTTAATTTCTTCCCCAAGGTGTTTAGCAGCTCAATTTGACTGTTGGTTTCATTAATTAATGATGTTTTAGTTGAAATGCTTGATACGGGGTTCTGAAATATGTTACATTAATGAAACTGCAGTAGGGAACAGTGGATCGTTAGTGGGATTTCGAGTTTGTGAATTGGAATTTGTGATTCTTAGAGAAATCTCGCCTTAAAAGGCTCAAAGGTGAAAGCTTTGGTTCCACTAAGTTATTGACAGTAGAAATAGGGAATTATGTGAAAAGTTGTCGAAATAGCACTAGTAAGATTCTAATGAAATCAACTAAGTGACATCTCATAAAAATTGGAATCACCTAATCAAGGTTTTTTTGGTTTCAAGTATAGCATTGCGGGTCAAAGGATAAGTGTTAAATCTGCAGCGTTGACTTTTCTTCAATGAGTAAGCTAAGTTATTAATGCGGCAAAAAGTCGCCGATTAATTGGCGATTAATCACAATTTGGGGCTTGACTGAACCGAACCGAATTGGGTGAAATCGGTTGGAGTTTAGCGGTCACCGATTAATCGGTGAAAAATCGGCGAGTCACCGATTAATCGGCCAGCCAAATCGCCGATTTATTGCTATGTTGGAAGGTTAAGTTGTTTGTAGTGACATATAAGTATTGCAACCTGCAAAATTAAATTCATTAATTAGTAAAGAATTATATGACTATGATTAATTAGTAAAGTTATATAATTACAAATTTACACCATTTTGATTAATTATTTATTTTTGTAATCTATGACTAGATTAAATTTTAAAAATATATTAAAATTTAAAAATATTTGCTTTGAAAAATTGACCGATTAAATCCGATTAACCCCAATTAATCCCGCTTAATAGTAATTCGATCCTGGATCACACCGCTTTCAATTTAACTGCATAGTGAGTAAGTGTGCATTTGTACATTGTGGGTGTACTCCCCTCTACTTGAAATGACTGATTCTCAAGAGATGGGAGACTTTTCATGAGGGATCACAGACTCTGTAGAAGACTTGTCATCAGAGATTACAAACTACAAACAACTATCTATTTTTCTATTGCATGTGATATTTGAAGTTGGATGTCAATTAATTGGGTCTGGCTTATTCAAAATTTGCCTTCTTGTCAAATTGGATTCCAGGTATAGACTATTCAAGAATTTGTAAAAGCTGGGTCAGATACTGCTACCTGGAGCACTGGCCAGTTTGCACACATTTTTGTTCCGTAACACCCATCAATAACTTTTCGCTAAAAGGGGCAAACTTGATTTTGTTGGGAAAGGTGAGGGAAGCTTTCTTTACTTGGAGATTGGCTTCTATTAGAAGATAGAAGCTATGACTGTTGACACTAATTTCATTTGCTACCCACTGGGCGATTAGCGGGAATGAAACAATAGACCATTTCATGAGATTGCCATGGAGTATATGGGTATATCTTGGAAGTTAAACACTTCTTTTTCAACTGGTGGTGTTTTATAAAGTTCAGACTTCATAGGTGTTCGGTTAATGGCTTTGTGCTAAACTGGGAGCACCTTCTATTTGAATGAGTATTATTAGCCTTTTGGCTAGTATTTTTTCATCTTTAGTGTTTGTTTGTTTTGGGGGATTCTGAGGTGATAAGTAAGATTGCGCTTGAAGGGACTACAATATTATCTTAGAAAGCACAAACACTTCAAACATTGACCGTGCCAGTGTTCTACTTGGACATGGCTTCGACGTATGACAAACATTTGTTCAGGGTGCTGAGATACTTTTGGTATAAGTGGACGTGGCTAGGACACGTCTTGGATGGTTTCGGGACACTTTTGGGCATTAAGCATATCGGTTAGGATTTGTTCTTAGAATCTAGTTTCTTTGTGATTTATGTCAATTATTAGCTAATATGTGTATCTTATGAATGTTGATGATACATGTTAAAATTGAAGTTTCATGCTTGAAGTATTTGCTTAATGAATGATCTGATGAACGACATTTATTATTTTTTCCGTTCTTGTTAACAATTGGTTTGGTAGTTTCTATAGGAGTGGTGATTCACATTCATAGTCATACTTTCTACATTCAAGGATAGAGAAACATGATTTATTAATCAACATGTCAGACAATGTGCTTTTAAGAAGAGTTTCAATCCCTGTAAAATAATCTGTCCTTTCACCCTGTATGTTCCTACAAAGAACCTGAACCACTAGCTATTGGGAGTTTAGAAGGAGCAATCCTAAGCTTTCTTCCTATTCAGGCTAGATAAATTTCCCAATGGCTCAAATTGGGAATATACTAGGTGCAAATGAAAGGCCTCCCAAACTAGGATCAATTCGGAAGACCCCTTTTCACATTTTAATTTTTTTTCCAGCGAAAAACCCCATTCCTCAATGTCTGAATAGCGGTGGGCATTTATGCAAGTAATCTAAGTACATAATTTGGTGCATTTGATGAAGTTGAAATTTTGAAACGGAGTTGTGAGCAATTTGGTAGTTTGAAGTAAAACTCACCCAAGCTTTTGGAGAATATTAAAAAATCTCAATCATGATCAGGAAGTCCAATGCTTACAGCATCCACAGTTGTTTTCAAATTTCAAAGATGGAAAACTGAAGGAAATTTCCAATTATGAAAACCCGAATGATCAAATATGGAAATGATAAGAAATCACCTGGATATTATTGTCTCTAACACTTCTTTGTCAAGGGACGTAGGGAAATTCCTACCATAAAAAATATTTGCAAAGTAGGGTGGAATTTTTGTGTTTGATGGGAAACTTTGTTTATTTCTTGACTTTAGCAATTGATAGTAGAAGACGAATGTCAAATTCTCGTTTAAGAAAAATCCGAACTAAATTTGATTTTTAAGATCCACAATGGATGAAGTGAACCAGAGAATGCATTACCCACCTCCTAAGGTAAGATAATCCTCTCTTCTTCGTCCCTGAGACACTCATGAGCTGTTCTGTTTCCTTGCAAGTGTAAAGGATTCTAAGTTGAATGGAGTATTTTGTAGCAAAGACTTTGAGCTCAATTCCCCAATGGTATGGTTTAAAAACATCCACCTTAGAAGAGGAAATGCAGAATATCAAATTGAAAAAAGAAAAAGAAAAAAAAAAGAGAAGGAAAATCTGTAAAATTTTATGGGTATGGATTGGCATACACAAATGCTTGGATTAATTCTCTCTTTCTTTCAGTTAAATATGAATTTAGTGGTGTTGACTGGTTAGATCCATTAAGGAATTTTTATGACCACATGAAAGAGAAATCAGGAAACATAGTTTGTTATTAAAAGAGATTTTGTCAGACATCAAGTTCAAAGCTTTGATGTGATATTTAGAAACTTGCGACTTTTGTAGTTTTAGATGAGAACAAGGTTCTTTTCTTTCCCAAATAAAATACAACTTTTGAGTTTCAAGTATCATATTCTCTTCTAAAATGGCATGTGAATTCAGTTTTATTCACTGTTACTTGTGAATCAGTTAGACACATCGTAGTTAAGGCATTGAGGCGGAGGTGAGGCGGACGGGCTTGAAAACGCCTCAAAGGCGAGGCGCCTCACTACACTGAAGCGGTCTTAACATTTTTTAAAGATTTTTTTTATTTTAATAAATTGAAACATATTTATATAAGGTAATATACATCATCATTTTGATAATTATCATAAGCCAATATGTACAAAAAATCACACAACTATTTAGAATTGAAATGAAAACATAATAAAGTTGCATAGCATAGCAAAAAGGTGCACTACATAAGTGTACTTAACTTGCCATCATCCACTAAATCACTAAAAAAAGAAATAAACATTAAAAACATCAAAGCATAATGTAAATTAGTTCACCAAGTCACCAACTTCTCATTTCATGTGAAAATCGTCAAGCCATAGGAAAATCGTCAAGCCATAGGAAAATCGTCAAGCCAAAGCATAATGTAAATTAGTTCACCAAGTCACCAACTTCTCATCTCATTTCACCAACTTCTCACCAAGCCATAGGAAAAAATCGTCAAGCATTTTTAATGAATTTCATTTGAGAAAAATCAAGTTGGCTAGCTGTAGGTGAGATAAACCATCCATTGAGTTTTTTTTTTTTTTTTTTCTAATTAGCATCATTTCAGTGCGATAATCTGTAAAATAAAAATTTGGGGCCCCATAGGTACTTATGACATGTCATCCTAAATTTGGTTTCATCTCTACTTGGTAAGAAAGAAAGTATAACTTAGCATGTTCTCGAGTTAATTGTTTTTGCCAAAGAATCCACAATGAGGGCGTTTCTTTGATTAAGAGGCAACATGATAGGGTTCTGCCAATTGCCTTGGCTTAAGTCCCTACCATGAGACTTTATACCATGAAGTCTGTTAACAAAATAGAAAAAAAAAAAAAAAAAATAGAGAAGATAGAAGAAGAAGAAGAAAAAACAGATCAGGAGAAGGAAGCAGAAGAACAGATCAGGGAAAAAAACATAACAGAGAGGAAAAAAAAGGCAGCAAAAAGAGAAGACCGAAGAAGAACAGATCAGAAAAAAAAAAACAGGCAGCAGAAGAAGAAGACGAGATGAAGAAGAAGAGAGGAGACCGGAGGAAGAGAAGAAGAGAAATGTACCTGATTTGAAGGAGAAGAAGCTTATTTGAAGCAAAAGAACACACTACAGCCAATCTCTTATGTCTTAACCTAAGCAACAACTCATTCTCTTGTCTAAGTACCCCTCTTAACCCTAATAGATAAGTGGGCTGCAAATGGGCTTTTGGTATTTATAGAGTATGGGCTGTTATTTTGGGTTGAGGTGGTCCGAGGCGTTTGAGGCGGGTGAGGCATGAGGCATGAGGCGGACGCCTCAATTCACCGGTCCGCCTTCCATCATTTTGAGGCGGTACTCTACCAAAACACCTTAACTACACTAACGCCTTAACTACACTGGTTAGACAGTAAAAGAAAGTTGAACTTGAAGGAGTCAAATTCAACTAGACATAAATCCCCAAAATTGCTTCTCATATGCATGAAAGAAATTCCTATGCAGTGCCTGGGAGGGGACTCAAGACAAGCTTGACCATGTTCTTGGGCCTAGTAGTTTACTCAGTCCTCTTAAACATATTTCTTTTCCTCGTAGTTTACCCAACCTCAGAGTTTGTAGCTTAAAATCTCCTTTATTTTCTTCGTACTTAACATAGCATCAAGGGCTTCAACAACATTCCCATCTGCAAATACCTTTCTCGAATTTTACAAACACTTATTCCAGTTCCTAGAAACCACGAGCACCATTTTTGAAAAACCTTCCTCCTGTGCAAAAGTTTTCCTTTATCGTCATCCTCTAGTGCTTAACAGTTTTTCCCACATTGAAATCCCTGCTTTCTGAACAGTAGCCTCTTCGATTTGGTTATCGTTCTGGCCACAATCCACCACATCTTGCGCCTTCAATCTATTTTTGTGATCGATCGGCAGGTGTCCTGAATTAACCCTATGTTTAACAATCTGATAAATATTAATCTATCTTAAGCTAGTTTTTGCACCCGGCTTAAGAAATTCACTTGTTGGGGCTCAGTCGGTAATGCTACTTCACAGGAAATCGTTAATATTGATATTTTCACTGGAAGTAGGCAACATAATTGGCATGAATAAGTCCAAAATTTTATATCACTTTTCACCTGGTATAAATATAGTAAGGTTATCTTTCTAGCCACAATGTCATGGAACCACATAACTAGTTGATTATCTTGCCTTACGAGGACATTATTTATCTTCTTCCTGAGAAGATGGTCCACATGTTCCATATATTAGAATTTGGAAAGCACAGTGTTTTATTACGCTTTGTAAGAGCTTTTTCCGAATTTGTTACATTAAACTCCTTTAGCCCCCAATGTATCTGAACCCAAGGGTTTTTTTCGGAATTAACCTGCATGCTTCATTTGTAGGATGGAAGAAACACTGTTTGGCCACATGATCCTTGTTCAGGATGGAGTTATTGTGTGGCAATTCCTTCTTGGGTCGTGCTGCCCAAATCAAGAGATGCTGAGGGAATAGTGGTGAGAATTTCATTACCTTCTTACAGTGAATACATTTTTTTTAAGCAATGGACAATGCAGTTAAGAATTTGTTTATCGAGTATTATATCTTTGATAATTTCATGATATCAAGCTGTGTATGTCACTGTTTGTGAATAATATATATTAATAGTGGTGGATGAGCAAATATGATATTGTACGCTCAATCGGACATCCAAAAATACCTAAATGTGATTGTATACTAAAATGAAAAATAAGCAACTATTTATATCTGTAGAACCAGAAGCTTTGTATATGCGTTCATACAAATAATTCAGGTTTAAGAGCCAAACTACTTAAAAGCATTACTCCCAGACCCTAATCTAAATTTAAATACTATGTTGAAATATCAGAGATACATGGGATAGAAATTGATAGTAAAGAATTAGTTGTACATTATTTTGGCTCCTTACATTTTTTTCAGAAGAAGATAAAACTGTTGCATTTGTCGAAGAGATTCCATGTATGCTGCAATCAAACCAGTTTGTTTTAAGATCTTTTTCTGCACCATTGAAAAAAATAAAATTTGCTAGCACTGAAAGTTCACTAAACCCTGGGTCCATAAGTTACTGTCTTTGGATTGTATAAACAACCCAAATTGCTGAATCAACTCTTATCATTGCCTGTTCCAAGTATACTGATTGTTGAAATGATAACTGATTAGACAAAAGTACTAGAAGCTATCTATTTTTTTCCATAGTGGAATCATTTAAAAGAGGTTTATGGATTCAAAGGGTCAATGGTTCCTATTTTTACCACCGATATCTTTGCTTTTCGTGTTTTTTTTTTTTCGGAGGGGAAGGAGGAGGGGGGGGGGGGGGGGGGGGGGGGGGGTGTTATTGTTAAATCACAAGAGATGTTGGGTTTTTCAAATTGATGAGACATCTATGGCATGGGTAACAGTCAACACTACCACCTTTTCTATGTGATTATACCTTGTCTGTATATTTCCTTCTGAGTTTATGCCTCAGAAGTATTCTGTTTTAACATTCCTAAGGATCAGTTCTACAGGGTTCAAGTTGGTATACAATCACCAGAAGGGATTACTTCTGCTCGAGGTGTACTAAGAAGATTCAGTGATTTTATTAGGCTATTCACTGAAGTAAGTCTATAAACTTCCTTCGACTTTTGTTCCTGACGTTTATCCTTTGCTTAGTCATAGGCAAAGCCATTGTAAATTTTTGGAGAATTCAATTTTCAGAACCCATTATGTCAACAAAACAGCCATTCTAAAGATTAAAAAATGTTTTCTGTAGTTGAAGAGGGCATTTCCCAAGAAAAATCTTCCACCGGCTCCATCTAAGCATGTTTTGAGAATAAATTCTAGCAGAGTACTACCAGAAGAGGTGTGTATCATTCTTGTTATTTTCCTTCCTCTTTTTTGGTAATATGTTCTCATCAGATCATCCTTTTATTGTAGAATCTGATTCTAGTGTCAAGTGATTCAGTATGTGAAATGAGATTATTCTTGGAGCTTTCTGAATCTGACACTGGCCCCCTTACGAACTCTTACATAAAATGTTATCAATTAGAAGAGAGACATGTTAGTATGTCTCTGATAGCATAGAGCAAACCTTGTTGGTTGTTTTGATGATTATGAGTTGGAAAGTGGTAATGTCCTGCTTCATAGACCATCAAATTTTACAGTATGTAAAAATATTAGGAATAGCTTATATCTTTAAGGGGTCTACACCTGAGTCAATTCTCTCTTTGAAATTTTAATATCCTGCTTCATAGACTAGAAAAGATTGCAGAGTGCAAAAATATGAGGGAGTGATTATCTGGGAGGGTCTCAATTTTTCATTTTCTTATTTTTATTGTCTATTAAAAGTGAGACCACAAACCACAGAAACGTTGGGCTGAAAAAGTTCATCAAATTTTGCAGCCACTATACTAGCTGCAAAAAAAAATAAAAAAATGTATTGCCATCATTTTAAAGCAGTTCTATGGTGATAATTTAACACAGCTTATGCTAATTGATGGTAGTTCTGTGGTGATAATATCATCCAGCTGAATGTATTTATTACTATTATCAGTTGTATGGTGTTGTACCATACGTACTAATTGAAAAATGGAGTACATGTGATTGGTGAAGCTACCAAGTTAGAATCAGTTACTGAAATTATTTTAAAACCTGGAATCATGAATAATTGATGTTCTCAAAATGGCTAGTCTTGCTGCAGAGGAGGAGTTCTTTGGAGGAATGTATTGGAAAGTTGTTGTCTGATATTGACTTGTCCAGAAGTGTTCCAGTGGCATCCTTCCTTGAGCTAGAAACTGCTGCTAGGTCTTGTAGGTGTCCACTACTCTCCTTGATGCATCGTCTTTCATTTATTTAATATTGAGGGAGGTCTGCACACTATGCATTCTAGAGATTTGCTTGGGTGAGCATTGGTTGGAGGCAACTGAAGTGATTTTCACACGTCCGCATGTCAAGGCTGAGCCCCTTTGGATTATGAGACCACAGTCTTTAATTTTAGTTAGTTCCTTTTTTTTTCTTAAAAATGGCCCCAATATTTTGTATAAATAATAAGGAGGCCTTGATCACTTTATTTATTCAACGTTACTTTGTTTTGGAGTAGGATATTCAAGATGAGAAGAAAACGTGATTGGGAATTTGACTGATAAAAGTTAAGAGTTGTCCAGGAAGATTGAATAGTTGTTGATAGCTTCTGCATTACTTTGATTCATATCAGCAACTCGGACAGCATTTGAGCTTGTTTCCCTTGGTTTCATTAAGAAAATTGTTTTGAAAACCTGTTTCGCGTCCCTAGTTTTTTTTTTTTTTTTTTTTTTTTTTTTTTGGCCTTTGTCTGCTTTCTGGTGCCTTGTGGGTATTAACATTTGGGTTCCTTCAACTCTTTTTCAGCATTTCAAAATGCAAATCAGCAGCCCTCAGAGGTAAAAACTTCTGCCAATAGCATGGTTTCTTTTCAACAAGGTTCAAGTCTTTCTTTAGTTGGTGGTGGTTCATCAGTAACAACTGATTATGCTAGTGATAATGCTGATGAATCATCTGAGCTTGGAACCTCCAGGAAAAGAACTGATAATAGTTCTGACGGTGGTATGGATGATTTAGTATTGGATCAAGACATAGACACACTTACAAAGTGTGGGTTGTCTAATATGGATAATGGTCTGTTTGCGGGAGACTCCATTCTAGAGCATTTAGAAGGGTTTCCTCCACATAAAATTCATGCAAAGAAGGTAAGCAATATTTCAGAAAGTGAAACCTATAATGGAAATGCTAGCCATTCTCGAAAGCTCTCTGCCGAGAGTGTTCGAAATGATGTAAGCTCCATTAGAGGCAGTGAACTATCGACTGGGGTTCCTAATTCAGTTGGCGATGGATTCGTCGATTTTGGTGGAGGTTCTGAAGCTCCTACAACATCAGAGAGTCCCGGGTTTACAGATATACAATTTCCCAGTGACGTACGTATTGTCCTTCCTTTCGATCAGCACCACAAGTTGAACAGAGTTCTTATGACTATGCAACGGAGACTAGGGACAGCGAAAACAGACATGGAAGATCTTCTAGCAAGATTAAATCAAGAAATAGCAGTGAAGAAATATCTTACGACAAAGGTATTTTTCTTTACATTATGTGTGAAATGATCCTAAGTTTAAGGTATGTTTCCCAAGTTGGTTGAGTATTGTACTATCATCTGGATTCTTCTCTATTTAGGAATCACAATCTTCCTTATCTATTTACAGTCTCAACAGTTCGGGGCTGTAGGTTGTTGATGTTGTTATTATTTTTTTAAGGGTAATCAGGGGTTTAATGAATCCCTGAACCACCTAAATGCATGCATTTGCCAATCCTGCAGTTGTGATACCATTTCCCACCACCAGCTGACCTAGCACCAGTTGTTTTAAGAGTATTTTATAGAAAATATAAAAGGAAAAGTCAAACAATACCCCCAAAAAAAAAAAAATTGTAATGATAAACAATAGAAAGAGACAAAGTACAGTAAAAAAGAAAGAGTGGAAAGATAACGGTAACTGTAACCTATTTCACAAAAATGTTCGATATTCAAAAAACTCCTGTCATGTGTCCGCAATGCGGACATTTACAGACAGAGACACACTGACACTCATACTGAACATTTCACTTAGGTACTCAATGCCAGGAGCATCAGCCTTTTCACATATGTTCAATAACTTTGTAGCGTATGAGCAGTGTCCCTGTTTTGCAATGGCACATTAAAATCAGTTAGACGAGTACTTATATCAGCCATAGGCACATTAGATCTCAGAATGAATATCTTGACCTCCTTTTCTTTGTTCGCAAAATGCTTGGCCATATTGCTCCTTCTGGAGGTCCTAGTCTCAACAACGTGGAGACTGTATTTTGTGTGTAATATTTGTATATGTCATTTGATAATAGTTCTGTCTCTTCTGGAACACCTCACTTGCGAAAAGGCTTACGCTTCAAGCATAAGTCCATTGAAACACCCTATGTCATCCCTGAAAAAAACAGAAAGTTGTCATAGCCACCAACAATCAAAGATAGAAGACTAATAGAAATGCATGGGAGCATTTTCCAAAGGTGTCCGTCAGGGTAGGAATGGAGGTCTCCATGTAAGAATGTCGTAATAATATTGGACGAAGTATCTTTGTGTCATAAGTCATAGCATTCTTATATGTTCAAACTGATTCTGTTAGCCAAACAGCTTTTATTATGTTCCTTTTATGTAATTTTTCTTTTTAGTTACTACTATAACTAACGTGTACAAAGGTAGAGAGCATATTCACATGATCTCTCAAGAAGTAGCATAATCTGTGTGATATACTAAGTTGCACGGACTCGGATACGCGTGTCGTATCCGACACGGATCCGACACAGCGACTTGGCAATTTTCAAAAAACTAGAACTCGACGACACGTCAAACCTTATTTTTATTTTTATATTTTGTTAAAAAACTATTAACATAATGTCATAACTCATTATGAAGAGAAAGACCTGGTAGTCTGGTACAGTTCCTTGTGCTCACTGTGATATTGTAGACTTCAAGTGATATTGTGCTCAATGCTCACTGCTCATTGCTCACTGCTCACTGAAACAGTTCCTTCGTTTATACGAAATTGAATGGTTTCCCTGCATAACCAAAATCACAGAAAGCATTGGATCTGTGAAATTTACAGAGAGTTGGGCATTATTGGACATGGATGGACAAAATACAAAGCAAAGCAAAGAATAAAAATCCATCCCATCGATGGACATGGATAAAATACAAAGCAGAGCAGAGCATTATTGGACATGGATGGACATGATTTGAACTTTTTTAACTCAAGATAAAATCAAAACCCGAAAAGATTTTATTCCGGATGTTTTAATGCTGAGACAATAGAGTACAAACCTGGCTGCACGATCTTGTATAAATTGATGTACCATTAATCTACATGTTACATGAATGGTCAGAAATAAAATCGAACTGACGTACAGTCTGCAGAAGCAGCTGCCATTGTTACCACCAAGAAAGGGTTTGGATTAATACTGACGAAAGAAGCCACCAAATGTATCTTCAAGAAAATCAATGCCATCTGAATTTTGCAGAGTACAGGCAGCTATCCAAGAGGAATGAATCAATGGGCAAATTGGCTCGTAAACTGACTCCAGATTGTGAAGAGTTGGTAATGAATAACTAGCGTCGAGTAGTGCGAGATTTCAGCCTGGGATTTTTAGATGCCCCAAAGCTTGTTCCAAATCCGATTGTAGAAGAAAAAAAATAAGAAGAAGAAGAAAACCAAGTATATTAGAGGGAGCAAGAGATAGGGCTTACCGGAAGAGAGGGGCTTGTCATCCTTAGAAGCCATCGGGAAGAGACACTAACTGCATCAATCAAATAATCAATCAAACACTCAAAGAATTCAAACAACAATAGAAGAGAACGAGAAATAGACGATCGATCTAAAAGAATAGAGAGAGAGAGCAAACACAGCAACAAGAGCAACAGCAACAACAACAGCAGCAGCAGAGAAATCCGGCAGCTTAGGTTTGAGAAAGATGAAATCGGTTATTCGATTCTTCCTCTTCCTTCTTTCTCTTCTTCCTCTTCCTTTCTTCTTCATCCTCTAAGTTCTGTCTGCAAATGGGTTTGACAAAAGATGAAATCGGGGAGTTTAGGTTTTATATTAGGGCTTTTAATCTCGTCCGTCCAATCTTATTAAGATCTGGAAAAAAAAATTATTTGCAACCGAGTCTGGACCGTGTCCAGCCGTGTTTGGACCAAGTCAAGTTGACCGACACGTTGACCGCGAGTCGGGTACGTGTCGGCCGCGTGTCGCACGCGTATCCGTATCCTACACGCGTTTTACTAGGATTCAGAGGGTTTTTTCGAGAGTCTGTGCTTCCTAGGTGATATATGTGATTTTTTCAAAACATTTCCATGATGCGCATAGTCCTTTATGTTTACTATATTGGACCTATTCAACAACTTTAGTATGATTCCCATATTAGGCTATTGTAGAATTATGAAATAAACTAAGGAATAAACAGAAATAAACGAAAGAGAAAATTGAAATGAATGAAACAATACTCGAAAAATAGAAACTAGAATCAAAATAACTTTGATAAAGCTAATTGAAAACAAATAAGAAAATAATATTCTTTCAATCATCAACCTAAGAACAATATACAATCTCTTGCCTTATTTATAATGTTCCTAATTTATTTGGCAAGCTAATTGTCCTAACCCTAATTGGCTAATAATGCCCTAATTACTATTTTGGGCTCATACTTAATATGCCCAATTATACTTAATATTAATATTACTAAATTAACCTATAATACTACTTGCATCAACCTCCCCGGGTTGAAGAAGCTTGTTCTCAAGCGTATAATAAAAAAAGTCCGATGAACACAAGCGATAAGTCATAAAACACAAGGCGAAATGCACACAAAGTAGATGACCTCAAAACTTGCCGTGATACAAACTTCCATAGAGAACACTTATACAAATTGCAAGGTGATTTAAAAAGTAATCCGAAACAGTCCATGCTGCGAAGACTCCTAGGCATAAATTCGTGCCACAAAATATTTATAAAATGAGTCAATATAACCATCGTCCCAAAATGGGTTGATATAACCATTGTCACTCACTGTATTTGCCGCTGTAGAAACATAGTCCTCTTTGCCAAAACTGGGAAAGAAATCACAAAAGTCAAAGGGCCCACATTTCGAAAATCAAGTACATGTGACAAAGCCTTTAACTTAAAAAGTTGGATGAGGGACTCTAACAAATAGTATGCCACATCCGGCTCTTTGCGCATATGGGCAAGTTCATCTGCCTCCATTAGTTTCGTAGCACTTCTTTGTCACATATCTTTTTTTTTTTTGAAAGGCAAGCAGGGTTTTTATAGGATCCCAAAATCCATAAAGATGCCGCAAGCTGGGTTTGAATCCATGACCTAGTGGTACCATCCGCCAAGCTCTAACCGTTGAGCTGTCATGCCATTGGCATTTGTCACATATCTTGGTCAGGCGCTCATCCGCCCTTACTTCTTTGTCAAAAAATTGGTCAATCCATTCTACTAGATTTCTCAAAGATTTTTTAGTGCTTGTCTCAACCTGCATCACAATAGAAGTTTTAGTGGGTTTTATATATTGGTCACTGGGTGATGGTGGTATAGGAGAAACGTGTTTAGGTTGGGGGTAATGACGGACATAGGTGTATTGTGGTGTAGGAGAGGAAAATTGTTAATGGGAATTGGACACCGCGGAGTATTGGGCTAGACTAGGGCTTGGTATATATCGGTATTGGTATGGGGACGGGGAATAGGATGGGTATGAGTAGGAATAATAGGGGTCAGATATGTGGAATAATATGGGGCAAAACTGGGAAAGAAATCACAAAAGTCAAAGGGCCCACGTTTCAAAAATCGAGTACATGTGACAAAGCCTTCAACTTAAAAAGCTGGAGGGACTCTAACAAATAGTATGCCTCATCCGACTCTTTGCGCATGTGGGCAAGTTCATCCGCCCTTACTTCTTTGTCAAAAAAATGGTCAATCCATTCTACTAGATTTCTCAAAGATTTTTTTGTGCTTGTCTCAACCTGCATCACACTAGAAGTTTTAGTGGGTTTATATATTGGTCACTGGGTGATGGTTGTATAGGAGAAACGTGTTTAGGTTGGGGGTAATGACGAACATAGGTGTATTGTGGTATAGGAGAGGAAAATTGTTAATGGGAACTGGACACCGCGGGGTATTGGGCTAGACTAGGGCTTGAGATATATCGGTATTGGTATGGGGCGGGGAATAGGATGGGTATGAGTAGGAATAATAGGGGTACAGATATATGGAATAATATGGGGCACTCATTTTTTACTAGGGGTCTCATAAGAATTGGGGTGTAAATAACCTAGACCATGGACTTAAAAATGGCATAGACTTAATTAAAAAAGGACAGGGACTCGAGTAAAAGTGATCTTCCTCCTCTACTGGAACAGGGGTTCGAGGGTTGCGACTGTGATGGCACGGCGGACAACGGTGAAGGGAGGTGGTTGCAACAAAGCTTGGGGGGAGGTTCTGTTGCCTGCAACGGTGACACCACTGCAACAAGGGGGGATGGCTACGACTTGGTGGTTTGTGACGGTGGTTGGGGCTTGTGAAGACAATAGTGGACAACAATGAGAATCTTGTGATGACACAGGGAGGATCTTTCGATGACACGATGGCTGCTCCGATGACGTCGGTGGCGGGTCTGGTTTCTTAATTTCTCACTTTCTTTTCTCAACTTTTTTTCAAGTTTTCAATGATCCTCAATCAAAATCTCCTTTCCTCTTTCACTTTTCTCTATTTCTTTTCAAACCAATTGTCTTCAAATCGAAACAAATGACTAGAACCGTTTCAGCTCTCGTACCAACTAATAGAACTAAGGAATAAACTGAAATAAACGAAGCAATATTCGAAATAAACGAATAAGAATTGAAATAACTATGATAAAAGCTAATTGAAAATAAATAAGAAAATAATATTCTTTCAATCATTAACCTAAGAACAATGAACAATCATTGCATTATTTATAATATTTCTAACTTATAATATTATTTCAATCATGAGCCTAAGAATAATATTTTTAACTTATTTGGCAAGCTAAATGACCTAACCCTAAATGGCTAATAATGCCCTAACTACTATTTTATGTTCTTACTTAATAAGCTAATTTAATACTACTAAATTAACCCATAATACTTCTTACATCAAATTTAGAGTGTCTAACAATGAGATTTATACTAGATAAGATTCTTTTTTCTTACTCCACATTCACAATTTCCGTTACTAAACTCGGACATATCTAAATTGCGTTATACAAACTATAACCATGCCCCGAAAACCAGCAAGTAACAATATCTTTTAGAAATAGTCATTTTCTGTTATAATGCTTTGAGTTATGTAACAATTTGTCATCCTCTTAAAAGTATATTCTTCATCTTAATTAAATTTATCCAGTTATCTTGTTAGTCATCCATAATTTTTAATCTTGTGTGGCTTCTTTGTTTGCTAGTTCACGTGATGTTTATTTTATAAGTCAAATATGCTTAAATGTAGGGGTGGGCACGGGACGGGATGGGATAGGATGGACCTCATCCCTATCTCATCCCATTCATTCGGAATCAAGACGGGACGAGGCGGGATAGACCTCATCCCGACCTCGTCCCATCCCAAACGGGATCAAGACGGGACATGATGAGCACGTACTAAATAGTCCTCCAATAAAAAATAACAAAAGAGCTTCATCTCACATTACTTACACAACAATAATGTCAAATTTATATACATATAACTTTCATCATAAATAATAATAGATATTAAATAATTATTAAACTTCATTTAATAAAATTGGACGAAACGGAATGGGATCGGGACGAGTTCGGGATCGCGGGATGGGATGCCCACCGCTACTTAAATGCATTAAAAAGAATGGCTTCTGTTAAGTACATTGGCGGCAAAATAAAATTGTTGTTTGAACCCATGTCGTGTTTGCTTATCAAAAGAAGGATTGGGTTATTTAACATTTTAGGAATGGTGCAATGTAGGACGGTGCTTTCATACATGGTAGTGTGCTCTGTTCTGTTCTGTGAGATCTATTTATGGTTTTTTGGTTCCTAACTTATTTATGATAAGCGTGTTTCCAGGTTAAGGATTTGGAAGTAGACCTGGAAACTACAAAAGAGAAAAACAAGGAAAATCTGCAGCAAGCCATCTTAATCGAAAGAGAAAAATTTACACAAGTGCAGTGGGACATGGAAGAGCTTCGGAGGAAGTCCATGGAAATGGAATTAAAGCTCAAAGCTGAACAGGTGCTTATTATGGTTTGGTTTAACTTTTTCAATGTTCTCGTGAATCATTTATAGTACTGACTCCATGAAGGATCCTAACTATTAAGGATGAGAAAGTTCGTACTGAATCGACAAAATCATCTGCCATTCAAGAGAAGGAAGTGTTGGTGCAGGAGTTGGATTCCACAGAAGAAAAGTTTGTGAATTTGCAAAAGCTTTACGAAGAGCGTGCTTAACTCAAAAGCAGATACTAAAGTGCTTGTGAAAGAGGTTAAATCGCTTAGGAATTCTCAGACAGAATTGAAGCAGGAGCTTGGTCGGGCACTGAACGAAAAGGCAGAACTGGAGGTACTTTACTACTAAACTATTATAGCCGGCTAATTTCAAACTGGTTGACTCCAATAACGATGATGACAATCTCAAGCAAGTTAAAGTCTTAGTAGAATATTGATGCATGTTATGCGGATTTATTATCCAATACTTACTTGAATGGGGAAATGTTAAAGTTGCAATCTTGTAAGAGATGACTTGATATATAGAATTCATTTAGGCTCCCATAATTGTGCTTTGGCCACTCGTTACAGAAAGTGTCATGTGGTTAGGTGTAAATGCATTATTTATGTCGCATGCATTAAAGTATGCTTTCTGATGTTCAGGAATCATGCATGCATATAACCTAATATTTAGTCAAGAAACATCCTTGCACACTTTTTGGTGAGATTTTAACCGTTAACATTCGGTATGCTCATCGTTGCCTATTCTCAAAGGATCAGGCATCATTCACCCATATATCCAGGGCATTTCGATGTGTACCGTTGCTTCATTGCATGTATTCTCACTCATTCATAAATACACAAACAAATATGCATCATGTGTCTACTTATTTGCCCATTGCTAATGGGACTTTTTTCTTTCCGGCTAATAAGGATTGATAGGATTTGAGTGCACATATCAATGCATGCTCATGGGTTTATAACTAACCTCCATTTCCATGAATCCGTGCTATATGGAACATTGAGTTTAAGGGGAAATACGAATCTACCTTCTTATAATGCAATTAAACCTATAATTCATTGGTTTCATGATACATCATGCATCACCGGACTTTCCTAGATAAAGATAGGTAACCATATTGTTTTCTTCCAAATTTGATTTGCAGAGAGTTCTTCAAAAAGAAAAGCAAAGGACTGAACATGCAAAAAGTGCTAGAGAAAAGTTACTACATGAATGTGAAATTCTTCGTCATCGGCTTCAAGAATGCAGTGTTAATTTTCTTGCGGTGGAGGAAGATAAATTCACTGTGGATTCATCTTCCTTATCAGATGCTTTAGGTCTCTTAACAACCTCTGATAATCGAATTGGCCTCCTCGTTGCAGAGGTATTATTCATTTCTTATTCTTGATTTCTTTGCTTCAACTTCATTTTGCTCGAGTTAGATTATTCAGCTGACTTATCTTTGATTTTGACTCAACATGCTGGAGTTCAGGAATAATGAATAGTTCCATTGTTATTGGTGTTTGTATGTGAAATGTTTTTCCATTCAGGAATTTTCATTGTCTCTTTGGTTCTTTATTTTCGTTAGAGAGTGGTCGGATTGGGAAGCAATCTGTAGTTGATGGACAGTTGCATTTCATAACACAGATGGACATGGAATAATCAACATTTGTGTAACACAACCTTGGAAAATCCTGGGTGAAAATTAACATGATGAGATGATTAAAGAAGCTCATCTGTCTCTTGGTCCTGGAATTCTATAGATAAATCCACTGTCCATATTATCAAAAATTGCTTTTCCTGAAACAGAAGGATGAGTTACTGATAGTATTGACGAGCTATAGAACCACATGGACTACAACTTGAGAGAGAAGTTAATGTTGACAACTTTAGCGACACCTATTGAGAAAAACCAATTTCTTTTTTATTTCTCTCTTCTTGACTTTTCTCTTTCACTCTATTCTCCAATGGTTACCAAAATAAGGTTACCATTGGAGTAAATACATATAATTCACGGTCTTCCCGACTCAACTCTACTTGACCCATTTTTATTTCATTTAGTAAAAATACATATAATTTTAATAGCATTTATCCATTAAAATATCTTGATAAGCGGTCTTTGTCGGTGTTTAAGGATTGGGACAATGGGCGCTAGTCAGCCTGTGCACCCAAGGTGAGTCCTCACTCACTTCGTGATTAAGATAGAGGAATCCACTATGAAGCATAATTTGTATGCATTTTAACACATCTCGATGAGCACGTTAAAATGCGATGCTGGTCGCGTTAAAATTCAACATTAAAATGTGGAGAGAGAGAAAAGAAAGATAAGATAGAAATTAAAATATAAAAAAAAGGATGCCTCAATATTGTGTCGCCAAAGGTGTTAACATTTTTCACAATTTGGAGGAAAGAGGCTGCTGCTCTCTTGGATAATGGACTTCTTAGCTTGGACACTATGAAATATTAGTAATAATAATCAATGTTATTAAAATCAGCCAGATAGGTCAGATATTGAGTTGAATGGTATGAGTTAGAAAAAATCGAATCGCAAACTTGAGATTCACTTGAATCACACAATTTGAATCAGAAGATAACTAAGGGAATGAAACGGAACAGTGACTGATGTCGATGTGTTGTAAGGTTCATCGATGTTGTTTTCTTGAGAGAAGAAGAAGAGACGAAGACCTGTTGTGTTGACTAGTGGTTGTCTCGAGGATAGGTAATAAACAAGATAAAGAGAAGTCAATTGTCTCGTGAAAAAGTTTTGATAAAAAATGGGTCACAGGCCTACCCAACATGAGAGGTTTGCCCACACAACATGAGAGGTTTGATTAAGAAATGGGCCTTGGGGAAACAACGGATTCTGATTAAAAAATCAATTTTTTTTGGTGTGTTTTAAAGATTTCAAATTTGTAAAACAAGCTTTCAAAGGCCTATTTGCAACTAACCTGGGAGATGAGATAAAACTATATTTCGATGCTTCTAGGCTTTTCTCCTCTTTCACTAAATTTGTCATAAGATTAGAGATTAAAAACTATTATTTGTGTTTATTGTGATTAATTATGCATTTTTTTTCATATGTGGAAGAGTAATATTTTAAATACTATTTTTTGAATTTTATCTCGAATCTTACAATTGATGATTTGAATTTCGATTCCATTCAAAATTTTGCTTTTACGATTTTTTATCCGATTTATGCTTTAACAACCTTGTTAATAATAACAATAATAATGATAGAATTGAACTTGTAAAAAAAAAAGCAGTGCAATAAATAAAATAAAATGGATAAACGAAATAAAGCCGATAAATGAAATAAACTGATAAATGAAATAAATGTTTATCCAATCAACTGATTACAATGAACTACCTACGCTCTTATTTATAAAAGATAAATCTTAAACCTAATAAGAAACAATATTCTAATTGGATTGTTACTAAATAGGTCCTATTATAATATAACTAAGAAATACTATTCCTAAAAGAAACCTAATTACATTAACCTTCCTAGGTTGAGACGCTCCTCATCGAGCTTAAAGTCAAAGAAGTCTGATGAGCACAAGCAACCGGTCGCAGAACATAAGGCGAAATGCACTCGAAGTAGTCTACCTACGGCTAAAAACTGATAAACAACTTGGAAAAAACCAATGTGACTTAAATAACCGGAAGCTGCAAGAAATCTGAGAAAACGCCTATGCATAAGCTCGTGTTACAAAAATGTCCCAAAACGGATCGACATAATCATCATTACTGACTATGTCTACCGCTGTAGGAACATGCTCTAGTTGATAAAAAATTGTAAAGAAGTCGTATAAGTCAAATGGCTCACAAGTCAGAAATCGAGTACGTGTGACGGTGACGGTGACGGTGACGGTGACGGTGACGGTGCCCTTAACTTCCTTAAAAGTGGAGTAGACTCTGACAAACAGTATGATTCATCTATCTTTGTGTGTTCATCTTCCTTCCATTTTTTGTAGTTGTGAAATGCTTTAATCTCATCACAGTCTTCTGATGCACTCGTTCTAGCCATTTTGTGAAATCTCTATGGCGCTTATGGGCAAGTTCTCTGCTTCCAATTGTGTTTGACGCTCTCGAATCTTCCGTTGATGCCTCTCCTCCTCCCGTGTTGCTTCTCTATTTGCTAAATCTCATAAAAGCTTATCTCTGTCTGTCAACTTGTATCACAGTGGAGGGGGTAGTGGGGTGTACATCACTAGCAAATGAAGTAAGGGTGTAGGGTAAACTAGTTTAGGTGGTGGTGGTTTTATGCCATGGATCACTGGAGAAGGGGGTGGTATAGGAGAAATGGGTTCAGGTTGGGGTAAGAGCGAACATACTTGATTCGTGGTTGAAAATAGTAAATTTGAGGATAATCGCTATAAAACACCGCGGGGTATTGGGTTATATTTGGGCTTGGGTTATATTAATATTGGTATGGAGACAAGGAATAGGATGGGTACTAATAAGAATAATAGGGGTATGGATACAGGTCATAATACTCACAGGTGAGGTGTTCTCATTATACTGGGGGTGTAAATAGCTACGGGACCGTGAACTAACTTATAAAAACATGTCAAGGACCAAAGTAAAAATAATTTAGAGGACCTGATATGAAAATTTGGCAGGTCTTTTTCTCCAACAAGATCTGTAACAACAGATCTGAATATAGGAGGGGGCTTGCTCATGAACACGAGGGGTCGGGTTTTGCGACGATGTGAGGCTGCGAGAGGGTGACACGGCTAAGCAGTGGGGGCTGAGGGTTGCGACGGAAACAATGGATGCAATGGGGATAACGGCTGCAGCCTGGAAGGACTGGTGAAATGGTGTTGGATGGTGGTGGCGACATAGGTTCTGATGGCTGCGGAAGGTGATGTGCTGGCAGCGACTTGCGATGGGGAAGGAGGGTTGCTATGGTGGCTAAGTTATTAATGCGGCGATTAATCGCATTTCGGGGTTCAACTGAACCGAATTGGGTGAAATCGGTTGGGATTTAGCAGACACCGATTAATCAGCGAAAAATCGGTGAGTCACCGATTAATCGGTCCAACCGACTCACCGATTTATTGTTATATATAAAAAAAAACCTAAACTCAAGATCCTCATTTCATTCGCATGTCGCAGCTCCCCCCAACCCAGATCCTATAGAGAATAAGAAGAAAAGCAAGAAAAAAGAGAGAAGAGCAACGGCTAGATTGAGGAGGGATGTCTACTGAGTTCGAGCTGGATGACAACTATGAAATTTGTATTCCTTACCTTATCAGGGGAACTAACTCCTTGTGGAAGTTATGTGACAGTGGTCGTTACATTTGTCACGTATGCTTTTGAACCAGCTAGTGAACGGAACCTAGCCTTTCCACTCCTTTTTTATGTCCATCCTCTAGTATTCACTTCGTTGTGAGGTTGCCCAAATGCCCATCCAATTAGCTACCTATGCCACGTTCATACACTCTCTTCGATAGTAATGTCTCTCACTCTACGGTAGTGTAGGGATACTTAAAGTGTCCTTCCAATCAGCCACCTGTGCAATTTTCATATATACCTCATGAACTGATGAAATAATTAAAATTTAGCTGGAGTTAGTTCCTCTTGCTAAGTACTTTTAGCTGATGCATAGTGTGCGAATCTGTTGGACCATGCAAGTGTCCGGTTATATTTGCTTTTTGCCATTATTGTCTCAATTCTTTTTCTTATTCGCCTAATATCTTATCCCATCTTCCTATCTTGATCAGGCACAACTCTTAGCAGAAGATGATGAAAATGATGTTGCCTCTGCAAGCAAAGCTCATAATATCAATGGAGGTGATCTAAGATCATTGGATGATGAGATTAGGAAGATGCTAGCAGGTATCTTCATCCACAATGCCAGATTGAGAAAACAAGTCAACTCTGTTATCCGTTGTGCTCTTAAAACATCCATTGCTTCTGAGGAAGAAGAGAAAGTTGAAACACCATCTAGAAAGACCGTCCTAAACAAGTTCTTAGAAAGATGATATGGAGGTAATGGTGTATATTTTACCTTTAAAATTACAGAGTAGGTCAACCTCCACACCCAGCAATCTAGCATCAGGTAAATGTCTACAGTTCTCAACCTTTTATCATTGAACATGCAGCACTTTCTCATGTAATTTTTTTATATACCAAAGTTAGTCTTATAATCTGTGCCTCCGGAGCAAGGATTGTGATTTCGTTTTTCAACTTAATTTCGGTGAACTGATTCTAAAAATATTTCTCAGAGGGTATATGAAATATGGGAAGATAAATATTGTTAAAGCCCAATTCAAATTATTGTAATATTGGGCCCCTACAATATACCCAACTTAATGTATTTTAATGTTGGGCCTCCCCCCATATACCCAACAACCTACTCTCTGGGCTGTAATCTGTAATTTAAGACTGTTATTTAACCCATATGAGTTGGGTTTAATTAATATTTTTGTTTTTCTCTTTCAATTAAATTTCGTTTCCGTTTTCTCATTCACCTAGATAGACATTTGAACGGCGATGGTTTGCATTGTATTTGACGTTTTAGAGCAATTACTTTGCAACAATAACTATTGGTTAGATTAAAATTAATTATTGAAAGATATATTTAAATAATGATGAAAAAGTTAAAGTGTGAAATGTGGTTGGAGTCGGTGTTGTATGAATCATAGTGTTGTATCATGAAGAATTGCGGGTGATTTGACTCGACTCGGTCAACTATTGATTTGAATCGCCCATTAAATCGTGTTTCACACAAATCGGTGTGAATCGGGGATGATTCACATCTTAAATCGCAAAATCGTGTGAGTTTTTTGTGATTCATACAGATGAAATAAGAGAAATTTAAGAGAAATTAAAGAGAAAGAATACCAAGGAAGAGGAGAAAGAAGATGGAGAGACATACCTGTTTCCACCATCGAATAAGGATGAGTCAGCTGAAGATCAAACGGGGACAAAGACGGCTCCTCGATTGTTTCCTCACCACATGATCGATCCTCATGCGAGTTTGTTGTGAATACAGATGAAAAAAAGAAAAGAAGTTAAAGAGAAAGAAGAAGAGAAATTAAACAGAAAGAAGGACAAGGAAGAGGAGGAAGAAGATGGAGAACATACATGTTTCCACCATCGCATAATAATATGATGAATCTGATGAAGATGGGGGGGGGGGCTCCTTCTGTGTTCTTCTCCGTTTCTTGGTGTCTGTGAAATTGGGGCTTCTCTGAATATTAAGAGTAGAGGAAATGAAGCCCTAATTAGATGGATGAATGTATTTTCTCTTTTCTACCTTTATATGAATTTCCAAATAATAAGTGCTTATTACTATGTACCACCATCCCATTTTCTCCTTTTTTTGGAAATTCCCCTTTCTTTCTTTTCTTAGTTATATCCCACCACATATTCACCATTTTAAAGACTTGAAAGGATCCCAATAAATCTTTGTATTTTCTCATGGAAAGAAAATGGAATAATGAAAGCAATATATATATATAATATAGTATTATTAATAAATCTTACGATTTACGATTAAATCTAAATCTTACACCTTACGATTGACGATTCACTCACATTGGTTGGAGTGATGAAAAAAATAAAAGATCCTTAAAATTAGCTTTTAATTAAAATGAGATGTGATTGATATCCTAATTTAACTTTTACTCTTAGAGATGCTATAATAGAGGCATCCAATACCCCATAAAATAAGGTACTTGAATTCAACAAGTTTTCTATATTTTTGGTGGTAGATAGAAGATTGTGTTTCAACCAAGTACTTTATTCTTAGCTTGCATAGAAAAGGAAAGAGAGATTCCTAATCTCGTCAGTCTTGTTGCCTAAAAACAAAGAAAGGGATCCAATTGGCATCTCTTTCAATACACTTAGAGGGGAGGGGGGGGGGGGGGGGGGGGGGGGCGGAGCCTTTCATGAAGTCATCAGGCTTACTTCTCAATGAAGTCCATGGTAACAAGTCAAGAACACAACGGGAATATTTAATGGGCTTTGAGATGGGTCTACTTGAGATGGGAATTTAAGGCCAATAAAGTGAAACTTATATAATCATCATATCTTAATCTAGAGGGTTTGTAAAAGTTTGGCTTCCCTTAACTTGTATCCAAAGTCTGATCCAGTAAAAGGTAATGCAAAGCATAAAATTATTAGTTGGTTAAGACTCGTGGCAGATAGTTTCACATCCATGATGATACTCCAAATCCTGGCTCACCTTTTACCTTGAGAAGAAACACAAAAGTTAAGGCATAAATTATGGTTGTTTTGTCGAAATTTAGACTAATTTTAGAGCTAGCTTATTTGATTGATAAAGTAGATGATAATTGATTGATGAAAACTTGTAATTAAGGTAGAGGGAGGGACAAAGCAAAGACACATAATTTTATTTATAGTCAGAATCAGATGGTGCAACATAAGCATCATTTTGGGCACTAGCTATAGCTATAATAACGGCTGAACGAAGAAAACCAGTCCTATTTTCTGGTTACAGTAAAGCTCTGACCCAAGGCGATTTGGGGATCACCAAGGGCAGGTTGGGTTCTACGATTTTTTATAGGATTTTGATTGGGTTTTCAATATGATCCACACGTTATTAAAAAAGGGACGATCTGGGCCGTTTGAAATAAAAATTGATTGTAGATTTTGGAGGAGGCTAGGTTTTCATGGTGGCCGTGACGGCGGCCAAGGGAGTTCCTCCTTTGGCTGGCCACGACGTAGGTGACAGCTCCAAGAGGTCTTTTGTGCAGATTCTGGGAGGGGTGAGCAAGGATGTAGGGTAGGAAAAACCAACAGATTCTACAAGTTTTAGAAAGGAGGGCGATCCGGCTTTGTTGCTTTCGGATGCAGGCGTTTCTAGGGGTGAAAACCACGTCTCTAGCCACGTGGTGGCGTTGAAGTCTTCAAGTTTTTTTTGGGGAATCAATACACCGTTTTTGGGAAATATCAGGCGAGTTCATTATGGGGCTTCTGGATCAACGTCATATCCTAGTTTATCTACAATCTGAGGTAGGAGTTAAAATGGTACTTTCGAAAGATTTTTTTACTATTCGGGGCGTGCGGTATAAAATCTTTCGTTGGCATCCTGGGTTTAGCCTACGGGCTCTATCATGAACGCGATTGGGAATTCCTTTGGGAGTTTTCTAAGAATTGATGATGGAACGAGATATTTCGCTCGTCCAAGAGTTGCTCGGATGTGCGTTGAGATGGAAATTACTAAACCTCTACCATCTAGGATATGGCTTGAGAATCCTAAGAATGGTGGGTGTTGGCAAAACCTGGAATACCCAGGCTTCAAGTATTGTGAACATTGTGCTCTAATAGGACACGAAAAAGAATATTGTCAGAAACTACTAGGAAAAAAGAAAAAAAGAAAAAAAACACCAAAACAAAGAGGGGGATATAGAGATTGAGGAAAAGAATTCCAATAAGGAGAAGCAGCCACAAATAATGGTGAAACAAAAATACGTTTCGGTCAAGACCAAGGATAGTGAGTTTAAAAATACAGCAGGGATGAGTGGGCAAAAGATATTCGAGGAGTGGAATTTGTTAATGCTCAAGCAAGAGTTGGGGCAGGTATAGAGGGGCTAAAAGTCACGGGTAAACAAGGAGAGAAAGGGGTCGAAAAAGATAAGGGTCAAATTATGCTTTGGGAAGTGAGGTCAACTCAGTGGCGATGGGATTAGGTAAGTTTGAACATAAAAAGGAAAGGGAGTCATTACTGTCTCAAATAGTTTTGCCATTTTAGAGGACTTAGATGAAGTGAAAACGGGAGAGGGTATTCCTCAAGGGAAGGGCACTAACAGAGAAGTGAACAATGTCTCAGTTCAAGACCATGTAACATGAGATGTTGTTTTGAATATTGAGCAACTGGTGGTTGCTAATGCGGAAGCCTCGACAATAGGAGATGAAAACGAAATCAAAACGGATACGCAAGACATGAATGTAACAGTGGAGGAAGAAGTGGCTGAGACCGTGCTTAGAATTGCGGGTACCAATTCAGGGGAGATGTATGGAAGGAAAAATCACAGCGTGCGGGAGAACTTGCTTTCGGCCATGAACATGTTGATAGAGGCAGGGTACACGGTGAGTGAGGCTAAACGAGCAGTCGTTACACAGACGAGTTCGTCTTCTAAACAACTTTCAGTTATTGCTCCAACTAGAGATGCTAGTTTCGGTAATGGTAGATATGATAGTGTCGATGTTGTGCATGTTGGTACTTCAATTGTGCAAGCAGATGTAAAGACAGACCACAGAACTTCAAATGATGCAGACCGCCAAGCAGTTCTCGAGCTGGACAGTGGAATGGCTAGGGAGATAGAGGCGTTACAAAAAGAAAGAAATACAGAGCAGGGAACGAGGTCCCATGTTCTTGTAGCAGAGGCCATTATGGATGTCTCATGTTCGGGGACTAATTCGGGTGTGTTGAAGATGGTGGTAGACGCTACTGACAGTCCCAATAAGAAGGAACACGCAGGCGATGAAGAAGTTAATATGGGGTCGAATGCAAAGGGCGACCAGGCAATCTCTGATCTGAATGTTCGTGATAAGGCTATGAGATTGATTAAGGAAGGAAGAAAATTAAAGAAGAAAAAAATAAACATAAACACTCTGGCAAGCACTAGTGAAGATAGTGATGACGTTGGTTCGGATTCGGGCTTAGGTCCAGAGGTTATGAGCATTGAGGACGTGGAAATGGGTACAATGTCAGAGGGTTCTCGTAGAAGTAAAAGGAAGAAAAAGGCCAAACTGGCGATTCCTCCGGGATCTCGGCGCTTGACCAGGCAGGGTGGCTTCTCTCCGCGGGTTTAAAATGATTGACAACATTCTGTTTTGGAATGCTCGTGGAGTAGGAAATAAACCCACGAGAAGTAGGCTAAGAAGAATGGTAGCAAAGTACAAAGTTCAGATTCTTATGATAGCGGAACCTTTGATAGGTGAATGCAGACACTTGGAGATTAGTAATAAAGTTAAATTATTTGGCTTCGCGTCGAACGAAGGAGTAGGGGGCAAGATCTGGGTCTTCTGGGCAGCGGATCTAGCTTTTTCTCTTTTCCTTTGTTTTTGCTCGTCTTTGGTACCAATTTGTCCTTGGTCAACCACTGCTACTTGTTCATATACAAAGGGTAGAACAAGTTTTGCATGTAACATTTGTGCTAGCTTTTTCTAGGCCAGCAATGAATAAAAGAGCTCACCAAACTCTTTTTTTCCTAAAGAAACCACCACAATCGTCTAGCTAGAGCACAGCCTTAATTCAGGCCATTAATCAGACTTAAATATGTGATATGCCTAAGAATTTGTATTGTCACAGATCTCTGTACAATACTAAAGGCATCACCCTATCACCACTCTTGTGTGCTTAAGAAATGAGTAATTCGCTACAAAAGAATAACTCAATGCTCCAACCATTTTTCTCTCTTTCTTGAAATGAAAGAAAATTAAGTTAATTTTAACTTCTCTACCAAACTGAGTGAGGCTAGGAAATTGGGTTTTGTAGGATGATGTGACATCGTCAGAGGAAATTTTTTAATAATCTCGAGATGCACATATCACCCTGATTGCAAAAACCTGATTTTTCTAGCATTTTTGCTACCAAGCCTTAATAAGAAGTGGTTGTGCAATTACTATAGTTTGGGAAAGCACCCATACCTATGGGTGTCACACACCTTCACATTATGTGTAAAAATGGCTAGCCTTGTAGGGTATATGGACTATAGCATGCGAAAGCTAAAAAGTTGGTCAGAAAGGTTACAATGGAGAGTCTAACTTTAACTTGCACAGAAAGGAAGCTGGCAATTTCTCTACCAAACACTTAAAAGAAATGGGGTTGCAAGTGGATCCCATTGTTGGCTTGACTAGTTATATGTGTTTTCATTGCTTGACTAGGCTCCCATTTCAAACTTGGTTGTAAAGACTATAGTGTATTGCTCTTAGCTAACTGTGATGTGTGTAATTTGTAGTACCGGTGTTACTCAATTGTTTTGGCACCTATTGCTTCTTAATTTGAATCAAATTTTAGACTGTGGTTTGTATATTTCGGAGATGTTAACAGAAAATCGGTTGTGTGAACTCGAGGAGATGGTTAAAGACGACAATCTTCTTTTCAAACCATTCCTCACTAGTTGAATTGTTGTGAAAAATGTTTTTCATAATTTTGAGATAAACATGAGATTAAGGTCATCTTCAACCTTGAATTATTTACTTATAATTTACCTGATTTTTTTATTTTTTTTCAACACCAACCACAGGCTACAGGTCATTCAAAGTCTACTCTAGCTAGACTTCGATTCTAATTGACTTGGGCTCAAATTATGAGGCATTTTTTTGTTTGTTTGGTTGCTTTGTTAAATCGACAAAAAATATTGTACCTTTCCTGTTTTTTTTTTTTTTTTTTTTTTTTTTTTTTTTTGTTAAGAGCATAATTCATTAATAAAAATTAGGGAACATACAAGGGCCTCCTTGCTGAGGAGGCAAGTTCATGAGCCTCATAATTAAGGTCTCTAGAAATATACATATAATGCAAATCTGTGAGTAAAACCAAAAGGCGATTGATACTACAAAAAATATGGCTCCAAGCCCAATCCAAAACAACACTTCTTGGAGATTAGTTGAGGCCCCAAAGAGAAAACCACACTTCCACCTTTGAGCCTGGATTAACATGAGGGTCGCTTCTCCTGCAAAGAATTCTTCCGTCGTGTTGTCCAGCATTTAACCATGAATCGTACTTGCTACTGCAGCCGGAACCCGTCCTCTAAGGTCCATTGTTATTACTCCAAAAGAGTCATGTTTTGAGTGGTCATAGAAGCATGCATCAAAGTTAACTATCATAGTATCAAGGTCAAGCATGTCAAAGCACTGGAGGTGAGTTGGAAAGTGTCAATTGGCGTTGTGGAACCTGGCTAACTGAAGTTGAGATTGGATAAGGGGGAGACGACTTGCTACAGGAGATAGCTGCGGGCCTACAGCTGGATGCGAGGTGATATAGGGAGGCTGGAGATGGTTGACGGTTTGGGTTGTACTGGCAATTCGCTGAGCAAATGTCAGCTCAAGGTTAGAGGCTGGAGTGGAGCGATTGAACCATTGAGATGCCCTAGGGGACCAAATCTTTGTAAGAGTTGAAGTGAATTGATATGTGCTGAATTTAGATCCATTAAAAATGATGTTGTTCCGCATCTGCCAGATAGAGATGAGGGTGGCTAAGAATTGAGAGAGCATTTCTTCTGTGGAATGGTGGTGTGTCTTAGTTAAGGTCAACATAAATTTGAAGAAGTGAGGAACAGACGCTGGTTGGAGGGAGGGGGAGCACCAATCCATAGGAGGTGAAGAGAGAAACCAAAGCCGTCTCGTAAAAGGGCACATGAAAAAGAGATGAAGGGTATCCTCTTCTTGGTCATGGCAAAAGGCACATTTGTTCTCCAACGGAACATGAACCCTTACAAATTAGACATAGTGGGCAACAGGTTTTGGCTAAACTTCCAAAGGAAAAGGATGCCATTGGGGGGGATCACCTCTAAGCCCAAACCTGTTTGACAACGCAAGTAATGGGGATCACCTCTAAGCCCAAACCTGTTCGACAGTGCCAGTCGAAAGGTGAGGGGTCAGTTATATTTTCCAATGAAGATTTGCATAAGGTTGTCTTCCTCCATGAGTATCCTTTAGTCGTGACACTTCAGATTGGCAATTCTATGGTGGGGATACTAGATGATGGTAGCTTGGTTGACTTCGAAACCAAACCTATGGGGGAGATCATCTTGCTGGTAACAGCAGGACTAGTTGTCAAAATTGTGAGGTTCGTGGTACTCGAAGCTCCATCGGTGCACAATGTCATTCTTAGGCAACCCTGGATTCACTTTATGAAAGCTTTGCACCTCCACCTAGTATCAACTCATTAAGTTCCCAACATTATAGGGGTGGTATAAGATCCACGATGGTCAAGCATCTGCTCAGAGATGTTGCGAGAAAGCGAACCAAATTCGGGAAGTCGACGAAGGCCCCTATGACAAATAGCAATTACAGAGTGGGCAAGGCCCCACGGAACTATCGACTCGATCAAGGACAGTGAAAGTAGTAGAAGCAATCGATCTAGCAAAAGAGGAGAACATAGACATGTTTGCTTGGAGTATGAATGGCATTCTGCCTTAAGTTGTTCGGCACAGTTTGAACATTAATCCAACATGTCGGCCAATCAAGCAAAAGCAGGAAGATTCATCCTAGGTTAGCAGATGTAGTAGCCGATAAGGTCCAATGATTGTTGAATACGAGCATCATTACAGAGGTACAATATCCCTATTGGTTGGCAAATATTGTTGGCAGATCCTAAAATGAATGGGAAGATAAGGGGTTTGCATTGACTTTACCGACGACAATCAAGCTTATCCTAAAGACTACTATACAATGTCGAGGGCGGACGAGATGGTAGATAGAACAGCCGGTTATGAATTGTTTTCCTTTGTGGAAGGGTATGTCTCCGACGACATTCTTCACAGACAGAGGAACATTTTGCTACAAATGAATGCCTTTTAGCCTGAAAATATTGGCGCAGCCTATCAGATGCAGTGGAAAACATGTTTCGAAATATGCTTAACAGAACTATGGAGGCATACATCGATGACATGTTGGTGAAGAGTACGGAAAGGAAAGATCATATGTTAGACTTGGGGCGACTTTTGAATAATACTACAAACCAAGATGGCATTCCTCAATGTACAAATTAGAAACATTGTTAAGAGTTTTTATGAAGGGAGGCACTTCCTAGCTTAAGATGAGGTATCACAGCTTTAGTTCACAGAGAAACTTTTGTTTTACGTCAATTCCTACTATCCAAGCCTAGGTAACACTTTTTTAGGTTAGCTCTTTTCACGATTCTTCTAAAAAATTACTTTGCGCAGCAGAACAGAAAATGTGTAACCGCAATCCTATATTTCCATGTTATAATGTTACCAAACACCGTAGATATAATGTTCCCAAACACGGTAGAGCAACCAACAACATTGGTGACAGTGAACGGGTAGAAAGTGGGTGTAATACCTGCCTAATTAAATAAATATAAAAATTTATTCTGTAAACCCTAATGTTGATGGGTTGCTACTAAAATTGTATTTGGGCTTGGTTGTGGGCTTTAATTAAACTAATAAGTAGGGTTTTTATTTTGTGAAATAGGGTGGGTGCATTCGGAAGTTCGGTGGGGGCAAATAGCCACCCCTTATAAAAAAAAAAAAAAACCCTATTCCTTCCATTTTTCTTTTTTCCTTCCTTCTCCTTTTTCCCCTTCTTCACAAATTCTTCCTCCTTCCTCCTCACGATCTCTGCTTCTGCTGTGCAAGCTGCTCCGACTGTGTGCATGACGAGAGAGAAAGGGCGACGACCTATTGGCGACGGTGACAAAGAGAGGTCAAGCGAAAGAGAGATGAAGATTTTGCGAAGAAGAAATGGAAGGCGAGGCTGCTGGAGATGTGGTGTTGGCTGCGATTGAACTTTGTGAAGCTGTGATTGAAATCTCTTAGAGGACTGTGGCATGAGAAAGGTGAAGAAAGATTAGGGAGAAGATGGAGCTTTGTTGTTAACTGTGCGTGAAGAGAAATTGTTGATTTGTGGAAGTCTCTTGCTGTGCGTGACTTTGTTGTTGCTGTTGTGCGTGATCTCACTCTGAGGGTTGCAACTTCATCTCCTTGTTGGCTGCAACTCTCTTTCTTTGGCTGGCTGCGATTTCTTTCTCAGGTTGATTCGAAAGGAAAGTTGGTTGTATGAAATTGAAGAGAATAGGAAAGAAAGTAGGAGTTTTGATTTGGGAATGGAAGCTTGCTTATGAAGGAGAAAGCAGAAACAGATGGTTCCATCAAGAAGTTCTCTCTGTGTGGATGAGATAGTGAGTCTTCTTTCATTCTCTTTATGAGTTCCTTTTTTTTTATAAATACCCATATCTTTGTTTGTTGATTTTGGTGTGTTTGATGGCTTACTGGCGATTTAGTGTGTTTAGGGGTTTGATGTTGTGATTGGTATTGTCATCTTAGGGAGGTTTGGATGGATTAAAAATTGGGGTTTTTGGGTTCATTTGAAAATGCTGCTTTGTTTCTTCTCTGGGTTCATTTGAAAATGCTGTTTGAAATTTGAGATTCTCCATCCCTTTCATCTTTACCGTGAGTTTCATCTTTCCTCCTTTTTCTGTTATTGTAACATAAATGTTTGATCATCCATATCGTTTTTTTTTACTTTAGGCATACCATTAAAATTGACCACATATGCACTTTGA
Organism: Berberis vulgaris; assembly: GCA_963556465.1. Lineage (NCBI taxonomy): Eukaryota > Viridiplantae > Streptophyta > Magnoliopsida > Ranunculales > Berberidaceae > Berberis > Berberis vulgaris. Next base: position 23,882,267 of record OY747130.1, on the reverse strand, counting down.
TGATTCTATGTTGGTGTCTGACCTAAGATCGATACTTTCATCTAGACCTTGTATTGGGCATAGGTTGGTCAGGTCTTTGAGTACAATCAGCATTGGCAGTGATTTTGAAACTCGACCCAGAAGATGAGAGTAGTTCCACTATGAAGGGTTATTCTCCAGCTGAGTCTTGTTTTCTTATTCAGGGCAATCATTTGGATAGGAAACCCAAATGCAGGGATGTTTAATTTAGTTACTTGTAGGAGGATTGTGTCCACGGGTTTTTCTTGTTTTTGTATCAATCCATATAGGATTAGTAGTTCACAATGAATGTGTTGGATCTGTTTCTTTGTGCATTTAGTTTCTTGAAATTTTAATGGATTCAATTAGTTAGGTGAGTTGCTTATGGTATTTGATGGATTTGGATTTTGATGTGCATTTCTGTTGTGACATCTGTATAAACTTTACTGGAGTGATGGGTTCAAATAGTTGAGTGTAGTAGTTTGGATTTTTCCCTATCTTGGACTTGCACAGAGAACCTCATTGTTATACAACTCTAACTTCCAGTTTTAACAAATTTCTCTTTGTTGGGTTTTCTTGAACTAGTCAAAATCTCCTAAAAAGTTCCTTTACCAAGTAGATAACTGAATGTAAGTGGAACTGACAAACCAATCATATCCATTAGGAGTATCTCACTACTTGGTGTGGGGACAGTGTAAAGAGGACAAAGGTCATACAGTAAATGGGTATGGGTATGGATATGTATGTTGACAGTGTATGTTCTATATTGATTGTCACTGTCTAATCAATAGATGTGGTCATGATAGGTGGTTTTCAAAAGAAAATGTGGATTTCCATAAGGATAGTCAGGGTATCATAATTTGGGGTATAGCCAGTAATGGAACTTGTTTTCTTGTCACGTGTATGTCACTATGTTAAAAGAATGTTTGTGCTTGCGACACACTTGTTTTTCATTCTTTTCTGAAGGAGATGGCAAAATAGATTTTGTCATGTTGTGAATATCACCTTGGTAATGTTTTATGTATATATGGTTCTTGTAAAGGGAATGTGATGTGACGTTAATTGATTTGGAAAAATAATGACTCAAATAAAATACTTGGTAAATGTTCTTTTTCCACAACTCCAGAGAAAAAAAAAAATGTGAAAAGAAATGAAAATTTTGTATACAGACTTGCTTGTATACGTGTGATATTATTATGGGTATGCAGACTTGCTTGCATATCGGTGCACCGTTCCATGTGAGTTCGGTTGTACGTGTAGAATGCTTGTCAGTGATCGAACTTCGGGTGAGATGACATGACACTCGAGGTGGCACCCCACTTGGGTCATGTACACTCCGAGTGGCTTCGATGGCAAGGGAGACACACTTGGGTGAGGTGTGTTCGGCACAGGAGGAGAGTGCGATTGTGGAAAAGAAGCCAAGAATTAGAAAACAAAATAAATAATTAAATTAAACCATTGAATTGAGCATGCCATGAAATTGTGTATAGATTATTTTAGCTTATACTAGGTTAGCCTTGAGGGAAGAAACTAACAGCTCATTCGAACCTTGAATGAGAACTACATGTCTTCCTAAAGGTAGAAAAAAATGTGTTTTGTTAATATTTCAATAATAGTTTCATATGATTATGATTTGGAGTGTTGTTGCATTTATGAGGATTGATAACTCATAAACTTTATTTATTAGAAATAAATAATGCATGTTTATTTATTAGGATGATAACACCATTGCCTCATTGAGGAACTACCTGATGGTGTGGTCATTTAGTGTTTGGTTTATTTAATGTTATCATGTGCGGATTTATTGATTTTTGGGATGAAAATTTCTCACACCGGCTTTATTGCTGACCCGAGTGAGCTTCTGCTTCTTGGGTACATTCCTTTTGGAATGTAGCCGAGTAATCTTTCAGGTTTAGAGATTTTGAGCTGCATTCCTGGAGTTCTGCTAGTGAACTAGCCATGCCAGTCTTCTCCGGGTTAGATTTTTATTTGTTTCAGATGTTTAGTTCATGCTGCTATTTGTTTCTGTTATTATTGAATTCTCATGTCCCGAGTTTTGGGAGAAACGGATAATCCTAAGTGGATTTTGGGATTTTCGTTTCCTTCGAAAATCGGGGCGTGACAGTGGGTGACAGTGAAGATATTTGGAACATCTAACAAGATGGCTCTTGTCAATAATCTCACCATCACTCCTTTGGTATCTTCATGGATTCTGTACTATCATCAGTAGTTCAGAACAATCATTTCTTAGTTCTACTTACATGCAGACACATATCCTGAGCCCTTGAGCATTTTGTTTGTTCTGTCATCACTGAAATCAACTCCTCCATTTTACACCACCTCGTATCTATCCAAGTCCTTCCATATCAAGGACTAGTGCTAGAATCAAGTTTAACCCCAAGGTCTTGGAAAGGATATAGTAGAACAAGAATATAGGATTTCTCGAAAGGGGGAATATATTAGACTGTCTTCCTCGCAGAAATCACACTGATTCTCTTCTGCCATAATGATGAACTTCTGGAAGTAGTGGAAGAACCACTATGAAGAAGATTACCTAATGTATGCAACAATGAATGGTAATTTCTGAACTTTCTGATGTATATACTATTGAAATTGGCAATTGCATTCCATTTAATATTCTTTTCAAAAGAAAAGAGAAAAGAAAAAGGGAGCTAAATAGAACCAAAAAGCTTTGATAAGATTTCACTAGGCCGGCTTACGTGGGCTGGTTGGGTACGCCACGGCCTTTTTCTTTCAATTTTCCTTTCTGTCAGCTTGCCCAATAAAGAGGATCTGGGGGTTCCTCGCGAATTAATACTTTGAGCTGCATCAAGGTTTCAACAAATTTAAGTATATATCAGTTATGGTTTCCAGAGTTTAAGCACTAGCGTCAACTTCACTCCAGCACAAAAAAATAAAAGTGACAAGGTCCACTCCCAGAGTGGAAACAAAATGAGCTGCCAAGTTAATTGCCTAATTGTTAGCCAGACTTAATGAGAACCCCCAAAAAAGAATTGTCAACTCAGATAGTCACTTGAATTCCAGATGCAAATTGTCAGTATTTACACTTCTGAGGTGAAATATATGAGGAGATTCATCAATCAAATCCACAATATGAATATAGCAAGGCAGAGTTCAGTGTGTTATAAATTTTTTAAATATCCCAACACGCTAAAAATCATGGCCTTGTGATATATTTGCACGAAGAGAAAAAAGGACTCCTTCAGCCTTTCCCAGATGATTGGGTTGAGGCTTTGGTGATGCAGGCAAAAGTTGCAAATTACAAGAAGCAGAAAAGGACAAAAATGATAGGAAAACTAGGAGCGAACTGGTGAAGAAAATAACAATGCCTTAAGAAAAGAGATTGAAGATAAACATGGGCGAAAGAAAAGCAGACAACATATGGAAGGGAACACAAACAAAGAATGATCAAATGATTAAGATTGTTCTACCAACTAGTTCTGCTGATGGACGAACGATCTCATGAAACATCCAAAAAGGGAAGCAGATATCCCCAAAAGATCTTTCTTGATACTCAGAGCTTTGAAACTCAACTTAATCATGTGGGGAACCTACATCAGCTACAAAGCATATGGTGTGTAAAATTATGACATGGAGTCTATCATAAAGACACTAGAGCATCTCCTAGCTATTAAGCTAGCCTCACTTTATCTTCTATTTCCACTTTTCAAGATTTTAACATGGTACGAGAGCACCTCCGATGTTATCACATATTTTTAACACTTCCTACATTTCCATCTTTCCAAATACAGCATATGCTTATTATATGAATACAAACTTTTCTAGCAGATATTAAGCAGGCATAAACCATAGTTGATTTATCCATTCAGTTGATTGCATTACAAGTTTGCCATTTCATTCTAGAACCTTTTTGGGGGACAAATCAAATGATGCTAGATTGGTTATGGCTGTTTGTACATCCTTCGTCATGAAAGAATAACTCCATTCTCAACAGGAGGAAGTTACTTACTGGACCACTTGAGGAAGCGAAATAGGAGAATATTTTAGGATGTGGTACATTGCGATGATGTTTAATTTTCACATTAATCATTCTTTTAGTGTTGATTTCTTTACGTAATCTTTCGTTTTTCTTCCTTTGATTAATAAAGTTGAAAATAATTTCAAATTTAAAAAAAAAAAAAAAAAAAATCACACGGTGATCACATAAAAGTGTAGAAAGTACAAGTACTCCGGATAAAAGTTCATCCAGCATCAAATGACATGGAATTCATGGTTGCCCAATTTTATATCTTCACAAGTACCTGAACTCAACTAATTAAAAGATCTCTCAGGCTTCCTTATCAAACTTAGCTAGTGTCACATCCCTAGGTACTAAAGTTGCAATACTAAAATCTCATTGGTTCACAAGATATAGTTTCTAGTTGTAGGACAGTTGAGCTTATTCCTTCTTCACTGAATCAACAGGGTTAAACTAAAATTAAGAGAGATACTCCCTATTTAGTTCCATTAAACTAACAAAACAGCACATCTCAACTACATAACTACTGAGGCCTCTCCAGAAATCAATTCTTTGTCGCGGAGAGAAATTCTTAATCAAGTGTAGAAAACTAGAAGCACATCGTGTTATCACGAACTGTCCAAATACTATAACACTTTCAGCATAAATTCCCTTGATAACATCAAAGTATTTGCTAAACAGTACTTATTAATTGTTCCAAACCTATACAAAGCATTTTCTGAAAAATAGAAAGATTTGCACATGCAGTCTATAATGATATAAGCACTGGCCTGGCAAAGCATACTAGAGAACATGTTCAAACATGAATCAAATTTCTAAATGTATCAAAATTGTGATGCTGTTACTATATACAGTTATGCATACATGATGGCTCCAAAACATTACTAGGTCATTTGGGATTTCAAGTTTTCAATAAGTAATCTTTGAACTTTACTTCGATCAAAAACGTTAATATTTATTAGTAGATTTTTAATTTCAAATTGACAAGGCAAATTAAGGTTATACCTGAATCATATAGAACTACTGGCGAGGCTCCACAAGAATGTACAATGGCTTCTCATTCAGCTTAGATGATATTCCCTACAAGATGGAAAATCATCAAGAAAAAATTCTGATCGACATATTTTGAACAGCTTACATGATCCAACTCCAATAACTTGATGGAGAAATACATTGTAGCATAAAGAACAGATGCAGAGATATACATGTAACTAATGCTTCGGTAGTGAAGAAAACATTCAAGACCATTCAGAGGGGAAAAAAAACTATTCCAAGTAAAACGGGCTATCTCAGTTGAAGATATAAACCCGGAATTCCAAATTTTGAATGGCTCCCCAATGCAGACCAGGGATTTAACTTCATAGGTGAGAGAAAGAGAATCTTTCTTTTAAACCTTGAAATTTCAGTCATTTCTCTCAGTCAAACACTCAAAGAGAACCTTAGGTAGCAAATGCCTCAACAACGGAGACGGGTTTCAAAACAGATCATTAAGAGAACCTTAGGTAGCAAAAACTTCAAAACCTCGTAGAGAATACTGGTTCAAGTTCAATCCATCTAAAACAGATCGACGAAGTGTTTCAAACTATCACCTTTTCTTCCTAAACTTCATATGAATGGAATGATATGAGATCTTATAATTTATCCATCTCAAGTATTAATCAAAAATTCCACAAGTAGGCATGATCTTTGCTTATCATGCTTAATTCATTAGCTGATCCAACAAAATTGATAGATCGCCACAATGCAGTACTTACAAGCAGATTCACATTCCACTTAACATTTTTTAATTGTTTTTTATTACAACAAAGCCAAAGGCTAACGCTACTGGCTCAAATGGTAATTGATCCATATAGCACTTCATCCCGAGGTTTTAACCATCTGGTCAAGCATGCTACTGCAGTGCTAATATAGGAAGTTGTTGTATGCTCTAATGAGCTTTTATTAACAAAAATGGGGATAATCGGACCAACAATAGAGAAACCCAATTCTGCAACATAGTCATGGATGACAACGTAAATTCACTGAGATGAGCTTGGGCTGAGAAAATCTCTATCAAACTCTGAAGGACGGACTCAAAATGTTTAACAAGGCAAGATAAGACATTAGAAAGTAATGGTGTGATTATCATAAAGAAAGAAACTAACAGCAGTAGTCAAACAAAATTACTGACATTCTGTTTCAGAAATAAGATCTCAACAAGCCAACATCAACTAGGTTCACATTGAACAACTTAAGATAGACTAACTATCTATAATGGATGATAACATAACTTCACTTTAGATAAGCTTGGGCTAAGAAAATCTCTATCAAACTCTGAAGGACGGACTCAAATGTTCAACAAGGTAAGATAAGATATTTGAAAGTAATGGTGTGATTAACATAACAAAAGAAACAAACACCAGTAGTCAGAAAAAACTACTGACAATCTGTTTCAGAAATAAAGATCTCAGCCAGCCAAAATCAACTACGTTCACATTGAACAACTGAAGTTTAGACTAGTTATATAATATGGTTTCAGCGAGACCCTTAAATATAGTAGAAACTAGGGGGGGAAAAACAGGTAATGTTTGAAAAAACAGCTACCAAATCAAGTAAAAATAAAATAACCAGAAAAGTGCAATGTAGCCATCATACGAACCAAAAATGCCCATGAAGATATTATCAACTGAAAAATAAATTTTAAATTTTAAAAAAAAAATGTGAGTAATAATTGAATTATAGCTGTTACCTTGATCATCTCAGGCACCCCAATAATGCATGCACACTCAATTACTTCAGCTCCCGCACGTTCTGATAAGCAATGACAAACAGATGCAAATAAAAAAGTAAGAAACGTGGGAAAGCACATGCCGAGAAAGGAAAACGGTAAAAGGTTTTTGGCACAAAACACATGTAGACAGAGACACAAGCTTAAAAGAACCAAAAAGGACTTCCAAAATCCCACCTAGAAGCTTAATTGCAGCAGAAAGAGTTCCACCAGTAGCTACCAAATCATCAATGACCACTGTCCGTTCCCCAGGCTTAACAGCCTCCACATGCATTTCTAGACGATCAGTCCCATATTCAAGCTCATAATCTTCAGAGATTACTTCACCTAAATATTAATGTTCATTATTAGCACTAGCATTAGACAGGATTCAAAATGATAAATTTAAAAGACTTCAGGAAATTGTTACATCATAGATTAACTCCAAATTTTCATACTCCACACCCAACTTGATAATGTTAAATACACAGGAAAAGCCCATTAAAATTTCCAACAAAGTGACACGATAAAAATAGAAATAAAGAAAAGGAAAATTCTTAATCAATAGAACTTGGTGTGTTTGATTCCAAATAAAACAGGAATTAAAGAAAACATTGGAACCATGCCTATGTTTAAGAGTTAACTAGTTAGTGAATGAAGGAGGGATTACACCACCTTCGGTTCTAGAATATGGAGTGGAATATGTAGTGTATTCATGTGCCTACGGCATCCGACACGACCTAAGTATTTTGTTAAGAAGGCCAGAACCAACAATAAAAATGCCGATTCTGGGTAAATAATACTATGCCAGAACTGACCTATTGGTAGCACTTCTGCCTTTATAAGAAATACCATCATTAAACATCTTTCCAGAAGACTCAATTTGACAGGAAGACTCCTCATGACGCACCCCTTGGACGACACCAACAAAATGGTGAGGAGTGAATGAGCTACAAACTAGATGAAAACTTGTATGTAGGATTAAGAATAAGATAGGTAATGAATAACATGCTAAAGTTCAGTAATATGAAATCTCACCTACAGTTTTCTATTTGGTTTTTTAAGATGAGATAAATGCAAATTACAAGACAAAATATGGTTAGACAAAAACCAACAGAACTACTTTGAATTTTGGTGCAACTTGGGTGGGTTGAACTTGTCCAACCCAACATTTGGTTGGGTCTGGCAAGTCCTTTCTTGGATCAAGTGATTATTCTAACCCAAACAGGTTGGGCTGATCATGAGCAAAGGAGTTGGTGAACTCGGACCAACCAAGCTAGCTGACATATAATGTATTGCTTGATATTAGGAAAATTAGGTAAAAGTATTTGGCTTCCAATTTAGAGAGATAAAATCTCGAATGGAAGTTGAACAGCGTATATTTCATGTTTTTTCCACACGCTAAATATATATTGACTTCCAATTTGAATTTAGGTAAGATGACCAATCTAGCAAACAACCAGAATTTACCTACTACAATTGAATGACCCAAAAATTAAAATTTCACGGTTGGGTTGGTCATGAGCAGTAGGGCTGTTGACCCAGATCAGGATGCATTAATCATGGACAAGGTGTTCAAAGATTAGATTGCCAAAAGGACCACAAACATGCCTTCCAAATGCCCAATCCACCCAATTTGCAACCCTGTTCCAATTATTTAAACAATTGTGTTTTGAAACAAACACCATATTCTCTGAGGTGATATAAGATGTGGATACCTGGCAACTTTCGAGGCTTACGAAGAGGGACGAACTTGGCACCAATGGCCAAGGCGATCGAAGGGCCAAAAATGAATCCTCTGGCTTCAATTCCTAAATCAAACATTCTACATGGTTAGTACAAAATAACGCAAAAATGTAAAGACTGAAAACTAGCCTACCAATATTGTTACTAAATTATATCAATCATGCTATCCAACATCGGAAGCAAGAGAAGATAAGTATATGCATATAATAGCAGGATGGAGACTAGTTGCAATAATCATGATGCATCTAGCAATAATATCAAATGCCTCACTCACAGAAAAGTACCAAAGAAGAAGTAAGAGGCCGGAGTATCAGAAAATCATGATGGCGAGCATGCAAAAGTGTATGGCATGTGTCACAGGCATAGTATCAGTTCTATTATTTTGTATTGTTCTTTTTCTTTCACAACATCAAAAGTTTATTTGAAAGTCAGATACTGATAACCACAGCATTTTTTGAGAGCTTTTGTTAAATTACATAACATGAAACCAGTATCGAACTCATTTTTTCAAACAAAAGCATCTGAAGTGAGTGGAATGCCAAACACATGAGTATTGTAGGAACATACACCAATAACATACCATTAACACTTCAGGTAACTTGGAATAAAATGGGTGTTGAATGTTGAGTGTGTGGAGTCTTTTAGTATTGAAGGCACATTAAGTGAGATACTGAAGGATGCTGAGTGCAGTCGAATACTGGATGCCAGCGACACAGACTTTTAAAACACATTAACCTATGTGCCATAAAGGCACATGGACAATATCAAAGAGCATTGACTATAGTGAGATACTGAAGGCAAATGAAGTATTCCACACCTGTGAAGTGTCAAAGAAGGGGCGTGGTGTGCTGAAAGCGTGCTGAGATATTGAACTTTTAGCAAAATCATTCAAACAATCACTTTGGGGTATTGAATATCAATAATGGCACCTTCTTTTTGTACTATGATTTTGGAGGAGTTCAAGAATGAAATCTCTCAACTTCACTTGAACCTTTTCCAAATCTACATTTTGCATTTTGTTACATGGCATACCAATAAAAAAGATTTGACGCTACAGATCCAATAAGCAAAAAAGAGTGTTTCTTCTACCCCTTTATGTCTCTAGACATTTTAAAATATTAAAACGACCAAAAGTGATGTTTGAAAATTTTCCAATGATAAGGTAGTAAAATGACATGGGCATCAACTATACAGCCGAAACCAATTTATATGGCCCAAATTCGTTACATCAACCCTCCAAGTGGCAAAAGAAACCCCACAACTTAAGGTTCAGATTGGCCCTCCAACACAACTTTTCGCAGTCAAAGGACATGGGGGAGAATATCCTTCGATAGATCAAGTTCACACCATTTGCACATGATTCTGTCAATTCCATTGGGCGATGAAAGGAAAGCTCATTTTGGTGATGAGATCAAAACAAAGAAAGTAAACATCCCCAACCCTATCAAAGGGTTATCTCCCATAGGGCTAGAACTTTGATTTCTCAGAAGATTATCTGCACCAGATATTGTCTTGAACTAAGGGTCTTTCTCTATTCAGACAACTCAAAGTGTCCACTCAGACAGCTCAAATTGCATAAAACAACATTCCATAACAACCAAAAACAGTAAGAACTGTTACATAGTGCATTATGGATATATGACTTGGACAAGAACCACTTGTGCCTCATTTTCAAATGATCTGTGAAAAAGTCCCAATACAAAGACTTAAATTCATAAAGAGATGTAACCTTTTTATTTATCAATATTTTTTTTTCCTTTTTCCTTTGACACTATCCAAATCTTGCAACCCACCCACAAGGCCTTTAGCACAAAGCAACCTACATTGGATAATCAATATTTTCCAACACAGTTGTTGAAACCCCAAAAATACCAATGGACCTCTGAATACCCTAGTGTTGGTTCATAGCAGATAAAATGCAGCAGATCTCAGATAGTGTGGAAAATATATTCAGTTCCAACACCAGTTCAATATTATGAACCCCCCCCCCCCCCCCCCCCCCCCCCCCCAAAAAAAAAAAAAAATTTTCAGAGGAATCACACAAAGGCTAGCTTTATTGTCTAAACTTACTAAAACCAGAAGCTTCAATAAACACTTTTAAGGTCTGAAAGTGGTTTGTCAAGAAAAATCAAAACCCCGCCCAGAAAGAAAAGAAGAAGAAATATAGTAAAAACTAAAGTTATAAAAATTAAGCCTTGGGAAGCAAAATACCATATAAATTCGGAACCAACCCAGGAAAGCCCAGATACCACATTTTAATCCCAGAAAACAAAAAACAAAAATTGCTGGTGAAGAAGTGAAATTTTTTGAAAGCTAATATATTTAAAATGGTTTATTTAGAACCCCAATCCTCAAAGAGATTCACTTCCACTTAAAAGTGGGGGAAAGCAAAGCACAAATATATATACAATCACATAAATGTACAAAGAGCAGATGCTACATTTTACTCCTTCCACAATAAAAACAAACAATAGGTCTGCTTTCCTTGTTGAACGAAGAAATCCCGATTAACAAAGAAACACAGGCAGAAGGAGCATTTACCTGCAACAACAGAGATATTCATGTTCCTGTATCGATCAACAAAGATGTCAACAGTGTCCTTGAAAGCCTTGTGATCAAGAAGCAAGGTTGTAATATCCTGAAAATTAATCCCTGAAATAGAGCAAGAAATGTGTTTGATAAAAGTCGTCAGAGAACCCAAAAACAAAGAAGCCCAAACAACCAGACCTGGCTTGGGGAAGTCAGGAACAACTCTAATGGCTTCATTAATGGCTAGAAGCCTTGGGTCTCCCTTCAGCCCATTTTCACTTGCAAACATCTACTCTCTCTGTTTGTTGACAAGAGAGAATTTTTCTCTTACTCTTTCTCTTAACCTCTCTGTCTCTGTCTCTGTCTCTCGAGAAGAGAGTGAGCGAGCAGAGCGAGTGTCTTAAATAAAATAAAAAATTGTATTTTTTATATCACCAAAGCACCCCAAGGGATGATGATCTGGGTGCTCATGCTCTCCTCACCCCCCGCCCCCCGCCCCCAGTTGTTGTTAATATAAATAAACATAAACAGTTAAACACCACCTTCTTCTTCTTTTTACTAATTCCCATTTTTCAATTATTATCAGAAAATATAATACACTGTGGCTTCATGACTATGTGTGCTTGATGTTTCGGCATTTCGGAACGGTTCAAAATATTTAGACCTTTATCCTTAAAAAAAAAACCCATGGGTGATATTTCGGACATTACATATGACCAGTGTTCAAAATTTAGTGAACATGATTCCTGTCATAAAGGTTGGTAAACAAAAATGCAAGAATCGAAGAAGAAAAATCGAGTGTTTTTCGCCTTTCGTTATCTACTCATTTATGAATTTTAAAGGTAAATTGGAATCTTGTTTTTTTTTTTTTTTTTAAATCTCCTTTTCTTCTTTTGGAAGATAATCAATTAGGATATAGATAGCATTTTGAAAAGTGTTTGCCTGTAAACAAGTCTAAATTTTTATCATTATCAAAGTTGACAGTTTTTGTGACAAGTAATTGCTTAATTATATTCATCTTATTAAACATATTGCATGGGGTTTATATATCATAAACACCCAGAGCAGTTACAACAAATATACCACAGAAAATGTGGTTACCAGTTACATGAAACGTGGGCTAGTTAGTTACAATGAAACACACCAGTTTGTATACTAGAAAGCAAAAGAACAGTTATTATAACTGAGCTTCAATACGCCCCCGCAAGATGGCAATTCCATCTGAAATGCCAATCTTGGATCGAAGAAAAAGGAACCGACTTTTGGAGAGGGGTTTAGTAAGCACATCTGCCAGCTGGGAGTGAGTATTAACGTGAGAAACTTTAAGAGACCCATCAGCAACTTTTTCCCTAACAAAATGATAATCCAACGCGACATGCTTCATTCGACTGTGGAAGAGCGGATTAACTCACAAATATGTGGATCTCAAATTGTCACAAAATATGGTAGGACATTGTCGAAGAGTGATACCAAGCTCAGAAAGAAGATGAGAAACCCAAGTGACTTCAGCAGCGGTAGAAGCGACAACACGATATTGAAGCTCAGTTATAATAACTGTTCATTTGCTTTCTGGTATACAAACTGGTGTGTTTCATTGTAACTAACTAGCCCACGTTTCATGTAACTGGTAACCACGTTTTCTGTGGTATATTTGTTGTAACTGCTCTGGGTGTTTATGATATATAAACCCCATGCAATGTGTTTAATAAGATGAATATAATTCAGCAATTACTTCTCTCAAAAACTGTCATGGTATCAGAGCAAACTAAATCAAGAGGATCACGACTTTGAAGTGAAGAAACTCCAAAAGGCAACTTATGGCTTTTATTACATAAACATGACTCACAAAAGAAACTGCGGAATGACTCAGTAGGATAAATTGGAAGATTATGTTTGCAAATGAAAAACTGAAAAATACGAGATGATGGATGGCCTAAACGATGATGCCAATTGGCAAGTGATGTCTTGACACTAACACATGCTTGTTTTGGAGAGGTATCCGCTGTGTTTCTCTTGTTAGGCCAAGGCCACTCATACACATCATTCTTGCTCCGCCCTTGAGTGAGATGCGCCCCCGTTTTGAGATCCTTGACAACAAAAGAAGAAGGGAAAAACTCAATAGAAGCATTGTTGGTTTTACAAAACTTAGAAACAGAAATTAAGTTGTGCTTAATTGAAGGAACACATAACACATTAGACAAACAAAAGGACTTAGAAGTAGTAGGGAGTTTAGAAGAACCAGTGTGAGTAATGTTGAGGCCTGAACCATCACCCAAGATAATGTCGTCAGGACCTTCATAAGGCTGGTGGTGAGGAAGATTAGTTAGATCCCCAGTAACATGATGGGAGGCGCCAGAGTCCACAATCCAATTTGAAGAAGACGAGTTCCCAAAAGAGGTGTGATGAACCTCTGGCTGTTGTTGCAGGAGCCTCTTGGCTGTATAGCATTGTCTAGCAGTGTGCCCCTTTTTCTGACAAAATTGATAGACAACATTGGATTGAAACTGATTGTTACCATTATTGTTGAACTTCCTTCCTTGGTGATTTCGGTTGTTAAAGAACCTCTTCCCATTATTACTTTGTCCATTTCCATTCTGTCCATTGCCATATCAAGATTGATGGTTGCCAAAACTTGTGCGAGTACTATTCACAGTTACATTTAAGCCACCACGTGACTCTTCTCTTTTCAAGAAAGCTTCATGTTCTACCAGCTTGTCATGAAGTTCTTCAAACGAAACAGGAGTGTCTCGGGCTCTTATTGCAGCAGAAATTTCCTTAAAGCCGCTGCCAAGGCCATTGAGAGCAAAAATAATCAGATCATCATCACTTAAATGATATCAATGAGAGCTAGCTCATCAGCAATTCCTTTGATGGTTTGAAGATACTCTGCAACAGAACTGGTATTGCAAGTGATGTTGGTAAGTTTCTCCTTGAGATTCATTACCCGTGATCTGGATTTGTTAGTATAAAGCTTGTGGAGCTTTACCCAAGCATCACGGGAAGAAGTAGCAGCAGCAATCAAAGGCACAACTCCTTCTTAAAGAGATGCAAGGATTGCATGAAGGAGCAATTTATCTTGCCTAGTCCAAATAGCAAAATCTGGATTTGTAAAAGATGTTCCATCGTCGGCAATAATTTCCTTGGATGGGCATGTCTTATTCCCATCAAGAAATCCCATGAGGTTATAACCATATAGTAGGGCGTCAAATTGTGCTTTCCAAGAGGGAAAGTTGTTGCTGTTCAATTTAATAGGTAGTTGGGCAGTAGCATTAATGGCGATAATTCCATCAAAGCAAGGAGTAGAAGAAATGAGTGAAACATTGGTTTTGTTGGCTGTGTTTTCGGCCATGATGCAGAATATTTTCAAGAGAGGTTATGGATCAAGAGAAGAGAAAAAAAAAACTCGCTGGAGTCGTTACTGCTCTGATACCATGACAGTTTTTTAGAGAAGTAATTGCTGAATTATATTCATCTTATTAAACACATTGCATGGGGTTTATATATCATAAACACCCAGAGCAGTTACAACAAATATACCACAGAAAACGTGGTTACCAGTTACATGAAACGTGGGCTAGTTAGTTACAATGAAACACACCAGTTTGTATACCAGAAAGCAAAAGAACAGTTATTATAACTGAGCTTCAATAAAAGTATTTACATTTGGATCAAATTATTTCATAGTTTGAACGGATCAATCGAGTGGTGTGATTCATGATTTGTTGACATAATATTGCATTATGATTTTTCTTGCTTGCAATCCTAGAAGCTAGCGTGAATGTTTGGCTATATCTCTGTTGGAACTATATTAATTAATGTAGACCTCGAGATGCATGTGAATGTGTTCATCAAATTAGACGATGTCCACCAAGTTGTACGATAACAAGTCTCATCAAAGATATGCTCTTGGAGCTACGTACGTCATTATAAACATTTAATAAAGGTAAAAGAGAGTCATCAAATAGATTGGGACGATGACTTGGTCCTCTCTTTTTTAACGAGCTTTACAATGAACTGTTTATTTTGTTTCTAAATGAGTTGCTGATTAGAAGTTATAAAATTAAATGATATTTATTTTTAAGTGTTGACTTGAGTTTTTTACATTTTTGCCTACCACCACAACTCCTACCGCCCACCATAAACCACCAATATTAACCCTATCTCCACTTGCTTTCTCTCCTCAAAATACCATTGAGATCACTTTTCACCACTACCAAAAACCACATTATATCCTTCATCATTCCTCATGCAATCTTTATAGAGAAAGAAAAAGAAGAACAGGAGGAAGAGGATAGTGAAAATGATGATTATTATTGTATTTTTGTATCTTGTTAAGATTCTTTTAAACAGTATCTCAATTCTTATTAAGACTTCTGAGTCCATTCAGAACCAAAAACAAACATCCTCTAAATCTTAATTGCATACCACCATCGTAAAAACAAAAAACGGAAATTGGTAAACTTGGTATCGTTGAAATGCAATTTTGAATATTTTTTCAACAAAACCAATGATCAATACATATACTTTCAATTACAAAATATGTATTTTTATTATTAAAACATGTAAGTATTTTCAATATATTCATACCTAAGTATAACATTTTTCAAAGAAATAGACGGACATTTGAATGAGCATTCAAACAAAGACCCCGTCCATTTAATCGATTCTAATTTTAACCGAGTTTGACTCTTAAACGATTAATATTTTTACCATAAAATAGGTTTGTACCATAAAAAATTAGTTTACATTCTAAAATAAAGTTTTTTATTTTTTTTATGAAATTGATTGAAAGCAATGGTGGGGAATGGTAATAAGGGTGTCCAATGTATGATAATTAATAACAAAAAATGTATATAAAGTGTCAACAACACGGATAATATGCTAGTCTATATTACAATTAGGAGTGATGTTTTATTATTCATTGCTGACCGGGAAAAAGTAAAAATTGTAGATAAAAGATAGTTATGATTAAAAGTTGGGAAATGTGTTGGGGTTAAAATTCATTCCCTATGATGGAATGTTTGGAAAATGTAAAACATGTAAAGGGGCAAAGAGAATGAAAAATTGTGAAAAAAAAAAGTTGGTGGAATGTACATATGGAGGAGAAAAAAAATATTGTATTTTCTTTTTTTTAATTGAAATTATCATAGCTATCTACCTAGTTGTCGGATTTTAATAAATTTGATATCATTGAAATGCAATTTTGAAAATCTTTCAAACAAAACAAATGATCAATACAAACACTTAAAATTTCAAAATATATATTTTATTATTATAATATGTAATTATTTTTATGCCTATGTATAATATTTTTCAAATAAACAGATGAACATTTTCATGAACATTAAAACAAAGACCCTCAACATTTATTCAATTCTAATTTTAACCGAGTTTAACTCTAGAAAAATTAGTTTACATTCTAAAATATGAATTTTTGTATGGAACTCAGTGATGGGATTGGTGGGGGTGATGGTGAGGGTTTTCAGTGTGTGATAATTAGCAGCAAAAAAAAATATGTGGAGTGTCAACGACACAGGTAATATGCTAGTCTATATTACAATTCAGAGTTGTGTTTTACTATTCATTGTTGACTGA
Source organism: Berberis vulgaris (assembly GCA_963556465.1). NCBI lineage: Eukaryota > Viridiplantae > Streptophyta > Magnoliopsida > Ranunculales > Berberidaceae > Berberis > Berberis vulgaris. The sequence goes on along the minus strand of OY747130.1, from coordinate 23,865,654 downwards.
TACAAAGTCAAATTATAAGGATAGGAGATAAAATATGACTAGGACTGAAAGTTGGAAAATGTGTCGAGGGTTGAGATTCATTTACTATGATGACATGTTTGTAAATATAAAACATATACAAGGGTAAAGAAAATGAAAAATATTGTGAAAAAAAAGTTGGTAGAATGTACATGTGGTGGGGAGATAAAGTATTATATTTTCCTTTTTTTAAAATTAAAATTATCATACCTATCTATGTAGTTGTCGAATTTTGGTAAATTTGGTATCATTAAAATGCATTTTTGAAGATCTTTCAAACGAAACCGATGATCAATACAAACACTTAAAATTTTAAAATATATTTTATTATTAAAAACATGTAAGTATTTTTTTTTATTTCATGCCTAAGTATAATATTTTTCAAAGAAACGAACGAACATTTCAATGAACATTCAAACAAATAGAAGGTCTAGTACATGATAATTAGTAGAAAAAAATGTATATAGACTGCCAACGACACTGATATTATGTTAATACAAATACATTTTATGAAAAATTTTATATTACAATTTAGAGTGGTGTTTTACTGTTCATTGTTGAGTGGGGCAAACGTCAAATTATAAGGATCGAAAATAAAAGATGGCTAGATTGAAAGTTGTGAAAGATGTTGAGGGTTAAATTCATTTTCTATTATGGCGTATTTGTAAGTATAAAGTATGTACAGGGGCCAACGACACGGGTAATATGGTGATATATTTTGGTGGAATGTACATGTGGCCAGTGGTAGACCCAGAATTTCAGTCAAGGAGGGGCACAATGGTAAGGGATTGTTGGTCGTTAATAGAAGTTATCAGGGGAGATATATTTTGACACTCATTAGTTTATATCTATTAGAGTTTGACACTTGTTTTGAAAACTATTTAAGCTTAATTCTCATTTTCTGACGGAACCGTTAAGTCCACGCCATTGACCGGTCAAGATAAATTTTCGGACCCTTTTGCCCTTACCTTATGTTAACTAACGAATAAGATTTCGCCTAAATCACAAACCATTTTTCATAACCAACTCCTCCCTGCGACACACCTTCTTCCTCCTCGCGGTGATCTCCCTTCTCCCTGTTGTGACAAAAATACACTTCCCTATTGTGACGAAGACGCGCCTCCTTGCTAAAAATGCACGCTCCTCCCTACTCCCTACTCCCCGTTCTCTGCTGCGACGAAGACGTCGTCACCTGCTGTGACAAAGGTGCAAATGATAAGAGGGGCTGGTATAGTTATAAAGCTTAAAGTTACCTTGAGCTCTATGACTCTTTAAAGTTTTAAAAGGCAACCCATAAACCGAAATAACATAGATTCAAAACACCATATTGTCATATGATACTACCGCATATCCTACATCTCACTCACCTATTACAAGACCTTACAATAAGAACAATATTCAGACACGTGTCTACTCCCTCATTCCAATTTAGGATCACCATCAGGCATAGGATGTTGTTGATGACTACATGTTTAACGCCTTGTATAAACAAATGATATTTCCAATATGACTCTTGATGATACACCGAAATGGCCTCTCTTCTATGCCGCACACGTGTCATGATGATCTCTAGGAACAACGGGCCCAAGCGTCAACCTAACACGAATCCGCCCCAAGCGACATCAAGCCTGCATAGCATTCGCCAGACGGACCCATATTACTATGTCATGTTAAGCCCACACGTCTCACAACCATCTCCAAGACTCGTAAGACCTGTTAAGGCAAGTATCTCAGGGATCAGCTTCGGACGGGCAAGTCAGTTGTACTTTGTCTCCAACTAGAAAGCAAATATCAGATTATATGTCATACGTGGAAATCTCCACCTATGGAAAACACTCCAATTGGGAACTATCTTCTGCGTATCTAGGAGCAAAGGTCTAACAGGGAAACTTCCCTATACAACACGACTCCTAATTAAAAAAGGATCTCCAAGAAGATCTATTTTCCTAAACTACGCCACCGATGGCCTGGTCGAACCAGGACTCTAGTACTATAAATAAGACATGAGGTTGGTGAACAAAGGTACGCTACAAATTCCCTATTTACAGCTTTAAGCCTTCCTCAGATAGGGATGGCAGTGGGGCAAATTTTCACGGATATCCACCCCGCCCGTCCCGTTTGAGGCGATTTTAGTTATGGCTAACTGGATATTGGGGCGGATATGGATATCCAAACAGTATCCGCTGAATATTCGGGGTTGATAAGGATTTGACCATATCTACCCCACGGATATCTGTTTATCCCATGTTATTACTAAAATACCCTTCAATACTTACAAGAGTAAAACCATAAACCTAATTTCTTTCTTTGATTCTTTCCTCCAGTATCCAGAGACAGCCCATCTCTCATATTTTGTTAATCTTCTCATTCTTCCTTTTTCTGCTTCTCCTTCTCTTTTGTTAATCTTCTCATTTGAAAGAACCACCACCCCTCCCAATCGCCTCGCTCTTCTCTCCCCTCCCCTTATCCTCCCTGCCTTCCAAGCAGCCTCTCGTTCAGCAACGTCCTTCTCTCTCTCCTCAATGTAGCTCGGCATCTCCTTCTCCTCGATGTAGCTTGAGATTTCCCTCTCTTTCAAATCTATCTTGGGTGTTTGCATCCAAAGCTTCCTTCAACTCCTTCACGAACTTATCTACCACTGCTTTGATTCTCAAAGACATCTCACACCACCACTTCAAATCACAAACCAACCAATCTCAGCTCAACTGGTTATGATTTCTTGTTTCTTGATTAGGGTTTCGGTTTGCGAGACTACAAATTGGAGGAGAGATATGTAGATCTTTAGATATTTAGATTTTTAGATCTGAGATCTTTAGATCGGTATATCATTATCTTAAGGATCTCTGTTATATGAGGAGTAGATATCATGTAACCAGTTCCATGTTCCATTACTGATTTGATCCTGGTTTTGATTTTTTGTTGTAATCTTTATATGGTTTTCTTACTGGTGTTACTGATCCAAGTAGTGATGCTAAGATTTGAAAAGATGATTTTCTTAACGAATATTCGGTCGGGGCAGATATCCATCAATCCATTCAAATCAGAAACGGTTTTTATAGTTTTGTATAAACAGATATTCGAGGCAAATTTCGAGATCCGTGATCTCCAGCGGGGTGTGGATGGATTTGCTCAAATTCGCCCCGTTGCCATCCCTATCCTCAGATCTTTGTCTGACTTCAGCATCGGAGTGTCATTGGCCACCACAACGGTGGTCCGTGGCTCACGTGCGTTCCTTGTGTAGGTCAACAGGTCAAGGTCAAACAGGGAGCGAAAATCAACTGCATCAATTTGGCGTCGTCCGTGGGGACGACAAAGTTCCTAGCAAATCACTGACATCATCTATCTTCAAAGTTCAAGAAGATGGTGACCACCAGATCCCGTCACAATGGAGATTAGAGGGACACGTCGAACGCTCAGACAGGCGTTATACCACCGCTTCCAGTGGTGCCTGCAACACAAGGGCAGTAGGCTCACACCCTCGCGCCAGCAGCATCAGTGACGTACCTCATGATATATCTGATATCGTCAAAGATACAGCAGATACAGTGGAGATCCTCACTCAGCAAAACCCTCAACCCGCCGATGGAGATCAAGAGCAACACATACCTCAATCTCCAGACAACAACATAGAGGGTGCACAGAAGAGTCAAGCCCCCGCCAATTCTCACTGAACCAGAGGTGGCGGTGCAGTCAACAGAGATCCAACTTTCAGGGTAGACAGACCCGCCATGCAAAACCCCTTCCACCGAGGGGTTCACGACCCAGACGCGTTGTACCGCCTTTCTGTTCACCCATTCGTGGGCCACATCATGAACGAAGCTCTGCAAAAAAGTTTAGCCCTTCGAAGCTTGAGTTCTATGACGGAACCGATGACCCGTTTGATCACTTGCGTCATTATCAGCACGTAATGGCGCTCAAAGAAGGCTATGAATCGGTGATGTTCATAATGTTCCCTAACCATAGCTAGGGGTGGGCGCGGTCCAGATCGGTTCCAAATTTAGAGGAACCTAACTCGAACCGTTTAAAAATAACGGATCCGGTCCGGTTCGGATCCCCTCATTTTGAACATTGGAACCGAACCTAACTCGAACCGTTTGGAACGGTCCGGTTCCTACGGTTCCAAATCACAAATATAATTGGAATCTAATAATAGGTTTCTTTGCTTCTTTAAATATGAATAAATGATATTTATTTTCTGTTAAATGACCAAACTTGACAATTATATTTCTTCCCTCACACTACATCCTTGTATTTTGTACTTTTTTGCTATATATCATGATCATACAATGTATCTCGAAAGCAAGAAAGAAAAATATTTCTAACACACAGCTTGCACAGCTAGGCTCCCGGAGGCTGGAACAGCTTTGTTGCCACACACATGTTACCTTCTGGAACAGCTAGGCAGCCTAGGCTCCTGGAACAGCTTTGTTGCCACACAGGTTACCTTCTGGAACAGCTTTGTCTGTTTCACAATCACTTTTTCTTCACATTGAATTGGATGAAAGTGGGCAAGATAAAAAAATGTTAACATCTGAAACTTGAGATATGCGTATGCCTCATCAAGACAGAAGAACGGCTGAAGAAAACTGCTAGTGATTGATTAAGTAACCAGAGCATGATTACTTAATCATCAATTCTAGACATGGATGCTACAAGATTACAGAAAGTAGAGTGATCACAAGAGCCACTGAGGATATCAAAGCCTACATGCATGTAAAGAAAAATTTAGTAAAGAAGGCTGCCTAATAATAAGCAAAAAGTTACAGTTGTTTCTCTTTCTACTTACAGCAATGGCAGATGCTGCAAGACCTGCTCGTTCCCATGGTTCCTTGAGGTGGTAGTTTCTGAAGTAAAGAATTGTAGTATAGTACCATAGAGGGGGGAAGACAAAGCCTATAATGAAGCTGTGGCAGTAGTGAAACTTGTAAGGTCTTTATGGATGACATATGTACTATAGAGTATATCATAGTTTTAGTTATTGACATTCAGATGTTAACAAACATAATAGCTTGTCATTGTTTACATACTTATACCAAAATATATTGGGAGTCAAAGAGAATAAATTACCTTATACTACCAAGTCATCATCTTGTTTATAACAAGATACTCGGAATTCCATTTGGAGGCACCGTGACGACATGACTTGTCATTGTAGAACTGTTACTACTAACTATTAGAAATGGACTGTTACGACTAACTATTAGAAAATCGATATCGACTGAATTCTGTAAAAGCATAATATGAGCTGAATGAAAATGGCAAAAAAAAAATGATAAGCTAGCTAACCAAACAAGCCCAAAAAAATGAAAAATCCAAAACTAAAAACGTCCCCAAAATTCTAAAAATCAAAAATAGAAAAACCCCCATTTTATGAAGCTGAATCAATCGATCTTTACCTTGCTTAATCCAATCAAGTGGGTACTATTAAACTACTGAATTGATTGGATACAAAACAGCCCAAACTCTGGAAATCGAGAATCAAAACATCCTAAACTCTGAAAATCGAAAATGTAAACCCCCAAACTTTGAAATTCGAATACCAAAACACACTAAGCTTTGGAAATCGAAACCAAAAACACACCCATCAATAATTTGTATCAATGGATGGATTGGGTACTACAAATCTACTGAATCGATTGGATTCAAAATACCACAAGCTCTAGAAATAGAGAATTAAAATACCCCAAGCTCTGACTATCGAAAATGAAAACACCCAAACTTTGCCCTAACCAAAACTCTGAATCAATCGTTCATACCTTACTGAATCAATCGATAGATTGAAGTCAAATCCGTTTGAATCGCTCAGTAGATTGGCCGTTGTAACCCTAGACCGAGATAGATGAAAAAGAGAGGAGATCGCAGAGCAGTGGAGGAGATCGCAGAGAAACAAATAAAAAACAGTTGCTTCACTTCTCTTCTCACTTCACTGCTCTCACTGCGGGTGGCGGGTGCTCACTGCTCTCACTTCTCTTCTCACTTCACTGCGGGTGAAGAGTAAAGCAAATGAGCTTTATTTGCTAGGGTAGGGGTCGAAACTCGAAAGAGGGGAGTTTTGTTAGACAATTAGGTTACTTAGTTCGATTCCATATTTAGGTTTTTATAACTAATCTTATTTGAAACGGGTCCAACCCGGACCGTTTCATTTTTAAAAATAGGAACCGGGACCGGACCGTTTTATAACGGACCCGGACCGATCCGAACCGTATGTAAAAATTTATAATTGAAATCCGGACCGTTTAGAGCAAAACGGTCCGGTTCGAGTTTAACCCGCGGATCGACGACCCGTTTGCCCACCCCTAACCATAGCCTCCCGTCAAAGTCAATCGACTCATTCAAGACACTGGTCAAAGCATTCCTAGCTCGCTTTATTGGCAGCCAGCGGATCAGAAAAGGCTCGCACTATATACTTTCTCTAAGGCAGAAGTCAAATGAAACGTTAAGGGAATACGTCACACGCTTCAATGATAAGCTGATGCTCATTGACGGCTGCAGCGACGATGCCTCCATTACGACTTTCAATGCGGGTCTAAGAGAGGGAAAATTTTACGACTTCCTCATCTTGGAACCCCCTTGGATATGGCAGAACTCTTGAAAAGCGCCCAGATATACATTAACTTGGAAAAGATGAGATTGTCCTAGGAAACCCAAACATAAAAGAAACCCTCCGGTTCTAGAGACAGAAGGGAGGGAAATAGACAAGAAGAGGAAGATAGGAACAAACGGAAGCGCATCGACAGCATGTCAGACTTTTAGCAGTGCCAGGCTAGAGAAATCTTCCAACTATTTCGGATCCAGGACCATAACCCCCTCAACTCTAGCTTGTCAGATGTCCTTAACTCAATGAAGAATTGGGAAGATCTAAAATAGCCCCCGAAGCAGCGTGGAGACCCCTTCAAACGCGACAACAACAGGTATTGCTCATACAACAAGGAGGGTGGTCGCGACACCAACTACTGTAAGAATCTAAGGTACGAGATCGAGTATTGGATTCAAAGTTGCAACCTGAAGGAGTTCCTGGGTTCTGAGGAAAGGCAAGACCGGACCAGGAAAAGAGGAGAAGCGGTCAAAGAAATCGAAAGGAGGCTTCGGGCATTACATATTCACGGAGTCGGATCAGAAAAAGAACAATCAAACAGGTCCCGAAAGCGGACACAGCCCACCAGTGAGGACGATGCGTGTATTATTCGCAAGTACAGAGCTCAATCCTGACCTTGACTTTCACAGATAAGGACCTCGAAGGCGTCTACGCACCGCACAACGACGATTTTGTCATTTCGGTCTCTATTGCAAGGTGGGAAGTAAAGAGGGCTCTGGTGGACACAGGAAGCTCTCTCAACGTCTTATTCTACTACGCATTCCGCAGTATAGACCTCAAGGAAAATAACTTGACACTTTTCGGCTACCCACTGATCGGGCTTACTAGAGAAAAATGTTTTTCGATCGGGAAGATAAGGCTAGCAGTGGTGGCAGGAAAGCCACAACTGAGGAATGTCATGTTCCTGGACTTCATGGTAGTGGACACACCGTCTACCTATAACCTCATCTTGATGAGGCTCTGGCTTCACCAGATGGAAGTAGTGGTCTCCACCCTTCATCAATGCGTCAAGTATACCGCCAACCACTCATAGGGGATAATTCATGGGGACCAACCAACAACACGGGGCTACCACTATGCTGAACTAAAGCAGATAGAATGTTCATATATTCAGTTGGAGCCCGCCAAACAAGTTGAACATAAGCCAGACTCAGAAACTGGGGACGAGTCGCTCCTCCCAGATGGGGACAAATACCCAACAATAGTGGCTCAAGTTAGCGATGGAGGACAATCTAGCATTACAGGAGCAGTTCACCCTCTAGCCCGACAGGACATTTGGCCTAGCGAAGAGATCATTGCAAACAGGAGCACAACGCCACAACTGCCAGTAGGTGTGGGAAGACCCTCCCACGCAAGGTTTACTCTTCAGCAACCTCAACGGTGTCGGCGAAACTTGACAATTCGCCGAAGGTACTTATAATCCAAGCAAATTTACTTCAGGGTCGGATCAACCTCTTTCCGCCAACAGTGAATCTATCCTATTTATTCACGAGTAACTGCAACTGTAACTGTAACTTTATGTTCCTTTGGAAAGGAATAAGGAGGTTTTTTTTTTTAAATTGTTTATTTAGTTTGTTCATTGCTTTATATGAGATATTATCAACTATTCTTTGAGTAATTCTACACAGCCCGCCCTTGTGGCCTGCTCTTGGTCCGAACCCTCCCAGGCACGTGCCATAGGGAGGGTGTTTGCCACGTGAGGCGACCTCAAACCTCACAGAGCCTCAAGAAGCAGAGCTTGGAGAAACCCTCGCTTGGAAAATCAGAGCTTCATCCTCCTCCTCCTCCTCCTCCTCAAGAATCAGAGCTTCCTCCTCCTCCTCCTCTACGAAGGAGAAACCCTCAAGAATCAGAACTTCCTCCTCCTCCTCCTCTACGAAGGCGACTCCTCCTCTCTTGCGCGGCTCCTCAGAAGGCGACTCCTCCTCCTCTCCTGCGAGTCTCCTCAGAAGGCGACTCAGAGCCTCCTCCACGCCAGATCTGCTCCGCTCGGCGCCTCTTCTTCTTCTTCTTCATCTTCTTCTGGTACGTAATTTCAAATTTTTTGTTAATTTATCTTCTGAAATTAAAACTTAAATTTATCTTCAAAATTTTTACACCCTGAAATCAGATAATCCTGAAATTATACTACTGAAATTCATGATAATCCTGCAAAATTTTTGTTATTTTTTGTTAAATTATACAACTGAAATTCATGATAATCCTGCAAAATTTTTGTTAATTTTTGTTAAAAAAAATAGATTTGATTAGATTTTGGTAAAAAAAAAAAATTTGTATAAACCAATCATAATTTTAGCCTAGTTGTAAAACATTTTAAAGATTACATATCTGATGATAACTACTCCATTAATAGGTTCAGTAAGAAGAAACTTTAGAAGATATAAGGGATGGATAGTGTAGAAGATATTGAATTGATGGAGAATGAAAAAAATTTAGAAGAGATAAGGGATCCTACAGAAGGGATGAAATTCAGCGACATTGATGAGTACAAACGTTATTATCAAGATTATGGTAATAAAATAGGATTTCCAGTGAAAATAAAGAATACAGAAAAAGATGAAAATGGAAAAACTATATACTTAACGCTTGCATGTGGTCGGTCTGGGCAGCATAAAAGTAAATCACAAAGTGTTGTAAACATGCGGGGTACATTTAAATGTGGATGTATGGCTAAAATTAGAGGTAAAATACTCTCTGATGGTGATGTGTTAGTGACAAAAGTAACAGTAGATCACAATCATGAATTGAGCCCCGGAAAATCAAGATTTTATCCGAAAAATAGAGTTATGAGCTCATATGCGAAGGTTCTATGTTTTGTTTGTCATAACTTCTGCATACCTATTTCCGAATTTTCATTGTGGATTTAAGATTCTTCATGTTCTCCATTTCTAAGTTTATCATTGATCAGATTTATTGCAAGACCAAATGCATGTGAAATGCCTTCTGTGTGAAATTCTATTCTATGAATCTGATTTTTTATAGAATTCTTGTCCAATCCCAGTGGGTTTGGTAAGTGTCCCTGTAGAGTTTAGCAATTAGAGTCTGGATCTGGCTGCTTCCATTGTCAGAGCCTCATATTATTTGCATCTTCCCCAATGGAGCATGATAGCTAACATATAATTTTCCCAAAGAGACTAAAAAACTGCATTGGTAAGAGACATCATAACAGACTCAAAAACTGCATTGGTAAGAGACATCATAACTGATTGGTACTTTATACATTTTTCATATTATAGTGCTGCATAAATATGTATGTTGTTTGATTTCTATAGTAAATCATGCACTGAATTTGAATTGTGTGAGAATCAAAGTCATTCTCTCATAATTCAGCCATTTCAAAAATCAGATTAACAAACACTCAAATAGTCAGACATGAATAAACAAGTTCAACAAAGAGAATTAAGAGAAAAAAAATCAGATAATCCATACAACTTCTATTTCCTTAAGAAATAGATGTCCATAGTTCTGAATTTTGCTTTTGGTGATCTCCCATTCCAATACAACTTCTACTTCCTTGAGAAATAGATGTCAAACTTGAATTGTCCAACAGAAAAATGTCGTCTTATTGGACTTTGAAGTTTCACCAACTATTACTATATGAGAGCATATAGTTTATAGTTTCAGTGATTTGTTATTTGGCACTTGAATCAGAGATTTGCTTTCAATGTGCTGTTAGCAATATTTTCATTGCTTTCATTGTGCTATATGCATGATATGAACTGACCTGTTTTTGTTCTTTCTTGCAGGTTATAGCACTTGCTGCAGATTCAATCAAGCAATCTTCAATTCTAACAGTGAATTGATAAAGAAATCAACAATGATCTGCTATAGAAGATAAGCTGAAGTAAAGATGAAGAAAGAGTGATTGTATTGTATATATCAAATGAAATTGTAGATACAGATAATGTAATAGCAAATTCGAGATTGCTAGTCTCCCTTTTGAGCTATTCGAGAGGTTCTAACTCTCCTTGAGCAATGGCTCAATGTACAATTTCACTCTAGTCAATGAATGCCCCTTTTCTCCTAATGTTCTCTTATTTATAGCACTTCTCCTATTGACAGCTACTCTCACATATATTGACAGTTATTCTTAACAGACATACAGACATCTTGACAGCTATTCTTAACAGACATATAGACATCTAACTGTCACCCTTCCTAACAGAGCACTCACAGTAATAACAGAGCACAAACAGTTGCACTCTCAGCAATACAAAGCACTAACAATATCCTTCATTCCACTTCAGCACTAGTGTTCTTATGACATGTCTTTCTCCGAGAATACGTATACTTAATAGGAGGTAGAATCCTATCAATGCATCACAGCAATATTTTCAGTGTGAACTGATATTGCATGATCTGGTAGCAGTCTATTGACTGTTAATTGGATAAGTTTTTTGTAAAACTTGGCAGGTGGAAGCTTTAGAACTAACAAAAAATAGTTAATGACACATCCTCCAAACACTGACTTATGGGTCACTATATAAGCATTCCTATTCCTGATATTAACAAAATGTACATTCATTCATAACATAACTGAATACACGTTTGAAATACCACTTACAGAGAATTCAAAATGCCACAAGTTTGAACAAAAAAACTACCATTATCGTAAGAAACACCATTAGCAGTGCATTAATCAAATCCCTTGTCAAAGCCCATTTATTATTGTTCGCTTCAGCTTCACCTGCGCGAGCGTGATACTGATTATTCCTATCTTCGAAGAGATTTCTTGCCTCGCAATTCTTATTTTTGACCTCTGCAGCAGATGATGAGCTTGCCTCGTCGTTATATTCCACCACTTCTGAGCGAACCCACTCTTTATAACTAGCATGAGCCTCGACAGCTGAGGCAAAACCCTTGTACATATTACCTTTATACCCTGTTACTTGGATTGAACAATCTTGCCAAGTTGCGTAAATTTCAGGGACACGACCGCGATATACCACATATGCCTTGTATGTCATTGTTGGGTTAAGATCCTTATTTCAACATACAAAATTAACAAAAATTTTGCAGGATTATCATGAATTTCAATAGTATAATTTAACAAAAATTTGTAAAAATTTTGCAGGATTATCGTGAATTTCAGTAGTATAATTGAATAAAAATTTTGCAGGATTATCATGAATTTCAGTAGTATAATTTCAGGATTATCTGATTTCAGGGTGTAAAAATTTTGAAGATAAATTTAAGTATTAATTTCAGTATAATTTCAAAAGATAAATTAACAAAAATTTTGAAATTACGTACCAGAAGAAGAAGAAGAGGAGGCGCCGAGCGAGCGGAGCAGAGCGAGCCGATCTGGCGTGGAGGAGCGCAGAGGAGGCTCTGAGGAGACTCTGAGGACGCGCAGGAGAGGAGGAGGAGGCTCTGAGGTTTGAGCTCTTCAGGGTCGATCCTTGGTAGAGGAGGAGCAGAAGGTTTGAGCTCTTCAGGAGGTCGATCCTTGGTAGAGGAGGAACAGGAGGGAGGTTTGAGGAGCAGATATGGTGTTAGTGTTGCTTGCAAAACACTATTACAAAGCATAGAGAACGAAAAGAAAAAAAATGGCGGATTGATTTCAACCCTCGCTCCTCACGTGGCAAACACCCTCCCTATGGCACGTGCCTGGGAGGGTCTGGACCAAGGGCGGGCCGTGTAGAATTATTCCTATTCTTTTGGTGCCTAAATGGCTAAACAAGTCATGCCATTTCCCTGGTATACAAGTAGCATATGTTAAGGAAATATGATGAAAGGGTCTTTCCTTGTAAGCAGTACATTGCTAGTAATAAACTTTGCTCTTATGTTCCTTTTTTGTTTATTTCTTGTTAGGTTAATGTTAATCTTTCTTATATTAGTCCACAAGTTTTTCTCCGCCTACTTAATCTTTTGATGCAATCTATATGTTTTGTTCCATTAAAAAAAGAGTGGAACCAAATGCAACTCCATTTTCAATGTGTATCATGTCATTGAGGTGCAGTGAAGCACCGAATGGAGTTTATTTGGAGTTTCTTCTAGTGTTTTGTTGTAGTTGTATTAGTAGCAATATGTTATGTATTAGCCTCTTATCTCGTCTTTTAATGATTCAATTTTTACCTTTTCAGTAGGTAATTATGCTTTTTGTTGTTTTTATTTTAAAACTGATTTTCGCAATGCTAAGGTGATTAAATGTTTGTTTTGGCTTTCTTTTGTTTCAATGTAATTTTGATTTCTTATTGGTGCCTTTCTAAAATAGAGTCTAATAGCAACTAGTTTTGTTTATAATGACGACGCCATGAATGTTCTTGAATTTGTTGTCTAGCACTCTTGCCTTTTATAAGTCGTATTTGCATCATCACCCTGTTGTTGTATTTACTGTAAATTTTCACTTTGCTAAATTTCTGTATAATTTCTATGAGAGGTATTAATAACAATTGAAATACTGATTACTTTCTTCCATTTCCACTATGCCTGCGTACTTTTTAGATATCAGATGCCAGCGATTTGTGTTTGTGATCCTTTTGCAACACATATTGGAGAATGTAGAGAAACAGTGAATCCCTCGATTAGGGATAGGATTTAGTTTTTTATATTAGAAGGGTATTCTAGTAACATAGCATAAATAAATGGATATTCGTGAGGTGGATATGGCCAAATACGATTCGCCCCAAAATAGTAACAGATCCAATTTTGATCCCCAAAATCTGTTAAGGAAAGCCCAATCCGCCTCAAACGGTCTGAGTCGGAGCGGATATCCGCAAAAAAGGCCCCCACTACCATGTTGAGGTGGCACAAACATAAGTTGAATTGCACAGACATTGGGTACACCTCAAGTAGGGGGATCCAGGTTTATAAAGTAATGGCAGTGACTTTTTGAAACAACCATTTTTGCTGAAGAGCATCACTACCCCTACTTTTTGAAGCACACCACCACCTATTGAAGAACACCACCAATATGAACAAAAACTATCACCACCTCTCTTTTCATTTCTTCTCTCTTAGGGAACAACACCTCTACTGCGCACCGCCTCGCCCCATCACCACCCGCCAATCACATATATCCTTTCCCATCTTCTTCTTCTTCTTCTCATCTTTTCTCTTCTCTTATTCTCCACCGCCAACGACACCATCTCACCCCGCCTCCTTATCATATTTGGCCCTTGCACAAACTCCTGTGAATGGAAAACTTCGGGAAGAAAAAAGTAGAGGCGAGGCGGGGCGGGGTGGTGGCATCAGCGGTGGAGAAGAAGAAAAGAAGATGATATGAGAATTAGAAGAAGAATAAGATAAAAAAGAAAAGGATAAGAATAATAGATTAAAGGTGGTGGTAGGGTGGTATTGCTCTGTCGTTGTTGTGAAGAGAGAAGAGAAGGTGTAGAAGAAGAGAAACAATGGTGAATAAAAGTTTATATTGGTGGTATGCTTTAGCATATTAAAAAAAAGGAGGGGTAGTGTGCTTTAGCAGAAGATGTGGTTTCAATAGGTCGTTGCCTACAGTACTCTCTGATAGTTGCATGGGGTTGGCCCCCTAGTAAGAAATTGAAATCAACATCAATTATAAATTTCATTACATTCGTGGTATGTTTTTGCACATTAAAAAGAGGTTATTGCTAAGTAACGCCATCATTTATGTTGAAGGATACCACCATCCCAATTTTTTTTTTTTTGGATCTGTTGAAGAACACCACCACCCTCACCTTATTTTCTCTCTTTACCAGAGCAACAGTACCCCACCCGCCCCACCACCACCTCGCCTCACCCTGTCACCACCGACAGACAGTGATGGTGGTGTTTGATGGAGAAGAGAGAAAAGAAGAATAAAAAGAAAAAAGAAAAAAAAAAGAGGTAAGGGGGAAGGGGAGGAGCAGGATGAGACGGAGAATAAGAAGAAGAATGGAAGAGGAGGAGAATAAGAAGAAGAATAAAAAAAAAAAAAAGGAATGAGGAGAGGCGGCGGGGTGGTGGTGGTGATTGATGAAGAAGAAATAGAGAGAGAGGTGGTACGGTTATTTTATTTATATTAGTGGTGTCCTTCATTAGATGGTGGTATCATTCAGCAAAAATGATGGTGTTATTTAGCAACAACCCAAAAAAAGAAGGGGTGGTTTGCTTGGGCAAAAGCTATGGCGTTGCCTACCGTAATACTCTGTGATAGTTGCATGGGGCCGGGCACCGATAAGGAATTGAAGTCAACATCATTTTGATTGGTGGTAGGTGAAAAAATGGTCGTCATTATAAATTGCAATTTTGGGGTTTCTTCCACTGTTTCTAATTTTTACCATTCTAGCATCTTTTTATGACGGAATCACTCTACCTTATCAATATTAAGATTATGTCTTTTTTTTTGGTAAATAAGACATATCATTAATTAAAGTAAATTACATAATTTGTGTCCAACAGTGGAAGCTAAAACATGGGCTTCACTATTAAGTTCACGTGGAATATAATTACAAGTCCAATTAGGAATATGTGACAGAAGTGACCTACTACTATGGATAAGTGGTCTCCACATCCATCGAAAGTCAGTCTGCTGATCATCCACGTCGAATAGCAAAAGAGAATGTAACACACCACTGTCTCCCAAGACAAACCCTATCGACCGATGTCAGGCCTAAATAAGCAAAAGTGCGGCTTCAGCAGCAAAAAACTCGGCCATCGTACTATCCAAAACACGGCCGAGGATCACGTCCGCCAGTATGGCACGTATCCTACCAAGAGCATCCACCGCTACAACTTCGAAAGCTCCCTGCTGAGAAGAGGCATAAAAACAAGCATCATAAGTTACCAATATCATCTCATAGGAAAGGGAAGTAGGGATAGTGGTACGACACAAGGAATTGAGCCTATGTAATATGGTCGCTTGAAGTTGGTCATGGATAATAATTAGTCGAGAAGATTGTGAGTCAGATTCAGTCACTAGATGAAGGTTGGGGATGGAAGGTTGGGTGTTGGGGAGAGGGTGTGACTCAACCACTGCAATTTCCAAGTGATGATGCAATGAGGATGGTTCTACCATCTCGTCGGTGCTAGCATTAGAGGGACTCGAGTACCATTGCTTGTGCCACTTGGACCAAGTAAAATTGATCATATGAGCGGACTGTTGAAAGGACAGTTTAGCTTTGTGAAAAATCAGGTTGTTTCGAGTTTGCCAGATAACTAAGATGACAGTCGTGAACTGAGAAAGCATTTCCTCTCAGAGAAGTGGGTGTGCTTTCACAGATTCCCAAACAAAGTGGAGGCAACCTTGAATGGTTTGATGAGAGGGATTAGCCATGCTCCACTTGAATGGATATTAAGATTATGTCATATCATAAATCTCTAACCATTGTCCACTAAAATTCCTTTCCCCAAACCTTTAACTTATTATTATTGATTTTTTTTTTCTCTCGATTCTCAACAGACGCTAAAGAGAGTAGACCAAATTTATCCAAAAATTTCTTCCAATCTACTACTTTTACATTACCATATGAGATGCACGCACCTAAGAACCCCGTAGAGTTTGAGATTGAAAATTTTATGCTTAACCAAAAATTTCTCTCGTTTCTCCACTAAACCCTAAACTTTGGGGTTTATGGTTCACTTCACGCTTATATATTTTATATGTAAATATAAATGTGACAATGAAAATTGGACCTTATTTCACTTGGAGTTTTTTCACTGATTCAAATTTGGTCTAGGAAATGTTGCCATCATCTGAAATTGACAACTAAATATTGCTTTGTTAATAATCTAACTAGTGGATTCTACGTGTAGATATAAATGTTGATGATGGATTCATAAACTTTTTATTTTCACCATTTTGACGATCAATGCCTAAATTTTTATTTTATTTTTTTCCAATTGAACATCATAGTCATCCTGAAGATTTTGACTTCAATGACTTCTTATTTACTCGAAATCTTCATTTATTGAGTTAAAAAATTAATATAGATCAATTTTGCTTTCCTTTATTAGCAAGATATAGTTTTCTCATGATATTTCAATTCAAGTAAGTATTCACGTTGTCAAGACTAGTACCGTTGGTCAGGGAAATCAACGTCTGAGGCCTTTCAAGACTTTCTTAATGGTCTCAAAACTCAATGTTCCCTTTTGAAAAGTGCCCAAATGCTTAGCATCTATATATATAGGGGAAAGGTTTGAGCTCTTGACTGTGAGGACGTGTTGCCTCCATTGCATGGTCGGGCCAGACTGTACCGCTAGCATTTTTATTGTTTTTTTTGCATTGCTTTTCAACTTCAAACTTGTATTTCCATCGATTGATAGCATCGAACTAGTCTTGAGCAACGTCATTTCGAACGTTCCTCCCCATTGTAATCTATTGAATGTTAATGAAAGCTTTTGCTGACTATTGTGCATCATTATATTGTCTACAGATTGATATTGTGCATTCTCAAGTTAATATTTGTGCCCGTCAAAGTAACTACTCATAGGCTTACTAGTGAATTGGATAGCTAGTGATGCACGGATTGCTAGTCCGTGATAGTTGGTATCAAAGCCAGAGCTTGTTGAATGCAAACCAGGATGCAGGAACTAAGCGAGCGCCTTAGCGCTGTGGAGGAACGACAGGCTAGTCGAATGCAGAGACTAGAAAACAGAATGGACCAGTTGAGCAGTTTGGGAGAACAGATCAGTCGGCTTGATGGACTCTTTCATTTGGCAGACAGAGTGGATTCGCTGGCTGAGCACGTTGATAATTTAGAGGGACGGACAGTCGCTGTGGAAGAGTCGCCTCACCCCACAGCTCAGGTGATGAGTGACTTCCAATTACAGCTGGAGGACTTATTTGCAAGGGTTGGCTTGCTGACCAAGGCCACAGGGACGATTGATCACCCTAGGATGAAAGTGCCTGAGCCAAAGTCATATGCTGGGGTACGAGATGGGAAGGAGCTAGAAAACTTCTTGTTTGACCTGGAGCAGTATTCGCGCAGTGAACCCCGAATCAGAAGAAGCCAAGGTCACCATGGCGACCATGTACTTAGCAGGTGATGCGAAACTATGGTGGAGAACCAAATATGTAGATATGGAAGAAGGTTGCATCCTTATTAGAACTTGGGCAGACCTCAAGAAGGAACTCAGAAATCAATTCTTGTCTGAGAACACTGATTTCTTAGCAAGGAGGAAGCTCCACACCATCAAACAGACATGCAATATTCGAGACTATGTCAGGTAGTTTTCAACTTGCTTGCTAGATATTCGAGACATGTCTGAGAAGGACAAAGTTTTCTGTTTCATGGAACAAGCTCAGCCACTTCTGCAAGCAGAATTGCAAAGGCAGAAGGTGACAGATATTACAAGTGTTATTGCAGCAGCAGAAAGGTTTAGTGATTATATGCCCATGGCTGGATCCACTTCGCTCAATCACTCCACAGCTAGAACTGGCAGTACCAATTCAAGCTCAGGGTCGAATGCTCGATCCCCTTACCAAACTGGGGAAACTCAAGTCAGAACCGAAGAAACTACAATTCTCGGCCGTCAAACCAGAATTGGAGTTCCAACAGAAATTGGAATGCCATCCCTAGCAACTCAAATTACAACAACAAAGGAAGGCAAAACTACTCTGGGCAGTGGAGACCATCTGCACCTGCCCCATGCATTCTTTGCAATAGTAGGGATCACCCAACAGGCAAATGTCCATCCAAACCAGCCCTACACTCATTGATGTCCTTGCTTCAAACAAAACCTTCTAACTCGACCGCATCAAGCTCGAACCCCACCAACAGTGAGACCTCCCAGATGGGAGTTCTACGCAAGCTCAATGATGTCAAATGAGAAATGTATGAACACCCACACAAGAAGGCTTTGCAATACATCGACATCACTATCAATGGGTTTCCTTCCCAAGCATTGTTGGATTCAGGAGCGACAAACAATTTTATTGCCCCAGATGAAGCTAGACGTGTGGGTCTGAACTTAGAAGGAGATGTGGGTAAGTTGAAAGCTGTCAACTCTGAAGAAATCTCTATTAATGGTATGGCTAGAGCTGTGCCACTACAGGTTGGTCCATGGGAAGGAAGATCAAACTTCTTGGCCGTCCCACTTGATGATTTTAAGGTGATTCTTGGCCAAGAATTCTTCCGAGGAGCTGCAGCAGGACCACTACCTTTCATGGACTCCTTGGGCTTTTTAGGACCCAGACTACGCATTGTACCAACCTCAATTCGACCCACAACTCATGATAGAATATTGTCGGCGCTCTAAGTCAAGAGAGGCTTGGCCAAAGGAGAAGATACATACTTAGCTGTGGCAAAGCTAGAGATGGAAGATGATACTAGCAAAATCCCTGAGAAAGTTGCCCAAGTTATGCCTAATGGATTGCCAAAGAATCTACCTCCCAGAAGGCTCATTGATTATGAAATTGAGTTAGTGCCTGGTGCCAAGTCACCCGCACGTAGTCCATATCGCATGAGCCCTCCAGAGTTGACCGAATTGAGAAAACAACTAAATGGCTTGTTGGAGTCGGGATTCATTCGGCCCTCTAAAACACCTTATGGGGCACCTGTTCTTTTTCAGCGGAAACATGATGGCAGTCTTCGCCTTTGTGTTGATTATAGAGCCTTGAAAAAAGTCACTATAAAGAACAAATACCCGCTACCGCTCATTGCAGACTTATTCGACCAACTTGGATTCGCCAGATACTTCACAAAACTCGACTTGAGATCAGGTTACCATCAGGTTCGCATTGCTGCTGGTGACGAACCCAAAACTGTTTGTTCTACTAGATATGGGTCATATGAGTTCCTAGTAATGCCCTTCGGCTTGACCAATGCTCCAGCTACGTTTTGTACCCTTATGAATGGCCTGTTCCGTCACCTTCTGGACAAGTCCGTGGTTGTCTATCTTGAAGATATTGTGGTTTATAGTGGGACTATAGAAGAACACCTACATCATTTGCGAGAAGTGTTCCAAATCCTTAGGGATAATCATCTCTTTGTCAAGAAGGAGAAGTGCTCATTCGGCCAGACCCAGATCAATTTCTTGGGTCATGTTATTGGCAATGGCAAGATTCGGATGGACATGGAGAAAGTCAAGGCAATCCATGATTGGAACACTCCTAAGAACGTGTCTCAATTACGTTCTTTCCTTGGACTCGCAAACTATTATCGCGCTTCATAAGAGACTACTCTAAGAGAGTTGTTGCACTGACAAATTTGTTGAAACAAGACCGAACATGGGAATGGGATAGGCAGTGTGAAGCTTCATTCCAAGACTTGAAACTGGCCATGATGAAAGATCCAGTATTGGCCTTGCCAGACATTACCAAGCCCTTTGAAGTACAAACAGATGCATCTGATTATGCCTTAGGGGGAGTTTTGCTTCAAGATGGTCACCCGATAGCATATGAGAGTCGAAAGTTGAATGATACAGAGTCCCGTTACTCAACTCAGAAAAAGGAATTGCTAGCCATTGTACATTGTTTACAGGTGTGGAGACACTACCTCTTGGGATCTCAAGTCCTTGTTAAAACGGATAATGCTGCAGCAAGTCATTTCTTTACTCAGAAGATGCTAACCTCCAAGCAATCTCGATGGCAGGAAAAATTAGCAGAATTTGACTTAGTATTGGAATACAAGCCAGGGCGCACTAACAATGTAGCTGATGCACTCAGTAGAAGGGCAGACCTTGCAGTGCTAACCCATACCGGTCCGAGTCACACCATCTTGGAGAAGATCAAATCAAGCCTACAGACAGACCCACAAGCGAAGGCGATTACAGAGTTGATCAAGCAGGGCAAAACTCGACGGTTCTGGATAAAAGATGGAGCAATACTCACAACTGGTAATCGCCTCTATGTTCCAAGAACTTCTGGTTTGAGGAAAGAACTTTTGAGAGAATGCCATGACACCCATTGGGCGGGAAATCCAGGTTGGAGACGAACACTTGCATTGCTAGAGAGGGGGTACTATTGGCCGCAGATACAGGAGGATGTAATGGCCTATGTTCGAACATGTCTTATTTGCCAGCAAGATAAGGTTGAAAGAGATCGACCAGTAGGCTTACTAGAGCCCTTGCCAGTTCCAACTCGTCCTTGGGAAAGTGTTTCCATGGACTTCATTACTGGGTTACCGAAAGTGGAGGATTTCAGGTGTATCCTTGTAGTTGTTGACCGATTCTCAAAGTATGTGACCTTTGTGCCGACCGGACTAACTTGCACAGCCGAAGATACGGCACAATTGTTCCTCAAGCATGTAGTGAAGTATTGGGGACTGCCCGAAAACATTGTTAGCGACCGTGATGCTCGCTTCACAGTAAAGTTCTGGAAGGAGTTGTTCAAGCTCTTGGGATCCAAACTTAATATGTCGACAAGCCAACATCCCCAATCTGACGGACAGACTGAGCGCTTTAACTCTATGCTCGAATAATACCTTTGTCATTTTGTAAGTGCAAATCAGAAAAATTGGGTGGGACTACTTGATGTTGCACAATTCTGTTTCAACTTACAAAAGAGCTCAGCTACTCACTCCAGCCCCTTTCAGTTAGTCACTGGTCAGCAACCATTGAAACCACATACAATGCTTACCGGATACCAAGGACCCAGCCCAAGAGCTCTTGAATTTGTCAAAGCCTGGCAGAAAAACATTGAAGTTGCTCGAGCCTATCTTGAGAAAGCCTCCCGTCACATGAAGAAATAAGCCGACAAGAAACGACGGATTGATCCTTTTGAAGTCGGGGACTTGGTATTGGTGAAGCTAGATATGTTCAACAAGTATAAACGGACAGCTAGAGCACACAACAATCTGTTTCGCAAGTATGAGGGACCGATACAGATTATTGAGAAAGTAGGCAATCATATCGCGTCAAGTTACCACATTGTCTCCGTTTCACCCATCATGTCTTCCATGCAAATAACTTGAAGTCCTACCATGCAGATGCCACTGATCCCACAAGAAATGTATCTACCCGAGCATTGCCTAAGCATCCTACTAAGCCAGATCGAGAAGTGGAAGAAATCTTAGCTGACCGCCTCATCAACAACACAGGCCCGGATAGAGAGTATTTGGTCAAGTGGCAGGATGAACCTCTTTCAGAGATCAGTTGGGAGCCAGTCGAGCATCTGCTGCCGTACCTCTCAAAGCTGGAAGAGTACTTGGAAAAGTTTGCTGCGAGGGCGTCAGCGAATTGAGTGTGGGAGAGTGTCAGGACTAGTACCGTTGGTCAGGGAAATCAACATCTGAGGCCTTTCAAGACTTTCCTAATGGTCTCAAAACTCAATGTTCCCTTTTGAAAAATGCCCAAATGCTTAACATCTATATATATAGGGGAAATGTTTGAGCTTTTGACTGTGAGGACGTGTTGCCTCCATTGCATAGTCGGGCCAGACTGTACCGCTAGCATTTTTATTGTTTTCTTTGCATTGCTTTTCAACTTCAAACTTGTATTTCCATCGATTGATAGCATCGAACTAGTCTTGAGCAACGTCATTTCGAACGTTCCTCCCCATTGTAATCTATTGAATGTTAATGAAAGCTTTTGCTGACTATTGTGCATCGTTATATTGTCTACAGATTGATATTGTGCATTCTCAAGTTAATATTTGTGCCCGTCAAAGTAACTACTCATAGGCTTACTAGTGAATTGGATAGCTAGTGCCGCACAGATTGCTAGTCCGTGACACACGTCACAGTTGAGTATAGGGTTGGGTGCAAGACGGGATAGGACGGAATGGACTCATCCCGATTTCATCATGTTGTTTTATCTTCAGGATGGGATAGACCTCATTCCGACCTCGTTTCATCCCAAACGGGTTCAGGACAGGACAAGATGAACATGGTTGTATTTTTGTACAATTACTGGATTATTATTATATGCATATTTAAACGTATAATCTTATAATTACTATATTATCAACATTTTCATTAGGTCTACTTATTTGTTCCACAATATGCTAGGTCTTATTTTTGTATGTTTCTATTTATGTTTTATTTACGTCATCAATTCAAGAATATTATAATCTATTTTCTATCATTATACATATCAAGGAGCTATCTATGAAAGTGTTATTGTTTTATACTAAAAAACAATTATTTGTGATAGTTCACACAACTCCTCAAAACTTCATGTACCACACTTAATTTGACATACAAAATTCTGAGTTAATAAATATTAAAATTAATAATAATTAATATTAAATAAGTTCGGGAAGGGACAAGATGGGCGAGATTGAAAATCTTCATTCCAATCTCATCCCACTCTAGATCGGGACAGGACGGGATCGGGATGGGTTTGATCAATCCCAAAAGGACCTGAAAAAATCGGAACGGGATCGAAATTGGGATCGCGGAATGAGATACCCACCCCTAGTTGAATATGCCACAAAATATTTTATTTAAGTCAATCTTTGGTTTGCCAAAATGATTATTTATTAATTTATTCATTAATTTTGGTGTAGAGATGATCTCATCATTTACAAATCATTCAAATACGCAACTCAGTTCAATACTTATATCATGGTTAAGTATGCTACACAAAGTATTATATCTTTCATCTGAAAATTGATTATGAGCAGGGAGTACAAATTTCTAATCGGCTTTTTTTTTTTTTTTTTTTTTTTCAAAAATGGGAGATATAGATTTGGCGAAGAAATCATATTTTCTTGACAGAGAATGCATTTTTTTAAATTGATAGGTCAGTGCAATGAATTTGAGTCTATATCGAGATCGTATTCCATAACTCCCCAGCCTAAAAAAACACAAAAGGAACAAAATAACTATTCATTATTTAATCAAGGGTGGCAATGAAGAAAAGAGGGAAAAGGGTTTAATAGAGCTAAAAAAGATAACAATGACAGTCTGAGGGAACTCTTCCATTAATAGGTTTTGCCTAAAAAAATGTCAAAAAGTTGAAGCTTGAGTAGTTATGCCTTAGAGAAATTTTTTGTTTATTATTTTATTTTTGCTAATACTGTTTAAAAAATTTAAACTCCCCATTCATTGTTCCTAGATCGATCAGCACTCTATCAATTTATTAGGCTAAATATAGGCCTGCTCTAGTGGTAAATCAACATTAAAGCTCAAAGGTAAGGATTACTCCACGCCACCATATCATCTTTCTCACACTATTCTACTTTTCTATCACACCTATTTTCTTTCTCACATCATCATACTTTTCCATATTACCTATATAAACAAAAATCCAAATTTTTTCCCCTCAACATTCAAATTGCAAATGGTTCATCCCTCCCCCATTCGAAATTCCCCCCTCTCTCACATTCAAATCTCTTCCAAATCTCTCCCCACACTTAAATCTCTTTCAAATCTTCTCCCTCTCCCTCGAAAATCTCTCAAAATCAAAACTCTTAAACCCTCAAACTCTCCAAAATGCAACATCTCAAAAAGAACACCTCTCAAAATGCAAAACACATCTCTCTTGCGACTCCAACTCTTCTGTAAGTGAGACATCTATTCTATCTTTGGGTTTAGGATTTTTGTTTGGATTATAAGTGAGTCGTCCATTATTTGCTTTTGTGCATTTGTGTATTTGTTTTCATCTTTAAAGTATAATTGTTTATGTTTTTTTATGCATTAATCGTTTAGTTCGTCCATTGGTAATGAAAGTAATTGCGAAGGTGAATTTGGTGGTCACTAAGGCTCCAAATTGATATTTTTCTTATTAGAATGTTGGAAAATGAGATATATAATGTTGTTTTGCATCCAAATTGGCTAAAGTATTGCTTAAAAATTAATATAATTTATTGTACAAAAAATTGTCTTGAAGTATTTGTTTCTTTTTAGTTGAAGGTTTACCATATTTATTGGTGGTGTGAGAAAGAAAGACAAAAAAAAAAAAAAAAAAAAAACGAAATGGTGGGGTGAGAAAGAGGATATGGTGATGTGGAGTACTGACTGCCAAGCTCAAAACACTTGAAATCAAACGGTCAATGCTAATTGGCATGCAACAAGTTACGAGAAAGTTATGTGCACAAGCCTATTTATGTTGGAAGATTTATTTTAACTCTCCGAAATAACTTTCTGACCCCTTAAGTGGCAACGTATGTGGACATAAAAAATAGGCAGCGACTACTCCACACCACCATTTCCTCTCTCTCACACCATTCTACTCTCTCACACCACCATACTTTCTCACACCACCTATATAAACAAAAACCATACATTTTTTCCTCACCATTCAAATCGACAACGGTTCACCCATCCCTCATTCAAAATCTCTTGCAAATCTCTTCCAGATCTCTCCCCACACTCAAATCTCTTACAAATCTCCTCCATCTCCCTCAAAAACTCTCAAAATCCCCTCAAAGTCGAAAACCTTCAAACCAAACTCAATAAATATGTATAACTTAATATAACAGAGAAACCTAAACTCAAAACGAAAAAAAAAAATGCAAAACAGGGTAACTTTCGACCAATTTAAACCTTCAATTGTAGTACTATGAGTTATCTAATAAACACAACTTGAATCACTTGAAAATGTTTTGAAATGAGCAAGTTGTGGTTATTAGATAATTAAGCGTACTACAATATTTATGTTTTGATCAACTTGAGAATCGATCTCGATCGAGCACATAAGTTGGCCAAAAATCGGGAACACTATCCCGTTTTCATTGTGAGATAGATTTGCGTGACTTTAGTAAAATGACCATAACTTGCTCATTTCAAAACATTTTTAAGTGATTTAAGTTGTGTTTATTAGAAATTCATAGTACTACAACTTTCATGTTTTGATGAGCTTGAGAATCGGTCTCAATTGAGGGTTTAAATTGGTCGAAAGTTACCCTGTTTTGCATTTTTTCATTTTGAGTTTGGGTTTCTCTGTTATGCATATTTATTGGTGGTGTGAGAAAGTAAAAACAAAAAAAAAAACTCAATGGTGGTGTGAGAAAGAGGATATGGTGGTGTGGAGTAGTCGCTGCCTAAAAAATATTCATAATCACTTCTTTTGTCCAACAATTTTGACACACAAAAAAAAAACTCAAAATAACCCTCAAAATTTCCAAATTACACCTTATTCACTCGCCTTTGTTTTGCGCCAACCACCCCCATCATAGCGTGATACTAAAAGAAACTTGATGGTTTTAGTTTGAGTGGAGTGAGAAGACACAAAGAGTTGAGTTTGGTGTCGAGTTCAATAGTGAAGGTTGAGTTTCAATCTACAAGTTTGAATCCCTTGTTGACTCGGTTGTCTGTGACATTCCTTCAGACGGAGAACAGAAGATGCATAACGGAGATGGTATTGCTCGGTGATTGGTGGTTGAAGATTTTTTCCAGAAAGGAGAAACGAGGCAATTGAGGGGTTGGTTTCAGGCAATTCAGAAAAGAAGACTTCACCTGTTCAACAATTTGGCACATTTCATTTTTTTAAAACGTTTTTATGAAATGTTTTAGTAAGATAAAAGGTGCAACATTACGATGTCCTGAGAAAGTATTTATTGTGATTTTTAAGATACAAGATTGAGTATGCCAAATGTTACACATGCATATATTATGGTTTTTATTTGCATTTTTATGGGATGATCTTTGAATATAAAATATAATTATTTTCCTTCATGTGAAATACAACCTTCAGGAAGGGGAGCCGTGGCGCACTTTGATTTGTCAAACGATGAGATAAATTTGTATATTGAACACACACACACACACACACACACACACACACACACACACACACACACACACACACAATCAACTAATACATGGGTATATATACAACTCTGCAAATCAATCTAGATCCTAAAATATTGGTGACTTGGTGTATAAGGATTAACCTAATAGGAAACAATAACCAAATAGAGAGCAATACTGGTATAAGGATTAATCTGATAGGAAACAACAAGCTAATAAGAAAAATAACCTAATATGACCACGCCGACACTCCCGCTCAAAATGGAGCATGGATATCACACATGCCTAGTTTGACAAGTGAGTCATTTAAGGCCTGACTTGCAATAGCTTTGGTGAGCATGTCAGCTAATTGTTTTGTGTTTTTCACATATGAAATCTCAACAATCTTCGCTTCAAACTTCTTGAATATGAAATTCTAATAGATTTCTATATGTTTAGTTCGGTCACGTTGGATAGAATTATCCGCAATCTGAATCACTGACTTATTATCACAATATAACTTCATGGTTCCTTCAGGTGGAAAACCAAGCTCCCCTACAAGCCGTCTCAACCATAATAATTTTTGTATCTCTTTAACCATTGCCCCCCATATTCAACTTCTGCACTGGACAAAGAAACCATTTTCTATTTTTTACTTTTCCAATTAACTATGTTGCCTCCAACAAAAGTAAAATATCTAGTAGTTGAAAATCGTTTGTCTCTTACACCACCCCAATCTGAATAACATATCCCATAACTTCTGCCTGATTATGATAGAAAACAAAAGGCATTTCCATGATGCTGACTTCAAATATCGCAAAATTCTTACAACAACATTCATATGGATGTCACTAGGATTATGCATGAAACAACTTACTACATTAATCTCATAAACAATGTATGGTCGAATGTATGAAAGGTAAATCAGATGACCAACTAATCGCTGATATCTTTCTTATCAGTAGGAATTTGATTTGGAAGTTCCTCAATGCCATGGTTTTGTTCAATGGGTGTAACAATAGGCTAGCAACCAAGCATGCCAGTCTTAGTTCAAAAACATATTTTCATTGTGACAAATAAATTCCTTGCTTAGACAAAATAACTTCATTGCCCAAAAAATACTTCAAACCTCCAAGATCTTTCATATCAAATTCAAAGATTTTAGCTTAGTCATTTCATCAACATCATCACCATTAACAATCATATCATAATAAAAAAATAAAAAAAAATAAAAAAATAACATTACTATGCCCATAGTGATATTTCTTCATAGCTAGCCTAAACCTGCCAAACCATGCTCACGGTGATTGTTTAAGACCGTATAAAGCCTTTTTCAACTTACATACCAAACTAGTATTACCAAAAGTATTGTATCCAGGTGGAATACTCATAAACTTCTTCGAGTAAATCTCCATGTAAGAAAGCAATTTTTAAATCATACTACTGTAAAGGCCAACCAAAATTTGTAGCAATAGATAATAAGACCCGAACAATATTTAACTTTTCTATGGGTGCAAAAATATCCTAAAAGTCATTACCATAAATTTGAGTAAAACCATGAGCCATGAACCTTGCTTTATACCGATTAATAGTACCATCTGACTTATGTTTCACCGTAAACACCAACTTGCAGTCAACAAATTTATTTCCTAGTTTCTGGCAACTTCAAAAGGTCCCATGTTTGATTTTCTTTTAGAGCTCGCATTTCCTCAGCTATGGCTTTTGCCCATTTAGGGTCATTCAAGGTTTTTTGCACTCTGGTTGGGATGGTGCCAGCTGGCATTTGATTTGCAAGGTTTGAATAACACAAGCCAATTTCTTAGTAGAAACATAATGAGCAATATAATATTTCACCATTTTTTAGTTGTCAGGTGAATATCTCTTTGGGGGTTTACCGCGAGTACTCCGTGGAGGCAACTGATACTGGTCACCACCATTAGATATAACTGGCATATGATCACTAATTAAATTGTTAGTATTATCCATAGAATCTATACATACCTCGGGAACATCAACAACAGAAGAATAATTGTTAGTAAGTACTGTAGATGTAGAGAGGGGGCTTGTAGTACTAGGTAATATTGAAAGCGAATCATCCAAACCCATAGTAGTCTAAGCCGGAGTGGTCAACACCATATCCAGAAACATAGCCATCCAATTCAAATGTTCAACGCTCATTTCCCTATGAAAAGGAGAAGTGGATACATGCCAAAAAATATACATGTCGGTTTTAGAGAAGGTAACATCCATAGTCACGTAATTCGATCGAGAAAAGAGGATAATAACATTTGTAGCCCTTATGGTGTGGTAAATACCCAACAAAGACACTTTAATACACACGGATCCAGCTTTGTGTGTTGTTGTTTGTGAAGGTGAATAAACACAACACACCCGAAAAACCGCGGTACCAAAGTTTAGTGGGAAAAGATGGTAACATAAGTATTTTTTTTCCAAAGGTGTTTTGAAGTGGAGAATACTACTACGTACACAGTTCAAAAGATAAACAAAATATAAAAGAACATCATCCCAAGAAGCGAATGTCATATGGGCACCAATCAGACAAACACGTGTAACCTCAAGTAGATGACGATTTTTACATTCTGCCACATCATTCTGCTTGGGTGTAGAAGGACATGTCTCATGAATAATGTCGTGATCCTGCAAATAAGACTGGAACATACTATCGACATATTTACCACCATTATCGGACCTAAGACCTTAGCTAAAAACTAAATTTGTATCATAGTATGAAATAAGCGGAAGCATTGGTATAAATCACTTTTATTTTTCATCAGATAAAACCAAGTCATACGACTACAATTTTCAATAAAACTCACAGACCAACGATATCCAAACAAAGTTGAAACTGGAGCAGGGCTCCACACATCCGAGTGAATCGAAACAAATGGTTCATTCATCTGATTTAAACTCAAAGGATAAGTAGTACGATGACTCTTAGCCAAAACACAAACATCACAACAAAAATTCGAAGGAGTACAATCTGAAAACAAGGAAGGAAACAAATGTTTTATATACCCATAAGAAGCATGACCAAAACGACGATGTCACATCCAAATTTGTTGCTCCTTAGCACAGGTAGAACTCTGACTAACCAAGACACTTCTAGGCGTACATCATTCACATAATAAAACCGCCCTTTTTCAGTACCACGCCCAATAATATTTTTGTTGTTGATACCCCGAAGAAGACAAAAACGATGATACATTAGTACCAGACAATTTAGTTCATTAACTTGAGGTATATATAAGAAATTATTAGGGAGTGAAGGAACAAACAACGTATTCTCCAAGGATAAAGATGGTGATAAAACAACAGTGTCTGCACTAGTGACAGAGAGGGGACTCCTTTATTATTAGCCACAAGTGAACGATGCAGCGTGTTTGTAGTTCGTAAAAGCAAATGATCAAAAGTCATATGATCAGTAGCACCAGAATCAATAATCCATTTAAAATCTTTGACAAAAGTAGCAGTGGTAAGAGCAAAACTGATGTTACCTAATGGAGGATCAAACACGTGAGAGTCAAGCAAATAACCACTACCAGGCTCAACAACAGTCAATGGTGAGTTGGTTGGTGAGACCATCACCATAACTTTTACCTTCTTCTTGTCATCTTTCTGATTCACCGATCACGTCCTTTACGAGATTTGCGTTCATTGAAATTATCCCACCAACCCGGGTATCCATGTTTTTGAAGCAATTGTCAACATGTTTAGGATTGCCACAATGAGTACAACCACCTTCGTTGGCGCCATGAACTTTGGAAGAGACATGTCGGTTTAGAGTCAGTGAAGTTTGAGCAACTATAATCATACTAAAGCCAGTATGATTGTTTAGCATAGTTTGCCTACTCTATTCCCCGCTTCTAACAACAGCGAAGGCGAACTCTAGATTTGGGAAAGGATATCACTTTGGACATGATCATACAAGTCATCAATGTCAACAAGAAAAACATAACACGTTCTACATCTATTTCCTTCTGTCGAGTCCTTTTCACTCTCCTACTTCATCTGCATAGCTTGGTGAGATAAATCATAGATAATTGACCTATGAGCTCCTTCGTAATAGATCTGGGACACACCATCCCAAATATGTTTCGTCGTGGGTAGACGAATAAACAAGTTCATTATATCGAGTTTCATGGCGATGATGAGCCAGCCTTTAACAATAGCATTTTCCATGCTCCAATTTCCATATATCGGATCATCAACCAAAGGTTCAAGCTTATTTCCATTGATATAGCCTGACTTTCCTCTACCTACATTAAAAGTTGCAGCAATCTGAGACCAAATAAAATAATTGGTTCCATTAAGTTTAACACCATATGGGATTGCAGTGGGTTCAGGCGCAAAGCCCTTAGGTTGGAGCTTGATGGTGTTGATGATGTAGACGGTGATGGAGAACCCATATCTCATAAGGCCGGAAAAAAAAACAAAATAACCGACAAGGAGTAGCCTCCGATGGCATGTATGAACAACAGTAGTGAGATCTCAAGATCACCGCTTTGATACCATGTCAAAATGAAGAGATAAATTTGTATATTGAATTTTTTATTTTTACAATCAACTAATACATGAGTATATATACAACTCTAAAATCAATCTAGATTCTAAAATATTGGTGACCTGATGTACAAGATTAACCTAATAGAAAACGATAACCTAATAGGGAACAATATTGGTACAAAGATTAATCTAATAGGAAACAATAAGCTAATAAGAAATAATAACTTAATATGACCACGCCAACATGATTTTGTTGGCTTTGCTTTTATTTTGGTGAAATATTTGAGGAAACCAAAAAATAAGCAAACATATTTTGAATTTGTACATGTGTCGTACACCAAGGATTTTAACGAGCCCACTTGTTCTTCTAGCTCTATTTCAGTCCTACATTTTTTTTCTTCCTTTTGCTATGAAGATAAACTCATCAATCACAAAATCTAAGGTGTTACAAAGAACAATGTGAAAAAAAAATGAAGGAAATTCAAATTAATTAAGAAGTTTTTATTATGACAATGACTATTTGGCACTACCTAAAGTACTGTCCCACACCACTATATCAATTTTTTCTTTCCCACACCACATATTTTAATTCCTACACCACCACTTCTCTCCCACACTACCAATAAATACTCAAAATTTAAAATTTTCTCTCTCCTCCCCTCTCTTCGTCTTGTTTTCTCCTCCCTTCTTTTCCTCTCTCCCTCTATTCTCCATCAGACACTACCATCACCCCGCCATCATCACCACCACCCCGGCACCGCCACCTTCTCCTTATTTTCTCCATCAAGCACAATCACCACCTCATCACATCTCTCACCTCCTGTCTTTGAAAATATGGTACTATCCGTGACTTTGATTCCTCGATCCTCGTCAAGATGTCAAACTTAAGCTAGAAAAGTAGAATATATGAAGGATTATAGTTGTAGGTGCGCATCCACATTTTCCCTTGCCCCTTTTCTCCTATTTATGTTAATTTGCTTTGAGAACTTGAAAACGCCCTATATGAAAATTTCTTTCTACTCTTATAATTTATTTTTAAATACGGAACTGAGCATTATCAAATGCTTGACGTCAATGGATTAGAAGTAGAACTGTACGCCTCCTGATAAACAAATAGTCCAAACTCTTTGTGTCGAACACCCGCTCTAAGGTTAGAGTTGTTAGAAATAATCAAATGGTGAATGGTCACGGATAGTGGGAATAGACTTTTAGAAATAGGAATTTCATATATCAAAATGGTCAATTTTGAAGGAGAGATAAAAATAGAGTTCAACAGTGTGCATGTTCTAGTGGGAATAGACTTTTCGGTTTGAAATGCCCGGCCCTATTCCAAACTCCAAATTTTATTTGATAACACAAAATCCAAAAGGCAATCCAATTCATGGTGGCGCCCCTAACAAATTGGTGGGTCCATATAGACGAGGAACCATCATCCAAAGTTGTCCAAGTGCCATGGCCAAACAAAACATGATTGGAAATTGGTGGACTTGAAAACAAAAAAAATCAAAACCAATGATGAATAACATCAAAATAAACAATCAATCCTCACCTCAGAATCTCAGCACAACACACAGACAATTGGCTAATAATCGGGTGGGTCCACAACCACAATGAACGATCACTGTTTATGTGCATGCGCGACTAGTACTGTGATTATATATATATATCATCATCATCATAACCTGATTATGACGATGTGGCCGGTCATTTTAGATTTGCGTGGGCCCAGCCCATCTCGTACGAATTTATGCAACATCAACGGCCCAGATTAAAAGGCGGGAGATTTGGGGTTACAGTGGTGAGGTCAGCAGAGATTATGCGTGATCTTTATGGTTGGAATTTTTTTTATTTTATTAATTTGATGACAAGGAAGCGTGTTTTGATGTCATCTTGGATTGGAGTCGGAGCTCGGTAGAAATAGTAGGATGAGAGGAGGGATCTCCTAAATCTGATATGCTTTTGACCTTTTGGGATTTGGGGTGGATCCAGTAAGTTTGATGCTTACTTTGGCCTGCCTGCCTGCCTGCCCTAATCATGCAATTTCAACCTTGTGTGGATGAAGATGTGGGTGTTTTTCTTCTTTTATTTTATGTGCCTCCATCCATCCAGATTTACGTAGCCATCCATCAATGTAACTCTACCTTCCATTAATTAAATAAAATGAGAATATTGTGACAGAGGATTATCCAAACTACACTCCATTTTTCGAGATCACATGTGTAAAGATTACAATTATGGAGACCTCACAAGATTGCTCAGGCCAATAAAGAGGCTATAGAGAGCTAGACTTTGTGGCCTACCTAGCTTAGCGAAGATAAATACAGTGCTGTAGGCATAGATAGCAGGGTAATTCGTACTTTTTCCTCAATTATGAAGGGATAAAATTAATAAGTAGATATGTCATTAATCAACATTTATTGATTATTAATTTTCAAAGCAGATTATCAAGTCTCTCATAAATCAAAGATTGATATTGAATCTTTCGTATTTCGAATATCTAATCTCTAGAAAAATTCTAAGGCTCAACTGAAGTCTTATTCGTATCTCGAGAAAAAATTAATAGTTGATTTTTATAAAAATCATCTTAAACAACTTATCTCGAGAAAAATTTAACGGTCCAAATTTAATAGTACACACATTTCTAGATAAATCTAACGATTCAAGTTTAATTATGCACGCATCTCGAAAAAAATCTGACGGTCTAGCACACATCTCACAGAAAATCTGATGGTCCAGCACGCATCTTAAGAAAAATCTGACAATTCTGATTTATTCGTACTCGCATCTCGAGAAAATATCTAACTGTCCAGTGCGCATCTCCAGAAAATATAACGATTCAACGCGCATCTCGAGAAAACTACATCTGAATAAATTTTAATTTACTTTTGCCCCCTGAAATAAATTTAAATTTAATTTTGCCCCCTAAAATAGACCTGAGAGATGAAAGGGGAGGAAGAAGGAGGTGGGAGAAGGAAGAAGTGGAGGAATAAGGAAGATGAGGGAGGTTGAAGGGGGAGGTGGTAGGGGTGGGCATCCCATCCCGCGATCCCGTTCCCGTTCCGATCCCGTCCCGTCCCGATTTTTCCGGGTCTTAATGGGATTGAATAATTTCATCCCGATCCCGTCCCGTCCCGATCTAGAATGGGATGGGATGAGATGAAGATTTTCAAACCCGCCAATCCCGAACTAATTTTTTAATATTAATTATTAATATTTTTATTTACTTATTTATTTTATGAACATTTACTTATTTACTTAATATTAATTACCAACAATTCTATCCAGCCATAAGGCCCATAACCACTGTCAAGTTTCACTGCTACTGCAAAATGCAAATCAAGTTTCAATTATCCAGCCATAAGGCCCATAACCACTATCAAGTTTCAAGTTTCAATTATATAGCCATAAGGCCCATAACCACATAACCACTTACCAACAACAGCCATAAGGCCCATAACCACTTACCAGGCAACAACAGCCATAAGCACTTACCAACAACAGCCATATTTTCTATCCAGTCGCAAGCTCTCTAGGGTTCTAAACTCTCCCTTCCTTATCAAATCACAACGTCTCCTCTTCTCTTGCACCGAACAACATCATCTCGATCAATCTCCCTCCTCCACCACCTCTCATCAATGGCAGAATCACAGAAGATTTTCTTCTAAACTCTTCCATCTTCAAGGTACAATTTCACCTCTCTTCACATTTCATTGAATACGACTTTTTTTACTTTTTTTTTGTTCGTCGATTTAATGTTGTTTGAGCAATAATGTCAACAACATCGTCTCAGCCGCTTTCTGTGGTTTTCTTTGATTCGTTAGAATTGATTTTGATTGAAATTTATAATGTAATTTGAAATCTTTGTGTACAGGACCTAGTTATGGAACTAGGTTGTTGGAGATCGCCAATGCTCAAAATCTAAGGCTTTATCAATGATACAAAGAGCTTCATTTGCTGCCGAAGCCGAAGCGGTAAAAGAAGCAAAAGCTACTGCCTCAGATGGAGGCCCTACAGGTTCATGCTCACTCTACATTATTGCGTGTTTTTCGAATTCGCTTATGGAAAAATTTGCTATGCAACACATTTCAGTTTGAAAGTATTACTATAATATGTTAGTGAAGAGCGAAGTATATTGAGTTGATTGAATTTTTGGAGTTAATTTGGTGGCAGAGGCTGTAAAGGAGGTTTAGCACGCTGATCCCGTCCCGTCCCGAACCCGTTTGGGATGGGACGAGGTCGGGATGGGGTTTTTTCCATCCCGTCCCTTCCCGATCCCGTATGAACGGGATGGGATAGGGATGGGTATATCTCGTCCCATCCCGTCCCGTGCCCACCCCTAGGAGGTGGTGGTGAGGCTACGAGATAAAAGAGGAAAAATGGGAGGAAGAGGAGGAAGGAGAAAGATAATCAAATTTTTCTTGATCATCACTCCGATATGTTCTGTTTCAGGGGGCAAAACTAAATTCAAATTTATTTTATGGGGTTAAGTTATTGCCAGTAACTTATTTTATGGGGTTAAGAGCAAAATTATATTAAAATTTATGCAGACGTCAAATTTCATCGAGATGCGGCTGGACTGTTAGATTTCCTCGAGATCGCGCATAAATAAATCTGACCCATCAGATTTTATTGGGATGCGTGTGCAAATAAACACGAGTAGTCAGATTTCCTCGAGACGCGTGCATAAAATAATTTTGAGCCGACATATTTTCTCGAGATGTGTGTTGAATCGATTTCCTCGAAATGCATGTTGGACCGACAGATTTTTCTCAAGATGCATGCATAATTAAATTTGGACCATTAGATTTACCTAGAGATGTATGTACTATTAAATTTGGACCGTTAAATTTTCTTTGAGATAAGTTATTTAAGATGAAATATTTTTTTTAAAAATTAACTGTTGGATTTTCCTTAAGATACGATGACGACTTCAGTTGGGATTAGGATATTCCTCGAGATGAATTGTTCGAGATACGAAAGATTCAATCTCAACTTTTGATTTCTGAGGGGCATTTTGGTAATTTGCTTTAAAAATTGACGGTCAATGGACATTGACCGCTAGTCAATAGGATAATTGTAATAGTGATTAATGATGGGTCTACTTATTAATTAGTTATGTATAATAGAGGGCAAAGTGCAAGTTACCCTAAATAAGATGCAAGTAAGTATATAAGTTGTATCCGTACCTAGCATACACACGAAACCCACAATGTACCAACCTATTTCGAGGCATAACTATGTACATCCCCTTCCATGTCTAATTTTGAACCATTTAACTAAATAGGCAAATCTGCATTTTCACTAAGGATGGCAATGGGGCGTATCTGGGCAAATCCGTCCCCGCCCCACCAGGAATGATTGATCCCCAAATCCGCTCCGAATAATCGATTAATTTTTTTTTTTTTTTTAAACCATTCCCGATCCATTTTGGATGGCGGATATTAGCTCTACCCCGATTAACCAATATAAAAAACATTGTATTCTTCAAATTTACATGCCATCAGAACCCTAATCCAAAACTGAACCTAAGTGAGATTGTTCGAGGAAGAAGGAACATGAACCCTAAGTGAGAAACCCGAAGACCCCAAGCTCCTTCATCATCCAAGCTTACTAGAATAAAAGATTGGTCAAGGAGGAGAGCGTGGATATGCGATGGAGAGAAGGGAGAGCGTGTATATGCGATCGAGAGAAAAAAGTCTGGAGCAGTGGATTATCTATGTGATGCGATTTGTAGGGCTGGTGGAGCCGCTTGTTTTTGTCATTCTTGTGGTTTTTGGGTTGCTTATTCAGGCCTCCAGGTATGCATTGCCTCAATGAAGAAAGTGTGAAAAAGAAGAAGAAGATAGTGTTTGGGAAGAAGAAGATGATAGAGAGAAATTTGGATTATGGGAAGATACATATTCAAGTGGGCTTTAGTATAACCAAAGAAGAATGAAAATTGAGCCATATAAGAATGGAAATTAGGCCAAAACTTTGGATTTGATGCAAACCACTCGTAACCATATATAAACGGATATCCGCGGGGTGGGTATGGCCAAATCTATATCTGCCCCGAATCCGTGACAAATACTATTTGGATTCTCGAATCCGTCCCGAAATCCTTTAAGGCAAACCCAAATCGGCCCCATTCAAGATGGGCGGAGTGGATATCCGTATAAATTTGCCCCACTGCCAACCCTAATTTTCACTGATTGTGTGTAGGATTTGGGTCCATCCAAACCCAATAAGCATTGGGTTGAGTGGAGAAACTGGAGGAGACATGACCCATATAGTACCCTAGCAGTAGTCGATTCAAAGATCCACACACGAGGAGTGCTTGTAATTGTACCTCTTATGGGGATTAATAAATTGTTGGGATGTCAGTAGTCGAATCCTGCCTGTAAATGGGAGGGAGAGGGACTCGTGGATTTTGTCTGTGAGAGTGTGAGAGAGACCCTTATTTTTTACATGAACAAAGACAAACCTCTCATTGTTAAATGTGGGCACACTACAAAAAAAATTCAATTCACCAACGGCTAAAAACCGTTGCTAATTGTCAAAAAACCGTCGCTAGTATTTATTAGCAACATCTCAACAACCGTCGCAATACCGTTGCTATTTTAATCGTCGCTATTTGAATTAGCAACGGTAAACTATCCCGTAGCTAATTCGCAATGGCTAAAAACCTTCGCTAACTTGAAAATTCCGTCGCTAAAGTTGTTTAAAATTTCGGCTAAGGCTGTCGCAAATTGAAAAATAACGACGGTTTTTTGCCGTGGCTATTTAGCGACGATTTTTGCCGTCGCTAAATTGCAAATCCAATTGACAAAACAGCCACGATATTTGCCGTGGCTATTTAGGGACAACTTTGTTGCAAATCATATTGACAAATGAAAATTACAAATTACAAATGAAAATTCATTTTTTATAATGAAATTAGCTCTTAATGATTGTCCATTCTGAAAATTAATAGAAACTACCAGAACTAAACTTAATTGATCAAAAACATGACAGGAGACTTAATTGATCAAAATTATAACAAAAATTACATTGAATATCTAGAATATCATACAAAAATTACAAAAAAAATTACAAAGAATTCATACAAAAAACCAAAACTAAAAAATAAAAAAATTTATTCGATCTATAGAATATATGATCTGATCTCTGAGATCTGAGATATCTTGCAATAGGGAAAGGCGGGGAAGGGAGGGGAGAGGGAGGCGACCGGGAGATCTTTGCTGTTGGGGTCTCCTCTATGGGTTGAGAGAAAATTTTTGGTTGAGAGAACATTTTTGGTTGAGTTGGTTGGTAGAGAAAATTTAAATTTATATATAGAGAGAGGTAATTGAAGGGGATTGGTTGTGTTGGTTTCACGCGGATCGGTGACGTGGTTTGGTTTAGTGCGTTGGATTGAGATAAAGTTTTTGGGTGTTATTGACGGTTGAGATGAGGTTTTATTTTTGTGTATAATTAAAAAAAATCAATTAGGGACAGTTTTTTGCTGTAGCTAATAAAAAAATATTTGTAAAACTTAGCGACGGTTGTTTGCCGTAGCTAAATGTTTTTGTTTATAATTTGTTTAAAAAAAAACAATTAGCGACGGTTTATTACCGTAGCTAAATGTTTTTGTTTATAATTAAAAAAAAAATCAATTAGCGACGGTTTTGGCCAATCGCTAATAAAAAAATATTTGTAAGCTTAGCGACGGTTTATTGCCGTAGCTAAATGTTTTTGTTTATAATTAAAAACAAAAATCAATTAGCGATGGTTTTGGGCCGTCGCTAATAAAAAATCTTTTTAAGGTTAGCGACGGTTTATTGCCATAGCTAAATGTTTTTGTTTATAATTAAAAAAAAAATCAATTAGCGACGGTTTTGGGCCGTCGCTAATAAAAAAATATTTGTAAGCTTAGCGACGGTTTTTTGCCGTAGCTAAATGTTTTTGTTTATAAATTTTTTTTAAACAAATCAATTAGCTACGGATTTGTGCCGTCGCTAATAAAAAAATCTTTGTAAACCTTAGCGACGGTTTTTTGCCGTAGCTAAATGTTTTTGTGTATATTTTTTTTTTCAAAAAAATCAATTAGCGACGGTTCTTTATGATTATGGGGTGAATAAGCTGTCAAAAGCATTAGCGACGATTTTTTGCCGCGATGGTATCAAAAAACCGTCGCTAGTATCTGTAGCTATCAAAACTTTTTTTTTGCAGTGAAGGCTAAGGCAAGTGCACAAGCGTGATAGTTGGCTGACCCACTCTTTTTCTGGTTCATGCTTCTTTCTTAGACATATTTTTGCCTCTTTGTTGTTGTTAGTTTTCAACACCATTACACACCATATCTATCTAGTAGAGCTCCAAATCGTTGTTATATGTGATCAATAAGTATGCCACCAACCCGTATGTTACTCTCTTTATAGTTAAAACAAAAACTTGTGTATTTAAGAGTTGGATGAAAAGGATTTCATAGCAAATGGTGAAGTACAATGAGATATGCACTTGTATGTTATTAAGATTTGCATAGGTGTCGTTCAACGCTTCCTTGAATTCGTGTAAATATCATAGTTTCATAAGTAAGGTTGTGAACAAATATGTGGTCATCTCGAATCATTACTTACTGTAATTGAATGAAAGTTTTGTAAGGAGACAATTTTTATTGAATTTCACATGCAAGTTTCATGGAGGATATTGATAATAAAGATTCATGAGCAAAGTTTTGGTAATAGAATTCTTCGGGGAGGTGAGAAAGAAATGTGAGACATTCTTGCATGGGCGGCATGTTAAGATCTTAACAAATTAAAGCCCAACAAAGATCAAAGCCCATAGCAGATTGGTTGAGCCATCTAATTATCCAAGATTAAGCTCTGCTGATTTAGCTCTATGATAAACGATATATTTTTTTTATATAGACAGAAAGTATTAAATGGTAATACACACGCGCAAAAATTTTGTGTATTGAGCATGCATAGTTTGCGAATTCGATAACTATAAGAAGGTGTACTTTTACCCTATCTAACTCTATGCATTTGTTTTAAAAAAAAAAACCTACTCCGGATTTATTCCACCACCGAGCATGTGAGAGCCCAGTTCAATTCCGGGCCTTAACCTACCAGGTCTAGAACCATAAAACGCCTCCGGCAGGGTGCCTATTCCATTCTGCAGCATGAATTTTCATATTTATTTATGTCTAATTTTATTTTCTCACCTCCGCGAAGAAATC
The DNA here is from genome assembly GCA_963556465.1 of Berberis vulgaris. NCBI lineage: Eukaryota > Viridiplantae > Streptophyta > Magnoliopsida > Ranunculales > Berberidaceae > Berberis > Berberis vulgaris. Next base: position 23,825,807 of record OY747130.1, on the reverse strand, counting down.
TATTACCAAAACTTGACTCATGAATCTTATTGTCAGCATCTTCCATGAAATTTGCATGTGTAATTCAATAATATCTTGGTTACCTTTTTGTGAATATTTTCTTGTCGCAACAAAACTAGCTGATGCCTTTTTAATAGTCTCCCTACAAAACTCTTCTTTGATTAGAATATATATACCCAATAAGCAATGTTCTAAAAAGCGTTAGGCGGTGAGCATGCGACGAGTAGATGCCTAGCCGATTTTAAGTCTTGTATTATAACTTTAATAATTTACAAAAGTTAATAATTTACAAAAGTTAAGCATAATACTGTAACGACCCGATCCGCACAGTAAGATATTGTCCGCTTTGAGCCCAACCGGCCCGCACGGCTTTAAAAGGCCTCTTTCAGAGTATGCACAGCGGACACTGGGCCCCTGCCTGGCCCTACTCATTCAGATATTGTCCTCTTTGGCCTATTGGGCAGCATTCCGCACCTCCCCCACCTCAAGGATTTGTTGCTTCCACCCACTTACTGGGGCTCCACAGGCCTCTACTAGTATCTCCTTACGCAAATCATCATCAGCTGGTACACACAATCTACCCTTAAACCTCAATCCACCATCGGAACCAACAGACCAATCCGTAGGACAAACATCAACTGAGTCTATCACCAAATCCTCTATTCTTTTACGTAAGGTTGGATCAGAAACTTGACCCTGCAACACTCTACTAATCAAAGATGGTTGAATCAACAAACTAGCCATAATTACACCTTTTGACGCAGAAATAGGCTGAACATCATAAGAAGCGAACACTTCTAATACTCGATACTCCTGAATCATCAAAGAAGCCATGCCCACACGTCGTCTACTCAAAGCATCCGCAACCACATTCGCCTTCCCAGGTCTATATTGAATTTCAAAATCATAACTACTTAAAAATTCAACCAATCTCTGTTGCCTCATGTTTAGTTCCTTCTGGGAGAAAAGATACTTTAAGCTTTTGTGATCTGTATACAACTCAAATTTCTCACCATATAGATAATGCCTCCAAATCTTCAATGCAAAAACCACTGCTGCCAACTCTAAGTCATGGGTGGGATATCTCCTCTCATGGGGTTTCAATTGGCGAGAAGCATACGAAACCACTTTACCTTCTTGCATCAAAACACACCCTAAACCAGTACCACAAGCATCTGTATAAACTACTAACTTCACACCAGAAACAGGAATCGTCAACACTGGCGCTGATGTCACCTTCAGCTTCAATGTTTCAAAAGCCTGCTCACATTCATCCGTCCACAGGAAAGGAATATTCTTCCTAGTCAAAGTTGTCATAGGTGCGGCAATAATCGAAAATTTCTCAATTAATCGACGATAATACCCAGCTAGACCAAGAAAACTACGAATCTCTGACACAGTAGTTGGTTTCTTTCAAGACTTAACTGCCTCGACTTTCTCAGGATCCACGACAATACCACGGCTAGAAATCACATGCTCTAGAAATCGAACCTCTGATTCCCAAAAATGACATTTACTAAACTTTGCATATAACTGGTGGTCTCTTAATGTCTGCAATACAATGCGAAGGTGTTCCTTATGCTCCTCATGACTCCTCGAATATACTAAAATATCATCAATAAACACTATGACAAACTGATCCAAGTACGGGTGGAAGACCCGATTCATTAAGTCCATAAAGAAAGCTGGAGCATTTGTCAAACCAAAAGGCATCACTGGATACTCATACAATCCATACCGGGTTCTGAAAGCAGTCAACGGAATACTCTGCTCTTCAACCCTCATCTGATGGTACCCAGACTGAAGATCAAGTTTTGAAAATACTACAGCACCTCTTAACTGATCCAACAAATCATCAATGCGTGGAAGTGGATACTTATTCTTGATGGTGACCTTATTTAATTCCCGATAGTCAATGCACATCCTCAATGATCCATCCCTTTTTGACACAAATACAGCAGGTGCGCCCCAACAAGAATTACTCGGACGAATAAACCAAGAATCATACACACCTCAAAAGAATTAATGATATTCCTCCAATATAGATGAGAACCTCAAATAAAAAATCACATCCATTTAAATTCACAATAACTTACCCCTTACGTAATAAATCCTCTAGCTGCACCTTCATTTCTTCCAATTGTTTAGGGGCAAGACGATAAACGGGTTTCGATATCGGTGCGGTACCAGGGATAAGGTCTATCTTAAACTCTACTTCTCGACGAGGAGGAAGACTAGAAACCTTGTGGAAAACATCGGAAAAATATCGAACCACCTCAACATCACTAATGTCAAGTTTAGGAATCTCAACAGAACCAAGGAAACTCGACATCACTGAATCAGAGCTCGACTCACAGCTCAAAACACAAGGAGATACACTAGGAAACGTAAGGGTCACCGTCCTACTTACACAGTCTAAGATCACCGGGTAACTGGACAACCAATCCATCCCTAAAATCAAGTGAAAACCTTCAAAACCCAACACAATAAAATCAAACTGAAAGACGCGATCACAGATAGAAAACTCGAACTGAGGGCAACATTCACTAAGTATAACTGATCCACCCAAAGGAGACTGAACTCTTAAAGACCGTTGTAATGGCACAACTACTAAATGATCTCTCTCTACCAATTGCTTAGAAATAAAGGATCTAGAAGCACCAGTATCGAAAAGAACCCGCAACCGCAATCGAGAGGACATCACATACCCTAACATGCACAAAATTTAAAATTAAGCCAATCATGTTCAAACTATCATGGATTTCCTATATCTGAATATCATAAACTGTAAAACATGCGTAAGCAATGATAACGTTATAAGAATAATAATAATAATAAAACATACCCTCTACATTTCCCTGACCGGGAATAGCAGCTAAACGAACCGACGGCCCTGAGGTGGTAGCATGCTGACCTCTCCCGCCGCCACTACCGCGTGGAGCAACCCGCTGCGGTCGCGTACAATATCGAGAAATGTGTCCCTGCTGACCACACTCATAACACACGGGGCCCTGATTTTTCTGACCACTCTGCCCTTGCTGGTTTCGTGGCTTATCGTTGCTCCTAGGACAATTTCTAGCTATGTGTCCTTCCTGATCACAAATATAACAAACCCGCTTTACTGCAATCGGATCTCCTCGAGTCGATACCCCCTGCTGTCTATGTCCATCTCTTCTCTGATTACCTCCTTTCATTGGTCCTCCCCTGCCTGGCTGCCTTTGTTGACCTAGAACCTCTCCTTGGCGACCTTTCTTGCGATTTTCGTCTATAACCCTTTTACACTCTATCTCCACCTCTTCCTGTCTTAAGGTCGCGTTATACAGTTCCTCAAAAGGTTTATCAATCATCAATATTAATTGTCTCTTCAAGAAAGGATTTAACCCATCCAAGAACTTCAGGTTTTTCTTCTCTAGAGTATCTACCAGATACGTCGCATACCGACTAAGTTGATTAAACTCAGTCACATACTCAGCTACAGTTCGTTGACCTTGCTGCAACTTAATGAATCGATCAACTAACTGTGTTTTTGCCGCTGCAGGAATGAACTGCCGTTCAAACAACACAACAAAAGTTTCCCAAGTCATACCAGCTACATCACGAGTTTGACGCACAAAATCCCACCAATTGAGTGCATCTCCATCAAATTGGTGAGCTGCCAATTCACTGCGCTGCTCTGACGTAATACTCATCCGTTCCAATATCACCTCTGTCTTACGGAGCCAACGGTCTGCTGCTATGGATCCCCCATTCCCATTAAACCTCTCACCTCCAAGTCCAGAGAAGGCCTTATTTCGACGAGCAAACGGATCATCTTGGGAACTACCCTGCCTCAAACCTTGTATCAATGTGGTAATCGCATCGTGGTCCAGATTATAGCTCCTTGGAACTTCACCTCCAGATGTACCAGATATATCATCTATATTCCTTGTTCGACGCGACATCCTCTCTCTAAAAAAAACAAACAAACAAACACACTCTAATCAATCACAAGTCAAACAAAAGATCTTACTCCTCTACCCACACCCCATCCGAGGAATTGTTAAGCATTTCTGCCTAACGTGAACAATATGGCTCTGATACCAAAATTTACTGTCACGCCCCGCTCATAAGAAAAATCCCAACAGACCGGGAGATTTCCTACAAACGGCACGTGACATACCACTTAACCACATTATCACACAAACAATTCTCGGAAAACGAAATTCCAAAATATTACAAGCATTCCAAAGTATTACAATCATGCCAAAGGCAACCTTCTCCGCCAACTCTACACATCAAAGCATTCTCACAAACATAACTTTCATATATAACACCAAAAAGCAAAACACAAAACATAATACAAACCCTGGAAATGACTAGGATCTAGTTCGCCCGGCCTGATCCACAAAGTCGCTTCCAACGCCTGCACTCCAATAAGAGTAAACCCATTTGCCACAAAACAAAGCAAAATGGGTCAGCCTAAAGCTGGTATGAGCAGATAAAAAAAAATCAACTACAAATAACACAAATGATAATCCACATTTCAATATATATCCACATTTACCTTATATCACATGCTACAACTTATACCTACTGCACCAACCATATGGTTAACTAGTCATATGCACAAATCAGATTATCAACAAAAACATAACATTTTAATAGACCATTAATCCTTTCAAATGAATGAAAATTTTCATAATCATAAGCACATGTCATCTTACCAAATTCTCGCATACTCACTTTCAAAACATATCATACCCATTTTTTTTATTTATCTAGGACATACCTGTTCCAAGACATGTCCCTTCTCTAGGCCCTTAGGAACTCACCATCACCTCACGCAAGTTGAAACTTGTACAATGGCTTATTTCCCTACCGGAGGGCATGCTACAAAACATCTTAGACCATGAATACCCTATCGCACCTCTCCATGTGCCGAATGTGTCTCACCCCGACACACCTCCACACGTGTACCAATACCCACTTTGAGTATGTATACATTTCAAACGGGGTGCCGTCTCTAAAATGCACACTTCACCTCAAAAGACTGGACACACGGGCCAAATCACAATTTAAAACTGCGCGCTGGAAGAAAAATAAGTTCACACTCTTCCTCTGACCCCTCAGGAACACTCCACTGTATCACGCGAGTCATGACTCGTACAGTGGCTTAGTTTTCCCCTTTTGGAAATCAGACACTGCTCATCAGGAACACTCCACTATATCACGCGAGTCATAACTCGTATAGTGGCTTAGTTTTCCCCTTTTGGAGACAGTCACCGTACAACTCACTATGTACGGATTACACAAATATTAGAAACCAAGGCATCTATGGCCATAATGTACCACTCTGTATATTTCAAACGCCGGAGTAGGGTATTCATGTCAAACTTAAGATTCTCAACACTAAACAAGTAGCATCGTTCCATAATTCCATTAGAGGAACTAAATTCTAAATATCACAATCACATATATGATGCACAATATTCAATAATAAACATCTACTTGAAACACGCATCTCGAGGCACATTATTGCCAAAATTAAAATATTGTAAAATGTGAAATAAATTTATTCTAAAATTTAATGTTATCACGGTGGTCACAATGGTGATAAAAACAGAGTTATAAATCAAATTCTATGATCAGTCAAAGTTGGGTCAAATAGGTGATGTCAGCATGACGTCATCGTCTTCAACCTCAGAGCAGATTTTTTTTCAGAACGTTTCAGTAACATAGCAACTTCAATCACACACAAAAGTCGCATTATTCAACCAAACCCTGAAAGCTTTATACCATTGGAAAGCCCTTACCTTAAACTTGTTAAACATGTGAGAGTTATACCTAAATTCTTTCAATAACAGAAAATAAAACCAGATCTTTACCCCCTGTTCATCACGGTTTAAAGTCAGACTTATAATTTCAGCAAGTCACAGTTCAACACACCAACTTCAAATACCTATAACTTCTTCAATACTTACCCAAATTTTACATATAAGCTACCTATAGAAAGCTCTCACATTCATCTTTCAACTGGAAGCAATCAAAAACAAAAAATACTGAAAGAATCAAAACTACTATTACGAAAAGACCCTAGGTTACTCATCTTAACCCATAATAGCAAACCCCCCCAAATTTATACCAAGAAAGAGTAAACATGCAATCAAAGGGGTTAAATCATTCAAGAAATGTTCGATCTATTCACCAACCACAGGTATTGCACTCCTCAAAGCATAAGACTCCTCCTCCCCAACATGCATCAAGATCCTCAAGCAAATCTTTAAGGAATCCTCCCTCTCAAGCTCTCTCCTAGACCTGGTTGACCAACATACAACCTCCTAAGCTCTGATGAGAAGAGTGAAAAGAAAAAAAAAGAAAAAATTTGTATAGTCTTATAGAAGGGAAAATGGCTATATGCCACCACCAAATTTCTAAATACTACCGCGGTGGTACAAAGAAAAAAATAGTTGTTACATAATACACACCTCAAAAGGAATCTCGTCCTCGAGATTAAACTAAGAAAAAGACAGAAGGCTACGAGAATATTTACGGATGTAACTGCCGAATACGATCCTCCAATTCCCATGTCACATCGCCCTCCTGGTCACTCCACTGTACTTTCACCAGTCTTATAGTCTTCCGTCGCAATCGTTTTTCATCTCTATCAACAATAGATATTGGTTGCACGGGATAAGACAAATCCTCTGACACCTCAACATCATCCGGCTCTATAATCTGGGTCGGATCTACTGAACATTTCCGAAGCATTGATACATGGAAGACATCATGAATCCCAGACATAGCTGGTGGCAAAACAAGTCGGTACGCCACTGGACCGACTCTCTCAACAACCTCATAAGGCCCAATATATCTCGGAGCTAATTTCCCTCTTCCCCTAAACCTGATAACACCTCGCATGGGGGAAACTCTCAAGAAAACTCTATCACCTACTGCAAACTCCAGATTTGTGCGCCTACGATCTGCGTAACTTTTCTGACGACTTTGAGCTGTCTTCAATCGTCGTCGTATCAAATCTATCTTTTCAGTAGTGTCTCTGATGATATCGGGACCTATAACTGCAGAATCACCAACTTCAGCCCAACACATAGGAGATCTACAAGGTCTACCGTACAATGCTTCATATGGTGCCATACCGATACTCACTTGATAGCTATTATTATAGGCAAACTCACATAACGGTAAATGATCTTCCCAACTTCCACCAAAATCCAAAATACATGCCCTAAGCATGTCCTCGACTATTTGGTTAACTCTCTCTGACTGGCCATCTGTCTGCGGATGGTAAGCGGTGCTCATGTCTAAACGAGTACCCAAAGCTTGCTGAAGACTTCGCCAAAACTGAGCAGTGAACAAAGAATCTCTATCTGAGACAATCGATACAGGGGCTCCATGCAATCTAACTACCTCTCGAATAAATAAACGGGCCAAACTATCTGCAGTCCGATGAATACTAACTGGAATGAAATGAGCACTCTTAGTCAACCGATCAACAATAACCCAAATCGACTCGTTCCCTCGTCTCGACCGTGGAAGTCCATCTATAAAATCCATCGTAATATACTCCCATTTCCACGTCGAAATCTCTAAAGGTTGTAACAAACCAGAAGGTTTCTGATATTCAGCTTTGACCTGCTGACAAGTCAAACAGCGAGATACAAAAACTCCTACATCTCGTTTCATCCCAGGCCACCAAAACGTGCGGTGAAGATCACGGTACATATGATTCCCCTTGTAGCTCGTCCAACCCCTCTTGGCCTATTGGGCCTGTTGGGCCCTCTACCCTCACCCTCACCTCAGGTCCACCCACTTAGGGTCTCACAATCCACCCCCCTTAAGGCCAAACGTCCTCGTTGGCCACACAGGCACCCACAACGTCCACGTCGCCAAAGGGCCCACCAACACGTGGCATACTTTTGGCTGGGTCAGGCTCTGATACCAACTGTAACGACCCGGTCCACATGACACCATATTGTCCGCTCTGGGCTACCAACCGGCCCGCACGGCTTTAAAACGCGTGTTGTCATGTAGAGCGGCCTCGCACACTTAAAGCACATCCCCCTTCCGCACCCAGGCGATATGGGACTATGATCCCCCTTGTAGCTCGTCCAACCCTTCTTGGCCTATTGGGCCTGTTGGGCCCTCTACCCTCACCCTCACCCTCACCTCAGGTCCGCCCACTTAGGGTCTCACAAATACCTTATCAATTACATCTATTTTAGTAATTCTAGAGGGCCCGTGTTGGTAGCTTGGGAAACTGTCCGGACCCTCCCAGGCACGTGCCTGAGAGGGTGTTTGGCACGTGAACCCAACACACCCTCTACTGTCATTCAAACCCTCTTTGATTTCCAACAATGTCTCACCTGAAATCACAGATCAAACACTCTAAACTACACAAAACCCAAAAAAAAAAAAAACCCAGCTTGAGAGGTTGGGAAAAAAAGGTTTTACCATCTAGAGTGAGAGCTACACAACAAGTACTCAAAAGAGTTTCTATTGCAACTAATGTGAAAACAAAAGCTAACAACCCCATCTTCATTTTCTTCTACATCAGATGAGTTTTCTTTCAAAACCTTCTCTAGGGGTTAAAAAGAGACAGAAGGAAGTAGCGATTACTACAACGGTGGTGGGGGTAGTTTTGGGTGGAAATGGTGATTAGAGAGAGGGTGAGAGAAGAAGACGAAGAAGAAGAGGGAAAGCGAGTCCAGTTGTCTTTTTCATTTGTATTTGATTCAAGTCTTCTGGGAAAACTTGCTTTTGGAGAAAGAAGTATTGGATGCTGTGCAAAGAGAGTAGAGAGTAGAGAGTAGTGCTTCATGGAGCTGAGGTGTTGGGTTCACGTGCCAAACACTCTTTCAGGCACGTGTTTGGGAGGGTCCGGACAGTCTCCCAGGCTATCAACACGGACCCTCTAGAATTACTCCAAATTTAATGTCAAGATACATATGCAAAATTTAAAAACATGAAAAATTAACAATCATGAACAAATTTTATTAAAACTCAAATGACTGAAGTTGGTCATGATGTATACAAATTTGAATTTGATGACAAATATCCAAACCTACTATTTTATTTTTCTTCAAATTACATTAATGACCCCAGTCATGTTTGATAAAATCTACATTACTAAAATTTGTACCGACAGATCCTTTGAGAATTCCATTGCTACATTCAGAAATATACTGAATAAAAAATAATTAAATTATTTATTTACAAAAAAGATGAAAGAAAAATAAAATAAGAACACAATCAGCCTTATTAAAAATAAAAAAAAACTCGCCCAGACCCCGCCTAGACCGCCCAGTCATTAATCTGGGCATTTCTCTAACGCCTAGTGCCTAAATCGATTTTCAGAACACTGCCAATAAGTAATGATTTGAGATGACCATATATTTGTTCTCAACGTTACTCATGAAACAATGCCATTTACACGAATTTAAGAAAGCATTGAACGACAACTATGCAAATCTCGATAACATAGAAGTGCATATATTGTACTCCACCATTTGCTATGAAATTCTTTTCAAAAGCCGTGCATCTGCAGAGCCAGAGGCGGGCTGCAGCAAGGCAAGGAGGGCTGAGCAAAAGCAGTGTGTGGCTTTAGTGGATTAATCTTAGGGTGTGTTTGGTTGCATGAAATTCTATGCCATGAAAATCTATGAGAGGACTCCTACATTTTAGGCTAAATTGATGTATCACTCTACATCCACCATTTGGTTTTGTGATCAATGGTGGGAATGAAATTCTCATGAACATGAGAATCACATGCCTTGGGGGATCAAGGAGTGAGATTCCCATGTTCGTGAGACTTCCATTCCCACCATTGATCACAAAATCAAATGGTGGTCAAATGGTAGATGTGAAGTGACATATCAATTTAACCTAAAATATAAGAGTACCCTCATAAATTCTCATGGCATATGATTCCATGCAACCAAACGCACCCTTTTAATTTTTGGGTACTTAAAAGGGAAAATGAAAACGTTACCACCAAAGTTTTATTTTCCACATTTTTTTTGGACCAATGAAAAAAAGACCTGCTATGAAAACTTTACCAAGGGTTGAGCAAGGAAAACTTTTCTTCTCCACCCGACCTCACTTCTCCCCTCCATTTCTCCAATCTCTCCATACTCGATCTCTCTACACTCGACCTCTGATCTCTCCCTGCTCGATATCTGAACTCTCTTTAATTTGCCAAACTCTAGATATGAACTATCCACACTGGATTTGAACTCTCCACGCTGGATCTGAACTCTCCACACTCTGGATCTGAACTTTCCACAAATCTTCTTCTTTAATTCGCGGAATCCCTCTGGATCTGAACACACTCGGCTACCCCTCTCTGTCATTTGGGGTTTCTCTGTTACATGGAAAAGGAAGAGTGAAAGAGAAACCGAGTAGCTCAGACACACTAGATCTTCTTCCAGGTTTCTGATTCAAGTATAAATCTGAACTTCTTTTGATGTTTTTCGTTGTTGGGGTCTGTTTTTATGAAAAGAATTAAGTACCTATTTTGTTGTTTTTGGGTATAAATAAACTAATTTGTGGTTTATGAGTGTAAAGATCTGATCTTTGATGTTTGACTGTCTGTAGGAGTAATTCTAGGGAGCCCGCTCGCTGTCCGGACCCTCTCAAGCACGTTCCAGAAGGAGGGTGTTTGCCACGAGACACATTTCCCTATTTTAATTGTGTTTTTTTTCTGGCTCCCTAAATTCTCTTCAAGATATGATCTTCTTCTCTGCAAATCAAATCGATCCCTTTAATTTTTCTTCTCTTCCAAATTCTCTTCTTTAACTATCAACTTATTGACTCAATCATATATGCTCTGTTGCTTCTCCCTCCATTCATGTCTATTGCTGCTGCTTCTGCTCAAATTTTTAACAACAACAACAACAATGAAGTCAATAAGCAAGAAATTCAAACTGCCATTTCCAAAGCTGTGGAACTCAGAGCTCTTCATGCTGCTTTGATGCAAGGCAACAACCCTTCAAATCTCAGACACCCCATCTCTGTTTCTCCCTCAATTTCAAGGCCTTCCTGTCAGTTCTCTGCTCAGGATTACCCTGTTTTCAAGCCCCTCCTTCAATAATGGAAAATTGGGAAGGGTGTGGGCTAGCTGGAGGAGGAGAAGAAGAATATGACGAAGAACTCTCTGATTGTAGAAATGAGATTTCATCTTCAAGAAGACAAGCACAAATATTTCCAGCCAAAGATCATAAATCGATCACAAGTTCTTGTGCGAATCACATCACATTCCTTCATGCATCTCCGGGGGCAGACCTATGCATCTCGGCTACCCCTCTCTGTCATTTGGGGTTTCTCTGTTACATGGAAAAGGAAGAGTGAAAGAGAAACCGAGCAGCTCAGACACACTAGATCTTCTTCCAGGTTTCTGATTCAGGTATAAATCTGAACTTCTTTTGATGTTTTTCGTTGTTGGGGTCTGTTTTTATGAAAAGAATTAAGTACCTATTTCGTTGTTTTTGGGTATAAATAAACCTAATTTGTGGTTTCTGAGTGTAAAGATCTATCTGATCTTTGATGTTTGATTGTTTGTAGATACCCATTTCGTGTTTTTTTATTTTGTCATCTTTAGGACTAATGTGGATGAAAACTCCTTGTGCAAAATATCACTAGGGGATTGCAATGAAATGATACTGATGGGCAATAGCAATCATGCCCTCTCTATTTGTTGCTAGATTTGGCCGAATAGGTTCGGTTTTGATTCAAGGGGGTTGAAGAATTGTGGTAAATGTGAGAATATATATGAATAGGTTAATCAGCAGGCAGATGTTTGCAAAATGTATTTTGTGATTATTATTTGTTCTGTTTTAGGCGATTATTATTGTAGTGATCATTGGAGATTAGTTTGGGTTGATTCTAAGTTCATGATACATGCTTATTAGCAAAAAAAAATATATAGAGACCATCACACAAGCTGAATAGAAATGAAACATGATTTATAATTGGAATAGTAACTGCATTGAGAAGATTCAAAGTTATCCCTAAAATTCAAAAAGATGTTTACAAGTAGGAAAATTCACTTGAATGTGTATTATTCATATTGTGCATTGCATTGGTTCTATAGAGATAAACAACATATGATCTGAGATTAATTCTTGACAGGCCTGAAGAAAAAATACCATGCCTGCGAGGTTATTTTTGTTGTACTTCACATTAAGCTGGAGCTTGTGTTGCTGCATAAAACATTACAATTTATCAGTCATGAGCTCAATTTTCATTGACACAAAGTATTCACAACATAACGATGTTATAAGCAAACTCTAGAAAGCCAAAAGAGTCCTAAATCTATAGCGCCACACTGATAAAGTGCAAATCACTGTGTATCTAACATTTGTTGAGGTATGACCTAAAAAGATGAGCTGTCCAGGTACCATATATAAACAGTGTAGTTAAGGCGTTGAGGCGGCAGGGAGGCGGATGAGTTGAAAACGCCTCAGAGGCGAGGCGGACGCCTCACTTCACTGAGGCGGTCTTTAACATTTTTTAAAGATTTTTTATTATAATAAATTGAAATACATTTAGATAAGTAATATTCATCATCATTTTGATAACTTGCATATGCCAATATGTACAAAAAGTCATACAACTATTTAGAATTGAAATGGAAACATAATAAAGTTGCATAGCATAGCAAAAAGATGCACTACATAAGTGTACTTAACTTGCCTATTGACTAAATCACTAAAAAAGAAACAAACAAGAAAAACATCAAAGCATAATGTAAACTAGTTCATCAACTTCTCATTGGTTTAACTTTGGAAATTTGAAACAGTGTTTGGAAAATTAATGGTTGAATTTGAAACAAATAGTGTTTGGAAAATTGCAGTTTGGTGAGGCATCGCCAAACAAGTCTCATTGGTTTAACTTTGGAAATTTGCACCAAATTTTGATCCATATGCTAAAATATTACGATCCATACACTGAAATATTACTTATTATTGTTTATTGTGAAGAAAAAAACACAGCAGAACAGATCATATAAAAAAAACAGAACAGATCATATAAAAAAACAGAACAGATCATTAAAAAAAGGAGGTGAACAGATCATATAAAAAAAACACAGCAGAAGCTTCAGAACAGATCATATAAAAAAACACAGGAAGGAGAGTGAAGAAGAAGAGAGGAAACATCCTGATATGAAAGATGCAACACCTAATTTGAAGGAGAGGAACCTGATTAGAAGGAAAAAAACACACACAACAACAACAATAGCCCCCAAGGAGTCATTCTCTTGTCTAAAACTCTAAATACCCCCTCTTAATCTTAAAAGACAAGTGGGCTGCAATAGGCTTTTGATTTTTAAGCTGTAAATGGGTTGAGGTGGCCCGAGGCGGTGAGGCGTGAGGCGGTTTGAGGCAGACGCCTCACTTCACCGCTCCGCCTTGCATCATTTTGAGGCGTCTCTTTGGCGTGGTGTTGTGGCAGCTGGACGGTGGTGTGATGGATTTCGTGAGGGGAGAGGTTTTGATGTTGAAGGGTCTGTTAATGGAGGGATGGAGAGAGGGAGCTCGTGATGCGGTCTTCCAAGGAGATGGAGAAGAGAAATCGAGGTGGAAGAAGCAGAAGATGAGGGCGTGAAGAAGAGATTTGTCGTCTGTGTGAAAATCAGTGGAAGAAGATAATAAGTGGCAGGGAATGTGATGGAGCAGGGGAGGAGTTTGTGCGAGGTCTGTAGTAGGAAGAACGGGGGAAGAGATGGGGGTGAGATTGGGTGGTTGCCGGTCATTTTAGTGAGCGAGTCTCGCCGGCAAAGGGATGATAAGATGGTTACTTGGTAGCTGGAAAAAGATAGGAGAAGAAATAGATGCGTGAACGAGAAAGGGAGAGTTTGTTTGGAAGAAAGGAGAATAATAGAGTTGAGAATTTAGGTTAAGCTTGGGCTTGGGTTTAGGTTAAGATGGGTTTGGGTTTAATTGTTCCTCTTAATTTGTACCACTATTTGAGGTTATATAATTGCTTTCCGCTTTTATGTGATTTCTCCGTTTAAGCTCTCAATCCTATAAAAACACGAAAATGAAATAATTGGAATGAAATATGATATTCAAAACACTAAAAGATATAAACTATAAGTTAATTTGAGTATAAATTATGCGAATATCAAATACCTCGAAACCTATATTTTTTTAGTCCTTGAGCAAAACAAAAAATAAAATCCTTACTCACTTTCGCAAGAATAATGGGTTGCACTTACATTAAATGTGCAACAAGGCTTTGAACCCCTAGATTACCTCTAGTGGACGAGTTATAGTCTCTTAAAGGTTTTCAGAAATGTTACCTACAAACATTATTGACTCAATAAAAGAAAATCTATTACTAAACAAAAAACAAAAAATGATCACTTTCCTTTATCTCCTCAGTGTAATTATCTAATTGCCAAATTTTTTAAGAAAATGTTACAGTAGTATATCACTTTGACAACAATTTAATAATATCAAAAGGTTAAATAAATTTCATCATTATTCTCAACTCGTAGTGGATGTGCATAGCCATATCGACATAATTCTCCATTTCACAGTAAAGACACGACTAGGTAATTTTTATAAAATACACTTCGACTACAAATATCTCTTGTCACTCAGAAATAAATCATTCAGAGATTTAATATTTATCACTCAGTTAATATGTGAGGAAAAGAATAAATTATGTAAACACAAACATCTCACATATAATTTTCATGAAAAACATACTTTTCAAATAATGAAATGAATATGATCTTATGGACAAGAATATCAATTAATTTTGAGAATGTTGAATCAAACACCATAGTTCTTGTCTATTCAATCTTCATATCTATGTACCAAACCTTTACTTAATATCAATTAGGTCTTTATTAGGTTGTAATGGGGCATGACTAATAAGAACGAAAAAATGAAATACCAAAATTTTCTGAGAATAGATACACTTCTTATTAAACACATGGGACACTGAAGAATACTTTTTTTTCTTCCTTCTTAATTCTTCTTCATATCTTTTTTTTCAAGTGTCAATTTTTTTTCTTTGACATGCTTTACGCTTTCTATACAATAAAACATTCATGTATTGAGGATTCATAGAATATCTAGTTTCAGCTCATTCTATTTGCCAATTCCAAAAATATATCAACCACACACATTCTCAGATAAATTTTGTAAGGATAAAAATAATATGGGGTCTTACTCCATAATTGGAGTAGGTATTGAAGATGGGGTTAATAAAGAAAAAACTATTCAAAGGCTCAAAGGGCTGCAAACATATATTTATTACTGAGCAAGATAAAAGGCTAGAGAATGGTTCAAGGAAAGAATTGTCTATATCATTTGAATTGCCTATATCAATTACTAAGCTCTAATTGGTATTATAACATCTCAATTAACTAAACCAAGAAGTTCTAGTGTAATGATTCAATTTTAATGTCATTCACAAAACAATCAATAAAAGAAACAAGAAAAATGAAATCAACAACGAGATAATGCAGACTATAGAAAAATCAGAGTTTATTAAATAACTATCAAGAAAAAAATAGAATGGCTCAAAACTCACAAGGGTCAAGTCTCCACTATTATTATAAGGCTTTCTAGTAAATATCTCACACGTCAACTTCAAATTATGTTAACTTGGCTTATAGTGCAAGAATAGTCGAGTTAAAAAATCTCATGAGATATATTTAACTCAAAGATAATATCAAACATTATGTCTTCCTATTAATATATCAATGTGACAAGTGGTGGCATGTATTTTCTCAAATTTAAAAGCATCATTGAAAGCATACTCTCTTCATTAGAAAGGAACTTCAAATTTTGAATGCATTTTCGAATCAAAATTTAATGGAGATTGAGTAGAATACAGTAATTAATCAGTATAGTTGTGAAATACATTTCAATTCAAAATTTTGAAAAATGCATAAAAACTCATAAACCCCACCCACAAACGTAAACCAAACATTGTCATCAACATATAAAAAGAAGAATCATGACAAATGAAGGAAAAATAAAAGAAGAGGTGAGTGATATTACCATGGCGAAGTTTTTACTAATTTTGAAGAGATCATCTACCAATGAATGCTAAAAAACATAAGAAATGTGGACTTATCATGAGAAATTGATAAAACACATACAAGACACATACAAAAAATTGCACAAACAAAATTACATGTATTAGATGCAAGTCAAAATTGTTACGGAGCTAACGAGTATGAGTGGAATGCACTAGAAAAAACTCAAAAATCAATTCAGACTAACCATAATGACACAACTGAAGCTGGGCTGCCTCCCATGAGCGTTTGGTTTAACGTCGTCAACTCGACATATATTCTTCCTCACAAATGATGTACCATAAAATGAAGAGGAAGAACATAACGAACACCCTCCCCTTAAAGTGTCAACGAATTGAATAGCAACAACCTAAATAGTTGAGGATTAGTTCTACAAATAGTAGAAGCCATAGGCGGCATAACATATATTGACACATCCTAAAAGCTATGAAGGCTTCATGCAAAATCATAGAGAAAATGCAAATGAATTTGCATTCCTAAGAAATCCGTAGGGTTTTGGAGCATAAATGGGTCACAAACAGTGAATCCAACAAATGACTATTTCCTAGTCCTAAAAAGGGATATCCTAAGTCAGGTGTTAAAACAATAAAATTGAAGATGTTTCATAATAGGATGGTCGAAGCTGAAATCATCCCTTAAAAACAAGGGTTCTACATAAATAGCGCCAGTCAATGTGAAAAGGGATGCAAAGAGGTATGTCTATAGATATATCGGGTGGTACAGGCTCAACATAAATAAATGAATTTGACAAAGATAAATGTGCTAGACAACTCAACAATACCCCAAAACCTGGAATCAACACTACTTAATGGACTTATCAATAACTAAATCTAAACCAAAATGAGTCAAACAAGCTGCTAAGAGGTGATCTAGTGCAAATTGCAAAAAGGAGTTCTCCACCAAGCTCTCAATCATTTTAACCTCCCAGACAACCTCAGACTCAGGAGGTTGTTGACTTACATTAAAAACATTGATTTCGACAATAATGTGACGACATGACAATTTCATGATTCCATTCCTACAGTTAATAATAGCATTATATGTTGCCAAAAATGGGCGACCCAAAATTACTAAAATATGATTGAACGGATTGTGAACAGGTTGTGTATCAATAACAATGAAGTCCATTGGAAAATAAAAGTTTTCCACCTTAATAATCACATCTCTATACCACTGCAGGGAACTCTCATTAACCTATCTGCCAATTGCAGTGTTACTTCAGTCGATTTTAACTCACCAAGACCTAGCTGTTCATAAAGGGAATATGGAAATAATTTAATACTCGCTGCTAAATCCAACAATGCCTTATCAATCATATGATCACTATTAACACAAGAAATGGTCGGGCACCCGGAATCCCTATACTTAGGTGGGGTTCTGTGCTAAATAATTGAGCTGACTTGCTCGGCGAGGAAGGCTCATTTTGCACATGTAGCTTTGGCTTATGTGTGCAAAGATCCTTCAAAAACTTTGCATAGGTAGAAACTTATTTAATATCATCAAACAATGGGATATTAATGTGAATTGTTTAAAATTTCCATCACATCGTTGACATTTGTTTCTTTCTTTGCTGGAGCTAACCGTGATGGGAATGGTGCCCTAGGAAAATCGGATGCCTGAGTAGGGTCAGAGTCAAGAGGAACATATTTAGAAGGTGAGGCTTTATCAGCCTCTTTGTCAGATGGAGATGCAACTTGCTTTGACTCAGCGGAGATGCAACGACACTAGAATCATACACTAGTATCCGATTGCAAACTTTTTTCCACTCCTAAGGGTAGTAGTAAATTGGACATCTTCCCAACAAGGCTCGGATGTGCTGCCAAATGCGAATTGACCATTTGGTTTGAAACAGATTGACTAGGAAATCTTCCTAGCTCACTCTCAAGGGATGACTAAGCAAACTTAGTCACAACTATCTTTCTGTTTACTGTTTCTTCATCCCTGCGTGCAGCGATAACAACTATATGTGGTGCAATCTCCTTGTATGCCCTGTGAGAGAGAGAAACAAAAATGGTGATGGTGAAAGGAGAGAGTGAGGAGGCGAAGGGAAACTATGTCGAGCGATAAAGACATGAAGGAGAGAGATGGGGGAGGATGGAACTATGTCGAGTAGGGGAAGAAGAAGGGGGCGAGGTCTGGTTTTGGTGAGATTAGGTGACGATGTGGAGCAAGGGAAGAAGGAGGCGAGGTGTCTGTTGGCGTGGTGTTTTGGTGGCTGGGCGATGGCGTGATGGATTTTGTGAGGGAGAGAGGTTCGAAGGGTCTATTAATCAAAAGATAACGAGAGGGAGCTCGTGATGTGGTCTGCTAAAGAGATGGAGAAGAGAAATCAGGGTGGAAGAAGTTGTGTCAAGAAGGAGAAAAAGAGGGTGTAAAGAAGAAATCTGTGGTTTGTGTGAGAATCAGTGGAAGAAGATAATAAGGGGTAGGAACGTAATGGAACAGTGGAGGAGTTTGTGAGAGGTCTATAGTAGGAAGAACAAGGGAAAAGATGGAGGTGAGATGGGGTGGCTACCGATTTTTCTAGCGAGCGAGAATCGCCGGCGAAGGGATGACCATGCCAAAATCTTTGTTGTTGCCAATAAAAATGTGATCAGACCCATTGTATTTGTCACAATAATGAGAATATTTGTACATTGAATTATATGATTACAATCAACTAATAAATTCGTAGATATACTACTCTACAAGTCAAACTAGCTTCTAAAATCTTGGTGATATGGTGTACAATAGGAAACAAATCTTGGTATCTTGGTTTACAAGGGTTACGTCATTATGACCATGCCAACACTCCTCTCAAGGTGGAGCATAGATATCACACATTGCCAGCTTGACAAGTGATTCATTTAAGGTTTGACTGGTAATGACTTTGGTGAGCATGTCAGTTAACTGTTATGTGGTTTTCACATATAGAACCTCGACAATCTTCTCTTCAAACTTCTCGTATATGAAATTATGATCGATTTTTATATGTTTAGTTGTCATGTTGGATAGGATTCTCCGCAATTTGAATCGTTGACTTGTTATCACAATATAACTTCATAGTTCCTTCAGGTTGAAATCCAAGTTCCCCCACAAGTCGTTTCAACCACAATAGTTCTTGTATCCCTTTAACCTCTGCCCTGTATTCATCTTCTGCACTGACAATAAAACAATCTTATGTTTTTTACTTTTCCAAGTAACTATATTACATCCAACAAAAGTAAAATATCCAATAGTTGAATGTGGTTTGTTTCCTACACCACCCTAATATGAATCACAATATCTCATAACATCTGCATGGTTATGCTTTGAAAACAGAAGGCCTTTCCCTGGTGCCGACTTCAAATACTGTAAAATTCTTATAACAACATTCATATGGGTGTCACTCGAATTATGCATAAAATAGCTTACCACACTAATCACATAAGCAACGTCTGGTTGAGTGTGTAAAGGTAAATCAAACAACTAACTAATCTATGATATCTTCCCTTATCAATAGAAACTTGATTTGGAAGTTCCTCAAGACCATGGTTTTGTTCAATGAGCATACCAACATGCTGGCAACCAAGCATGTCAGTTTCCTTTAATAGATCAAGAACATATTTATGTTGTGACAAAGTATTCTTCGCTTAAACCCGGTATATTCAATGCCTAAAAAATACTTCAAACTTTCAAGATCTTTCATATAAAATTCGGATGCCAAACAAGCTTTCAATTTAGTCATTTCATCAACATCATCACCTGTAATAATCATATTTACATAAATGATAAATGTCGTTATCTTTACCATTTTGTTCTTTTAAAAACAATGTATGATCAGTGTTACTCTGATCATAGCTATATTTTTTCATAGCTAGCCAAAACCTGTCAAACCATGTTCTCGGTAATTGTTTAAGACCATATAAGCCCTTTTCAACTTACATACCAAATTAGTATTACCAGAAGCACTGCATCTCAGTGGCATACTCATAGAAAATTCTTCGGGCAAATATCCATGTAAGAAAACATTTTTTACATCATGCTGTTGTAAATGCCAATCAAAATAAGCAACAATAGATAATAAAACGCGAACAATATTTAACTTTGCTACATGTGCAAATGTCTCCTGATAATCAATGCCATAAGTTTGAGTAAAACCATGAGCCACTAAACTTGATTTATATCGGTTAATAGTACCAAATGGCTTAACAACCACTTTCGGTCAACAAATTTCTTCCCTCAGAACACTTCACAAGGTTCCATGTTTTATTTTCTTCTAGTGTTCTCGCATTTCCTCAGCCATGGCTTATGTCCATTTAGGATCATTCAAGGCCTGTTGTACCCTTGTTGGTATGGTGACAGCTAACATTTGATTTTGAAGGTTTGAATAGGACAAGACAATATCTCAATAGGAACATAATGAATAATAAGATACTTCACCGTCTTTGAGTTGTCAGGTGAATATGTCCCTAGAGGTTTACCTCGAGTACTCCGTTGAGGCAACTGATACCTGTCACCATTGCTAGGTATAACCGGCATATGATAACTAATTAAATTGTTAGTATTAAGCTTAGAATCAATACATACCTTAGGAACATTAGCAATAAAAAAATTATTGTTAGGTATTGTAAATGTATAGAAAGGGCTTGTAGTATTAAGTAATACCGTAGTACCTGTAGTAGTCTCAGCTAGTGTAGTTACCATATTTGAAAACATAGCCATGCAATTTGAATCTTCAACACTCATCTCCCCCTGAATAGAGAAGTGGATACAGGCCGAAAGAAATATAACTCGATTTCAGATAAAATAACATCCATAGTCACACAAGTCCATCGAGAAGGAGGATAATAACATTTGTAGCCCTGCCTGTGCGGTAAGTACCCAATAAAGATACGTTTTAATACACACGGATCCAACTTTGTACGTTGATGGTTGTGAAGGTGAACAAACAACACCCAAAAACTTGTGATACCAATATTAAGTGGGAAGAGATGGTAACAGAAGTAGAAAGTTTTTCCATAGGTGTTTTGAAGTGGAGAGTGCTACTAGGTGCATGGTTCGAAAGATAAACAACATATAAAATAACATCACCCCAAGAAATGGGTTGCATAGGGCACCAATTAGACAAGCACATGTAACCTCAGGTAGATGACAATTTTTCCGTTCCGCTACACCATTCTGCTAGGGTATAGAAGGACATGTCTTCTCATAAATAATGTCGTGATCCTGCAAATAAGATTGGAACATACTATCAATATATTCACTACCATTGTCGGACTTGAGAACTTTACCTTAGTAGAAAATTCAGTATGTATCATAGTATGAAATAAGCAGTAGCATTCGTACACATCACTTCTATTTTCATCAAATAGAGCTAAGTCATACGACTACAATCATCAACATAACTCACAAACCAGCGATATCCAAACAAAGTAGAAACTGGAGCAAGGCTCCACACATCCATGTGAAGCAATTGTCAACAAGGACTGCCACAATGAGTAAAACCACCTTCATTGGCACCGAGAACTTTGGAAGAGACATGCCGGTTTAGAGTCAATAATGTTTGAGCAGCCATAGCCATACTAGAGCCAGTATAATTTTTTTTAGCATAGTGTGCCTCATCTGTTACTCGCGCTTCTAACAATAGCGAAAGTGATCTCGAGACTTGAGAAAGGTTTTGTACGAAGAATATCACTTTGAATACGATCATACAGGTCATCAAGACTAGCCAAAAAGACATAAACACGTTCTTCATTAACTTATTTTTGTCGAGTCCTTATAACATTAGGTTGTGTAAAGACAATTGCTTTTGGTAATCCAATTATTATTTTACCCCCTTGTTTCATCTTCATAGCTTGGCGAAATAAATCATAGATAACTAACTTATCAGCTCCTTCATTTTAGGTCTGGGATACAACATCCCAAATATGTTTCGCCGTGTAGACGAACAAACATGTTCAATATGTCGGATTTTATGGCACCAATGAGCCAACCTTTAACAAAAGCATTTTCCATACTCAAGTTTTCATATATTGGATCATCAACAGAAGGTTCAAGCTTGTTTCCATTGATATAACCTGACTTCCCCTACCTGCAATAAAAGTTGCATCAACCTGAGACCAAAGGGAATAATTACTTCCATTAAGTTTCACACCATATCGGGTTGTGGTGGGCTTCAGGTGCAAAACCTATTGGTTTAATACTCAAAATCATGTTGGATATTGATGGTGTAGATGGTGGTGGTGAACCCATATCTCAGAAGGCCGAAAAACACAACAACAAAAGAAAAGAATAGCCGACGGGTAGTCTTTGAAGGCACGTATGAACAACAGTATCTAGATCTCAAGATCACCGCTCTGGTACCATGTCACAATAATGAGAATAAATCTGTATATTGAATTATATGATTACAATCAGCTAATACATGGGTATATATACTACTCTACAAGTCAATCTAGATCCTAAAATCTTGGTGATATGGCGTACAATAGGAAACAAATCTTGGTGTACAAGGGTTACGTCATTATGACAACATTATGACCATGCCAATAGTATTCAAAACGAGTAGTAAGGTTCGCCATATTTGCAGTGAGATGGTGCACTACACCAACATCAATATACCATGTTAGTTATAGGTAGCAAGCATAACATAGCATGATTTGTTTTTAATAGGTCATCATATAGATTACGGCAAGACCAAACACCATGTCTACTTGCATCATGAGATTAGTGATAGTCACGAGATTGATGATAGCTATGAGTACTAGGTTCGCACCCACAGCTGCTACGGTCGCCTGATCTCCCACCTCCTTTGTTGGAGCCTCGATTGGAATTGTTTCTGCTAACAAGATTTGTTGTGGCATAACTCACATCAGCCGTGGTAGAATACAAAATTTTTTGATTGAGAAGATACCTGACTAGGTTATCAAGAGAGACAAGCTCAAAACGAGTATTGATAAGAGTAACAAAAACATTGTATGACAAACGGAGACCACTAAGAATATTAGAGGTCAAATCCACATCGAACACGGGATTTGGAACTGCTACAATGCATTACTTTATGGTAGTAACTAATTAAAATTGATACAAATCAGACAAGTGATTGTGGGTGGTATTGATAATGGTAGTAGTTGTAATTGTGGCATGGTCATGGTAGTGGTGATTATGGTTGTGGTTTTGGAGATGATGATAGCGAATGTGGCGATGATGGAGGTGGTGGCAGCAATAGTGGTGGTTGTTAAAATGATGGTTGTGGCGGTCATGGTGGTGGTGATGGTTGTGGCGGTGGTAGTAGTGAAGGTGGTGGTGGTGGTGAAGCTTCACATGTAAGTTGTGGGTAACATTAATTGGTGAGAAAGAGAAGACATTAGGGAATGGTTGGAAGAGAGATGTTTGGGAAGGGGGGGGGGGGGGGGGGGGGGAATTGAGAATGAGAATACCATTGACATATGTCTTGAAAAGCTCGGATGGCAAGTTAATTATTTATTTTGAATTTTTTTCCCACACTTCAATCGTAGGGAGATGATGTATTTTTATAGTACAAATGTATAGCTTTCTACCTTAATGTTATACCACCTCGCACAGTTTCATATAAAGTTGTGTTACCTCCAATAGTCATTTTTTTTTAATTAAAAAAAGGCTAGTTGTCCCGCTTTCCTTAATCCCCATTTGCATTGTTTAAGTACTTTTAGTTTGATTTTTATCTGATGTATTTTTTTAGGGTCATTGGTGATTTGTTGTGTACATTGTCTACCATTGTTGTCAACCAGACGTTTACTCATCTTGGGGCGTTTGTTCTCACAAAGTGTTGGAATCTTCAAGCAATTATCACCATGGATTTGCAACAATTGAAAAGGCTTGAAGTATCTTTGCTGCTTGCATGAATGGTGAAGTCGAAAGAGTCGATCATATGCACAACAGTGGTGTAGAGGTGGTGGAGAAAGCGGTCGTAAAGAAAAGGTCGGGGAGAACAAGGTCGTGGAGGACACTATCAACGTGAAAGCACTCATACCTAAGCATTTCAATAATGATTGGACAACTACGTGCATGATTATTAATGTACTTTACTTGCTTAGATTTGTACGTTGTCAAAAATATTTTGGCATAAATATAATATTTGAACCTGTCTTTACCTAATTTAAATATGCCTTGCACAAATTTAAACATTCTTTTTAACATCAAACATACAAATTTAAATTTAAAAAATAAAATATAAATATACCAATTTAAATTTATAAAAGTACATATGCTAAAACATCATCAAATTAACAAATTCAACTTAGAAAGTTAATTAAATAATTTTGACTCCTACAACTTTCACTAGTCGAAGGAGACCAGAAGGCACTCGTTGCATTTAAATTTCTTGTGAGATTTTTAATATCTTCCTCTAGGACCTAGGCTTTTAATTGGTGGTAAAAATGGAGAAAGCAATTAGGGTTTTTCAAGGGGTTGGGTGTTGCTGGAGAAGAGAGGTTTGGAGAAGAAGAAACGAGGTGGGTTGCGAGTGGGTATTTAGGGTTTTAGCAAATGTGCTCTCCTCGTGTACATAAAACTGGTTTTAACAAATGTGCTCTCCTCGTGTACATGCTAATGCCATGTACAAGTTTATGCTTATAAATGGCTTAAGCCAAAGGGGAGTTTCTGAATCTACCCCCTCTACTCAATTCACCCTAAAAGGCTATTGGTTCACCCACTAGGTGGGTAAACTTTTCTAATTGGGTTTTTTTTCTTAACCCCGTTCGAACCCTGGACTTGTGATACTATCTGCCACAATCCTACCAACTGAGCTGATTCCATTGATTTGCTAATTGGTTTAGAACGCACACTAAAAGAAAACAAAAGAGAAAAAAGATTAAAAACAATTTAACCCACAAAACAAAAAAAGTTAATCTAGACGTTAGGTCACACAATTTATACCATCTTTGAGTTTGTGCCCTATATTTGAACATCTTTGAGTATCTGTCCGATAATTAATAGATTTATTGTTTTGAAATTATATTGACTCCAATATAGAGAAATTTATACTAATATAGAGAAATTATACTTTAGATCCCATGGTTTATACTAGTTTTGCATTTAGGTCCTATATTTGGATGGAGAGTCGACATTCAATTCAATGTAGTTTTGAGACCCAATCTCAAATTTTGACAAACATAGGATCCAAACTCAAAGATGGTAAGATTATGGGACCTGAAATCTAAACTTCTCAAAAAACAACTGTCAACAACAACACTCCACACAATAATGTTAAGTACCCACACCGAGCCACGTCATTTTCAATTTTTTTTAAGGGTGTTTGCTTTTGAAGAAAAATCTATTCAACTATTTATTTATTTATTTATTTATTTATTTCTGATGCAAGCCTTGCTTATTTTGGAAGATCGATCTAGAGGAGAACTTTCCCTTACTTTGGAAGATCGATGGAGTTTCTTTTGAGATTCGAAGAACACAATTTACACAAATTTAACATTCTCTTACTTCCAAAATCCATAACAAGATCACATGTCTTGAAGTTATTACAGTAAGTTCTATGTATTGTAATTTGAAAATCTTAAAGTATGTTTTTTAATTTGGGCATTTACAAATAAAAAATATATTGTTTTTGAAATTTGTAGATGATGTAAGTTATATCTTGTAGATTTGAGCATTTTCATGTGAGCACGATGATTGTAGTTTATTTAGTTTCTCATCTGTATGGAGTTTATCAATAAGTGTCCCATCACTGCAATATCCATAGATGAGCGACCTTTGTCCTTTTGTATGTTGATGAAAAAGTTGGCGAAGTTGTATTTACTACTACATCCATGTGGAAATGAATTAACACTTGATAACCACCATAAGGGTTGGAAATAATGAAAACAAAAGTACATTAACAATGTGAAAAAAACACTTGGATTGAAAGTCATGTAGAAGAAAAAACAACCACCAAAGATCTCACAACTACAGGAAGAAGAGGAAATGAGTTGGGATGAAAATAATGGGGAGTTAGTTGGTGAACAAAGTGATTTTGAACACATCATAGAGGATTGATAAACTCGAACTCATGTAACATTACCTTCTAGTTTTGTAAATAAATGCAAACTATATGTTCAAAGCTATCTTGACACATTTCTACTATTCCAACATCCAAAACAGGCTCAAGGATCAAATTTACAACAACGAGTACGATCGTTTTTTTTTTTTTTTTTTGGAAAGCGAGCTGGGTTTTAAGGACCCCAAAACCTTTATACAAATGAAACAAAAGCAAAAATAACAATAAAAAACAGAAACAAACTTTCTCAAGAAAGAGAAATCTAGTGAGAGTGAACATGGTTACTAGGCCTATAAAAATCTCCAACTAGCATCGGCCAAAGAAGAAACCTCTTATTTTTTATCCCTGTCTCCTGTGTTAAGGAGGAAAAGATTCAACCTTTGTACTTTTTGTTTGCTTTCTTAGCCCTAGAGAATCTTCGAGGGCAGAGACTAAAATCTTTAGTGCAAGAATTTGAAAACAAATCGCTTGCAACCTCTTCACTAGAAGGATCTTGCTCATGTTCCTCGTTACTACTCTGCTCATCTGTTGTGGTGTTCTCTTTGTCCTGAGTCGGTGTGTGTTCACTTGCCTCCACATTAGCACTACGCTCAAGCATTGGGTTGATAAGAATCAATGATTGTGGACTCTGCGTTATGACATCACTCTGGTCATCATGTATGTTATGCTCTGCCACATTGGCAGCCTCTATACTGGTTACATTCCCTGCTTTTCCTGTGATAGGCCCTGGACTCCCCTCTAAACTGGGTTGAGTCTTCGACTTGAATGTATGTCTACCCTTGGCGATCGTCCAACCATCGGAGTTTTGTCTTTCTAGTGGTTGGGTCCTACTCGTAGCTTTCCATACCATATGGCCTGGAGTATTAATTTCTTTGCTTTTTGAACCCTGCTGTTTTGTATGGCCAAAAACTGCACAAGAATTGCATTTAACAGGAATCCATGCATACTCAACTTCAACTATTTTTTTCTTATCTCCATTGATAACCACAGGGATGTCTTTGGGTAATTGATTGTTTACATCCACTTCCACACACACCCTCGCATACGCTAATCTTGTCTTTTCTTTAGTAGCTTTGTCAAGCATGATAGGCACACCAATAAAACTAGCAATCATTTGAATACCCTCTGGATTCCATAGGAATAAAGAAATTTTCTTCAGTGTAACCCAAATAGGTATCGAGGTAAGCACCTCAGCATCCTCGTCCATAGAAGGTGACCAGGCCCTAAGGATGAACAACCTGTTTGCAATATGTAGAGGTCCCATTTCCAATACCTTACTTATATCTTCTTCCTTCTTGAATTTGAATACAAAATTCTTATCTCCGTGTATGCTCATCTCAAATTCTCGAATTCCCCACGTCCTTATCAGCCACTTTTTGACATAACCATATGCCAAGCGCTTGCCCACAAAGCTGCCAATAACCAACCTTTCACATTCTTCTATCCTATTCGCAAAGTCAGCAGTTTGCACTTGTACTATTTTCCTGCCTTCAACAGTAGCTGGAGGTTCATACCTAAGTTTTGTAGAGCCCGTATGCTTGCTTTACTTAAGCTTTGATGCCCAACTCATCCTCGCTGGTGCAACGGCCGGGTTTGGCATTGCCATTTCTTCTTGAATTTTGCTAGGGCCAGAGGATGCAACACTGGTTGGCATTATACATTCATCTGCTTTATGCAGAACCTCTTCATTCCTTTGCGCTGCAGCCTGCTCTTGACTGGCTGGCACCCTTGCAGTTAGCATTACCCAATTTTTGGGGTTTATCATCATTTCCAATCCTTCTGCCCCTAGTATATCTCCATTTTTTACATCCACTTGATATTCATTTGTGAGTAACTGTAGCAATCCATCGCCATGAATCTTGTGTTTCTCCTCAAAAGCCATGAACACCTCCTGTGGAAACACGTTCTCACCTGTGTCTCCACCATTTGTTCCTGTCATTCAGACCGGAGAGGAGGTGGAAAAACCAGCTAGATCGAGCCGGATGAGGAGGGCTTCTCCCCAACCAGCTAGATCAGGAAGTTGATCTCTCCAAGCTGCTCAAAATCAGATCTAGAAGTCAGATCTGACCTCCCTCTTCCTTCCTCCTTTGATTCGAATCTAGAGCAGCCCTCTCTGCGATTCAGATCTAGAGAAGCTCCTCCTTGCGATGAGCCCTGCGTAGACGAGCCCTGCAATGTCACCTGCGACGAGCCCTGCAGCTGCGACATCTGCGATGAGCCTCCTCAGTATTTGTATCCGAGGTCATATCTGAACCTCTCGCGCAGCTCAGGAGGAGAAAACCTCTCGCCGCGGAACAGGAGGAGAGAACCTCTCGCCGCTCAGAGGATCAGGAGGAGATAACCTCTCGCGGAGGAGGAGAGAACCTCTCACACACAACGCCGTGGTCTGAGACGCTTAGATGCTCACCCACACAGAGATGCAGAGACTCGGATCTCAGACGCCGCAGAGACTCAGATCTCAGACGCAGAGACACGGATCTTAGACGCAGAGACGCGGATCAGGAGGACCTCTCGCCGCTCAGATTCACAACTCGCGGGGGAGAGAACCCATATTAAATGACATTTTTTTTTGGGAAGGCAAGCAGGGTTTTTATAGGATCCCAGAACCCATAAAGATGCTGTAAGCTGGGTTTGAACCCATGACCTAGTGGTACCATCCGCTAAGCTCTAATCGTTGAGCTGTCATGCCATTGGCAAATAAGGTGGACTCCTTTGTGGACTCCGTTGATCTTGTAGATGAGTTGAGTCTTCTTTTTGTGAATAAGGTGGACTCCTTTGTGGACCAAATAATGAAAACTAAGGGTGTGTTTGGTTGCATGAAATCCTATGCCATGGGAATCTATGAGGGGACCCTTATATTTTAGGCTAAATTGATGTATCACTCTACATCCACCATTTGATTTTGTGATCAATGGTGGGAATGGAAGTCCCATGAACATGGGAATCACATGCCTTCGGAGACCAAGGAGTGAGATTCCCATGTTCATGGGACTTCCATTCCCACCATTGATCACAAAATCAAATGATGGTCAAATGGTGGATGTGAAGTGATTTATCAATTTAGCCTAAAATGTAGAGGTCCCCTTATGAATTCCCATAACATAAGATTCCATGTAATCAAACACACCCTAAGAGAATTTCAGTGTAAGGTTCTCTAGAACTCCCTCAGACTACAACCCCTTTTTCTTTTGGCCCAAGGGATATATTTATACTACTCTTACACCTACCTATCCTTATTAATTGTATTCAATGCTCTATCATAAAGTTTGATCCTTTGCTGAGATCTACACATTCAGCTCAGGTCATTTTCCTCTGACATGTCCAGACTCTGAAATCTGGCTCAAGTAATTTTCTTGTCCAGTTGACCAAACATCCCTCTTCCTCGAGATACAAAAGTCACACTCGGATTGGTTGTTCTTCCTCTGATCCACCTTGCAAGTAGCTTGGGGTCACCATCCAACATAGTTCACCTTGCATAGTTGACCAATGTGATAGCTGATCGATTGAGAATTTTTGAAATAATATTTGTCGTTGTTGTTCTCTAATCAATATAAAGTTTTTCCTACAAAATACTCTAAAAATATAACACCAATTGTAACAACCATATTTTTCAAAACTACTTAAATTTGTATTTTTCTTCGTATTCGGACTTCATCCAATTAATACTTTATTAGTGTTTGAATAACATCCCATGTGTCATAATAACGTATGGGTTAAAAATAATTAAACTAATACCTTGGATGGTAGTTTAGTTAGTGTTTGATTTATTAGATATCACATTTTTGTTAATGGTGATTGGTTTAAATAATATAAAAATTTGTTGCAAATAGTATTTATGATACTACTATAAAAATGGGCAATTCTGGCGGATAAATATATGACACTAAAGGCATACTCACGGCGCAAAAAAGTCTATATCCGCCAGGCAAACACTGTAATGACGGATATAATATCCGCTGTCAAAACTGGCACCGGGAAGGGGATTCGGCCGGCGGATAAGTCCCTTAATCCGCCGGGAGCAAATTTGAATTTTTTTAAAAAAATAAAAAAGAAATCCGCCAGCATGGCATAGTGGCGGATATAAATGACATAACATTTGTATTCGTGGCGCTTATACATGACAGAGTAATTGATTGGGCGACACATAAATACGCCGGC
This sequence comes from Berberis vulgaris, assembly GCA_963556465.1. Lineage (NCBI taxonomy): Eukaryota > Viridiplantae > Streptophyta > Magnoliopsida > Ranunculales > Berberidaceae > Berberis > Berberis vulgaris. The sequence continues at coordinate 23,795,607 of OY747130.1, read as the reverse complement.
TACAAAATTTTAAACGCCATGACTCCAGATTAGGCGACACATAAATACACCGGGTGCAAATTTATAAACGCCATGACTCTAAAATGGGCGACACGTGTATACGCCAGGAATGAGTTAATAACCACCAGGAATCCAGATTGAGCGACACCTGTATCCGCTGGTAATTTAATATTTTCCGCAACGAATGAGTTCATAACCGTCATGAAATTTAATATTATACACCAGGAATGAATTTATAAAAGCCATAAAATTTTGCTCATTATCCGCCAATAGGTTTTGTAAACATTTAAAAAAAATTTGCAACTGATCTCAAAATAATATTAATATCAAACAAAATGTCATATATTCGACGTCCCAAATATGAGTCATACATCTCCACCATGAACAAAAAACACATCGTACATCCGCCAGTAAAGATAAGCAGACAGTCCAATCAAGTACCTGAACTTGAACCCAAATGTGTCCCTGATCCTCCAGATGTTCTAATAAGCCTAACTATATTTGCATCAAACATATTACCATAAAGCAGTCCACTGAATCCACCTAACGGGACACCGTCAGAATGATGAGAGTCATCAGAAGAATGTTGTGAGGGTGGCACGATAGGCATATGTCCAATAGGATGCAGCAGATACATTGGATAAGGAGGCTAAAATGGTTGACTTTGTCCCAACTGGTGTGATGGTTGAGAACTCTGTGTGGTTCCCCGCAGCTTCATAACATGCATGAACATCATCATCATCTGCTGATACTATTGTTGTTGTTGTTGTTGTTGTTGAGCTCGTAACTCCTCCAGTTCCTTCTGCATAGCCTCATGCTTGGTCTTCATTTCTAAGCAATGAGACTCCAAGAAGGCTTATCTAGTCTTTGATCCTCTCCTTAATGAACTACTAGCACTACACAAGGCATAAGCCACCAAATCAGGAGTCATACTATTTCCATAGCCCTGAACTCTATTTCAGGTCTCAGGACCCATCTGCTCTGCATAAATTTGTGTGCGAAGCTCTTTCGATTATTTCGCTCCATCCTCAATTCGAGATTGAAGGGAATTATCCATGGAAACCTAACAAACAAATACTTAGAACTATTAATAGTTAATAAAATTAAAATATAATATAAACTAGCAGAGAATCAAAATATTATTTAAAAACAATTACCCCTTTCTCTTGTGATGGCTCATCAATCAAAGAATTATCTTTCCTTGTGTGGGTGAAATGAAAAAATGAAAGAGGATCAGGAAATCCTCCATGCATCTTCTTCTACATATGAAATGAAGAACCAAAAAAATAATTAGATCATATTTTTGTATATTTATTAAAACTATGACATAATAAAATGAAAAAAATACACATACAAAATCTTTTTGAGCACGTGCATATGACTTTGATCCGGATGTATGTCCCATTGTTTGCTTAGCACGGCTTACTTTATTCTTTCTCGATTTCCCCTAAAAATAAGGAAAAAATAGTACCTCATAAATTGTCAACGATTTTTTTTTTGAGATAAACCATCAAACTTACAACAAAATATCTCTGCAGAAATCTCTTGAAAAGCAGTATCCAAACGTTTTAATCATGATTATCAAACAAAACTGCCCTAATACTCGAATACAACCAAATGCTAATACGCAAATATAGGCCTGAAAATCTCTTCCTATTTCAGAAACAGAACAGTAATGAAAACCATGGGTTTTGTTTGGTCTGTCGCATTGAAGGTTCACCAATCAACATGGCAAGGGATAATAATTCCATTGATTCCAAGCAAACAGAACTTGAGAAAGCTTAAACATGCATTTGGCTATAAATAATGTCTCCAAAATAGGCCACTAAAAAAATACTTTAAAGTCATTCTAAAGCAATAGGTTATGAAGATGAAGGCAAGCAAATTGATGTAGTGGGCAGCCTTAGACACAACTCTTTTGCGAGAAGAGCTTATATAAAACTTGATAGCTGGATATATAAAACTTGAAAGGATTCTTACCATCTCGATTGGCAGATTCAAACCAAATGATTTATAAGATGGCCAAAATCTAGTAGTTAAAACTATGACTGACAAGTCAATCCCAGGTTTCACATTCGAATTATTGCGAAGATAATCCTCAAAATTGGCATGGTTTTCCCTTCCTAATGTTAAGTCTGTTATCTGAAAGAAGATAAAAGAATACCCATTTAAAAAAGAAGATAAAAGAATACCCATTTAAAATTTTCATATAGGGAATTTCAGAGCACACATGCACAAGGTACTAGATCGTAAGTAGTGATTATCAGAAGAAACTGACCATTCCCTCCATCTTTGAGGTGAACTGTCCACCACATCATTTGCACTTGTTTGAAATAGCAGTCGTCAAGCAAGTATTTTTTTGCCAAAACACATCAGAAGCAAAAATAAATAAAATATTTGCGAATGCTCTAATGTTAACCCATACCAGAACCAAAGCAATTTCTGACAAACAAATCTTACCTATAAAATTCAGCAAAAGATCTTTACCACTGATATAAGCAAGCAACCTTACTACCTGTTCAGATAAGCAACTTGAGAAGTTAAATCACAACAGAAATATAACAACAAATGGTTGAAAGGGGTAAAAACTAATAATACTCATAAAAGGAAAGATAGGAAGCTACATTCTCAAGCGTTTATTCAATTGCTTCATTACTCAGTTTCTCATTTCCATATTTCTTAATAACATTAACATAGTAAGTAGCTAATAGTTCTGTTGTGCTGCCAGCAACATTCTTGTTGCAGAATACCTCAAAAACCTCTTCGAGTGCCTAAAAAAACAACAACAAAAACAACCTCTCAGATATAGATATAAGAAAATTGATACTAGAAAAGATCGACAAAACCATTGTCCAATACAAACCTTGTGGAGAAGAGAATTGTGCGAAAAGCAGTTGTTCACATAATCCAAATACTTGTCATGCAACTCAATTTCTTTCCTCACAAAAACATGCAAACCACGAGAAATTAGTACGCTAACAAGGTCTCCTAGCACACATAGTTCGGTGCTAATGAGAAATTGTAAGAATTTTGAGGTTTATGAACTTGCTCTGGCAAACCGACCACATCCCTTTTCTCTGCCTGTGAAATACATAGTTGCAATGACATTAAAATACCATATTAATAACTTTAAAATGTGTTATAACTTTGGAAAGTTCATGTCTTCTACTACAACACAAATGCTCATTAATATCGTTTCAAAAATGCTATTGTAGGCTATCATAGCATTTTAGAAAACGCTGTGTCTGCCGGAGCTATAATAGATATAAGGTTATTTATAGTGTTTTAGAAATGCTATTGTAAGTAGACCATTTATAGCGTTTCAGAAACGCTATTGTATACTATACAATAGCGTTTTAAAAGTGCTATTGTTTAGCTTGTGACAACTCTTAAAAAACTCTATTGTATAGTTACCAATAGCGTTTCTAAAACGCTATTGTATAGTTACCAATATCGTTTCAGAAATGCTATTGTCTTCGCTCACGTAGCATTTAATAAATGTTATTGTATTAGTTTCTATAGCGCTTCTCAAGCCAGCCCCCCCCCCCCCCCCCCCCCCCCCTTTTTTTTTCTTAGCACTCATCAAGTGCTATCAAATGACTTTTTATAACATCTTATAAATTTTATTTCTAGAAAATAAAAACCTAAATGTGCCAAACACTTAAACATTTCCATGAACGGAGACAAAGTAATGTAATTAATAAGATAATGTATTACATCGAGTCACAAAATCTATCAAATAATAAAGATTAGACTACATTTATGTCAGTTGAAGCATGGTCACACCATACCAAACATTGAGTCACAAAATCTATCAAATAATTTACATCCATCTCTGTCAAAGGAATTTATATTTGGCCTCCTGTTAATTGTCTCAAACATATCGAATGCTACAGCTTGTGCTGCTGCAAATGCCTTCATCCACGACGATGCCTCACCTAGAGCCCTGAAACCACGATAGTTCTTGTATTAACGAGTATATTGGTCAGATTTACAGGACATGTCAGATTCCACACCGAGCAACACATAAAATGTTTATGAATAGTCAGTTAAAATCAAACAAAGTTGTCCCTTTATGAAATCTAAAGGCACTAGGAACTTACATGGAGCTGGTTACAACAGTAAAAAGAACACTGATCATGTCACCACCAGTATATCCTTTTCCCAGTATCATCAGTGAACCAAACCACACAGCTAATGCATAGCTGCAGAACACAATAAACATAACCATACCGAGACCTACTCCTGATACAAACCCTTCCTGAAAACTAGTCTTATAAGAAGTTTCTAAAGACTTGTTGTATTTTTCTATAGCCCGTCTTTTTCTAGTAAATGATAGAACCTATGTAGCCAAGTATAAGAATCTTGGACAAAATTTTAATAAAAATAAAAAAATGTCTAACAAGACATTTTATACCGTCTTGATTGAGTAAATTGTCTGTTCCACAACTGTTGTTGCTTCCGAGTAAGGAGCTTCCCCACGAGTTGCTAACTTGTTTATGATCACAGACATGAATGCCCCAAAAATCACAAGAAAAGGAACAATAGCTACCATAACAAGGGTAAGAAGCCAACCCCGAATAAATGCTATCACAAAACCACCTACAAATGTCGATAATAGTTGAATAGACTTACCAACCTGTTGATTAATATGATTGGAAGTCATTAGAGCATAAAACAGAAAAATAATCAAAATGACAGCACCTAAATGCTTTCATCAAGAGAAAGTACCAAGGTTACAATATAGATAAAGGAGAATGGTATGATGATAGTACCTTCCCACCCATGGCATCTTGAATGTCGACAATCTCTTTACCAACTTTGTCAATGATGCATTTCCAACTCTTAGCATGTTGTGTACTTCCAGGATGCGACTAAACTATCTCGAACACATGTGGTGCTGGTGCTGGAACACTGAGGGAGACACCAACACACAAAGAGATTGGGTTAGCAGAAAGTTTATGTGCACCACTGGATTCAACAGACAATTAACCAGTCTAATGATGAAATGGAACTAAGATGGCTAGCAGCTGCTAGAACATCTATTTAAAACCCTTTCAATACACCCATAGAGCATACAACAACAACAACAGACATATGAGTTTGCATTACGTGCTAACAGGGCACACACGAACTTGTGAACTATAATGACATCTCACAATACCAATTTTGAACATGCAGCCAAGAAGATCTATTTGACAGGTAACTGGGTGGATCAACTCAACATAGAACCGGTGTGATCGCTAATCCGAACAAGGCCATGACAATGAAACATGAAATTTGGTAAACTACTGATTAAGATAACTAGCTTATCTCATTACGGAATATGCTTAATAATAAGCTTTTACGAAATAAGCCCATTAAATTGGTTCAGTGGTATAAATGTTCTTCAATAGACATTATATCATTCAATGAAAATATAAAGAAGAAATCACAAGGTGGCTTACCTCATTCAGCATCCTATAACAAAACTTGCCAGCTCAATCTTCATCTTGCAAACATACCAAACAATTTGCAAATTGCCATCATACCAACTTGCAAGCACCTCCTGCCAAGCCGTTATAAAATACAAACCGCTCAATTTCTAGCAAAAAACTCGACCAATCAGCATATGAAAAAACACAGAATAACATCCATATCCCTCCACACACAAGCTGAAAACAGGGCAGAGCAGAGCACCCTGTCCAGCTCGCTGCGAAGACAGCAGAAAGCTCCATTTTCCAGCAGGAGCTCGACCATTCAGCAACTTGATCACAACGCTTTTTGCCAGCCTCGCTCAAAATATTTCCAGCAAGCAGCCTGTCCACCAACACGATATTAAAAGCGCCAGAGCAGCAACGAAAAAGAAACAGCGAAACGAAAATAGAGTCATATGCAACACTCTGTCCAGCACATTTCAAGGTCCGAAACCAGCACATTGTCCAAGCTCGCAGCAGAACGGCCCTAGAAATTAAAAATTCTGCTGCGACGCGATTATGGCACTCCAAATCAAAGACAAAACCCTGCATATTATCACCAATGCATTCGTGCAGCTGCACAATAGAATTAACTCTCATGTTTCACGACTGATGAAATTAGTTTTTAAGAATTCTCATTCATCACAAACTCATGTAAAAGTATCTGATTGTAAGGTTTCAGCTAAGGTATGCTCAGGCACTACATGATGCAAAATCACGTAAAGAAGAAATAAAGATAGCTGAAGTGAACCTGAACTACCATATAGTTGCCCAGATGTATCCTAAAATCAAATACCAAATTACCAACTATACATGTATAAGAAATCCAACAAATTACATATGGTAACATAATGAATCATTTTGATTACCTTCTTTCTTGTAGGAAGGTCCCGATCTGGCAGTTTCTGCATACCTTCCAGGCTCCTAAGGGTGCCCTTCAATAGATAAAAGGCATGTTGCCCTGAGTGTTGACACAAAAGCTAAATAAGAGATAAAAGGCATGTTTTTTATGCTCTTAGCCGGCGCTTTACAACATAAACGCCGTTATTGCATAAGGTTTTACCGGTGATTTATAACAAAAACGCCGTTATTGCATAAGGTCTTAACCGGTGCTTTATAACAGAAACGCCGGTTTTGTTTGCTCTTAACCGGTGCTTTATAACAGAAACGTCTTTATTGCATAAGGTTTTACCGGCGTTCACTGATAATGCCGTTATAATGTTTAACTAAGCAACGTTTTGGTTATAAGCGCCGATAATGTTATGAATCGGTGGCGCTTTTCTTAAAACGCCGCCTTGAAAGTGCCGTTTTAGACTTCGTTTTTTGTAGTGATTAAACCACTAACTGATGCAAATTTAACTAACCCAAATTAATAGGTTAATTAAACCAACTTGTAATACCGCAAGTGCACGGTGTCTAACTGGTAGACAACGGCAAGTACGGGTCGATCCCACGAAGAAGGTGAATGCAATTGAATTTAAGAAATTATCTAAACTAATTTATAGGAAAGGGGGTTACAGCATTTTTAAAACTAAACTAAAAATAAATTAAAGATAAGAAAAATAAAAGATAGATGAAATGAGATGGGTTGAATGAAATGGGTTTGGTGGGCTTGGACTCACCAATGAGTTAGCAAAATTATCTAAATCTAGATTACTGAATTTAAATACGAGAAGCTTAGGGATGAGAATCCCTTGCTTACACCGAAAATATGATCGTTAAATCCAATTAAATAATATCATGTTTCTATTAAACCTTAACAAGTTAATTCAAGCAAATATGCTTTTACTAAGTATTAAGTGTCTTTTTAAGGCACACTTAATCAAAGTTTAAGCTTAATAATTTTTTGAAAACATGCTTTGAAATTTTATAAAGAGTACTTCTAACTACCAAGCATATCAAGTTTACTTACTTGAACATGCAAGGTGAAAGCAAATTATCAAATTTCAGAAATAACTTGTAATGACAATTAAGCAATCGTTCAGTAAAATAAATCTAAAATAAAATTTACAGCCCAATTGGTTTGTCACAAGAATGGTGTCGACCAGTAAATCGACGATTGAATGTGCACGAATCCCGAGACAAAAGAGCTCAAAACCGTTCTGTGGTGGTACAGAACAGTTCCGGCGGTGGAAATATCAAAAATCGGATTTAAATCAAATTTCCCTCCCTGCTACAGTACTGCTACAGTACTGCTACAGGGAACAGTGAAGTGCGATCTTCTTCTCCAGCGAGCCAGCGGCTCTCGCGGCCTGGTTCTCGCTCCTCTCGGCCTCCCTCGTCCTCCCTCGCGATGCTAGAACCTGCAAAGAAGAATTAGAGTTAAGAAAATCCAGCAAAAACAGAAAAACAAATCGAGAAAACAGGGAGGAAAACTCCCTGTTTCGTCGCTGTTTCGTGACTCTGTCGCGGCTCAGTCCGGCGATTCGTCGGTCCTTCGCGGCTGGCTTCGTCCTCCACGTGATCCTAAAACCTGCAAAGAAGGACGAAATGAATAAAAACCAAATAAGATTACAAATTCAGTGAAGAAACAGGGAGAGGAAACTCCCTGTTTTCGCAACTGTTTCTGCGCGGTTGCGAGCTTTGGCGAGGACGGCGGTTGCGTTGCTTGGTCGGGTCGTGACGGTGGTCGTGAGATGACTGTGTGGACAGTGGAGAGGAGTATGGAATGGTGGTTTGTGATGAGAATCACTTGTGAGGGAGGAGAGGTTTTGATTTTCAATTAGGTTCTTTTCCCTTCTCTTCCCCCTCCCCATTGCTATTCCATTTTCCTTGATTTTATAGATTGAGAACAAATGAATAGCATGTGGGATGTGAGGTGGATGTTGGTGGAGAATATTCTTGATGTTGGAAGAACATGGGGTGTTAGGTTGATGATGGTGGATGTTGGTGGATGTTGGGTTGATGACGGTGGATGTTGGTGGAGAATATTCTTGATGTTGGGAGAATATGGGTTGATTGGGTTTGGGCTTAGGCTTAGGATTTGGTTTATGGGTTTATGGATTAGGTTTTGGTTTATAGGTAGGCTTAGGTTTAGGTTTATGGGTTTTGGTTTAGAGGTTTTGGGCTTATGGATTCTCTCTTTGCTTTGTACCACCAAGTGTACTTCCTTACACCGTCGCCTTAATATGATTTCATCGTTTAAGCGCAAATTCCTGAAAAGAAATAAAAACGAAGTAATTATTATAAAATATAAGAATCGAAACACTAACATATATAAATTAAGGAGTATAAAATGTATGAATTATGTGTATATCAAATACTCCCAAACCTATATTTTGCTAGTCCTCGAGCAAAACAATAAAAATAAAATTCTAACTCACTTTCGCAGGAATCATCGGTTGCACTTACCTTAAACGTGCAACAAGGCTTTAAACCGCTAGATTACCTCTAGTGGACGAGTTATAGTCTCGTGAGGGTTTCCAGAAATGTTACCCACAAACATTACTGACTCAACAAAACTTGGTCACAAAAAGCTTATTTTAAAACTTCAAGAAATGCAATGAACCAACACTTTTCCAAAAATTTTAATATTTTCCAAAAATTAGAAAAAATTCACAATCATCCTCAACTCAATGTGTGTGTGTGGATCGCACTATCAACATAACTTTTTATTTCAGAGCAAAACAATGACTAAATCTCCTGTAGAAAGTTTGTTTTGACTTCAAATCTCTCATGTCACTCACAATAAAGCACTCAGAGATTTGGTAATTCACTCAATTTATATGTGAGGAAAGAGTAAATAATGGAAAACAATCATCTCACATATAGTATTATGAAGAACGGACTTTTCAAGAATGGAATGAACATGATCTCATGGACAGGAATATCAATTGCTTTTGGAAATGTTGAATCAAACACCATAGGTCTTGGTTATTAAATCTCCACATCTACGGAACCAACCTTTACCTAAGATCAACTAGGACTTTGTTGGGTTGTAATAGGGCTTGGGTAATGGTTAATGAGGAATGTCAAAGGATTCTAAGAAACGTTTCTAGGAATGTATATACCCATTCAACGAACAATTAGGGCTGCCAAGAATAAACCAATGTTGCGCATCATCAATTTTTTTCTTCATTCTCACATCTTTATCCTCATTGAAGAATATTCATAATCATTTTTTATAGCTATTTTTCTTTTCTTCAACTTCTTTTTTTTTTTTTTTTTTATTTTTATTTTTATAGAGGATTTATGAAATATCTCATATTCTGCTTTTTTCATGCCCTTTTTGACACCAAGTATATCCATCCATACACATTCCCAGAGAAAATTGGGTAAAGGTTAATGGGTTAACAAATAAAAGTTATTCTAAGGCTCAAAAGGCTACAAAAAGGTTAATGTTATGGGTAAGTTAAAAGGCTAGTTAATGGTCTAAAGAAAAAAAATGCCTAAATCATTTCCTAAGTTTGGGTCAGTTTTATGACATCTCAATTGAATAAGCCAAGAAGTTCTAGTGTAATAATTCAATTTTGATGTCATTCCCAAAGCAATTGATCAGAAAAATGAGAATAATGAGATCATCAACGAGTTAATACGGAATCAAGAAAAATCAGAGTTTATGTATAACCCTCAGAAAAATAGAAAGGTTCAAAACTTTCAGGGTTAAGTCTCCACTATTATTCTAAGGTTTTCTAGTGCATATCTCACTCATCAACTTCAAGTTATGCTAACATGGCTCATGGTGCAAAGATAATTGAGTTGAAAAATCTCATGAACTAGATCTAACATAAGGACCATACTAAACTTTAAGTCTTTATCAATATCGGCTTGCATTGTCTTGAGCATAAAACATTTAAAATTCAAAATCACAAAAGCCCAAGTTTTCTTGATAGAAAAACAAGAAAAACACATTTTTTTATTTTTTTATTTTTTATAAGAAAAGAAAACACTACGAAAAATTCACCGACTCATGAACCCTACCCCCAAACCTAATCTAAACATTGTCCTCAATGTTTAACAAAAGACTTCGGACAAATGAATGAAATAAGTACATGAGAGGAGGTTAGAACAGTATTACCGCGGTGAAGATTTTACCGATTTCCAAGAAGTCATCCATCAATGAGGCTCACAGACATAAGAATCATGGAGTTTTCATTAGAAATCGATAAAATGCAGACTCAACACTAACAAAGAAAACTAAAAAGAAAAAGCAAGTTGTAAGTCAAAACTGTTACGGAGCTAACGAGTATGAGTGAAACACAACTAAATAGGGTACTCGAAAATCAATCCAGACTAACAGCAAAAACACACAACTAAAGCTAGGCTGCCTCCTAGGAGCGCTTGGTTTACGGTCATCAGCCAGACAAATATTCTTCCTAAAAAAAATGGTGTATCAAAAAGTGTAGAGGAAGAATATGACAAACACATAGTCCATGGCCGTATATTAACAACCTGAACAGTTGAGGATCAGTCCACCAAAATATAGCAATCACATGGAGCACCAAATACACTAGGACATTCCAAAAGTGATTAGTAGTTATACACAACAAATGATCCTTGTGTGCTCCAAAGAGGGAACATCCTATGTCTGGTTCCAAATAAGAAGATTGGATAATTTTCACAACAGGATGGTGAAAACTGAAATCCTCACTACAACACAAGGGATCGGTGAAAGTAGCCTTAGGAAATGGGGATATGATGCAAGTAGATGAGACGATGGATATATCAGGTGGTACAAGCTCATCACTTGAATCATATAGAGATACTGGTCTAGACAACTCCAGGACACCTATATCAGGCATTTCTATCTGATTGTCAACCAGTTTTCCACACCCAAGGGTAGTAATGGATTGGTCACATTCATTGTCTAACTCAGATGAGCCACTAAGATCAAATTGACCATTTGGGTTGGAAATAGGTTGGCTAGGAAATCTTTCTGACTCTATCTCATGAAATGACTCAGCTATTTGACTCACAGTCATCTCAAGTTTCCGGATAGCTTGAGAGTTTTGTTGATAAATAGCTGTCAAATCTGCGATATCCTGAGAATTTTGCTCAAGCATTTCCTCTGTTCGCTTTATAAAAATGTTCATTATAGCCTCTAACTCATTATCAGGAATAAAAGCTTGAGGAGTCTGAGGAGTGTCTAGAGGGCCTTCATGGTATTGACCATGAGCCCATGAGAAGTCAGGATGATAAGCTAGACCTGGGTTGTAATAATCTAAATATGGATCATACTCAGGTCGTCGCATGTCATAAAATGAATTGACTTGCTCGGAAAAATAGGCTGGATATTCCCTTGTGTTCATTTTTTTTTTTTTTTTTTTTTTTTAAATCACTAACTCTAAACAAAATATGCACAGACTCACACACAATCAGCAACCAATAAATGCACAAGAAACATGCCTCCCTAAGCAATAAACGTTTTTGAGATCAATTATCTTGTTATCTTTGGGGGACAATTATTTCTTATGTAATCTTTAAGACAGAATAATGGGTGCTACAAGTTGATCCTAAGAATGTACACTTTCACACCGCAAAGTTCAAAATCAGTAGGCTAGAGTTTTGTTTCAAAGAAACCGGATTATCGCACAAGAGAAGGAGGTCACAATGGTCCAATTAAGTACTTCCTTGTGCTACCGCTCTGTAAGCCAATAGATGTGAGAACGATGTGATGTTAAATGCACACTTGAGGCTTGTGTTCCTAACCCAAAACTGTTAGTTACACCAATCCTTCTTGTGGATCGTAGCTTACTTATGACTCGGCGTACCGGGTAAATTACCCTTGTGGCAGTGGCCTCTCGGAGTTCATTGAATGATTAAACCCAACGTCACTTTTAGCAGCGGTCAACACAAAAATTACTGGATTCACCTTGGTCTTGGTTGTCTTATGAACACCGTACCTAAGAGAAACTCTATCTAACTTGCTAATTGATTTTAATTATGTTTGGCATTGGTTGCACACAGCTGAAGTGATGAGGTGGGGATATTAAGTCCCACCAGTTTCTATTTAGAAGCTGGGTCTGCTTATTATGAATTACTAAAGTTTAGCATCCACAATTACAGAAATTGAACAACCAATCACACAATTTCAAACAATTACACCAAGCACTCTGATCGCTAATACATTGCGTGTGACAGAAATACTTACAGTGTGCGTATTCCAATCTGCACAAAAAGTTAGCGCAATTAAAACAAAAGGTCCGACTTCTTTTTATCCGTTTCACTCAACACACAAGCATATGCAAATAAATTTACTGTCTTGGATTTAGAAGTCGGATTTCTAAATCATAAAAATTATTGGATAACAATAAAAATTGTTTTCCTATAATTTCTTTTGACTTAGAAAATTTTGGATTTTTTTTTTTTTTTTTTTTTTTTTTGTGATTAAGTAGAGTTTAAAAATTATTACACCACACACTCGTAAAACGAGGTGAAAATAAAATTACAACTCTCTTCACAAAATAAAAATAAAAAAAATAATTGCTTGATGTTCGCAGGATCGTCCAATATCCTCGAGAAGCGTGTAATCTGCAAAATCAAACACAAAATTAGTGTAAAAAGAACAAAATAAAAATAATTCTTTTTTGTTTTTGTTGTTTTTGTTTTTGTTTTTGTTTTTGTTGTTTTTGTTTTTGTTTTTGTTTTTTTTTTAATTAGTGAAAATAAATCTTAAATTTAATTACAATTCTACCTTCCCCGGCAACGGCGCCAAAAACTTGATGCAGATTTAACTAACCCAAATTAATAGGTTAATTAAACCAACTTGTAATACCGCAAGTGCACGGTGTCTAACTGGTAGACAACGGCAAGTACGGGTCGATCCCACGAAGAAGGTGAATGCAATTGAATTTAAGAAATTATCTAAACTAATTTATAGGAAAGGGGGTTACAGCATTTTTAAAACTAAACTAAAAATAAATTAAAGATAAGAAAAATAAAAGATAGATGAAATGAGATGGGTTGAATGAAATGGGTTTGGTGGGCTTGGACTCACCAATGAGTTAGCAAAATTATCTAAATCTAGATTACTGAATTTAAATACGAGAAGCTTAGGGATGAGAATCCCTTGCTTACACCGAAAATATGATCGTTAAATCCAATTAAATAATATCATGTTTCTATTAAACCTTAACAAGTTAATTCAAGCAAATATGCTTTTACTAAGTATTAAGTGTCTTTTTAAGGCACACTTAATCAAAGTTTAAGCTTAATAATTTTTTTGAAAACATGCTTTGAAATTTTATAAAGAGTACTTCTAACTACCAAGCATATCAAGTTTACTTACTTGAACATGCAAGGTGAAAGCAAATTATCAAATTTCAGAAATAACTTGTAATGACAATTAAGCAATCGTTCAGTAAAATAAATCTAAAATAAAATTTACAGCCCAATTGGTTTGTCACAAGAATGGTGTCGACCAGTAAATCGACGATTGAATGTGCACGAATCCCGAGACAAAAGAGCTCAAAACCGTTCTGTGGTGGTACAGAACAGTTCCGGCGGTGGAAATATCAAAAATCGGATTTAAATCAAATTTCCCTCCCTGCTACAGTACTGCTACAGTACTGCTACAGGGAACAGTGAAGTGCGATCTTATTCTCCAGCGAGCCAGCGGCTCTCGCGGCCTGGTTCTCGCTCCTCTCGGCCTCCCTCGTCCTCCCTCGTCCTCCCTCGCGATGCTAGAACCTGCAAAGAAGAATTAGAGTTAAGAAAATCCAGCAAAAACAGAAAAACAAATCGAGAAAACAGGGAGGAAAACTCCCTGTTTCGTCGCTGTTTCGTGACTCTGTCGCGGCTCAGTCCGGCGATTCGTCGGTCCTTCGCGGCTGGCTTCGTCCTCCACGTGATCCTAGAACCTGCAAAGAAGGACGAAATGAATAAAAACCAAATAAGATTACAAATTCAGTGAAGAAACAGGGAGAGGAAACTCCCTGTTTTCGCAACTGTTTCTGCGCGGTTGCGAGCTTTGGCGAGGACGGCGGTTGCGTTGCTTGGTCGGGTCGTGACGGTGGTCGTGAGATGACTGTGTGGACAGTGGAGAGGAGTATGGAATGGTGGTTTGTGATGAGAATCACTTGTGAGGGAGGAGAGGTTTTGATTTTCAATTAGGTTCTTTTCCCTTCTCTTCCCCCTCCCCATTGCTATTCCATTTTCCTTGATTTTATAGATTGAGAACAAATGAATAGCATGTGGGATGTGAGGTGGATGTTGGTGGAGAATATTCTTGATGTTGGAAGAACATGGGGTGTTAGGTTGATGATGGTGGATGTTGGTGGATGTTGGGTTGATGATGGTGGATGTTGGTGGAGAATATTCTTGATGTTGGGAGAATATGGGTTGATTGGGTTTGGGCTTAGGCTTAGGATTTGGTTTATGGGTTTATGGATTAGGTTTTGGTTTATGGGTAGGCTTAGGTTTAGGTTTATGGGTTTTGGTTTAGAGGTTTTGGGCTTATGGATTCTCTCTTTGCTTTGTACCACCAAGTGTACTTCCTTACACCGTCGCCTTAATATGATTTCATCGTTTAAGCGCAAATTCCTGAAAAGAAATAAAAACGAAGTAATTATTATAAAATATAAGAATCGAAACACTAACATATATAAATTAAGGAGTATAAAATGTATGAATTATGTGTATATCACTAACCAAAAAACTGTGAGATATATTATAAACTGCAATAGGACACTCTAAGCTAGCCTTAAAATCAATAACAAAGCAGGGATCAAGAACACGAACATACTTCTACTGCATCTACCAATTGTAAGGCTATTCTAGTCATTATGATAGCATGCTATATATAGAACGGATTAACATTATAAAGGCGATAAATAAAACTTACAATGCTACCAAACTCATATCTCCTTTCGATATGTTTTCTTGTGGTTCTCCCAATGTGACGTTTTGAATCTCAGGCGCTTGATTTCTAGAAGCAAGCAAGAGCTAAGGAAGCAACAGCCTGTAGACCTGACGGTTTCAGAACAGAATAAATGTAAGACTTGATAGCTTGCCCAACACTTGTATACATGTAGGTGCAACAAAATATTTATTTAACATCATATAAATAGTTGATTTTTTATTTTCATGTAATCGAAAGATGGATATTCATATTTTATACAAGTATCAAAATCAATTATATACAAGTATATGGGCATTCAAGATACAAAATAATAGCTGAAGTAGAAGAATGAATAACTCACCAGCAGTAAAAGTTCCAGGGGGAAGTAAAACCGTTGCAAGTGCTGAGGAGGAAATCACAGCAGCACTCAATGTTTCCAAACGTTGGATCAACTATTCATTTGCCGCAAAATTGTGGAAAAATGGACTAGCATTTGTGCTTATGAGTTTCAAATTCTGAGCAAAGAATTGATCTTCCTTATTGAAAGCCCTAATTGTCATAGCTCCAGCTACGGATTCAGAAAGATGATTTGCCAACATGGACTTAGTTGTGCCATTGATCCACATTAACTCTTTTGCAGAAGAGAAGTAGTACCTCTATTTGTTAAGAACAAAGTTTAATTGTTAGGCAAAGAAAAGTGGAATATGAAAATCTATGACAAAGATTCACATTCGAATAGAAGAATGCGAGAAGCCATCTCTCTACCTCTGCCTTGAAAAAGGAATAATAATAAGTTTATAACATCTAAATTTCAGCTAGAGTAGCACCCATGCAAGTTGATACAAGCCACACCTACTTTTTTGTAGAAAGATACAATCAACTCGAATGGTGGATGTGTCAGACACTTATCCTTGATTTGTTGTTTTATCCTAGGTTTTCTATTTTTCAAAACATATATACAAACTATGCAAATTACGTATTTTACATGTAAGAGTATTGCGAAATAAACCATTGGTATGGAGACAAACAAAACTTGCCAGGTAATAAAAGCCAACACTCCAAGATTTGCATACATGTTAGTGGTGGTAGCAACCGAAAGAAGGAGGGTAAATGGAAGATCAAGGTCAACAATACTCAGATCAGAAGAGACCTGTACAGAGGAGAAAAACAAAAAGAATAGCCTTAAAAAATTTTCACAAATAATTTAGAGTCGACACTTAAGAGTCTTACCCGAGTCAGTATCCTTCCCAAGGGTGTAGAGTCATAAAATGATATTGGTGCACGGAATAGAGAGGTAAGCATCTAAGAAAATAAAGACTTCGATGATTGGATTCCCAAAGCAACTATAGAGAGAGATCTACAAAGTAAGAAGATAGATGATCCAAGTCCAATGATCAAGTACACTGTAATCAGTCGCAGTTTGCTAACACGAGGATTCTCAATGTTGGCAGCCATCCAAGAGTTCTGTAATATTTGGCCAATGACAAATATAACATGTCAAACAAATGCAAACAAGAAGTATAAGTAGCATCTATTCTGATTCAGATACTGTATGTAAGGCGTGAAACCCGAATCTCCTATTTCTCTTTCTTCTAGCTTAATCAACTTATCGCCAGTGGATGATTTTGTTTGTTTATCTGTGAAAGTCTTGTTGATATCTTTGCCAGAGTTTCTAGCTTTCTGAGAAGAAACAACCTGGGAGAGTCTTTCAGAACCAGCAGTTTCCTTGTGTGCGTTGACAAGGACCTGAAATTCTTGACTTGAGGCCAATAACTGATTATAGGGACCAGCATGTAGTATTTCCCCATATGAAATTAACTGTAAACAAAATAAACATGATCCAAATGCTTGTTTGGAGTAATAGTTTGCCTCATGATCATGTCGGAGATGACTGTCTAAACCTTTCTTTTAATGATGATAAGGAAATATTAGTAAAATCAACAATACACCTTTTAATGGCTGTTTCTTTTGCTCATTTAGCATGGATAGTCTCCAAGTTCACCAAACAAAAATAAGTATTCGTTTATTTAGTTTCATTCTTGTTGTGTATATATGCATCTAGTCATTTTTAGTTACAACGAGAAATTATCGTGATCTGACCATTGAAAAATCAGTGACTCGCGACAATAAGAATCGTTCATAACCAATAAAGGCTATATAGCATTACCCAAAAATAAGTGAAACCCGATCCTAAGAATCATTCTAATCACTATAGCATTATTGATTCACCAGGCAAGTTTACCGTCCACGTATGGACAAGTCATATTTCATAATCAATTCGCAACAATTAGATGAAGCCAACTACAACTATATTACATAATTAACTTTTCATCAGAAGACTAAAAGGTATTGGATATAGACCAACTAAAATAACAAGAACCAACTATACGATCCAACAAAGAACATACACATCATGTATTCTTATGATAAGAGGATGAGATAACCAGATTTAGATAGGTGACGAAGAAACTAAATCACCACAAAAGAATATTCATAAGAATTTTAGGGGGGGTGGAATGGAGACTAACCAAAACTGAATCGAACGCAGGGAGGAAATCAACTTGGTGGGTCACTAATAATACCGTCTTGTTTGTCAGAGCTTCCATTACATATTCCTGCTAAAACAAGTTAACTTTCGCAAGGAGAAAGTAGCTGAGCATAGATTCAATGAGGTTAGGAAATGTTACTTTAAAGAGGCTCGTAGCGGTATGAGCATCAACTGCACCAAATGGATCATCCAATAGAAATCAAAATTCCGTTTGCCATTGTTGATAATTTCTTGACTTCCAATCTCAAGCAAAACAACCTTTCCTTCCTCTTCATCCAATCGCTGTCTCTCGTTGACTCTCTCTCTCTCTCAACAAAAACTCGATCACTACCACCATCCGCCAATTAGAAACGCTTTCTTTACACTCTCTCAACCTCCCTTTCTTCTCTCCTCTCCTCAATTTGGTTTCAGGTCAGCTCAGAGATCCCTTTCACCCATTTCATCAAACGTTCAACATTTCATTTTCTCTACTGCCACACCACCAACCCAAAACCCTAAATCGAAATCAAAAAGAAAAAAAAATCGAGCTTTACCTCAAAGGTCTCACCTTTATAACCTTTCTCATCTTCCTCTCCGCATTTTCTCTTTCTTTCGCCATCCTTCACGACGATCTCCGCCTTCCCACCGCCTCCGACTTTCCAATCTTTCAAGCAAAAAAGCTAATTCGCCAACTCAATCTCTTCCCCAAAGACGCAAAATCGAAGCCGGTTGAAGATATCATGATATCTTAGCTCAGGCCAAAGCAAAGCTTCTCGAAGTCATCTTCAATGAAGCTCCAAATCCATGAAGATTGCAGAGTCCTGTTCTTGTGGAGGAAGGCTCCTCCTAGTCCTCTCCATTTCTCTTTCTCTTTCGATCTCTCTCTCCCAGAGAGGAGCCCTTCTAGGGGGCGAGGGAAAGCGTGAGGGGAGAGGGCGAGGGATAGGGCAACAACAATAGGAAAGTGAGAGGAGCTGCATTTTTTTTTGCGTTTGGTGAGAGAGATGAAAGGTATTCTAAAAATTTTGAGGAGAATCGAGCAGTTTTTTTTGAACTCCCGCTCTTTCGTTTTTTGTAGCGTTTTAATATTGAAATGTCATTAAAAATAGGTTTTCCATAGCACTAACTGCAAAAACGCTATAATGAATCGCTATCAATAGTCATTTGTGGTGTAGTGTTCAATAGATTGTTCGGAAAATGTTCCATCAAAAGGCTTGCGCCATTAATGTAAAAACACCAACAATGAACGGAAATGACCAAATCCATATATGGAGTCTATGAAACTTAATCAAGCTAGGATTTTGACACAAATCAAGCAAGGATTTTGACACAAATCAAGCAATATATTAAGAATTATGAGTAAAAGATATGAACAAAACCAAGTTTATAATTGAAAAAGTAATAACTGTGTAGCAATATGAACATGTTTCCGAATTAGTGAGGTTTGAGGTGACAGTGCTGGACACTTTGTACTCATGTTGGACACCGAACATATACCCGTGTCATTGTAACGTAGCATCAAAGTAACACGTGAGACATAATGCTAATACAACCAAATACAGGCCTGAAAATCTCTTCCTATTTCAGAAACAGAGCAGTAATGAAACTGATTTCTCACATGCATTCAAAACCTACAAATCCTATTTGACAACAGAACAAAACCTCTAAAGAAGTTCAAAAGCAAAACAACATGTCAAGTAGTGGAGTTTCACAACTAATCTGTACATGTAACAAAGGAAAACAACAAAAACAAAACAACAACTAAACAAAACCTCTAAAGAAGTTCAAAAGCAAAACAACATGTCAAGTAGTGGAGTTTCACAACTAATCTGTACATGCAACAAAGGAAAACAACCAAAACAAAACAAAATTGTGGAGAGATCAAATACAAGCAAATATTTGTACCCAAAACAACTTAGAGAAACATTAAACCTCTAAATCATTCAGAAACAAAGCTGCATTCAAGATTTGACACTAATCTCTAACATGCATTGCAGAAACCCTATCCAAAATCCACTAAAACAAGCTAGGCTCTAATCTAAACACACTAAAACGATCAAAACCACTTCAAATTAGTTCATTAAACACCTCAAATTTCAGGAATACAAAGCAAGCATCTAATACCACTACGCTTCTCATAATGTCAGGAATACAAATATTCTTCTCATAATGTAATGTCAGGAATACTAAGCAAGCTTCTAATACCACTATATCATCCATTTAAATTCCTTCTCATAAGTTCTTAACAAAGTTAGGATGGTTTCATTCCTGTAATGCTGGATGAGAAGACTGAGTCTTTAGCAGATCTTAATTTATCATCACGCCATTGAGGACAAGATTCAATGTAGAAAAGTGTTTTCTTATATGTTCTTCAAGTTAGCTCAAGTTGTAGAATATCCCTGCAGTGATTGGAATTAGCTAAAATGCGCGAAATGCTTTCGACTAAAAATCAGTGAAACTTTTTGCAGAGTCTCTATTCATGATGTTTACAAATTATAAAACATTAGATAGATAGATTAAAATTGAACACAATACCAAAAGCCCATATATTATATCTAAAACCCATCAACAAAAACTACTAAAACATAAACCCCATGGATCAAAATTGAAAATTTTCAACACACTCACGAGGATTCAACTAAAACTCCATCCAAACATGAACCCAACATACAAAAATTCAACATAAACAAAAACCCAGACATGTCAAACATCTATAAAGCAACAGTTCAAACACCTCTACTTGCCACATTGTTTATTCAGAACATTTGATCAAAAGGCTCATACTATCTATAATGTTGAGGCTTATTGGTCTCTATGGGCAAGGAACACTACTAGAGTAAGAATTCTTTAAGCACTCTAAACTTAGACTGAACCTTCAATCTCACACAGTTCCACCATGGTGAAAGAAAATCTACTTGCCTAGTTGAGCTATAAAATCAAACATGGCTGCCATTGTCACTCTTGTTTTTTATGTTCACTTATCTTTATTGCTATAACCAGGAGAGTATGAATATTTATAGAGAACCAGGAGGCAAGAGAGAGTCAGAAAGATACACATGAGTTGTAATGAATTGATTATTGGCTATAATAATAGAATTGGTGAGCAATCCAAATAATGTAGTAGTGTTACTAAAGCCATCCCCATTAGAAGACAACCACACCTATTTATTTCTTCCTACTATTTGAGTTTTGTGTACTAAACCCACAAGTATCATATCATGCATGAAAGCAAAGTTAGTCTCATTATTTCTGTTTTGAATTCATTTATCCACTGTTTAGCATAATGATGTCAAGGGTTACTTATTCTTATCATGGCATTAACATCACTGATCATTCAAAAATCATGTTTCTGAAAATAAAAACTGTCACAACGTTTTCCAACATTTGAGAACTGCCAATAATATTACAAAGTTCAGAGCGACAATCACTTGAAAAAAGTAAAATGGAAAAAAAAATGTTGAGCGCTATCCTCATTTTAATGCCACTGATGTCAAACAATGAACTACCATAGGAGTTAATCAAAATTAAGCATGGGTAGTAAACAAAACTTGAGATTGATAAGAACCAATGAATCCCACTTACCCAAATGCCTAACTCATGAAAAAATTGAACCAGAAACATGAATAAAAGGGGAGTGAAGTACCTTTTTGGTCTTTGCTGCAATGCAATGCAAGAACGTCATTGGGATCTGCAAACAAGAAACAACTATTAAGCAATTGGGACCTGGAAGAAACAACTATTAAGCAAAACTTTCTTTTTTCTTCTGTTAAGAATTTCATCAAACAGTTGGTGTGCATTATAATGTTGGGGATGAAAGTTTGAAGAATTAGTGGTAGTGGTGTTGAGTCGAAGAATCGGTGGTAGAAAGATTGCTAGATTCAGGAAAGTAACTGATCGAATTGAACTTCCATCCCACCACTCATCAGTCAATCAAAGGGGGAAGATGCCCAGATGCCCTGCTGACTTGCCACCTAACAAAATCTAACCACCGTCCTCCCTTATTTCATGTCATTTCTTCAACGTTAAGTCTCTTCGCCTTTTCCTTTATTTTTAACCCCAATCCTCTAATCTCTCGTCCTCCATTCAACACAAGCAAAAAAAAAGAAAAGCGAAGCAGAGCAGAGCCATTATTGTTGAAGAGAAGAAGAGAACACCATGGATGTTTCTTAGAGACTACTCTGACTCTAACAACGACAACAAGAACTCAAGTTTATACCCCCAAGTCATTGTGTGGAATGGCTTTCCTTAAGGGGATTTAAATATAGAGAATATAGATAAACGGACAGAGTCAACACATTTTTTGTTTGTAACAATAAGGGAAGGGAAGGCAAGGAAGCTTACTCACCAGACAGGGACCGTCGTCATCGGCAGAGGACCGTTGTCAAGAACTTTTGCTATGGCGTGAAGGAGGCAAAGCAGAATGGAAGAGGAGAAGCTAATGAAAGGGTTTTGTTTCTTCAGTTCGACTAAAGCGGGCCTTAAAAAAACCAAAGGAGGCGAAGAGGTGAGTGGGCCATACAAACGCCAGTAATAAATTATTTTCCCGCTTTAACGTTTATGGCGGATATAAACTTTAGTTTAGAATTTATAACCGCCGGCATAAATTTTATTAATTTTTAATAAGCATTTGGGTGGGAAAATTTCCCTCTTTATATTGACGTGGAGAATATAAACACTAGAAACACTATCCCGGCCGATAAAAGTGTTAAGATTTTCCTTTTTCCGGCGGATACTCTTAATGTGCTGGGAATATGCCTTTAGTGTCATATATCATTCGTCAGAATTGCCTATTTTTGTAGTAGTTAGTGCAAATAAAATAAAATGCATGCTGATATAATTTGATTAAAAACCCTAATCTTATGTGGTTTTACCCCTCTTTAGGTTCAATTGGGGGGCGTGAGATTAAAGTGAAGGAAGAAGAGCGAAGAAATAGAGAGAAAAAAAAGAAGAAAAGAAATGGAGAGATATGTTTCTTTCATCTCCGTGGAAAAAAGAGATCAGAAAATAAAAGAAAATGGGGAAAAGAGGACATGCATGTTTGGGTTTTATTTGTGATCGTGTTTGTTGGATCGATTTGAATATTGCCATTTTTGTTATTTTTACTTTGCGGAGATTGTCTATTCATGGATTTTCGATTGCCTTTCTCGCATAGTTGCATTTGTGAGTTTTTTTATGCGATTTAAGTTCTCTTGTTGCATCTCGTCTAAAGATTGAAAACCATTTGGTTTTAAATGTCTGTATTTCTATTC